>CM055278.1:13254417-14736716 GCA_029237695.1 Conchocele bisecta
TAGGTGTCATTTTGCCGTGAAAAATATTGCATGACGCCATTAACGGTAAATCCGAATATGCATCATGCAATTCCATGCAAGTTATAAAACTCCATCATTAGTTTCGAAACTGTGTGTTTACACGATGCTGATGAAGATACAACTGATTTTGAAATATTACATACTGTAGGCGAAAGTAGTGTGTTGCTTTGTGCAAAAAAAATCGATAACGCCAAGCCGTGTCAACTAACAGGTGTTTATCTTATGTCATCATTCAGCACGAGGCTGTAAACTGTGTGACCTTTAGGCTGTTTTGAAATTGCACTGATTGGTCAACACGCCTTTTGATGTGTGCCGTAGACGAAGTATATGCCGTGACCACCATTTAAACCGTTTCGTCGAGACGGTTCAAATGAGTGGTCACAACATATACTTTCAGTGAGAAATAACAAAAATAAAAATAAAATATTTAATAAATTTCATATCCGTAAGTGTGTATTCAGAAAGGAACGGGTTAAAAAAACACTGGATTATACGCAGATCTGTCGCCATATTTCGCCGATATTGATTTTGAAAATAGTTTCCGTAAATGGTGTTGAAAAGAGATAATAAATGATACCGCAATCAATAATTAACCATATAATACCACTTGCGACCTATAATCGGCAGAATACGGTACTTTCTTGAATTTTCGAGATCTTTTCTTGAATTTTCCAGATGTTTTCTTGAATTTTCAAGATCTTTTCTTGAAAATTCAAGAAAAGATCTGGAAAATTCAAGAAAAGAACTTGAAAATTCAAGAAAACATCTTGAATAAATGGAAATTAAAACAAAGTGAAGTGGCCCCCCCCCCTAATGGGCTTCCGTATATTTGCCTTGACAACTCATACGGTAATCAGCTGTTTTCTAACATATGGTGGCTGACATATGTCACACGTACACGACCGTCTGAATTCATCTTACCAAGATTATTAATAATTCTCAACGATTCTGAACAGTTCTCAGCCATGCCAACTCGCGCTCAAGCAATTTGATTGTCTGAGCCTGAGCTGTAGTACAGCTCAGGCTCAGTCAATCAAGTTGCTTGATTTCAAACACAATATTCAAGTACAGTACGTGTATTTTGTAATGAAGAAATTTGCACATGTTTACAAGTTTAGTCATTTTTAGGCCCACTTAATTAAAGGTACATGTACATGCCCACTCAGTAGGCACACAATGTTCTGGATATCAGAGACATCAACCGTGTTTCCTTAAAATGTTAACCCTTACAGCGCTATCTTAATTTTTTGTCGTCTGCTGTTTTTTTTTCTCTTTTCCATTTTTATCATAAAAAAAATGCTTTGACAGCACTTTAGAATAATTTACAACATGCTTTGTCAGCATTTCAGAATCATTTCCAAAGAGTGCTGTCAAAACATGTATACAACAATTGTTGCGTGTAGCACAACCCTGGGGGCCATTTCACTAAACTTTGTACGACTAAAATGTTCGTAAGTGCAAATTTATGATCGTATGGAAAGTTCAATTGATGGATTTACATTTATTGAGCATAGGCAGCCTATGCTCAATCATTGTAAATCCAATAATTGTCTACAAGAAAACATTGCTAATGTGAAATTTACAGACTATCATAATTTTACACTTACAAACATTTTAGTGGTACGAAATTTAGTGAAACGGGCCCCAGAAAAAACAATTTCCCCATGTTAAATCCCCATAGACATCTTCAGTGAAAATGTCTATGGGGATTTAACATGGGGACATTTTTTTTTTCGAATTTCAGTAATCCTGGACCGATTTTCAAAATTTAACTTTTGTTTTCTTGTTTTGTTTACTTTTGTTATCTAGCTAGGTTTCGGTGTCAATTTCCAAATTTTTTCGTTTTTTGACTCCTCCCACAACTCCTCTACCTCTTTTTCTCCCATGTTAAATTCCCATAGAGAAATCAATTTTTCGTAATAAAACCAATATTTGACCAAATTTCATGAAATAAAAAGAAGGCTCATTCTTAAATTTTCCTTTAATTTAATATTATCAAAAAAAATATTGTTTTTGAATTGTTTATATATCCATAAAATTTGTGCAGCTTTCGTGAAGCAGACAGTACAGTGGATATACCTAGGTTTTGGATAATAAGCCTTCGTTGGCCAGTTACTAGAGCTATAAGCAAACAAAAACAATTATTCAAAACTTTTAAAAACAATAAACTTATCGTAAAAGTGCTGTGAAACCAGATTTATCTAAAAGTCCTGCTTGTTTCCATTTCGTCCATTTTGTTAACGTATCATCCAGGCGCATGTAGAAAATAGACTGTGACCTTAGACTCTGGATTTTTGTTGTTGGGTTATTCTCATCCTGTAGTGTGGCGCACCATCATTTCCTTTGCCAGTCATAAATGACAATAATATTATCACATAGCTAATAATCATAATGCAAGATGCTTTCAGATCAGTAAAGTAATTTCCTATTAATGCCAATATGTATGTCCTGTAACTGTAGCCTATTTCATCAACATTGCAAAGTATACTTTACTAGCAAAGTATACTTTGAGGGAGTAATCATTTATTTTTCCTGAAATGCATTATTTCATATAGAACTAACAAATGCATATATTTCATGATTAAAAGTATGCAGAATTATTATACTGAATTTATTACATTATCACAAATTGGCTGTGATAATGTAATAAATTCAGTATAATAAAAATTAATAAATTTATCATAAAATTGAAAATTTCTCCCTCAAAGTATACTTTGCTAGTAAAGTATACTTTGCAATGTTGATGAAATAGGCTACAGGTTTAATTTTCATTAGTGGTACATGCTATTTTACCATATTCATTATGGTGCACACTACAGGCAGGATTTATACCAACAACAAGATAATAATAATCTACAAACTGTTATTCTGAGCATTTTTATAATCAACAGAACAATAAATTATATTAAAAACACAGAGTGTATACATGTATCTACATCTGTGTAAACAAATATAATTCTGTGTTAGTTTTTTATTGTTTTTCATATAAGACCCCCCAGTATAATGAGAAGCTCTAATCTGGTAATTTGACAGGTACCAGTCTGTTCACAAGACCTTGACTGCTCAAAATGGCTAAAGAATCCAGTGACGGAGACTGACAGAACCATGCTTTGTAAATCTTTTTCAATAATGCTGTTTATGAGTGGACAAAAGTGGGAATAGCTGAAATACAACATTTTGAAGGTATTCTAACAACTTTGATTAAAACCTTACATGACCAAGGGCGACGTGGAATATTTTTCTCCATTTGACAGATAGGTGTCTTCTGCAAAAAATGTCTGGGAAACTGACCGTGAAAGTTTCCGTGATTAGAGACAAATGCGGTTTACGAAAATTCCCGACGTGGGGGTAATCCCGACAAATGGTTACGCTACTCTAGTTACACATGTGTAAGGGCTGTTTTACTGGGCGACGACTAATATAATATGCACTTCTAGCTTCATGTCCCCAGGAAGATACCTGTAGTCTATTTCATCAACATTGCAAAGTATACTTTAGTAGCAAAGTATACTTTGAGGGAGAAATTTTCAATTTTTTGAAAAATTTATTAATTTTTATTATACTGAATTTATTACATTATCACAGCCATTTAATGGCTGTGATAATGTAATAAATTCAGTATAATAATTCTGCATACTTTTAATCATGAAATACATGCATTTGTTAGTTCTATGTGAAATAATGCATTTCTGGAAAAATAAATGATTACTCCCTCAAAGTATACTTTGCTAGTAAAGTATACTTTGCAATGTTGATGAAATGGGCTACTGAGCCTGTTTGATCTGATGATTACCCTGTTATAAACTATTCAGGGTTGGATTGTAACATACTGATCTCAGGCATCTATTTAAAATTAACTTGCATATATTAAAATTGCAATTGTATGTATTTAGGGTCTTGGTTTAGTAGTTTCAACACTACACACCTCTATCTTTATGATTGCAAACAGTAGATCCAGATGAGCGATATAGTCGGCACATTGGCATACGTACGTGCGTGCGGTTAAAGTTTATACGCCTGTTTGAAAAAACGGGACGTATTATGTATTCCCCTTGTACGGGCAAGCTGGCGGGTGGGCACAGCTTGTCTACATAATAACTAGAGTTCTACTTGACGTAGCATAACCAAATTTGTCATACATGTTTATCACGGCAGGTTAACTTATCTCCCCTTGGCAGCCCATTTTTAGCTCGCCTGTCATACCCCCGGCGGCGTCGGCGTCAGTGTCAGCGTCGTCCACAAACTTAACGTTGGGTAAATGTTTCCTTTCACGGAACACCTTGTTATTTCATACATGCATTCCTCAGATGACCCTCTATCATGCTGTAGCAAATCCATGACCCACCACCCAGCCCTTACCCCAAGGTCAAGGTCACAAACTTGGCACATTCATAAACTTAACGTTCGGTAAATGTCTTATAACTTCTGTTTCCTTTCATGGAACACCTTGTTATTTCATACATGCATTCCTCAGATGACCCTCTAACATGCTGTAGCAAATCCATGACCCACCACCCAGCCCTTACCCCAAGGTCAAGGTCACAAACTTGGCACATTCATAAACTTAACGTTGGGTAAATGTCTTATAACTTCTGTTTCCTTTCACGGAACATCTTGTTATTTCATACATGCATTCCTCAGATGACCCTCTATCATGCTGTAGCAAATCCATGACCCACCACCCAGCCCTTACCCCAAGGCCCCAATGCAAGGTCACAAACTTGGCACATTCATAAACTTAACATTGGGTAAATGTCTTATAACTTCTGTTTCCTTTCATGGAACACCTTGTTATTTCATACATCCATTCCTCAGATGACCCTCTATCATGTTGTAGCGAATTCATTACCCACCACCCAGCCCTTACCCCAAGGTCAAGGTCACAAACTTAGCACATTCATAAACTTAACGTTGGGTAAATGTCTTATAACTTCTGTTTCCTTTCATGGAACACCTTGTTATTTCATACATGCATTCCTCAGATGACCCTGTATCATGCTGTAGCAAATCCATGACCCACCACCCAGCCCTTACCGCAAGGTCAAGGTCACAAACTTAGCACATTTATAATCTTAACGTTGGGGTAAATGTCTTATAACATCTGTTTCCTTTCATGGAACGCCTTGATATTTCATACATGCATTCATCTGATTATACTCTATCGTACTATAGCAAATCCATGACCCACCGCCCACCCAATCGTTACCCCAAGGTCAAGGTCACAACTTAGCATGTTCATAAACTTAACGTTGGGGTAAATGTTGTGTAACTTCTGTTTATTTATTTACATGCATTCATCTGCTGATACTCTATCGTGCTATAGCAAATTCATGACTCACCGCCCACCCCTTTCCCCAAGGTCAAGGTCACAATCTTAGCACATTCATAAACTTAATATTGGGGTAAATGTATTATACCATCTGTTTCCTTTCATGGAACGCCTTGATATTTCAAATATGCATTCATCTGATGATACTCTATCATGCTATAGCAAATCCATGACCCACCGCCCATCCCTTACCCCAAGGTCAAGGTCACAAACTTAGTACATTCATAAACTTAACGTTGGGGTAAATGTGTGTTTCCTTTCATGGAACGCCTTGCTATTTCATACATTCCTCAGATGACCCTCTATCATGCTGTAGCAAATCCACAACCCACCACCCACCACCCAACCTTTACCCAAAAGTCAAGGTCACAAACATAGCATGTTAATAAACTTAACGTTGGGGTAAATGTTGTGTAACTTCTGTTTCTTTACACATTGAACACCTTGATATTTCATGCATGCATTCATCTGATGATACTCTATCATGCTATAGCAAATCCATGACGAACCCCCACCCCTTTCCCCAAGGTCACGGTCACAAACTTAGCACATTCATAAACTTAACGTTGGGGTAAATGTCTTATAACATCTGTTTCCTTTCATGGAACGCCTTGATATTTCATACACGCATTCATATGATGATACTCTATCGTGCTATAGCAATTCCATGACCCACCGCCCACCCCTTACCACAAGGTCAAGGTCACAAACTTGACACATTCATAAACTTAACGTTGGGGTAAATGTCTGATAACAACTGTTTCCTTTGATGTAACATGTTTCCTTGATGGAACCTTGTTTCAATACATACATTCCTCAGATGACCCTCTATCATGCTGTAGCAAATCCACAACCCACCACCCAACCCTTACCCCAAGGTGAAGGTCACAAACTTAGCATGTTCATAAACTTTACATTGGGGTAAATGTTGTGTAACGTCTGTTTCTTTACACTTTGAACGCTTTGATATTTCATACATGCATTCATCCGATGATCCTCTATTGTGCTACAGCAAATCCATGACCCACCCCACCGCTTTCCCCAAGATCAACATCATAAACTTAACGTTGGAGTAAATGTCTTTTTATAACTTCTGTTTCTTTACAGGGAACACCTTCATATTTCATACATGCATTCATCTGATAATACTCTATTGTGCTACAGCAAATCCATGACCCCCCCCCACCCCCCCCCCCTTTTGCCAAGGCCAAGGTCACAAACTTAGCACATTTATACATGCATTCCTCATGTGAATAGCTATCATGCTGTAGAAAATCACCAACTTAGTGTGTTCATAAACTTAACGCTGGGTTAAATTTTGTTTTCCTTCTCATTTCAGGGAGCGCATTGATATTTCATACATGCATTCATCTTAATATGCTATATCATGCTATATCAAATCCACGATCCACCTTCTACCACTGACCTCAATGTCAAGGTCCACCGCACACCCCTTATCCCAAGGTCAAGTTATATAATATTCATGTTTTTTATACAGCTGTGACAAGTTTGAATGAAGGCTGCTAACAGGCGAGCTTCGTTGTCTTCTGACAACTCTTGTTAATTTTAGGACTCTGTATCATTGCCAACGCAATAACTCTACTGGACCGATCAAAACCAAATTTGATTTACATTTTTATCACGGCAAGATGAAGAAGCCCATTGCTTTTGAAAATTTTCCGATGACTTATCTCCCCTTGACGGCTCATTTTATACGTCTTTTTGAAAAAAACGGGACGCATTATGTATTCACCTTGTAGGGGCGGGCGGGCGGATGGTGGCGGGCGGGCTCAGCTTGTCCAAGCAATAACTAGAGTTCTATTTGACAGATTCGGTATACATGTTTTATCACGGCAAGACGAAGAAGCCTATTGATTTTTCAAAAATTTCCGATAACTTATCTCGCCTTGCGGCATCCATTAAATTTTCGCACTCTCTATCCTTGTCTACGCAATAACTCAAGTTCTACTTCACCGATCGTAGCCAAATTTGTATACATGTTTATCATGGCAAGACAAAGAAGCCTATTGATTTTGGAAAAGCTTCCAATGACTTTTCTCACCTTGGCAGTCTTATTAGCTCACCTGAGCGAAGCTCATGTGGAGCTATTGTTACCGTAATGTGTCCGTTGTCCGTTGTCGTCCGTGAACATTTTCAAACGTCTTCTCCTCGATAACCTTTGGGCCTAGTCTACCAAACTTCATGGTCATGGTCCTTAGGTAGAGGGATTGCAAAATTGTTTTAAAATAACGTCATTACGTAATACAAGATGGCCGCCGTCTAAAAATAGCACAAATTCTTAAAAAATCTTCTTCTCAAGAACCGCCAACTGGATTTCGACAAAACTTGGTAGGAATGATCGATGTACAATGCTCTTTCAAAGTTGTTAAAATGGTGACCCCGGGGTAAAATTGGGGTCAAATTTTATTTTTGACCGAATATGGTATTGTCATATATCAAATTGAAGGTATCAATGAGGCTATCGCTCTGGTACATTTTTTGTCGAAATCGGACGGTTATGTCATCCAAGATGGCCGCCGAAAGGTCAAAAGGTTGTTCTTTTATTAGAGATTTAAAAATTCTTCTTCTCATGAACCGCTTGGCCCATGGTAGCCAAACTTAAAAGTTATGGTCCATGGGTGAAGCCTTTTCAGATTTGTTTAAATGGAGGTCATCGCTAATCCAAGATGGCCGCCGTCTAAAAATAGCATAAATTCTTAAAAAATCTTTCTTCTCATGAACCGCTGGCCGATTTTCGACTAAACTTGGTAGGAATGATCGATTTACAATGCTCTTTCAAAGTTGTTACCACCGGGGTCAAAAATGGGCGTGGCCTGTGGGGTCAAATTGGGGTCAAATTTTATTTTTGACCGAATATGGTCATGCCATATATCAAATGGAAGGTATCGATGAGGCGATTGCTCTGGTGGAATATTTGTCGGAATCGGATGATTATGTCATCCATGATGGCCGCCAAAAAGGTCCATTTATTCGAGATTTTGATTTTTGAACGTCTTTTTTTTCTCAGGAACCACATAGCCGATGCTGGCCAAACTTCATAGGAAGTTAAGAATCCTTGGGTGAAGCATTTTCAGATTTGGTAAAATGAGAGTCATCGCTTAATCCGAGAATAATCTAAAAATAGCACAATTTTTTTAAAACACATGAACTCAATGTCACATTCTCCTCTGGTGTTCATGGAGTCAGGTGAGCGAATTAGGGCCATCATGGCCCTCTTGTTAATTTTCTCACTCTGTATCCTTGTCTACGCAATAACTCGAGTTCTACTTCACCATAATCAAATTCGGTATATATGTTTATCACCACAAGATGAAGAAGTCTATCAATGACTTATTTTCCCTTGGCGGCCATGTTTTATACGCCCGTTGAAAAAAAAAAGAAAAAAAAAAAAAAGAATATTATGTTTTTAGTGACGTATCTCCCCTTGTTGACTGGCCTTACCTCGACGGGCGTATATTGTGACCTTCAAACACTCTTGTTTTATTTTTACACTTTATCCTTGTCCACACAATAGTTCACTTGACCAATTGTAACCAAATTTGGTATGCATTGTCACGGCAAGACGAAGAAGCCAATTGATTTTCAAAAAATATTTCCGATGACATCTTGGTGGCCATTTTTAATTTTCGCACTGTGTATCCTTGTCCACGCAATAACTCAAGTTCTACTTGATGGATCGTAACCAATTTCTGGAAACATGTTTATCAAGGCAATTTTTGAAAATTAACATATTAAAATCCATTCCAGTTAACTTAGGGGTGAAAAGGTTTAGACAATTAAAATGCCCAATTCAAATTGTCAACGCGTACTAAAAATCAATTAACAGTTTAGGTATTCCATGTCTCCTTTATACAGAGCCGCAGGGGACATGGATTATTTATGCCCCCGCCACCGAATGGTGAGGGGGGCATATAGTGTTACCGGCGTCCGTACGTACGTACGTACGTACGTACGTCCCGAAACCTTAACGCTGGGTAAATGGCTTATAATTTCTGTTTCCTTGCTCGGATCTGCTTCACATTTCACACACGCATTGCTCCAATGGTCCTCTACCGCCCTGTGACAAATCCACATCGTCGTCCCGCCCCCGCTAACCCAAGTCCCAGGTCAAGGTCACAAACTTGGTGCTTTCGAAACCTTAACGCTGGGTAAATGACTTATAATTTCTGTTTCCTTGCTCGGATCTGCTTCACATTTCACACACGCATTGCTCCAATGGTCCTCTACCGCCCTGTGACAAATCCACATTCGTCCCGCCCCCGCTAAGCCCAGGGTCAAGGTCACAGACTTGGTGCTTTCGAACCTTAACGCCGGGTAAATGGCTTATAATTTCTGTTTCCTTGCTCGGATCTGCTTCACATTTCACACACGCATTGCTCCAATGGTCCTCTACCGCCCTGTGACAAATCCACATTCGTCCCGCCCCCGCTAAGCCCAGGTCAAGGTCACAGACTTGGTGCTTTCGAAACCTTAACGCTGGGTAAATGGCTTATAATTTCTGTTTCCTTGCTCGGATCTGCTTCACATTTCACACACGCATTGCTCCAATGGTCCTCTACCGCCCTGTGACAAATCCACATTCGTCCCGCCCCTGCTAAGCCCAGGGTCAAGGTCACAGACTTGGTGCTTTCGAAACCTTAACGCTGGGTAAATGGCTTATAATTTCTGTTTCCTTGCTCGGATCTGCTTCACATTTCACACACGCATTGCTCAATGGTCCTCTACCGCCCTGTGACAAATCCACATTCGTCCCGCCCCCCGCTAAGCCCAGGGTCAAGGTCACAGACTTGGTGCTTTCGAAACCTTAACGCTGGGTAAATGGCTTATAATTTCTGTTTCCTTGCTCGGATCTGCTTCACATTTCACACACGCATTGCTCCAATGGTCCTCTACCGCCCTGTGACAAATCCACATTCGTCCTGCCCCTGCTAAGCCCAGGGTCAAGGTCACAGACTTGGTGCTTTCGAAACCTTAACGCTGGGTAAATGGCTTATAATTTCTGTTTCCTTGCTCGGATCTGCTTCACATTTCACACACGCATTGCTCCAATGGTCCTCTACCGCCCTGTGACAAATCCACATTCGTCCCGCCCCCGCTAAGCCCAGGGTCAAGGTCACAAACTTGGTGCTTTCGAAACCTTAACGCCGGGTAAATGACTTATAATTTCTGTTTCCTTGCTCGGATCTGCTTCACATTTCACACACGCATTGCTCCAATGGTCCTCTACCTACCGCCCTGTGACAAATCCACATTCGTCCCGCCCCCGCTAAGCCCAGGGTCAAGGTCACAGACTTGGTGCTTTCGAAACCTTAACGCCGGGTAAATGGCTTATAATTTCTGTTTCCTTGCTCGGATCTGCTTCACATTTCACACACGCATTGCTCCAATGGTCCTCTACCGCCCTGTGACAAATCCACATTAATCCCGCCCCCGCTAAGCCCAGGGTCAAGGTCACAGACTTGGTGCTTTCGAAACCTTAACGCTGGGTAAATGGCTTATAATTTCTGTTTCCTTGCTCGATCTGCTTCACATTTCACACACGCATTGCTCCAATGGTCCTCTACCAGCCCTGTGACAAATCCACATTCGTCCCGCCCCTGCTAAGCCCAGGGTCAAGGTCACAGACTTGGTGCTTTCGAAACCTTAACGCTGGGTAAATGGCTTATAATTTCTGTTTCCTTGCTCGGATCTGCTTCACATTTCACACACGCATTGCTCCAATGGTCCTCTACCGCCCTGTGACAAATCCACATTCGTCCCGCCCCCGCTAAGCCCAGGGTCAAGGTCACAGACTTGGTGCTTTCGAAACCTTAACGCTGGGTAAATGGCTTATAATTTCTGTTTCCTTGCTCGGATCTGCTTCACATTTCACACACGCATTGCTCCAATGGTCCTCTACCCCGCCCTGTGACAAATCCACATTCGTCCTGCCCCTGCTAAGCCCAGGGTCAAGGTCACAGACTTGGTGCTTTCGAAACCCTTAACGCTGGGTAAATGGCTTATAATTTCTGTTTCCTTGCTCGGATCTGCTTCACATTTCACACACGCATTGCTCCAATGGTCCTCTACCGCCCTGTGACAAATCCACATTCGTCCCGCCCCCGCTAAGCCCAGGGTCAAGGTCACAAACTTGGTGCTTTCGAAACCTTAACGCTGGGTAAATGACTTATAATTTCTGTTTCCTTGCTCGGATCTGCTTCACATTTCACACATGCATTGCTCCAATGGTCCTCTACCGCCCTGTGACAAATCCACATTCGTCCCGCCCCCCGCTAAGCCCAGGGTCAAGGTCACAGACTTGGTGCTTTCGAAACCTTAACGCCGGGTAAATGGCTTATAATTTCTGTTTCCTTGCTCGGATCTGCTTCACATTTCACACACGCATTGCTCCAATGGTCCTCTACCGCCCTGTGACAAATCCACATTCGTCCCGCCCCCCGCTAAGCCCAGGGTCAAGGTCACAGACTTGGTGCTTTCGAAACCTTAACGCTGGGTAAATGGCTTATAATTTCTGTTTCCTTGCTCGGATCTGCTTCACATTTCACACACGCATTGCTCCAATGGTCCTCTACCGCCCTGTGACAAATCCACATTCGTCCCCGCCCCTGCTAAGCCCAGGGTCAAGGTCACAGACTTGGTGCTTTCGAAACCTTAACGCTGGGTAAATGGCTTATAATTTCTGTTTCCTTGCTCGGATCTGCTTCACATTTCACACACGCATTGCTCCAATGGTCCTCTACCGCCCTGTGACAAATCCACATTCGTCCCGCCCCCACTAAGCCCAGGGTCAAGGTCACAGACTTGGTGCTTTCGAAACCTTAACGCTGGGTAAATGGCTTATAATTTCTGTTTCCTTGCTCGGATCTGCTTCACATTTCACACACGCATTGCTCCAATGGTCCTCTACCGCCCTGTGACAAATCCACATTCGTCCCGCCCCTGCTAAGCCCAGGGTCAAGGTCACAGACTTGGTGCTTTCGAAACCTTAACGCTGGGTAAATGGCTTATAATTTCTGTTTCCTTGCTCGGATCTGCTTCACATTTCACACACGCATTGCTCCAATGGTCCTCTACCGCCCTGTGACAAATCCACATTCGTCCGCCCCCGCTAAGCCCAGGGTCAAGGTCACAAACTTGGTGCTTTCGAAACCTTAACGCTGGGTAAATGGCTTATAATTTCTGTTTCCTTGCTCGGATCTGCTTCACATTTCACACACGCATTGCTCCAATGGTCCTCTACCGCCCTGTGACAAATCCACATTCGTCCCGCCCCCGCTAAGCCCAGGGTCAAGGTCACAGACTTGGTGCTTTCGAAACCTTAACGCCGGGTAAATGGCTTATAATTTCTGTTTCCTTGCTCGGATCTGCTTCACATTTCACACACGCATTGCTCCAATGGTCCTCTACCGCCCTGTGACAAATCCACATTCGTCCCGCCCCCGCTAAGCCAGGGTCAAGGTCACAGACTTGGTGCTTTCGAAACCTTAACGCTGGGTAAATGGCTTATAATTTCTGTTTCCTTGCTCGGATCTGCTTCACATTCACACACGCATTGCTCCAATGGTCCTCCTCTACCGCCCTGTGACAAATCCACATTCGTCCCGCCCCTGCTAAGCCCAGGGTCAAGGTCACAGACTTGGTGCTTTCGAAACCTTAACGCTGGGTAAATGGCTTATAATTTCTGTGTCCTTGCTCGGATCTGCTTCACATTTCACACACGCATTGCTCCAATGGTCCTCTACCGCCCTGTGACAAATCCACATTCGTCCGCCCCCGCTAAGCCCAGGGTCAAGGTCACAGACTTGGTGCTTTCGAAACCTTAACGCCGGGTAAATGGCTTATAATTTCTGTTTCCTTGCTCGGATCTGCTTCACATTTCACACACGCATTGCTCCAATGTCCTCTACCGCCCTGTGACAAATCCACATTCGTCCCGCCCCCGCTAAGCCCAGGGTCAAGGTCACAGACTTGGTGCTTTCGAAACCTTAACGCTGGGTAAATGGCTTATAATTTATGTTTCCTTGCTCGGATCTGCTTCACATTTCACACACGCATTGCTCCAATGGTCCTCTACCGCCCTGTGACAAATCACATTCGTCCCGCCCCCGCTAAGCCCAGGGTCAAGGTCACAGACTTGGTGCTTTCGAAACCTTAACGCTGGGTAAATGGCTTATAATTTCTGTTTCCTTGCTCGATCTGCTTCACATTTCACACACGCATTGCTCCAATGGTCCTCTACCGCCCTGTGACAAATCCACATTCGTCCCGCCCCCGCTAAGCCCAGGGTCAAGGTCACAGACTTGGTGCTTTCGAAACCTTAACGCTGGGTAAATGGCTTATAATTTCTGTTTCCTTGCTCGGATCTGCTTCACATTTCACACACGCATTGCTCCAATGGTCCTCTACCGCCCTGTGACAAATCCACATTCGTCCCGCCCCCGCTAAGCCCAGGGTCAAGGTCACAGACTTGGTGCTTTCGAAACCTTAACGCTGGGTAAATGGCTTATAATTTCTGTTTCCTTGCTCGGATCTGCTTCACATTTCACACACGCATTGTTCCAATGGTCCTCTACCGCCCTGTGACAAATCCACATTCGTCCCGCCCCCGCTAAGCCCAGGGTCAAGGTCACAGACTTGGTGCTTTCGAAACCTTAACGCTGGGTAAATGGCTTATAATTTCTGTTTCCTTGCTCGGATCTGCTTCACATTTCACACACACGCATTGCTCCAATGGTCCTCTACCGCCCTGTGACAAATCCACATTCGTCCCACCCTGCTAAGCCCAGGGTCAAGGTCACAGACTTGGTGCTTTCGAAACCTTAACGCTGGGTAAATGGCTTATAATTTCTGTGTCCTTGCTCGGATCTGCTTCACATTTCACACACGCATTGCTCCAATGGTCCTCTACCGCCCTGTGACAAATCCACATTCGTCCCGCCCCCGCTAAGCCCAGGGTCAAGGTCACAGACTTGGTGCGTTCAAAACCTTACGCTGGTAAATGGCTTATATTTCTGTTTCCTTGCTCGCATCTGCTTCACATTTCACACACGCATTGCTCCAATGTACCTCTACCGCCCTGTGACAAATCCATATTCGTCCCGCCCCCCGCTAAGCCCAGGGTCAAGGTCACAGACTTGGTGCGTTCGAAACCTTAACGCTGGGTAAATGGCTTATAATTTCTGTTTCCTTGCTCGGATCTGCTTCACATTTCACACACGCATTGCTCCAATGTCCCTCTAACCGCCCTGTGACAAATCCACATTCGTCCCACCCCCGCTAAGCCAGGGTCAAGGTCACATAATTGGTGCGTTTGAAACCTTAACGCTCGGGTAAATGGCTTATAAGTTCTGTTTCCTTGCTCGGATCTGCTTCACATTTCACACACACATTGCTCCAATGGTCCGCTACCGCCCTGTGACAAATTCACATTCGTCCCACCCCCCCGCTAAGCCCAGGTCAAGGTCACAGACTTGGTGCGTTCGAAACCTTAACGCTCGGGTAAATGGCTTATAATTTCTGTTTCCTTGCTCGGATCTGCTTCTCATTTCACACACGCATTGCTCCAATGCTCCTCTGCACCCTGTGACAAATCCACATTCAAATATGCTTTGTTTTCTTTGGCTGCCAGCGGGGGCATTCGTGTGCCGACAGGCCACATTTCTAGTTTTTTAATGATTCGATTCGTTCCCACGAATTAACAATTTGTTCCCTCAATTTAATCATTTGTTGCCTCGAATTAACAATTTGTTCCCACGATATAACAATTTGTTCCCTCAAATTAACAATTGTTCCCAAGAAATGACAATTTGTTCCCTCAATTTAACAATTCATTTCCCACAATTTGACAATTCGTTCCCACAAATTAACAATTTTTATTTTGTGGAAACAAATTGTTAAATTGAGGGAACAAATTGTTAATTCATGGGAACGAATTGTTAAATTGAGGGAACAAATTGTTATTTCGTGGGAACAAATTAATAAAAAAAAGAATTCTATGTCCCCTGCGGGGGGGGGGCTCAGTAGGCTTCAGAGAATATGCACAAGAATCGTAATTTTGGTGATGTCGAAATGAGTCTTGCAAGACATTTAGCAGATTTACCCACAGGTTGAAGTAACGGACCGAGGTCTATAAATACATTAAATATGCCTAAAAGCATCAATAAATGAAGAACAAAATTTGTTTAGCTTATTTTGCTTCTTCATTTATTGATGCTTTTATATATATAATGTATATATAGACCTCGGTCCGTTACTTCAACCTGTTGATTTACCCAGCGTTATCTATCGATCCTATATCGCTAACTCAACATGTGTTTTCTAAGAATTTTCAAACAAAGCAACAGAAATGCACAATTGAAAGAAATTAGTGTGATATTAGTTACTACATGTAAATGATATTGTTCCTACCCCTTACACCGCCATCTTAATTTTTGTCGTCTGCTGTTTATTTTCTATTTACCATTTTTAGCCAGGTTTTTTGAAAAAAAATCCAGGCTATTGGATTGGCGAAAGCCGGGCAGGCGGGCGGGCGGGCGGGCGCGCGGCGTCCACAATCAATGTTAAGTTTTCGTGTTTGAGTCCATTTCTTTGTTACTGTACCACCTAGGACCACCAAACTTTCACAGCTTCATAATCAAGGGGTGCCCACCACATATCACTATCCAACATGTTACTTTTTTTTTAACTTCACCCATTTTTTCCGCGTAATCGACTTAGCCATTTTCAATGTTAAGTTTTCGCGTTTACAATGTTAAGTTTTCGTGTTTTAGTCCATTTCTTTCGTACTGTACCACCTAGGACCACCAAACTTTCACAGCTTCATAATCAAGGGGTACCCACCACATATCACTATCCAACATGTTACTTTTTTTTTTAACTTCACCTATTATTTCTACGTAATTGACTTAGCCATTTTAAACGTTAACTTTTTAACGTACGTCTGGTTAGAGTTTTTTGGTTAAAACTTTTTCGTTATACTATATCTCTGCAACTAATTCACCCATTACCTTGAAACTTCACATGGGTGTTTTTCATCATCCATATTTTCATTCTAACCCCCAACCGTGCGGCCCCTGTGCCCAATGTCAAGGTCAAATTACTTGAATTTTTTTTTTTTGTTAAAGTTTTTCGTGTACTATATCTCTGCAACTGCTTCACCCAACTACCTTGATACTTCACATGGGTGTTTATCATCATTGTCGCACCTGCTTGCGGAAAGCGCGATCCTGTGCCCTATGTCAAGGTCAAATTTACTTTGAATTTTTTTGTTAAAGTTTTTTTGTGTACTATATCTCTGCAACTGCTTCACCCTTAAATTACCTTGTATACCCTATACCTTGATACTTCACATGGGTGTTTTTTTTTTTTATTTATCATCATTGTCACACCTGCTTGCGGAAAACGCGATATCGTCAGCATTTTGGCATACGTCCGTCCGTTCGTCCGTGTGTCCGGTTAAAGTTTTTTGGTTAAAGTTTTTCCATCTACTATATCTATTTTTTTAGTGTCCATGCCTCGCCCCAAGGCGCGACATGCAGGCCACGGCCATCTAGTCTACAAAAAGTGGGTATAATTATGTTATCCAAGTGTCTATGCTTGGAAAAAACCTGGCCTTCGTGGCTTTGCCTCGTTTCTTGTTATCATCATGCTTTGACAGCACTTTAGAATAATTTACAACATGCTTTGACAGCACTGTAGAATCATTTCCATTGGAATCCGAAGTGCTGTCAAACCATGTTTTTATTGAGAAATAAGGCAAGATACAGCAACAGCAGACGACAATTGTTGTGTGTAGCGGTCTAAGGTTTAAATGTACATAAAATCCCATTCAATCAATCTGGTTTGGCAATTGGGAATTCAGATATTGAACAATCTACTGTAGTATCAGTAGCATTGCTGACTGATAAAGTCACGGACATATTCCCCGATTATTATGACCTCAAGGACGGTAAATATCCCAGCCATGTTTTCTGTCGGGTTCAGCGAATTGTAAAATTCATGTAGTTTATCTGTTGTCTATTTGCTTCAGCGAATTGTAAAATTCATGTAGTTTATTTGTTGTCTATTTGCTTCAGTGAATTGTAAAATTCATGTACATGAAGTTTATCTGTTGTCTATTTGCGTAGGTAATCTTGAATTAATGAAAGTTTGTACGGTTTGTCGGGTTGCATGCAAAACACCCTATATATAGCTTCAATATTGCGTGTTTGTTTATTGAATGTACTTTATTTATGGGAAAAGTGAGCCACACCATTAGAATGTGGGAAATGTAAATTGTCGTCTGCTGTTGTGTAAAATTTTGTCTTCTTTCTCAATACAAATATGGTTTGGCAACACTTCAGAATCATTTCCAAAAGTGTTGGCAATGATGAAGAAAATGGAAAATAAACAAATAAACAAATAGTGAAAATACAGTAATAAATTTGAAAATTTACTTAGTTAAGCTTTCAGCTCAAATAACTGACTTTTTTTATTCTTTTTTTTTTATCATTTGTTCCCTATTTAATCAATAATACATTTGTAGAAGTAAAATACACATTGAATTGGAAATATGGGGGTATAATACTCTTTAGATATAAAACAAAATGCTTGCTCGTCATATAGAAAGGGCTCATTCATTTGTAAACCAGTCTACTGTCTGTTTAATTGCTGCCGAAAAACCTTTGGCTATTAAACACATTCAATCTAAAACACATTAATGTAAATACTTTTTCTCATCAATAACACAAAATTCACCCGCCCCAATGAAATTCCATCAAATATTGATTTTATTTCGAAAAAAAAAAAAATCCTATAGGAATATAACATGGGGGCTAAAAATAGATGTAAAAAAAAATAAATGTGGAATTTGTGGACCGATTTTCAAACCTTATCTGGAGCTCTGGGTAAGTATGTGTGAAGAGGAAGTTTAATAATATCTTCCTGGTTACCCAGGTTTCAGAATTCAGATTTCCAGTACGAATCCTCCTTCAAATAAATCAGTCACTCTGTGTCTACAGGTAAATATACAACATTTATTATACCCCGCAAGTGAAGAGGAAGTTTAATAATATCTTCCTGGATACCCAGGTTTCAGAATTCAGATTTCCAGTACTAATCCTGCTTCAAATAAATCAGTCACTCTGTGTCTACAGGTAAATATACCACATTTATTATACCCCCCGCAACGAGTTGTGGGGGGGTATACTGGAGTCAGGTTGTCCGTCCGTCCGTCCGTGCGTGCGTGCGTCCGTAAACTTAACATCAGAGAAATATTGTTTTAACTTCTATTTCCTTCATCTAAAATGCTTGATATTTCACACATGCATTCCTGTAAGGCTCTACTACCATGCTGTACCAAATCCACGACCGTCCAACCCCCGCAGATCCCAAGGTCAAGGTCAAATACTTAGTCTCTTTACAAAACTTAACATCAGAGAAATATTGTTATAACTTCTATTTCCTTCATCTAAAATGCTAAATATTTCACACATGCATTCCTGTAAGGCTCTACTACCATGCTGTGCCAAATCCACGACCATCCAACACCCGCTGATACAAGGTAAGGTCAAATTCTTAGTCCCCTCTTTACAAAACTTACATCAGAGAAAATATTGTTCTAACTTCATTTCCCTTCATCTAAAATGCTTAATATCAACTTGCATTCTGTAAAAAGGCTCTCTTACCAATGCGTGCATCACCGTCCACCCCTGCGATCCCCAAGGTTCAAGTCAAAATACTTAGTCTCTTTACAAAATTAACATCCAGAGAAATATTGTTAACTTTTTATTTCCTTCATCTAAAAAGGCTTAATATTTCACACATGCATCCTGTAAAGGCTCTACAGTTTAAATCTATTTCTTTTTTGAAAATTCTTATTATGTCACTTGTGCCATTCTAAGTGTACTATCTACTGTGACAAAATTCTCGACTAGTCCAAACCCCCCCCCCCCGCTGATCCCAAGTCAAGGTCACATACTTAGTCTCTACACTAACATCCCAGAGACTATGTATAACTTCTATTTCCTTTATTGAAAACTTATTGTCACTTGATTCCTCTAAGGTTGTACTCATCGTGACAAATAACTGTCCACCCCCCGCTGATCAAGGTCAAGGTCACATACTTAGTCCTTTCAAATTAATCAGAGAAATATGTTATAACTTCTACTTTCATCGAAAATTCTTAATATTTCATATGCTGTGACAAATCCCCGCGATCTCGAGATCAAGGTCACATACTTAGTCTCTTTACAAAACTTAACATCAGAGAAATCGGTTTATAACTTCTATTTCCTTGCTCGGATCTGCTTCACATTTCACACATGCATTGTTCCAATGGACCTCTACCACCCTGTGACAAATTCACGTTCATGCTGCAGGTGGCATCCGCGTTCGACGCATTTCTTGTTGATGATAAAAATGGGAAATAGAAAATAAACAGCAGACGACAAAACATTAAGATAGCTGTGTAAGGGTTAAAGAACTAGTTGAGATTTTCTATAAAACTATGCATCAAACTCCACAACAACATGAAACATGCCAGTGTATTAACCCTTAGACCGCTATCTTATTTTTTTTGTCGTCTGCTGTTTATTTTCTATTTAACATTTTTATCATCAAAAACATGCTTTGACAGCACTTTAGAATAATTTACAACATGCTTTGACAGCACATCAGAATCATTTCCATTGGAAATGATTCTGAAGTGCTGTCAAACCATGTTTTTATTGAGAAATAAGTCAAGATATAAAAGCAACAGCAGACGACAATTGTTGTGAGTAGCGGTCTAAGGGTTAAGTAGAAAGAAAGAGTTAACTTTCCCTGATAGAGACGACTTTTGACGCCTCTGCAGAAGATGTCTTTTGAAAACATTGTGGGAAAAGGAGAAATTGCTTGTAACAAGCAATTTCTCCTTTTCCCACAATGTTTTCTACTCTATCAGATTATTTAACTATCATTTGACCCAGCATTTGATTCTTTTATTCAGATGTTTTCAATTTGGATGAGTCGAAATATCGCAAAACAGGGAAAGGGTTAATGGAGGCTGTCTGACTTCAAATCTATCGATCAAACTCCATGACAAACTGAAACCCGCTGTACCCGTATATCAAATAGAGAGTGGAAATAGTATGAGTCAGTCGGCATTACTCACAAGTGAGATTGCGACAGCTCTGCAAAACATGTGCTGTATTTCTGTAGTCACTTATCGCTGTGCGAATCTAATCATATCGCACTCCCAGTGCATGTGAAATTGGCCCCGCGATGGATAAAACTCGTCCTTATGATGTCTGCGAACAGTCCAGATCAGTCGATCAGGGCCGATGCGATTCGCTATTCAATCATTGTAGGAGCTTCAGGTACTTGCCCACTCAATAGGCACAAACTGTTCTTTATATCAGAGACATCATCCAAGACATTGTCTGGCAAAATAAACATTCATTCACCATTTTCTCATTACTATACATTTTATATCAGACATACATTTCCACATTGGTATCAGGGGCAATAACCGTGTTTCTGTCACGGTACGTAACTCACTGTGGAGTCGAAGTGTGTATTCTTGCCCGGCTAGCTCATTCGATTAGAGCGATGGTACGGTAAACCAGAGGTTCCGGGTTCGAGCCCCGGTCTGGAGCACATGTTTCTCACCCTGTGACATTTCATTGATGTGCAATGATCATACTTTATAATCTGTCGAAAAATATTATATTTTCAGGCGACTTTTAATAAGTACAAATATTTAAAAAACATCATGCCTCATTGCATATGAAAATAGCTTGATACCACCGCGAGTCACTATCAGTAAAATAAATATTACTAACTGATTATATCTGTATAGAGGACACTCGTAATTTTTAGAACTGGTGGAATAGCGACACAATTATACACTTATTTAATTTCTATAACGAACATTTTGTGGTTACTGAGTGGGCATGTACCTTTAATATAGTACATCATGAATCAAATTGATCGACAATGGACAAATATCATCTTTATGTTGTCTGCAAACAGGTCCTTATCAGTGAATCAGGGTCAATTTCAATTTATGGATTTACATTTATTGAGCATAGGCTGCATATGCAGCCTATGCTCAATAAATGTAAATCCAATAATTATTTACAAGAAAACATTGTTAATGTGAAATTTACAGACTCATAATTTTGCACTTACGAATATTTTAGTCGTACGCAGTTTAGTGAAACGGCCCCCAGGTGACTACACTGTTCACTATTCAATCATTGATTCAATTACAGTTAGCACATGTGTATTACATCATGGATCGACCGGCGGTGGACAAAAGTCATATTGATGAAGTCTGCGAACAATATAGCCCCCGATCAGGCTGCACATCTGTGCATCCTGATCTGGGGCTACACGGTTCACCATTCAATCACTGAAGACAGCTTCAATTCTAGTTAATATACCGGTATTACGTCATGAATCGATTGGTGGAAAATAAAAGATTATGTTATCGCTGGTTAAAATTATAGGGACGACTTTCATGCAAGTCTGCACCTGCAACACAGCATGTGCAATTAGCATAGACACATTAACACATTTTATGATTTATTTGTTATGTGCATTCACAACAAAAAGGGACTTATTCAATTTTTGACCAGTGTAGCTCCTGATAAGTTGACATGCTCCTGTGTTTTGATAACGTATCTCTGTACTTTCATTAACGTGGGTGGTGGTAGGGCGAATGAGACGGCGTAAATTAACGGTATGGGTTCGTCCTTATAGGAATCACGATTTGCCTGATTTGGCCCTCAGGTACGCTTTTATCTTTGGCTCTTTAGTTACCTGGGAGTTGAATTGGGTTATTGCCCATTATAAAAGTAGTAAGATTATTACTGATCCTACTGCATTTGGGAGGGGCCATTTAGTGATTTTGGTGTGGCGAGGACCTGGCATCAGATCAGTATTATTCTGATTTCAGGGCTGAATATATAGTTTTTTTTATTGTAAATATTCTGTTCTGATTTTGTGATTTTCCCCCCATTTGTACATGTACTTGAACATATACATGTACTTGTACAGGTAATATATGGGATTTAGTACTAAACCCATTGACCCGGCCTTATATGACCTTAGCTGTTGATAGGCCGTTAAACCGCAACAAACAAACAAACAAACTTTCATTAACGGGAATTGACCTACCTGAAAATGACCATAAAATTCCTGAAATATAAACAAATTTCCGAATTTTTTATAAAAAATCAAAAACAATTTCTGAAAATAAAGCACTGGATCTGTGGTTTTCATGCCATCATGAATGTTTTCCCAACTCAGTAGTAAACAGTGTAGACCCTGATCAGACTGTGGATGCACAGGCTGATCTGGGACGACACTGGCAGCAAACTAAATAAGCCCTTTTTGTCCTGGCAGGTCACATTTCTCAGCAATCTAATGGCAAGGCTGGGCTTATCAAGGGTAATTCTCTTGACTTAGAAATGAAATCTCAAACATACAAAGGAATTACATCATGCAGTTCAGCAGTATCTATAAAAAAAAATGAGGGGCCTTCAAAAAGTTCTGATACGGATGCTGTAACTTTTGAACTCATACACACACTAAGCCGGCGTGTCGGGAGGCACCCCCCGACCCAACGCCTAGTTTTGTTTTTGTCGTGCCTGCTTTAGCAGAGGCGCGACTATAGTCGGCACTTTTTTCGTCGTCGTCCGCCCGCGTCGTTCGCGTCGTCCGGTTTTTTTGTAAGGCAAATGCGTTAAAGTTATTGTTTTTTCACAATATCTCTTTAACCCCTTGCCAGACATTGATAATATTTCACATCAATGTTTGTCTAGGGATGATGCTTCATTACGCACACCTCCACATCCAAATTTTGAAGGTCAAGGTCATTTATTTCCTTGTAATGTTCACTGGTTTTGTAACAGAAATGCGTTAAAGTTATTGTTTTTTTCACAATATCTCTTTAACCCCTTTCCAGACATTGATAATATTTCACATCAATGTTTGTCTACGGATGATGCTTCATTATGCACACCCCCACATCCAAATTCTGAAGGTCAAGGTAATTTATTTAATTGTAATGTTCACGGTCAAATGCCTCGGCAGGCGCGACACCGCTTCCGTGGCGGAATTCTTGTTAAAAAGTCTTTAGCATTCAAATATTCTTCTCCAAATCATGAAATGTTGCTGCAAAATAAATCCTTTGAACAGTGAGTTACTTTTGCAACTTGCGGCAGGTGAAATAGTGACCTGTGTACCGGTAAATCACGTCTGAGGCATTCTGGTTTTCCAAATTTGTTTCCAGTTTTTACGAGGGGGCCTCGCGGCCCAAATGTCAGCTGCCTTCCTTGCAAACGGTAGGAATTCCTAGACAAGCCTCTGAATTCTATGCATTTTCCTCCCTTATCCTCGGTATTCCTACGCGTTTCCTGATAAGCTTGACCTCAAAATACATTAGTCTGCTATTCTCAATTTCTCCACATTGTGAATTCATTTAGACATCTCGGACAGTCCGAATTGGGGAGAAATACTAACAAAATCTTGTTTTTATATCCTTAACCCATTACATTCGGAATACACCTTTACGGGTATGAAATGTTTAAAATATGTTATTTTTATTGTTGTTGTTTCTCAATGAAAGTATATGTTGTGACCTCTCATTTTAAAATTTTTTTTTATTTGTAGACCGATTTTCAAAATCTAACTTTTGTTTTCTTAAGTTACATCATTTTCAAGCTATATGACCAGGTTTCGGAGTCAATTTCCAATTTTTTTTGTTTTTTTATCCTTCAGGATCAAAAATCAAATGGTGGTCGCGATATATACGTCTAAGCACATATAAAGAAAATATTTAAAATTTTCCCTGAACAAAATGGCGTCTACTCGGCATGAAATGGACTAACAAAACAGCGACTGATCAACATGAAGGGATGGGTTGTAGCTAGTCAAATCAATACGACCCTAACAGCTAGTTATGTACAATGTTACTTCGCTAAGGTGAAGGGAGCGACACAGTAAGCGCACTGAAACCGTGGAGTACTTTGCTCTAGGTTGTTGCCAATGGGCCAGTTTAGAACACCTGGGGCCCGTTTAGAACACCTGGGGCCCGTTTAGAACACCTGGGGCCAGTTTAGAACACCTGGGGCCAGTTTAGAACACCTGGGGACCGTTTCACTGAACTTTGTATAACTAAAATGTTTGTAAGTCCAACGTTATGATAGTCTGTAAATTTCACATTAACAATGTTTTCTTGTAAACAATTATTGTATTTACATTTATTGAGCATAGGCTGCATATGCAGCCTATGCTCAATAAATGTAAATCCATCAATTGAAATTTCCAGACGATCCTAAATTTTGGTCATACGAAGGTTAGTGAAACGGGCCCCTGGCTTCCAATCCAGAGGTTGTTGGTTCAAACATTGCCTTGGGCAATAATAATACTTTCATAATACAATCGAACCTGTGCAAAATACCACATCCGAATAGCGATCACCTGGCTATAAAGGCCACAATTTTGTTGTCTCAAATGGCACAATTACTATATAAATGACCCTGCAAATAAAGACCACCTGTGAACAAAAGCCAGATTTTTCACTTCCCATGGCCTTTATTCACAGGTTTGCTGGTACGTACTTCCCGGTGTACATGTACATCTAATTACTTTTGATGTTTATTGCACATTGTCGGCATGTTTACTGCTAGTGACAATTAGCATCATTAGCATCAATTTCTATTGTCATTTGTGGGTGTCAGGTTGGAGCATGTGATGGGTAATTTAACAAGCGGGGTTCATCCTTATCGGAATTCTGACTGGAGACCTGGTTTGGCCCTCATATATGTCTTTGGCATTTTGTATGTTGAATCTGGTTGTACCCCAAAATTAGAGGAGTATTACGATTATTCATACCGGTAGTCCTCAACATGAAATGGGTACGGCAAACATCGAGTGCCAACGTACACTCATATGTTGAAAACATAACTAGTTACGTACGTCATTGCTCACGGAGATAGCTTGGATATGATCTAAGAAAACAAAAGTTAAATTTTAAAAATCGGTCCAGTATTTCTAAAATTCAAAAAAAAATTCCCCATGTTAAATCCCCATAGACATCTTCACTCCGTGAAGATGTCTATGGGGATTTAACATGGGGAAATTGTTTTTTCGCAATAAAATCAATATTTGACCAAATTTCACGAAATAAAAAGAAGGCTCATTCTTAAATTTTCCTTTAATTTATTATTATCGAAAAAAATATTGTTTTTGAATTGTTTACATGGCCATAAAATTTGGGCAGCTTTCGTGAAACAGACAGTAGTTACGTACGTCATTGCTCACAGAGCTTGACATTTATTAGCTAGTAGACCCTTGCAGCTCTGGAAACGGAATATCCATTAGCAGGGAACTTGATGGCATGGCGTCTGTGGTTAGATACTTGCCATGTAAGCAACTAAGTGATAAACAGGTCTGTGACTGGAGAAATGGGGCTTAGGAGTTTTGATCCAGTCTATGGTGTCATCAACAGATGATGGTATGCCATTTCCAGGGTACCCGCACTTTATCTTATCAAAACTGCTGCAGTCCTTACATACATATGGCTGTGACTGAAGAAATGGGGGTTATTGGTTTTGCGACCAGTGTAGATTCAGATCAGACTGTGCACCCGCACAGTCTGATCAGGATCTGCACTGTTCTCCATTCTGTCAATGAAACACCTGTCATGCTTCTAACACGCAATATAGATCGTTACCAGGTTACGGGAGAGTTCTATTTGATCATGCAGGAGTTACACTGGCCTGGAGTGGGTGGCAGGTGGGAGCATGCGATGGGTAATTTAACGATCAGGGTTTATCCTTACCGGAATCCTGACTGGAAACCTGGTTTGGCCCTCACATACGTCTTTGGCATTTTGTATGTGACAGTTGAATCTTATGTGAGTATTACGATATTCGTAATCCTATTTTATGGGAAGGGGCCAAATGACTTGGTGTGGTATGGACCTGGCACCAGGTCAGGTTATTCTAATTTCAGGGCTGAATATATTTGTTCCCATGGCAGCAGGTTAAAATGGGATCGAACCCGTTTGCCCAGCCTTACATGACCTTAGCTGTTGATAGGCCGTTAAACACTAATAAACAAACAAACGAACAATACACTGGCCTGGAATTCTGTAAGCCCCGTTTCTCCTGTCACTCGGCCACCAGTAATGCATATAGCAGGTCCTGCATGGTGGAAATTATGTTCCCATACACACACTGCTGCAGGCAATTACAACACCACTGATGCTGCTAATCCTACTGCTTTTGGGAGGGGGGCAAGTGATTCTGGTGTGGCGAGGACCTGTAGCCTATTTCACCAACATTGCAAAGTATACTTATCTAGCAAAGTATACTTTGAGGGAGAAATGTTCAATTTATGAATAAATTTTATTATACTGAATTTATTACATTATCACAGCCATTTTGGCTGTGATAATGTAATAAATTCAGTATAATAATTCTGCATGCTTTTAATCATCAAATATATGCAGTCGTTAGTTCTATATGAAATAATGCATTTCAGGAAAAATAAATGATTACTCCCTCAAAGTATACTTTGCAATATTGGTGAAATAGGCTACAGGAATCAGATCAGGATTATACTGATTTCAGTGCTGAATGTATATTTTTTTTTATTGTAAATATTCAGTTCTGCTTTTGGGAGTTTTCCCCTCATTTGTACAGGTAATATATGGGATTTAGTACTAAACCAATTGACCCTGCCTTAAATGATCTTAGCTGTTGATAGGCCGTTAAACCCTAACAACCAAACAGATGTTGAAGTTATGGACTGCACTGTGAAACCCTTGTACTGTAAGTCGGGTGCTTTTGGAAAATTATTAACTAAATTTCATATTTCCAAAACTTGGCTATGTGATCCTGTTGATCAATGACACAATTTTTCAGTGCTGAATGTTAAGTACGCATACCACCCCCTTCCCCCTTAATCAGATGCAGATCCTGAATTTGGCAGCCAAATATTTGTAACAGTGACTGCTGATTTCTGGCTTCAGATGGAAAACCGCTATCTGTACATGTCCTGTAGCCTATTTCACCAACATTGCAAAGTATACTTTTCTAGCAAAGTATACTTTGAGGGAGTAATCATTTAATTTTCCTGAAATGCATTATTTCATATAGAACTAACAATTAAAATGCAATTAAAAGTATGCAGAATTATTATACTGAATGTATTACATTATCACAGCCAAATTGGCTGTGATAATGTAATAAATTCAGTATAATAAAAATTAATAAATTTATCATAAAATTGAAAATTTCTCCCTCAAAGTATACTTTGCTAGAAAAAGTATACTTTGTAATGTTGATGAAATAGGCTACTGAGATGTACTGTATTGATCCTATTATAAACTACGTACTGCTCTACTTGACAAACTCCTAGTAATTTGCAGAATATCAGGGGCCTATATTTCATCAACATTGCAAAGTATACTTTCCTAGCAAAGTATACTTTGAGGGAGAAATTTTCAATTTTAGAATAAATTTATTAATTTTTAGCCAGGTTTTTTGAAAAAACATCCAGGCTATTGGATTGGCGAAAGCCGGCCGGGCGGGCGGGCGGGCGGCGTCCACAATCAATGTTAAGTTTTCATGTTTGAGTCCATTTCTTTGTTACTGTACCACCTAGGACCACCAAACTTTCACAGCTTCATAATCAAGGGGTGCCCACCACATATCACTATCCAACATGTTACTTTTTTTTTAACTTCACCCATTTTTTCCGCGCAGTCGACTTAGCCATTTTCAATGTTAAGTTTTCACGTTTTCAATGTTAAGTTTTCGTGTTTAAGTCCATTTCTTTGTTACTGTACCACCTAGGACCCACCAAACTTTCACAGCTTCATAACCAAGGGGTGCCTACCACATACAACTATCCAACATGTGACCATTTTTTTACCTTCACCTATTATTTCTACGTAATTGACTTAGCCATTTTCAACGTTAACTTTTTATCGTACGTCTGGTTAAATTTTTTTGGTTAAAACTTTTTTGTTATACTATATCTCTGCAACTGCTTCGCCCATTACCTTGAAACTTCACATGGGTGTTTATCATCGTCCATATTTTCATTCTAACCCCCAACCGTGCGGCCCCTGTGCGCAATGTCAAGGTCAAATTACTTTGAATTTATTTGTTAAAGTTTTTTTGTGTACTATATCTCTGCAACTGCTTCACCCATTACCTTGATACTTCACATGGGTGTTTATCATCATTGTCACACCCGCTTGCGGAAAGCGCGATATCGTCGGCATTTTGGCATACGTCCGTCTGTCCGTCCGTCCGTACGTCCGTACGTCCGTGTGTCCGGTTAAAGTTTTTTCGTTAAACTTTTTCCATCTACTATATCTATTTTTTTAGTGTCCATGCCTCGCCCCAAGGCGCGACATGCAGGCCACGGCCATCTCGTCTACAAAAAGTGGGTATAATTATGTTATCCAAGTGTCCATGCTTGGAAAAAACCTGGCCTTCGTGGCTTTGCCTCGTTTCTTGTTATTATACTGAATTGATTACATTATCAATTGGCTGTGATAATGTAATAAATTCAGTATAATAATTCTGCATAGTTTTAATCATCAAATACAGTGAAATCGCGATGGCTCGAAATGCGATGGCTCGTAATGTCAGGCTCGCTCGAAATGGCGTCGCGGTCCCGATAATTTTCCCTATATGTTTAATGTATTTTACATGCGATGGCTCGAAATGCAACTCCTCGAAAAATGCGATTGCTCGAAACAAATGTCAAGTCCCGCGGACACATTTCTCTCTATTTTGCTATACGATGACTCGAAATTGATGTCGAAGTTTGTGTTTGTCTAATTTTCACACCTCCGCGTCCGACTTATTACGAACAAAGGCCGAACCGCGCTCTACCTGTCTGTGAAAGGTGATTTCTTTTCAAGTGCAGTTAATTGCCTAAAGTGGTGCAATTTGATCGTTAACGTTGTTGATGGCGATCATTTTGTGAATTCTATATTCGATTATTCGGAAACTTTCAACATTATTTGTGGAAACTATTTATTGTTATGCTTGTACATTATTTGTGAAATAAAAGTTATTGTATTCTTAATTTGCTGTTGTTGTTTTGTGTCCCATAACAGCTCAACGGCATACGGCGATTTATTAAATATTCTGGGTTTCGTCCACTCGGAGTATTTAATCGAGTCTGTCGTAAGTCGTTGGTCGTTTTTTCGTTTCAACTCCCGTGTTTTTTCGAGAGGCTACCCGGGAGTTACAACGAAAAACGCCCATTGAAAAAAGACCACTGTTTCGAGTGACATCATAACCACCTGCTGCATTAATTATGTGCGCCGCTATTTATAGTGAATACTGGACCTTTTCTCCTATTCGACTTTGATAATAATTAATTGAAATAAAGACAGTTTTGTAAACACATGTAGTTTATTTAATTTCGCATGATAACTAATCTGCGAATAAATATTATAATCATATAAAACATGGATACATTATATTGTGCTTTCTTTATTTCCTAAATCTGACGGGTACAGTAGTCGGCAAATATAACAAAATCGAAAGATGCGATGGCTCGAAGATGACATGGAACAAAATGTGCGGCGCCGTGGCATTTCGAGCCAACGCTATTTCACTGTATATGCAATCGTTAGTTCTGCATGATTGCTCCCTCAATGATTGCTCCCTCAAAGTATACTTTGCTAGGAAAGTATACTTAGCAATTTTGATGAAATCGGTTACAGGACCTGTCTTTCACAATTTGATTTCTTTCGGGGCAGAAGTGTCTCATGGCCGAATGTTTCCCCAAGACCAATGTATAATATATTCTCACCCTGGCGCTGCAAATTCCAAAAGGTAGATTTCAAGCATCAAGTTGTTACTTGAAAACCCTGCTGACTGTTGTAACATTGACAAACGGTGTAGACCCTGATCAGACTGCACATATGCGCAGTCTAGGGCTGTAACGATACGGCAAGGCCACGATACGATACGTATCGCGATACTAGGACCACGATACGATACGTATCGCTACGGAAACGATACACAGTAACAACAGAGTGAACGGCAAACAACACCTTTTTATTTTCAGAACAAAAAACAAATATACCCCCCCCCCCACCACCACCACCCACCCGTTGCCCCAACCCTGTAGGTTAAATGTGTGTATTGAACTAGAAAGAAACTATTGAAATATAGTCGTTACAACTGCTTGCTCACATAACCAAATTACAGTTTAATATTCATATTCTTTTTCAGAAATACCAACACATCAACAGTCAGTATGTATTTAACCAATACAAAGCTTGTTACATGTATAAATAATAATGGCGACCATTGTTGTTGTTATTACCAGTAATATTTGTTGTTGTTGTTAACTTGTTAAGTCAAAACGTCCCCATTTCAAATCGTCCCCATGTCAAAACGTATAGTTGTCAAAACGTCCTTCCCCGTTTCACCAAATATTTCGCAAACTTTCGGCTCTAGTATGACCTGTGTACTATTTATAATATTATTATGTATTTATTTGGTGATACTACTTCGAATCTCTAAGCAATAAAAACAATAACTATTCGTGTCGCAGGGTTAGAAAAATGTGTACCGGTCCGCGACTAGAACCGGGGACATTAACTACGTTGTGACCAGCAAATTTTCAACTGGGTACGTTTTTTATTGGGACGTTTTGGCGTGTATTCGTGGACGTGTATTCATTGGCCAATGCGCAGGTGCGTGTCCTATTATCCAATCAGACGGGAGATGAGACTGTGCATATTATTAATTCGGCTTCTGCAACTTTCGGAATATTATGAAAACAACATTGACAGCGTAAACAGGTATATACTCTGAATATACACGCATACACCACCACGGTAATGTGACATGTCACGGTAGGTATAGTATTACAATTTACAACTAACAGTTCAGAAAAACACCCAATTTACCACAAGTCAATTGTTGTCTTATACAAACACTGACATTACAGAAATGCATTTAACACTATTTTCATCAACAATGTATCGTTTGTGTATCGATACGGTCTGAGCATATCGATGTATCGTATCGTGGCTAAAAAATATTGATACATCGATGTATCGTTGCACCCCTAGTGCAATCTGATCAGGGTCTGCACAGTTTGTTATCACCAAGATGTATGCTTTCTCACTCACGACAACGTGTAGTATCTGTGGTCCTTCATCGGTGATCGCAGTCTAGACAGAGTAATGCTGCCAGAAGATTGGAGTCGATAGGCGTAACACATTCTGACAATGATACAGAGTGCATTCTTTTAGAAACTTACATAGAGGAGAGGCGCCATTGCAGTTTGGTGCAGTGATGGGGTGGTAGTCTATTGGTTGAGTATTGGGCTTCTATACCGGAGGTCGTGGGTTCAATCCCTGCCTTAGGCGTGACAAATAATTTCTTAGTACTCCATCTCACTAGTCTTTTGAAACTCTAAACTTTCATGGTCTGATGGTTACAGTGTGTTGCACTTTAATACCTGAAGTCATCAGGTTCAATTACTGCCTTAACCCTTACAATGCTGAATTAAATTTTGTCGTTTGCTGTTGTTTTTTTTTTAGCTCAACTGAGCGAAGCTCATGTGAGCTATTGTTACTGCAATGTGTCCGTCGTCGTCGTCGTCCGGCGTCGGCGTCCGTCGTCCGTGAACATTTTCAAACGTCTTCTCCTCGGTAACCATTGGGCCTATAGTCACCAAACTTCATGGTCATGGTCCTTAGGTAGGGGGATTACAAAGTTGTTAAAAGGACGTCATCACGTAATCCAAGATGGCCGCCGTCTAAAAATAGCACAAATTCTTCAAAAATCTTCTTCTCAAGAACCGCCAACCAGATTTCGACAAAACTTTGTAGGAATGATCGATGTACAATGCTCTTTCAAAGTTGTTAAAATGGTGAGTTTATTTTTGACCGAATATGGTCATGTCTATATCAAATCGAAGGTATCAATGTGGCGATCACTCTGGTGCATTTTTTGTCGAAATCGGATTGTTATGTCATCCAAGATGGCCGCCGAAAGGTCAAAAGGTCGTTCTTTTATTAGAGATTTCAAAATTCTTCTTCACATGAACCGCTTGGCCCATGGTAGCCAAACTTAAAAATTATGGTCCATGGGTGAAGCCTTTTCAGATTTGTTAAAATTGAGGTCATCGCTAATCCAAGATGGCCACCGTCTAAAAATAGCATAAATTCTTAAAAAATCTTCTTCTCATGAACCGCCAGCCGGATTCCGACGAAACTTGGTAGGAATGATCGATGTACAATGCTCTTTCAAAGTTGTTAAAATGGTGACCCCGGGGTCAAAAATGGGCGTAGCCCGTGGGGTCAAATTGGGGTCAAATTTTATTTTTGCCCGAATATGGTCATGTCTATCAAATCGAAGGTATCAAAGAGGCGATCACTCTGGTGCATTTTTTGTCGAAATTGGATGGTCATGTCATCCAAGATGGCCGCCGAAAGGTCAAAAGGTCGTTCTTTTATTAGAGATTTCAAAATTCTTCTTCACACGAACTGCTTGGCCCATGGTGGCCAAACTTCACAGTTATGGTCCATGGGTGAAGCCTTTTCAGATTTGTTAAAACGGAGGTCGTCGCTAATCCAAGATGGCCGCCGTCTAAAAATAGCACAAATTCTTAAAAAATCTTCTTCTCATGAACCGCCAGCCGGATTTCGACGAAACTTGGTAGGAATGATCGATGTACAATGCTCTTTCAAAGTTGTTAAAATGGTGACCCCGGGGTCAAAAATGGGCGTGGCCCGTGGGGTCAATTGGTGTCAAATTTTATTTTTGACCGAATATGGTCATGTCTATATCAAGGCGATCGCTCTGGTACATTATTTTATCGAAATTGGATGGTCATGTCATCCAAGAATGCCGCCGAAAGGTCAAAAGGTCGTTCTTTAAATATTAGAGATTTCAAAATTCTTCTTCACACGAACCGCTTGGCCCATGGTGGCCAAACTTCACAGTTATGGTCCATGGGTGAAACATTTTCAGATTTGTTAAAACAGAGGTCGTCGCTAATCCAGGATGGCTGCCATCTAAAAATAGCACAAATTCTTAAAAAATCTTCTACTCATGAACTGCCAGCCGGATTTCGACGAAACTTGATAGGAATGATCGCCGTAGAATGCTCATTCAAAGGTGTTAAAATGGTGACCACGGGGTCAAAAATGGGCGTGGCCCGTGGGGTCAAATTTTATTTTTGACCAATTATGCTCATTTCATATATCAAATTGAAGGTATCGATGAGGCGATTGCTCTGGTGCAATATTTGTCGGAATCGGATGATTATGTCATCCATAATGGCCTCCAAAAGGTCCATTTATTCAAGATTTTGAACGTCTTTTTCTCAGGAACCACATGGCCGATGCTGGTCAAACTTCATAGTAATTTAAGATCCTTGGGTGAAGCATTTTCAGATTTGGTAAAATGAGTCGTCACTTAATCCCAGATGACCGCCATCTAAAAATAGCACAATTTTTTTAAAACACATGAACTCAATGTCACATTCTCCTCTGGTGTTCATGGAGTCAGGTGAGCGAATTAGGGCCATCATGGCCATCTTGTTTTAATTCTCGTCAGTTAGACGGCACTTTAGAATCATTTCCAGTGGAAATGATTCTAAAGTATCATTTCCAGTGGAAATGATTCTGAAGTGCTGCCAAACCATGTTTTCATTGATAAAAATGACAAAATGTGAAACAACAGCAGACGAAAACCTTTGTTTCCCCTGCATACTCCGCTGGCGATCGCCACTTTCGCAATTGGCGATAAAAATAAACTATTGGCGATAAAAAATTACAATTTTCGAAAAAAAAAAAAATGTAAATTTTTTATCGCCTGTTGTTTATTTTTATCCTATTGGTTATTCCTTTTCTTTTCTTTTTTGATTTTTTTTACTTTTTTTTATTTTCCCCAGCGGAATCCCTGAATAAGTGTATAATTATGTCACTATTCCACCAGTTCTAACAATTACGAGTGCCCGCTATACAGATATAATAATTTAGTAATATTTATCGCGGTGGTATGACAGGCTATTTTTATATGCAAATGAGGCATGATATTTTTTTAATATTTATACTAATTAAATGTGTCACCTGAAAAAATAATATTTTCGACAGATTATAAAGTATATGATCATTGCACATCAAAAAATAAATACATAGAATAAATAGTACTGTCAGTTAACATTTTAAGAAAATACGATTATCGGCCCTGATATCAGTGTGGAAATGAATGTTTATTTTGCCAGAACGTGTCTTAGATGATGTCTCTGATATAAAGACCATTTTGTGCCTATCGAGTGGGTATGTACCTTTAACCCTTAGTCCGCTACTCACAACAATTGTCGGCTGCTGTTGCTTTTATATCTTGCCTTATTTCTCAATAAAAACATGGTTTGACAGCACTTCAGAATCATTTCCATTGGAAATGATTCTGAAGTGCTGTCAAAGCATGTTGTAAATTATTCTAAAGTGCTGTCAAAGCATGTTTTTGATGATAAAAATGGAAAATAGAAAATAAACAGCAGACGACAACAAATACAAGATAGCAGTCTAAGGGTTAACCCTTACAATGCTGAATTAATTTGTGTCGTCTGCTGAATATTTTCCATTTTTCTCATCAAAAACTTGGTTTGGCAGCACTTTAGAATCATTTCCAATGAAAATGATTCTAAAATGCTGCCAAACCAATTGTTTTTACTGAGAGAAAAGACAAATATTTTCGGTTCCCGCATTCTAAGGGTTAACCATGAATGAGCTGGGTCTATTGATTGCACTCTATTGATCCCACCATTTAGGCCATATGTGAGACTTTGAGGGGTCTGTTCCCTGATAGATTTTGAGTTGAGTATCCTGGTGTGGTAAATGTCATAAGGTTTGTGGCTGAGACCGGAGAACTGGGGCTTATGGGATTTGTGTTCAGTGTCGCTCATGATCAAATAGCATACTTCGGTAGCCTGATAATGATCTCGATTGCTTGTTAGAAGCCTGACGGGTGTTTCATTGATGGAGAACATGGCAGATCCTGATCAGACTGCAGATGCACAGGCTGATCTGGATCTACACTGGTCGCAAATCCCACACTTTTGTTTTCCTGCAGTCGGTATAGATGTGATAACATTCACAGTTTGTAGGTACATACCTGTTGTCTGCAGTTTGCAGGTGAACTGATGTTAAAGGGGTGATCCAAAAGTTTGCAGACATGCATAATTATTACACATGTATCAAACATTATATGACTAGTTCAAGTTAACAACATGTAAGAACACAATTCTACTGTATCACACCTGAGGAATACTAAAGCGATCAATGAAGTACGTCATGACAAATGGATTATCTAGATCTAATTTCTCTTATTATCAACTTCCTGGTTTCTAAATATATACATCCTATGAATTCCTTCTATGCAAATTTTACTAATATATTCAATGTTACTCATAATAAAATAAAATTTATCATCATCATTCATGCTAATAATAGTTAAAAAAATAGCAGATGCCAATTCATTATATTTATTTATACTGGCACCAGGTCAGGTTATTCTAATTTCAGGGCTGAATATGTTGTATCTCGATGTAAATATTCCGTTCTGATTTTGGGATTTTCCCCCCAATGCAGCAGGTTAAAACGGGATCGAACCTGTTTGCCCGGCCTTACATGACCTTAGCTGTTGATAGGCCGTTAAACACCAATAAACAAACAAACAAACATTTATTTATACCCCCCACAACTCCTTGTGGGGGGGTATACTGGAGTCAGGTTGTCCGTCTGTCTGTCCGTCCGTCTGTCCGTCCATCACTAAACTTAACATCAGAGAAATTTGTTATAACTTCTATTTCCTTCATCTAAAATGCTTAATATTTCACACATGCATTAATTCCTGTAAGGCTCTACTACCATGTTGTGCCAAATCCACGACCGATCCTAAGGTCAAATACTTGGTCTCTTTACAAAACTTAACATCAGAGAAATAAGTTATAACTTATATTTCCTTCATTGAAAATTGTTAATATTTCACTCGTGCATTCCTCTAAGGTTTTACTATCATTCTGTGACAAATCTACGACCGTCCAACTCCCACTGAAATATGTTATAACTTCTATTTCCTTTTTCGAAAATTCTTAATATTTCATGCATGCATTCCTCTAAGGCTCTACTATCATGCTGTGACAAATCCCCGCTGATCTCGAGGTCAAGGTCACATACTTAGTCTCTTTACAAAACTTAACATCAGAGAAATCGGTTATAACTTCTATTTCCTTGCTCGGATCTGCTTCACATTTCACAAACGCATTGCTCCAATGGACCTCTACCAGCTGTGACAAATTCACATTCGTGCCGCCCCTGCTAAGCCTATAGTCAAGGTTACAAGCCCACACACTTGGAAATTTTTACATATTTAGGGGTACCTGGGCCCACGCGGTGGGGGGGGGGTATTCCCTGACCAATACTGACCAATCTAGTTCTCCGTGTAAATATCACGAATATGTCTTGGAAATTTCATTAGGAGACACAATTCTAATGAAATGTCAAGACATATTGGAGAGAAAAATAAGAAAAATACTATTAAATGTTGGCTGTTACCATGATAATCTAATGATTTGGACACTATTTGTTTTTTGGAATCCCCTATTGTCCCAGAGCTCCAGATAAGTAATTAGTAATTGAGTGTTTTCACTCCATCATTTCTGAAGCAATTGGGTATTTCAAAATTTTAATTGTGTAAAATAGAATCACACAACTGTTTACACAATTGTCATCAGCAGACCACACTCATTGAATAGTTTGCTTCTAAATGAAAACACATCTTGGTATTTCATTAGAATTGTCTCCAAGAACTGTTTACACAATTGTCATCAGCAGACCACACTCATTGAATAGTTTGCTTCTAAATGAAAACACATCTTGGTATTTCATTAGAATTGTCTCCTTGGAGACAATTCTAATGAAATACCAAGATGTGTTTTCATGGAAAAATGATGCTATGTTTGTGGTCTGTTTATTGTTTTCTGTGGCATGATAAAGATACCACACATTTTTCATTGCTTTTTGATACTCACTACTTCTGATTTCAATTGGGTTTTTTGGCAATTTTAATTGGGTATTTACGCAAATACTCACCTTATCTGGAGCTCTGTTGTCCCAAAACAAATTGTATCCAAATACATTGTTATTGTGATAAACAAATACAACCATTCTAACCGTAAATATTTGGACATTCCTTGTTGTGAGAAACCATTGATTAATTTGCATTTCCCAGAATAAAATGTGTCCGAATATTTCGGGTTATTACGGTATCTACATCGCTAGCATGTAAAGAGACTTTTGGATCATCCCTTGTTCTTTCAGTCTCCAGTATCACAGTTGGCATGTTAGTGCAACAAACATGTCTGTCTATCTGATGACTGATCATTCTGGTTTCTGTAGTCAAATAAACCACATATGTGGCTGTGACTGGAGAAATGGGGCTTATGCTCTTTGCGACCGGTGCAGACCAACCTGCACTGCACATCAGCGCTGTCGGATCATGATTTGTTTTACTATTGCAAAATTTTAGTCTTTTGGATGTGATGGAACTAGACTGAACAGCAAATGCCACAAGCCCCATTTCTCCAGTCACGATTCTGTGCTGAGAAATGGGACATTAACCCTTACCATGCTGAATTATATTTTTGTTGTCTGCTGATTATTTTTTAGAATCATTTTCAATGGAAATGATTCTAAGGTGCTGCCAATTAAACCATGTTTTTATTGTCGATGTCGATAGTCGATGGTGTGCCGTCGCAATATACCCTCTTTGCCCAAATGCTCAGTCGAAAAGGGGGAGATAATCCATGACCACGTTGAATCAAAAATCGAAATTCACTTTGTGCAGCTACACACCGTAAGGAAGGTACACACCAAGTGTCAAGTCCCTAGCTATTACCGTTAAATAGTTTTACTTCTTACCAGGCAATACTGAGAGACTGTAAGTCAAAAAGGGAGAGATAATCCATGACCGGGGGTCGAATAAAAAATCAAAATTGACTTTGTGCATATAAACATCATAAGGAAGGCACACACCATGTTTCAAGTCCCTAGCTATTACAGTTGAAAAGTTTTACTTCTTATATATACAAGGCAAAATTGGGAAATTCTACGTCTAAAAGGGGGAGATAATCCATGACCGGGGGTTGAATTGAAATTCACTTTGCGCATCTACGCACCATAAGGAAGGCGTAGGCCATGTTTTATTTAGATGGAATGGCGACTTGTGTAGGCCTTGATCAGGGATTGTGCTTGTAAAACTTGGTAAATCTGCTAGAATATGATGTAAGGTCATTTGTGCTATTTCAGAGTCCACGCTGTTTGCTATTCAGTCAGCTAAACAACTGTCATGCTTTTAACCCTTAGACTGCTACACACAACAATTGCAGTCTGCTGTTGTTTTTATATGTTGCCTTATTTCTCAATAAAAACATGGTTTGACAGCACTTCAGAATCATTTCCAATGGAAATGATTCTGAAGTGCTGTCAAACCATGTTGTAAATTTTTCTAAAGTGCTGTCAAACCATGTTTTTGATGATAAAAATGGAAAATAGAAAATAAACAGCAGACGACAAAAAAAATAAGATAGCAGTCTCGGGGTTAACCCGTTCACCCCTAAATAATTGGAATTGATTTTGGTATGTTAATTTTGCAACCAATCCAACTGTCACAAAATTTTGAAAAGGGGGTACTTTTTGTTCTCAAAAATATGAAAATTGCTTTCAAAAAGTGCAGATCCTGATGAGACGGCTCATCTGGATCTGCACTGTTTGTATAATACCGCTATACCGGGCTTTCGGGTTCAAACGGTTAACAAATTGTCTGACTTCCCTGTGAGGTTGCGTGCATATCGCTGTGTGCGAACAGGTTAGAAGTTAGACTGAGCAAAAATGACAAAGGTGACTAGGGATCATTACACATTATCACATATTTTGTAAACAATTAAATCTTTTGAAAAATACAAATAATATAGCAATTATCTCACTAAATTTTGTCAAAATAGATTAAAATAAATAATTCTTTCTCCGCTTGTTGATTTCAGGGCTGAAATTTTGTTTTCGATGTAAATATTCCGTTCTGATTTTGGGTCTAAGGATACGATAATTTTTGTAAAAAAATCTCATTATTTTGTTTATTTCTCCATGAAGGTATATGTTGTTACCACTCATTTGAAGTGTCTCGTCCAGACAGTTCAAACAAGTGGTAACAACATATATTATTTCGAGATGAAATAAAGAAAATGTGGATTTTTTTTCGCCTTAAAGTTTCATACAGCTATAAATTGTTTACCCGTCTTTAACCCATAGAATGCGGGAACCGAAAATAGTCGTCTGCTGATAATTCATATTTTGTCTTTTCTCTCAGTAAAAACATGGTTTGGCAGCATTTTAGAATCATTTCCATTGGAAATGATTCTAAAGTGCTGCCAAACCAAGTTTTTGATGAGAAAAATGGAAAGATAAAAAATATTCAGCGGACATTAATTCAGCATTGTAAGGGTTAATGGATTTTAAAAGCATTTCCACTTTTCACGGATCGAAACGGAGCTGATGTACACTGGACAATCTGAATGGGGCCAATTTGGTCACGGCAAGTCACATATTGGCTGATGTGATCTCTGGAATGGGTTGCCCTAGCAAACATTCTCCTGTTTGGTAGAAACATCAAGCCTTGGTTCACATCCGTCACTGAGAAAACGTTTATGAGGTTGATCAAGGTTTCTTATGCACACCACAGAGACTGCGGTTGTGGTTAGAGGAAACAGGCAACCAATTGACTTCCCATAGACCCACATACACACAAACATGACAGTCACAAACTACCTGCATCAAAATCAATTTTGTTACTTCTGTTCCTGGAGTCTAAGCTGGTTCTAGATCCATGCCAAACACGGGGTCCTGCGGGTTGATTTCCATGAGTTATTTCCCCTTTGTTTGACGGAACCGTCTACTTTCACTTTCAAAATCTCTATCTCGCCCCCACTTCAAGTCGCACACAGAAAATGTAACCTGCATGTGTAGAGCATGCAAATAATATAATAAAATGTTTGGCACAGACATACCTTTCCTGCAGCATCTATTTTATTTATCTCTCTGTCATAATAATAACAATCAATGCCATTGTCCTGAGAATTTACTCCCTGTTGATAAGCTTTCCCAGGACTGGTTTACGGTCACATTATTCATTGGCCGGCTGGTCTATTCAATCGATGTTAACCCTTACACCGCTATCTTAATTTTTTGCCGTCTGCTGTTTATTTTCTATTTTTATCATCAAAAATATGCTTTGACAACACTTTAGAATAAGTTACAATATGCTTTGACAGCTATCAAACCATATAAAAGCAACAGCAGACAACAATTGTTGTGTGTAGCAGTCTAAGGGTTAATTAACCCATTGCATTCGGAATACACTTTTTGTTTCGTCTGCTTTCGCTTTTTCTGTCGTCGTCGTCCGCTTCAACAAATGTCAAAAAGTTTGTACCATTTTGTCATCATCATATAACTTTAATATTAATCGATGGATTGCTTCAATATTTGGACACTTGATACATGTGAGCATTTGGAACACACGCAAGTTTCTTCTTCATGATATAACTTTAATATTACTTGATGGATTGCTTCAATATTTGGACACTTGTGAGCATTTGGAACACACTCATACTGCCACTAACGTAACCATGACCTTTTTCATTTTTAAAGCATGCATTTCTCTAATGGATTTTGTGACGCTGACTTTAGCACATGCCCATGATCATGTTATGGTCAACTGCCTCAGCAGGCGCGACACCGCTTACATGGCGGGACTCTTGTATGTGTATGTAAATATTTGTTTCTCTTTTTGTCCCGCCTGCTTTAGCAGAAGCTGGACATAGGCATGGCTTTTCCGGCGGCGTCGGCGGCGTCGGCGGCGTCGGCGGCGTCGGTGGCGTCGGCGGCGTCAACATTTGCGTTTAGGTCAGTTTCCAGAAAACTATAACACCTACGACCTCCATACTTGGTATACATCAACACTGTGGTGTAGCCATCTCACACAGAGGGAGCCCATGTGACCATGACCTAGTTTTCATGCTTGATTGACCTACTTTTCACATGCATTCAACGTTAAGTTTTTGCGTTTAGCTCTGTTCTAAAACTTAACGCTCAGGTTAATTCATTGTAACTTCTGTTTCCCTCAATGGAATGCTTTAATATTCCATACATGCATTTGTAACAACATCCTGCACCATTCTCCAGAAAGTCCATGGTGCCCGCTAACCCCAAAGGTCAAGGTCGCTGACTTAGAAATTTCCGTGTTTGCAAAAGTTAATGCTCAGTTTATGCTTTAATATTCCATACATACATTTGTAACAACATCCCACATCATTCTACAGAAAGCCCATGTTGCCCGCTAACCCTAAAGGTCAAGGTCACTGACTTACAAATTTCCGTGTTTGGAAAAGTTAACGCTCAGTTTATGCTTTAATATTCCATACATGCATTTGTAACAACATCCCGCATCATTCTACAGAAAGCCCATGATGCCCGCTAACGCCAAAGGTCAAGGTCACTGGCTTAGAAATTTCCGTGTTTGGAAAGTTAACGCTCAGTTTATGCTTTAATATTCGTTTGGAAAAGTTAACGCTCAGTTTATGCTTTAATATTCCATACATGCATTTGTAACAACATCCCGCATCATTCTACAGAAAGCCCATGATGCCCGCTAACGCCAAAGGTCAAGGTCACTGACTTAGAACTTTCCGTGTTTGGAAAAGTTAATGCTCAGTTTATGCTTTAATATTCCATACATGCATTTGTAACAACATCCTGCATCATTCTACAGAAAGACCATGGTGCCCGCTAACCCCAAAGGTCAAGGTCACTGAATTAGAAATTTGCGTGTTTGGAAAAGTTAACGCTCAGTTTATGCTTTAATATTCCATACATGCTTTTGTAACAACATCCCGCATCATTCTACAGAAAGCTCATGGTGCCCGCTAACGCCAAAGGTCAAGGTCACTGACTTAGAAATTTCCGTGTTTGGAAAAGTTAAGGCTTAGTTTATGCTTTAATATTTGTTTGGAAAAGTTAACTCTCAGTTTATGCTTTAATATTCCATACATGCATTTGTAACAACATCCTGCATCATTCTACAGAAAGACCATGGTGCCCGCAAACCCCAAAGGTCAAGGTCGCTGACTCACTTCACATTTCACACACGCATTGCTCCAATGGTCCTCTACCGCTCTGTGACAAATCCACATTCGTCCCGCCCCCGCTAAGCCCAGGGTCAAGGTCACAGACTTGGTGCGTTCGAAACCTTAACGCTGGGTAAATGGCTTATAATTTCTGTTTCCTTGCTCGGATCTGCTTCACATTTCACACATGCATTGCTCCAATGGTCCCTCTACCCCCGGTGACAAAGCCACATTCGTCCCGCCCCCGCTATGCGCAGGGTCAAGGTCCAGACTTTGGAGCGTTTGAAAATCTTAACGCTGGGTAAATGGGCCTTATTAATTTTCTTGCCCTTGCTCGGATTCTGCTTCACATTTCACCACAACGGCAATTTTCCAATCGTCCTCTACCGCCCTGTGACAAATCCACATCGTTCCGCCCCCGCTAAGCCCAGGGTCAAGGTCACAGACTTGGTGCTTTTGAACCTGGTCGGTGGGTAAAGGCTTATAATTTCGTTTCCATTGCTAGGATTGCTTCACATTTCACACAACGCAATGTCCAATGTCCTATAAACCGCCCTGTGGACAAAATCAAATTCTCCCGCCCCTTGAAGCCCAAGGTCAAGGTCAACAGATTGGTGCTTTTGAAATTAAGCTGGGTTAAAGGCTTTTATTTTGTTTCCCTTGCTCGGAGCGCTTCACATTTCAACACACGCATTGCTCCAAGGTCCCCCTCTAAACCGCCCCCTGTGACAAATCCTCCATATTCGTCCCGCCCCCGCCCCCTAAGCCCAGGGGTTAAGGTCACAGACTTGGTGCATTCGAAACTTAAAGCTGGGTAATGGCTTATAATTTTGTTTCCCCTTGCTCGGATCTGCTTCACATTTCACACACGCATTGTTTCACATCCTCCAAACACCGCCCTCTGACAAATCCACATTCATCCCGCCCCGGCTAAGCCCAGGGTCAAGGTCAAGACTTGGTGCGTTCGAAACCTTAACGCTGGGTAAATGGTTATATTTTTTTTTCTTTTCCTTGCTGGATCTGCTTCACATCACACACACATTGATCATTGGTCCTCTAAACCGCCCTGTGCAAATCCACATTCGTCCCGCCCCCACTAAGCCCAGGTGCAGGTCACAGATTGGTGCGTTCGAAAAACCTTACGCTGGGTAAATGCTTATATTTTCTGTTTCCTTGCTCAGATCTGTTATTCAAACATTCACACACGCATTGCCCAATGGACCCTCTTTAAACCGCCCTGTTGACAAATCCACATTCGTCCCGCCCCCGCTTGTGCAGGGTCCAAGGTCACGACTTGGTGCGGTTGAAATCTAACGCTGGGTTTAAATGGCTTAATTATTTTCTGTTTCCTCGCGCGGATCTGCTTTCACATTTCACACAGGCATTGCTCCAATGGTCCTCTACCGCCCTGTGACAAATCCAAACCCTTCGTCCTGCCCCCGATAAGGCCCAGAGTCAAGGTCCACAGGACTTGGTGCGGTTCGAAACCTTAACGCGGGTAAATGGCTTATATTTTTCTGTTTCCTTGCTCGGATCTGCTTCACATTTTTCACACACCGGCCATTGGGCTCCATGGTCCTCACCGCCCCTGAAGACAAATCCAATCGGTCCCGCCCCCGCTAAAGACCAGGGTTATCACAAGACTTGGTGAGTGAAACCCCCTAAACGGTGGTAAATTATGGCTTATAATTTCTGTTTCCTTGCTCTGATCTGCTTCACACATACTACACACACATTGCTCAAATGATACCTAACTACCGCCCTGTGACAAATCACACATTCGTCAAGACCCCCACAAATACAGCCCCCAGGGAACAAGGTCACAGACTTGGTGCGTTCGAAACCTTAACGCTGGGTAAATGGCTTATAATTTCTGTTTCCTTGCTCGGATCTGCTTCACATTTCACACAGGCATTGCTCCAATGGTCTCTACCGCCCTGTGACAAATCCACATTCGTCCCGCCCCGCTATGCCCAGGGTCAAGGTCACAGACTTGGTGCATTTGAAATCTTAACGCTGGGTAAATGGCTTATAATTTCTGTTTCCTTGCTCGGATCTGCTTCACATTTCACACACGCATTGTTCCAATGGTCCTCTACCGCCCTCTGACAAATCCACATTCGTCCCGCCCCCGCTAAGCCCAGGGTCAAGGTCACAGGCTTGGTGCGTTCGAAACCTTAACGCTGGGTAAATGGCTTATAATTTCTGTTTCCTTGCTCGGATCTGCTTCACATTTCACACACGCATTGCTCCAATGGTCCTCTACCGCCCTGTGACAAATCCACATTCGTCCCGCCCCCGCTATGCGCAGGGTCAAGGTCACAGACTTGGTGCGTTTGAAATCTTAACGCTGGGTAAATGGCTTATAATTTCTGTTTCCTTGCTCGGATCTGCTTCACATTTCACACACGCATTTCTCCAATCGTCCTCTACCGCCCTGTGACAAATCCACATTCGTCCTGCCCCCGCTAAGCCCAGGGTCAAGGTCACAGACTTGGTGCTTTTGAAACCTTAACGCTGGGTAAATGGCTTATAATTTCTGTTTCCTTGCTCGGATCTGCTTCACATTTCACACACGCATTGCTCCAATGGTCCTCTACCGCCCTGTGACAAATCCACATTCGTCCCGCCCCTGCTAAGCCCAGGGTCAAGGTCACAGACTTGGTGCTTTTGAAACCTTAACGCTGGGTAAATGGCTTATAATTTCTGTTTCCTTGCTCGGATCTGCTTCACATTTCACACACGCATTGCTCCAATGGTCCTCTACCGCCCTGTGACAAATCCTCCATATTCGTCCCGCCCCCGCTAATAAGCCCAGGGTTAAGGTCACAGACTTGGTGCATTCGAAACCTTATTAAAGCTGGGTGGGTAAATGGCTTATAATTTCTGTTTCCTTGCTCGGATCTGCTTCACATTTCACACACGCATTGTTCCAATGGTCCTCTACCGCCCTCTGACAAATCCACATTCATCCCGCCCCCGCTAAGCCCAGGGTCAAGGTCACAGACTTGGTGCGTTCGAAACCTTAACGCTGGGTAAATGGCTTATATTTTCTGTTTCCTTGCTCGGATCTGCTTCACATTTCACACACGCATTGATCCAATGGTCCTCTACCGCCCTGTGACAAATCCACATTCGTCCCGCCCCCGCTAAGCCCAGGGTCAAGGTCACAGACTTGGTGCGTTCGAAACCTTAAAGCTGGGTAAATGGCTTATAATTTCTGTTTCCTTGCTCAGATCTGTATCACATTTCACACACGCATTGCTCCAATGGTCCTCTACCGCCCTGTGACAAATCCACATTCGTCCCGCCCCCGCTATGTGCAGGGTCAAGGTCACAGACTTGGTGCGTTTGAAATCTTAACGCTGGGTAAATGGCTTATAATTTCTGTTTCCTCGCTCGGATCTGCTTCACATTTCACACAGGCATTGCTCCAATGGTCCTCTACCGCCCTGTGACAAATCCACATTCGTCCTGCCCCCGCTAAGCCCAGAGTCAAGGTCACAGACTTGGTGCGTTCGAAACCTTAACGCTGGGTAAATGGCTTATATTTTCTGTTTCCTTGCTCGGATCTGCTTTCACATCACACACGCATTGCTCCAATGGTCCTCTACCGCCCTGTGACAAATCCACATTCGTCCCGCCCCCGCTAAGCCCAGGGTCAAGGTCACAGACTTGGTGCGTTTGAAACCTTAACGCTGGGTAAATGGCTTATAATTTCTGTTTCCTTGCTCGGATCTGCTTCACATTTCACATACGCATTGCCCCAATGGTCCTCTACCGCCCTGTGACAAATCCACATTCGTCCCGCCCCCAGGTCACAGACTTGGTGCGTTCGAAACCTTAACGCTGGGTAAATGGCTTATAATTTCTGTTTCCTTGCTCTGATCTGCTTCACATTTCACACACACATTGCTCCAATGATCCTCTACCGCCCTGTGACAAATCCACATTCGTCCCGCCCCCACTAAGCCCAGGGTCAAGGTCACAGACTTGGTGCGTTCGAAACCTTAACGCTGGGTAAATGGCTTATAATTTCTGTTTCCTTGCTCGGATCTGCTTCACATTTCACACAGGCATTGCTCCAATGGTCCTCTACCGCCCTGTGACAAATCCACATTCGTCCCGCCCCCGCTATGCCCAGGGTCAAGGTCACAGACTTGGTGCATTTGAAATCTTAACGCTGGGTAAATGGCTTATAATTTCTGTTTCCTTGCTCGGATCTGCTTCACATTTCACACACGCATTGTTCCAATGGTCCTCTACCGCCCTCTGACAAATCCACATTCGTCCCGCCCCCGCTAAGCCCAGGGTCAAGGTCACAGGCTTGGTGCGTTCGAAACCTTAACGCTGGGTAAATGGCTTATAATTTCTGTTTCCTTGCTCGGATCTGCTTCACATTTCACACACGCATTGCTCCAATGGTCCTCTACCGCCCTGTGACAAATCCACATTCGTCCCGCCCCCGCTATGCGCAGGGTCAAGGTCACAGACTTGGTGCGTTTGAAATCTTAACGCTGGGTAAATGGCTTATAATTTCTGTTTCCTTGCTCGGATCTGCTTCACATTTCACACACGCATTTCTCCAATCATCCTCTACCGCCCTGTGACAAATCCACATTCGTCCTGCCCCCGCTAAGCCCAGGGTCAAGGTCACAGACTTTGTGCTTTTGAAACCTTAACGCTGGGTAAATGGCTTATAATTTCTGTTTCCTTGCTCGGATCTGCTTCACATTTCACACACGCATTGCTCCAATGGTCCTCTACCGCCCTGTGACAAATCCACATTCGTCCCGCCCCTGCTAAGCCCAGGGTCAAGGTCACAGACTTGGTGCTTTTGAAACCTTAACGCTGGGTAAATGGCTTATAATTTCTGTTTCCTTGCTCGGATCTGCTTCACATTTCACACACGCATTGCTCCAATGGTCCTCTACCGCCCTGTGACAAATCCTCCATATTCGTCCCGCCCCCGCTAAGCCCAGGGTCAAGGTCACAGACTTGGTGCATTCGAAACCTTAACGCTGGGTAAATGGCTTATAATTTCTGTTTCCTTGCTCGGATCTGCTTCACATTTCACACACGCATTGTTCCAATGGTCCTCTACCGCCCTCTGACAAATCCACATTCGTCCCGCCCACGCTAAGCCCAGAGTCAAGGTCACAGACTTGGTGCGTTCGAAACCTTAACGCTGGGTAAATGGCTTATATTTTCTGTTTCCTTGCTCGGATCTGCTTCACATTTCACACACGCATTGATCCAATGGTCCTCTACCGCCCTGTGACAAATCCACATTCGTCCCGCCCCCGCTAAGCCCAGGGTCAAGGTCACAGACTTTGTGCGTTCGAAACCTTAACGCTGGGTAAATGGCTTATATTTTCTGTTTCCTTGCTCGGATCTGCTTCACATTTCACACACGCATTGCTCCAATGGTCCTCTACCGCCCTGTGACAAATCCACATTCGTCCCGCCCGCCCCCGCTATGCGCAGGGTCAAGGTCACAGACTTGGTGCGTTTGAAATCTTAACGCTGGGTAAATGGCTTATAATTTCTGTTTCCTCGCTCGGATCTGCTTCACATTTCACACAGGCATTGCTCCAATCGTCCTCTACCGCCCTGTGACAAATCCACATTCGTCCTGCCCCCGCTAAGCCCAGGGTCAAGGTCATAGACTTGGTGCTTTTGAAACCTTAACGCTGGGTAAATGGCTTATAATTTCTGTTTCCTTGCTCGGATCTGCTTCACATTTCACACACACATTGCTCCAATGGTCCTCTACCGCCCCGCCCCCGCTATGCGCAGGGTCAAGGTCACAGACTTGGTGCGTTTGAAATCTTAACGCTTGGTAAATGGCTTATAATTTCTGTTTCCTCGCTCGGATCTGCTTCACATTTCACACAGGCATTGCTCCAATCGTCCTCTACCACCCTGTGACAAATCCACATTCGTCCTGCCCCCGCTAAGCCCAGGGTCAAGGTCATAGACTTGGTGCTTTTGAAACCTTAACGCTGGGTAAATGGCTTATAATTTCTGTTTCCTTGCTCGGATCTGCTTCACATTTCACACACACATTGCTCCAATGGTCCTCTACCGCCCTGTGACAAATCCACATTCGTCCCGCCCCCGCTAAGCCAGGGTCAAGGTCACAGACTTGGTGCGTTTGAAACCTTAACGCTGGGTAAATGGCTTATAATTTCTGTTTCCTTGCTCGGATCTGCTTCACATTTCACATACGCATTGCTCCAATGGTCCTCTACCGCCCTGTGACAAATCCACATTCGTCCCGCCCCCGCTAAGCCCAGGGTCAAGGTCACAGACTTGGTGCGTTCGAAACCTTAACGCTGGGTAAATGGCTTATAATTTCTGTTTCCTTGCTCGGATCTGCTTCACATTTCACACACGCATTGATCCAATGGTCCTCTACCGCCCTGTGACAAATCCACATTCGTCCCACCCCCGCTAAGCCCAGGGTCAAGGTCACAGACTTGGTGCGTTCGAAACCTTAACGCTGGGTAAATGGCTTATAATTTCTGTTTCCTTGCTCGGATCTGCTTCACATTTCACACACGCATTGCTCCAATCGTCCTCTACCGCCCTGTGACAAATCCACATTCGTCCCGCCCCCGCTAAACCCAGGGTCAAGGTCACAGACTTGGTGCGTTCGAAACCTTAACGCTCGGGTAAATGACTTATTATCAAATATGCCTCGTTTTCTTTGGCTGCCAGCGGAGGCATTCGTGTGCCGACAGGCCACATTTCTAGTCAGATTTGTTAAAACGGAGGTCTTCGCTAAATCCAAGATGGCCGCCGTCTAAAAATAGCACAAATTCTTAAAAGATCTTCTCACGAACCGCCAGCCAGATTTTTATGAAACTTGGTAGGAATGATCGACGTAAAATGCTCTTTCAAAGGTGTTAAAATGGTGACCCCGGGGTAAAAAATGGGCGTGGCCCATGGGGTCAAATTTTATTTTTGACCGAATATGCTCATGTCATATATCAAATTGAATGTATCGATGAGGCGATTTCTCTGGTGCAATATTTGTCAGAATCGGATGATTATGTCATCCATGATGGCCTCCAAAAGGTCCATTTAATTCAAGATGACAGCCATCTAAAAATAGCACAATTTTTTTAAAACACATGAACTCAATGTCACATTATCCTCTGGTGTTCATGGAGTCAGGTTAGCGAATTAGGGCCATCATGGCCCTCTTGTTTACCTTCACACTTTTTTTTTTGTCAAAATGTTGTTACAATTTCTTCATCACGATATAATTTTAATATTACTAAATGGATTGCTTCAATATTTGGACACTTGATACATGTGATCATTCGGAATACCTATGCCATCGTTAACATGACCTTGACCTTTTTTATCTTCACATGTTTGCGGAAACACTTAGCCATTTTTTTGCGTCAAAAAGCTTGTACAAATTTCTTCAGAATTGTATAACATTAATGTTACTTGATGGATTAGATTAATTGCTTCCGTGTTTGGACACTTGATATTTTGCATCAAAAAGTTTGTCCAAGTTTAGCTCGACTATTCGAAGAATAAGTAGAGCTTATGTTGTCACCCCGGCGTCGGCGTCGGCGTCAAAGGCACGCCTTGGTTAAGGTTTTTAGTCAAGTTTGTATATGGAATACTACTGGCCCTACACCCACCATACTTGGACAACTTCATCTCCTAGTGATGTACATCAATAACCCCTGATCTATATTTCACCTTGACCTACATTTCCTCTTGAATTACTTGGTTAATTCCCCTTGGTTAAGGTTTTTAGTAAACCTTGGTTAAGGTTTTTTTTCAAGCTTGTACATTGAATACTATTATGCATCCAGACACCATACTTCGACAACCTTTTCTCATAGGTATGTACATCAATAACCCCTGCTCTATATTTGACCTTGACCTACATTTCCTCTTCAATTACTTACTTAATTCCTTTTGGTTAAGGTTTTTAGTCAACCTTCTATATGGAATACTACTGGCCCTACACCCACCATACTTGGACAACTTCATCTCCTAGTGATGTACATCAACAACCCCTGATCTATATTTGACCTTGACCTACATTTCCTCTTGAATTACTTACTTAATTCCCCTTGGTTAACGTTTTTAGTCAAGCTTGTAGATGGAATACTCCTGGCCCTACACCAACCATAATTGGACAACTTCATCTCCTAGTGATGTACATCAACAACCCCTGACCTATATTTGACCTTGACCTACATTTAACCTTGAATTACTTTCTTAATTCCCCTTGGTTAAGGTTTTTACTCGACCTTGGTTAAGCTTTTTACTCAAGCTTGTACATGGAATACTATTGTGTATACAGACACCATACTTGGACAACCTTTTCTCATAGTGATGTACATCAATAACCCCTGATCTATATTTGACCTTTGACCTACATTTCCTCTTGAATTACTTACTTAATTCTCTTTGGTTAAGGTTTTTAGTCAAGCTTGTAGATGGAATACTCATGGCCCTACACCAACCCTGACCTTTATTTTACCTTCACCTACATTTAACCTTGAATTACTTGCTTAATGTTTATAGTCAAGCTTGTATATGGAATACTTCTGGGCCTACATCAACCATACTTGGACAACTTCATCTCCTAGTGATGTACATCAATAATCCCTGACCTATATTTGACCTTGACCTACTTTTATCCTTGGATTACTTAGTTATCTCCCCTTGGTTACGGTTTTTACTCAAGCTTGTATATGGAATACTCCTGGGCCTACAGCAACCATACTTGGAAAACTTTATCTCCTAGTGATGTACATCAATAACCCCTGAACTATATCTGACATTGACCTACATTTAACCTTGAATTACGTACTTAATTTCCCTTGGTTAATGTTTTTAGTCAACCTTGGTTAAGGTTTTTATGCAGGCCGCAGCCACCTTCTTTGTCAAGCCATGTGTACATCAACAACCCTCGTAGTCGAGCTATGCTGTTCTCCTACAGCTCTTGTTTCATCATCGTATAACAATAATATTACTTGGATTGCTTCAATATTTGGACACTTGATGCATGTAAGCATTTTGAACACACGCATGGCTCCATTAACATGACGTTGACCTTTTTTTACCTTTTTTTATGTCAAATACTTTCTTCAACCTTGATTTTTTTCTTGTTTTAAGCATGCACTTCTCTGATGGTTTTTGTGATGCTTACTTTAGCACATGCCCATGATCATGTAACGGTCAAATGTCTCGGCAAATGTCTCGGCAGACAAAACACCGCTTCCGTGGCGGATTTTTGTCTTACTAACTGCTTGGCCAATGCTGGCCAAACATCATAGTTATTGTCTTTCGGTGAAACACTTACAGATAATTTCACGGTAATAAAAACATTTGCTGCCCCAAAATTAATATACCCATTGACAGTTTTACATGATCCACCAGAACATATGATAAAACGTGTAAGAACCAAGTTATTTCAATTTTTATGGGATAACAAGCCTGATAAAGTAAAAAGAAATACAATTATTCAAGCTTACGAAAAAGGGGGACTAAAAATGTTAGACATCGATAGTTTTATTACTTCAATAAGAGCTTCATGGGTAAAAAGAATATGCGATACTACTAACATAGGGAAATGGAAAGCAATTTACGAAAAAATACTTGAAAAATATGGCGGGATTTTTATTTTCGAATGTAACTTGAAACCGGAAGACATACAAAACATAGTGAAAAATAAATTCCTGAACAATGTTTTGAAATCTTGGGCAAGTATAAACTATTCTTCTCAAACAGATACAGTATCAAAAGAAATAATTTGGAACAACTCTAATATAAAACATCAAAATAAAACTTTGTTTCATAGACACTGGTTTGATAAGGGTATCAAGTACATCGAACAATTATACGATATAGAACAAAAACTTTTCTGACATTCGGTGATATTGTAGAGTTATTCAGCATAAGAAATGATGATTTTTATGAAATATCAATGTATATTAAATAGTATAAATCCAATATGGAAAGAAACAATAAAAACAGAACAAATAAACATAATACAACTGTCTGAAACACTGAAATCAAGGGTACAAAAAAGCAAATACGTTAATAAATTACTTTATACAATACAAACAGAAAAAAAAATCACTGAAGAAAAAAAGTCTGAAAAAAAAATGGATAGCTGAATTTCCGGAAGCCAACTTAAACTGGAAACATATTTACATGTCAACCTTTAATTGTACTATAGATTCCACATTGCGGAATTTTCAATATAAATACCTTATGCGAATGAATGGAACAAATAAATTACTCTTTCGATGTAACCTAATTAATAGTAGTTTATGCGATTTTTGCTCTATGTATGTAGAAACTATAAAACATTTGTTTTGGGAATGTACTCATGTACAACATATGTGGTCACAGTTACGTACCTATTTGAATGAAAAAGGTTTTACTTACGCTGTAAATTTCCAAAGTATTTCTTTAGGAATAGATGAAAGTACACACAAGGCACAACAATTTAATTTTATACTCATATTAGCCAAATACTTTTATTGTAAATGTAAATATGAAAACCGGGAAATTGCTTTCGAACCGTATATAAACTACTTAAAATATAGGATAAATTTAGAAGAGTTAATAGCTACTAAAAAAGACAAACTTGAGCAACACAACATTAAATGGGATGTTTTTCAAACATAGGTATGTTTTTTTGGGCATAGTAGGGAAGGTTCAATCACACTAACCACACAAAAGTAAACGAATATATATATAAAAAAACTCAATTCAAGCGGATGTGAACAAAAGGGGACATATTTTATACTTTTCGATACTCTTCCTTCTTCCTGATTGTACTTTACCATCTATGCTTTTCTATATTCTTTTTGTCTTCTCTTTCTCTAAAAACTAAAAATTATTTTCAAGTACAATGAGTGCATGTGCAATCATTTCATAGCGACTTTAGTCACAGTGTGTTAGTTAATAATACATGTGTTGTATTGTATATACATGTTTGTATTTAAAAATAATAAAAAATATTAATTAAAAAAAAAAAAAAAAAAAAAAAGAAACACTTACAGATGTTTCAAATTGGAATATGGCCGCCGTATAAAGTTGGACAAATTCTTTAAACAATGTCGATCTTCCCATTATAATCGCCAGACTCGTTTCGACAAAACTTTGTTGGAATATTGAATGTATAAAGTTCTCTCAGATTTACTTGCAATTTTATTATAAGCGGTGAGCGGTATCGGGCCACAATGGCCCTCTTGTTTCTTTTTATTGTCAAGGCTGCCAGCGATAATGATGCCTTTGTTCTTTAGGCAACAATGTTCATTGTAAATCTGAAACACACACAATCAACCCAATTACACTGCTGAATTAAATTTTGATGTCTGCTGTTTATTATTTTATTTTCCATTTTTAGCTCGCCTGCACGAAGTGCAGAAGAGCTATGGCATACCCCCGGCGTCGTCGGCGTCGGCGTCAGCGTCGTCGGCGTCAACGTCGTCCACAAACTTAACGTTGGGTAAATGTCTTGTAACTTCTGTTTCCTTTCATGGAACACCTTGTTATTTCATACATGCATTCCTCAGATGACCCTCTATCATGCTGTAGCAAATCCATGACTCACCACCCAGCCCTTACCCCAAGGTCAAGGTCACAAACTTGGCACATTCATAAACTTAATGTTGGGTAAATGTCTTATAACTTCTGTTTCCTTTCATGGAACACCTTGTTATTTAATACATGCATTCGTCAGATGACCCGCTATCATGCTGTAGCAAATCCATGACTCACCACCCAGCCCTTACCCCAAGGTCAAGGTCACAAACTTGGCACATTCATAAACTTAACGTTGGGTAAATGTCTTATAACTTCTGTTTCCTTTCATGGAACACCTTGTTATTTCATACATGCATTCCTCAGATGACCCTCTATCATGCTGTAGCAAATCCATGACCCATCACCCAGCCCTTACCCCAAGGTGAAGGTCACAAACTTGGCACATTCATAAACTTAATGTTGGGGTAAATGTCTGATAACTTCTGTTTCCTTTCATGGAACACCTTGTTATTTCATACATGCATTCCTCAGATGACCCGCTATCATGCTGTAGCAAATCCATGACCCACCACCCAGCCCTTACCCCAAGGTCAAGGTTACAAACTTGTCACATTCATAAACTTAACGTTTGGGTAAATTTCTTATAACTTCTGTTTCTGTTCATGGAACACCTTGTTATTTCATACATGCATTCCTCAGATGACCCGCTATCATGCTGTAGCAAATCCATGACCCACCACCCAGCCCTTACCCTTAAGGTCAAGGTTACAAACTTGTCACATTCATAAACTTAACGTTGGGGTAAATTTCTTATAACTTCTGTTTCTGTTCATGGAACACCTTGTTATTTCATACATGCATTCCTCAGATGACCCTGTATCATGCTGTAGCAAATCCATGACCCACCACCCAGCCCTTACCCCAAGGTCAAGGTCACAAACGTAGCACATTCATAAACTTAACGTTGGGGTAAATGTCTTATAACATCGGTTTCCTTTCATGGAACACCTTGTTATTTCATACATGCATTCCTCAGATGACCCGCTATCATGCTGTAGCAAATCCATGACCCACCACCCAGCCCTTACCAAGGTCAAGGTTACAAACTTGGCACATTCATAAAACTTAACGTTGGGGTAAATTTCTTATAACTTCTGTTTCCGTTCATGGAACACCTTGTTATTTCATACATGCATTCCTCAGATGACCCTGTATCATGCTGTAGCAAATCCATGACCCACCACCCAGCCCTTACCCCAAGGTCAAGGTCACGAACGTAGCACATTCATAAACTTAATGTTGGGGTAAATGTCTTATAACATCTGCTCCCTTTCATGGAACACCTTGTTATTTCATACATGCATTCCTCAGATGACCCGCTATCATGCTGTAGCAAATCCATGACCCACCACCCAGCCCTTACCCCAAGGTCAAGGTTACAAACTTGTCACATTCATAAACTTAACGTTGGGGTAAATTTCTTATAACTTCTGTTTCTGTTCATGGAACACCTTGTTATTTCATACATGCATTCCTCAGATGACCCTGTATCATGCTGTAGCAAATCCATGACCCACCACCCAGCCCTTACCCCAAGGTCAAGGTCACAAACGTAGCACATTCATAAACTTAACGTTGGGGTAAATGTCTTATAACATCGGTTTCCTTTCATGGAACACCTTGTTATTTCATACATGCATTCCTCAGATGACCCGCTATCATGCTGTAGCAAATCCATGACCCACCACCCAGCCCTTACCCCAAGGTCAAGGTCACAAACGTAGCACATTCATAAACTTAACGTTGGGGTAAATGTCTTATAACATCGGTTTCCTTTCATGGAACACCTTGTTATTTTTCATACATGCATTCCTCAGAATGACCCGCTATCATGCTGTAGCAAATCCATGACCCACCACCCAGCCCTTACCCCAAGGTCAAGGTTACAAACTTGGCACATTCATAAACTTAACGTTGGGGTAAATTTCTTATAACTTCTGTTTCCGTTCATGGAACACCTTGTTATTTCATACATGCATTCCTCAGATGACCCTGTATCATGCTGTAGCAAATCCATGACCCACCACCCAGCCCTTACCCCAAGGTCAAGGTCACGAACGTAGCACATTCATAAACTTAATGTTGGGGTAAATGTCTTATAACATCTGCTCCCTTTCATGGAACACCTTGTTATTTCATACATGCATTCCTCAGATGACCCGCTATCATGCTGTAGCAAATCCATGACCCACCACCCAGCCCTTACCCCAAGGTCAAGGTTACAAACTTGTCACATTCATAAACTTAACGTTGGGGTAAATTTCTTATAACTTCTGTTTCTGTTCATGGAACACCTTGTTATTTCATACATGCATTCCTCAGATGACCCTGTATCATGCTGTAGCAAATCCATGACCCACCACCCAGCCCTTACCCCAAGGTCAAGGTCACAAACGTAGCACATTCATAAACTTAACGTTGGGGTAAATGTCTTATAACATCGGTTTCCTTTCATGGAACACCTTGTTATTTCATACATGCATTCCTCAGATGACCCGCTATCATGCTGTAGCAAATCCATGACCCACCACCCAGCCCTTACCCCAAGGTCAAGGTTACAAACTTGGCACATTCATAAACTTAACGTTGGGGTAAATTTCTTATAACTTCTGTTTCCGTTCATGGAACACCTTGTTATTTCATACATGCATTCCTCAGATGACCCTGTATCATGCTGTAGCAAATCCATGACCCACCACCCAGCCCTTACCCCAAGGTCAAGGTCACGAACGTAGCACATTCATAAACTTAATGTTGGGGTAAATGTCTTATAACATCTGCTCCCTTTCATGGAACACCTTGTTATTTCATACATGCATTCCTCAGATGACCCGCTATCATGCTGTAGCAAATCCATGACCCACCACCCAGCCCTTACCCCAAGGTCAAGGTTACAAACTTGGCACATTCATAAACTTAACGTTGGGGTAAATTTCTTATAACTTCTGTTTCTGTTTCCGTTCATGGAACACCTTGTTATTTCATACATGCATTCCTCAGATGACCCTGTATCATGCTGTAGCAAATCCATGACCCACCACCCAGCCCTTACCCCAAGGTCAAGGTCACAAACGTAGCACATTCATAAACTTAACATTGGGGTAAATGTCTTATAACATCTGTTTCCTTTCATGAAACACCTTGATATTTCATACATGCATTCATCTGATGATACTCTATCGTGCTATAGCAAATTCATGACTCACCGCCCACCCCTTTCCCCAAGGTCAAGGTCACAATCTTAGCACATTCATAAACTTAATGTTGGGGTAAATGTATTATAACATCGGTTTCCTTTCAAGGAACGCCTTGATATTTCAAATATGTATTCATCTGATGATACTCTATTGTGCTATAGCAAATCCATGACCCACCGCCCATCCTTTACCACAAGGTCAAGGTCACAAACTTAGTACATTCATAAACTGAACGTTGGGGTAAATATCTGTTTCCTTTCATGGAACGTCTTGCTATTTCATACATTCCTCAGATGACCCTCTGTCATGCAATCCACAACCCACCACCCAACCCTTACCCAAAAGTCAAGGTCACAAACTTAGCATGTTCATAAACTTAACATTGGGGTAAATGTTGTGTAAATTCTATTTCTTTACACTTTGAACACCTTGATATTTCATACATGCATTCATCTGATGATACTCTATCGTGCTATAGAAAATCCATGATCAACCCCCACCCCTTTCCCCAAGGTCACGGTCACAAACTTAGCACATTCATAAACTTAACGTTGGGGTAAATGTCTTATAACATCTGTTTCCTTCCATGGAACGCCTTGATATTTCATACATGCATTCATCTGATGATACTCTATCGTGCTATAGCAATTCCATGACCCACCACCCACCCCTTACCCCAAGGTCAAGGTCACAAACTTGACACATTCATAAATTTAACATTGGGGTAAATGTCTGATAACAACTGTTTCCTTTGATGGAACGCCTTGATATTTCATACATACATTCCTCAGATGACCCTCTATCATGCTGTAGCAACTCCACAACCCACCACCTAACCCTTACCCCAAGGTCAAGGTCACAAACTTAGCATGTTCATAAACTTTACATTGGGGTAAATGTTGTGTAACGTCCGTTTCTTTACACTTTGAACGCTTTGATATTTCATACATGCATTCATTTGATTATCCTCTATTGTGCTACAGCAAATCCATGACCCACCCCATCCCTTTCCCCAAGATCAACATCATAAACTTAATGTTGGAGTAAATGTCTTGTTATAACTTCTGTTTCTTTACAGGGAACACCTTCATATTTCATACATGCATTCATCTGATGATACTCTATTGTGCCACAGCAAATCCATGACCCACCCCCCCCCCCCACCCCTTTCGCCAAGGCCAAGGTCACAAACTTAGCACATTTATACATGCATTCCTCATGTGAATAGCTATCATGCTGTAGAAACTTAGTGTGTTAATAAACTTAACGCTGGGTTAAATTTTGTTTTCCTTCTCTTTTCAGGGAGCGCATTGATATTTCATACATGCATTCATCTTAATATGCTATATCATGCTATAGCAAATCCACGACCCACCTTCCACCACTGACCTCAATGTCAAGGTCCACCGCACACCCCTTATCCCAAGGTCAAGTTATATAATATTCATGTTTTTATACAGCTGTGCCAAGTTTGAATGAAAGCTGCCAACAGGCGAGCTTCGTTGTCTTCTGACAACTCTTGTTCTCATCAAAACGATGCATTGACAACACTTTAGAAGGTGATCTAAATCCTCCCCCCCCCCCCATTCAAAGGGGTGATTGGTCTGCAATTGTTGTAAACATTCTATGCCTAAGACCGCTACACACAACAATTGTCGTCTGCTGTTGCTGTCAAAGCATATCGGAAATGTTGCTTTTATATCTTGCCTTAATTCTCAATAAAAACATGGTTTGACAGCACTTCAGAATCATTTCCAATGGAAATGATTCTGAAGTGCTGTCAAAGCATGTTTTTGGTTATAAAAATAGAAAATAAACAGCAGACGACAAAAAATAATATAGCGGTGTAAGGTGCAAGGTGCGCTGTTGTTTTATATTTTGTCTTCTTTCTCAATAAAACATTCAAAAGTGTTGTCAAATCATGTTTTTGAAGTGAAAAATTGTAAAACAGAAACTGTCGTCTGCTGTTGTTTTGTAATTTGTCTTCTAATAAAACATGGTTTGACAAAGCTTAGAATCATTTCCATTTGGATAGAAAAATGGTGTATAGAAAATAAACGGCAGACGACAAATGTAATTCAGCATTGTAAGTACTAAGGTTTTGTTTGTCAGTCGATGGCTCGGCGATATACCATTTATCTTGATCTTTTATCTATTTTCATATACATTTACAATATACCATTACAGCGTAGATCCATATCAGTGTACACATTTGCGCTGTCTTATCCGCCATACGGTACGTCTACACTGGCTTCCTTTTCATATACTCCAGTGTGCTGTCTCGCCTTCTGTCTGGATTGATGTAATTCAGAGTCATACACTTAGACCGCTTACACACACCAATTGCCGTCTGCTGTTGCTTTTATATATTGCCTTATTTCTCAATAAAAACATGATTTGACAGCACTTCAGAATCATTTCCAGTGGAAATTATTCTGCAGTGCTGTGAAAGCATGTTGTAAATTATTCTAAAGTGCTGTCAAAGCTTGTTTTTGATGATAAAAATGTTAAATAGAAAATAAACAGCAGACAACAAAAAATTAAGATAGCGGTGTAATGGTTAAATTTCATCGACTTCTTTTACTTCACAGCTTTCAAGTACATACTATTGAATGAATAATTATTTTTGGGAAGAAATAAGAAATTGCTGTATTCACCAGCTACGTTATTAATATCAAACACGTACCAAAGCGGTTTACATAATTATAATAAATCACGTTTGGAGATCTTATGTCGATGGTGTCTAATCTCGAAACTAAAGCCAGCGAGTCTTATGTTTATCCCTTAACCCTTACAGTGCTGAATGAAATATTGTTAAATAGAGTTAAAAGTTGGGAATCGAATATTGTCGTCTGCTGTTTTAGCGCGCCTTCCGAAGGAAGCCGTGCTTATGGCATACCCTCGGCGTCGTAGGCATCCGTCTGTCTGTCCGTCCATCTGTCCGGACGAACGAGAGCTACATTGTGAGGTTAACCCCGTTATGAATTGCTCTTGTGGGGTTATTTACTCTTATGGGGTTGTTTTTTATGTCTGATTGATCTTTACGGGGTCTGATTTAGGATAGGTTAGGGTTAGGAACCCCACAATGTAGCTCTAGTATGTACGTCCGTCCGTCTGTCCGTCTGTCCGTCTGTCTTTAAAAATTATAATGGCCTATGTTTTATGTTTCCTGGCTTGTATTTGCTTCATATTTCACACACGCATTGCTCCAAGGGTCCTCTACTGCGCTGTGGCAAATCCGCCCCTTCTAAGCCCAGGGTCAAGGTCATATACTTTGTGCATCTCGAAACCTTAACGCTCAGTCGCTCGGGTAGATAATGGCCTATATTTTCTGTTTCCTTTCTTGGATTTGCTTCATATTTCACACACGCATTGCTCCAAGGATCCTCTACTGCACTGTGGCAAATCCACGTCCATGCCGCCCCTTCTAAGCCCAGGGTCAAGGTCACATACTTTGTGCATCTCGAAACCTTAGCGCTCGAACTCTCGGGTAAATGGTCTATATTTTCCTTGCTTGGATTTGCTTCATATTTCACACACGCATTGCTCCAAGGGTCCTCTACCTCTGCTAAGCCCAGGGTCAAGGTCAAATACTTCGAAACCTTAACACGCTCTGGTAAATGGCTCATAAATTTTGTTTCCCTTATCCAGCACGTTGTGTTTTCAAATGTGCCCTCGGTTCATTTGCTGCCACCGGGCGCGCTTCGTTGTTCTCTGACAACTCTTGTTGCATATTTGTTATGCCCCCGGTCTCGGTAGAGCCGGAGGCATATAGTGTTTGGACTGTGTCCGTCCATGTGTGTGTACATATAGTGTTTGGACTGTGTGTCCGTGGGTCCGTCTGTGTGTCCGGTACATTAAGAAGTTCGCCAGAGTTTCTCAATTGTGGAAAATCACTAGAAACTTACCTTAATCCTGCAATAAACTGGTCCTATAAATGGGTTACCGAACTTAGAAAACCATGAGTAACTTCCCTTAGTCCTATAATAAACCCAGGTTATAAATAGGTTACCAAACTTGGAAAACCACAAGTAACTTCCCCTCGAACAACTTCCGAGGCATCCATGACATTATAATTGGCAGAGTTTGTTGGTTTAGACGGTCATAGCCCAAGCACCTGCCACCAGATCAGTAGCCGATTTCATCAAAATTGCAAAGTATACTTTTCTAGCAAAGTATACTTTGAGGGAGTAATCATTTACTTTTCCCAAAATGCATTATTTCATACAGAACTAACTACTGCATATATTTGATGATTAAAAGTATGCAGAATTATTATACTGAATTTATTACATTATCACAGCCATTTTTGCTGTGATAATGTAATAAATTCAGTATAATAAAAATTAATAAATTTATCATAAAATTGAAAATTTCGCCCTCAAAGTATACTTTGCTGCTAAAGTATACTTTGCAATGTTGATGAAATCGGCTACTGGTTATTCTAATTTCAGGGATGAATATGTATTTTTCATGTAATATTAAGTTCTAAGTTGTTGATTTTCGCCCTATCTCTGTCGGTGAAATATGGGATTAAAACCAATTAACCCGGCCTAAAATTACCATGTCTGTTGACAGGCCATTAAACACCTTTAAATAAACAAATAATTGATTGATGAAAGTATATGTTGTGATCACTCTACGAGGTGGTTCAAATGGTTGTAGCGACATACACTTCTAAGCACATATAAAGAAATGATTTAGGATTTTCGAGAAATAAAATGGCATATCCTGAAAAAAAACCGGGATAATACCAGTTTACAGGTATGTAGGTCTGGCCTAATTGGTATATAATATTTATTACTCCTGCAATAAGATTTATTATTCGGCTATAAATGTGATGAATCATAAGAAAAATGGGTCATCTGTCTTGGTGAATAGTGTAGCCCCTGGAGTCAGACTGCTGATTTGGTCAGTCTGATCTGTGGCTACACGATACAATTATTGACTTTTGAGTCGGTGTCCACGAGAGTTACGGACCTGAGAAAAGTCATATATGACTTATATGACTTTTCTCAGGTCCGTAAATCTTGTGTACACCGACTAAAAAGACAATTATTATTTTATTATATGACTTATGGTTTTGCTGAAACCCGACTGACATTTATGTACAAGTTTGCTTCAGTTTACATCCATTGTTGTTGTTTTGCTGTCAAGTGCGTTTGTAAGCTTGTTGCTGATTGGATGATACGATTTGCGTAGTTTTGTTCAATTGGCTCGTCGTTGAACCGTGTCATGTTTCCGTTGCGTGATCAGTGACTCGCGCATCCAGGTCATTATCACTTTTAGAATGTCGCTCTCGGACTCGTGAGCGAGACGAGTCGGAGACTGATATTCAGGTGAATATCATATATGTCCGCAATCATGTGACTATTGGGCAATATCATTGGCTGGACTTCTCAGTCATATAATAATAGTTGGTATGTAGTCGGTAAATCAAGGCTAATGCTTCTGAGTGGGTGGTGGTCGGGCGAACACGACGGCGTAAATTAGCGGTAGGGGTTCCTCCTTATAGGAATCACGATTTGCCTGGTTTGGCCCTCGGGTATGTTTGTTTTTATCAGTGGCTCTTTTGTTACCTGGGAGTTGAATTGGGTTATTGCCCATTATAAAAGTAGTAAGATTACTACTGATCCTACTGCTTTTGGGAGGGGGCCACGTGATTATGGTGTGGCGAGGACCTGGCATCAAATCAGGATTATTCTGATCTCAGGGCTGAATATATAGTTTTTTTATTGTAAATATTCAGTTCTGATTTTGGGATTTTCTCCCCATTTGTACATGTACTGGAACTACATGTACTTGTACAGGTACTATATGGGATTTAGTACTAAACCCATTGACCCGGCCTTAAATGACCTTTAGCTGTTGATAGGCCATTAAACCCCAACAAACAAACAAACAAGCAAATTAATGCTTCTGACCAAATGTTGGTGTCTGTCAAGGTTAGCACGAGTCTGTTAACTGATCATGAGCTACACTAGTGTTGCGGCAGCAGGGTGGGGGGGGGCATGTTGATTTGCTCTTGAAGTACCGTCAGTCTTTGGTCATTTCCATCAAAATGTTTATTTCTCCATTATGCCTTAATTATTTCACATTCGCACACATAATACATGTGGACATATGCCACACACTCACATGACCTTGACCTATTTGATATTCGCAAGGTTGCTGAAATACTTGATGCATATCATGCTAAATTATGCTAAGGGGTGAATATTCCTGTGTTTGCAAGCACAATTTCTAGTTAACCTTTAAACCGCTATCCTAATTTTGTTGTTGTCTGCTGTTTATTTTCTATTTTCACTTTTTATCATCAAAAACATGCTTTGACAGCGCTTGAGAATAATTTACAACATGCTTTGACAGCACTTTAGAATCATTTCCATTGGAAATGATTCTAAAGTGCTGTCAGACCATGTTTTCTATTGAGAAATAAGGCAAGATATAAACGCAACATCAGACGACAATTGTTGTGAGTAGCGGTCTAAGGGTTAATATTAGTTTGGCCTATTTTTTTGTGACATGTAACAAGTTTGAGCCTAGATAGGAGAAACTTGACCTTATAATATATTAAATATTTATCGAAAATGACAAAGACTTATACAAACAATATTATCAATGAATATTTAGGTTCATAAAATTTGCAACAGATTTCATTATTATTATTTTTGGGGGAAACGCTCCGGTACGTGTATCTTGTCATTTTGGCAAAAAGACAAGACATGTTTTAGCATGATAGCCTCGGTATTTCATCAGATCCTGCCTACATATTTTATTGAATGTTCAGTTGTGACTGTGACGGCTGACATTGGGCTTATGGCCTTGTGGTGTCCAGTCTAGCTCCTGATCTGTTAGTGCACCCTTGCACCTTAATCCTTTCAACACCACAGACCTCTATAGAGACAGTGTTTGCAAACAGTGCAGATCCAGATGAGCCGGCTCGTAACGAGCCGTCTCATCAGGATCTCCACTGTTTGTTAATAATTTTAAGCGTCATACAGATTACCCTTTTAGAAGAATGGGATAATTTGAATGAACAAAATTAATGAAATACATATAGCTGAAACATTGGCATGGAACATCCTATTAAGTTACTTGGTGTTGGAAGGGTTAAGGAATTAGGTCATAGATAGATACACTGGACTTCAATGATAAGAGTGATGTGATATATGAATATAACATATGTGAATATTGTCTTGTTACTGTATACTATATGGAGCATTGAGTTGCCATCTCCGCCATCTATGTATGTACAAACCATCGTACAGTTTCACCACGTCGTGCGTTTGACATATACAGCAAATAATGTGACAGTAAACCAAATAAAATTTGGTGTAATACATAATAGATAGATATGACAACGGCAAGCTATAAATATTATGGCAGCAAACTACAAAAGACAAGATATCTGAGCACTTCTCCCATCAATCTCAAAATAAATTTTGATGTGTAAACTTTTCAGTCTGATGCACAGCCTATTGTTAGTGTACACTGTAGTTACCCATAGGTAAAGCCATATCTACTCGCATAATAGGTGAGTAGACACTAGGGACAATACACTCACATAACTGCTTACATGTCATTGGTTTTGATACCTAATAACAGAGTACAGTAGTGGGTATATATGGTATGTGTTGTGTGTTTGGCCAGGTAAAAGTGATACACTGTGCGATTTTCTGTGTATGAGGGTATTTATAATGGTGGTTCATGATTTTAAAAACACGGGCACAAACCTGTCCAGAAAACTGACATATTTTACAGTTTGGTGTAATATAATTGATAGGAGTCCGTTCTCCTGGCTTTTCTACATATGATTTAATAGCTAGATTATATCATATGTTCTATTTCACATTTTGAGTTCTTTGTCAAACGGCAGCACAGGTGTAACTGGCTGATGGCTGGAACACACAAAGATGGCAGACTTGGCCACTCCATGTGCTGTATAGAATAAAGTAACGAGGCAGATATTCACATATATGTTATACATATTCTATTATATTTACGAAGCAATTATCTTTGAATCAAATGATGATCAGGTGTAGAACAGGTCCTTAAGGATATATACTCTAATGTTAGCCTGACGGGTGTTTCACCGAATAATTGGTGACAAGTGCTGATCTAGATCAGACTGTGCGGATGCGCAGGCTGATCTGGATCTACGCTGTTCGCAAATGCCATAAGCCCCATTTCGCCAGTCTCGACTACATATGTATGTGGCTGTGACTGGAGAAATCTGGCAAATGGGATTTGTGACCAGTGTAGCTCCTTATCAAATAACGTTGTCACACTCGTGTAGCCTGATAACTATCTATATTTATTGTTGGAAGCATGACGGCTGTTTGATTGGTGGAATGGCAAACCGTGCAGATCCTGATCAGACTGTGTGGATGCGCAGGCTGATCTGGACCTCCACTGGTCGCGAATACCATAAGCCCCATTTCTCCAGTCTCGGCTGCAGATAACATTCAGTTTATAAGTGGAAAATGGATACCACAGTGGGAGATGGTTAATATTTAATGACACAGCAAGCAATGTATAGGAGAACACTTAAGAAGATGATCCCCAAGTCCATCTCATTCATTACATGCATTCACATGTTGAAAACTAATTCCATTACCCAGTTTCATGTATTAATACTCTATTTTGTTTAATCAAAAACCTATTTTCCTTATTTCTCACTGTAAGTATGTCTCAACGAGATGGTTCAGATGAGTGGTAACAACATATACTTTCAGTGAAGAATAAGAAAATTCGGGAGAAAAGTTTGTAACATTTTGTGCCGACTGAGTGGGCAATTGTACCTTTAACATGCATATGTCTCTTGCCAGAATTGCTTATTCATTTGTACAAAATTTCAAACCACATGCCCCCAGAATCTGCCAACATTGTATATGTTTTAGTACAACCAGACATAACTGATTAGGGTCGAGACTATTTGCCATTCATTATAAACCACTAATATACAATTTCAAATACATCCAGTTAGATCTTCATTGAACACTGTACATTCCTAACATTGATGTCAGTGAGGTCATTCAGCATGACCTTGACCCATTTATAACGGATGTAAACCCAAATCAACACTCGACCCCACAGGCCATAATTACAATATTCACAAACACTGTAGATCCGGATGAGCTGACTCTTAACGAGCCGTCTCATCAGGATCGCAGTTTTGGCAGTATTTAAAGATGTAGAAAATAATGGAATTGACCAGTCAGTCCATGTGACATATTTACGGGTGAAAGGGTTAACCAAATTATAACCCTTAGACCGCTACACACAACAATTGTCATCTGCTGTTGCTTTCATATCTTGCCTTATTTCTCAATAAAAAACATGGTTTGACAGCACTTCAGAATAATTTCCAATGGAAATGATTCTGAAGTGCTGCCAAAGCATGTCGGAAATTATTCTAAAGTGCTGTCAAAGCATGGTTTTGATGATAAAAATGGAAAATAGAAAACAAACAGCAGATGAAAAAAAAATAAGATAGCGGTGTAAGGGTTAAAGTACTGTACATGTAATGTACCGGTAATGGTGACTACACAGAATTACTTGTAAATTCATAATACAAATAATATTGGAATTCTGTTTGACATATTTTTGTTGAGTCAGCTTAACCCTGCTAGGCTGAATTAAATTTTGTTGTCTGCCGGAAATGTCTTATTTTAAATATTTCTCGACAAAAACCTGTTTTGACAGCGCACAAGAATCATCTCCACTGGAGATTATTCTCATGTGCTGTCAATACCGTTTTTTTTGTCGCGCCCGTTTGCGGATAGCGCAATATAGCCGGCACTTTGGCGTACTTGTCGCGCCCGCTTGCGGAAAGCGCGATATAGTCGGCACTTTGGCGTACGTACGTGTGTCCGGTTAAAGTTTTTGGTTAAGTTTTTTGGTTAAAGTTTTTCGTTATACTATATCTCTGCAACTGCTTTGCCCATTACCTTCTTGAAACTTCACATGGGTATTTATCATCATCTATATTTTCATTCTACCCCCCTCCCGTGCGGCCCTTGTGCCCAATGTCAAGGTCAAATTACTTTGAAGTTTTTGGTTAAAGTTTTTGGTTAAAGTTTTTTGGTTAAAGTTTTTTGGTTAAAGTTTTTCGTTATATAGGCCCTGGGCACGTTAGTGTTGTCGGTACCATCCGAGCGCACCAAAGATTTCTGGTGCCAATGTGTTTACACACACATACTGTATATATTTCCGCATGACTTTTCAAAGTAGTAGCTTAAGCCCACTAATTTGCATAAACAAGATGGCTGCCAGTGAAAAAGCATCGGCTACCGTAGTATATATATATTACATTGTGAAACCAATATTAGAAGGGTCATATTGGCGCATCTTCATTTATTTAATAGCTAATACATTATCGAATATATAACAATCTATATAAGCTTGAACCGAGCTTGTGAAAATCCAAGATGGCCGCCATTTTACAGGAATTTCCTAAAATATGTAAATAAATTGACAAAGACGTGCTATCAATATGGGTACCAAACACTAGTTATGAAGTAATACGGCCATCAGATATATGTATTCTGAACATTACATGTGTTAGAAGCATCATGGCAGTCGTGCACACTTGTTAAGTTCCACAAACAAGATGGCAGTAATTGTTGAAAATTACATTATTTTATAGAATTTCTCTCTCTAGATGTATCGTACACGATGTAAACGAAGGGAATATGCCAACCAACTAAGGATAATTAATAAATATAATGCATCCACCGGTTTACCAGGCTATTTCGTGATATCTACATGTTCAATAAATCCAAGATGGCCGCCATTTTATACAAATTATGTTGCTTATGCTGATCAGTTGGCACACACTGCCTGTCATGAACAGCTTCAATACAAGGCAAAATAGACGGGCTCACAAGATGATTATACACAATCGTGGTAACAATGGGTGTCGTCCTGATTGTCCCACATTTGTTAAATCTGGTCATTTTCCATGTGGGACAATCAGGATTTTGTTACAGGTAATATCATAGCCCTAGGGTTATTTGTAGTATGCTCTGTTTCCACTTTCAAGTTGGAGATACAGGATTGAAATGAAAAACAGAAATTGATAAGAAACTTTTAATAACGCTATTGCAGTTATAGAAGAAGAATATTTTATTTGACGTAAACTATACAGTTTCTAATATTTCCGATCACGCATCTCGTTCCCGCAACCGAAGTCGGGAAGAGAGATCAGCCGATGCTGAGCCATGCTCAGGCACGACCAATCACCCATCTCGACCCCGCGTACACGTCCCGAGTACGTGCTCAGAAAGCTCTATAAGCGCGGGTCTAGCTCTTCGTGTTCTGTAATTTGGATATACTAATATAACATGTTGTACAAAGTGAAACATCCAGTTTCAATACGTAAATTATGTGCAGATAAATGTAATCTAGTCATGAATGCCGGTAACTTTTTGTTAGGAATCATATCCATTTTGTACAACACTAACACTATATTTGTATCCATGTCACTGTGCCACTGTGATACAAGAAAATACATCTGTTTTGTCAGTACATTATCAGTACATTAGAATCGGCTTTACTAATCATCAATGAACTGTAGATAATTGGATTATTTAACAATACACACTTTGAAACACTAATTTAAACTAAAACTTATAACAACATTGTATGCCACTTTATTTTTTATTAATATATTTATTTTATTTATATTTACATATATACAAGTATTATAACTGGCATACAATGTCACTTTATTGAAAAAGACTATAGCCTGAAATCTGCAAAATCCAGTTACCTGTACAAACCAAATGTGGGACAATCAGGACTACTGGACACTCAAATGTGGGACAATCAGGATTAAACCGTAACAATGGCACATGTCAGAAGATAATTAACAATTTAATATATATGAAAAATGGTGGCGGCCAGTGTTAATCTGCTAGCAGAAATTGCATCATTTTGTACCAGTCATGCCAGAAGGGAAATGATAACAATTTCTGACACATATGAGGTGACACATTGCAAAAGATTTATTTCTCATATTTTAAAGGAATATAATTATAATTTGTATAAATCAAAGATGGCCGCCATTTTACAGGCATTTTGTCATTTATGTACATGTACATAAATTGGCATACTCACTATATCTGGGTCGACTATTAACTGTTAATTGATAGGCCCTTAATTAAGTAATAATTTGAATTTTCCTGTCAAAAGTGTACCAACCATCCTCGTTTAACGGCAATTGCTCGTTCAGCCAATGTTACTAGCATGTGGTCGTAATAGGAATACAGTAGAGATATCAACTTGGTGTATGCATTGTATATTAATGGCAAGGTACTTTACAAATAAACAATATAAAACTAATATTCTGACATCAATGGATAACCCCGGCCGCCAATTCGATTGACGGATAGTATATTAACACAAATTTTGCCAGAAGCTTTAGCGCAAACGTCATTTGACTGACTATTGGCCTTGGGGTAAGTATAGAATAAAATCATGTATCGCAAATATGCAAACAGTATGTAATGGTTAACAGAAAATACAACACATTTATGAAATATTACAATTTATCATGTTTATGTTATCGGCGGATTTATGAAAATAAACAAAGAAACGAAAAGGAGATTGTTTTACCCCTTGGCATGCTGCACATACTGGGTGGATATTATATTGTAATAAAATAGTTTTGTTTTGGTCTTAGTAGTATTAATGCGCACTGTCAGTACTTGCTGCATCCTCCTGGTTGGGGCATCAAACCTAGAGCTGAACATATAATACTTCCACTTTGTACCTGTCCAAAGTTAGCTGCTGTACTGCTTGTTTTATTCAGAATATTGACAATATACCGAAATGAGACCACATATAATAGACCACTGTACATTTGTAATAACAGAAAATAGGTGCACTGTATGACAAGCTGTGTGTGGAAAACCAAAGCATGGTAATACATTCTATCTACCACATGTCAGCATCCACCATAATGTGTCACGAGAAATTAGTCTAAACATATACGTCCACATAGTGGTTTATCCAGCGTCATTATTCATTTTGCCTATAAGTCTTCATGTTTTATGATACAAGTTCATACATGTATTCCTAGTTCTGTTTGTTATCATTCCAGATATGATAAACAACCCATGTGGATAAATTATTTCTATGGCCGTTTCATAAATGTTTTGTTGTTGTCCTTGCTCATTATCTTTGTGCATGCTATACTATGGACAATATATAACACAATACCCAAAGGAGACACATGAACCTATGTATACTAGAATCACAATACATCCGGTTAAACACATAACACGCACAAACATGCATTCCACGACCAGCAGTTGGAGTATTGATTTATTTTATATTGGTTTACATGAAATGTTTAACATTGTTATATTATTAAATGTACTTACAGTTCTGAATCATACTCTGCTGGCTATGGAATTCATGCATATGTATGCAGCATGCAAGTCGAACAATTAGCATACATATGGTTGATTAGTCAGAAACTCATCTGTGTATACAACTAGTTTATGTCAATGAATGTGCAACATGAGCGAATGGCATATCCATTCCATATTGGGTTGTACTTATTAATAGCCCATCTGCACTAAAACTAAAACATATATTGATCCACTTAAGTTCGGTTAAGCATGCATGTGCATAGAACATAGAAAATAATACATCCGATTGACCGAACACCATTTCCTGGCCTGGAAAATAAGTATGTGTCAAATACGTGCATGTAGGTCGAGTATTGAATTGGCACTAACATGGATTCCATGATTAGCGGTACACTGTCCCACAAATACACACTTAGGCAATCAGCTAGAAATAGAACGTGAAACGCTTAGTATACGTTGTTTCGATAGACGTGTTCGGCGATAGTCGTGGATATCTTGATACTGTTTGTAATGTTACTGATCAAAACACACATGCTACCCTTCTTGCTTGCTTTGCCGTCATGTTTCCCTGGGGTCAGTAATCAACATAAGGTAAGCAATGAGTAAGGACAAACTATTAAATGAATGAAGTGATATATATTGTTCGCTACGTGTTCAAACAGGTGTGTCAGCCTCATATACTCATGATATTCATATCACATTGGTTGAATGGATTGTCATCTATATTACATGTTTACATGCACAAAGTAGTAATAACAGAACAGTGTACAACAGTAGTGTAAGGTCGACACTTCTAACTTTTGTTTAGTCGTAGTTGACGGTAATTTTGCGCATAGATTAAATTGCCGCTGTAAGTGCATGCATGATGTATGTTATATTATATTAATTGGCTATATAACATAACTTCGCTTAATTTTGATTTTGTCATATGAATTGTGTACAATTTGTTACTCATATAAACGTTTCTTCTTGCACAGTATGCAGTGCATGGTAATGCATGAGACAAAATACAAAATGGAATAACACATGATACAATATGTTCCAATCTTAAGACAGATATATTATTACTAATCAGCGTTGGTAGTGGATATTACACTTTTAATAAAAAAACACCTGTACAATGATAAGCACACAGTACACTATATTGTAAATGTAAAAGCAGGTATGTAGTACAGCTTCTAGTCATAATAAAGCAGATATGTAATACATAATTATCATTTTTATTCAGCTTCTACCGATAAAATATATATGGGGGTTTAGTTTCATTGCTACACATATTGTACGAAATGGCGGCCATTTTGAAAGTATGCAAATTATATTTGCCTCAAACGGGTATAGAGAAACTTCTTTAGGCATGCCAATGGTTTAATCAAAGCTGATCAGTTTGCTCTTGTCTGATATGTTCTGTGTAATACATGAAATAAATTCCAGAAATTGCTGTTCCAATTTTACAGAAAAGGATAGATTAAATATGCGAATTAATATGTGTATGTTCCTTTTCATGCTTTTAGTAAGCTGTAGATCAACGAATGTGTATAAAATGCGTGTGGTCTTTGCAGTTTTCAACGGGTATGTGGTACCAACATTGACATTAAAGTTATAAGTATAATTTACGAAATTTGTATAAAATGGCAGCCGTTTTGGATTTACACACTTCTCTTTTTATCGTGAAATTGGTTTATAAGCATTGTATAACATGTTATTTATCACATATCAGAATTGCGTTTGCATTAACCATTATGTGGCTGCTGAAACAACGACGTTGCATATAAATATACCAGAAACTGGATATACATTTCAAAAGGTCGGCTATATATTGTATATGCAATATTACACCTTTATGCCACAAATGTTATGTTTTTGTTGCGTATTATTATTAATACCAATATGCTAAACACAGTGCCGCTATGTTAGTTTTATATATGTGTGTGGTGTCAACATGTAATTGCTCGTGCGTGTCTTGTTTCTTTAAATAATTCATAGAATTCGTGTAAAATGACGGCCATGTTGGTTTCTGTACATCATATTCCTAATAAAATGGATTGATAAACATTTAGATGTCTATGAAGCATTCAATGCCTGAAGTTTATGGACATTTGTGCTTTTAAAACTGCTTCCACAATACGATATGCCCCTACATGTAGTAACATACTTTTTCATTGGCGGCTTAAGCTACTACTTCTGGAGGTCTATCATGCGGGAATAGAGTAGATATGTATAGTCACTTTGGTAACAAAAATCTTTGGTGCGCAGAGATGGTACTAAAAACCTATTTTATGCCAGTACGCCCAAGGCCTAATACTATATCTCTGCAACTGCTTTGCCCATTACCTTGAAACTTCACATGGGTGTTTATCATCATCCATATTTTCATTCTACCCCCACCCGTGCGGCCCCTGTGCCCAATTGTCAAGGTCAAATTACTTTCAACTTTTTGGTTAAAGTTTTTGGTTAAAGTTTTTTCATGTACTATATATATGCACCTACTTTGCCCATTACCTTAAACCTTCACATGCCTGTTTATCATCATCCATATTTTCATTCTACCCCCCACCCGTGCAGCCCTGTGCCCAATGTCAAATTACTTTGAAGTTTTTTGTTAAAGTATTTGGTTAAAGTTTTTTCATGTTCTATATCTCTGCACCTGCTTAGCCCATTACCTTGAACTTCACATGGGTGTTTATCATCATCTATATTTTCATTCTACCCCCCCTCCCGTGCGGCTCCTGTGCCCAATGTCAAGGTCTAATTACTTTGAAATTTTTGGTTAAAGTTTTTGTCGCGACCGCTTGTAGAAAGCGCGATATACGGTAGTCGGCATTTTGGCGTACGTCCATCGGTACGTACGTGTGTCCGGTTAAAGTTTTTTGGTTAAAGTTTTTCCGTCTACTATATCTCTTTTTTTAGTGTCCATGCCTCGCCCCAAGGCGCGACATGCAGGCCGCAGCCATCTAGTGTTAAGAATTAAGGCAAAAGTGAAAAACAGCAGACGACAATTTTCGTCTCTCGCGTAGTGAGGGTTAATACATGTACTTAGACTGCTGCGAATGAAAATTGCTGCCCACTGTTGTTTTATATTTGGCCTTCTTTGTCAATAAAAATATGGGTTGACAGCACTTCAAGGGAACTAATTCTAAAGCGCTGTCAAAGCATGTTTTTGATAAGAAAAATAGAAAATAAATAGCAGACAGCAAAATTTAATTCAGCAGGGTTAATAGAATGTCTGGGCAATCCATCCATCTGTGCAACGGAGTGCATCTGATTATTCGCAATCTTCATGTTTTTGTCTTGGTTGGTTTGCTGTGCTTGCTGCAGCTGCTTCAGGGTTAACCCTCATTACGCGGGATACGAAAATTGTCGTCTGCTGTTTTTCACTTTTGCCTTAATTATTAACAAAAAAAAAATCAGTTTTGACAGCTCATGAGAATCGTCTCCAGTGGAGACGATTCTCATACGCTGTCAAAACAGGTTTTTATCGAGAAATATTGAAAATAAAACATTTTCAGCAGATGACAAAATTTAATTCAGCGTAGTAAGGGTTTAGTATACAAATCAATGTCTGTCTGACATCTAAATCAATGCTTAGATCAATGGCAGGTTCTTTCAGACCTCCATTTAAATCAACCAATCAATGACTATGTTCTCAATGCACTAATCAATGACATTCTGTCAATTAATCAATGTCTGTCATTACGCAAACACGTCTTATTTGGAATTAATAAATCACTGAACTACTTTCGGCAAGGGAGATAATCAATATCACGCGAACTATTTTCATACGAGCCAAGCGGATTGTTCTGTTTATGATTAGGATATATAGTTTTAAGCTATCTCCTGTGATATATAATGATACATTACTTTGTTATGTTATGGGTACTAATACATGTTGTTTCAATAGCGTATCTCTGTAACGGTATTGTTGTAGATGGAGTTGCAAATAATTTAATAATTATTACGTTCAAATCTGTATAACTTCTGTATAACTGTGATTGTCATAAATGGCGCAACAGTCGTGAGGTTAAGGTCGCCGGCTTCAATGATTTAATTACCGATTCCCGAAAGGGTCGGAGGTTCAAACCTCGACGTGGTATAAAAAAAATTTCTCCATATATATTATTTTTGTGATTTTAATATTTTTTAATATTTTCACAATTTTATGATTTTAATAAAAATACCTATAAATTGATAGAAACTTACCAACAATTAAAGTGTCTGTCTTTAAGTAATATATACACGACAGTTTGTTACTGATGTTTTAAGTTTAAGTAATATATACACAGACAGTTTGTTACTGTTTTTTTAAGTTTGAGGTACTGTCTATACTGTCTATACCATATAATGTTTTACTGTCCCAAAATCTTTTTTATTTGGCTGTCACAATTAATTAATTTTCGGACAGCAAACATTTTTTTATGAATTTGAAATAATTATTGTCCTCCATCTGCTCACAACACTGTTCGAACTGCGCCTGTGGCTACCACGACCAGAATTCACTGGCCGCAAACACAGTAGCCATCGGCGTCTATTTATTAAATTATTATTTTGTATTTTATTTGAATTCCGCGTGAACGCTGCATTTTGTGTCAACACCATTTACAGAAAATATTGGTGATTTTCTAAACGAATATCGGAGAAATGCGGCTATATATTTTGTCAATTTTCAACACCATTTACGGAAAAAAATTACTGATTTTTTAAAACAATATCGGCACAACTAAATACGGTGATAGAATTTGTGTCAACTTTTCAACACCATTTCCGGAAAATATTACTGATTTTCTAAAAACAATATCGGCGAAGGTGTACTGAACTAATCTTTATTTTAAATAACCAGCCGTCTAATAGATCTGTGTATAATCGAGAGTATATCGTTAATTGTCATGTTGTCTCCGACAGTGAGGTGTTGCGGCACACATCAAAACGACACGTCAATTTTCAAAACATTGCCTAAGGGTCACAGCTGTGTGGTGTCATCAGATCAACACCTCGTCACACACAACTACGCATTATCGATTTTTTCCCCAACACAAAGCGACGTGTATTTACAACTAGATCTGTGTAATGCGTCGGGTGTAGCCAAAGACCATACATAAATTCGTAATTAGTCACAGATGTAGCCTTAAAATATAATTGATTTCCTTAAATTACGTCCGCATGTTGACAGATATTACAGAGCAGACGTCATCGTAATTTGCCGTTATTTATTTCCAAAATTAACCATATATTCTGTAAATGGCGTTGAAAGTTGACAATAAATTAAGACCAGATCAGTACGTTAAATCGCTATCGACGACAACTGACGATCCGATGAGAGAGTTATACCGTTTAAGCGTATCCAATGTTAAATATACATCGTTATTTTTTTATGACTTTCGTAGTTTTTACCGAGAAATTTCAAACCGTTTCCAATTATTGGGGAACATAATATCATGATTAGCACATCGTTTCACTAAGCGGGGGCTACTCAGGAAATGGGATCACACGGTCTATTGTTTACACTGGATTAATGGCGGCCTCCATGAGGTCTCAGGTAAATCTTATTTTTCAATAATACGACTGTGGTTTCTTCCTTTTAGTGATAACCATGTTCCAGCCGTTAACACTTATTTAGCAACATTACTTAATATGTAGTTAGTCTGAACATTCTGCAGAGAAATCTGAATTGGACGGAATCGAGCGTTGTTTAAACTTAGTCCGGTTCATATGCACAGGTCAAAATATGAACTGAAAATGGCGCTTTGTGTGACAGAAATCCGTACGCGGACGAATAAAAAAAATATTTTGTTATAAATATCACATACAGCGAAACAGCGGTAGCATCTACTGTTTTATAATATGCATACATATTGTAATTAATGTTTAATAGTGATATACTTATGAATAATATACGATACTATGGTTTAATACTCCAGCACTATGTTTTTAGGCTGTGTGATTTGCCTCAATATAAAATGGATTAATTAATACTTATATTCATGCGCTTCATGACAACATCATTACATTTAAAATATACAAATATTACTAAAAGGGGTACCGATATGATACATTTTAATAATATAAATATTGAAAATACACATTACAATCGCTTACAACATAAGTTATTGATTGAAAATAGTCACTGCATCGTGACCTATTTGACCGCATTACCTATTGCGCGGCAACCTCACCAAACCCGCTGTTTACATAGGTAACCGCGGGTTTGGTGAGGTAGGCTCGCTAATACAATGTTTGCGTAATGGTTTGTTTCCAACAGAGATTTAAATTAACCAATCAAATGACGTCTGCTCAGATAAACATTTAATTCGACCAATAAATACCCTGCACATTTAAATTGACCAATCAATTAATGACTGCCTATTTCAGATATATCTGAAGAAGATATGCATCTGCCTTTTGACCGTCTCACAAGTTAACCAGTCAAGTATTTTATGCTCAGACAGACAGACATTTTAATTTGGCCAATCAAGTACAAGTCTTGTTTCAGCTTCACATGCAAATCTACCAATCAACAAGTCTTATTTCTGACACACATTTAAATTGGCCAATCAATGAGTCTTGTTTGTGACATACATTTAAATTGACCAATCAGTGATTGGTTGTGTGTTTCAGACGTACCTGAAGGAGATATTGAAGGAGATCTGCATCTACAACCTGAAGGTGCCACACAGGAACATGTGGGAGTTGAAACCCGAGTACCGCCACTACAAGGAGGAGAAAACCTCGTGATCCACGGTTGCAGATGAAACCAGAGTATTGGCAGCTAGTACAGTCAGCGGAAAACATAGCTATCCATGGACGGAGATCAAGGAAAACATTGTCATCACGAGTCACTGAGACGCGGATACTTTCTGAAACATATATTCTCCAAACCATGACGGCAAAAGTTGTCAAATGAACATGGCTGAGATACGGATGCTGTCAAGAGTTTGAGTCAGACCTGAATGGGTACCGGTAATTATTCCTTACCGGGATTCACTCCTGTAGCCGATTTCATCAACATTGCAAAGTATACTTTTCTAGCAAAGTATACTTTGAGGGAGAAATTTTCAATTTTAGGATAAATTTATTAATTTTTATTATATTGAATTTATTACATTATCACAGCCATTTTGGCTGTGGTAATGTAATAAATTCAGTATAATAATTATGCATACATTTAATCATCAAATATATGCATTTGTTAGTTCTATATGAAATAATGCATTTCAGGAAAAATAAATGATTGCTCCCTCAAAGTATACTTTGCTAGGAAAGTATACTTTGCAATGTTGATGAAATAGGCTACTGGGTTCAAGTGATTTGTAGCCGATTTCACCAACATTGCAAAGTAGACTTTTCTAGCAAAGTATACTTTGAGGGAGTAATCATTTATTTTTCCTGAAATGCATTTATAATATAGAACTAACGACGGCATATATTTGATGATTAAAAGTATGCAGAATTATTATACTGAATTTATTACGTTATCACAGCCAAAATGGATGAGGATATTACAATTTCAGTGATGGCAAGATTATTTATAGGGTGAATGCTGAATTTATTACATTCCCTGTCATGCTTGTAGTGTATAACATGTGAGACATGCCATGCGATTTTGTACCTAAAAACATGTGCGATTTTTCATGAAATATATTTAGAGAAAATGCGATATATTTTGTAAATGACGTCGAAAGATGACGAAACTTTTATAGCAAAACTATTTCGCATTTGCTATGACAATATCTTTCGATGTCGTTTACGGAAAATATCACATTTTCTGTAAATATATTTCGTGAAAAATCGCACATGTTTTTAGGTACGTTTTATTTGTAAAGATCTTTCATGAGATATGGCACATGTTCTTAGGTACAAGATCACATGTCATGTCTCATTTGTGTATGGCATTGCTGTTGAACATCCTTGACCCTTGACCCTTGTAACCCTACCAATGTTTGAACACGCTGTAAATCCAGATCAGGATTATTCTGATTTCAGGGCTGAATATATAGTTTTGTTATTGTAAATATTCAGTTCTGATTTTGGGATTTTCCCCCCATTTGTACATGTACTTGTACGGCCTTAAATGACCTTACCTGTTGATAGGCCGTTAAAATCCAACAAACAAACAAACAAATAAATCCAGATGAGCCGGCTCATCAAGATCTACAGTGTTTGTCAGTGTTTTTCATCATTTGCTTAATAAACTAGTAGGTAACCATCGTTGCCTGTTATTTAGGGGTGTACGGGTTAAAGCACGAGTCAGTGACTCGAGCAGAACGTTTTTCTGTTTGGTCAACATGTATGCCAGGAGAAGTATTGTGATTTATCCCGTCAACACAGTGCGTATGTGCCGTGAAACATTTTGATATCCTGTCAGTACGACCTAATCACTGCGTATGAATATGTGTGGTGGCTGGGGTTACTTTTTTACTTTTTAATGCCATTTGTAGGTGTTGATGGGATAAATAGAATAGCAGGTTAGTGCCGTTAATGGGGAAAATATCTGGCGTGGCACGGAAACGGGATGTGCTCGGCAGAGACTCGCCTTATCCCGTTTCCATGCCGCGCCAGATATTTCTTCCCATTCACAGCACTAACCTACTATTCTCTATTATGTCCAACTCGTAAGTCTGATAATATGAGGCTGTGACTGGAGAAATGGGGCTTATGCGTCTTGCGACCAGTGTAGATCCAGATCAGCCTGTGCATCCGCACGGTCTGATTTGTATCAGCACTGTTCCATCAATAAAAATCATGTCATGATTTTAACAAGCAATACAGATCGTTATCAGGCTACAGGAATGTGCTATTTCATCTGGAGATACACTGATCACAAATCCAATAAGCCCAAATTCTCAGGTCACAGCACTGTGGTGATTCGTTGGGAGCATGTATTAAATGGGTGATTTAAAGATCAGGATTCATCCTTACCGGAATCCCGACCAGAGACCTGGTTTGACCCTCAGTAGACATCTTTGGCTTTTTTTTGTATGTGAGAGTTGAATATGGTTATACCCCTTATAAGAGTAATCCTACTGGTATTACTTTTAGGGGAAGGGGCCAAGTGACATCATGTGGTCACGTTATTCTAATTTCAGGGCTGAATATATATTTATTTTTATGTAAATATTATGTTCCGATTTACCCCCACACCCCCCCAACAATACAGCAGCTTAAATACGGGATTGAACCCGTTGACCCGGCCTTAAATAACATAAGCTGTTGAAAGGCTGTTAAACACCAATAAATCAAATCCAGTCACAGCTACATATAATACGCATATGTGATAACAAACTACCATTGGAGCCAGCTGACATCCATGTTCTGTTCTAGCTTTGGATTCATCATTATTCTGAACCCTCTTTCACCTGCGCCAATGCATATAAAACTTTCTGAGCATTTTCGCCAAATTCGCACTCAAAATCACTCAATTTGATTATGCAGAATGGGTCGTGGCCTATGAGATATGACATTGGACTTCAATACTGGGGTCTGTGCTTTCAATCCTCAGCCTAGGTGTGAAAAATACTTGAATAGTATGTCCATCCCACTGATGTGTCGGATGAGACTCGATATGGCCTTCGCTGTTGCTGGGACTCACTAATGGTGCAGACTTGTAGATAAACATCTGGGGCCCGTTTCACTGAACTTTGTATGACTAAAATGTTCGTAAGTGCAAATTTAGGATCGTCTGGAAATTTCAATTGATGGATTTACATTTATTGAGCATAGGCTGCATATACAGCCTATGCTCAATAAATGTAAATCCAATAATTGTTGACAAGAAAACATTGTTAATGTGAAATTCACAGAATATCATAATTTTGCACTTACGAACATTTTAGTCGTACAAAGTTTAGTGAAACGGCCGCCTGGAGCTACTTGTGTCGCCAACTGAATAAGCCAATTTTTAGCTCGACTATTCGAAGAATAAGTAGAGCTTATGTTGTCACCCCGGCGTCGGCGTCACGCCTTGGTTAAGGTTTTTAGTCAAGCTTGTATATGGAATACTACTGGCCCTACACCCACCATACTTGGACAACTTCATCTCCTAGTGATGTACATCAATAACCCCTGATCTATATTTGACCTTGACCTACATTTCCTCTTGAATTACTTAGTTAATTCCCCTTGGTTAAGGTTTTTAATCAACCTTGGTTAAGATTTTTAGTCAAGCTTGTATATGCAATACTACTGGCCCTACACCCACCATACTTGGACGACTTCATCTCCTAGTGATGCACATCAATAACCCCTCATCTATATTTGACCTTCACCTACATTTCCTCTTGAATTACTTAGTTAATTCCCCTTGGTTAAGGTTTTTAGTCAACCTTGGTTAAGGTTTTTAGTCAAGCTTGTACATGGAACACTATTGTGCATACAGACACCATACTTGGACAACCTTTTCTCATAGGGATGTACATCGATAACCCCTGATCTATATTTGACCTTGACCTACATTTCCTCTTGAATTACTTACTTAATTCCCCTTGGTTAAGGTTTTTTTAGTCAAGCTTGTATATGGAATACTACTTGCCCTACACCCACCATACTTGGACAGCTTCATCTCCTAGTGATGTGCATCAATAACCCCTGACCTATAGTTGACCTTCACCTACATTTCCTCTTCAATTTTAGTTAATTTCCCCTTGGTTATGGTTTTTAGTCAAGCTTGTATATGGAATACTACTGGCCCTACACCCACCATACTTGGACAGCTTCATCTCCTAGTGATGTGCATCAATAACCCCTGACCTATAGTTGACCTTCACCTACATTTCCTCTTGAATTACTTACTTAATTCCCCTTGGTTAAGGTTTTTAGTCAACCTTGGTTAAGGTTTTTAATCAAGCTTGTACATGGAATACTATTGTGCATCCAGACACCATACTTGGATAACTTTTTCTCATAGGATGTACATCAATAACCCCTGACCTTTATTTTACCTTCACCTACATTTAACCTTGAATTACTTGGTTAATGTTTATAGTCGAGCTTGTATATGAAATACTCCTGGGCCTACATCAACCATACTTGGACAACTTCATCTCCTAGTGATGTACATCAATAATCCCTGACCTATATTTGACCTTGACCTACTTTTATCCTTGGATTACTTACTTATTTCCCCTTGGTTACGGTTTTTAGTCGAGCTTGTATATGGAGTACTCCTGGGCCTGCAGAAACCATAAACTTCATCTCCTAGTGATGTACATCAATAACCCCTGACCTATATCTGACATTGACCTACATTTAACCTTGAATTACTTACTTAATTTCCCTTGGTTAAGGTTTTTAGTCAACCTTGGTTAAGGTTTTTATGCGGGCCGCAGCCACCTTCTTTGTCAAGCTATGTGTACATCGACAACCCTCGTAGTCAAGCTATGCTGTTCTCCTACAGCTCTTGTTGTTGTAGAAGGTCATCTATACAGTAGATGGACAGAAGTAATTTCCCACCCATTGAAATCCCATAGACTTGCATGTATTTGTAACTGTGCTTGTATAAAGCACGTTATTTTATATACATTAAAGATTTTAATGAAATAAAATACACTGAGTAGCCAATAGATTTGCACAGAATTTGATTCATATGTGTATTCAATATTCAAAGTAGTTTACAAAATGCATGCAGTTAAACATATGCATTACATTTTTGAAATGCTGTTCCCATTGACGTCAATGGTGACGTCGCTCAAAAAGTGACGTCAAACAATTATGCCATATTTAAAAACATGTATCTATCAAACTGCTTGTGATAATTAGTAACCAAAACATTCATATTCTGCATAAATCTATTTTCTTTCAAACACTTTATATTTCATTCCAATTGGTAAAGTATGTACGGAGCTACATATTTGAGAGTAAAGATGGAAATACATGCAAGTCTATGGGATTTTAACTTTCGGGAAATTACTTTTGTCCACATACTGTACTTACCGTACTTTGATTGGCTGAAGCCCCTTCTCTGGAACAACTGTGCAATAAGGACATTGTCAGCATTTACAGTTGGTGTCCAAAACTTGTGAATCACACCTTGTATATATAAAATAAACTACATTAAGCAATGTCAGTTCTTTGAACCCGCTCCAACCGCCTCTTATATGTGGCTGTGCCTGAAGGAATGGGGCTTTTGGGTTTTGCGACCAGTGTAGCTCCTGATCAAATAGCACACTCCTGTAGCCTGATAACGACCTCTATTGCTTGTGAGAAGCATGGTGGGCGTTTTAATGATGGAATGGCGAACAGTGCAGATCCTGATCAGACTGTGCGGACTGTGCGGATGCACAGGCTGATCTGGATCTGCACTGGTCGCAACTGGCCCCATTTCTCCAGTCACAGCCAAATATGACAAATGGTATATACTTTTCGCCTTTTCTGTCCATCTGCACGGTTTTCAGACACCTATTACCTCGGATATTATCTCTATCAAGTAAGATTGACTTTAACGGTACATGCCCACTCAGTAGGCACAAACTGTTCTTTGTAGTAATTAAATAAGTGTATAATTGTGTCACTATTCCACCAGTTCGAAAGATTACGAGTGCCCGCTACACAGATATAATAATTTAGTAAAGTTTATTTTACTGATAGTGACGCGCGGTGGTATCAGGCTATTTATACCCCCCCCCCCCCCCCCCCCACCCCCCCCCCCCCCCCCCCCCCCCCCGCAACGAGTTGTGGGCGGGGGGGTATACTGGAGTCAGGTTGTCCGTCCGTCCGGACGGACCGTCCGCCGTCCGCCGTCCGCCGTCCGCCGTCCGCCGTCCGTCCGTCCGTCCGTGTCCATCCGTCCGTCCATCCGTCCGTAAACTTAACATCAGAGAAATATTGTTATAACTTCTATTTCCTTCATCTAAAATGCTTAATATTTCACACATGCATTCCTGTAAGGCTCTAGTACCATGCTGGGCCAAATCCACGACCGTCCAACCCCCGCAGATCCCAAGGTCAAGGTCAAATACTTAGTCTCTTTACAAAACTTAACATCAGAGAAATATTGTTATAACTTCTATTTCCTTCATCTAAAATTCTTAATATTTCACACATGTATTCCTGTAAAGCTCTACTACCATGCTGTGCCAAATCCACGACCATCCAACCCCCGGTGATCCCAATGTCAAGGTCAAATACTTAGTCTCTTTACAAAACTTAACATCAGAGAAATATTGTTATAACTTCTATTTCCTTCATCTAAAATGCTTTATATTTCACACATGCATTCATGTAAGGCTCTACTACCATGCTGTGCCAAATCCACGACCGTCCAACCCCCGCTGATCCCAAGGTCAAGGTCAAATACTTAGTCTCTTTACAAAACTTAACATCAGAGAAAATGTTATAACTTCATCTAAAATTCTTAATATTTCATGCATGCATTCCTGTAAGGCTCTACTATCATGCTGTGACATATCCCCGCTGATCCCAAGGTCAAGATCACATACTTAGTCTCTTTACAAAACTTAACATCAGAGAAATCGGTTATAACTTCTATTTGCTTGCTCGGATCTGCTTCACATTCACGTTCGTGCCGCCCCCGCTAAGCCCAGAGTGAAGGTCACAAGCCCACACTTGGAAAATATTACATATTTAGGGGTATCTGGGCGGGGGGTATTGCGTAAGCCTCGCTTACTGACCAATCTAGTTTCATATGCAAATGAGGTATGCTATTTTTTAATTACTTATACTTACTAATTAAATGTGTCACCTGAAAAAATAATATTTTCAATAGATTATAAAGTATCATTGCACATCAAAAAATATATACAGAGAATAAATGTTAATGTCCGTTAACAGTTTAAGGAAACACGGTTATCGCCCGATATCAGTGTGAAAGTTTACGTCCGATATAAAATGTATAATAATGCCAAGAAATGCGTGGGGTAATTGTGAATAAATGTTTATTTTGCCAGAAAATGTCTCAGATGACGTCTCTGATATAAAGAACATTTTGTGTCTACTGAGTGGGCATGTACCTTTTACAAATATACGGCATCGTCCCTATTTGGTTCTATAACCCCAGGCGCGGATACAGAAATAATTGCAGGTGGGGTGGGGGTCTGAAGTTCCAAATCGGCGTAGTCAACCTCCGCGAGCACGAAGCGCGATGCGCATCGTAATGTCAGGTGGTCTGGGGGTTCTCCCCCAGGAAAGTTTTAAATGCCAGATCGCCACAGATGCGATTTCCTGACACCTAAGCCACGAAAAAAGTCATCCAACTATTTGAGTATTTCGCTCAGGTGAGCTATTGTTACTGCAATGTGTCCATCGTCGTCCGTCGTTGTCCGTGAACATTTTCAAACGTCTTCTCCTCGGTAACCATTGGGCCTATGGTCACCAAACTTCATGGTCATGGTCCTTAGGTAGGGGGATTACAAAATTGTTAAAATGACGTCATTACGTAATCCAAGTTGGCCGCCCTCTAAAAATAGCACAAATTCTTCAAAAATCTTCTTCTCAAGAACCGCCAACTGGATTTCGACAAAACTTGGTAGGAATGATCGATGTACAATGCTCTTTCAAAGTTGTTAAAATGGTGACCCCGGGGTCAAAAATGGCGTGGCCCGTGGGGTCAAATTGGGGTCAAATTTAATTTTTGACCAAATATGGTCATGTTATATATCAAATTGAAGGTATCAATGAGACGATCACTCTGGTGCATTTTCTGTCGAAATCGGATGGTTATGTCATCCAAGATGGGCGTCGAAAGGTCACAAGGTCGTTCTTTTATTAGAGATTTCAAAATTCTTCTTCACATGAATCGCTTGGCCCATGGTAGCCAAACTTAAAAGTTATGGTCCATGGGTGAAGCCTTTTCAAATTTGTTAAAATGGAGGTCATCGCTAATCCAAGATGGCCGCCATCTAAAAATAGCATAAATTTTTAAAAAATCTTCTCATGAACCGCTTGCCGGATTTCGACGAAACTTGGTGGGAATGATCGATGTACATTGCTCTTTCAAAGTTGTTAAAATGGTGACCCCAGGGTCAAAAATGGGCGTAGCCCGTGGGGTCAAATTGAGGTCAAATTTTTTGGGGCCGAAATATCAAAAGGTCGTTCTTTTATTTGAGATTTCAAAATTCTTCTTCACATGAACCGCTTGGCCCCTGGTAGCCAAACTTAAAAGTTATGGTCCATGGGTGAAGCCTTTTCAGATTTGTTAAAATGGAGGTCATCGCTAATCCAAGATGGCTGCCGTCTAAAAATAGCATAAATTCATTTCATGTATCAAATTGAAGGTATCGATGAGGCGATTGCTCTGGTGCAATATTTGTCGGAATCGGATGATTATGTCATCCATGATGGCCACCAAAAGGTTCATTTATTCAAGATTTTGAACGTCTTTTTCTCGGGAACCACATGGCCGATGCTGACCAAACTTCATAAGAAGTTAAGATCCTTGGGTGAGGCATTTTCAGATTTGGTAAAATGAGAGTCATCGCTTAACCGAAGATGATCGCCATCTAAAAAGAGCACAATTTTTTTAAAACACATGAACTCAATGTCACATTCTCCTCTGGTGTTCATGGAGTCAGGTGAGCGAATTAGGGCCATCATGGCCCTCTTGTTTTTTTGTTTGCCGGTAGGGGAGGGGATTACCCCCTCCTAACCCTAACACCCTCACCCCCACCCCCCTGTATCCGTGCCTGAACCTGCTCATGTGGCCCACTTATTCATGTTCATGGTTTAATGACTTGGAAATGTGGATTCAATATGTAACGTACGAAACCTTAACGCTCGGGTAAATGGCTTATAATTTCTGTTTCCTTGCTCGGATCTGCTTGACATTTCACACACGCATTGCTCCAATGGTCCTCCACTGCCCTGTGACAAATCCACGTTCATCCCGCCCTCGCTAAGACCAGGGTCAAGGTCACAGACTTGGTGCGTTTGAAACCTTAACGCTGGGTAAATGACTTATAATTTATGTTTCCTTGCTCGCATCTGCTTCACATTTCACACACGCATTGCTCCAATGGTCCTCTGCCATCTTGTGACAAATCCACATTCGTGCCGCCCCCGCTAAGCCCAGGGTCAAGGTCACAGACTTGGTGCGTTCGAAACCTTAACGCTGGGTAAATGCCTTATAATTTCTGTTTCCTTGCTCGGATCTGGTTGACATTTCACACACGCATTGCTCCAATGGTCCTCAGCTACCCTGTGACAAATCCACATTCGTGCCGCCTCCGCCAAGCCCAGGGTCAAGGTCACAGACTTGGTGCGTTTGAAACCTTAACGCTGGGTAAATGCCTTATAATTTCTGTTTCCTTGCTCGGATCTGCTTCACATTTCACACACGCATTGCTCCAATGGTCCTCTGCCACCCTGTGACAAATCCACATTCGTGCCGCCTCCGCCAAGCCCAGGGTCAAGGTCACAGACTTGGTGCGTTCGAAACCTTAACGCTGGGTAAATGCCTTATAATTTCTGTTTCCTTGCTCGAATCTGCTTCAAATTTCACACACGCATTGCTCCAATGGTCCTCTGCCACCCTGTGACAAATCCATATTCGTGCCGCCTCCGCCAAGCCCAGGGTCAAGGTCACAGACTTGGTGCGTTCGAAACCTTAACGCTGGGTAAATGCCTTATAATTTATGTTTCCTTGCTCGGATCTGCTTCACATTTCACACACGCATTGCTCCAATGGTCCTCTGCCACCCTGTGACAAATCCACATTCGTGCCGCCTCCGCCAAGCCCAGGGTCAAGGTCACAGACTTGGTGCATTCGAAACCTTAACGCTGGGTAAATGCCTTATAATTTCTGTTTCCTTGCTCGGATCTGCTTCACATTTCACACACGCATTGCTCCGATGGTCCTCTGCCACCCTGTGACAAATCCACATTCGTGCCGCCCCCACTAAGCCCAGGGTCAAGGTCACATAATTGGTGCGTTCGAAACAACGCTGGGTAAATGCTTTATAATTTCTGTTCCCTTGCTCGGATCTGCTTCACATTTCACACACGCATTGCTCCAATGGTCCTCTGCCACCCTGTGACAAATCCACATTCGTGCCGCCTCCGCCAAGCCCAGGGTCAAGGTCACAGACTTGGTGCGTTCGAAACCTTAACGCTGGGTAAATGCCTTATAATTTCTGTTTCCTTGCTCGGATCTGCTTCACATTTCACACACGCGTTGCTCCAATGGTCCTCTGCCACCCTGTGACAAATCCACATTCGTGCCGCCTCCGCCAAGCCCAGGGTCAAGGTCACAGACTTGGTGCGTTCGAAACCTTAACGCTGGGTAAATGCTTTATAATTTCTGTTTCCTTGCTCGGATCTGCTTCACATTTCACACACACATTGCTCCAATGGTCCTCTGCCACCCTGTGACAAATTCACATTCAAATATGCCTTGTTTTCTTTGGCTGCCAGCGGGGGCATTCGTGTGCCGACAGGCCACATTTCTACATATTCTACATACTCCTTTATACATGCTCAGAAGTATATGTTGCGACCACCATTTGAACCGTCTCATCGAGACGGTTCAAATGAGTGGTTACAACATATATATTCGTTGAGAAATAACAAAAATAAAAGTAAATGTATTTTTTAAAAATTGTACCCGTAAAGGTGTATTTCAAATGTAATGGGATATCAGACTGGATTCATTTTCCAGTAATTAATGGGTCATTATCTGCAACGTACCTATGCATTCACATCTGATCACTTTTATCGTGGGTGGTAGGTGGGAGCATGCGATGGGTAATTTAACGATCGGGTCTCATCCTTCCCTGAATTCCGACTGGAGACCTGGTTTGGCCCTCACATACGTCGTTGGCATTTCGTACGTGACAGTTGAATCTGGTTATACCCCTTATGTGAGTATGACGATGATTCGTAATCTTATAATAGGCGAAGGGGCCAAATGACTCTTTGTGTGGCACCAGGTCAGGTTATTCTGATTTCAGGGCTGAATATATTTGTTCTGCCTTACAACCCCGGACCCCCCCCCCCCCCCCCCCCCCCCCCCCCCCCCCCCCACCCCAGATCCCGCCCCCCTACAACAAGGATGTTCTGCTTGGGAAATTTATGTCATTAAAAACAAATATCTGAAAATCAACACGAACAAAGTAACGATGCTAGATATGAACCAATACATGAATCCGGAAATGAGAATGAAGACATGGTGTATTTATGCAAGGCGAGTATGTTGTAGCAGAATGTGAAGGCGAATGGTACATCGGAGAAGTCGCCGACATGGAAGATAACGAAGTACAAATAACCTTCATGACGTCATATCCAGGTATGGCAATGCAGTGAACAGTTTCAAATGGCCAAATTACAACTGGGTGGTACACTACTGAATCAAGATTTGCAAGCAAACTGTGTATGTGACCTGAAAATACCCACATAACACCTTGACGATTTCGCACCATTTAGTATTCTCTAACCTTATAGACCGAGCTCGCGAAAACACGATATGCATGATTACGTGGTTACCACAACAACAACAATGTCTGAAAGTGTTGAAAGCGCACCCTCTCCAAAGTAAGTATTGTTTGATATTTTCCTTGATATGCAACGGATTTTGATGAAATATTGCGTGACCTGCATTTGGTGGTCTCGGGACATCGGCATAGGCGGCGAAGCTGAACATTATTTGGGGGGGGGGTTGGGGGGGGGGGGGGGGGGGGGGCAATGTTGAGGGCCCGATAACGCTAGGGGGTCCGGGGGGTGAAATCCAAGTGGTGTGAAACGCCATTTCCTGCATTCTCAGCAAAGTTCTCGGCAAAGTTCCCAATACTCATGATTACACAAATATATTAGAATAAAAAATCCAAAATTATTGAGGGGGGGGGTGGGGGGGGGGGGGGGGGGGGGGGGGCTAGGAGCCCCCAACAAAATTATTGGGGGCCTAGGCCCCCCCCCCCCCCCCCACCCCGGCCGCCCCTGTTCGGCACATACTTATGTCTTTTTTGCGAAGAAGCGATTTCCGTATCATTAAACGGATATCGATTCTTCGCAAAAACGAGACGTTTGGGCCACAGTACCGAGACCACCAAATGCAGCTTAACAAGACGCGTTTGATGCGCCATATTTCATCAAAATCCGTTACATAATAAGGTCAGTATTATAACAGAATATGTACTTTGAATCGGAGGCGCTTCAGGAGGTTTCAGTAATTGTTGTTGTTGTTGTAACACGGCCCTAATATGACACCGTATCGTACAGATGAGATGGTTTTGGCATATTAGGCTTAGAAAACACCAAATAGTGTTTTATCCCGTCAACACGGTGCGTATGTGCCGTGAAACATTTTTGATATCCGGTCAATACTACCTAATCACTGCGTATGAATAATTTTGCATTTTAAAGCCATTTGTAGGTGTTGACTGGATAAATGAATAGTAGGTTAGTGCCGTGAATGGTAAAAAAATATCTGGCGCGACACGGAAACGGGATGTGCTCGGCAGAGCCTCGCCCATCCCGTTTCCAAAGCCTTGGCAGATATTTGTTTTCCCATTCACGGCACTAACCTACTAGTGTCTATAATATCACTTAACCGTGTCTCCCAACTATAATGACCAGTCTCTTATCTCGACAGATGGTGACGCTACTGTAGAGACTGGCCATTATATTTGGGTACTCATAATCTTGAAAGAAATCAAAGGACTGAACGTCCTGAAATTCTTCGCAGTATGTGTGTGTGGATGACAAATAGACTCGTATTAAAAGTAATCTAGAGTGGAAAACATTTCAAGTACATTGTAGCTTAAGTAATGACAATATTCAAACACCTGAAGCAATCAATGAATTAAATAATTGTAAAAGCCGTCTCGAAGAAATTTACAAAAGACGAGCAGAAAGTATTATTGTTCGATCGAAAGTAAATTGGGTGGAGGCTGGAGAAAAGAATACAATTTTTTTTGCGGAGCTTGAAAAAAGAAAATTTGAAAGCAAAATTATTTCACAGCTAACTGTAAATGGAAAACTTGTTACAGACAAGGAACAAATTCTACTAGAAGAAAAACATTATTATGAAAAACTATATAAGAAAAAAGAATGTACAGATTCTGATATTATTTGTTTCCCAAATGATTATAATAATAAGTTAAATGATGAAGAGAAACGTAAATGTGAAGGTATATTGACAGAAGCTGAATGTTATAATGCCTTAAAAGAAATTAAAAACAATAAGAGCCCTGGGTCGGATGGAATAACTGAAGAATTTTTATTTTCAAAAATGTTTTTGGAATTACATAAAAAGCCATTTGGTAAAATCATTAAACTTTTCGATGGAGCAAGGCGAACTAACAACACTACAAAAACGAAGTGTTATAAATTTAATTCCAAAAACAGGCAAAGATACAACACACCTCGCCAACTGGAGATCAATAAGTTTGCTAAACATCGACTACAAAATAAAAAAGCAACAAAGGCCATTTCAATAGAAGGTAGGTTATTTTAAATAATTTAATAGATTCTTCACAAACAGGATTTATTAAAAGGTAGATATATTGGAGAAAATATAAGGCTCTTATCTGAAGTAATTGAACACGCAAATGATTAAAAATAAAAATACCAGGAATCCTATTATTCGCCGATTTTGAAAAAGCATTTGATAGTATAAGCCATGAGATATATAATTAAGGTATTATAAACCTTTCTAAACTTCGGACCCAGCTTAATCAAATGGATTGAAATATGTTATCATATATCTAGTTTGTGTAACAAATAATGGCTATCTTTTCCAGATTGTTTTTGCTTGGGAAGAGGAGTAAGACAAGGATGTCCATTATCTCCTTATTTATTCATAAATCGCAATAGAAATACTCTTGCACAGTGTCCGAAAAAAAATCATTAATAAAAGGAATACATATAAATACGTGAAGAAATAAAAAAAATACTATGTTCGCGGATGATGCTACATTTTGCATGGATGGGTCCCAGACGTCTCTCGAATATTAATTAGTGCAATAGATAATTTGGAAACATTTCAGGTTTACGTTTAAACTATTCTAAGTCAATATTGTTTGGAATTTTCAGGTTCGACGAAGAACTCTACAACTACGTACTGTGATGATAAACCATTGTCAATGGACTGCAGATGTGGCCAAAAGTTTAAGGATATATTTTTAAAGTAATGATAAAAATAAAAAGCATAATTTAAACATAGATCCTAAAATAAAGGAATTTCAGCAATGTTTAGGCAAATGGAAAAAAAGAAAGCTCACCATACTAGGTAAAATAACTGTCATTAAAAGTTTTGCATTTCCAAAATTAATATTCCCTTTAACAGTTCTAGACAATCCGGAGCAGGAGACTTTCAAAGCAAATTATACGCACTATGTTTGATTTTCTCTGGGATTCAAAGCCTAATAAAATTGGTCGAAAAAATATTGTTAAAACGTTCGAAGAAGGCGGGCTAAAAATGATAGAATTATAATCGTTTATTGATGCACTAAAGGCTACATGGGTAAAAAAACTTGCAGAAACTAAAAATCACGGAAAATGGAAAGTACTATATTTAAACTATTTGAAGCCTTTTGGTGGTGTACATATATTTGAAGGAAATGTAAACCGAACAGACGTAAAACATTTGATAGCAAATAAGTTTTTGACAGATGTTCTTAAATCATGGTGCAAGCTGAACTTCTGCGATAATCCAGAAACAATATCAAAGCAAATTTTATGGAACAATTCGAAAATAAAAGGTAATGGAAGAATGTTTTACTACAAGGAATGGGCTAATAAGGGGATTAAATATATAGAACAACTACACGATTATAATTTTGCAAAAATAAAATAACTATTTGATGTTAGTAATAACGATTACCTAAAATACTTCAAACTGATTTCGTGCATTCCTCAAGACTGGGGAACACGAATTAAAAATGAAAGAATAAACACGATTAATACAAAGATACTATTAATAGAACAAATAAAAACCACGACCAAATGTAATAAGAAGCTATATAACATGTTTCTTATCAACAAAAGAAACCGGTGTGCATAAAGCCAAGACAAAATGGGATGACGAATTCGCGGATGAAAATAAAAATAAATAGGAAGATAGTTTACACAATCATTTTACAAACACTATAAGTTGGTAAACTTAGGAATTTTCAGTACAAATTTTGTATGAGAATTGTCGCTACAAACGATTATTTACTTAAGTGTAACATTGTCAGCTCCAATGTGGGTTTGATTTTTTGCGCCATGGCTCCAGAAACAAATAAGCACCTTTTTTTTGGGAATGCACTAATAAGCCAACATTTGGTCACAGCTGAATACATTTTTAAACAATAATAATATTGTATGTAATTTTGATTGGCACACTGTTTGCTTCGGGCAATATGAGCAAGACAAGTTTTTTCAAATTTTGCATCATACTAGGAAAATACTTTATATATACATGCAAATTACGAAACACGGAACCTAAATTTCCAGAGTTTATGTCTTACCTAAAGGCAACACAAAATATTGAAAAATAAATTGCAATGAATAGAAATAAGCTCATACTTCATGAACGAAAATTGAATGTTATCCAATTAGACTGACACTCATTTAGAGATACACGAACCTTCTGATTATACATACAAATATTACAGTTAGATATAACAGCATATACCGTAATGGTATTGTATCGTGGTGTGTTGCTCAATTATTATTCACTAAACCTATTTCACCATCTCATCTCATTTTCAACTCTATTCTCTCATCTACATAACATTCTTTAATAAATCAAACCTAACCATGTATGATTGAACAATATGTTATAATCTATAATTATTTACAATACATGTACTCATAGTTGATTGTAAACAAGGAGTGTAACCTATACATGCATGTTGTTAAACTGCTTGTAACTCATGTATTGTTTGTATATGACTATGTATGGAAATAAAAAACTTAAAACTGAAGTTTCCCCATATCGCTTTCAACACAGCTAAAAATACACAGACCTCCGACAAAAGTTGGTTATTCCCGTGGACTAGTGCATATTCATGAATGCCAAAACTATGGTCAACACTATATGGAGATGATTCTCATGTGCTCCCCAAAGACGACAATTTACGTTTAAAATGAGAAATAAGATGCATTTGTGCGCATGTGCAGACTTGTTCTGTGTTCATATTGATCGTAATAAGTATGTGCCAATATGTCATCAGTGGAAGTCCCGTGCACGATTTGACCTTGTTAGGCACTGTGTTAGAAAATCACCACTATATATTTCCACCTAGCATAGTTGTTGCTGTATGTGAACACAGAATTTCTTAATGTGTTTTTAATCGTACTGTACCTTTTAGTTTGAGTTCACATATAATAAGTATTGCAACCGCTGAACATATGGTACTTACTTGTAACACGAGAAGTCTCTACGCTGGTTGACATTATCACTATGTATAGTTCTCGAGTTATTCATTTTCTTACTGATGAAAGTACAGATCAGCCTCCAGATAAGACTATAATTATTTGATGTTGGAATTCTAATTATGGCCTGGGCCTTTTTAATTGGTAAGTTAAGTGAAATAATTAAATATATTGATTTTTTTCAAATCATGTTGGCTAATCATGCTAATTGTTTTAAGTAATGTAAAATTATGCAGATAACCAACTTATCTATAACAATATTTACAGCACTCGGAACTCCTCGCACCATTCCGTAAATCGGGAATAATGAGTATTTGACACACACACACACACACACACACACACAGTTTGCATAGTTGGGAGCTCTGCTCAGATACAGGACACAGGCCTCGTGATCAAATGGACACCATTGGAGGAATTGAGCTCATTTCTGGTCGAAGGGTCATCACTGCGTATAATCAAAGGACTAAACATCACAAAATGCTACATTCTTTCTAAATATGGCGCACAGCCTAAATATTCCTCAGTAAAGGGTGAACTACTACATCACAGAAGTCACTTCAATCTGTTTAGCCAGGCTGAAGTAGCTATACATATATACCAATTACAATGAAGATATGATGTACTACAAAAATCCTCACAAAACTTAACCGGATTATTTATACCAATGGTGTCTGACCACCTTTGTGTAATCAAAAGTTCGGTCACTGTCTCTCAAGGATTTATATATCCTTGTAAACTCGATAGAAGCCTTATTTTCAAACATGTTTTACCAACACCTGCTCACATCTTCATCTGAAATTAAAAGAATCAGATCGTAGCTAAAAATGGACACCATCTTTAACTGACCCAATAGCGATGAATAGTTGTCCGGAACGTTTTTATATCTTGTCAGAAACTCATGCGTCGACTTGTCAATCGTGCCAAAAGTGCACATTCATTCTATTCTGAGTCTTTAAGATAAATTTGCTGCTGTAATTTATTTTCGTCTGTTTTATCTTTTCTAATACGTTTTGTAGTATATTTGATAGTTTCATTTCTGAGTGTTCCTTTAATTAACTCCCATAAAGTGTTAGAGTTTGCTTCATGGTTAATGTTGGCAATTTCCGCTATATTATTTTTAATAATTGTTTTATAATCATTTTCGAAAATAATTGAATTATTCAATTTAAAATATCCTGGGCCGCTAGGCTGATCATTGATATTTATCATGATTTGTACCAATGAATGATCTGTTTTTATACTACATTTTATTTCACTTTAACAGTATTCACCAAATTGTCCGATAGTAAAAACTAATCTAGTCTACATAGGATAGGTGGTCTAGAATTAGAATGTCATGTATATTTTTTTTTATTCCGTGTTTTTGCCTCCATCTATCAGTAAAATCATATTTTTCTATAATATTTAACATCATTTCTCTGTTCTGTTTGTTTGTACTTTGTAGCCCACCTCTTTTATCCAAATCAAAGTTTAGGACAACATTGAAATCACCACCTATGATAATTCGCGAATTTTCATTTTCGGAAATAAAATCTTCTAGTTTTTTAAAAAAAAATGTTTTGTCTTCGATATTTGGCCCATATACATTAAACAGAATCTGTTTATTGTTTATATCAATTTCAATTGCCTGAATTCTACCGGGAATTATTTCTGTGTATTTGAGAACATTATATGTTAAATTAATTAGAATTAAACAGAATACAGACTCCTTCAGAGTTGCTTGACTCTCCACTAAATAATCTTTCTGCCCCCCCCCCCCACCCCCACCCCCCCCCTCCCCCCCCCCACCCCCAGTCAGTTTCCCACTCCTATTCTATTTTTATTACTGAATGAGTTTCCTGCAAAAAAACATATCGCGTCCTCTGACGTTTAAAGTGCATATGTTAGTTGCCATGGAGAGTTAGGGTGAAATGATGCATGTATACCCTGTACGTAGCTGATAAAATGTCTACCGATATTGCATCGTGTTGCTCAAAAGAAGGAGGATGGAGGTAAGACCAGATATAGGTGATTAGAACAAAGTAAGTTAAGGTTAGCATAAATACCCTAATTTTACAGGGAGATGTTACGATTCTACTTGATTATATGAAGTATGTAGTAAAGGGTTAAACATGCAGCATGTGTGTATCGTGTACGATATTTGTCCACAATGAAGGAAGAAAATCTTATAAAAATGGATATATTGTGGACAATGCTTACCACAATATGGCTGTGCGAACGGTGACTCCCGTAATATACTACAGCACCGTCCGTGGCAATGGATGGTACGGGGGTAGACCCCAAGAGTCATGCACCGCCCGCAACCACTCGAGATCTTCCATGTAAGCATACAAGTATTGAATCAGATAATATGCTTCCATGCACAATTATCATATGCGAAATTGTTAAACTAGTTATATATTGTGTACACGTTTTACCATATGAAATATCAAAGTACTGAAAGTACTGAACATAGGGTACTACAAGATTAAACTAGATTGATTGATTTATTGTTGGTGTTGCAGTTTCATTAACCCTTAAAGGTACATGCCCACTCAGTAGGTACAAAATGTTTCTTTACATCAGAGACATCATCTGAGACATTTCCTGGCAAAATAAACATTCATGCGCCATTATCCCACGTACTGATTGGCATTATTATACATGTTATATCAGACGTAAATGTACACACTGATATCAGGGGCGATAACCGTGTTTGCTTAAAATGTTAACGGACACTACATATTTAATCTGTATTAATTTATGATGTGCAATGATCATACTTTAAAATCTGTCGAAAATATTATTTTTTCAGGTGACGCATTTCTTTAGTATAAATAATTAAAAAATGTCATGCCTCATTTGCATATGAAAATAGCCTGATACCACCGCCACTATCAGTAAAATAAATATTACTAAATGATTATATCTGTACACTGTATAGCGGGGCACTTGTAACGTTTAGAAACTTGTTAAGATTTTTTTTTGTCGTATTTCAGTACTTGCATTAATATGGGTATTAATATAAGCTGGTTGTGTTATACTGTCATTAATGTGTTCCCTGACTGTAAGTTATCACCTTAAATACTGACTTATTGACCCCCTTCCCTGAACGTAGAATTGACACTCATGTTGGCGTGTATTGGCCACCATAGACAAATGTCAATCGGGCCATATTCAGGAATGTCACTAAAATCCACTGTAAATCCATCGATAGAGAGAGAGAATGAGGATTAAACATCAGTTAGACCTACACGTGCGAGTTTTGTTTCGCACAGGTGTCGGGTGAGTTTAAAAATAGGCTGTCGGAATGTCAAACTTGATGTAGTTTGTGTGTTAAACGCGTCGCTTGTTTCGGAGAGTATTCGGAGGGGAGTTAACTCTGTTACTAAATTTAGCGATGACCGCACGATTTGTGCTGCAAATGGGGGCAAATCATTGGCTGTTTTATATGCAGATATTCTCAGCTGTCAATCACAGGCGTCCGCACCGCGGGGGGTCGTGGGCGGAGCCAAATGATCCCGCTCGATCGCAATACATACGGATACACATGTACCCTATGTAATAATATATTCATCAGAGAAATATACATTTTCATATGCCCTTGAAACTTGAATTCCCGTGAGCCTGTTGGAACTATTTTTCATGGCGTCAGACCCGTGCTTTTAAAAAGTTCAACCCGCAAAATATGTGCTGCGACCGACATACGCTCATTTGATTAAAGGTTTAACCACACTAAGTCATCAGATATTCATGCGCGGTGTAGTCAAAAGTAGTAAGGTAAAACAAATAAGCCACATTTGTTATGCCATAGGCACTCTTTGCTTGCAGAAACCAGTCAATTGATGCACTAATCTACTTCACAGGCATGTTAATGTATCATTTACACCAGTTTCAAGCATATGCTTTGGGATTATTTTGTTAGTCGCATCATCTTTGTCATGTGAGGTGGTTTCAATTCCAGCCGCTGACTTTTTGCGCCACCACCACGGTGGTCACAGGAGATGAATTTATCTTTCTTAACAACAATTAAACCTATATTTTAATTAGTGAATATCCAGAGCAGTTATATACAGGTCCCACAACATCCATACGAAAAATGAAAGTAGCGCAGAATAGCCAAATATGTAGTCATTGGTTAGTTTATATAGGAAAACTATTCTCATCCAATAATGCCAGTCTCTCCTACTTTCAATATTGGATTGGATGCTGTGTGACCTACTTGTACATGACCTGCAGCCGGTGTGTACTGGTTCTGGATGAATTAAATAATAGGTTCGCTTACTCCTAAGAAAATAAAATCCAACCTCGTCATGTCCCCCAATATTGTTTACATTTGTTTTTGGCCACGGAAACTCTGTTTACATTACGTGACCAACAGGTTCAGTGTTTTCTTTAAATGCTACAAATATGCTTAAAACTGGAGTTAAAAGCACCCCAAAATGTTCATCAAGTGAAACTGGGTCTGTAACCTCAAAACACACGTACTATCTTTTTTATACCGAGCTACTTTTGCATACCGCCATTGGCGATGTTGTACCATTTTATATTCTCTAACCTCAACCTCGCCACTTTTGTACTATTTAGTGTTTGCTGAACATTGAGAGCAAACAATTGATCTTGATTAAATCTATGTTAATTGAAATGTCAAATTTCTTTAAATATGCAATGTATGATAGTCGAGTGGCATAGGATATACAGTAGGTGGACAGAAGTATTTTTCCAAAAGTTTAAATCCCATAGACTTACATGTATTTCCATCTTTACTCTCAAATATGTAGCTCAGTACGTACGTTACCAATTTGAATTAAATATATAGTGTTTGAGAGAAAATAGATTTGCAACGTCACCATTGACGTCAATGGGAAAAACATTTCCAAAAAATGTCCATAATGTTTAACTGCATGCATCTTGTAGACTACTCTGAATAGTGAATACACATATGCATCAAATTCTGCGCAAATCTATTTCATTAAAATATTTAATGTACATTTAAAGTAACATGCTAACAAGCACAGTTACACATACATTAAGTCTTTGGGATTTCAATGGGTGGGAAATTACTTTTGTCCACCTACTGTAGAAATGTCAGTTGCTCAATAGTCGATAGATAAATAATTTGGTGTATAACGACCATCAGATTATTTTTGGGCGGTTGACACGATACCAGATATTTATACCAGGCAGAAAAATATACTTTAGCACCGACCTAATTACACGGGGATTAATTCGCGTCAAAAATAGTAACGGACAAAAACATTCTTAATTAAACAATTAAGCTACTTATTAAATATATTCACTAAACTATATTAATTAGCAACAGTTTACACGAAATGATATTACTCAAATTGTATTCACAGACACGCGCGTATTAATGTTACTATCCTTCACGGACTACTTGCAACCCGGAAATCAAAAGTGAGACGGACACGCCGCAAATCCATCAGGGAAAGACATTCTTCGTTGTTGAATTTTTAGTTTAATTTAAACAACTTTAAATACAATATGTCGTGGGATTCATATAATGAGTCCATTAAGGCGACCGGCGCTACAAAAGGTGGTGGCATTTATGACAGAACTAGCGGTGCACCATGGACAAGATTTGGTGAGGTAAAAATCGAAAGATGGAATTGTGACTTCCGCATCTCGCCATCAAACATTGAGGACATTATCAGTTATTCAGTTTGTGTTTCTGGGACTAAATTATGACGTTTTATACACGTTTTTGTATTGGAATGAACTGTTATTCACTTAATAATTTATTTTTCAGCCATGTTTCAAGGATTTATTTGGAGGTTTTCTCAACTGTTGTTGGACATTTCCTTTCTTACATATCGCTATTTGTGTCCCGGATTTTGATTGGTTGATTCTAATATCCGACATTATCATTGGGTGATTCATATGGCCTTGTTCAGAAATGTCGATGTTCTGTGTAGTTTAGGAGTAACTTCGAACATTCCCATATCGAACATTCCCATATCGTACTAGTTCTCAGTACATAACTATATAAAAAATCTAGCGGAAGAATAGCAAAAGGATCATCAACAAACATATAAGTAGTCATTACGCTGCATAATTTACATAAGACCAAAAGAAAATGTGTGTGTTTACTGTTGCATGCTCCCCCCCCCCCCCCCCCCCCACCCCCCCCCCCCCCCCCCCCCCCAAAAAAAAAAGTTTATGGTAATATTTTTGTGTCGTATTGTAGAATTGTCTCTTGATAACAATATAACAATATAGTGAAGTATGCACATCAACGCTATTACACACATTTTCAGGGATTCCGCTGGGGAAAAAAAAAATTTACGACAATTTTTTTTTAGCAAGTTTGGGCTTCCATACATTGAAAATTTTGTCGGTGGTTCCCCAATGACGTCATTTGTATGTTTTAATATACTCGATCCGGGGCCAACTATTTCATTCATTTTAAACTGAAGTAAACCTGGCGATGTCAAAGTAATGCAGAAAATTAACAAAAATCCTGCTACAACATTGTTTTGTACTGACGAGGCATTTTCAGGCGCGACACAGCTTCCGTGGTGGAATTCTTGTAGTACCCTATGTTCAGTACTTTGATTTTTCATATAAGACCCCCCCAGTATAATGAGAAGCTCTATTCTGGTAATTTGACAGCTACCAGTCTGTGTTTACATGACCTTGACTGCTCAAAATTGCTAAAGAATCCAGTTACGCAGACTGACAGAACCATGCCTTGTAAATCTTTTTCAATAATCATGTTTATGAGTGGACAAAAGTGGGAATAGCTGAAATACAACATTTTGAAGGTATTCTAACAATTTTGATTAAAACCTTACATGACCAAGGGCGATGTGGAATATTTTTCTCCATTTGACAGATAAGTGTCTTCTGCAAAAAATGTCTGGGAAACTGACAGTGAAAGTTTCCGTGATTAGAGACAAACGCGGTTTACGAAAATTCCCGACGCGGGGGTAATCCCGACAAATTGTTACGCGACTGTAATTAAATGTTCAGTGCTATATTTATACCCCCCGCAACGAGTTGTGGGGGGGTATACTGGAGTCAGGTTGTCCGTCCGTGCGTCCGCGTAAACTTAACATCAGAGAAATATTGTTATAACTTCTATTTCCTTCATCTAAAATGCTTGATATTTCACACATGCATTCCTGTAAGGCTCTACTACCATGCTGTGCCAAATCCACGACCGTCCAACCCCCGCAGATCCCAAGGTCAAGGTCAAATACTTAGTCCGTAAACTTAACATCAGAGAAATTTGGTTATACTTCTATTTCCTTCATCTTTTTAAAATGCTTAATATTTCACATGCCATTCCTGTAAGGCTTCTACTACCATGCTGTGCCCAAATCCATGACCGTCCAACCCCCGCAGATCCCAAGGTTCAAGGTCAAATAACTTAGTCTCTTTACAAAACTTAAACATCAGAGAAATATTGTTATAACTTCTATTTACCTTCATCTAAAAAAATGCTTAATATTTCACACATGCATTCCTGTAAGGCTCTACTACCAAGCTGTGCCAAATCCACGACCATTCAACCCCCGCTGATACCAAGGTCAAAGTCAAATACTTAGTCTCTTTACAAAACTTAACATCAGAGAAATATTGTTCTAACTTCTATTTCCTTCATCTAACATTCTTAATATTTCACACATGCATTCCTGTCAGGCTCTAATACCATACTGTGCCAAATCCATGACCGTCCAACCCCCGCTGATCCCAATGTCAAGGTCAAATACTTTGTCTCTTTACAAAACTTAACATCAGAGAAATAACTTCTATTTCCTTCATTGAAAATTCTTATTATTTCACTTGTGCATTCCTCTAAGGTTGTACTATCATGCTGTGATAAATCTACGACTGTCCAAACCCCGCTGTTCCCAAGGTCACATACTTAGTCTCTTTACAAAACTTAACATCAGAGAAATGTTATAACTTCTATTTCTTTCATTGAAAATACTTAATATTTCATATGCTGTGACAAATCCCTGCTGATCTCGAGGTCAACATCACATACATACCATATAACCTCGAATTAACGCCCCCCCCCCCCCCCCCCTCCTAATAAACGCCCCCCCCCCCCCCCCCCCCCGTAATTTTTTTTCTGGCTAATAAACCCTCCCCCCCCCCCCCAAATAAAAAAATAAAAAAAATAAATAAATAATTTTACCAATGACCGCCAATTTAAAACACAAATAATCCTTATTTGTGTTTGAAATTGGCAGTCCTTGGTCATTTTTTTTTTTTTACTGGCTAATAACCCCCCCCCCCCCCCCCCCCCCCCTTTACCCCCCCCCCCCCCCCCCCCCCCCCCCCCCCCCTTTGTAAAATGTAACGCCTCCGGGGCGTTTAATTCGAGGTTATACGGTAGTCTCTTTACAAAACTTAACATCAGAGAAATCGGTTATAACTTCTATTTCCTTGCTCGGGTCTGCTTCACATTTCACACACTCATTGCTCCAATGGACCTCTACCACCCTGGGTCACAAGCCCACACACTTGGAAATTTGTACATATTTTAGGGGTACCTGGGCCCACGCGGGGGGTATTCCATAAGCCTCGCTTACTGACCAATCTAGTTAGAACTGATTTTACGCCTTGCATCAGTTCACTTGACACGATACACATATCACCGCCCACAGACACGCTCACTTCGTGTCACACCGCCAATCATATACTAGTGTAGCTGTTCAAAATCACTTTTAGGTACGGCCCTTTGCGACTGGGCTGGGTAAACAATAAGTCGGTTATATTTCACATATTGAATTTTTAATATTGCTTGCGCTTGCTCAAAATTAATTTATTAAAAATTAAATATCGATGGTCTAAGTAACATAAGGTCGTAACTGCTATGCTAAAGCATAGCAGTTACGACCTTATGTTACTAGACCATCGATATGTGAACAATAACTGTTACATTTTCAAGAACTAATTTGTTTTTTTTATAAATAAAGTTGTTTATTTCAGAGACATAGAGAGATGGGTAACTCCTAGTCGAGAACATCACCGACCCAATCAAGTTGGGTCGTGATAGCTGCTATTTGTTTATTGGCATTTTATATTTTTCAATAAAATTGAATTTATACAGCCTCTATATAAACACGTGTATTGAACCCTAGTTTACATTTACAAACATACACCAGCATTATATTGTTGATTTCAATACAATTTTTTTACTCAAAAAAAAATGTTAATTTTTCTCAGATATTCATGAATTTTGTCAATAAAATTATTATTTTTTCTATAAACAAAAGCTCAAAATATTTCGCAACTACCGTACTATTTACATGCGTATTGACATAACTCACAAGTTATTTAATTTCAAAATATGCAAATTTGATACTTTATCACTGTTGAAAATTCAACAAGAAAATGCCACTTTACAAGTGTAAGCCTTCATGACTGTGTATCAAGACAGTCATGAAGTCACAACTAAGTAACTCCTTATATAAGGTATTAATCGATTAATTTCATCTTGTGTGCCTTTAAATTTGACTGAGACAAAGTGTGGGACAATTGTTCACCAGCCAAACTTCTCACGCTACTTGTTTTTTTAGCTCACCGCTCATGTGAGCTATTGTTATCGCAATGTGTCCGTCGTCCGTGAACATTTTCAAACGTCTTCTCCTTGGTAACCATTGGGCCTATAGTGACTTAGTCACCAAACTTCATGGTCATGGTCCTTAGGTAGGGGGATTACAAAATTGTTAAAATGACGACATTACATAATCCAAGATGGCCGCCGTCTAAAAATAGCATAAATTCTTAAAAAATCTTCTCATGAACCGCTAGCCGGATTTCGACGAAACATGGTAGGAATGATCGATGTACAATGCTCTTTCAAAGTTGTTAAAATGGTGACCCCGGTGTCAAAAATGGGCAGAAATTCACAGTTATGGTCCATGGGTGAAGCCTTTTCAGATTTGTTAAACGGAGGTCGTCGCTAATCCAAGATGGCCGCCGTCTGAAAATAGCACAAATTCTTAAAAAATCTTCATGAACCGCTGCCAATAGGTCCATTTATTCGAGATTTTGAACGTCTTTTTCTCAGGAACCACATAGCTTCTGGCCAAACTTCATAGTAAGTTAAGATCCTTGGGTGAAGCATTTTCAGATTTGGTAAAATGAGTCATCACTTAAAACACATGAACTCAATGTCACATTCTCCTCAGGTGTTCATGGAGTCAGGTGAGCGAATTAGGGCCATCATGGCCCTCTTGTTTTATTTCTTTCTATATTTGGGTGATTTCTCTTGTAATAACTAGATGAACCATTTCTTGTTGGGATAGACTACTTTTAAGCAATAAACATGTACATTTTCTGTGTCCTATTCTTAATATTACAGCACCATTAGTATTGTATTTTAGCTGTTTTCACTACTCAAATAGCCAGTCACTGTTGACTTGCAGCATAGTTCTCACACTACCAGTTTTTTATTGTCGCGCCCAGAGCTCCAGATAAGCTGCATATTTACGTAAATACCCAATTGCCAAAAAAAACAACATTTGAAATCAGAAGTAGCAAGTATCGAAAATCAATAACAATTTTGTGGTACCTTTATCATGCTGCATAAAACAATAAAACAGACCACAGATATAGCATATTTTTCTTATTTTCCTTGAAAACACATCTTGGTATTTCATTATAATTGTCTCCAAGGAGACAATTCTAATGAAATGCCAATATGTGTTTGCTGTCTTGATGTGTACACAGTATCTAGTGTGATTTTATTGTACCCAATCAAAATTTTTAATACTTCAGAAGTGATGGAGTGAAAATATTCAATTACTAATTCCTTATCTGACGGTTTTTGTGATGCTTAGTTTAGCGCGTGTCCATGGTCATGAAACTGTCAAATGCCTCAAAACACTGCTTCCGTGGGGTAATTCTTGTTTCTTGCTATATTTATGTGATTCCTTTTGTATTAACAAGATTAACCATTTCCTGATTAGATAGACTAATTTTAAGCAAGAAAGATGCACATTTTCTGTTTCACATCCTCAATATTAACCCTTTCAACACCACAGGCCTGTATAGTGGTATTGGCAAAAAGTATAGATCCAGATGCGAGCCGTACTTTTTCATATTTTTGTTATATATCAAATCGAAGCCTTCAAGCTATTGAGAAGACGATCACTCAGGAACATTTGTTTCAAAATCAGTTGCTTATGTCATCCAAGATGGCCGCCGAAAAGTCATCCTTTTATTATAGATGTCAAAAGTCTTCTCTTGTACCGTTTGGCCGATGCTGGTCAAACTCCACAGTTATGGTCCATGTGTGAAGCCTTTTCAAATTTGTTAAAATGGAGGTCGTCGCATAATCAAAGATGGCCGTCATCGAAAATGTCAAATTCTTAAAAATCCTCTTACAACCCGCCATATCGATTTCAACGAAACTTGGCAGAAATCATAGTTCAAGTAGGGATAAAATTTAAATATGGTTATGTTGTATTTCGTATCGAAGGTATCAACGAGACGATCACTTGTAAAAATCGGATGATTGTGTCATCCAAGATGACCGCCGAAAGGTCATCCAGTTATTAAAAACATGCATTTCAAACATCTTCTTAGAACTCGTGAACCACTTGGTCATTGTTGGTAACAGTTCAAACTTCACTGTTATGGTCAGTACATGTAGGTCAGGTGAGCGATACAGGCCCATTTGGGCCTCTTGTTGCAATAAACATGTATCACAGGTTGTCAGGTAAATACTTGATGGTAACAGGTGTTGCCTACAATGTAGTATGCTTCAGATAAGCATTTGAACATTTTCACTATTGTCAGAGCTCCAGATAAGCTTTGTCTAAAGCGTACTATACCCCCGGATTTGAAAATCATTGCATATTTGACTTTTACAAATGGATTATTGATTTTCTTCATTACTAAATATGCCACAAATGATAAAAACAAAATATAACAACATTCACTTATTTGAGCTGCTTTTTTGCAGCTCAACTAAGTGAATTTTCAACTTTGTGACAGTAAGGTGGAATTTTTTTTGATTTTTCGTTTCTCAGACTGCCGCCGCAATTTTGGCGAAAAAAAAAAATAAATCTGAAAATGATTTAGTAAGATACCATCATAGCTTCAGTTCACAGGTAAACGTAACAAAGCAAAGTATCGATGTCATTTCCTAAATATGTACGTTTTACACTGGTTTTCAGGCGATAACATTATGATTTAAAGCCTCATCCGACAGACCAGTGGGATGGAAATACAATGTACTATGAAACTATGTTTCACGCCTTAGTTTGAACTCGCACCCTTCAGTATTGAGTGTTTTATTCTACCCGAGCCACAGCCCATCCATGAAAGGAGGAGCCTGGGGGCCGTTTCACTAAACTTCGTACGACTAAAATGTTCTTAAGTTCAAAATTATGATAGACTGTAAATTTCACATTAACAATGTTTTCTTGTAAACAATTACTGGATATACATGTACATTTATTGAGCATAGGCTGCATTTGCAGCCTATGCTCAATAAATGTAAATCCATCAATCGAAATTTCCAGACAATCCTAAATTTGCACTTACGAACATTTTAGTCGTACGAAGTTTAGTGAAACGGGCCCCTGAACTTGTCCCCTAGGAACTATATACAGAGAAACCCCTCCAAACCAGAAATCAAGAAAACACCTGGGGCCCGTTTCATTAAACTTTGTACAACTAAAATGTTCGTAAGTGCAAATTTACTTTCCGTAACCGTGAGGCGCAGTTAAAATAATTCTGAAGAAAACGGAAAATAAACACATTTTCTTGATGAATTTATTTCAAATGCTGGAATTATAAGGAATGAATGGCCCTTTTTGTGGAATTTATCGGGGATATAAACTTGGAAAAGTCGCGGGAATACTGGACGGGGCCTTCGTCCAGTATTCCCGCGACTTTTCCAAGTTTATACCCCGATAAATTCCACAAAAAGGCCATTCATTCCTATAGTACATGTACCATTTTCACATGTGTGAATTTACCAACTGCAAAGCCATCAAATTTAATGACAACAGCGTTGTGTCTGGTATAGGGAGGTTCCACGTGCATCCATCCCAAACTTTCTGGTTGTCACCAGAGCGCCAGGTAAGTTTTGTACATGAAGAATATTGCTCCCCCTCCCCCCCCCCCCCACCCCCCAGATTTAAAATTCAATGAGTATTTTACTTTTACAAATGTTCCTTATTAAATGTACATGTAGGCAACAAATGATAGAAAATAAAACAAATTAAAAAGTCACTTATTTGTGCCACTGTTTTCTTTTTACAGCTCAACTACATGAAAGAAAATTTTCAACCTGATGACAGTATTTTCACTACTCAATTTGAATATCAATGCGTATTTTCACATTGCTGTGAGTAATTTGTAAAATAATAAAATGCGTATTCTGCTAAAATAAGTGCAAAGTACGCCAATATGCACCTTATCTGGAGCTCTGCGTTGTGTAGGGCGACTTTACAGGTGAAAGTCATCCTGTGTGACAGCCAGAATATTTAGGTAAAACCATTTCAACACCACATGCCGGTATAGTGGTATTGGCAAACAGTGTAGACCCAGATGAGACTGCTCATGATGAGCCAGCTCATCAGGATCTGCACTTTTTGCAAGTAATTTTCATATTTTTGTAAACAAAAACACACCCTTTTCATGACTAGTTTGAAAATCATTATGTGACGATTGGATTGGTTGCAAAATTAACATATCAAATTCCATTCCAGTAGCCTATTTCATCAACATTGCAAAGTATACTTTACTAGCAAAGTATACTTTGAGGGAGTAATCTTTTATTTTTCCTGAAATGCATTATTTCATATAGAACTAACAAATGCATATATTTCATGATTAAAAGCATGCTGAATTATTATACTGAATTTATTACATTATCACAGCCAAATTGACTGTGATAATGTAATAAATTCAGTATAATAAAAATTTATCATAAAATTGAAAAATTCTCCCTCAGTATACTTTGCTACTAAAGTATACTTTGCAATGTTGATGAAATAGGCTACAGTTACCGGTACTTAGAGGTGAAAGGGTTAACGTGCATCATGCTGTACACCATGCTACATACATATGTGCATGTAATACAGCATACTCCAAAAGAAAGATTTGACTGACAGGCGAAAAGCTGATGTGATTCCCAGACAGGATACAAACAAAACACCACGGATTTCACATGTGGTAGAATGAGGGCCCCAGATAAAACTTTTGTGGCTGTTACTGGAGAAATGGGCCTTACGGGATTGTGTGTAGCTCCTTGACCAGTGTAGCTCCTGAACAAACAGCACACCAGTTTACAGGGATCCTCTAGATTATCGGACAAAAATGGCAGTTTTGTTATGATATTTTTCTTAAAATAGCAGCTACGGGCATAACATTTTCACAGAACAATCGTCGGTTCTTGCTTTCTCAACGCATGTAAACTATTTAGCAAACTGTGCCATCTTTCTCACTTAAAATTGGGTCAGATCATCAGTCGTAAGATTGCCCCAAAATTAACATCGACAATCAGTTATCCGGACAAATGTATAACCGTCTTATAACTTGTATTATCACCTTAAACTGTGGTCCCGTCCCGATATGACTTAATCTGTTGCTGGGACGTTACACCCGATCTATTTCGTTTTTGGGCATTTTTCCCATTATACGACAATGGAAAGGTCCAATATGACAATTGGCATTTTGATGTGGGAAAATGTCACCCAGTCTCAGGTTGGTCACAACACTGCATGTGTCACATATTTTCTCTCTGCAGCTTGACGGAGATGATAACATCGGCAAAGATGTTAACGAATGTTGTAAAACAGGTGACCCTTGCAAAAAGCCAGTTAAAATTGCCGGTGTGAAGCAGATGGTGATACGGGCCGATGATGGTGGCCTGCAGGCCAAGAAAGGCACAGAATCTAGTGTTGTTGCCGCCTATGCTGACAAATGTACGTATAATTTAACCCTTCAACACCACAGGCCTGACAGTATAGTTGTATTGGCAAACAGTGTAGATCCAGTTGAGCCGGCTGTAGCTGTGGCTGGAGAAATGGCTCTTATGAGATTTTTGACCAGTGTCACTCCAAAACTAATGATCTTGATATTGATTTATAATACTTGTTAGAAGCAGGACAGTGTTACTTTGATGGAATGGCGAACAGTGTAGATCCTGACTATGCACATGCTGATCAGAATCTACGCTGGTCTCAAATCCATAAGCCCCATTTCGCCAGTCACAGCCACATATGATTGTTGCTGAGCCTGAAACATTAAATTTGTTCTCCATTCAATCCACCATATACATATATTGTATGCTTGTAAAATATTTATCTTTGCCATTGGTAGTTTTGTGCGGTGCCACTTAATAGTGGTGCAACGATATACCGGTATGTTGCGATATGTCATCCTGACGATACGTATCGTGGTACGGTTTTCGCGTACCGCGATATTTACGCCATATTCTCGGTCGCCATATTGTGTTAAAATAATAGTGTAAAATTATTCAAAATCATTCAAAACATAATTTGTAATATGACAGAAGTAAATATTTTGAATAAACACGCCACAATTAGATGACTAATACATGTAGCGAGTAATCTCGGACGTCCAATTTCTGTTGTGAACCATCATGTGTCCCCATTCGCGTTGACAGCATGACTTTGCATAAAAAAACTAATGGACTTCTTATAGTGGAACATTTATTTTTGAAAATAACTATAATAAACGGATAAAGAAGGAATAATACTATATAATCTTAATAGTACGTACATTTATAGTACTCATTTAAAAGCTGTAGCAATATAATTGTTAACAAATTTAATATGATTTTGTGTTTATATTAATACTCCTTTTTAGGCACCATCTCGTTATTACATTCATACACATGACTCCATTTTCTTGTCCAACATGAAAACGCCAGTACGCCCAAAGGTCAGCTTTACTAATCGAGGCATAAATTAGACTTTATATTGTCTAAAATTATGTTGTATTTGTTGTTATTTACTGATTAATATGCTTATTAAAAATTCAAGATGCATGTAATAAACTTATTGAACCTACTTACGAAGAAATTTGTTGTATAGGCCTATAATTCCACCATATTTGTCATTCGTGTTAATCGCAAACACACAGCAGCCATGTGTAAACTGCTTCCCCTAGGCGTTAATAACTCCTACTAGTGACCTGCACCTGAGAAATGGGCCATAAACAATCCCCCCCCCCCACCCCCCAGCCAAATATTGACACTGTGGACCACAGTGGATATACGTAGGTACATATAGCATGTACCGTATTTACCCTATGTATTGGGACACCCTTTATATTGGGACACCCCCGTTTGGGGAGAAATAATTATTTTTTAGGAAACAAGTTTTGGGACACATCACAATTTTAAAAAAAAATCAATAATTTCTGCACCTTAAGTATTGGGACATCTCTTTTTTTTTTAAATACTTTTAAACACAGTCAGGGATTCCGCTGGGGAAAATCGCCACTCCAATTTTTTTAAATTTTTTTTCACCGGCTACTGGTCATGCCGACTATTGGCACGTCTCGCTATAAACAGAGGCCGTCGCTGATTAACTAACTGACGGTAAATCTGAGCTCTGTTGATTAAATAGATTACCAATAAACCGTATACATCGACAATGCCGCCTGTCAATGCCGGAATGTGATTTATTTGCGAAAATTATTTCGATTCACACGGAAATACTCCTGATACATCGCCCCGCCCTCTCATCAATATTCACGAGGTAAGTTTAAAATACGGACATGTATCCGGTCACGGCATGCTCTCCAGGCTATTATATACAGACACTACCGAGGGATGGCGTTTCGATCGGGACAACTGGGTGGAAAGTATAGTACAGTGCGACCCCGTTAATACACGGAAGTCCGGCGACATACAACCTTCCGTGTTGCTTATTCGAACCGTGCTGTATCCGTTCTCGCCCAAGACGCATCATAATGTCAAAAAAAAATACATGTACACTGTGACTGCGAATGAACGACGTCGCCAATGCCTATAATATGCCATAAGTTTTCACTTTTATCTTCGCATGTAACAAGAAATGCGTCTGTCGAACGCGGATGCCATCTGCAGCATATTTGAGAAACTGTGACAAATTGGTTAACCGAAAAGTGTGACGGACAGACAGACGGACGGTCCAAACACTATATGCCACCCGTTTCTTCGAAACCCGGTGGCATAATAAATATATTGAATCCAAGAATTGTTAACGTCATGTTTTATTTATTCATCATGTTCATGTAGAATGTAGATCTACGCAGGTCCGTGCAATCCATTATTGTAAACGCGTGTAGAAAAAATTGTAGTAAACACGTGTAGCCATCATCATTCGATGACGCAATGACCCAATGACCGATATCCTGTTCCATCAGCTGCAACGTCACGTGACAAGCTCGTGCGTTGCAAACTGTGTTTACTCATATGGTGAGCACAGATGGAAGACTCGGACCTATGACACCAAAATAAATGCCTATTAAAAAATCCTGGTATTGTACTGTACATGACGTTAATAATAGAACGAGATCAAGTGGGTAGGGTAATGGATATTTTTGTAATGGTCATTTTCTTTGTGTCGCACGTCCGACTATTCCACCTGTGGGTTTGAGTACGCACAGAGTTTTAACCCTTTCAACACCACAGACCTGTATAGACATGTTTTGCCCGATGTGTTATAATTTTGCGCCAGTTCATGAGGTAATCAGGCTTATCACGTGAGATTTTCGACGAAGATGAATCTGATAATAGTGTACATTTTCTGTAAACGATATCGAATGTTGACGAATATTAAATTAGTAATTATTACGCATTTGCTCTAAAAATGTTATCAACTTTCTGATATAACTGCAGATAAATCATTCTCGGCGAAAATCTCGGTTATATAATAAAGTTGATTATCTCATGCACTGGCTCAATTATGATGTCGCGAAACAAGGCCAGTTGTCGCGTACACATTTGTGTACATGCGCCGTGGGCGTGGGCAGTGCTGTAACAATTTAGTTAATCTGGGTCGAGTTAATCTGCGCCACTGATACGCGATCTCCGATTGGTCGGCCTTTTACACCTAATTAATATTCCACCAATGGTGAGCGCGAACGCATGCCGGAAAATTTAAATCGAGCACATAACAATTAGCACTGCTTTGTTACTGGGACCAATAATTGATGTTATTCCCAGTTTGCTCGGATTAATTTACGAAATGTGCAAACGTGATCAGCTGCACATTCACATCGGTGAGATAAAAGGAGGCTTTGCGTCCATATTATGTATTGGGACACGTAGAATTTTATTTATTTTTTACTGTCCCAGTACATAGGGTAAATACGGTATTCACTGTTTATTGATTAGGTTTAACAATAGACATAGGTACTACCTGAATACATGACATTCCAGCATAGCCCCATATCGGTGTATGCGCCGGGCGAATCAGGGGCTATGCTGGTCGCACATGTCATAAGGTATTGATGCGTGAATACTTGTCAATACTTTACAAAAATAGTAACACAGTCAGTCGGCAACCTAGCAACTAAAACGACCATTACCGTATGTTACCGAGTGCGATCTGAATGTGCGCGACGCTTGATTTAGCATCTAAAATCTTACATCAAGCGCTTATGGGATTGAGATAATCTGTCCTCATTAATTATACCCCCCGCAACGAGTTGTGGGGGGGGGTATACTGGAGTCGGGTTGTCCGTCCGTCCGTGTGTCCGTCCGTGCGTCCTCGTAAACTTAACATCAGAGAAATATTGTTATAACTTCTATTTCCTTCATCTAAAAATCCGTCGTTTAATTAAATTTCACACATGCCATTCCATGTAAGGCTCTAGTACCATGCTGTGCCAATCCACGACGTCCAACCCCCGCAGACCCCAAGGTCAAGGTCAAATACTTAGTCTCTTTACAAAACTTAACATCAGAGAAATATTGTTATAACTTCTATTTCCTTCATCTAAAATGCTTAATATTTCACACATGCATTCCTGTAAGGCTCTAGTACCATGCTGTGCCAAATCCACGACCGTCCAACCCCCGCAGATCCCAAGGTCAAGGTCAAATACTGAGTCTCTTTACAAAACTTAACATCAGAGAAATAAGTTATAACTTCTATTTCCTTCATTGAAAATTCTTATTATTTCACTTGTGCATTCCTCTAAGGTTGTACTATCATGCTGTGACAAATCTACGACTGTCCAAACCCCGCTGATCCCAAGGTCAAGGTCACATACTTAGTCTCTTTACAAAACTTAACATCAGAGAAATATGTTATAACTTCTATTTCTTTCATTGAAACTTCTTAATATTTCATATGCTGTGACAAATCCCCGCTGATCTCGAGGTCAACGTCACATACATACCGTATACCTCCAATTAACCCCCCCCCCCCCCACCCCCCCCCCCCCCCCCCCCCCCAAGCCCACACTTGGAAATTTTTACATATTTTAGGGGTACCTGGGCCCACGCGGGGGGTATTCCGTAAGCCTCGCTTACTGACCAATCTAGTTATTCACCTAATGTCAGAAATCCCCCCCCCCCCCCACCCCCTGGAATTGCCCTAAGACAATGTTTATGTGTCCTATACCTCGCGTTTTCGAGCTTTGTAGACGAAAACGCGAAATTCTATCATATTCAATCTCACGTTTTGCAACCTTGCCGTGCTATCTCGTGTTTTTGCTTCGCGATGTTTCATGCATGTTGGAATTGCGTTCTACATCAGGGTTGGCAATTTTTTCCCGGGAAATAAGAGTATTTCCCAGGACGGCGGGAAATACCGGGAAATATGAATCTTGGTCTTTTTCATTCCAAAATGTCAAGATGAGTCTCTATATTTCCCTATATCTACTATGGTTTATATCTGTGTAGACTGATAAGCCTATAGGTAACACATTCTGCAATAAAAAAAGAAATAATAAGTTTATTTAGAGAAAAAAAAACATTATTTTCTAGACAATTTTCTTCCCTATATACAAGTCTATGTAGTATTTGCCAACTGTCTATTTTATTGTATATGAGAACACCCCTCATTTATACTATAGTAACCTGCCACAAATTTAAGCTGCTTTTGGAATTTTCAGAAAATCCCTGTTGATAACAGGGATAATCCATGTACAGTGTAAGTGTAATTGTTTTACAACTTGACATGACCATATACAGACCACCTGAGTTCTTATTATACAGTATGACACAAAAGGTGTGAGAGAAGGCTGACAATTAACAGCCTGTTGTCGTAGTCTGATATGGTTTATTAAAGTATATTAAAGTCTCATCAATGTACATGCAAATAAGTAGACATTATAGTGGCTTTTGGCTAATTTTAACAATTTTAGGTACTGTATCTCATAAGTACCATCGTGGCCCATAGTCTTCACGTTAAATAAATGTCATACTAATAATGCAAATAAGTAATACAAATGCAAAGCATAAAACAACAGTACATTGTCAGTCATATAATACTTGTAAGAGACTATGTGTATGCACATCATGCATGCTAAGATCATTTATTCTCATTTCTTGATACTGAATATTAGTGTGGGAGAAGGTTGACAATTAACAGCCTGTTGTCTAAACTTAGTCTGATCATGATGACGTTATCCTTGTGAATTGTATCTCGCAGACACTCAGATGCTTCCTAAAAAATGAAGAAGTAATTTACAAAAAAATAATACAACCAAAATATAAATGTCATGGTTGCCAAATATTCCACCTGATGAGTACCCCTAGTTGGGAATGAAACAGATCTATACATTGTAATTAACCCCTATATCTAATTATTAAGTTTTTGATTGTTTAATTAACTATTACTGAGCTTAAAACTTAATTTAAATAACTTTAATTATCAAATAATAACATCAAAATTCATATTTCCCGGTATTTCACACTTTGGGGAGTATTTCCCGCCGGGAATTCCCGCCCCCGGTATTTCCCGGCCAACCCTGTTCTACATGCATGAGCAAAACTAATCCGAATGTTCTGTCTGTAACGCAGTGATAGGTAGCCCCAAGTTACAGACAGAAAGTTTGGGTTAGAGCAAAACTTATTTTCAAAAGCGGAAGGCGAGATCGCGAAACGCGAGAAGAAGATTCTCATTATTTTAGAAAACGATTCTTATTTTGTACTGATCTGTTGGCAATGGATGCTTATTTACATGTACAGTTACAGTAAATTTAGATTGGGAATACGATAGTTATCATATCTAAATAATGATCGTGTTGTCTGTAAATGCGCATTTCTGGATGCGCCGGCGCATAATGACATGGTAAATAATTCAGTATTGGTGGTAGGGGGGTTTACATGAATTCAGTTCTGTTGGTAGTGGGGAAATATCAGTGCTGTTGGTTGTGAATTTTTCCTGTAATAGCCCTAAGAATTTCTCAAGTTAGAGTCCAGTATTCCAGAGGGGCACATCCATGTTTTACAAACATAATGTCTAGTATTAATGTTGGTACAAAAGCTAATTTATTAAAGGTATTAATACATGTACATGTACTTACATTTTCCTAAAATGTTGGGCAAGTAGCTTTTTTGTCCGGGCGAGTAGATTATAATTGTACTTGCCCGGCCGGGCAAGTGTGAAAAGTGAATATTTTTAAGCCCTGAATATCGCAATACGTATTGCAATATGGGTTTGTTGTATCGCAATATATCGCAATACGGGTCTGTGTATTTACATCAAAACGTTTCTAACAGTTTCTCCAATATGTAATAGGGATGGGCTGTGGCCTAGGGGTTAGAACACCTGACCAGGCTCCAGATATAGAGAATAGTAGGTTAGTGCCGTGAATGGGAAAAAATATCCGGCAAGGCTCAAGAATTTCTTTATTTCTCATCAGAAGTATATGTTGTGACCACTCATTTGAGCCGTCTCGCCGAGACGGTTCAAATGAGTGGTCACAACATATACTTTGGTTCAGAAATAAGGAAAATAGATAGAGAATAGTAGGTTAGTGCCGTGAATGGGAAAAAAATATCTGGCAAGGCTCAGGAAACGGGATGGGCGAGGCTCTGCCGAGCACATCCCGTTTCCGTGCCGTGCCAGATATTTTTTCCCATTCACGGCACTAACCTACTATTCTATTTATCCCGTCAACACCTAAAAATGGCTTTAAAATGCAAAAAAATAGTATTGACTGGATATCAAAAATGTTTCACGGCACTGTGTTTCACGGCACATACGCACTGTGTTGACGGGATAAAAGGAATTAGTAATTGGGTATTGTCACTCCATCATTTCTGAAGCAATTGGGTATTTCAAAATTTTAATTGGGTAAAATAAAATCACACTACTGTTTACACATCAACAGACAGCAATTATTGAATGGTTTGCTTCAACATGAAAACGTCTTGGCATTTCCTTGGAGACAATTCTAATGAAATACCATGATGTGTTTTTGTGGAAAATAAGTAAAATATGGTATATTTATGGTCTGTTTATTGTTTTCTGCAGCATGATAAAGATACCACAAACTTTTTATTGCTTTTTGATACCGGTACTCGCTTCTTCTGATTTCAATTGGGTTTTTGGCAATTTTAATTGGGTATTTTAGCAAATACCAGGGCTCAACACTAAGGCACGTCCGACCGACCGGGTCTAGTAAAAATTTGGTCCGGTCGTGTCCATTTTCCCGGAATACCATTGTCGGTAGCCCGACTGGTCGTGTTCCAATTTTACCAAAGTCTCTGCCAAAAATAAAACAGTATTAGTTCACCTTTTATTTTTCTGGTAATAACCAGGGCTGTACAAATCGGCACGCCCGACGCCCGGGACAAGTCGGTTTTGGTCTCGGGCAAGTGGCTCTATGCTGAAAGTTAGTCCCGTGCAAGTCACTATTTTTCATTGAAACGTCCCGCCACAAGCCTGTTTTCTTCACTAGACTAATCCTAAATTGTAACATTTCATCGATCGATAACACCTCGGGCGTGTGTCGGCTTCCCTGTGGCGATACACACTTACACAGAAGCTGCTATACTGTGTATATAGCAAGAAAAGTGATATACTAGCTGTGACCCTGATTAGATTAATTTATTCGAATTTGAAAGCATAATCCCACCGACAATTCCGCATGAATTCTGAATTTTGTGTCAACTTTTCAACACAATTTACGGAAAATATTTTCGAAATCAATATCGGCGATATATGGCGACAGATCTGCGTATGATTCAGAGTTTTTTTTTAATCTTTTAATCCATTCCTTTCGGAATACACATTTACGGGTATGAAATTATTAAAAAAAAATAATTATTTTTATTTCTCTATGAAAGTATACGATGTGACCACTCATTTGAACCGTCTCGATGAGACGGATTAAATGGTGGTCGCGGCATATACTTCTGAGTGCATAGAAGGAAAATATTTGTCCGCAAACATAAGCATATCCTCAGCATGAAATGGGTTACTGCATGATTGCCCAGTGATGCGATGATGAAAGACGCACGTTCGCGACGTTTTCTTTGTGGCACATTCAAAAGTTCGTGTTGCACCCAATTCAGTAACATTTCAAAACATAGCCTAAAGGTCACACAGTTTACAGCCTCGTGCTGAATGATACCATACAATAAACACCTGTACACACAGCTGGGTGTATCGGTTTTTTGCACAAAGCATCACACAAATTTCGTCTTGTGTAATATGTGTCGGGTGTAATCGCATCTGGATTTGGAATTCATATATCCCCTGGCACGGATATTGCACGGTTCGGATAAGCAACACGGAAGGTCGTATGTCGCCGTACTTCCGTGCAATAGGGGGGTCGCACTGTATGCATATTAACATGATTACCTGATTAAAGGTATTACATTTGCTAACATACTAATAATAATTATTTCATGTACTTTGAATGTCGTTGTTTTAATAAACTTACAGAAATCACGAATCAACTAATTACACGATGACTACGACGTCCGACGATTTTTTTTTTATTTTTTTTCCTTTTTAGCCAGGTTTTTTGAAAAAAAATCCAGGCTATTGGATTGGCGAAAGCCGGGCGGGCGAGCGGCGGGCGGGCGGGCGGCGGGCGGCGTCCACAATCAATGTTAAGTTTTTGTGTTTGAGTCCATTTCTTTGTTACTGTACCACCTAGGACCACCAAACTTTCACAGCTTCATAATCAAGGGGTGCCCACCACATATCACTATCCAACATGTTGCTTTTTTTTTAACTTCACCCATTTTTTCCGCGTAATCGACTTAGCCATTTTCAATGTTAAGTTTTCGCGTTTACAATGTTAAGTTTTCGTGTTTAAGTCCATTTCTTTCGTACTGTACCACCTAGGACCACCAAACTTTCACAGCTTCATAATCAAGGGGTGCCCACCAAATATCACTATACAACATGTTACTTTTTTTTTTTAACTTCACCCATTTTTTCCGCGCAGTCGACTTAGCCATTTTCAATGTTAAGTTTTCGCGTTTACAATGTTAAGTTTTCGTGTTTAAGTCCATTTCTTTGGTACTGTACCACCTAGGACCACCAAACTTTCACAGCTTCATAATCAAGGGGTACCCACCACATATCACTATCCAACATGTGACCATTTTTTTACCTTCACCTATTATTTCTACGTAATTGACTTAGCCATTTTCAACGTTAACTTTTTAACGTACGTCTGGTTCGAGTTTTTTGGTTAAAACTTTTTCGTTATACTATATCTCTGCAACTGCTTCGCCCATTACCTTGAAACTTCACATGGGTGTTTATCATCATCCATATTTTCATTCTAACCCCAACCGTGCGGCCCCTGTGCCCAATGTCAAGGTCAAATTACTTTGAATTTTTTTGTTAAAGTTTTTTTGTGTACTATATCTCTGCAACTGCTTCACCCAATACCTTCATACTTCACATGGGTGCTTATCATCATTGTCGCACCTGCTTGCGGAAAGCGCGATCCTGTGCCCAATGTCAAGGTCAAATTACTTTGAATTTTTTTGTTAAAGTTTTTTCGTGTACTATATCTCTGCAACTGCTTCACCCAATACCTTGATACTTCACATGGGTGTTTATCATCATTGTCGCACCTGCTTGCGGAAAGCGCGATCCTGTGCCCAATGTCAAGGTCAAATTACTTTGAATTTTTTTTGTTAAAGTTTTTTCGTGTACTATATCTCTGCAACTGCTTCACCCAATACCTTGATACTTCACATGGGTGTTTATCATCATTGTCGCACCTGCTTGCGGAAAGCGTGTCTGTGCCCAATGTCAAGGTCAAATTACTTTGAATTTTTTTGTTAAAGTTTTTTCGTGTACTATATCTCTGCAACTGCTTCACCCAATACCTTGATACTTCACATGGGTGTTTATCATCATTGTCGCACCTGCTTGCGGAAAGCTCGATCTGTGCCCAATGTCAAGGTCAAATTACTTTGAATTTTTTTGTTTAAACTTTTTTCGTGTACTATATCTCTGCAACTGCTTCACCCAATACCTTGATACTTCACATGGGTGTTTATCATCATTGTCACACCTGCTTGTGGAACGCGCGATATCGTCAGCATTTTGGCATACGTCCGTCCGTTCGTCCGTGTGTCCGGTTAAAGTTTTTTGGTTAAAGTTTTTCCATCTACTATATCTATTTTTTTAGTGTCCATGCCTCGCCCCAAGGCGCGACATGCAGGCCACGGCAATCTAGTCTACAAAAAGTGGGTATAATTATGTTATCCAAGTGTCTATGCTTGGAAAAAACCTGGCCTTCGTGGCTTTGCCTCGTTTCTTGTTCTTTATTTTTTTAATATTTGTGTTGGGATCCACGAGAGACCCGCGTAATGGAGATCGCGCTATACGCGATCGCGTTATAATGGAGCTGCAGTGTAATTAGCGAATTAACAGCTGTTGCCAACAAAAAAACCTGAAATTTCAAAAAGTTTATTATTTACCGTTCCGCGAACATACTGATAGACATTAAATATTGTAAATATAGACGTGATTTCATTTTCGAGACGGTCAAATGAGTGGACTCCGTAATTTAATTCACAAAACGTTGATGTTTTTACACCGAAAATTCTGGAATATACGCTTGAAATTATAGATGGACCATTAAACACCAATCAATCGATCTTTCCTGATTGCCAGGGTTCCCTTTACTAGTAATATATGTTATTGCCAACATTTTTATAGAAACAATAAAGTGCATGTATTATGCAAACATTTTTATAGCAACTAAAGTGCATGTATTATGCACACATGGAATATACATACGCCGAGAACCGTTGGTTAGAAGCTTCTATATGGAGTTGGTAATGTGTGTCCATGTGTTCATATTACATGTACTAACGGCACTATAGATATACCGTTAAACACCAATCAATCCAATTTGTGATGCACTGATATATTGCGTGATTGAGACATGATTGTTTATGTAATAAATTGTTGATTGATGAGCTGTAGTTATTCTCTCTCTCTTTGCACCCGGAAAAGAAAACATTCAATCTGGCTTTTCTATTTTTGAGTAACTGACAGGGAACGACTGGTCCTAATTGCAGACTCTGCAACCACCGTTATACCCGTGCCATAATTCTCTATGGTTGTGTTGTTACAGTTTCGTATAAGAAGTTCTACGAGGACAAGTCATTTTTTCAAAACCACTTGCCCTGAAAATTATAATTTCCAGGACAAGTCGGGGCAAGTCACTTTTGTCAAGTCACTTGTCCGGGACAAGTGGCTAAAAAATCAATTTGTACAGCCCTGATAACAAACAAAACTTCCAAGAAAAATCGCTGATTGACAGTTTGAAAATAGTTTATTTACAACTCCAGGTGGACTTGTTTGCCTAGGCTTCGGGTATGATATTTGTGCCTCTGTATTTCGTACCCAAACTAAAACGTACCCATTTTAAACAATGGGATCAATGCTACCATCGAATATGATAATTTAATGAGGGAATTTAAAATTATGTGTACACTGATGTACGTCTCTAGTTCGTTCAGTTTTTTTGGCTGGTCAGTTTAAATATATTATCAACAATGCAAAGCTCAATACTGCACGGCATTATTATATTCGGATGTAATTTTGACCGGATCCCGATAAAAGAACCAAACTAAATCATAACAAACAAGTCCGGAGTAAAGCTAATTTACATAAGAAGTAGAACGATCTACGATTGGTTGATGGTGCTTCATTCACCAAATAGCAATTTGATTGATTGGAAGCTGTCAGAAATATACGCAGAGCGTACAGTACGTATTGATCATAAAATTCTCATAGCGCCGATCATGTAATCGGCCAGTGACTCAGCAATTACACACAGTGGATCAAATGTGTCAAACAACTTGTCCAAAAATCGTTTGTATTGGCTCAGGCATGCTGCTGAGCACGTGATATTACTAACATCCTCATCGCTAATAAATCCTGTGCCCTGATATGAGCATATTGAAAATGAGTTGAACTGATATGGAATATTCTAAGTCACTTAAAGTTCTTGTTTTGTTGGGCTGGGAGGCAGAATCAGTGGACATTAGAATTTGCCATTTAATGAATCATTATTCATTGATCTGACACCTTGGATAAGATGAATTTAATCATCACCAATTGAAAAAAAAACATGAAATGTTAAAACTACTATTGACATGACCATGACCTTTGTGACCTTCAAAATGGTGCTGAAACATTTCTTACGTCAAAAACTTTGTAAGACTTTCTTTAAATGACTTTGAAATGTGTGTAAGTTCAGTATGCCAGGGGGCATATCCATGTTTTACAAACAAAATGTCTAGTCTTGTGTCAAAAAGTTTGTAACACTTTATCAAATGACTTTGTAATTTATGTAAATTTAGTTTTCTTTTTTATACATAATCTCTTGTTAGAGTCTTGTATGCCATGGAGGCATATCCATATTTAACATAATGTCTAGCCATAAAAGAAACTAGTCTGAAAATCATTTTGTGCTGATTGGATTTGGTCCTTAAATTAACCCTTAGACCGCTATCTTAGTTTTTGTTGTTGTCTGCTGTTTATTTTCCATTTTTATCATCAAAAGCATGCTTTGACAGCACTTCAGAATCATTTTCAACATGCTTCGACATCACTTCAGTATCATTTCCTTTGAAAATGATTCTGAAGTGCTGTCAAAACATGTTTTTATTGAGAAATAAGGCAATATATATAAAAGCAACAGCAGACGACAATTGTTGTGAGTAGCGGTCTAAGGGTTATCTGAGCATAGTCCTTTCAGGTTATTTATGGTTGAAAGGTATTTAAAACCACTTATCACCACTGAATGATCGTACATGTACCTGTTCATCGCGGTGGCTGCATTATATGTGTGTTTGTTGCAGGCTTTGTAATCGGTGTAGGTGGTGAGGGGTCAGATCCCAAACAGCTCAACCCCGGCATCTGTAAACTCGCCGACTACCTCCGGGGACAGGGCTATTGATTGGTAGTAAGGTATGTTGTAGATGGTGCTCGCATCGTGATCCACTGTGCCCTTTTTGCAAGAAATGTGAAGCAGTTTTGGCCCTCCATAATCGTGATTTGTAGAATAGCCACAAAAAGAAACTGTTAACCCTTAGAACGCAGGAAACGAAAAGTGGCGTCTGCTTTCGTTTCATATTTTTTCTGTCACTAAAACATGGTTTGGCAGCATTTTGGAATCATTTCCATTGGAAATGATTCTAAAGTGCTGTCAAAGCATGTTTTTGATGAGAAAAATGGAAAATAAAAATAACAGCAGACGACAAAATTTAAATCAACATTGTAAGGGTTAAATATTAATTTAAATAAGCGCAAGTTTCAAACAGTTTGTTAAAAAAAGTTTCCCAAGTGCATGTTTGATTAATTGTAAAGGGTCCCTTTGTACAGTTTTATACGTCCATTATGACATACTTTTATGCACATTGTATGGGTGGGTGGCAGGTGGGAGCATGCGATGGGTAATTTAACGATCGGGGTTCATCCTTACCGGAATCCCGACTGGAGACCTGGTTTGGCCCTCACTGGTCTTTGGCATTTTGTATGTGACAGTTGAATCTGATTATACCCCTTATGTGAGTATTACGATATTCGTAATCCTATTTTAGGGCAAGGGGCCAAGTGACTTTGGTGTGGTATGGACCTGGCACCAGGTCAGGTTATTCTAATTTCATGGCTGAATATATTTGTTCTCTATGTAAATATTCTGTTGTGATTTTGGGATTTTCCCCCCAATGCAGCAGGTTAAAATGGGATCGAACCCGTTTGCCCGGCCTTACATGATCTTAGCTGTTGATAGGCCGTTAAACACTAATAAACAAACAAACACATTGTATGGACAGGTATTGACTTGTGTCGGTTTAGCAAGCAACTGTACGGTTCGCCATTCCATCAATGAAACACCCGTTATGTTTCTAACAAGCAATATAGATCGTTGTCGGGCTACAGAAGTTTGTGCTATTTGATCAGGAGCTAGACTTGTTACAAATCCCATTAATCCCATTTCTCCAGTCAAAGCCACATGTGTGATGAAAAATGAAGTCACATACTTTGTTCTCATCCTCGCAATCATGTTTGATTGGGTGCGGCTGAGCTGGTCTTCGTCTCTACCCATCAAATGACATGTTTTCGAGTAAGAGCCTCGGAAAGTTCTATAAGCCCGGTGATTTTGAGAAAGAATTCAGAGAATACGCTCAGAAAGTTATACAAGTACCATGATTTGAGAAACAATTTCGAAAATAGGCTCAGGATTTTGCGAAAGAATTTCGAGAATAATTGTGCCAAGACAGTTTTATAAGCACTCGGAGCTCGAGATAAGGTGCGTATTTATCCCGTCAACACAGTGCGTATGTGCGTATCCCGTCAACACAGTGCGTATGTGCCGTGAAACACGGTGCCGTGAAACTTTTTTATGCCCCCGCTACCGAAAGGTACGGGGGCATATAGTGTTACCAGCGTACGTACGTACGTCCGTCCCGTACGTCCGTACGTCCGTCAGTACGTCCCGATATTACCATATTCTTTAGTAACTTCTACATGGCTTCACATATTATGTCAATATTTATACACCTGATACATATGAACATGCCTTACACACTCCACCCCCCAGTACTTCGACCTTGACCTTTGGCCTTGACCGTTTCCACTTTAAATGTTTGCTTGGCACTTTGGGACAAATCTACGTGCACGTTTCTCAATCCTGCACTAACTTCTCAATACTTTTGCCAATCGCCTAAATATTTATACACATGATACATATGAACATGCCCTACACACTCCACCACCCAGTACTTCGACCTTGACCTTTGGCCTTGACCTTTTCCACTTTAAATGTTTGCTTGCTCAATCCTACACTAACTTTTCAATACTTTTGCCAATCGCTTAAATATTTATACACATGATACATATGAACATGCCCTACACACTCCACCACCCAGTACTTCGACCTTGACCTTTGGCCTTGACCTTTTCCACTTTAAATGTTTGCTTGGCACTTTGGGACAAATCTATTTGCACGTTTCTCAATCCTACACTAACTTCTCAATACTTTTGCCAATCGCTTAACTATTTATACACATGATACATATGAACATGCCCTACACACTCCACCACCTAGTACTTCGACCTTGACCTTTGGAGTTGACCTTTTCCACTTTAAATGTTTGCTTGGCACTTTGGGACAAATCTATGTGCACGTTTCTCAATCCTACACTAACTTCTCAATACTTTTGCCAATCACTTAAATATTTATACACATGATACATATGAACATGTCCTACACACTCCACCACCTAGTACTTCGACCTTGACCTTTGACCTTCACCTTTTCTGCTTTAAATGTTTGCTTAGCACTTTGGGACAAATCTATGTGCACGTTTCTCAATCCTACAATAACTTCTCAATACTTTTGCCAATCGCTTACATATCTATACACATGATACATATGAACATGCCTTACACACTCCACCACCCATTACTTCGACCTTCACCTTTGACCTTAACCTTTTCCACTTTAATTGTTTACTTGCCACTTTGGGACAAATCTACGTGCACGTTTCTCAATACTACACTAACTTTCACACATGCATTGTTCCAATGGTCCTCTACCGCCCTGTGACAAATCTACATTCGTCCTGCCCCCGCTAAGCACAGGGTCAAGGTGCGTTCAAAACCTTAACACTCGGGTAAATGGCTTATAATCAAATATGCCTCAGTTAAATGGCTTATAATTTTTGTTTCCTTGCTCGGATCTGCTTCACATTTCACACACGCATTGCTACAATGGTCCTCTACCGCCCTGTGACAAATGCACATTCGTCCCGCCCCCACTAAGCCCAGGGTCAAGGTGCGTTCAAAACCTTAACACTCGGGTAAATGGCTTATAATCAAATATGCCTCGTTTTCTTTGGCTGCCAGCGGGGGCATTCGTGTGCCGACAGGCCACATTTCTAGTTGATATCCAGTCAATACAATTTTTTACATTTTACAGCCATTTGTAGGTGTTGACGGGATAAATAGAATAGTAGGTTAGTGCTGTGAATGGGAAAAAATATCTGGGGCGGCACGGAAACGGGATGTGCTCGGCAGAGCCTCGCCCATCCCGTTTCCTGAGCCTTGCCAGATATTTTTTCCCATTCACGGCACTAACCTACTATTCTCTATGTATGCACTTATTATAGCAGAATACGCATTTATTTTCAAAAGTGGGAGTATTCAATAATCAGGGGATATATTGCTCTTTAGATGCAAAACATATCTATAGCTCTGTAGCCTATTTCACCAACATTGCAAAGTTTACTTATCTAGCTTTGAGGGAGAAATCATTTATTTTTCCCGAAATGTATTCTGTCATATAGAACTTAACGACTGCATATATTTGATGATTAAAAGTATGCAGAATTATTATACTGAATTTATTACATTATCACAGCCAAAATGGAAATGGCTGTGATAATGTAATATATTCAGTATAATAAAAATTAATAAATTTATCCATAAATTGAAAATTTCTCCCTCAAAGTATACTTTGCTAGATACATGTAAGTATACTTTGCAATGTTGATGAAATTGGCTACTGAGCACTGATTACACGGAAGAATAAAATGGACAGTGGACTAATTGAACATTGCCCAATGCTTCCATTGTCCCATGCAATTATTGCCGCATGGACTCGGTTAGACCCTTTCTGCTAGCCACTTCCATTTTAAGAATATGCTCGGAAAGATTTATAAGCAGGGCTCCAGATAAGGAATTAGTAATTGAGTATTGTTACTTCATCAATTCTGAAGCAATTGGGTATTTCAAAATTTTAAGTGGGTAAAATAAAATCACACTACTGTTTACACATCAACAGACTGCACTTATTGAATAATTTGCTTCGAAATGAAAACGTGTCTTGGCATTTCATTAGAATTGTCTCATTGGAGACAATTCTAATGAAATACCAAGATGTGTTTTCATGGAAAATAAGAAATTTGTATATTGTGTAAATTTGTGGTCTGTTTATAGTTTTCTGCAGCATGATAAAGGTACCATAATATTTGTATTGCTTTTTGAAACTCGCTACTTCTGATTTCAATTGGGTTTTTGGCAATTTTAATTGGATATTTAAGCAAATATGCAGCTTACCTGGAGCTCTGAGTGGGAGTACACAATACTCTGGAGATATATTGCTCTTTAGATGCAAAACATATCTGGAGCTCTGAGCACTGATTACACGGAAGAATAAACGGGACAGTGGACTAATTGAACAGCCCAATGATTCCACTCCACTATCCCATGCAATTCTTGCCTCATACGCTCGGTTAGAGCCCTTCTGCTGGCCACTTCCATTTTGAGAATATGCTCGGAAAGATTTATAAGCACCAGCGGATAAGCTGCTGCGTATTTGCGTAAATATCCAATTAAAATTGCCAAAAACCCAATTGAAATCAGAAGTAGTGAATATCAAAAAGCAATGGAAAATTTGTGGTATCTTTATCATGTTACAGAAAAAAAGGAGACAATTCTAATGAAACGTCAAGACGTGTTTCATTTAGAAGAAAACTATTCAATAATTGCTGTCTGTTGATGTGTAAACAATAGTGTGATTTTATTTTACCCAATTAAAACTTTGAAATACCCAATTGCTTCAGAAATGATGGAGTAAAAATACTCAGTGAATTACTAATTCCTTACATGTATCTGTAGCCCAGGGATTCCGCTGGCGATCGCCACTTTCGCAATTGGTGATAAAAATAAACAATTGGCGATAAAAAAATTACAATTTTCGATAAAAATACGGAATCCCTGGTAGCCCTGTATAAGCACCGTGTGTTTCCCTGTTGCAGGTATGGTAAATGTCCTTGTAAGACGTGGGAACAAAGCTTTCAACTCTGATGTCTATGCATAATTGCAGTTACGCTCGAGAAAACCAGCCAACTTTTTGCTTTCAATCAGCTTCATCCAGACGGACAGCAGGGATTCCGCTGGCGATCCACTTTCGCAATTGGCTATAAAAATAAACAATTGGCGATAAAAAAAATTACAATTTTGGAAAAAAAATCACTTCAAAAAAAAAAAAAAATTTTTTTTTGAAGTGGCGATTTTTTTGATTTTCCCTAGCAGAATCCCTGGGACAGGGTTTACAGATATACGAAGGCTGCATTTTCACCAAATTTAATTTATTTCTCTTGTTAACACCGTTTGTCGAAGAATTACACACACTGTGCAAATTGTTTTTGTTGTAGAAAATAACGATAAATAGGCAAACAACTGTATTAACCAGAGTTGCCTACGTATGGAGATTAATGAGGATTTCATCGTGTTTCTGGCTTGGAAACCTTTTGTCTGTAGTCTTCATAAGAAAATATTTTGAACAAATTAACCTCTTCCTCATTGGAGACTATATACAAAACTATTTTGCCGAGGGATACTGAAATTAAGGAAACTACAGGCGAGAACATTTTAATCCAGATTTAAAAGATGGTAAATAAATATTGTAATCTGCAGTTTTTTTGCAGTTTTTGTTCTGTTACTTTATAAACAGATATTTTTACAGCATGTGTGGTGTCAAGATGTATTTTACTTGTGAAGTAGTGAAAATAGGAAGGCGCCAGTCGACAAAATTTAACTCACAGCATTCTAAGGATTAACCCAATGTGGGTCCGAGTGAATGACTCTGGATGTATCCCGTTTCATATGTACCTGTTGTGTATATGACCCTTACGATGGGGGAACCAAAAATTGTCTTTTGCTGTTGTTTTATATTTTCTCTTCTTTCTCAATTAAAAGATGGTTTGATATCACTGTTTCTAAAATGCTGTAACATTATGTTTTTATCAAGAAAACTGGCAACTGAAGACGAATCGCCAGATGACAAAATTTAATTCAGCATTATATGGGTTAACAAGCTAAACATGACAGGGCTCCAGATAAGCTGCGTATTTGCTTAAATACTCCATTAAAATTGCCAAAAACCCAATTGAAATCGGAAGTAGCGAGTATTAAAAAGCAATACAAATTTTGTGGTACCTTTATCATGCTGCAGAAAACAATAAACGGACCACAAATATAGCATATTTTTCATGAAAACACATCTTGGTATTTCATTAGAATCGTCTCCAAGGAGATAATTGTAATGAAATGCCAAGACCTGTTTTCATTTCGAAGCAAACTATTCAATTACGGTCTGTTAATGTGGAAACAGTTCTGTGATTTTATTTTGCCCAATTAAAATTTTGAAATACCCAATTGCTTCAGAAATGATGGGAGTAACAATACTTGATTACTAATTCCTTATCTGGAGCGCTGCATTAGTTCCAGTGTCTACTATGATTGAATCCTGTATAGACTGTGTCCAGTGTAAATATGTCTAAATGTGTCCATATCCTTGCTGTTACCAAGTGTAGAGCATTGTGTACGTTTGTTGAACATATACGACCTCGTTACATCGCAAATCAACTCCGGAATGATAACCAGTCTATCTTCCCCAACGCTTGTTGCAAATGCGATCGCGCTGGTTTTCTCATTCGTTAGCTCAATTGTATTCCTACTACATTGACGTGCCTGGTTTAGCCGCCATCCTATTTTACGCTCACATTCATTTTGTCATCGTCACGCTACAATGTCCTGGCATCACAGTGGGCTATGGGCGTCGCACACACGGCAACTACTGGGCGTATTTGGCTGTGATACTACAGTGGAACTTCTGCAAACCGGACACCCTGGGGATTCCAATCGTGTCCGGTTTGCAGTTGATGGGCCGGCCGTTAAGCACCATTCCATTCCGGTTTGCAGATATTTCACTGTAAAGTGTGTGAGTCCTATGTCACCTTATTCTAGTGTGATTTAATCCATTGCATGCGGAATACATGTTTATGGGTATGAATTTCTTTTATGTTATTTCTCTTTGAAAGTATATGTCGCAACCACCATTTGAACCGTCTCGATGAGACGGTTCAAATGGTGGTCGCGACATATACTTCTAAACACATTTAAAGAAAATATTTATGATTTTCCCCAATCAATAACGATATCAATTAGAGTATGATGCTTTCACCCATTCGAGACGGATGCTATTATACAATTACATGTATATCAATAATTTTTTTAAACATTCACTTATTTGTCGGAGTTGCAGAAAGTAAACACTGTTTGCTTTTTGCAGCTCAACTAAGTGAATTTTCAACTTTATGACAGTATTTTCACTGCTCAATTTGAAAATAAATGCGTATTTTCACATTGCTATGCGTATTTTGTACTCCCACTTTTGATAATCAATGCATTTTCAGCTAAAATAATTGCGTAAAATACGCCCAATATGCAACATGTTGGCTTTATGATCTGTAGGGTTAATGGCATCGTGTGCTCCATATACAAATATAGATCTGATCTGACTACTTTGCATTTTTGTCGAGGGATTATTGCTTGTATATGTGTTGCCTCTTGAGAAAAAAAATGGACTTTTGTATGTTGCACTTTCCTAATTACTGTAGAATATTTAACATATTAATACAGTTATTCATGTATATTATAAACAAATTTACAGTCACCTTCACTAAACGTGTATTGTTAACCCTTTAAACGCTGAATTAAATTTTGTCACGTTTTTTAGTTCCCAGTTTTCTCGATGAACAAAATATATATTGCATGAGAATTATCTTCAATGTTTTTAATTCGTAAAGAAGTAAGTTGCAAATGATATATAGCATACACCAATTTTTGTTTTCTGCCCTTTAAAGGTTAAAGCTAATCCTATTACTTTTAGAAGGGGCCAAGTGACTGATGTGGTATGTACCTGACACCATGTCCGGTTATTCTTATTTCAGGGCTCAATATATATTTTGATGTAAATATTCCGTTGTGATTTTGGTATTTTCCCCCCACTGCAGCAGGTTAAATACGTGATCGAACCTGGAGGTCGTTTCACTAAACTTCGTAAGACTAAAATGTTCGTAAGTGCAAAATTATGATAGTCTGTAAATGTCACATGAACAACGTTTTCTTGTAAACAATTATTGGATTTACATTTATTGAGCATAGGCTGCATATGCAGCCTATGCTCAATAAATGTAAATCCATTAATTGAAATTTATAGACGATCCTAAATTTGCACTTACAAACATTTTAGTCGTAGGAAGTTTAGTGAAACGGGCCCCAGGTGGCCAGGCCTTAAATTACCTTAGCTGTTGACAGGCAGGCCATTAAACACCAATACATCAAATAAAAAACGATTACTAATCATCATGTTGTTATAAAATTGATCATCGTGCACAACAATAATTTGGTATTAACGGATAACCATTTCTACAGGCACTAATTCTGTCCACAAATTTATTGTGTTTACAACTCGAGGTGCATGATCACGTGGTTGCAACAACAACAACGTCGCCCACTCCAAAGTATGTATTATTTGATATTTTCCTTAATATGCAACAGATTTTTATGAAATATGGCGCAGCAAACGCATCTTCATGAGATGCATTTGGTGGTCCAGGGAGTTTGGCACAGACTTATGTCGTTTTGCAAAGAATCGATTTCCGTGTCTGAGACACGGAAAATTGATTCTTCGCAAAAACGACAGAAGTTTGTGCTAAAATACAGCTTAACAAGACGCGTTTGATGCGCCATATTTCATCAAAATCCGTTACGTAATAAGGACAATATAAAAGAATACGTACTTTCAATCGGATGGACTCTGGAAGTTTCGGTACTTGTTGTTGTTAGTACCACGTGATCATACACCTTGTAACTTAAGTCTCAAAATTTACACGTCTTGCTCGGATTCTATTCACAACAAAGTGGCCGAATTTGTATACAGATTTGGTTTGTTGGCTGTGAATAGGTCGACGGTGTTTGAATATATGTTGATGCGTGTAAGAATGTCGTGTTGATGCGTGTAAGAATCTCGTGTTTGTGTCCCATGCTTCAAGAATTCTCCGAAATGTATATTCTATGGTGCATTTATTGGCAATGTATTCTAATTGATCACGAGAAAGCACACAATTTGACATTTTCTGTTTACAATACCAGTTTCATTGCTTTTGTGTTTGTTTGCATACTGATGCGACTGAAATTTCTTAATAAGTTTATTAATGAGTTTAAGCAACATGTATGCGGTTTGAAAGACCACTGTACAGTAACCAATCGATGGAACAAAAAAATGCCATCTAATATATTTTTAGAATCGGCAATTTGTCAGCTTTTCGTCAACTGTAGCCGCCAAGTTGTGAGTTTTCTCGTTAGTTGTCTAATATGTGATGTAGATGTAGATCTTTAATTCCCCTTTAGTCTATTTGACCAGTTTCATGTTGGATGTCAGTTAATATGCTAAAAGTGTGGAAATACAGACTTTTATTATATACCTACCCATGAAATACATAGTTATACGATGTAAATGAAAGTCCTATGTTCTCATCGATGAAATAAACAACTTCCGGTGAAAATATGACTACTTCCACTATCTATATTCATAACGTGCATCTACAGTGCCGGACTGCAAGTACCGTATACAGTCTAAAGAACTACTAATTTCCATGGAGCGGTATATAAATAAATAGAATGCATGTATTCATATTTTTGCAACGAATATGACATATGTTCATCGAGTGGTGTGAAATGTCCATATTTCACGAGTGAAATATGGACATTTCACACCACTCGATGAACAGATATGTCGTATTCGTTGCTAAAATATGAATATCCTCTATATCTCCGAGAATATTTCCATTATAAAAACTGGGCGTAGTGACTTCTTGTCGTCCAGTGTAGCTCGTGGTCGACTAATAAACCCATACATGTTAAGTGATCAGGGAATCATTTGCACTAAACACCTTACAGCGATGTATAGTTCGCCCTACTTTCTAAGACAATCACTGACCAGTACCGAGCTACGAGTGTTGCAAGATCTAACCCCAATCATTAATTGTTCAACAGGAAATGGAAAATCAATACTTGGATGGGTGATGCATGTCAAATTTGGCTGAACTGTAAACATGTTATTGTTCACATATTGGACTAGCGACCGCAGCATTTAGTTCCTTAAAAATTCAATATGAACAATAACATACACATATTACACAGTTGAAACATTTAGCAAATGACCTGATATACAGCAGGAACTGGTTTACTCTTGTAACATCTTTCCCAGATATTGTCAACTGTCGCGTACAACCAAATTGTGTAAAATATCACACGTGCAATGTTACTACGGTTTGTTTCACGAAACCTGCCCAAATTTTATGGCCATATAAACAATTCAAAAACAATATTTTTTTTTATAATATTAAATTAAAGGTAAAATTAAGAATGAGCCTTCTTTTTATTTCGTGGAATTTGGTCAAATAGAGTGAAGATGTCTATGGGGATTTAACATGGGGATTTTTTTTCAGAATTTCAGAAATTAGATTTTTAAAATTTAACTTGTTTTCTTAGTTAGATCATTTCCAAGCTATCGAGCTAGGTTTCGGAGTCAATTTCCAATTGTTTTCGTTTTTTGACTCCTCCCACAACTCTACCTCTTTTTCCCCCATGTTAAATTCCCATAGAGAAATCAATTTTTCGTAATAAAACCAATATTTGACCAAATTTCACAAAATAAGAAGGCTCATTCTTAAATTTTCCTTTAATATAATATTATCGAAAAAAATATTGTTTTTTAATTGTTTATATGGCCGTAAAATTTGGGCAGCTTTCGTGAAACAGACAGTAGTATTCCTGATGACTTACAACTGGTTTAAACATTCCAGACCCACCAGCAACGATCTTGCATAGGGTGATGATGATACATACTGCTTGCTAGACGTTCTATTCGTGCTGACCGATTGTGATTAATTTGTCGGCGTAAAATGGATTCAGATGATGAGGAAGCATTTTAAACAGCCAAAAAAATGTAGTGCTATTTCTGTGTTGCTATTCAAGTTAGATTAACTCGTTCTATACCAGGGATTCCGCTGGCGATCGCCACTTTCACAATTGACGATAAAAATAAACAATTGGCGATAAAAATGTTCTTTATTTTTTTTGAAGTGGCGATTTTTTGATTTTTTCCAGCGGAATCCCTGCTATACTGTACATGACCAATTGCTAAGTATTCCATTGTATGTTAATATCATTGTATACATGTACTCACACGTACGTCGTTATATAACTAGTCTGTAGGCATAACCATAGTGTTCACAGGTGAAGATGTGATTCCTTTAGGATTGTGTGACCCTCTATGACGAAATTTGGATTATTCAGTGTTTGACCAGTGTATGACCACAGGGATTCCGCTGGCGATCGCCACTTTCGCAATTGGCGATAAAAATAAACAATTGGCGATAAAAAATTGCAATTTTCGGGGGGAAAAAATCAAAAAGAAATCATTGGAGTGGCGATTTTTTTTATTTTCCCCAACGAATCCCTGTGACCAGCATAGCTCTTGATCAGTTGGACATTCCTGGTGCTGGATTTGTGTCTACATTGTTAGTGAGAAACAGTGTATGTGGCTATGACTTGAGTAATTGGGTTTATGGCATTTACGAACAGTGTTGTACCAGTAGCCCATTTCATCAACATTGCAAAGTATACTTTACTAGCAAAGTATACTTTGAGGGAGTAATCATTTATTTTTCCTGAAATGCATTATTTCATATAGAACTAACAAATGCATATATTTCATGATTAAAAGTATGCAGAATTATTATACTGAATTTATTACATTATCACAGCCAAATTGGCTGTGATAATGTAATAAATTCAGTATAATAAAAATTAATAAATTTATCATAAAATTGAAAATTTCTCCTTCAAAGTATACTTTGCTATATAAGTATACTTTGCAATGTTTATGAAATGGGCTACTGATCAGTCTGATCAGGGTTCACTCTGTCTGTCATTCAGTCATTAATACGTATGAGACACGCCATGTGATTTTGTACCTTCGGAAATCTGCGTAATTTCATTAATTGCGTTTATAAAATTTACAATATTTTCAGTAAATGGCGTCAAAAGTTGACAGAATTATATTCTGAATGTACTCTGAAATTTTTTGTCAACTTTTGACTTTATTTATGAACAATATTGTAATATTGTAGATCCTTAATATGCTGCGATAGTGCCGTAGCAGATGACGAGTTAGTTAGACTGCCCACAAATGCCATAAGCCCCATGTCTCTGGTAACGGCCACATATGACCTGATATATGTATGCAGTATCTATCTATAACATGCTGGTCACTATATACACATTTAAATTTTAAACTACAGGACAGTGCTGTTTATTGACCAATTAAATGTGAGAAGTCGGAGGTTCATCCAATCAAACTGCTCGATATTGAGTTGGTGCGAATTCGAAAAAGTTTTGATTTCTATTACGATATTCGTAAATCTATTTTAGGGGAAGGGGCCAAGGGACTTTGGTGTGGTAGTATGGACCTGGCACCAGATCAGGTTATTCTAATTTCAGGGCTGAATATATTTGTTCTCGATGTAAATATTCCGTTCTGATTTTGGGATTTTCCCCCCCAATGCAGCTGGTTAAAACGGGATCAAACCCATTTGCCCGGCCTTACATGACCTTAGCTGTTCATAGGCCGTTAAACACTAATAAAACAAACGAACAAACTAAACCTTGTACGATTAAAATGTTTGTAAGTGCAAAACTTATCGGATTTACATTTATTGAGCATAGGCTGCAGCCTATGCTCAATAAATGTAAATCAATCAATTGAAATTTACAGACGGTTGGTCATACAAAATTTAATGAAATGGCCCCCAGAATAGCATTAACAAGCCGTGGTGCTGTTTCACAAAACTGTGAGCACAAGCTGTGTAATGTTTGAACCATGTGATTGAAATCAAGCTGTTTCATTAGTTGAGCTGAACAGTAGTTTATTGTCACATTCAAATCCAGTGGACACTTGTGTTAAAGATACGAAAATAAGAAAGGCTATAAAAATGATACCATCGTCTCTGATTTTGTCGTCTGCCTTTCAATTTTTGATTTTTGTCGATGAAAGCTTTTTTCATTTGCTGCTAAAACGTGAAAATTGAAAAACAGCAGACAACAATATTTGTTTGCAGCCTTGTAAGGCTTCATCAAACCTTCATTAACCCTTAGACTGCTATCTTATTTTTTTGTCGTGTGCTGTTTATTTTCTATTTTCCATTTTTATCATCAAAAACATGCTTTGATAACACTTAATAATTTACAACATGCTTTGACAGCACTTCAGAATCATTTCCAATGGAAATGATTATGAAGTGCTGTCAAAAACATGTTTTTATTGAGAAATAAGGCAAGATATAAAAGCAACAGCAGACGACAATTGTTGTGAGTAGCAGTCTAAGGGTTAAACATGGACTGTCCTATAGTGCTTTTACTGAACAAAAATGTTACCTCTACAGTGTTCCAGTTGCCTAGGTCACGTAGAAACTTTATTTTGGTCCATTTTGGAAGCAGTTGATGACTATACTCTTTCCATACTTAATAAAGATTGTAACCAACTAATGTCTTGTGTCGTAGTATATACATGTACATTCCATTTACCGTTCTTGTGGACCTGGCACAAGTAGCAGATTTCACCAAAATTTCAAAGTATACTTATCTTGCTAAGTATACTTTGAGGGAGTAATCATTTATTTTTCCCGAAATGCATTATTTCATATAGGAACTAGCGACTGAATATATTTGATGATTAAAAGTATGCAGAATTATTATGCTGAATTTATTACATTATCACAGCCAAATTGGCTGTGATAATGTAATAAATTGAGTTCAATAAAAATCCTTAAATTGAATTTTTTTTCCTTAAATTTCTCACTCAAAAAGTAAGTGCGGTGGGTGGTTGGTCGGTGGATTGTCGGTGGGTGGTTGGTCTGGCGAACATGACGGGTAAATTAAAGGTAGGGGTTCCTCCTTATAGGAATCACCATTTGCCTGGTTTGGCCCTCCGGTACGTTTTTATCTTTAGCTCTTGTTACCTGGGAGTTGAATTCAAGAATTGGGTTATTGCCCATTATAAACAGGATTCCCACGCGTTTGGGGGAAATGTAAGGGAATTTTTGTCAGGGAAATTTGAAATTTTAGCTAATGTCGAGGAAATTTGAAATCCCAAGATGTGTGATTTTGACGTCCGGGTGTCCGTGCGTCCGTCCGTCCGAAAAGTTTTTAAATACCTTCTATCTCTGCAGTACTAGATTACATTGATTTGAAACTTCATATGCTTATTAATCATCATCCATATGTTCATGCTGTGTCTCACTCATGCGACCCCTGTGCGTAAGGAGAAGGTCAAATGCCTTTTACCAAGAAAGTGGGTGGGGATCTGGCGAATGAGGCAGACGGCGTAAATTAACGGTATGGGTTCCTCCTTATAGGAATCACGATTTGCCTGGTTTGGCAATAGGTACGTTTTTAGCTCGACTATTCGAAGAATAGTGAGAGCTTATGTAGTCGCCCCAGCGTCGCGTCACGTCTTGGTTAAGGTTTTTAGTCCCGCTTGTATATGGAATATTCCTGGCCCTACACCCACCATACTTGGACAACTTCATCTCCTAGTGATGTAGATCAACAACCCCTGACCTATATTTGACCTTGACATACATTTAACCTTGAATTGCTTAGTTAATTCCTCTTGGTTAAGGTTTTTAGTCGACCTTGGTTAAGGTTTTTAGTCTAGCTTGTAGATGGAATACTATTGTGCATACAGACATCATACTTGGACAACCTTTTCTCATAGGGATGTACATCAATAACCCCTGATCTATATTTGACCTTGACCTACATTTCCTCTTGAATTACTTAGTTAATTCCCCTTGGTTACCGTTTTTAGTCGACCTTGGTTAAGGTTTTGGATGGAATACTATTGTGCATACAGACACCATACTTGGATAACTTTTTTTCATAGGGATGTACATCAATAACCCCTGACCTATATTTTACCTTGACCTACATTTAACCTTGAATTACTTCGTTATTTCCTCTTGGTTACGGTTTGTACTCAAACTTGGTTATGGTTTATAGTCCATCTTGTATATGGAATACTCCTGGGCCTACAGCAACCATACTTGGACAACTTCATCTCCTAGTGATGTACATCAATAATCCCTGCCCTATATTTGACCTTGACCTACTTTTACCCTTGGATTACTTAGTTATTCCCCCTTGGTTAAGGTTTTTAGTCAAGCTTGTATATGGAATACTCCTGGGCCTACAGCAACCTTACTTGGACAACTTCATCTCCTAGTGATGTACATCAATAATCCCTGACCTATATTTGACATTGACCTACTTTTAATCCTTGGATTACTTAGTTATTTCCCCTTGGTTAATGTTTTTAGTCCAGCTTCGATATGGAATACTCCTGGGCCTACAACAACCATACTTGGAAAACCTTCATCTCCTAGTGATGTACATGAATAACCCCTATATCTTACATTGACCTATACTCAACAAAACTAGAAACGTCCCTGTTTTATAGCCGGTGTAGCTCTGACTATGTATGTACCACATGTTCAAAGTACATGTATTTTAAACCGTGGCGATGTTCAGAATACGATCGTGTAGAGTTTAGCCGATACACACGGTTTACATAACGGCCAGTGACCAGAACGTTGATTTCCACTTTTTGCACGTGCACGCTATACTTGTCATCGATAAGGTGATTCAGTTCATGTCGTACCATTCATGCGATAGGGGCTATTCGGAAAATTAAAAAACTTAATTTTTCACTGTTTTCGATATGCCACGGCTTTCCGAAAACGAGCGAAATCAGGCAATTGGGATGCTTGCGGGTGGGATGGCCGCCAGGGCGGTCGCGCCTCGGTTGGTTGCTGTCGGAAGACGATTGATCGTCTTGCAGCCCGGTACCAGCAGACTGGGGCTGTTCACGACCGGCAGCGACCTGGTAGGCCTCGTGTAACGACGGCTAGAGCCGATCGTTACATTACGTTGACGCACTTACGTCAACGTCGATTGGCAGCCACAGTCACTGCTAGGCGATACGGTGTCTCGGGGCAGACCATTCGCAACCGGTTACGTCGTAACGCCCAACCAATCCGGCACGCCGCCCGTACACTGGTCAGATAATGACCCAACGTCACCGTGCTGCCAGACTGTTATGGGCGCGACGTCATCTGAACTGGAGAAGGGCTGACTGGAACCGAGTTTTGTTCACCGATGAATCTCGGTTCACAGTTAGTCATGCTGACGGAAGATTACGGGTATACAGGCGTAAAAATGAAAGATTCACCGATTGTTGCATTGTTGAGAAGAACAGGTTTGGGGGAGGGAGCGTAATGGTCTGGGTGGGATCATGGGAAACCGGAAGACAGATTTGGTTGTTGTACAGGGCAATATCAATGCACAACGTTATGTTGCAGATGTGCTAAATGCACATGCCTTACCATTTATCCGTCAGCATGGTCCTGGTGTGACATTGATGCACGACAATGCCCGCCCTCACGTAGCCAGGGTCACCACTCAATACTTACAGCAAAACAACGTCGACGTCATGCCATGGCCCGCGGTCTCCCCGGATCTCAATCCCATTGAGCACATATGGGATGAGCTGGGCCGCAAAGCACGAGCTAACCATCAGATTGACAATGTTCGCGATCTTACACGGGCGTTACAACGGGAATGGAGGAATTTGCCCAACGCACTGGTATTGCGTTACGTCGCGTGAATTTGCCACATTACTTATTGAAATTCCATCTCTAAACATTAAGTAACACATTTCTGAGTTTTTGTGATTTTTGATTTTGACCCCTACCGCCCTTGGCCGGTTATCTCTCGAATATTTAACAAGATATCCAAATGCAATTTATTGGCTTTGATACAGAAATGAATGAACTTGTTTTTCCATTTTGATTTTTAAAAGTAACCCTTTTGGTTTTTCATGAATCTTTCCTTAAACATGGAGGGACGTTTCTAGTTTTGCTCAGTATACATTTAACCTTGAATTACTTAGTTAATTTCCCTTGGTTAATGTTTTTAGTCAACCTTGGTTAAGGTTTTTATGCGGGCCGCGGCCACCTTTGTCAAGCTATGTGTACATCAACAACCCTCGTAGTCGAGCTATGCTGTTCTCCTACAGCTCTTGTTATCTTTGGCTCTTTAGTTACCTGGGAGTTGAATTGGGTTATTGCCCATTATAAAAGTAGTAAGATTATTACTGATCCTACTGCTTTTGGGAGGGGCCAAGTGATCCTGGTGTGGCGAGGACCTGGCATCAGATCAGGATTATTCTGATTTCAGGGCTGAATATTTAGTTTTTTTATTGTAAATATTCAGTTCTGATTTTGGGATTCCCCCCCCCCCCCATTTGTACATGTACTTGTACAGGTAATATATGGGATTTAGTATTAAACCTATTGACCCGGCCTTAAATGACCTTAGTTGTTGATAGGCCGTTAAACCCCAATAAAGAAACAAAGTCCCTCAAAGTGTACTTAGCAAGAATAGTATACTTTGCAATTTTGGTGAACCCCCCCCCCCCATGCAGCAGGTTAAAACGAGATCTAACCCGTTTCCCCGACCTTACATGACCTTAGCTGTTGATAGGTCATTAAACACCAATAAACAAACAAACATTTACCGTTCGTATAGCATTACCTGCCTGCATTTGTCCGTCCGCACACAGTTCTTATGATATCTGTTTCCTATCATAGAATATGTTTCCATATTTACCTAATGTCTTTCTAACAATATCCTGCAATTGTTCTGCAAAATACAATATACAGTGCAACCTCTCTACAACAGCCACCCATGGGAAGAGGCAAAACTGGCTGTTGTAGAGAGGTGGCTGTTGTATGGAGGTTAATGCTGAATTAAATTTTGTCGTCCGCTGCTTATTTATTTCCTTCGATAATTATCATCAATAACATGCTTTGGCAGAATTTTAGAATCATTTCCAATGGAAATGATTCTGAAATGCTGTAAAAACATGTTTTTTATTGAGAAAGAAGGCAAAAGCAACAACAGACGACACTTTTCGTGCTCAGCAGTCTAAGGGTTAGATACAGAGGAAATCATCCATTTGGGATATAAAATAGCGGCTGTTACAGAGAGGGTGATTTTGTAGAGAGGTGGCCGTTCGGGGTGGTTCGACTGTACCTCTACTCCAATCATAGGGCAAGGTCATTCACTTTACCTGTATACTGTAGAGATCAATTGTGCACTTTGTGATAAAAGCATGAACATTAGCATACATGTACCAAGGTGTACCAAGGTGTACGTGGTACTAACAACAACAACAAGTAATAATTCCAGCACAAAAATATTTACATAATTCCCTAACATTTGATTGGTCCGTAGCAAGTCTCTGTTCAAAATTTATATCCCAGTAAACTCCAACGCCGAACTACTTTCCGTAACCGTGAGGCGCAGTTAAAATAATTATTAAGAAAACGGAAAATAAACACATTTTCTGGATTAATTTATTTCAAATGCTGGAATTATAAGGAATGAATTGCCTTTTTGTAGAATTTATCGGTGATATAAACTTGGAAAAGTTGCGGGAATACTGGACGAGGCCTTCCGGCCTTCGTCCAGTATTCCCGCGACTTTTCCAAGTTTATACCCCGATAAATTCCACAAAAAAGGCCATTCATTCCTGTAATGAAACTTCCAGAATCCATCTGATTCAAAGTACGTATTCTTGTATATTGTCCTTATTACGTGACGGATTTTGATGACATGTGGCGCATCAAACGCGTCTTGTTAAGCTGCATTTGGTGGTCTCTGTATTTTCGCCCAAACTTATGTCGTTTTTGTGAAGAATCGAATTCCGTGTCTACCAACACGGAAATCGATTCTTCGAAAAAACGACATAAGTCTGTGCCGAACTCCCTGGACCACCAAATGCAGCTCATGAAGACGCGTTTGCTGCTCCATATTCCATCAAAATATGTTGCATATTAAGGAATAAATCAAATAAAACTTACTTTGGAGTGGGCGACATTGTTGTTGTTGTAACCACGTGATCATGCACCTTGTGTACGTGTTCTTCATAACATCAGAAAGTATTTAAAAATGGCTACCCATATCTACCTCATCATATTTGGCCGCAATTTTGATGTCAAAATTGTATAATGGGTCCAGAAATTGAAATCGAATATGACCAGAGCTAGCCATTCATGTCCGCAGTCTTGAATTTAAAAATGACTGACAATTGTCCCTGTAGCCTATTTCACCAACATTGCAAAGTATACTTTTCTAGCAAAGTATACTTTGAGGGAGTAATCATTTATTTTCCCAGAAATGCATTATGTCATATAGAACTAACGACTGCATATATTTGATGATTAAAAGTATGCAGAGTTATTATACTGAATTTATTACATTATCACAGCCAAAATGGCTGTGATAATGTAATAAATTCAGTACATGTATAATAAAAAATAATAAATTTATCCTAAAATTAAAAATTTCTCCTTCAAAGTATACTTTGCTAGGAAAGTATACTTTGCAATTTTGATGAAATATATTCAGGTCTCGGTAGAGCCAGAGGCATATATTGTTTGGACTGTGTCCAGCACGGTAAGAAGTTAGCCAGAGTATCTCAATTCTGTCATAACTTCTATATTCCTTGAAGGATTACTTAAATATTTCAATACAGTATACATGTGGACAAATGCCACCGCACATCCATGCTGCCCTTAATATGACCATGCCTTTTTGACCTGCGGGAGCATGTCTGTGCGAGTGCTGTGCGGGTATAAATGTAGGTTTGATCAAATGTTCGATTGGAAACAATGTTCTTTTCTATGCAAAATGTTTCTTTACAGGCCGGGACGACGTAAAAGTGTATTTTGAAACCGATGTTTACTCCGTTATATCGCAGTATTGGCCTCGGAAATGTGTCCGATCTTATTCGACCTACCAATAATGTTATTTTCTTTAAAACAAAACAATCGGTAGCTCGAAAGCGCGTTGACACAGCACATCGGGGAATATATAGTTGCGGAGCACTAATATTGTTCCAACTTCTGCAACAGGCGACAATGATATAACTCGGTTGACGTTTCGTAAGAGTCCGTTGTCTTGAGGCCGTCCGGGTTCGGCCTATTAAAAACTTCGTAACCTTCTATATGGAGTATATGGAGGGAGTACAAACTTTTTTTAGCTTATTTTCTTTTCGTTTATTGATGCTTTTATGCATATTTAATGTATTTATAGACCTCGGTCCGTTACTTCAACCTGTGCCTATATTTACTAAATTGCATACGTATGTATGGTGTTTGACTTACTAATGTGTTTTATACATACATGTATCCTCATAATTAAATTACAATGTACGTAATTGAAAACAATCACATTTTTATAGTAAGTTACACATATGGTAACTTACACAGGTTGACTGTTAAACTGGCCCGTTACCGATGCAAACCAATAACTGTCAGGGATCAGACTAAGGTGGCCCACCACCATTGATTTTCCCTAAAACACTAACCCGTTACAACACATTTTGCTATTCTCTGCTACTTTCATTTTTCTTATGGATGTTGAGGGACCTATTTTCCAATAACCTGCACTTATTCTGCTCTGGATCTTGACTAATTAAAATATAGATTTAATTATTGTTGAAGCTGGGGTCCCATCTAGTAGGTAAAAACATTTCTTTATGGAAATTAAATAAGTGTATAACTGCATCTAGTCCACCCCTTTTAAAAATCACGAGTGCCAGCTACACAGATATAATTATTTGGTAATCTTTAAAGTACTCATAGAGACTCGCGGTGGTATCAAGCTAGTTCCATATGCAAATGATGCAGTATTTTTAAATTATTTACATCAACTAAATTCTGAATAAATATCTTTATCGACATATCATAAAGTATGATATTGCACATCAAAAAATAAATAAATGGAATAAATAGTTGCTTCCGTTATCATTTTAAGGAAACACGGTTATCGCCCCTGATATCAAACTGGCATTTCGCGTTTGATATAAAAAGTATAATAATGTAAATTAGTACGTCTGGTAATGGTAAATCAATGTTCATTTTGCCAGAAAAATGTCAGACTGAAAGAATAAAGAAAAACATGTCTCCCTATATTATAACCTGGCATGTAGCACTCTAGGTTTAAGGTTAGAGAAATTGACACCAGTTTCAGCATATTTGAAGCATTTAAAAGAAAACATTGAGCCTGTTGGTCACGAGATGTAAACAGAGTTTCCGTGGACAAATAATGTAAACAATATTGGGGGACATGACGAGGTTGGTCCCACAAAATCCATACAAATAGTGAAAGTAGGAAAGACTGGCTGTGATTCGGTTAACTTATACAGTAAACCTACTATTTGGGGTCTTTTAACCAAAACATGGCGCAACAGAAAAGGCAACATCAATCTACATCAACACCGTTAGCGACATGGAACTTAGAGAGCAACGCAATTGTAGGACAGGTACCAGCATATTAAATAATTTTAGGGAGAACTATTTTAAGTTTTAGCAGCGCACCTGGCGTCATAATGGTTGTTCCCAAATTACTGTTGCAATTATTGTTCTCAAGGGGCGTGGCTTAGCGAGCTAACAAAGCGCATAGCAAAACAGCGATGCAATAATCAATAATGGAACTCCGGATGTCACTACCAATGAAGCATCACGCCACACAGAATGTAATCAACACAAACACATTGAAACAGTACGAATGAATAAAGCATCAATCCACATACATAGAAATGTAATAAGACGGATAGAACTTAGAATGTCATCAGCCAGCAAGCATCAAGCCACATATAATTGTAATAAGACTGATAGAACTTAAAATGTCATCAGCCAGCAAGCATCAAGCCAAATATAATTATGGCGGATATGACCTTCCATATGGACCTGGCACCAGGTTATTTAACTGTCACATACCAAAAAAAAAATACAATTACCAGTATTAATACGTGTAGTGATAATACAAATAAAACAGAACAGGTGGCCGTTTCACTAAACTTTGTACGACTAAAATGTTCGTAAGTGGAAATTTCAATTGATGGATTTACATTTATTGACACAGCCTATGCTCAATAAATGTAAATTCAATAATTCTCCCGTGTGATTCATTCGGCAAAATAGTCAGTTACGATCATCTTAGTGAGATACGACAGGTTAGAGTGTCTCGTAACTTTACTGAGTCGTATATTGACCGTCAGAGTGACGACGTCCTTATGTTATCGGCATCCATACCGCATTTCGCCACTTGGGGTTGCCATAACCCGAAGTTACAGACAGAAAAATGCATGTTAGGTTTGAGCAAAGGGTTAGGTTTGAACAAAGGAGACGGCGTAAATTAACGGTAGGGGTTCCTCCTTATGGGAATCACGATTTGCCTGGTTTGGCCCTCAGGTGCGTTTTTATATTTGGCTCTTTTGTTACCTGGGAGGTGAATTGGGTTATTTCCAATTATAAATGTAGTAAGATTATTACTGATCCTACTGCTTTTGGGAGAGGCCAAGTGATTCTGGTGTGGCGAGGACCTGGCATCAGATCAGGATTATTCTGATTTCAGTGCTGAATATATAGTTTTGTTATTGTAAATATTCAGATTTTCCCCCCATTTGTATATGTACTTCAACATGTACATGTACTTGTACAGGTAATATATGGGATTTAGTACTAAACCCATTGACCTTACCTGTTGATAGGCCGTTAAACCCCAACAAACAAACTTGACCAAAGGATTGTCTGGTATATGGTCCCGGTAATTATCACATCCACGTAGGTTCTCTCTCCGGTCTGTTTTCCCAACTTCCGCACCCATAATTAGCACCATACCAACTCGAAGATGACATCTGTCTGCGTCGGGTAGCAACCGTGGTAACCATAGCAACGCTGACACACAACGTACGACGGCGGAGCGCGCTGAGTGAAACAGGAGGATCGTGTATTGTGTGGAACAGACAAGTCGCCATTTCAGGTAAAAACATGTTTGATTTATTTTAACCTATTCATTTTGTTGCGCTTTATAAATACTGATATTCATAGAAAATTGACGTTTATCGACGATTCTGTGCATCTGCGGCCGTTTCAATAAACTTTCTACGACTAAAATGTTAGTAAGTGCAAAATTATGATAGTCTGTAAATTTCACATTCACAATGTTTTCTTGTAAATAATTATTGGATTTACATTTATTGAGCATAGGCTGCATATGCAGCATATGCTCAATAAATGTAAATCCATCAATTGACATTTACAGACAATCTTAAATTTGTACTTACGAACATTTTAGTCTAAGAAGTTTAGTGAAACGGGCCCCTGATGCCTAATAACGTTTTACAATTGGTCATAAGAAAGTTATCCTATACCGCTGCGTCAGAAAATGTTATCAACATGTACAAATAAACACATATTCGCCGCATGATCGATAAAAATACATATTATGCAAAATATGTTAAATCCAGTGATGTCTGACGAATCACGTCTAAAGAGTTTTGGTAAAACATACATGTGAACCACATGTTAAATTGACATGCAAAACGAACATACGTGTATATATACAGCTGGTGACTTGGAAAAAAACCGGAGGCGATGATCTTATGCCAACTATATACATGAATCTAAATTAATACTCGCTCCCTCGTCACTTTCCACAACCTCCGTGTCTGAGAACCAAAGTGTTTCCTGGCCTTTATTTACATACTAGACCAAAACAAGAAAATAAATCCAACTTTATTAACCACAGGTTAAAGTAACGGACCGAGGTCTATAAATACATTAAATATCCCTAAAAGCATCAATAAATGAAAAAAAATAAGCTAACATTTTTTTTTACTCCCTATATATAGATTTTTTTTTACCTTATTTGTTTTTCATTTATTGATGCTTTTAGGCATATTTAAAGTATTTATAGACCTCGGTCCGTTACTTCAACCTGTGGCCGTAACTGGAGAATTTGTGCTTATAAATGGGTTTTGTGACAAATGTAGATTCAGATCAGTCTGTATCACGATTTGCCTGGTTTGGTCCTCAGGTACGTTTTTATCTTTGGCTCTTTTGTTACCTGGGAGTTGAACTGGGTTATTGCCCATTATAAAAGTACATGTAGTAATATTATTACTGATCCTACTGCTTTTGGGAGGGGACCAAGTGATTCTGGTGTGGCAGGAACCTGGCATCAGATCAATATTATTCTGATTTCAGGGCTGAATATATATATTGTAAATATTCAGTTCTGATTTTGGGATTTTCCCCCCATTTGTACATGTACTTGAACATGTACATGTACTTGTACAGGTAATATATGGGATTTAATACTGTTGTAGGAGGTTAATGCTGAATTTTGTTGTCTGCTGTTTGTTTATTTTCTTCAATTATTCTTATCAAAAACATGATTTGACAGCATTTTAGAATAATTTCCAATGGAAATTATTCTAAAGTGTTGTTAAACAATGTTTTTATTGAGAAAGAAGGCAAACTATACAGCCACAACAGACGACAATGTTCGTGCTCAGCAGCAGTCTAAGTGTTAACCCTTAGCCTGCTGAATGAAATGTTGTCGTCTGCTGTTAATGTTTTATTTTCGATTTTTCTCGTCAAAAACATGCTTTGACAGCACCTTATCCATTGAAAATGATTCTAAAGTGCTGTCAAACCATGTTTTTATTGAGAAACGGGGCAAAAAATAAAGCAACAGCAGACGACAGTTTTCGCGATCAGCAGTCTAAGTGTTAAATATAGAGGAAATCATCCATTTGGGATATAAATTAGCGGCTTTTACAGAAAGGGTGTTGTTGAAGAGAGGTGGCCGTTCGAGGTTAAATACAGAGGAAATCATCCATTTGGGATATAAAATAGCGGCTGGTATAGAGAGTGTGTTGTTGTAGAGAGGTGGTCGTTCGGGGAGGCTCATGTATGGCCATATTCACTGTATTACATTTGTTCATGTCTGTCTCGATCTAGGGTCTCGGGTACATGGACCGCTAAATCTACATAAACTCTAAAATTAATGCTAGCTCAATTTCAATTAGAGCTAGCATTAACATATTTAGAGCTAGCTACACATCATTTGAAGAGCTCGCTACATCATTTGGAGCTAGCACTAAATAATTAATGCTAGCTCTAATTATTTAGAGCTAGAATTAATTGTCTCAGTTTATGTAGATTTTGCGTTCCCGGGGGGGTGGCCGTTTCACTAAACTTCGTACGACTAAAATATTCGTAAGTGCAAAATTATGATAGTCTGTAAACTTCACATTAACAATGTTTTCTTGTAAATAATTATTGGATTTACATTTATTGAGCATAGGCTGCATATGATCTTAAATTTGAACTTACGAACATTTTAGTCGTAAGAAGTTCAGTGAAACGGGCCCTGGAACGCCAAATCTACATAAAGTCAAATAATTAATTAATTATTTACAGCTAGCATTAATTATTTGAGTTTATATGTAGATTTGGCGTTCCATACGATGAATACTAGAAAAAAATATCACCTGATTATCTTGTTTCTAATATAAATTATACTATAAACGATACAGTCATCTCATGTCCTGTGGATATAGCTAATAGAGGTTATTTTTCTTATCTCTCACAGAAAATGTACGTTAGTACCAGTCAGTTGACGGGTAGCAACATATTCTGTTGGTGAGAAATGAGAAAAAAACGCAGAAAAAGATGTATTTTAGGAAAGTTACGATCATACGTGTCTCATTACAATTGAGAATCCACGCCCCCTATGGACCTAAATTCCTTGACCCGCCCCTGATAGAGAAAACAGCGAAACATCTCTAAACCGGACACCCTGGGAGGGCCCCCCAGGGTGTCCGGCTTAGAGAGGTTTCACTGTAAATCACACATTTGGTCATTCTGAGCCATAGTTTGCTATGCAATCACAAACATACATTATCGATAAATGACCAAGAAACCGAAAAATAATATCACAGATGTTTTCGTGATGTCCGGTTTAGAGAGGATCCACTGTAGTATATATTAGAGAGTATATATTAGAGAGTATATATTATGTTACCAGAATGCGACATTGGTGGACCGGAAGTAAAGTCACCCCCCAGACATCTGCGCAAACACCGACACATAGACGTCATCATGTGTCAATATTGGAAGACGAGCAGCCGTCGACGTCACAGCAACGTATGTCAGACGTTCATCAGTCGCTCGCGCGAAAACACCGAGGCCCGTCTAAGACGTCAGAACTCGCGGCGGAGACTACAAGCCAGCCGGCGATTTCTGAGCGCATTCATTCAATCGCTGGCTTTCAAAAACAAAACTCGATAACAGGCGGCAAATATGGCGTTTCCGTCTCCGCCAGCGTTATTGAACAGCTGCAGAACCCGGGAAATGGAATGTTTGAATCGAACAACAACAGTCTACGGTGGGCCCGCTGGTGTAAAGGTAGTCTTGTTGATTGTTTTTAAATTATTGAACCTTCTCTTTTCACAAATTTATACAATGCGTCAAACCGGAAGTCACCTAGTCAAATAAATATGACCGTTACACAACCACATGCGTTAATCTTTCCCAGATGTCAACGTTTCTGCATATCTATTGGCAATCTGAAGTCGCAAATCAAGAAGTTTGATTGACTGAACCTGAGCTGTAACACAGCGAAGTCGCAATCAAGCAGTTTGATTGGCAGAGCCTTTGACTGAGCCTGAGCTATAAGCATGCTAATGGTCACATATGCCTGCAGTGGTGACTGAGGTAAAGATACTTATTGCATATGTGACTAGTTAATAATCTGATGAACTTATATATTTATGCTGTACCTTACAAACAGTTTGATTGGCTGAGCCTGAGCTATAACACAGCGAAGTCGCAATCAAGTAGTTTGATTGGCTGAGTCTGAGCTGTAGCACAGCGAAGTGGCAATCAAACAGTTTGATTGGCTGAGCCTGAGCTGTAACAAAGTGAAGTCGCAATCAAGCAGTTTGGTTGTCTGAGCATGAGTTGTAACACAGCGAAGTCGCAACAAACAGTTTGATTGGCTGAGCCTGAGCTTGATTTCATGCACAATATTCAAGTATTTTGAAATAATACTAAATTCAAATAAAGGCAAGATTAGCACAGATGGTTGTGTACGATGCTGCTTGGAGCCACCGGCAATTACTTTACAAACCGTGATCCGACTGTGCGGATACGCAGGCTGGTCTGGGTCTGCACTGGTCGTGAAAGGCATACGCCCCCATGGGCGGATTCAGGGGGGGGGGGCGGACCCGGCGCGCGCACCCTCCCCCCTAAAATTCGCCGAGTAAAGATTTTTATAAGTTACAAGGAACGTTTCATGCCAAGTGCCATGTATTCCATGCATATTTCGTTCGTTGTCTTATTGTTTCAAAATTTAAACGTTTTCAATCAAAAATCATGTCTAAACATACTGTGACAGTGTCAATAGTTTTGCTCCAAAATGCGCCAGAACGCAGGAAATGCGATGTAGATTTCAAAATATCCGGGGGGGGGGGGGGGGATTTCCGGGGGAATGCCCCCGGGCCCCCCTAGCGCTATCCCGATCTCCGCTCGCTCGACTATTTTGCAATACTTCACTATATATAGTCAAGTATTGCAAAATAGTTACGCCCCCCCCAACCCGAAATCCTGGATCCGTGCCTACCCCCGTTACCCAGTCACTGTTACATATGAGACACGCCAGTTTGTACCTTCGGACATCTTCGTAATTTCATGAAATATGTTTACAAAATTTATAATATTTTCCCAAAATGGAGTCAAAAGTTGACACAAAGTACATAGTCCGCATATATATTTACTCTGATAGTTTTGTCAACTTTTGACTTTATTTATGAAAAATATTGTAAATTTTGTAAACGTATTTAATGAAATTACGCAGATGTCCGAAAGATTTTGGCTAAACATGGTACATATTTACCCATATTGCACAAAACCTAGGTTTTTATGCCCCCTTTGCGACAGCAAGGGGGGCATATGTCGTTGCTCTTGAGGTTCCATACGTCCGTCCGTCCATACGTCCGTCCTCCCGTGTTTGTTTAAGTCCAAAGTTTGTAAGAGTTTCTCCAACATGTAATACCTTCAATATTACGTGCAGGATTGCTTCAATACTTGGACACTTAAATCACCTGAACATGTGCCACACACTCGCGCCACCATTAACACGACCTTGACCTTAGTCACCTTCTAGATGTCGGTGGCATGGTGTATCACTATAGCACCATCAAACTAACAAATGTGTGGTGTATTCTCTTAATGTGCTATTTAACTCGCTAAGGATTTATTGTTTTGGCGCCAAAATCTCGGCATTAAGGAACAAAGGAAATATATATCAGAAATTTAGATTCCAACACAGTTAACAAGAAAAAAAACCCAACTTCCTGTCGTTTGTTTTTTTTCCCGTCAACGCTGTGCCTATGTGCCGTGAAACACGGTGCCGTGAAACATTTTTGATATCCTGTCAATACGACCTAATCACTGCGTATGAATATGTGCGGTGGCTGGGATTATTTTTTTTGCATTTTAAAGCCATTAGTAGGTGTTGACGGGATAAATAGAATAGTAGGTTAGTGCGAATGGGAAACATATCTGGCGCGGCTCGGAAACGGGATGTGCTCGGCAGAGCCTCGCCCATCCCGTTTCCTAAGCCTTGCCTGATATTTTTCCCATTCACGGCACTAACCTATTATTCTCTATATGTGCATGAATCCGCCAGCAGAGATTTCATGTTTCTTTGACTTTTCCAGCCAACACATACATGATAAACAGCTGAATATTATAGGAATGAATGGCCTTTTTGTGGAATTTATCGTGGTATAAACTTAGAAAAGTCGCGGGAATACTGGACGAAGCGATAAAAAATTACAATTTTCGAAAAAAAAATAAAAAATAAAAAAAGATTTATATCCCCGATAAATTCCACAAAAAGGCCATTCATTCCTCCAGCATTTTAAATAAATTCATCAAGAACATGTGTTTATTTTTCGTTTACTTAATAATTATTTTAACTGCGCCTCACGGTTACGGAAAGTAGTTCGGCGTGGAAATTTACTGGGATATAAATTTTGGACAGAGACTTGATACGGGCCAATCAAATGTTAGGGAATTGTGTAACTTATTTTTCTGCTGGAATTATAGTTCGTGTACGTGTTGCGCCAGGCTAGGAAAGTCGAGGTCACGGGTTCGATTGCCATATCCAGCGAATTTGTTGTTCCTTTTTTATTTTATTTTCTGGCGATAAATTTGAACGTTTGAATACCATAATTTTGTTTCTGATATGTACCAATACCAATGTGCATGATCACGTGGTTACAACAACAACAACAATGGCTGAAAGTGTTGAAAGCGCGCCCACTCCAAAGTAAGTATTATTTGATATTTTTCTTAATAGGCAACGGATTTTGATGAAATATGGCGCATCAAACGCGTCTTCATGAGCTGCATTTGGTGGTCTAGTGAGTTTGGCACAAACTTATGTCGTGTTTGCGAAGAATCCATTTCGGTGTTTATGATCACGTGGTTACGACAACAACAACAACAATTTGAATTTGGTGGTCCCGGGTTCATCACATACTTATGTCGTTTTTGCGAAGAATCGATTTCCGTGTCAGTAGACACGGAAATCGATTCGTCGCAAAAACGACAAAAGTTTGGGCCAAAGTACCGAGACCACCAAATGCAGTTTAACAAGACCCGTTTGATGCGCCATATTTCATCAAAATCCGTTACATAATAAAGGTGTATGATCACGTGGTACTAACAACAACAGCAACAAGTACCGATTCAAAGTACGTATTCTTTTATAGTGTCCTTATTGACGCGTCTTGTTAAGCTGCATTTGGTAGTCTCTGTATTTTCGCCAAAACTTCTGTCGTTTTTGCGAAGAATCGATTTCCGTGTCTCTGACACGGACATCGATTCTTCACAAACACCACATAAGTCTGTGACAAACTCCATAGACCACCAAATGCAGCTCATGAAGACGCGCTTGCTGCGCCATATTTCATCAAAATCCGTTGCATGTTAAGGAAACTATCAAATAATAGTTACTTTGGAGTGGGCGACGTTGTTGTTGTTGTAACCACGTGATCATGCACCTTTATAATAAGCTTCTGGAAGTTTGAGTACTTGTTGTTGTTGTTATAACAACGTGATCATACACCTTGAATACCATGCACAAATGGCTTAACATTATCACAATATATATATGGGGTGAAAACATGAAATGTATATGCATTTCAGGTGACCTAAGAACAATAACTGGACAACGGAATGAAATGATAAAAATCCTCGCCATTATACTCATCCCCGTCTGCATTCTAATCGGTCTCACCGGAAACTCATTCGGAGTCACTCTGAACAACTATCTGTACTCGACAAAGATTCGGTCTACATTGCTTTTTTCCTTGGACTTGGCTCACATGATCAGATACCTGCAGCGGGAACGCGATGGTAGCGCCCTCTATCTGAGCTCGATCAGACCGGAAACGAAAGGATTTCTGCTCGAGCGTTACCATGATTCGGATAAAGCGATACAGGCGCTGCCCGCATGGCCCACGTCGCTGAATAACTCGCGGAAGGAGTTCGAGTCGAGCGAGACCTTTCTAAAGACACTCAACAGACACAGGTCGGTATCCCAGCACAGGTGCTTTTAGTTTTCGCGTGTCTTGGATGGTAAATTGTTTGTACATGAAACACATTGCTAAGTACGGATCTCCGCAGGGGAGGTATAATTATTGGGAACGAATTGTCATTTCGTGGGAACGAATTGTTAATTCGAGGGAACGAATTATTATATCGTGGGAACGAATTGTTAATTCGTGGGAACGAATTGTTAAATTGAGGGAACGAATTGTCCCCTGCGTGGATCCGTAGCTAAGCAACGTACAAAACAATCCAAATGCGCCAGCACGTACTTACAATTCTCACAGACTCGTGAACGGCATTATAAACAAGATATACTGTATAGAGAATAGTGGGTTAGTGCCATGAATGGGAAAATATATATGGCGAGGCTCAGGAAACGGGATGGGCGAGGCTCTGTCGAGCACATCCCGTTTCCTTGCCGCGCCAGATATTTTTTTCCATCCACGGCACTAACCTACTATTCTATTTATCCCGTCAACACCTACAAATGGCTTTAAAATAAAGAAAACAAAATAACCCCAGCCACTGCACATATTCATACGCAGTGATTAGGTGGTATTGACAGGATATCAAAAACGTTTCACGGCACCGTGTTTCACGGCACATACGCATTGTGTTGACGGGATAAAAACAATTCAAATTCACCGTGTGCAATCAAAATATTAACAGATTCATGAAACAGGATCATTCTAAACAATGTACACATTAATTCAAATGCGCCCGTGTGCAATCGCAATGTTAACATCAAAGTACTGAAAGTACTGAACATAGGGTACTACAATATTAAACTAGATTGATTGATTGATTGATTGTTGGTGTTGCAGTTTCATTAACCCTTAAAGGTATATGCCCACTCAGTAGGTACACAATGTTCTTTACATCAGACATCATCTGAGACATTTCCTGGCAAAATAAACATTCATGCGCCATTATCCCACGTACTGATTGGCATTATTATACATTTTATATCAGACGTAAATTTACACACTGATATCAGGGGCGATAACCGTGTTTGCTTAAAATGTTAACGGACATTACTATTTAATCTCTGTATTTATTTTATGATGTGCAATGATCATACTTTAAAATCTGTCGAAAATATTATTTGTTCAGGTGACGCATTTCTTTAGTATAAATAATTAAAAAATATCATGCCTCATTTGCATATGAAAATAGCCTGATACCACCGCGCGCCACTATCAGTTATACACTTATTTAATTCCTATAAATGACATTTTGGGCTTACTGAGTGGGCATGTACCTTTAAAGCGCTGGAAACGACAATTGTCGTCTGCTGTTTTAAATATTTTTTATATTTTCTCCTCAAAAACATACTGAGACGATTCTACTGCGCTGCCAAAACAGGTTTTTAAGAGATTAAAATATACAAAATGAGCAGACGGCAATTTTATTTTTCAGTGTTTTAATGGTTAAGGGGTAAACTATTGATATGGCACAACTTAAAGTACAGTATGCACTGCTACAGTATGTACCAAAACATTCAACAACATTACAGATTATGCATAGCAATATCAGAAAGATACGGTAACACGTATACACGACATCATCAATTCAAGTATACAGATTCCAGATATCTATGATCATTATAGATATAATGAAAACTGATTGAAGAGCAATAGTTACAATAATTCCGCCACGGAAGCGGTGTCGCGCCTGAAAATGCCTTATCGATACATCGCCAAGTTTGCTTCTGTTTTGTGAATGAAATAGTTGGCCCCGGATCGAGTATATTAAAACATTCAAATGACGTCATTGGGGAAACCGCTGACAAAAATGTTCAATGTATGGAAGCCCAAACTTGTTAGATTTGTTGTTGTCGTATTTCAGTACTTGGATTAACATGGGTATTAATATACGCTGGATGTGTTATACTGTCATTAATTTGTTCCCTGACTGTAAGTTATCACCTTAAATACTGACTTATTAACCCCCTTCCCTGAACGTAGAATTGACACTCATGTTGGCGTGTATTGGCCACCATAGACAAATGTCAATCAGGCCGAATTCGGGAATGTCACTAAAATCCGCTGTAAATCCATCGATAGAGAGAGAGAGAATGAGGATTAAACATCAGTTATACCTACACGTGCGAGTTTTGTTTCGCACAGGTGTCGGGTGAGTTTAAAAATAGGCTGTCGGAAGGTGAAACTTGATGTAGTTTGTGTGTTAAACGCATCGCTTGTTTCGGAGAGTATTCGGAGGGGAGTTAACTCTGTTACTAAATTTAGTGATGACCGCAAATGGGGGCAAATCACGCGCAACAAAATAATCCGATGTATTTTTGTACGTAGAACATCCATTGTTGATATTGTGCAGTGCAAGTAGTTTTTCATAATATTATTTTCAATTAGCGGTTGCGTATGACAGTTAAACGTTGAGTAACACAATGCATTTTGTTGCTATGGTTACTCCAAGATATCACTACCTACCACCGCATCGAGGGGGGTCTGGGGCGTGGCTAACTTTCGGAGGCGATCCCTATACATAGGTATACCCTATGCAACAAGAAAGGTGTTTCTTGCAAACACTCGAGCAAACAATAATTGACAATCACAGACACGCTACAAGAACCTGTGTATGTCACCGGAAATACCCGTTTCACTAAGCTTCTTACGACTAAAATGTTCGTAAGTGTAAGGAACGTCTGGAAATTTCAATTGATTGATTTACATTTATTGAGCATATGCTGCATATGCAGCCTATGCTCAAAAATATAAATCCAATAATTGTTTACAAGAAAACATTGCTACTGTGAAATGTACAGACCATCATAATTTTGCACTTACGAACAGTTTAGTCGTACGAGTTTTAGTGAAACGATCCCACTGTAATCGGGATAGTGAAATTGTTATAATTCCCCCTATTATGTTTCGAAATCAGCTGAAAGTCAGAGAAATGAAATTGTACTGAAAACAAACAAAAAAGAGGGGGAAATCTCTCTAAAAGCCTATTAGGACTATACTTCCAAGTTGGCAGTCGTGTTATTTCACTCCCCAAAGAATTGCCAAATTCACGTATTGCGCAGTTAGCTTTGTTTCATGATATCCAGTAATAGAATGATCAAGTATCAAGAAATATATATTTTAACTTTCATAAACATGCTTTGGTATTCATGACCTCTCGTTAAAGATACATGCCCACTCAGTAGGCACAGAATGTTCTTTATAGGAATTAAATAAGTGTATAATTGTGTTACTATTCCATCAGTTCTAAAAATTACGAGTGCCCGCAAAACAGATATAATCATTTAGTAATATTTATTTTACTGTTAGTGACTCGCGGTGGTATCAGGCTATTTTCATATGCAAATGAGGCATGCTACTTTTTAATTATTTATACTAATTAAATGCGTCTCCTGAAAATATAATATTTTCGACAGATTATAAAGTATGATCATTGCTCATATACATATAAATACAGAGAATACATAGTAATGTCCGTTAACATTTTAAGGAAACACGGTTATCGCCCCTGATATCGGTGTGGAATTTAGTAATATTTATTTTACTGTTAGTGACTCGCGGTGGTATCAGGCTATTTTCATATGCAAATGAGGCATGCTACTTTTTAATTATTTATACTAATTAAATGCGTCTAATGAAAATATAATATTTTCGACAGATTATAAAGTATGATCATTGCTCATATACATATAAATACAGAGAATACATAGTAATGTCCGTTAACATTTTAAGGAAACACTGTTATCGCCCCTGATATCGGTGTGGAATTTTACGTCGGATATAAAATGTATAATAATGCCAATCAATACATGTGGTAATGGTGAATGAACATTTATTTTGCCAGAAAATGTCTCAGATGATGTCTCTGATATAAAGAGCATTTTTTGCCTACTGAGTGGGCATGTACCTTTAACCCTTTGAACCCGAAATCCCGCAATAGCGGTTTATGCAAAAAGTGCAGATCCAGATGAGCCGGCTTGTAACGAGCCGTCTCATCAGGATCTGCACTTTTTGAAAGTAATTTTAATATTTTTGAGAACAAAAACACCTCCTTTTCATAAATGGACGAATCTGAAAATCATTTTGTGACCATTGGATTGGTCGGAACATTAGCATATCACAGTCCATTCCAGTTCCTTAGGGCTGAAAGAGTTAAACTGTCCTGTAATGCTATACAATGGGGCTTATGGGTTATGTGACCAGCGTAGCCCCAGATCAGCCTGCTCATCCGCACAGTCTGATCAGGGTCTGCATTATTCACCATTCAGTCACCATCTTGCTTCGGATAGACTCAAAGACCATATTCAGGCTACAGGACTGTGCTATTTGATCAGGAGCTACACTTGTCACAAAACACATGAGTCCCATTTCGCCAGTCACCGCCACACATTATGACAACACGCTCACGATGATATAGCCGTCTTTCTATCATGCTCCTACACCCAATCACATTCTGGTGCCCGTTTCACTAAACCTCGTACGACTAAAATCTCTCAAAACCGAACACAATAAAACATGTGATTTTTTTTTTTTTTTTAAACAAAACAAAAAAAAAAGAACAACAAAAAAGAACATCTGTGATCTTATTTTTGATGAAGATTTTAGTAATTTATCTCGGGGGGATAATGTCTGTTCATGATCGCATAGCACGCAGCTATGGCTCAGAATGATCAAATGCATTATTTACAGTGAAACCTCTCTAAACCGGACACGATGGGGACCTCCCAGGCAGTCCGGTTTATAGAGGTTTCCCTGTATTTGCTCGATTGTCTAATTGGCCACCCAGGGATTCCGCTGGCGATCGCCACTTTCGCAATTGGCGATAAAAATAAACAATTGGCGATAACAAATTACAATTTTCGAAAAAACAAATTGATTTTCTTTTCGAAAATTGTAATTTTGTATCGCCAATTGTTTTATTTTTTTTGAAGTGGTGATTTTTTTATTTTCCCCAGCGGAATCCCTGGCCACCATATACTCAGGAAAATGCACCATATGTTCTAGAAACAGAATTGCTACCCCGCTCCATACCTCTCGCGAGAGTAGCAATTTAACCTCTCTTTAATGTAACACATGGAAGAGTGATTTTTGCAACTGGTTATCCGGCGTGTTTGATAGTCAGGGGCGAGCCCCATGTAGTGGCGCGAGTTACGCTAGGCGTACTCGCGCCACTACATGGGGCTCGCCCCTGACTATGTTAGCGATATAAAACTGTCCAAGCTGTATCAATACATTATTAATAAAGAAAATACACATGCAGAAATTGGTTATTTTACCGTGTCAATGTGTTTATCTGACATTTACATGTAAATCTTGCACATTTGAAAGCTTCATTTCTTTATGTTGAATTTCGAACAACAACAAGAGAAAAGATGGCTTCCATGGGAAAATGATTTCCCTGTTATATTTTTTTTTTTTTCAAATTTACTAGTTCTACATCAAAGATTATTTGTTTATAGGTATACAATATACAGTTTACTAAATTTTGACCGACATGCAACAGGTTTGTGTACGCATTGCGGATGCTCACACTTTTTGAATGGGTCAAATTGATGCATGCTAGTTGGAAAGTTGTGTTTTTTCTCTGCACTGAACCGATTGTCATCTAAAACCTGTCGATAGTGTACATAAACTTGACCATGCGTGACCAAGGTGTATGCTCACGTGGTTACAACAAGAACAACAATTACTGAGACTTCCAGAATCCATCCGATTCAAAGTACGTATTCATTTATTATTAGCCGATCTATTTATAGATCGGCTAATATATTGGTTATCCATCGGTTTGTGAAAAAGTTTGTAACCACCATTTTCTCCTATATTCGGTAATCTACAAACGCGAAATTTGTTGTATCACTTCCAAACTACATCAACCGGATAATTTTTCATTTTTGGCCATTATCTCTGTTTAAAACTTTAAATAAGCGAAATAACACAATTTTTGAATAAATTAACGTGAATAACTACAAGAGTTCGGCAGTTTGCAAAATACAAATTTTGACGTCACAAACCGGAAGCTCCGCCATGTTCCAATATCTCGATACACAAATCAGAACACGCTCGAAGTTTGACCTAAATTCAGTTAGTTAGTGGGTGTGAAGTGTTCTATATACGGATATAGTCATCGTAAAGATCGCGAAAGGACACTGGAATAGTATAGATTGCCTGCAGTAATCACAAATCAAGGTGTGGAATGCGAGAAACTGAGTTCGGACACGTGAATTTGTGGCTAGAAATTATTGGACAAGAATTTGGGCACAAGAATATCCAAAATGTTCGGGTGTCATGGTAAGTCCTTGATATTATAAATAATCCGATAGTTCTACTTGTCAGCTGGTGAGACAATGTAAGCTGGTGTAATCATTATATTATGTGTGAACCCAGAGCTCCAGCTCCAGATAAGCTGCGTATTTGCGTAAATACCCAATTAAAATTTCCAAAAACCTAATTGAAATCAGAAGTAGTGAATGTGAGTATCAAAAAGCAATGAGAACACTTGTGGTACCTTTATCATGCTGCAGAAAACAATAAACTGGCCATCAATATAGCATATTTTTCTTATTTTTCCATGAAAACACATTTTGGTATTTCATTAGAATTGTCTTCAAGGAGACAATTCTAATGAAATGCCAAGATATGTTTTCATTTCGAAGCAAACTATTCAATAATTGCTGTCTGTTAATGTGTAAACAGTAGTGTTATTTAAGTTTACCCCATTAACATTTTGAAATACCCAATTGCTTCAGAAATGATGGAGTAACAATCAGAGCTCCAGATAAGCTGCGTATTTGCGTAAATACCCAATTAAAATTGCCAAAAACCCAATTGAAATCAGAAGTAGTGAGTATCAAAAAGCAATGAGAACAATTGTGGCACCTTTATCATGCTGCAGAAAACAATAAACGGACCACAATATAGCATATTTTTCTTATTTTTCCATGAAAACACATCCAAGGAGACAATTCTAATGAAATGCCAAGATATGTTTTCATTTTGAAACAAACTATTCAATAATTGCTGTCTGTTGATGTGTAAACAGTAGTGTGATTTAATTTTACCCAATTCAAATTTTGAAATACCCAATTGCTTCAGAACTGATGGAGTAACAATATTCAATTACTAATTCCTTATCTGGAGCCCTGACAATACTCAATTACTAATTCCTTATCTGGAGCACTGTTTATCATTATGATATGATTATCACATAAAGGCTTTAGCATGTAATAATAAAGTATAAACACTCATAGTAAGCATGATATTACTTCCTTTCAGTGGTAATATGACCAGTGTAGGCACAGATCAGCCTGCACATTCACATACAGGGGTGTGCTACCAGATTAATATACAGATTGATCAAACCCCATAAGGCCTTTTTCTCAAGCCACGGTCACATATACTTTTCTATATTTGTATGCACCGCTAGAGAAACAGTCCACTTACTTCACTGGTGCTGCACTCCGTGCCGATGGAAATATTTCAAGACAATCCACTTGAAAGATACAATAGGCGACATTAATTGTAAAAAAAATGTTTCAAGACGAGTAGTAATTTTATTGATTTTTTAACACTCCTCTAGAAACATTTATGGTGCATATTGTATTTTTCAAGTGGATTGTCGTGTGAGTGACAAGTTTGTGACTGAGAACAGTGACTTCCTGTCCAAGTTATTACCTGGGGATTTAGTGTTGGCGGACAGAGGATTTGATGTCAAGGACAGTGTTGTCTCGTAGCTGCAGAAGTGAAGATTCACTTATTTCGCCATCAACCATTTACTTTTCTATTGATTGCAAGGAAATAGCGATTCTGCGATTTCGGTCGGCTGCCAGCATGGTACCGGTAAACAGGTTGTCTGTCGGTCGGTAGTATTACGATTATTTGTAATCCTATTTTAGGGGAAGGGGCCAAGTGACTTTGGTGTGGTATGGACCTGCCACCAGGTCAGGTTATTCTAATTTCAGGGCTGAATATTTTGTTTCTCGATGTAAATATTCAGTTCTGATTTTGGAATCCCCCCCCCCCCCCCAATGCAGCAGGTTAAAACTTTAGCTGTTGATAGGCCGTTAAACACCAATAAACAAACAAACAAACAAACTGTCGGTCGGTATAGTCGACTATACCGACCGACAATCGACCTGCTTATCTGTACCATGCCAGCAGCCGACCAAAATCGCTGAATTGGTATTCGTGGGCCGGGGTGTGCAATTTCTTCATCAGATTTGCTGGCACCTTTTGAAATTAAAATCATATACATGTCCCAATTCAAAACCATTTTTAATAGAAGCTAAACATGTATACTTTATATACATTTATTCCATTATCATGATTATCACATAAAGGCTTTATTATGTAATAATAAAGTATAAACACTCATAGTAAGCATGATATTACTTCCTTTCAGTGGTAATATGACCAGTGTAGGCACAGATCAGCCTGCACATTCACATACAGGGGTGTGCTACCAGATTAATATACAGATTGATCAAACCCCATAAGGCCTTTTTCTCAAGCCACGGTCACATATACTTTTCTATATTTGTGATGCACCGCTAGAGAAACAGTCTACTTACTTCACTGGTGCTGCACTCCGTGCCGATGGAAATAGTTCAAGACAATCCACTTGAAAGATACAATAGGCGACATTAATTGTAAAAAAAAGTTTCAAGACGAGTAGTAATTTTATTGATTTTTGAACACTCCTCTAGAAACATTTATGGTGCATATTGTATTTTTCAAGTGGATTGTCTTACATTTTCCACCGGCGCGGAGTGCAGCACCAGTGTAATAATGATAATTAAGATGCGCCAATGTGATTTTGTACCTACAAAAATGGGCGTAATTTCATAAAAAAAATACAAAATTTACGATATTTTCCTGGAATGACACCGAAGGTTGTCGAAATTTTCAGAGCAAATGCGGAATTCTATTCCCCATTTGCTTTGAGAATTTCATCAACTTTCAGCATATTTATGAAATTGCGCACCTGTTTGTAGGTACAAAGTCACATGGTGCGTCTAGATTATACAGACAGTATATCTGCATTGGCAATATATACATGTACATTGAAGTTCACATACAGTACTTGCACACCAAATTAATCACCTTTTTACACGCTTGTTTTTCTTAAATTCTGGCATCTTTCTACAGTCTGGGCAATAGGTATATATATAAGATTCCCCGGCACCTCGTGTTAATTTATGGCACCCGGTGTTTTTATAAACTTGAATGTATAAGGTTTCCACAAATTCCGGGTGCCATTTTTTTAAACCAAGTTCAAGGTCATTTCAAGGTCATTGAACTTTATGCTTGACGGAAGTCGAAAATTGCCAATATATGAGCCAATAGGTAGGTCATGGTCCTTAACTTGGAAATTGGTGTAAGTTGTTCAAAAACATTTCAGATGGATATATTAAAGAATTTACGTAAACTACACTAATATTCAGTATATTATTATCATATTTTCAACATGCCCGCCAAAAATCAGGTATTTATGATATTTCGGTTAACTTGCTACATATTTGTGTAATGTTAAGCGCCTTCACCTATATTCAAAGGTTAATTCTTTCAACTGGAATAATATTTCAGTTAATATACTCCATTGTCAGAAAACTCAAAATGGCCTCCTAGTAAATGGCAAATCCATAGCAATTTACTAAATATAACTGGGAGAATTTGGTTGGGGAGGAAATCAACACTTCTCTCACTTTTCCTTGAGATTCTGTAACTACTAAAATGTGGACATATATTGAACCCTGATTTGATCGGCTAATAACATCATGCTCTGCATGACTTTTCATTTTGTCCTTAATATGCAACGGATTTTGATGAAATATGGCAAGCATCATGAGCTGCATTTGGTGGTCTCTGCATTTTGGCCCAAACGTTTGGGGGCCGTTTCACTAAACTTCGTACGACTAAAATGTTCGTAAGTGCAAAATTATGATAGTCGGTAAATTTCACATTAACAATATTTTCTTGTAAACAATTATTGGATTTACATGTATTGAGCATAGGCTGCATATGCAGCCTATGCTCAATAAATGCAAATCCATTAATTGAAATTTACAGACGATCCTAAATTTGCACTTACGAACATTTTAGTCTTACGGAGTTTAGTGAAACGGGCCCCTGTCGTTATTGCGAAAAATCAATTTCCGTGTCGGTAAACATGGAAATCGATTCTTCTCAAAAACGACATAAGTCTGTGCCGAACTACCGGGACCACCAATTGAGCTCACGAAAAATCCGTTGCATATTAAGGATAATATCAAATAATACTTACTTTGGAGTGGGCGAGCTTTCAGCACTTTCAGCCATTGTTGTTGTTGTTGTAACCACGTGATCATGCACCTTGGTGACTATACGTTAATAAAAAGAGTTCTGCATATCCTTTATAATGACTTACTAATTCATATAAATGACCTTTTATACTTATAGCATCTTGTATTTGTCTAAAAACATTACACATATAGGGTGACCAATTAGATCGTGGCACTAGTGTACACTGTAATACAGTTACAGTGGAACCTCTCTAAACTGGACACCAGGAAAACACATGTGCTCTTATTTTTGATGGGCTTCTTGGTCATTTATCTCAGGTGATATTGTCTGTTCGTGATCGAATTGCACACAGCTATGTCTCAGAATGATCAAATGCCTGATTTACAGTTTCACATTTCTAAGCCGGACACCCTGGGGACCTCACAGGGTGTCCTGTTTAGATAGGTTTCACTGCACATCAATATACGCCACTGTTATTAAGTGGACGTTAAACACTACTTTAATAATAATTCCAGCACACAAATATTTACACAATTCCCTAACATTTGATAGGTAGGCCCGTAGCAAGTCTATGTCCAAAATGTATATCCCAGTAAATTCCAACCCCGAACTACTTTCCGTAACCGTGAGGCGCAGTTAAAATAATTCTTAAGAAAACGGAAAATAAGCACATTTTCTTGATGAATTTATTTCAAATGCTGGCATTATAAGGAATGAATGGCCTTTTTGTGGAATTTATCGAGGATATAAACTTGGAAAAGTCGCGGGAATACTGGACGAGGCGTTCCGGCCTTCGTCCAGTATTCCCGCGACTTTTCCAAGTTTATATCCCGATAAATTCCACAAAAAGGCCATTAATTCCTATAATAATACATTTTTCTTTCTATTCGAAATTTATTTAGGTACGAACTTGATTCAAGACGAGATACGTTCCACGGCGAATTGATTGCATACTCCGATTGGATTGATATATTCATCAAATGGTTTTATAAGTCGATCAAGGAAGCCCGCTCCACAAAGGTATGGCGAAACCATTCAGTGACGAAAGACTCAAACAACGGACGTTTAATAGAGAGTAGTAGGTTAGTGCCGTGAATGGGAAAAAAATATCTGGCAAGGCGCAGGAAACGGGATGGGCGAGGCTCTGCCCATTCACGGCACTAACCTACTATTCTATTTATTCCGTCAACACCTCCAAATGGCCGTAAAATGCAAAAATAGTATCGACTGGATATCAAAAATGTTTCACGGCACCGTGTTTCACGGCACATACGCACTGTGTTGACGGGATAAAAAACTATATTAACCCGTCCATTTCCTTTCGGAAAGTACATTACTTATTATGTGGCTGTGACTGGAGAAATGGGGCTTATGTGATTTATTTCAAGTGTAGATCTTGATCAAATAGCACACTCGTGTTGCCTGGTAACGATCTATATTCATTTTTAGAAGCATGATGGGTGTTTATTGATGGAATGACAAACAGTGCAGATTCTGATCAGACTGTATGGAGTCCAGCAGGGGACGTAGAATATTTTTTTTATTCGTTCCCACGAAATGACAATTCGTTCCAACGAAATAATAATTCGTTCCCATGAGATAACGATTCATTCCCACGAATTAACAATTCGTTCCCACGAAATGACAAGTCTTTCCCTCAATTTAACAATTCGCTCCATCGAATTAACAATTCGTTCCCACGATATAACAATTCGTTCCCACGAATTAACAATTCGTTCCCGTAGGAACCTACGGCCTTGGGGTTCAAACAGTTCCCTCGTGCCACGGCATACGTTTACCCACGGCTGGACATATGTAGAACCTTACATTGGGGTGCGTTATCGACGGCGCGAAGGGCTAAACATTGTTTTTTTTGCACATTCACGAACAGACCTCGGCAGATTAACCATTTCACCCCTAAATAACTGCAATTGATTTTGATATGTTAATTTTGCAACCCATTCCAATCTTCACAAAATGATTTTCAGACCAGTTCATTTATGAACATGAGGTGTTTTTGTTCTCACAATTATGACAATTACTTTCAAAAAGTGCAGATCCTGATGAGAGGGCTCGTCACGAGCCGGCTCATCTGGATCTACACTTTTTGCCAATACCACTATACAGGTCTGTGGTGTTGAACGGGTTAAGGGGGTGCGTACGCACCCGTCACACCCGCTCTGCGTACGGGCCTGCAATGTAATGTAAGGAAATGAACGCGTACATCATTCTCCATTTTTTGGCTTGGAGTATGAATAGACACGGTCACACCGAGATTCATTGGATTGTTTAAAGTTACCGTAGTTTGTGTGATGCAAAATATTTGCCGCATTTATAAAGCAAGGTAGTTACACAGGTTGAAGTAACGGACCGAGGTCTATAAATACATTAAATATGCCTAAAAGCATCAATAAATGAAGAAAAAAAAGCTAAATTCTTTTTTTTACTCCCTCCATATAGACTCCATATGGCCACTTTAAAATTTCTAGTGGAAATGTCACACGCCGCAAATTACGTCACTATTCTACATTTGTATATGTTATCTCCCTTGAGATAGCATATTATGTCACGCAAATTTCTATGGGGGCAGCCATATTGTCGTGCTACGCCTAAATGGCGAGTATGACCAAGAAAATAGTGCCCTGTGCCAACTTATCCTATGGCGTTTTGGTCTGTCTTGCTTTGTATCTAAAACTCTACATATACTAACCTCTATATTTTTCACAGTTTTGGGCCCAGTTTATCAGTTAAATTTTGGTTAATACGAATCAAGACATTTCGTGCGTATGAATACAGCAGCTATTATCTTTAGTTCTCGCAGTTAGGTAGTAGTGACCAGTTAGCCGCCAATTTCGTACAGTTTTTTTCTGGGAGTGACAATTACAGTAATTTATTCTAGAGAAAACGTGTGGATGGGAATGGGTTTGCACCAGCCATACATTTAATCATCAAATATATGCAGTCGTTAGTTCTATATGAAATAATGTATTTCTGGAAAAATAAATGATTAATCCCTCAAAGTTTACTTTGCTAGATAAGTATACTTTGCAATTTTGATGAAATCGGCTACTGGTGCATTCAAATGTATTATTAATATTATCAATTATTATTACACTCGCGTGGTACTTGCATTATATTTACTAATGATTATGGTACAGCCAACCCGTGGGGCAAGGATATTCCACCGAATGTCAGAATATGTCGTCAGAGGCTTTGCCGAGTTTCTGACGACATATTCTGATCACGAGGGTGGAATATCCTTCTCTCACACCAATGCATATGATGGATACTTTTTCTCGCCCCTACATAGAACATATTTGCGAATCTCAAAATATTTATCTGACCCAGAATAAGACCCAACTTTTTATTCGCTGAATTTATGCGACTTTTGATATGTCCAACGTGCTCGCCATGTCAGCAAAACGTCAAAACTTTGTTTTGACCCACGAATTGGATGCTAATACCAGTTCAATGGATCGTTTACACATTATTATTAAATTAATGTTCAATGTCATCACCATTCAGGCCTCGCGTGACTATACGGATATCCTTATATCAGGTGACCTGGTGGGCGAGAAAAAAATGAATACACATTTACATATCCGTTGTTGTATGAATAATATAGTCTAGCATTACAAGATCCGGATCCGGATACGGATACGGATAGCAAAACATCTGATCGAATATTAATAGAAGAAACTATTTTTAGTTGAAATTAACATAAAAATAAGACACACTACACTTCTGTGTTATTTGTCATAGGTTATGTTCACGACCATGACTATTTGAAAAGCATGTTAACAAACACATACAGGAGTGTGTAAACATGTACAAACTGCTACGTGACATTTCGAAAATCTCATTCTTGCCACATTTTGTGGACTTCAAAGGCACATGCCCACTCAGTAGGCACAAAATGTTCTTTATATCAGAGACATCATCTAAGACGTGCTCTGGCAAATTAAACATTCATTCACAATTACCCCACGTATTGATTGGCATTATTATGCATTTTATATCCGACGTAAATTTCCACAATGATATCAAGGGCGATAACCGTGTTTCCCTAAAATGTTAATGGAAATTACTATTTATTCTCTGTATTTTATTGTTTGATGTGCAGTGATCATACTTTATAATCTGTCGAAAATATTCTTTTTTCAGGTGGCGCATTTAATTAGTATAAATAATTAACAAATATCATCCGTCATTTGCATATGAAAATAGCCTGATACCACTACGAGTCACTATCAGTAAAATAAATATTACTAAATGATTTATATGTATAGCGTGCACTCGTAATTGTTAGAACTGGTTGAATAGTGACACAATTATACACTTATTTACTTCCTATAAAGAACAGTGTGTGCCTGCTGAGTGGGCATGCACCTTTAAGGTAGTAGGTCATAGACAGATACACTTGGCTTCAATGATAATTGCTTCATATGATGTGATGTGATATGGGAGGAAATAAAGAATTACTACTGTATACTATATGGAGCATTGAGTTGCCATCTCCGCCTTCTTTGTATGTACAAGCCATCGTACAGTTTCACCACTTCGTGCGTTTGACACATACAGCAAATAATATGACAGTAAACCAAATACAATTTGGTGCAATACATCATAGACAGACATGACTATGGCATGCTATAAATATTATGCCAGCAAAATATACAAAAGACGAGATACCTGAGCATTTCTCACATCAATCTCAAAATAAATTTTGATGTGTGAACTTTTCAATCTGATGCACATCATATTGTTAGTGTACACGTTATCCATAGGTAAAGCCATATTTACTCGCATATTAGGTGAGTAGACACCAGGGACAATACACTCAGGTAACTGCTTACATTTCACTGGGTTTGATAGATAATAACAGAGTACAATAGTGGGTATATATTTTATTTGTTGTGTGTTTTGCCAGGTAAATGTGATACACTGTGCGAAATTATGTGTATGAGGCTATTTATAATGGTGGTTCATGTTGTTAAAAACACAGGCACAAAACTGTCCAGAAAACTGACATATTTTACAGTTTGGTGTAATATAATTGATAGGAGTCCGTTCTCTTGGGTTTTCTGTATGTGATTAGCTACATTATACCATATGTTCTACTTCACATTTTGCGCTTTGTGTCAAACGCCAGAAGAGGCGAAAGTGACTGATGGCTTGAACACACAATATGCCGATTTCACCAATCCATGTGCCGTATAGGATACATTGACGAGGCAGTGTTGACATATATGTTATACATATATTCCATCACATTTACGAAGTAATTATCTTTGAATCAAACGATGATCAGGTATAGAATGGGTCCTTAAGAAAGCTTTTGGCCTGGTAGATCACACTGTATTACTGCATCTGTCATCGTATTTAACTGACCGTATTGCATCAGTCAATGTAAGTCCCCGCACCCCCCCTCCGGGGGAATAGCGGGGCTTATATTTTCGCTGCTGTGAAAGCCCCGGTAAAAGCCCCGCACTGCGGGGCATCATGAAATGTTAAGCCCCGGGGTATGCCCAGGTAAAGCCCGGTTAAAACCCCGGTAAAGCCCCCGGGGTGTGTCCCGGCCCATTTGTAAAAGCCCCGGTAAAGTCCCCGCACTGCGGGGCATCATGAAAGGTAAAAGCCCCGGTGTATGCCCCGGTAAAGCCCCGCCCCTCCCCCGGAGGGGGGGGGGTGCGGGGATTCACATTGACTGATGCATAAGCAAAGCGATGGTATCTCTTCCGATTTCGCTAATGTCATAGCTGGTGTTCCTCAAGGATTAATTCTTAGACCAACTGATTAGCCTTTAATAATTAACAATACAATACAATACAACTGATATGTTTGCCAATGACGCAAACATTCATACATCAGGTAGCGATCCAGTTATCATCCATACTAATCTACAAGCAGATCTAAGTGCTATTGAGAATTGGTGTGACCAAAATAAAATGGTTATTAATGCAAACAAGACTACAAGTATGATAATTAGCACCAGACAAAACTTGCAGCTGTATCTGACCTGAGATTAACTTTTTGTGAATCTGCTATTGAGTCTGTAGCTTGTTTTAATGGGGTGGAAACCTGGAGGTCCCGGAGAAAAACAACAGACAAAACCGTCGGGACATAACTCAGAACAAATACCGCGCGATACATTGGTTGTTGTTCAGTCATCGTAGAGCTTCAAGACTTGGCACATGGGTAAATTCTTCAAACAAACTCAGTTTTTATGATATCAATTCATATGCAATTATAAAATGGCAAAACCCCGTACATTTAGACCATAGGTATTAAGGTGTATACCGATATAATTCATGTGTAAACTGTAAAAACAGTATCTATTTAAAGATACACTTTGTGTCAATATTATAGCCTATCTAGAATATAGGCCAATATTTGAAGATGAAATCCTAAAAATAAATGATGCCAAAAAAAAACGAGGAGGCAACCTCCTCGTGCCTCAGTGTAGTTACGGCCCTAATCATATGAGACGCATGTCCCTTTAAATATCCGATAGTTCGTATCCCTTTCCAATAACTAACCAATTTCACACACTTGTAAATGCATCAATAAATTAACATAGATCCAATGACTTAGAACTACATAACACTATCCAGTGTTATTTTATGCGTCAGTCTACATGATAAATCAAACAAATACATGTATTAACCTAGCTTACATGTAAGTTAACCTAGCATGGGATGGATTTAATGGTGATAATTTATATCATTACACACATTCAGTTGATGACAGTTACTTCCCTTTATAAACAAACTTTGAAGGCGCAAATGTTTCAAGTTGTATGACTTATTTTTGGCTATTAATGCATGAAATAAACTATGTCAGTGAATACACAAAGTATGTTGTTGTATAGAAATATATATATATATATATATATATATATATATATATATATATCTTACATCGGAATAAACACCCTATCCACGCTGTTGTGTGTCACAATAACCAGACAGCTGTGGTTGGCAAGTGGGTGGGGTAGAGGAAATACGGCCCAATTTGTTTTATTCAAATCAAAAGTTAGCTACCAGCCCAACCGTGTACCAAGTTTTAATTTATACCGTAGGTTTATGACTGCAAAGGTAATTTAAATTGAAAATATTAACTTGGTACACGGGTGGTCTGGGTATTAAATTCATGAACGTAATGAAGAAAATGTCAAGAAAATGCCAATTTCCGGTTTCATTACGTCACGCCACGCGGTGTCATGACGTCATAGCATGATGTAAACTGATCAAAATCATATTTTTTAAAGAGATGAAATGTTGTATTTAACACGGGTAAAATTTATATATTTTTGAGAAATCCGAATGCGATTTCAGGGCCTTACCGCACCTTCCTCTTTGTAGACTAACGTAGTCTGACCAAGATTTATAATTCCCGTGTACGTTAATTATTTCTAAACATATCAAATAAAGATGAAATTATATTAAGTATTGCAAGTTGCAATTATCAAATGAGACAAAGTCTATGCTGAAATTACAAATCAGTAGAAAATGTTGGTAACTTTGTTCACTAATAATTTTACCGACATCACGGTCATGCCTCGGGCAACATATAAGCTTTTAGAGTGACCGTAAGCAGGTGCCCGTTTCAACGAATATCACGGAAATTGCCGAAGATTTCCGTGATACGCTAATTGGAAAATGAAAACAGATGGTGTCATTATTATTATCTAAAAAGGACCAAAATAATATTAACTTAGAAACATAATTTTATATCAATAGATATAAAAATGAATGAGCTAATTGAAAATACCTGTGCATTTTCTGTAACTATTATTATAAAAAGAGATTTTGCAATTTTCCCAACGAAAATCGAGAAGAAAAATCACAATTTGCTATATAAATCATATAAAAACTACCGACTATGTTTAAAGCTAAAAAGGACCAAAAACACGATCGACACATCATCATAAAGTACAATAATTGAAGTTTAAAATGTGACTTGTGCATTTTCAATCGGTTGTGTAGTTTAAAAGTTACGTAATAAAACGTAATAGTCTCCGATATAATTCCATATAAAAATCGCCGCTTCTGATGCAGACTTTCTACAGGTAAGGTGGCCGCGAAAGTCGGATATGCATTGTTTAATGTACATAATTGTATTTTTTGCCGGGATTAAACGTCGTTTTGACGTTACCAAAAGTATCACCAACAACGTACACGACATCAATGCAATCGCACATGTTCTTAGGTAATAAATCACATGGCGTGTCTATTATTGTCCAGGTTTGGAACGAGTTTGTGGCGTACCAGGAGCTGCTCGTAGCTTCGGAATACCTCGGTCGGGAGCGAGCAATGGGCGTCATCTTTTACACCCTGGGCAAGTTTCCCACGCGGGAAGAATATCTCTACTTCGCCGAGAGCCAAGACACGTCAAAGTCGTCCTTCGCCGCGGCCCGACAATACTCGACCATCGCGAAGTCTATCTACGACGGGACGATCAGGGATAATCCCGAACTGATGAACACGATCAAGATGAAGCGTGCCGAGATTAGGGGACGCAACTCGGGTAAAATCTCGAACACGAATGGGTCGCTCGAACACGCCTTGTTCTGGTTTGAGAATATGACGTATTTCCAAGTAAGTTTACATGTTCCGAGTTGTCAGATTGTGGTTCAAATGAACCGCCATACTTGTCCAAACAGTCTTGTCTTGCCGTGTGATAGTCCTGCACACTTTTCATTGAGTTTTGCCTAAGACGATGCTAGGAGGAGGCTGCATTGCGTGATGGACTATGGCCATAGTTGAATATTACTGGACGAAACTGTACAGGTGCAATAAAATCGCGCTTGCAATGCATACTATTCTGAGACTCGTTTCACTAAACTTCGTACGTACGACTAAAATGTTCGTAAGTGCAAATTTAGGATCGTCTTGAAATGTCAATGCATGGATTTGCATTTATTGAGCATAGCAGCATAGGCTCAATAAAAGTAAATCCAAAAATTGTTTACAACAAAACAGTGTTACTGTGAAATTTACAGACTATCATAATGTTGGACTTACGAACATTTTAGTCGTACGAAGTTTAGTGAAACGCCCCTAGTAGTCATGTTCGGTGATAATCATGTATCTCCTGTTAGGTTTATCTGTATTGTATTTTTGTAATTTGCGGCGAAGGTCTATATTATATAAATACTTACCGAACAGTGGACGTACACTTCTTTTTTTTTTATTAATTCGTTCACACGAAATAACAATTCGTTCCCTCAAATTAACAATTCGTTCACACGAATTAACATTCGTTCCCTCAATTTAACAACAATTCGTTCCCTCAATTTAACAATTCGTTCCCACGAATTAACAATTCGTTTCCTCAATTTAACAATTATTTCCCACGAAATAACAATTCGTTCCCACTGTTAATTTGTGGGAACGAATTGTTACATCGTGGGAACGAATTGTTAATTCGAGGGAACGAATTGTTAAATTGAGGGAACGAATTGTCATTTCGTGGGAACGAATTGTTAATTTTGAGAATTGTTAATTCGAGGGAAAGAATTGTTAAATTGAGGGAACGAATTGTTATTTCGTGGGAACGAATTCATAAAAACAATCCATGTCCCCTGCGGGGCTCCGTAAATACTGCCCTTGGTTGAGGGGAATATTTTGTAATATCTCCCCGAGGAAGCAATATCTCCCGAGGCGATAGCGATCCCGAATATTTAATATTATTAAAGTCGGTATTTTCAGAAACAGAAACAAAAGCAAAACTATACAATTATTGTCGGTGTACATGAGATTTACGGAACTGAGAAAAGACTTTTCGAAGGTCCGTAAATCTCATGTACACCGACCCAAAAGACTATACTTTACGGTGTTCCGTTAAGGCCATTGCAATATCGCTATCGGGTCGATACTACGATAGTACGATAGTGCGATACTACGATGACGATAGTACGATACTACGATGACGATAGAACGATGCTACGATGACGATAGTACGATACTACGATGACTACACTACGATGCTACGATAGTACGATGCTACGATGACGATACTACGATGCCACGATGGCGATAGTACGATACCACGATGACGATAACGCGATACCACGATAGTACGATGACGATACTACGATATTATATCGTACTATCGTCATCGTACTGTCGTGATCTGATAGTATCGACCCGATAGCGATATTACGATGGCCTTAATGGAACACTGTTTATCATAGTATCGTACTATCGTCATCGTGCTATCGTACTATCGTCATCGTAGTATCGTAATATCGTCATCGTAGTATCGTACTATCGTCATCGTAGTATCGTACTATCGTAGTATCGTACTATCGTCATCGTAGTATCGCCTTCCGGATGGACATGCGCATTCGCATCAAAACAACGGACGACGAGGTAATTCTCTGTAAAGCATAAATATATGACACGATTAAATACATATAATCATCATTATATTGATTCAAGATATATATTTGAAAAACGTCCGGAAGGCGATACCACGATGACGATAGTACGATACTACGATGACGATAGTACGATACTACTATAATAATATATGTGGTTACCACTCATTTGAACCGTTCAACATTCACCCTCTTTATGGACTGATATGTCCGGGTATGGACGATTGTAGATCCAATATCCCACCATTAACACTGGCACCCCTAAGTAACTGGAATGGATTTTTAATTGTGCAACCAATCCAATAGTCACAAATGATTTTAAGACTAGTCCATTTATGCAAAGGGTGTGTTTTTTGTTCTCAAAATATGAACATTACTTGCAAAAAGTGCAGATCCTAATGAGACGGCTGGTCACGAGCCGGCTCATCTGGATCTACACTGTTTGCCAATACCACTGTACCGGTATGTAGTGTTGAAAGGGTTAATATATGTCTGTGACTATGAGAAATGGGGTTTATAGGTTTGCGTCGAGTGTAGATCCAGATCAGCCTGTGCATCCGCACAGTGTGTACATGATCTGCACTGTTCGCCAATTCATCAACGAGACACCCGTCATGCTTCTGACAAGAAATATATATCGTAATCAGGGCCCCACAGAAGTGTGTTTTTATGAATAGCTACACTGACCACAAATCCCACCAGCCCAATTTATCTAGTCACGGCGACATATATATATAAGCTAAATAACTGCCTATACTAACAGGATATCATAAAGGAAGCACAGGTGCAACTTGCCAAGACGATTGACGGCATGCTGGCGACGCGACAGGAGACTGATCTGACGAGCATCGTGATCATCTGCATTATCTTCAGCGTCGTCCTAATCCTCTGTGCCATCATCGTCTACGCCGTCTATAACCTCACCGCCCAGATTCAGCGATGCTCCGTGCAGATAGCCAAAAAGTAACATACAATAATAGCTGCTCCGTGCAGATAGTCGATAAGTCAAAAACAATAATAGTTTCTCCGTGCAGATATCCAAAAAATAAGAAACAATAATAGCTGCTCCTTGCAGATAGCCGAAAAATAAGAAACAATAATGGCTGCTCAGTGCAGATAGCCGAAAATTAAGAAACAATAATGGCTGCTCCGGGCAGATAGTCGAAAAATAAGAAACAATAATACCTGCTCCGTGCAGATAGCCAAAAAGTAAGGATCAATAATAGCTGCTCCGTGCAGATAGCTAATCAAAGTACTGAAAGTACTGAACATAGGGTACTACAAGATTAAACTAGATTGATTGCTTGATTGATTGTTGGTGTTACAGTTTCATTAACCCTTAAAGGTACATGCCCACTCAGTTGGTACAAAATGTTCTTTACATCAGAGACATCATCTGAGACATTTCCTGGCATAATAAACATTCATGCGCCATTATCCCACGTACTGATTGGCATTATTATACATGTTATATCAGACGTAAATTTACACACTGATATGAGGGGCGATAACCGTGTTTGCTTAAAATGTTAACGGACATTACTCTTTAATCTCTGTATTTATTTTATGATGTGCAATGATCATACTTTAAAATCTGTCGAAAATATTATTTTTTCAGGTGTCGCATTTCTTTAGTATAAATAATTAAAACATATCATGCCTCATTTGCATATGAACATAGCATGATACCACCGCGCGTGTCACTATCAGTAAAATAAATATTACTAAATGATTATATCTGTATAGCGGGCACTTGTAACGTTTAGAAACTTGTTAGATTTTTTTTGTCGTATTTCAGTACTTGCAGTGTTATACTGTCATTAATGTGTTCCCTGACTGTAAGTTATCACCTTAAATACTGACTTATTGACCCCCTTCCATGAACGTAGAATTGACACTCATGTTGGCGTGTATTGGCCACCATAGACAAATGTCAATCAGGCCGAATTCAGGAATGTCACTAAAATCCACTGTAGATCCATCGATAGAGAGAGAGAATGAGGATTAAACATCAGTTAGACCTACACGTGCGAGTTTTGTTTCGCACAGGTGTCGGGTGAGTTTAAAAATAGGCTGTCGGAAGGTCAAACTTGATGTAGTTTGTGTGTTAAACGCGTCGCTTGTTTCGGAGAGTATTCGGAGGGGAGTTAACTCTGTTACTAAATTTAGCGATGACCGCACGATTTGTGCTGCAAATGGGGGCAAATCACGCGCAACAAAATAATCCGATGTATTTTTGTACGTAGAACAACGGTTGTTGATATTGTGCAGTGCAAGTTTTTCATAATATTATTTTCAATTAGTGGTTGCGTATGCCAGTTAAACGTTTAGTAACACAATGCATTTTGTTGTTATGGTTATTCCAAGATATCACTACGGACGTGCCCATCGAGGGGATCTGGGGCGTGGCTAACTGTCCGACGCGATTCTAAGTTGTCAATCACAGGCGTGGGCGGGCCAAATGATCCCGCTCGATCGCAATACATACGGATACACATGTACCCTATGTAATCAAAGTACTGAAAGTACTGAACATAGGGTACTACAAGATTAAACTAGATTGATTGCTTGATTGATTGCTGGTGTTACAGTTTCATTAACCCTTAAAGGTACATGCCCACTCAGTAGGTACAAAATGTTCTTTACATCAGAGACATCATCTGAGACATTTCCTGGCAAAATAAACATTCATGCGCCATTATCCCACGTACTGATTGGCATTATTATACATGTTATATCAGACGTAAATTTACACACTGATATGAGGGGCGATAACCGTGTTTGCTTAAAATGTTAACGGACATTACTCTTTAATCTCTGTACTTATTTTATGATGTGCAATGATCATACTTTAAAATCTGTCGAAAATATTATTTTTTCAGGTGACGCATTTCTTTAGTATAAATAATTAAAACATATCATGCCTCATTTGCATATGAACATAGCCTGATACCACCGCGCGTGTCACTATCAGTAAAATAAATATTACTAAATGATTATATCTGTATAGCGGGCACTTGTAACGTTTAGAAACTTGTTAGATTTTTTTTGTCGTATTTCAGTACTTGCAGTGTTATACTGTCATTAATGTGTTCCCTGACTGTAAGTTATCACCTTAAATACTGACTTATTGACCCCCTTCCATGAACGTAGAATTGACACTCATGTTGGCGTGTATTGGCCACCATAGACAAATGTCAATCAGGCCGAATTCAGGAATGTCACTAAAATCCACTGTAGATCCATCGATAGAGAGAGAGAATGAGGATTAAACATCAGTTAGACCTACACGTGCGAGTTTTGTTTCGCACAGGTGTCGGGTGAGTTTAAAAATAGGCTGTCGGAAGGTCAAACTTGATGTAGTTTGTGTGTTAAACGCGTCGCTTGTTTCGGAGAGTATTCGGAGGGGAGTTAACTCTGTTACTAAATTTAGCGATGACCGCACGATTTGTGCTGCAAATGGGGGCAAATCACGCGCAACAAAATAATCCGATGTATTTTTGTACGTAGAACAACCGTTGTTGATATTGTGCAGTGCAAGTTTTTCATAATATTATTTTCAATTAGTGGTTGCGTATGCCAGTTAAACGTTTAGTAACACAATGCATTTTGTTGTTATGGTTATTCCAAGATATCACTACGGACGTGCCCATCGAGGGGATCTGGGGCGTGGCTAACTGTCCGATTCTAAGTTGTCAATCACAGGCGTCCGCACCACGGGGGGTCGTGGGCGGGCCAAATGATCCCGCTCGATCGCAATACATACGGATACACATGTACCCTATGTAAAAACTACGAAGCAATTAACAGCTGCTCTATGTAGATAGCCAAAACAGGTAAGAAACAATAATGATGATAATAGCTGCAGATAGCCAAGTGCAGGGTGAGTCGCAATGTCTGTCTTGCTGGTAAATTCTGACTGAATAGCTCTATGTTTACAGGAGTAACGCATTGCACAAGGAGCGGACTCGGTCGGACAAACTACTACACCAGATGGTGCCTCGGTCGGTAGCCGACCAGCTGAATATGAACCACGATGTAGCCACACAGGAGTTCGTCCAGGCCACGGTCATGCTCAGCGATATTGTGGGCTTCTCTAAGATATCTTCACGCAGCTCTCCATCACAGGTATAATGACAGGTGGCCTTCTCTAAGCTTATTACAATTTCACCCGAATGTCTGTAACGGAGGGCGACTTACATGCAATTAAATGAAATTTCCAGAATCCATCTGATTCAAAGGACGTATTCTTTCATAGTGTCCTTATTACGTAACGGATTTTGATGAAATATGGCGCATCAAACGCGTCTTGTTAAGCTGCATTTTGGTGGTCTCTGTATTTTTGCCCAAACTTCTGTCGTTTTGCGAAGAATCGATTTCCGTGTCGGAGACACGGAAATCGATTCTTCGCAAATACGACATACGTCGTGCCAAACTCCCTGGACTACCACATGCAGCTCATGAAGACGCGTTTGCTGCGCCATATTTCATCAAAATCCGTTTCATATTCAGGAAAATATCAAATAATACTTTCAAGATTTCAACACGTTCAGCCACTGTTGTTGTTGTTGTTATAACCACGTGATCATGCACCTTGAATTATGCAGGGCGACTTACAAGAGGTTATATACTTATTTGTAAGTCGCGATGCGTTCCAGACTCCAGACGGAACAATGTGGTTATATACAGATGTACTGTAGCTACTCCTGGTTAGCTACATGACATATTCAATGGCGAATTCAGGGAGGTACTAAAATATATTGATCTCCTAAGCTCCTAATTAGGAAATACTAAGTCCTAATTAGGAGATAATAACTCATAATTGGGAGATATATTATCTCCTAATTAGGACATATTATCTCCTAATTATACTTATTATCTCCTAATTAATACTTAGTATCTCCTAATTAGGAGTTATTATCTCATAATTAGGACTTACTATCTCCTAATTATGAGTTAGTAAGTCCTAATTATGAGATACTAACTCCTAATTAGGAGTTAGTATCTCCTAATTAGGAGATAAAACATATTTTGGCATTGACACATATAGTAAGTCCTAATTATGAGATATAATTAGGAGATACTAATTCCTAATTAGGAGATACCATCTCCTCCATCTCCTAAGAGATAAACTATTTTAGCATTGGCACCAGGACGCTACCATCAGGATGACCATAGGTATATGAACCACCCCCTTAACATTGACCGATTTGTTTATGCCCTAACCATGAAATGGCAGGATGGCGTATGGTGTTACCCCTGTCCACGTGTTGGTCCGTCCGAAATTCTTGTCCTAGCTGTAACTTTGTCATGGATGGAGGGATTGCGAAATAACATGGTCCATATGTTTATAAAGTATTTATCTGACATGACATACTGAACTAGACGACATAATAGTGGAGGGGCACTTTGAAGAGAAGTGGCTTAAAAACGATTTCTGTTCAACCCAAGAGAGCAAAAGCAACGACTATGCTAGATTGGTACATCATACATTCCTGAACATGAATCCGGTGTCGGTCAATCAAATTAGGTGGGACAATGTCACTGTTGATGTCATTAAGTGCAAAGAGGTCAAAAGAGTTCAAAAACATATTTTATGTCAGTAGATGGACATGTACGTGCATATCATGCTTCAATTAGCAGATAAAGTTGTTTAAATTGTTGAATATTCTTCCTTAGGACATATATGAAACGATTCGAATTTATGGTGGTTCAAATCGTTGTGTATTTTGCGATTTTCAAGATGACCGGCAGGTATCAACATTTTGCCTTAAATATATTCTGACTTGATTATTATATGGCGTTTGGTACTTACATTATGCGTTTGCATATATAGAAATACGTTTTGATAACTTATAAAATTCACCATTGAAAAGTTCATATACAAATAAGATGGCCGCCAAATATTCACACAGATGTGCAGTAAATGAATAATAGCAAAAATATATAGCTACACTTTCATGCACATTTATATTTCAGTTGTTTGCCTTTTTTGTCATTATTGAATGTGTTCTTTGCAAAAATGAATGAGTCCATCTAATATATCTATTATTTGACCATGTTGGAATATTCAAGATGGCTGCTAAGTATCGCTTAAGCTCTTAGGTGCTGTTGATCGACAAAGTAGTAAAACAATGAAACATAATTGGAAATCATATTTGTAATATTTTAAAAGTGTTAGGCTTGTGTTCCACATTGTACCGAATTATCTGTCGCCACAAATAAAGGTAAATCAAAGATGGCCGCCAACATGGATGCAATTCTGACACATCTATATTAAGTAGGGTAGTCATCAACGACATATGCCACACCATAAAATCAATGTTTTAGTGTTTCCGAAGACAACATAAAGCATACTATTTTAAGACCGCCATTTTAGTTACCAAGATGGCTACTATATTGCGTAGTTTTATAATATGAGCTATAAACAAAATATTGGTGCAATTCATGGATTTTAAGTGGAACATAATTCTGAATACATGTTGACAATGTCAAAGGAAACAGGAACATATTTACAATTACATCTAGATATTCATGCATTTGAGTGAATCAACATAGTGCCCTTTATACGATTAATACGATCAGTGGTAATTCTACACGTTTATGGGAGGGCGGGGCGGGGGGGGGGGGAGGCTAAGTTACTATATTGTGGTGAAGACCTGACAGTAGATCCGGTTTGTCTAATGTCAAGGCTGGATGGAAATTGTATGCAAATATTCAGTTACCCGCCCCCATCCATGCAGATGAAATGAGCTGTCAATAGTCCATTTAGAGCCATTACACATTAAACCGGAACTCTTGCATGTTATCTTTAACACGACCATGAACATCAATATTGCATTTTATTGTTGCAACAGGTCCGTAACCAGGGGGTCGGTGCGGTGGGACGACCCCCTCTCCAACCTCCTTGGTCGTGCCTTGATGTCCACTCTTTCATGAACTAACATAAGAATTATTGTCAATACGTAGTCATTTTATAATATTGATGCAAGCAGGAGTGTCGTATTACATGTATGTGCTCAGTTTTTGCTAATAATATAAAATGGTATTTCAGACTATCTGGATTTCACAATTGTCTGGGAGAGCATGGCCACGTGCCCCCATAGCTGCCTCGGGCCATTCAATCCCTCGAAAATACTTAGTGCTTCATAACAGTCTGGTTACGGGTCTGTTGCATACATCGAAACCATGAGATACCGGTACATTCCATGCGGATGCGGATAGTGTGTCATTTTCCATTATAACGAAGCCTACTATCTATCTATGAAAAACGATAATCAATTTATTAATGCAGTACACGACAGGGTAGACACAGCGATTGACATATCAAAGGGAAGTTGAGGAATTCTGAACTTGGCTGGCTACGTAACAACTACCAAGAAGACAATGATATGCATCTGCATACGTTATATTCCCACCATTTATACTTGAAAAGTATTTATCGACATATTTATTAGTAAAATGAACATGGAATACCAATAACTTGGAAACACTGCACATGGACACTGCGAGTGTGCTTGTCAGTGTAGCAAGAGACATGATCAATTACTTGAACATTGTGAAATGTTATAGCATATACATATCATATATATGTAGAGTCAATGGTGTGATCACTGATCATGGTCATCGAATCTCAGTTTATATACGACATATGCTGTTGTTAATGCCCAAAATAAAGTAACTTTTAGATGACGTATCATTATATACGACATATTCTGTTGTTAATGCCCAAAATAAAGTAACTTTTAGATGACGTATCATTTAAGTAGGCATATGCAGGTAGCCACGTGCTAGGCCATGTAAGTAAATATTGAATAAGTTAATAACCAGTATTTGTGAGCCATTCACACTTTACTCTATATTCTACGAATTCAATGCATGGTGTCATCCAGACCATTACATCTCAGTTCATAAACGACATATACTGTGTTTATTAACAATAAAATCGCGTTTATAAAAATGTATTATGCGGTCATAATGCAATCTATATTGAATGCATATGTATGTAAATGTATCACAGTTATGAAGGGCACAGTTTCTGTGGAATACCATGCACTGTAATCATATATGTTTAGTCATATAATGTCCTTACATGGTATGTGTAAGTGTCATAACTATGTATTATAATATCACAACCATTTGCATAATATATAGTACTTTAAATGCATTAAAATGAACATGGTTTATTATTCTATGCTAATCTATAATTATATCAGAAAGTTCCATCGTCCGTGTCTATACACGCCAACATACGATCTATAATTAAGATCGTAAGAGACCAAACATAGACACTTATTTTCACATGCACGTATTTGTGTAGCTGAAATTGCGATTCATGTATAAAGAATGTACACAAATCAACCAAACAACCACTTTTCAGTACAAAACCGCAATTCCCGTGACTGGATTTTCAACTAACCGGGTCTGGGCTAACCTGGAAGCGAAATGTATAAAGCAAGACATTGACACATAGCTGATCTGAGGCCTCTAAGTCATGAACATTCGTTACAGCATATTATGTTTTATATATGTGACACGCATATATGTGATGTGATGAGAATAAATGTTAATTGAGAATATATTTCCATTTATCAGCGATGATTATACAAGCAGTCATGTGGAAAGTTTTGCTGAAATAAAATATGTTGATCTGTCTTGAACAGACGTATGGTTATATGGGACACTTATTAAATATGTCAGTGTAATTTAAATGTATGCATATGGTTATATCCACTTGGGAATGTATGGATATTCACGGAAACAGAAACTGTAATACATACTATTTGATAAATGTTGTATTTTACATGAATTGTTTTGTCTTGGTTATAATTAAGTCTAAAGTGATTGAAATATCATGGTACTTAGCCGTACACCAGCACGTAACAGTTCAATATCTGACTGTAATGCGAACATGGCCGAACTATAGCATATGTACCAATCGCAATACATAGTGTATACACATATGACATTATAGTGCAGTGTACAATGTATATGATAACGTAATACTGAATAAAATACAATATGTAAAACAAACAGTACATATATTTTAATATTGTGACTCTACAACGATTATAACCTAATTCGAGCAACACCAAGTTTATTATCAGCGATCTACTAGTCTGAACACATGTGAATCTTTCCTATAAAGAAATTTAAAAGTAAATGAAAAGAAACGCACAATTGCTAGTACCACACTATATTAAAATAGCCTAAATGAGGCTACCATTTTGAATAAACAAAATTACAAGTGACTTCAAAATCAAGTGTGTCCAACTTAGTGATTTAAACGCCTAACATAATTCAGTAGTATATATAATGTAAAGCAAAAGTAAACATTATATTCAATAACTTTCGAGTTTTTGGAAAATATGACTGCCATATTTAATTAAACACGCTTTTTAAGAAGAGCATAACTATTGATCTATATTGTTAATATCGTATCTCAGATGAAAATCAAACTAATATGTTCATATCTAGCTTAATACCAAGATATGGTCCACCACGGTGTAGATAATGCTGCCTGATATTGATGAATATTTGGCGTCCATCTTATCCAAAGTTTTTTCTGCGTCCGTCCGATCAATATACAAGTGCCTATTTGTTTTCATCAAATAAGTACACATTGCAGGCTAAATATTGATGTTTGGCGGCCATCTTGAATATGTTGATACTCTCAACGATAGAGCAGTCCGAGCATACCGAATTGCTTTGTATATGCCCCATAAACAATAATCACCAATAAAAAATACTTTATCGGATTGTTCTGTAATGTTATGCAAGTACATATTGTATTATCAAAATAGAGTGAGTTGTGCACTCATTTGACCCATGTGCACTTAATGACCCCAACAATGACCTTGTCCCCCCACCTGATTTGATTGACCGACACCGGATTCGTGTTCAGGATGATATAATGCATTGATTTAAAGTTGTCGTTGCTTTTGCTCTCTCGGGTTGAACAGAATTCATTTTATGGGTGCTTGCCCCCCTACTATAAAGTATGTATACACACATCACGCGGAATACAGTTCAGTGTAGTCGACATCAATCTTGAACCGCCGACATGTGATCGAATACAATGGGTCAACGTCTTTGAATTGGAATGCATCATAGACTGTAATTGACATAGACCTGTGTAGAGTTTCAACCGATCAAGTAGGATGAGAATGTTCACTTAGAAATCATGTTTACTATTATACAAAAAAACAACCGGTACTGAATGTATTTAAGTGCTAATAATGGCCTACTCCAAGAAAATTAAAACACAAATGCCAACATCATTTTCGTATCAGGAAATATATCCTGAATCACAGGAAAAAAATCGCAAGCGATCGGAGGGTAGGAAAGTCTTAATTTTTGGGTGAAAAGTACGAAAATAGCTATAAAATCAGTAGAATCTGGAATAATTGGATAACAAATATTCTACGCGTGATAAAAGTAGTCTGAAATGGCAACAGGTAGTAAAATATATGTGGTTACTATTTATATGAAGTCAGGAGACACCAAGTCGGACAATTATTAATTTTGGGGGCAAAAACTAGAAATTTAATTTAAAAAATCTACGAAAATATGTGAAAAATAATAACAAACCATCAATTTGTGAAATACATAGTTTGAAATGCCACATAACTATTTACTAGCCTACATATGCATGCTAATGTATGGCAGTTGGTATCTGCCAGATTATAATGTCCACTTCATATCCCCCTTCCCCCCCCCCCCCAACACACACACACACGCACGCACGCACGCACGCACGCACGCACGCACGCACGCACGCACGCACGCACGCACGCACAACCGCCCCTCCCCCACTCGCCCCCTGTCCAACCCCTCATATTAGGTACGAAATGTTCAACTACATGCCTATAATATATATAATTGCAAACAGCGATAACTGTGCTTTAAAAACCACATGTACACGTAGCGGGAACGTTTGTATTGATTGGTACTCGTATCGTACATATTACTGGCAGAAGAAACGTTAACAACGCTAGGCTTTTAAAAATCGCAACTTTTGATTACTTTTGATTACAAATTTGAATTTGTATTGGGCAAATTGCGAATACTGTGTGTATTAAATAGTTCATCGTTACGATAGATATATATGTGTAGTTGACCCTAGCATATATGATAGTATAGGATTAGAGCAAGTTCAGTAGATACAACATGGACGAATGTGTGTTTTGTCAACGGAATTTTGCTCACATTCAGAATTTGTTCTGCGGGAAAAGGGGTGTGATACTATACTTAATATAAGTAAAGAACGGGGTGATGATATTATAATTTCTGCAGGTCAAAGTTTACATACAGAATGTAGAAAAACATATACCCAGCACAAGAATTAAAAGAGACCGTGTCCCTCAACATCGACAGATGTGCGGGTATTGCGTTCTGATGATTTGTTTGACTTCCGAGAGAACTGTTTATTTTGTGGCAGAGTAATCACAGACAACGAAAAGAAGAAGAAACGAGAAGTGTTTCAAGTGAGAACAGTAGAATATAAGCCAGAGTTAAATAGGATTTGTGATGAGAGAAATGACGAATGGGCTCGTACTGTCAAAGGTAGAATAGCGTTTGCCAAGGATTTGATTGCTGAAGAGGTAATTTATCGCCAAACATGCAGTATCAAATTTCGAACAAATATGCAATTCCCAACATCAAATACCAGAGTCAGTTCTGTGGAACCAGACACTAAAAGGAAGAAACGCGGAAGGCATTTCGAGCTACAAAGGAATGCAGCATTTCACAAAGTCACGGAGTATCTGAAGCAAAATGACGACGAACAGATAAGCATCCAATATCTCGTGTCCAAAATGAATGAATATCTGACTGGTTCTACGTATGAAGCATTCAGTAACACCGATATGAAGGAACGGTTGGTTGAACAGTTTGGGGACAGGATAATAATAACAGAAGTGAACGGTATAGCCAATGTGGTAACATTTAAAAGTAATGCAAAGACAATTCTGAATGACTTCTATATACGTCTGAAAGAGTCAGACCCCGATACAGAATGACATCAAGTTCATGGATACATCCAAACATGTATACCCTTCCACATCATCGATGGAAACAATTGCACAAGGCCTCGATTATTTGCCTGAATCCCTACGACAGTTTTTTGAAACAATGTTTGTTGGAACAGGCAATGAATTGAAGATTGCCTCACTAGGGCAAGCAATTGTGCAATCCGTTAGACCAAGGGTAGTCATATGCCCTTTACAGATTGGTCTCGGTGTTGAAATGCACCATCACTTCGGATCAACATTTCTGATCGAATCTTTGAACAAGCATGGATTTTGTTGCTCGTACAAAGAAGTCAAGCTATTTGAAACAAGTGCAGCAACAACTCAGGGTACTGACATTCCTGTACCTGCTCATTTCATCCAATGTGGATTATAACATCGGTACGTTAGATGGTAAGAACACCTTTCATGGGATGGAAATAATCGCTGCGGTTAGGCCTGCCGTGAAATCGTCAGCTGTGATACCCAGAATAAAGAGCAGTTCCGAAAATATAGCTGCAGTTGGGAAAATCAATCTATATTACAGCAAGCCTGACCGGGAAGCATTGTCAGTCATGGTGTATCCTTCGCTTCCAGCATTAATGGCCAAAGATATGACATATAATATGGACGTTCTATGGTTGGCTGCCTGGCTGCTTAGACCACGGAGACTGCAATGCAATGGCATAATGGAAATGGTACATGCTGTGAGCATCCTGGAAAAGCATCTGTATTGTTTCTGCCCATGATCGATCTTAGTCCAAGTGACGAAACATGCGTATATTCTACTCTAAAGTTTGTATCCGCACAGGCTAAGCGATATGACGTGACACCGATACTTACTTTTGACCAGCAACTTTGGTGGAAAGCGATGTTGGTGCAAAAACAAGAACCACCTGGTACCGATGTGAAGGGAATTGTCTTGAGACTAGGTGGGTTGCATGTGGAAATGAGTTTCCTTGGCTGTATAGGTCATCTGATGTCAGGATCGGGCCTACACAAGCTGATGGAAGTCGTGTATGCCGAGAATGTCGTGCCCCATATACTTAGTGGCAAGGCAATTTCCAGGACAATCAGAGCACACATCTTGGTGTATGACATACTTCATGGCATGATTCTGTCGAAGGTTTATGATGCAACACTACCTGGTTATGATGAGCAGCACACTTCTGAGTATGCACGCCGCAATGGGGATGATGTAGTGGAAACACATTCACATGAATGGGACAATGAGCTATCAGAGCAGACTATTCTGTCGGAGACTGATTTACATGTCGAAAATGATGATCACAGATCACAGGCAAACATACAAACAGATTGGTCCACTGGGGTTCAAAATACAAACTTTCCGAGAATAAACATTGACGAGATAGCAAATGATGAGCTGTTTCCAAATCCATTGGACGATGGTTCTGTTATAGCGGAACATGTGTCAGTTAAGCTTCAGGAAACTGCAACACTGTACGATGAACGTGTTACAAAACAGATATGTATGAAAGATGTTGCGGACTCAGACGTTCTAAGTGCTGTCCAGGCGAAGTTATTGAAAGAACATGCAAGGTAACAAAACGGCCAAACTTTAGATACAGTACCTTCGTATGATAGAGATATTGCTATCATTTATCAAAGCAGACAGAACGGGCGATTGGCACTTGCATTTGCAGTCTTTGGCTGACATGATTCCATTAATAGCAGCATCGGGGCACAATCTGTACACAAAGTCTGGGTTGCTATATCTTGTAGCTATGTCAGAGTTGCCAAACACGCATTCGGGTACACATAAGCACTTCACGAATGGTCTGCATGTAGTGAGACGAAGTGACATATTCTGGGGTGGATTATCATCTGGTCTCATAATAGAGCAGGTCTTTATGAGAAGTGTAAATGCAACAGGTGGTTTGACACGCGGTCGAGGAATGACAGAAAAGCAACGGAACATATGGTTATTATCCATGCATGCGTGTGCTGAGGTCAACGCTATAATGCAACAACTAACCGGGGTTACATATGAAACCAGTGAACAACATAAGGAGGGGACACATGTGAGGATTGAAAGAGACTGGAAGGATTCTATGTCTACAATCTACTTCCTTCAAGAAAGAAATCCGTTTGAAACAAATGTTGACAGGTGAACGTCGATTTGTTTGATTCCAGTGGTATGAGAAGCCAGCAAACCTACCTTAGCTGATACTCTATGGGACTTTGTCAAGTCGGAAATTACCGGTCCTCCATGCAAAGTACAATATGTTCTAGATGGTGGAGCATTGTTGCAACGACTACCATGGGCACGTGGAAAGACGCATACTGAGCTGTGTGACATGTACACCAACTATGTTGTTGGTAAATATGGAGAAGCAGATGTAGTGTTTGATGGGTATGAAGGGGTGCCCAGCACCAAGGACAGTGTACATCTAAAGCGAACAGCAAGTTTGTCTTCAGCTACGATTAACTTCCAAGAAATAACACTTTCTCTCGAATCCTGGCAACAAGCAACGATTCATCAACATGCTCAGTACAAGTCTCTCTGGAAAAGGATGTACAACACACCATGCTGACGGTGATGCTGACAGACTGATTGATTGTAACGACAGCAATCAATTGTTCGAGGCAGACCGAGACTGTTGTGATTGGTGATGACACTGACTTGCTCATTCTGCTGCTCCACAGTGTAGACGAGACATCTAGAGATATCTACTTCAAGCCAGAACAAAAGAAAACTGCCAAAATTGTCAAAGTTTGGAACATTAAAGCGGTAAAAGAGAAATTTGGGAAGAATTGACTGATAATATTCTGGTGTTGCACGCAATACTTGGATGTGATACCACATCTCGTGTATTTGGCATTGGGAAGGGCGTTGCTATAAAAACATTCCAATCCAGCGAGGCATTTCGAGAGTGCATCTATGTGCTTAACGATGATTGTGCTCCTTCAAACAGACAACACATCATCAATGCGGGAGAACAGACACTGGTGGTCGTATATCCTGGCAAACAGTGTGACACCGTGAATCAACTGAGATTAAGTCGTTTTTACCAGAAGGTGGCGACCAGTACAACAGTCGTTGAAGGAAGTAGCCTTCCTCCCACGACAGCTTCAGCAAAGTATCACACACTGAGGGTGTATCACCAGGTAAAATGCTGGAAAGGAGATACCCTACACCCAGAGGACTGGGGATGGCAGCTTGGTAACGGAAACCAATATCGACCTGTTGCAACAGATGAAACGCTTGCTCCACATACATTGCTCAATGTAATACGGTGCTCGTGTAAGGCAGAGTGCCGAACTCTACGTTGTACCTGCAAGAAACACGGTATTCCATGTACTGTAATGTGTCGTGAATGTAGGGGCACTAGCTGTAGCAATTGCATAAATATTGATACTGAGCTATGAGATGTCGCAAAATACCACAAAATGTAAATGAAAATCGATCAAACCAAACTTTTGTGTTATAAATTGCAATGTTGTCGCGTGACACGTGCATTCTTGTACATTCCGGATTTCCGTATAATTGTATATTTGTGATGTGTGGTACTGCGTTGTTTTGTTGTGCGTACTATTGATTTCACATACCTGTGATTCCACATACCTGTGATTTCACACACCTGTGATTTCACACACCTGTGAGTTTTACATACCTGTGATTTAGCATGTACATTTGCCATGTACAATGTGCGTGTAATAAGGGGGCTTATGTTGTATTGGTGGAAATACGTTTATGCGTGTCCTTTTTGCGGATTTAAATACACGTCCATTTTATGAGCAATGTTTTACTGATGTCACGCCATATTTGCCACAGACTATGCATGTGTGTGGTAGAGAACTCGTTGACTGCGTGTGCTGGTTTCGCTAGGGAAAAGATACCTTTTAGTATTACGGATGTCCACTATCCGTGCCAGCCGAGTTTGTCCGCGTGTCAGATGTTCACCATATAAGGGACCTTCTGTAGGTGAAGCCAGTATATAGCGCAGACCATACCATGGTCTGCCCTGTTATGTATGTCACGGGTTAGTGTTTCAGCATAGCCTGGTACTGGCCAACACGGATATATCAGATCCCATACTGGTGATGTTTTGTGTCGTCATATTTCCGTAAATGACCACGATATTTGAGTTTAGTATGTGCTACACTCTCATTTGCGTGTATAGCCGTAGGACCGATATGGAGGGGTTTGGCGGGGCCAAAAAGCGACCTTCGCATTGTCGAGACCAGTCGAGTAGATTTCGGATTATGAGATCTGGGTCTATAGTGTGCAGATTTATGGTAGTGTGGGATATACTATGTTGGATGGTATTTATTCTGCGAGGGCTGTACACTAGTTTGGTTGAATTTATGGCGTGGGAACATATATTTATGCCAAATATAACACACGGGTGAAATGGCAAAAGCCATGGTTTTGTAGTATTTATGTGAGATGTCGAACGAGGGGTAGGCATATTCATTATTCCGTGCATGGTTTCACTGGTGCGTATATAAGCGATGTCTCGCTATGTGTTGGCGGGACACATATTTTTCTGGTTACAGAAGACTAGTACTGTATTCACCAGTGACACGGAGGATTTTGGTATGTACCTACAACATTTTATTTCAGCTGTGATTTGCCGTTGTTCGATTCCCGTTTTAGTCCGTTGTGCATCCTGTCTGTCTGTCTGTGCGTATTCGTCCAGTAATTGGAGACTCATTTCATTTTTGTAGCCTCTTGAGATCGCTCCAGCGGGCAACATTGGACGTTTTGGTCCACTCGTTGAGGGCAGACGCCAGTCAGTGCAGAGTGTCAGGTCGTCCGAGTGTCCGTACGTCTGTCTGGCGCAGTGTGTGTAGCAGCTCCGGGTACAGGCCTGTATAGAGCAGTGTGTGATAGCTACATCGCGTTCAGCAGACAGTTACAGCCATAGTTTAGTGAAGTGAAACGCCATACACACATATCATATCATTATACTACCACCGAGTTGAATGTCACCTAAGTGAAACTTTTCCCGGCGTCTTAGCCATAGTGATAATCGCCATTTTTGTATTATATCGGAACTTTACATCCGGTCTACCACTTCCGGTATTACAACCCATTGATTCACCATGGATACTTTACATCGGGTCCACCACATCCGGGTTGCTACAGTCGAGTGATACCATAGGAACTTTACATCTGGTCCACCATTTCCGGAAATAATACTACCTTTGGAACTTTACTTCCGGTACCAGCTTCCGGAACATTATCGTTATTGACTATCATGTGATGTAACCACATCCGGCTTTGACTTTGACATTCATACTTTGGAAATATATTGCATAGACAATACATATGTATACTTTGATAGTGTATGGTAATACTCCTATCATGGCATATCATGGCTAAATGATTGTAGTAAGACTACATGTATTGTTTATGGATTAATCCACTTGAAGTTGGATTATAGCCATATTGTTGACTAGACCTCATATTGCGGGTGAGGCAGACCTTGGGACCTTGATACTCAGAGGTTACCACTATCTATTGAGATATGCCAGCACTGGGGTAGCTCAGATGATTGTCATTTGTTCTCCAATGTTCGTTATGCCATGTTATACTTGTATGTTATTTCACTTTGATTAGCGATCATCAAAGTACTTGTGCATTCATACTATTGTCCACTACGGGACCATTGAGATACCACATACTGAGTTTATTCGTCTATAGCTTTTAAGTTGCGTTAAGTATAACAGTCGATTGGCTTACAACCTTGTAGTAATTGAATAGTATCATGCACAGTACAGTAATGTTCGCATATCAATGTATCATGTATTCCTGTGTGTTCCCCATGTACTATAGTGTACATTATAAGTGATTAAGTGACTACGTGTACTTATCTACTCTGGCCTATCCCTTACACTTCAACTGCATTGTTACCACTTTTCGTTCGTCAGATCAAACTATATTGGCCATAACGTCATAACAATTGAAGGATACTTGGTTCTTATGATAATAGGGGAGACAATTTGTCTCGATCATTCCTGACCTTGGTAATGACCTTGACAAATGTTTAACCCTAAAATGACGAATTTCCTACTCTCCGATCATTTGCGATTTGTTTAACACTGACATACATGTATTTCGAGTCGTTTGTACCTCTTTATTAGAAAATATGACCTTATTAGTCATTTTTCATAAAATATTTCCTGTTTTTCGCGTTTTTTGTTATAAATTGCAACTTTTAACCCCAAAATGACAAATTTCCTACCGTCCGATCATTTGCGATTTTTTTAATACTCGCATACATGTATTTCGAATCGTTTGGACACCTGCATTGAATAATATGACCCATTAGTAACTTTTCATAAAATTATTCCTGTTTTTCGCGATTTTTGTTATAAATTGCAACTTTTAACCCCAAAATGACAAATTTCCTACCCTCCGATCATTTGCGATTTTTTTCACTTTATAAAGTACACATGTTCGGAGATAAAAAACATAGTGGCATTTGTGTTTTAATTTTCTTGGGGTATTATGCTATATGCCCTGGCCTATTAATATCGATAACAAGGTTTATGTTGTTACCACTCTGTTGAACCGTCGACGAGACGGTTCAACTAAGTAGTAACAGCATACACTTTGAGTGGGTGAGAGTGTGTGTGGTGGAGGGGGCGGGATCCCATACCATCACCGGACCAATCTTACGATGTTTCCGACGCCCGTGGAGGCGGTGTGGTAGGGTGGGCATATTTTGCGAGATGTCGTGTCTTTATTATTTTTGTCATATTTCAGATAGTGGGGATGTTAAACACCACCTATGCCTGTCTGGACGACCTGATCGTACGATACGACGTATTTAGGGCAGAAACCATCGGTGACGCTCAACTCTTTGTCTCAGGTGAGATACATAATAATTATAGTTCATCTATAGAGGATCTCAAACGAGTTTTTAATATGAGATTTATGAAACGAGTCTCGCACAATTTATACACCGAGCCTCCGGCGAGGTGCATACACTTGTTGACTGGTTTCATAAATATCATATCAAATGGAAACGAGTTTGATATTCTGTTTATCACATGACATCACACTCCAAATAGCAGAAAACTTTCCGATACGTTTCAGTGAGAAGACGCCATTGAATATTTTCGCATCGAGTTTTAAGCCTTTTGCTGCCAAGCGTATTATTCAAATTTGCCAACTGTCGACGTTACATCAAAATGACGTCGCTTTTTACGTATTGTTTACTAACGCCCGCGTTTCATGATGTCGTTCAAAACGTAACGATGCTTGTTGAAGTGTAATTGATTTACAACCGGCAGTAATTGACATTTATGAATCGTGCACCGAGCAGTGAAGTAGCAACTTTACACTGAGGTATAATGAATTCGAGTGTATTTGGGGAAATGTTTCTCTATTGCCGATAGTTTTCACACCAACTTGTAAATATGAGTAATTCATTAATCCAGTGTATTACACGTATCGTCAATATATTAATGTAATCTTATCCTCGTTCGCATCTAAATGAGCAAGATAGATAGCAATACAGAGGAGATGAATGAGTTTTCTTAGTCAGCGAGTGTCAATAAACCACAAACATGACGCATCCATTCGTATCATATATAAAAGAAAACTTCGAAGATCGAAATTTACAATTACCGTAGATGATGTATAGTATTGGCGAAATGTGTCTTTTGCTGGAATGTTGACGTTGAAGTAAAGCACATGCGATTGTATACTTATATAACACCTTAGCAATGTCGCAACATTTTTATATGTTCTAACTGTATTCTGTATACTTAAATTTATAATCATCATTGAAGCCGGCAGATACATTTACAAAACTGTAATTTATGCACATGTATACATGTATACATGTCGTATTGTTTCTTCGTAATGAAAATAAAAAACAGCAATAACATTTGAGAGAACACATGCACCGAAAACATGTGTGCGTTTTCCGAAATGTAGATACACGAACACGTGAATTGCGCTTTTCCAAACATGTATAGATTACTGTATGTAAATGTTGCTAGACGACAAATGCCATCGGTGATATATCAATACATATTGTACAGTAACGTATATAATACATCTATACGTATAACCTCTGTAATAACTAGACGAAATGTTAATGGAAATTGAAGATCGGAATTTCCTACTCAACTGTGCAATACTAGACACAGTAAGAGAAAATGTGCTCCTTGATATCAATGAAACACTGAGCAGTTTGTGTAACCTATAACTTCAGAACGTTGAACAATCAGCTCACATCCAGATATTACCCGACTCAACGTTTTTAGACGAACATGTACATGCACCCACCTCAATACAACTAAATGCAGACTCCGTGTCTAACCTAGGCTAGTACATCATGCACGACGTCTGTGCTAAACTCTTCATAGTGAGCGACGGAAATACCAATAACAAATACCAGTAACAGGAAACGCAGTCGTCGTGGCACACAACGATAACAAAAGATAGAAAGATTTCAGTGTTATAATTAGACATATATTCTAATTTACTGATGTTGATCACTGTCTTCCCGCTCCTGTGGATGTTTGGAGAGTAACGGGTAGGAGGAAGCGTGCAACACACCGGTTAAATGTACACATTCAAAAGTTGACAGAGAAAATGACAAATAAAATCTCGCCAATCGGAATTAATAATTATATGACTATTTCCGATCAGTTAGGATGGCGCTTGTTGTCAATCGACCTATTGCCTCCCCGTCACACATATACACCTTCGTATATTTTCGCTAGATATATCTGCATTGCCAACCCAACCAGATAATAAGGCAGATTTGTATTCACTGACCGTCCCAAGACAGTTTCCTCTCTGGTATGCTTTCGTGTAACTTATTTCTGCACGTTATTTCTTTTTATATGACTGTGTCTTTAGTAAAATAAAATTGTGTGTGTTGTTTTGAAACTATATATATATATATTTAATTTTGTTTGTGTAGATTGATGTGATCTTGGGGTCTGTGCACCGCGGGTTGACGTGTGCATTTGGCTGTAGTCTCTGCAACCACCGTTGTACATGTACAGTATATGATATTTATAATTATGATGCACGAGTATGTGTTTGCTAACAATTTGATCTCCTTGTGATACCCTAAAGTAATAATACCTTCCTAATTCTAATATAGACCATAATCCCTCTATGTCTGACTCTGAAGACGTTTTATCCTTATCGCCCCAGCCTAATTTGGCAGGGCGTCTCGCTTGCTCGCCTGGTGGTCGGGGTAAACGAGGGCCAATCCATCAATACTGGATCGTCAATTTGCGTCGCAATCCGACTTAATTGCAATTATGTGCAATTAAATGGCATAAGTGACGTAATCTTCAGCGAACAACGTGACGTCAAAATACCAGTGTGACGTTGCATGTCTCGAACAAAATGACGTCATGTTCACGAACTCGATTCCTAAAATGGCGACCGCTATTCCCAATTTTGCAATACATAGGCCTCGGGAAATCGGGAAAATAGACGACGAATAAACGTTGATTGTGCATCCTAAAACTCCAAAACCACATTTCAATCACCACACATTTACAACGCCACCCAATGAACACCGTATTCCGTAACATGTGGTTATTATGATCGGGTAAAGACCCCACCTACTCGTATAGGTAGTGTAAAATTGGCCTACTGATTCAATCAGTAGGCCAATTTTACACTACCTATACGAGTATGTATTTCATTCACACATAGCGCAAGTATTGCAATCAGTGATTGCAATACTTGCGCTATGTGTGAATGAAATACATGTAATACGTAGCCTGCTAGCACGCTACGTTACGGCACAATGAACATTGTAACGTATTTCTTTCATATATCTAGGATTTATAACGATGTACTTGCGCAATGAGCTGTTTCAATAGCCTACTAGACGTGCCCTGTTTAGCCTCTACTAATACATTATGTGTGCCAACACGTCGTTCACAATCGCTTGCATGACTTTTAATAATGTTGATCTGACATGTTAATAACACATATGTTCATTCGGTGAAATTTATGACTCTTAAAACGTTAAAGTTCGTCAAAGTTGGGCCGATATATCGGCTCAGTTGGCAAACTTGGAGGTGTTGCTGGGGCCGATATATCGGCCCCGTGGCACAGAGGTGGTTAATAGTAGCAATAAACAAATTATAAATATGTCATGTTATAGGTTCTAGTTATTTGTAAGCACTTCATATTACCAAACGGGAGCGCATTTTAATAATTGTAGTAAGTGTACTGAATTGCCAACGCTGCTAATGACGTTTAAAATAGGATGACGTCAAAATCAAAACATCGTTGCTTCGTCTCGCCATTATGGGCGTAATTTGGAACGTCTTCGTTTTCTTCGTTTGACATAACGTTGGCGCATAATACGAACACGTACTAATTAGGGTGATGCGGCCAGCCAATCAAATTCGCTGCAGGTGTTATTACACGTGTGTCATATCACATTTATGAAATGGGTTACATCACGTCATAACAAGGTTTTCATGTGATAAATTGTATTTTTAATAAATAAATTTCGAGCGGCGCTAGCGAGCGTCGAAATTAGTTTATTAAAACAATATATAATAGCAATAGAGTTATAGTTCACATAATTAATTTTTGATAAATTGTTATAATATGTGAACTACAACTTACTTTTATAGTTTAGCTAGCCAAGTCACGTAGCTCCGCCCAAAACGTGATTTCGAGTAGGCTATACTATTATGTGATTGGCGGCGTGACAATGACGTGAGCGCATGTATGGGTGGTGACATAGTTTGCGTCTCGTGAAGTGACGACAACAAGGCGTAACATCCTTCCTAAATATAGCGCTGTATATATGGATTAATTTAATAGATACTGACGAAAGCGTCGCGGTATACCAATAATTGAGACGAAATGCTGTGCTTTCATTGGTCGATAAACTAGAGCAACAATAAGTGAACTATAACTATTCTATTGCGTGTCCGCCCATTCACGTGCACATGTTTGTTTAAAAGTGACTCCGCCCTGAACGCGCTTTCGAATTACGATACCATTTTGTGATTGGCAGAATAACGCCAACGCTTGCGTGTACATATAACTAACAAGTTATATTTAGAACCAGTTTTTTTGTGATAATTTCGAGTGAAATTATGACAAAAAGGCTGATTCTAAATATAACTGTTAGTTATAGGAACATTTAATGAATACATTAAATAGATATTGGTGAAAGAGTCGCAATATGTATTAATTGAGCCAAATGCTATACTTTCATTGGCCGATAAACTACGGCAAACAATACGTATACGCCATTGTATAATAGGCATTCCCCGGCAGAACGGCGAGTGGTTTCTGTTCCACTGAGTAGTATATAGGGAGTCAAAATGATACCACCTAACGGTGGCATCATTTTCACTCCTATATACTACCACCACCACCCCCGATAAAACACCATTTCGTCCAATATCACAAACTGGTCACCAACACAAAAAACGTGACAATTGGTGTCATAAATACATCACGTTTTGCCCAATTGAACAGATGAAACTATAGTAATAAAAAGGATTGTTTTCGTGTCGTTGTCATAAATACATCATGTTTTCCCCATTTAAACAGATAACAATATAGTAATAAAAATGATTTATTTTCATCCCGTTCCTATCCGACCGCTCGAGGTTGATGAAAGTAAACCGATAATTGTACAACACTAGGTAGTTTATCATAACAGCCTTCGTGGTGGTGTGGTAAAGGCGACACTCTATAGAGACGTGGGTCGTGGGTTCGCGCCGCGGTTGGAGCTAAACATTTTATTTATTTATTTATATCCCTATAAATGTGGTCGCTATGGTAAACAACTGCATGACAACGGCGTTCCTATCCGACCGCTTGAGGTTGATACAAAAATAAATTCAGATAGCCAGTTTACATAGAAATAAACTCGGCTATAAATATTCATAACCCGTTGTCATATTTATTTTTCAACACGGCATTTTCCTCCTCCACTATAGCTAATTTATTTCTACGATATTGAAAAATTATTAATAATTTGTAAAAAAACCGTGACAATTGGTGTCATAATACATCATGTGTTTTTTCAATGCCATTTGAACAGATAAATCTCATAGGTTATAACAAAACATTATAACAAAATGGATAAAGTAATATAATGGGAAGTGGAATTTTGTAATGACCTTGTTGACGAATGTTACTATAAAATGAAATCATTATGTAAAATAGATTACATGAAATATCAGCGTAATTTATTACGCGCCGATAAAAGAGTTGCATCTTCAATATTATCCCGAAAATTATGTAGAAATTATAAGAGCCAAATTCGCGAAATGAGGCGACTAAATAGGATCGACAAACGACTAGTTGAAGAGAATGGAGCTAATTTTATAAAACTATTTAAAATCAAAGATTCGTTTACGGATACGTTTTTCTACGAAGAAACGGAAGAAATTAGTGATTTATTTGAATCAAAGCTTCCGTTTGAAGAAATTTTTTATTCAGAGTTTTTCTCCCCCAATAGGTCTAATTTAGCTTGAAGATCAGCAACTAACTCTACCAACTCTAGTCTACCACGTTCCCCCCCTAGCCACAGGGCAGCGTAGTTGCTTATGTCTACAAAGAGTTTGGGCACTAACGAACTTACAGGGGCATCTGGGGCATTGAAATTGTGGGGCGACACAAGGAAACTTTCTACGTCTCGATATATGTCTTCGTAGATAGTCTTTACAAGCAAAAGTCTTACAACAAGTAGCACACTCCATTTTTTATTTTTTTTGGTATATATATGTATATGTTTATGTTTAATTGGACATGAAAAAACATCATGTGTAAAGTTTTCATGTCCAATTGAACAGATAAATCTCATAGGTTATACAAAAGTATATTACAGAAAATATGATAACGCCAGAACTAGAAAGTTTGAGAAGAAAAGCCGAATCTCTAGGGATTACTTATAGTAAACGGTTGAGAGTTAGGGGGTTGACAAATCTTATAAATTCCACAAAGAATGAGGCGTTTATGAAGCGGTTTACCCACGCCCACAAACGAGGAGCCTTTAATGATATATCCAAAGCGGAGGAAGTTGGTAACAGAATTCAAAAAGAAAGTATTGCGGGGTTAAGGGCTAGTGTAATCAAACCTTCAAGCACAAATAATTTGTCCCAAATTAGACACACAGGCAACCCAAATAATAAGAAAAAATCTATCGTTAGCGCGATAGTGGAAAAGGTGAAGAAATATTGGGGGCTCACGATGAAACATTGGAAAAGGTAGAAAAGGGAAGACGGGTAGTTGCATTATCCTTCCGTAAAAAAATTGACATTAACGAGTCTGAACGCATGTCCGATAAAATCGCTCCGTATCTAACAACAAATTTTTATTTCAGATATTCATATTCTTACAAGCTAGAACATATGGAGGAAACTAAAAATGGAAAACCTAAAACTATAATATTTCACAAAAATCTCGGTGGTAGCGAACCACTATCATCAATGAAAACCGTTAAAAAATGGCTGTCAGATAAGGAGCAAACACGAATAATGTCCGTTAAAATAGACAGACCGAAGACAAAGTGGAAGTTTGTAAGATGGGTAGAGGTTTTTGTAAAGTTAATACAGGGTAGTAGGGTAATAGATTTGGGACTATAATCCAAAGAAGCGGCGGGAGGAGAACTTCCAGAATGGTTGAGGAATATAAAAGGTATGTATTCTTTAGATAAGTATAATGACGACCTTTGTCTGTTCAGGTGGTTAGCTATGCACCTTGATAAAAAGATCAGACCTGACAGATGTACGGAAAAAGCGAAAGAACTTAGTAAGCAATATTTCGGTAGTAAGGTGGTTTCACCAATTCCTTTTTTCCATCTGAAAAAGGTTGAAGAGTTTTTTTAAAATCGGTATAGAAGTATATCAACCCACCGAATGTAACGTATGGTGGTTGAAAAAGGTACCAGCGCACTATGTGCAATAGGCAATAAAACCAATGACAATAGGACTGTTTAATAATCACGCATTTCTGATAAAAAACCTTAAAAACCTATCTAAAATTTACGCCTGCGATAATTGCAAGCAGAAATTCACGAAAGCGAGTAATATGAAGAGACACGGACCAACGTATGAGAGGTGAGACAAAAGTAATATGCGATGGTAATTATTTAGAGCGCCCGCGTTCGTCGTTCGAGAAAGCGTTCTACCCAAAAGGTTCTAACAGTTATGGCGCGATCGATTGGATGTACTTGTTATTTGGAAAAGCGGGAGGGAATTCACATTCACCACGAACAGTGTGGACACGGAGGTGAAAGATGGATTTTAGGAGCTCCGGTAGATGGATACTGTCCAGAAACCAATATCGTATATCAATATCACGGCTGTTACTGGCACGGGTGTGAGATTCATGCAAAGCATAAAAAAGAAGAACGAGCATCCACAATGAGAAGAGATAAACTTATTAGAAAAAGCAAAGAATTCAACCTAGTAGTTATGTGGGAATGCGAATTTCGAAGAACGGGTAAAGATATAAAGATCGGTTGCGACACTACTCTTTATCCATATCAGATAGTATATGATTTTGAGGCGTATCTCCAGCCGGAAGTTGAAACTACCGGTAATAGTTTAGAGTACGAAGCTGAGCACGTTCCGGTAAGCGTTAGCATAGGAGATAATTTATCAGGAACGGTAACTCATATTTGCGATAAAGATCCCGCAAAACTTATAGAAACATTCGCAGAAGATTTGAAAGTCAGGGGAAAAGCTATAAGAGAAGAAGTATGGTCAAGATACGAATTTAATACGGAATATTTGCGCGAAAAACAAATCGCCCAGATCAAACAGTGGATAGATCAAGTACCGGTTATAGGTTTTAACAGCAGTAAGTACGATATAAACTTAATAAAGAAATATTTAGTAGGTGAACTGTCATCAACAACGAAGAAAGTAATGGTCGGAAAAAGGGCGAGCGCGTCAATATTTCTATTTACTCCGGAGTTTAGATTTCTTGATGTAATACTTTATCTAGGACCCGGTGTAAGTTACGATAGTTGGATAAAAGCCTACGAATGCAAAGGACAGAAATCTTTCTTTCCTTACGAGTGGTTCGATTCTACAGACAAACTGGATTACCCGGGATTACCGGATATAGAGAATTTGTATTCCAAACTATCTGGGAAAATGTTACTAGACGAAACGGAATTAAGTAAATGTCGTAGAATTTTCGAAGAAAATAATATGAAAACTTTCAGAGATTGGTTGAAATATTATAACGATTTAGATGTAGCACCGTTCCTAGAAGCTGTGGGAAAAATGTGTGAATTTTATAAACACAGGGGTGTAGATATCTTCAAAGACGCGGTAACACTACCGGGTGTGGCTATACAATATTTATTGAGAGGAACCATTAAAGAACAAAAATCTTCGAAGACGATTATACCGGAGGATGCTCTATGCGCTCCGAAAGAAGAAACATACAAAATGATGAAAGACGCTCTAGTTGGTGGTCCATCGATAGTATTTACGCGATATGCAGAAGCTGGTGTTTCAAATATTAGAGTGGGTTCCAAACCTTGCGAGGCGGTTTTGGGGTACGACGCGAACGCGTTATATTTATCTACGTTAAGTAAAGAGATGCCGTGCGGAAAAGAAACTATACATCATATAGATAACCCTAAACTTATTAAAAAGTTTAGTAAAAGGGTTTTATCCGGAGACTGGTTTGGGTTTGCGGAAGTGGATATAGAAGTTCCGCACGACTTAAAAGATAAGTTTTCCGAAATGTCTCCACTTTTTATAAACAGAGAAGTAGAGGTTGATGAAGTTCCCGCGCACATGTTAAAATATTTAACAGATACTGGCCGAACTAGAGGAAACGGAAGAAAATTGGTGGGATCTATGTCGGCCACTAAAGTATTGCTGTACGCGCCGCTGTTGAAATGCTATTTAAAACACGGCCTAGAAATAACGGGAGTTCATCGTGTTATAGATTATATTAGCGGTAAACCCTTCGAATGGTTCGCTAAAGAAGTTACAGCCGCAAGACGAACGGGGGATGTAGAACCGAATAAGAAACCGGTGGCGGATATAATGAAATTATTAGGAAACTCGTGTTGCGGAAAAATGATAGAGGCAACGCAGAGACATTTAAATACGACATATACGCGAGACGAAACCTGTGTTGACAAAGCATTAAGATCCGCGTATTTTGACGATTTGGAAGAGATAGGAGATGTGTACGAAATATCTTCCCGAAAACCCAGGTGCGCGGTAAAGAGACCCTTCCACTGCGGAATAGCGGTTTATCAACACGCTAAATTGAGAATGTTGGTATTTTACTACGAATTTCTAGACAAATACGTAAAAAGGGAAGACTTCGAATTAATACAGATGGACACGGATAGTATGTATATAGGAGTTAGTGGAAAAACGATAGAGGAATTGATTAGACCTAACTTACTAGACGAGTTTGAAAAAGAAAAAAAGAAATGGTTGGCTTGGGATAAATGGAGTAATAGAGAACCAGGACTTTTCAAAATGGAATTTAGCGGAGATAGGGCGATAGCGTTATCTAGTAAATGTTATTTCGTAGAAAAAATTAACTCTATTAATAAAAACTCCACGAAAGGAATGTCCAAGAGAACTAACGATTTAAATTGGGACAAATATAAACGAGTACTGAGCGAAACTACAGAAGATGGAAAACACATTATAGATATAGCGCAAAATAGAGGATTTAAAATGAAAGACGGCGTTATGAAAACGTACTGTCAACGAAAATTAGGACTCTCAGCGTACTACGATAAAAGATGCGTGTTATCGGACGGAATACATACGGAACCTCTCTAACGATCCGGGGGTAGCTGGGTGTCAGAAGGCACCATAAGAAGTTCTTCGCGAACAAACCCGCGAGATGGACCACCATCTAAATAGTAGAGCACGGGCTCATCGGGTTTGGTAATAGATCGATCTAGATGATATACATTGAGAGACCACACGGGATCAGTCGCGCGGCGGCGGCTGCCACCTTCGAGCTCTCCCGGTTGATAGAGGTAGCGGACGCCAATATCCGACGGAAGTGCAATCGCCGGTTGCTGCTCCTGTAAACCAACGGGTCGCCCGCGCGAGACGGCAGAGGGCTCGCTCGTCACCCTTTTAAACTTGATAGCATCTACGGGCTTCTTACCTATCAATCTGGTCACCTCTCCGTTCAGTGCGGAGACCACGGCGGGCAGTCTGGTCACCCACTCGGTCGATCGCGTATGAGGGTCTACGAGTTCTTTGGCGTATTGGTGACCGAACAGTCTCTCAGCCAGGGTTCGATTGAAACGCTCCACGATTCCCTGGTCCCGGTGGATGTTGACGCGGCCGCGTCTGACAGAAACTTTGTGTTTAGATAATAGTTGAGATACCGCGCCCATGAACTCGCGGCCGGGATCGAACTGGAGAAGATTCGGCCATTTGAGAGGACTCCTTTTATATATTCGGGAAAGGGCCTCGGCCATCTCCTTAGACTCTTTAGTGGTCAACGGCTCAGCCCCCTTATAGCGACTCGCTACGTCAACGATTGTCAGCGGGTACTTGTACGTCTTGCGACCGACGCGATCGTCAGGGAGAAAAAAGAGATCCGCTTGGTGAACTTGGTTCGGCACCGGCACGTCGAATTTCGCGCGCGGAATATTGTGAGGCGCGGGTAAATATATCTGCCAGATGGCCTGCTTCTTGAGCCATTCATTGGTGGCGTTTTCTGTAACCTTGGTCGCCGCCGCTAGGTTCTTGATGGCCGCGAGTCCCTTCCAGTAGCCGCGTGGGCTATAGTATGTATTCGCCAGCTTGCGCGTTAGTTTGGTATCAAGTTCGCGCGTGTTCATCGTAATGCGAAGTATTATAATATATCGGACAATCTCCAACACCCACTCGTCATATAAAAAAAATAAAATATGTTGGTTGGTTGGTTGATCAGTAATTGTTCAGAATTTGATAAGAATTTGCAAAGCATTTGCTAAGAATTTGCTAATTACTTTATATAAGAGCTAAGAATTTTTGCTAAGAATTTTGCTAAGAATTTTGCTAAGAATTTGCTGAGCATTTGCTAATTACATTATATAAGAGTTTGGTTGGTTGTTCAGAAATTTCTAAGAATTTTGCTAAGAATTTTGCTAAGAATTTTGCTAAGAATTTGCTTTATATAAGATTTGTTTATATTGGAAGAGTTGTTGGTTGTTCATTTGAAATTCTTTCTAAGAATTTGCTAAGAATTTTCTTTTGCTAAGAATTTGCTTTATATAAGAAGGTTGGGTTGCTAAAAATTTGCTAAGAATTTGCTAAACCAATTTTCTAAGAAATTTGCAAGAATTTGCTTTATATAAGAGGTTGGTTGTTAAGAATTTGCTAAGAATTTTGCTAAGAATTTTGCTAAGAATTTGCTAAGCATTTGCTTTATATAAGAGGTTGGTTGGTTGTTCAGAAATTGCTAAGAATTTTGCTAAGAATTTTGCTAAGAATTTTGTTAAGAATTTGCTTTATATAAGAGGTTTGTTGCTAAGAATTTGCTAAGAATTTTCTAAAAATTTTGCTAAGAATTTTGCTAAGAATTTTGCTAAGCATTTGCTTTATATAAGAGGTTGGTTGGTTGTTCAGAAATTGCTAAGAATTTTCTAAGAATTTTGCTAAGAATTTTGCTAAGAATTTTGCTAAGAATTTGCTTTATATAAGAAGTTGGTTGCTAAGAATTTGCTAAGAATTTTCTAAAAATTTTGCTAAGAATTTTGCTAAGAATTTTGCTAAGCATTTGCATATAAGAGGTTGGTTGGTTGTTTTGTAAGAATTTTTTGCTAGAATTAAGAATTTCTAAAATTTGCTAAGAATTTTCTAAGAATAAGAAAATGCAAGAATATTTGCTTTAAAATTTTGCTTGGTTAATTGCTATATAAGAGTTGGTTGTTTGTTCAAGAAAATTGCTAAGAATTTTGGCTAAAAGGAAGAATTTTCTAAGCTAAGAATTTTGCAAGAATAAGCTAAGAATTTGCTAATTCGACGAATACATTATATAAGAGTTGGTTTGGTGTTGAAAGTAGTTCAGAAATTGCTAAGAATTTTCTTTTCTAAGTAATTTTGCTAAGAATTTTGCTAAGAATTTGCTAATTACATATTATAAGATTTTGTAATTGTTGATCAGTAATTGTTTATTTTGTAAAAAAATAATTAATTTAAAATTTTCGATTGAATATAGTAGCCGACGAGACCCACACACCCATTCCCCACGACGATGAACGCGATCTCGCGGTCTTTTTGGGTCTCTGACGGTACATAGAAATCTGAAAGTTGGGGCTCACGATCCAGCGGCGCGAGACTTCTCTGCGGATATGCCAGCGCGTACTCGCGGTTAGCTTCTTCAACGTTCTGGAAAGTTTGTGCGGCGTGATTCTCGCGGCGAAGCTCTTCGTTGACCCAGTCCAGATGTGCGGTTCGTTTTTTCGACCATGCTTCATCTGCACTCTTGAGTTGTTCTTCGGCTAAATCGTGACGCTCGCGCTCCTCATCCGCGTCCGAGCTTTTCAGTTTAGAGAAGAAATAGTTGCTACCGCTGAAAGCCAATGCGTTCACGAGCGCACCACCTATCATTATTGCGATCGAAGTCATTTTATTTCCATATATTAACGGGTAGAATTCCAGCTTTAACTAGATAATCTGGGGTCCAAACTGCGGCCGCTACATCTAAGGTCATGAGCCCTACGTCTCTCGCAGTAAAGTCCAATTTGGGAGCGGACCCTCCTAAGACCCTCTTTGATAGTTGAGCATACCCGATACTGAAACCCGATATCACCACGGCGTGATAAAGCGCATTCACTAACATTTTACCATCTTGTTCAGCCATTATTGCATATAAAAAGGATCGCGTTTAATGTTTAAATGGGGCGCATCCCTCAACGATTGTATTGGAATCGCGTCCAACAGTGTTGGGGGTTGTTTTTTCAATTTCAGCCTCGTTGATGATCTGTTGTTGAAACGGTAAAGCACATACAGGGTGCCCACAACTGACAGACCACCAACAACAACAACCCACGGGATCCAATCAGTTGGAGCAATCGGTTCCAATCCAATAGCGATTGGGGGAGAAACAGCTGCCACCGGGTGTTTTGTCGTCTCTGTCTCCGATTGCAACGACCGTTTGGCCTCTCGAAGCTCGGCGAGTATTTTATCTTGTTTAACTTTTCGTGTGGCAGCAGCCGCTCTCCCAGCCGCCTGTCTTTTGGGATTTTTTATACGCTGAATGTCATCCAGTGGCGGAGTAACACTCGGGTTCGATTGTGTTGGAGCAATCTGGTTCAACACCGTCACTCTCGCGGATGCGTATTGTGTCATTATTATTAGGGCTTATAGTTCGTGGACATATATGTCCAAATTGACAGTGTTTACCCGTGATCAACGCGGTTGTCAGCGGAGCTAAGTACATTCCAAACTTGTGATAAAATGAGCAGCAGGCTGTTCTAAGAGTGTGTCCTATAAAAGGGTCGGTCTCTAGATCGCCAATCAATCCCGCGGTGTCTGGTATAGGGAGAAGTATACTAACGGCGGTAGCGTAAAAATAAATAGCCGCCGATCTGAGAGTTTTCGTCATCTCCGCGCCTAATTTGGATTCGTATCGCGCGTACATTTTATCGACCTCCGCATCCGACATTTTGTCCACCTGGCAAACTGAGAGACACCTACCGAGATAATGCTCCGATTGTCCCCCAGCAACCAGCGCAGCCAACCGCTCACGTCGTGCCGCGTTTTCATTTTCTTTCGGGGCCGTATCGGCAGCCGTGCTGACAGGTGTTCCTACAGTTTCAGTCGGAGTGATTGTTTCTTCCATTAGCTGATCGAGAAGTTCGTCGCAGTTCATTTTTCTTAAAATTAATTTAATTATTCTTACGAGTCTCATAAGTCTAACATATTGCCAAGCGCACCACCAGATACTTATGATCACCGTTATGCTCACAATAAAGCTGGCAGCGGAGTAACAAATTCTTAGCAATTGCTCAGCATTGTTAAGCATTTTCTCAGCGTTGGTAAGTATTTGTTAAGCAATGTTCAACATTGTTCAGCAATTGCTCCAGCATTTATTCAGCAATTGCTAATTACATTATATAAGTGGTTGGTTGGTTGATCAGTAATTGATAAGAATTTGCAAAGCATTTGCTAAGAATTTGCTTTATATAAGAGGTTGGTTGCTAAGAATTTTGCTAAGAATTTTTGCTAAGAATTTTGCTAAGAATTTTGCTAAGAATTTGCTTTATATAAGAGGTTGGTTGCTAATAATTTTGCTAAGAATTTTGCTAAGAATTTGCTAATTACATTGTATAAGAGGTTGGTTGGTTGTTCAGAAATTGCTAAGAATTTTCTAAGAATTTGCTAAGAATTCATTACGCAAACACGTCTTATTTGGAATTAATAAATATGTGAACTACTTTCGGCAAGGGAGATAACCAATATCACGCGAACTATTTTCATGCGAGCCAAGCGGATTGTTCTGTTTATTAGTATATATAGTTTTAATCTATCTCCTGTGATATATAATGATACATTACTTCGATATGTTATGGGTACTAATACATGTTGTTTTAATAGCGTATCTCTGTAACGGTATCGTTGTAGATGGAGTTGCAAAATAATTTAATAATTATTACGTTCAAATGGTTGCGTAATACTGATAGCACTTGTGTATAAATGTGATCGTCGTAAATGGCGCAATAGTCGCGAGGTTAAGGTCGCCGACTTTTATGATTGAATTACCAATTCCCGAAAGGTCGTTGGTTCGAATCTCGACTTGATATATATTTTTTTTCTCCATATATATTATTTTTCTGATTTTAATATATTCACAATTTTATGATTTTAATACAAATAGCTATAAATATGTTTATACCATATAATTTTTTACTGTCCCAAAATCTATTTTTTTGGCTGTCACAATTAATTAATTTTCGGACAGCAAACATTTTTTTATGAATTTGAAATAATTATTGTACGTCCTCCATCTGATCACAACACTGTTGGAACTGCGCATGTGGATACCACGACCAGAATTCACTGACCGCAAACACAGAATTCGGCGTCTATTTATTAAATTATTATTTTTTATTTTATTTGAATTCCGCGTGAGCGCTGAATTTTGTGTCAACACCATTTACCGAAAATATTGGTGATTTTCTAAACAAATATCGGAGAAATGCGGCTATATATTTTGTGTCAATTTTCAACACCATTTACGGAAAAAAAATACTGATTTTTTAAAATAATATCGGCACAACTCAATACGGTGATAGAATTTTTGTCGACTTTTCAACACCATTAACGGAAATTATTACTGATTTTCTAAAAACAATATCGGCGAAGGTGTACTGAACTACTTTTTCTTTTAAATAACCAGCCGTCTAATAGGTCTGTGTACACTCGAGAGTATATCGTTAATTGTCATGTTGTCTCCGACAGTGAGGTGTTGCGGCACACATCAAAATGACACGTCAGTTTCAAAACATTTACAGCTGTGTGGTGTCATCAGATCAACACCTCGTCACACACGACTGCATTATCGATTTTTTCCACACAAAGCGACGTGTATTTACAACTAGATCTGTGTAATGTGTCGGGTGTAGCCAAAGACCATACATAAATTCGTAATTAGTCACAGATGTATCCTTAAAATATAATCGATTTCCTTAAATTACGTCCTCAAGCTGACAGATAATTCAGAGCAGACGTCATCGTAATTTGCCGTTATTTATTTCCAAAATTAGCCGTATATTCTGTAAATGGCGTTGAAAGTTGACAATAAATTAAGACCAGATTAGTACGTTAAATCGCTATATAGACGACAACTGACGATCCGATGAGAGAGAATAATACCGTTTACGCGTATCCAATGTTAAATATACATCGTTATTTTTTTATGACTTTCGTAGAAATTAAAACCGTTTCTATTATTGGGGAACATAATATCATGATTAGCACACCGTTTCACTACTCAGGGAATGGGATTACACGGTATATTGTTTACACTGGATTAATGGCGGTCCTCATGAGGTATCAGGTAAATCTTATTTTTAAATAATACGACTGTGGTTTATTCCTTTTAGTGATGACCATGTTCCAGCCGTCAACACTTATTTAGCAGCATTACTTATGTAGTTAGTCTAAGCATTCTGCAGAGAAATTTGAATTGGACGGAATCGAGCGTTGTTTAAACTTAGTCCGGTTCATATGCACAGGCCAAAATATGAACTGAAAATGGCGCTTTGTGTGACAGAAATCCGTACGCGGACGAATAAAAAAAATATTTTGTTATAAATATCACATATAGCGAAACAGCGGTAGCATCTACTGTTTTAATAATGATCATTACATATTGTAATTAATGTTTAATAGTGATATACTTATGAATAATATACGATTACTATGGTTTATACTCCAGCACTATGTTTAAGGCTGTGTGATTGCCTCAATATAAGCTGGATTAATTAATACTTATATTCATGCGCTTCATGAGAACATCAATACATTTAAAATATACAAATATTGCTTAAAGGGGTACCGATATGATACATTTTAATAATATAAATATTGAAAATACACATTACAATCGCTTACAGCATAAGTTATTGATTGAAAATAGTCACTGCATCGTGACCTATTTGACCGCATTACCTATTGCGCGGGTACCTCATCATACCCACTGTTTACATGGGTAACTGGGGGTATAGTGAGGTATGCTCGCTAATAAAATGTTTGCGTAATGTTTGCTAAGAATTTTGCTAAGAATTTTGCTAAGAATTTTGCTAAGCATTTGCTTTATATAAGAGGTTGGTTGGTTGTTCAGAAATTGCTAAGAATTTTCTAAGAATTTTGCTAATTACATTATATAAGGTGGAGGTTGTTGGTTGTTCTGAAATTTTGTTCAAGAAATTGCTAAGAATTTTGCTAAGAATTTGCTAAGAATTTTGCTAAGAATATTGATTAAGAATTTGCTAAGCATTTGCTAATTACATTATATAAGAGGTTGGTTGGTTGTTCAGAAATTCGAATTGCTTAGAAATTGTAAGAATTTTCTAAGAATTTTGTTCAGAAATTAATAAGAATTTTGTTCAGAATTTTGGTAAGAATTTGCTAATTACATTATATAAGAGGTTGGTTGGTTGTTCAGAAATTGTTCAGAAATTGCTAAGAATTTTGCTAAGAATTTTGATAAGAATTTGCTAAGCATTTGCTTTATATAAGAGGTTGGTTGGTTGTTCAGAAATTGCTAAGAATTTTCTAAGAATTTTGCTAAGAATTTTTGCTAATTACATTATATTAAGAGGTTGGTTGATCAGTAATTGTTTTTTGTAATTTGCTCAATTTATTAATTGATAACTTCTTAAGCAGTCGGTTGATTGGTCTTTAACAGAAGCTTGGCGTGCTTAGTTTCCGAAAGCATCTGTCGAACCTCCAGGCGCTCCTCGCGCGTTGGGATAACGTCATTCTCTCGAAGACAGTCATCGAACGAGTCTCGGTCCTTGCAGTGAAAGAGGGCGACCCATTTCGTTTGCTCGCGCAGATCCTTGAGGACGGCGTTGTACTTCTGAGTGGAGATCCATACGCTTTGTCTCGCATTGCGGCCAGAAAATGCGAGCTCGGAGAGCATGTCCTTCTTTTTGGTCATCGCCACCTTGGCCGAGCAATCGTCAATCACGTATAGGGTGGGCTCTCCCTGGAATATTTGATAGAAGACACGCAGCCAACCGTGAAGCCTGTCGCCGGGGTCAATAACGTATACCTCAGGGTCGGTCCATATCCAAGGGCGCCGCTGATAAGTCTCGTTGTGCCGCACAGTGGGACACAGGATCACGATGTGACGAAAGGCATCGTAGTAAGAGCCCTCGAGTAAGTCGAGGATGAAAACCGTTTTTCCGCATCCTGTCTGCCCGCATATTATAGCAGAGTGTGCATCTCCAATCGCGAATTGGTATTGATTTTTAGTACATCGCTGATACGTATCGGCCATCTTCGATGTTGAGTTGCGCGTCCGTAATTATATATAAGTACACGTTCAATGTGCCAGCTCCATCCGCCTCTTTGGTTATCTGGATCGTCACACCTCGCTAGCGTTCTCAACTTGGCGTCCGCTACCGTGCATTTGGTCGTCGTCGCTGGCTCGCATGTCTAGCCATAACGCGTATTTGGTAGTCAGGAAATCCGCGAGGGAGACGTCCGAGAGCTGCAGGTCTTTGGCAACCGCGGCAACCTCCGGGGAACGCTTAGAGCCGGAAGCAAAATGTTTCCTTACTTCGTCCCACTGCTGGTGCGCGCGAAGACCCGCGCTGAAGAGTTGATTGGGTAATCCCTCGATCGTCACCTCTACCTTCGTGATTTTGGGGTTATAAAATTTGTCGGATTTTCTAGCACCGAGCGCTAACCGACCCTCCTCGAACAACATCAGTATACCTTTCATCGAGCGGGCGGGTACGTTGTTTCGCTTTTGTCTTTCGTCATCTTGGGGTGGCGAAGAACTCGGTCGTAAAGTATAGCAACGCGCCCGATATACTGGGTTCTGATCAATCGCGCCAGTTCGGGCATCGTGACCATGTCGTACTCCAGCGAAACATTGTCGATCGTATACTTCGATGTCATGTCAGTGGCTATGAGAACTCGGCCGTAGTCATTGAACGTTAGTTCGTATTCGAGGCGGTCAGCCAAAGCACTCTGTTAGTAGGGCATGTGACTCTCCAGCAACTCAAAGTCGAGCGGGATGTATAATCGGTTGCCGTAAGCGGCCGCGAACGCGTTGTCGCTCGCGATGTTATCTACCTTGTCACCAGCCCCGATTCTAAGTCTGGTTACGTTCCTATTTCGGCTGGTGTCAATACCTTGATATACCGCATTTTCGCGCTCTTGCGCCGTCTTCCACAGGTCCTGGTAACAATGGTAGACGTCGCTGTCATCGATCGACAACACCTCATTACCAGAAATCTTTATCATGGTCTTCTTGATGATGGCGCGACCCAGGTTCTGAACGATGGTTCGGTCCGCGTCCGTCGATGTAAGCGAAATAGTGAAAGCGAGGTGAACAGTCCCCGGCGTAATGACGTCGCTAGCTCCGAGGTTGGGGAAGCGAACTAAGAGTTGCTGGTTCTGGTCGATCGTCGAGGGGTTGTTCGTAATAACGACACTCTGTCTCCCGCCTTTTGCCCCGAGGGGCTCACGCAGTCTGCGGTTTGGATTTAGTTTGCGACCGTATTGACTCGAAGACATAATCTATTAAACCTGTATGGTTTTGTCTGTAATATAATAATTATTATTATTATAAAGATGGCTGGTCTCGATATTGGCATGGACGATTTCGACCCATATAGCCGAGGTGAGGGCTTGGACGATGATGATGACGACGATTTCGACTCCCTATATAGCCGAGGTGACGCCTTGGACGATGATGACCATTTCGACCCATATAGCCGAGGCGAGGGCTTGGACGACGACGATTTCTATAACGAAACGACCTTCATAGAGCCCCCACCCGAGAAAAATACACATTTAGAAATGTGGGAGGCCCCATCCGAAACTCCGGCTGGGCGGGGGGTGCCGATATTCCTGCGGGGATCTTCCAGGGTGAGCTGGCGTCTATCGAGGAAACGAATACTCTGGTGAAACGGTGGGAGAGTGAGGTGTCTAAAAACGGACTACAGACAAAAAGCTGGAGAAGACGGCCACCACTATAGAAACGATCGAGCTCAACGAGATCCCTCGCGTAGCCACCGACGCTATTAACACGATTGAAACCACGGTCAACGAAATAAACGGCAAGAAGTTTGACCCACCGTTACCTCTTCGCGAACTCCGGGGACTCGATAAGGTTCTGCAAACAACTCGGGGCGAACTAGTCAATAACCTCTCCAAACTCACCGCGCTGGACAAACATATCGCTCTAGAAGAAAGAAAACTTGGGGAAGCACGTGACGATAGAGAATCTACCGCTCGAATCAACAAACTCCTGCGATCGTTGCGGGACGAAAGAGAAGCTCGCTTGGAGGCTGCCTCGACTAACCGTGAGACGCTTTCCGGTCAATTAAGTCTGAGCCGCGAAACAATCTCGAGGGTCCTGCACGAGGACACGACACTCGGTGAGCGTCTTCGCACTCTGTTCAGAGAGAAGGGCGTCACGATAGTAACCATCATCGCAGCTTTCACCATGATTATATCGACCCTAATTCTATCTATATCGTCTCTAGTTCTATCTATCACGGGTGGTTCGGCACCAGCACCCGCGCCAGCACCAGCGCCAGCACCAGCTCCATCCGGTGGAGCCAAAGAATGGATAAAAAACAACTAAAAGCCCTCGCCAATCTCTTGGCCAAATTAGCAGGAAAGTTGGCTGCCGCGCTGCCTGGGTTGATCGGGGGTCTACTCTCCTTCTTGCTATCTATATTATCAAAAACGGCTGGATGGCTCGCCAATAATGTTTGGGCTCTAATCGTGGCAATCGCCGGTCTCCTACTTTTAGCCTCCCGAGAGTTCCTAAATCCAAAGCGCAAATAATCCGATTGCCACGAGGGCAACGACGAGCCCTAATTTCTCCTCCTCGTGGGTTGTGCTTCCAATTTCAACAGTGTTCATGATTGGTGTTTCCGCGGGTGGAACAACGGGTTTAAATGAACTTGATTCATGAATTGGGGTGGGTGTATCCGATTCGTGAATTGGGGGTTTTATAAAATCGGTTCCGCTGTTGGGGGTGCGCTTGATGATATCCGCGTTCACGTTCCCGTTGTGGCCGATTTTTTGATTGGCGGTGGCGATTACGATTTGAGTATTGTAACCGTCAACCGGGTCGTCTCGTAGTATCATATTGCTCGGCGCCATATAAAGACCTATACCAAATACGTAGTCTACTGGGGTACTAGCATTCTGTAAACAGTCTGGACAGTCAGATAATTCTGGATCGCCTTCTCCAGGTCCACCTTAGCTGAGATGGCGTCCTCTACAAGTGCCAAGAATTGTTTTTGCGCGTCAAACGCCGTTCCGACTCCTATTATAGAACTGCGAGTTTGCTTCTGTGCGCCGAGGATGGCCCAGACGTATGTGCGAATGGAGTCGTTGAGGCGGGTAACACCGGCCTGCGTAAACCCTAGACCGTCGTCCAATATAAAGGTTTCTATACCCTTCTGCACGTTTTCGTCTTGTAAAATATAATCGACGTGAGCTCGTTTCGGAGGTAACCAATTGCAGGATGAGACGCCGCAGTGCCGACCTCCAGATACTTCCGGCCCGAAGGTCATCGTCGCGGAATCAAAATTCCCGGCGTTCCGACTGACGATGTGGTCACCCGATCGATCGTGTCTAAAATCAGTCTGCGTCCAATTCCCGGACTGGCCCCGAATGAGAACGGTGCCCAGGCTGTTGCTGTTAGGAAATACTTTCTGTCTCCAGTCCGCATCTTTTGAAACTTTAAATTCGTCACATATCCGTTCGAACGCCTTACGGTGTCGTATGTGTTGGAAATGGGTTCCAGCCATTGTCTTGAGGTAATGGAGTGCCTAGTTCTTTGAGAATCCTCCTAATTGCATTAATACACATGAAAGTTGTAGACGCTACTGCTTAACATGCTGTTACTGTCTTTTATGTGGTCTCTGAAAGAGACGCCACATCCGGTTGTGGCACACCACACTGTAAAATTTAGTTGGTTCTGCCAGAACTGCATATGATTATTGTTCCAGTTTGTTATGACATCCTGTGTAACGGTTTTAGGAAGTTTGTACTTTTCAAATATGTTAGTGAAATTTGTGTCGAAACCCGCGCCCAAACTAGCTCTTATTGTGGGGTGCACAAGCTCACCAATGGTGTTCTTTTGAGTGTATACACCCCCGACCGCGTACTTTGCATTAGAGTTAAAGCTAAATGCTTGGGTATCCATTGCAAGATATTTATTATGTTTGCTTCTATCACTAATGTTCAAAATGAGAGTTGTGAACTTCAAAAGTCGATCGACAACTGCTGCGGACAAAAAAAAGCCCGCCTCAGATCAATCACCTTCACGGTTGGGTGGAAAAACGTGGGGGATAAGGAAGGGTTCGGCTACTGGAAGGATAGAGGACAAGTAATTGTGAGGCTGCCCCCCGGCCTTTGGAGTTCGAGATCCCTCCAAACTTTTGTCGCGTCGGAGCTTGCTGGTAGAGCCAACCTCACAATCTCGAAAGTCACCGGACTCGCGACCTTTACCGTCGAACCCGCCAACCAGGTAACGATCACCCCGGCTTTGCCCGTAATGTTAGGATTAGCAACCACTTACAACGAGAATGAACTCCCTGTCTTCCCCATGGGCGAGCACCTCGGCGATATCCTGGTGAACTTTACCTTCACAAAAACTCTCGGGGTGCACCTGGATCGGGTGAACACATCGTACAACCTGGTAGACGGCACTCCCAGCACATTACTAAAAACTGTGCCGGCCAGCGATTGTTTCTTTGGAGAGACTGTGACATTAGACTTCCCACACCCCGAGATGAAAGTTTTGGAATCGGGACACATCCACGAGTTGAAGATTTCTATTCTTGATGATCAAGCGAGAAAGTTGAATAACTATTACCCGATTTCGGTCGTTCTCGAAATAACCGATTAAACATTAATATATATACTATTAATCATGAGCATACGGTCCAGGTAGTTCCAACTTAGAACGGGACGTTCCGTCGCGGCCGCGGCATACGATGAAGCCGCGATGAGAAGGCTGGAGAGGGGCGTAGCACAGTCCCCACACAATTTTAACTAGGGCGGTTGCGCAAATGGAAAAAATACAAGCTCGAAAACCCGTCATAATCAATTTGTGCCGAGGAGCGGGGTTCACTAAGCGAGGGGGCCTACGAATATTCATTCGGTGCCAACGCGAGCAACAGATACGGGGGATACACCATGGCAGTGTCCGGGACGATTTTTCGAATGGCGGTCTGCTCGGTCAACTTTCGCGGACACGCCATTGGCGAAGTCCGAGTGAATGTCGTCCTGAATGGTGTAGAACAGAATATTGGCATCACCAAGCACGCGGGGCAGAGGTCAGGGTTTACTATATTCGATGATGACACTACAATTAAAGTTTCGGCGGGTAGTGTTATTAACTTTGTTACAAAAATCGCTGACCCATCAGCTTCCTCCACTGTAGTGACACTGTTAATACAACTTGATTTATGATGAATGATGAGAAACTATATCCACACTTACCTTCGGGGACGGTCGACCAGGCATCCTTTAGGATGACCAGGATCGTCGAGATACAACATATTCTACAACACGAGGGAGAGACGCGGACGGGATACGCGAAGAAATATAGACGGTCGGTTAATATATTAGAGGGGGGTGGGGGTGAGCACCGCGTTAGCCTCAGCATCCGTTATAGCGGGGTGGGGAGTGTGTCTTTATTGTCAACAATCGTCGCTGCACCGGTCGCGGTGGCATTGAGTGGTGTAGCGGCGGGGGCGGGACTGCTTTGCATGACGGCCAGACTCGTGGGCCGAAAACTAGAGGCCAAGAGTCGAAAGCACGATCGAATAGCGGTTCTCGCGAGATCTAAGAAAAACAGTATCGACGTTATCGTGTCAAAAGCGATAGCCGACAACGATATATCGGATAGCGAGTTCAAAATGGTCGTCGAAAAGATGGTCAGATACCAGGAGTTAAAGGGTACTATCCGGTCCAAGGCTCGACCACAAATTCTCGCGGACGAAGATATAAAAAAACTCGTAATGGAAGGGAGGGCCGACGAGAGAAAAAATCTCCTCGCCCGTCTCGGGACGTGATATGCTTATTCGCGTGTTTGAGGCAACAGCAGGATATTCCTCCACCTTACAGCCCATCTGTTCCGACGGCCCCTCCATACGGAACATAAATAAAATTTTAGGGCCCCGTTACGACACCCACTGACCACCATATATTTCTATAAATCGTGTAACCATTTCTACGATATCGCTTATAAAGAATTTAAAAAAATTATTACTGAACAGAACGAATTTATGTTGTAATCACACCAAGTAGACGACAATGATACAATTACACGGGTTATGAATATTTATAGCCGAGTTTATTTCTATGTAAACTGGCTATCTGAATTTATTTTTGTATCAACCTCAAGCGGTCGGATAGGAACGCCGTTGTCATGCAGTTGTTTACCATAGCGACCACATTTGTAAGGATAGAAATAAATAAATAAAAAATGTTTAGCTCCAACCGCGGCGCGAACCCACGACCCTCGTCTCTATAGCGTATCGCCTTAACCACACCACCACGAAGGCTGTTATGATAAACTACCTAGTGTTGTACAATTATCGGTTTACTTTCATCAACCTCGAGCGGTCGGATAGGAACGCTGTTGTCATGCAGTTGTTTACCATAGCGATCACATTTGTAGGGATAGAAATAAATAAATTAGCTATAGTGGAGGAGGAAAATGCCGTGTTGAAAAATAAATATGACAACGGGATGAAAATAAATCATTTTTATTACTATAGTGTTATCTGTTTAAATGGGGAAAACATGACGTATTTATGACAACGACACGAAAACAATCCTTTTTATTACTATAGTTTCATCTGTTCAATTGGGCAAAACGTGATGTATTTATGACACCAATTGTCACGTTTTTTGTGTTGGTGACCAGTTTGTGATATTGGACGAAACGGTGTTTTATCGGGGGTGGTGGTGGTAGTATATAGGAGTGAAAATGATGCCACCGTTAGGTGGTATCATTTTGACTCCCTACATACTACTCACTGAATAGAAATGAACAAGTAATGACTGACAGTCGTGTCCAGCGATTATCATGGAAATTTGTGGCTGTGAGAATTGGGACTTATGGGTTTTGCGGCCAGTGTAGATCCAGATCAGGATCTGCGCTTTTCGCCAATCATTAATGAAACACCCGTCATGCTTCTAACGAGCAATAATGTTCGTTATCATGCTACATATGTGTGCTATTTGCTCAGGAGCTACACTGGTCACAAATCCCATACACCCGATTTCTCAAGTCACAGCCTTGAATCCCTCCAGCAGAACTGTATTTTGAGACCCGTACAGCTTTTCGACTCACATAAGGTACCCATGTACCAATCTTGTAAACGTTCAGCCCCGTGATATTATTAATTCGACCGACGCCATTGTATTGCAGGCATTCCCCAGCAGAACGGTAAGCGACACGCATGTGAAGTGGCCAATCTCGCCCTGGACATCCTGGAGCACGTGAGCACGATGGACATCGCCCACATTCCCGAGACGAAGATCCAGTTCCGCTTTGGGTGCCATACTGGTATGTACATACAGAATACCAGGGGACAGTTTCACTAAACATTGTAAGACTAAGGAATTTCGTAAGTGCAAAACCAAAATGTACAACAAAACTCACATTAGCAGCGGATTTTGGGATTTTTTCTCGTACGAAGTTTAGTGAAACAGATACCAGGCTAATGCATTTTGATGTCAAGTTTACCAGGCAAGGCTAGGAAATACGTAAGAATTCCGAGGCTCGCAGAGAAATGCCTAACGTTTCTGGGCCGAGACTGATAAATAGAAAATACATGGCTGGTGCCGTCGAATATAAAATATATTCGGCTGAGCCTTAGACAGCTTTATTGGGGCGAGCTTTACCGAGCACATATACAATTTTCGGGGCGAAACCGAATATATTTTATATTCGACGGCAATAAGCAGGTATTTAATTTATACCGCATACCAAAGTTAATCGTTTGAACGTGCGTGACGTCATGTTTTGACGTCATTACCTCGCCATATTTCACAAATCTAGCGACGTCATTCCAAGCAAAATGGCGGCGTCCACGCTAGGTAGAATCGGTATTATATCTGATTAAATCTCCGATTTATTTACGATGAGCTTCATTATTGGCTGGTTTGGACTACACAGTTGTGATATTAAGCATTGCAATCATAATTGACATATCCATGTCGTTAGTTATATCGCATATACTGTACAAATGGACACAATTCAGCTGAATAGACTACGATTTAGATTTTAAATTCCGCCACCATCTTGAATTTGCTTTTGAGAATGACCAATCAGAGGCCGCGATTAGGGGTCAAAGGTGAACAAATAAAGGCAAAATCGGCACTTCATCTATATTAGGCTACTTCAGGTATATATATAGAGGATATTCATATTTTTGCAACGAATATGACATATATGTTCATCTCGTGGTGTGAAATGTCCATATTTCACTCGTGCCAAACGGCACTCGTGAAATATGGACATTTCACACCACTCGAAGAACATATATGTCATATTCGTTGCAAAAATATGAATATTCTATTTATTATATACCATCCCATGAAAAAAATGTTTTTCGACCGGATATTTTTAAAAAAATATTTTAAAATTTAAAAAAAATAATTATTGAAAATTGTATGAAACCAAAAAAAACATTTTTTTTCGGCCGGATATTTTGAAAAAAATACAGAATATGAATATAGATAGCGGAAGTAGTCGTATTCTCACCGGAAGTTGTTTATTTCATCGATGAGAACATATGACTTTTATTTACATCGTATCACTATGTATTTCATGGGTAGGTATATAATAAATTAGGCTACTTCAGATATAAACAACATTTATTCAACCCCCTTTATACCGCAACCATTGCTCCATGTAGCACTCATAATAAAGGGGTTGAATAAATGATGTTTATATCTGAAGTAACCTAATATACCTGAAGTAGCCTAATATACATGAAGTGCCGATTTTGCCTTTATTCGCTCACCTTTGACCCCAAATTGCGGCCTCTGATTGGTCAGTCTCAACAGCAAATTCAAGATGGCGGCTTATTTTAAAATCGTAATCGCTGTCGGTTCAGCTGAATTTTGTCGATTTTTACAGTACATACGACGTAACCAACTAGCGTGGACGCCGCCATTTTGAATGACGTCGCAAAATTTGTGACGTATGGCGAGGTAATGACGTCAACACATGACGTCACGCAAGTTTAAACAATTAAGTTTAGTATGCGGTATAAATTAAATACATGGTTATTGCCGTCGATTATAAAATATATTCGGTTTCACCCCGACAACTTTACAACTGTATAGGGGCTCGCTAAAGCTCGACCCAATAAAGCTGTCTAAGGCTCAACCGAATATATTTTATATTCGACGGCACTAACCATGTATTTACTATTTATTATGTTACATGGAGCAACGGAGCATAATAAAGGGGGTTGAATAAATTCTGTTTATATCTGAAGTAACCTAGTGCCGTTTTTTGCCTTTATTTTTCACCTTTGACCCTTAATCGCGGCTTCTGATTGGTCAGTCTCAACAGCAAATTCAAGATAGCGGAGAATTTTAAAATCGAAATAACTGTCGATTCAGCTGAATTTTGTCCATTTTTACAGTATATCCGACGTAACCAACTACACGAACATGGCCATTATGATTGTAATGCTTAATATGACATATGTGGAGTCTGAAGCCAGCCAATAATTAAGCTCATCACAGATTTAATCAGATGCAATACCGAATCTACCTAGCGTGGACGCCGCCATTTTGCTTTGAATGACGTCGCTAGATTGGTGATGTATGGCGAGGGAATGACATCAAAACATGACGTCACGCATGTTCAAACACTTATGTTTAGTATGCGGTATAAATTAAATAAATGATTAGTGCCGTCGAATATAAAATATATTCGGTTTCGCCTGACAACTTTATAGGGTTTGATTGGTCAGCTTGACGTGTAATATGAGCCCTTATTATATACGTACTTTCGTTTCCCATTAAAACACAATGCAACGCAAGACGTCAATATTTTTTCCATATTGACGTCTCGTCAGTTCATAAATGTTAGTGCCAGAACTACGCTTCACATCGCAAAATAGTTCCTTCTAAATCAACAATAATTTGTTTATTTTAATTAATTACATTTTGTATATTGTTTTAAGTGCATGCAAATTGCGAATGATGAATGTATATATACACATGTATATATAACAAACAGGTTATTTGATTTATATGTGGATATATGCCACTCGTTCCGCCGCGCGACAATATTGCGCTCCTAATATCGCACGCTGTGGTACTCGTGCACACACACGCACATTAAATAACCTATAAATAGTACCTGTCAAGCTCGTCAATATGGCTCGAATAAAAATGAAGGCTGGTCGCAGCGGAGTCGAAAACGAAAGAATATTTTGGAAATGACCTGCGAAAAATAGCTAACGGGACTGGAAATGATCTAACGAAGAAAACAAGTTATATTTTGAAAATCGGTCAAGAAAATGCCTGCAGTTATTAACGAATTTCTACTCCTTTATGTCAAGATGGCGTCAGGTAATATTTGTAACGTCATGGCGTGGTGTCGTTTGGCGCCATATTTCTATGACGTTACCAATGTACCAATATACTGATCAAACTAACTTCTGGAGGAACATATATAATCTGAATTCGTTAACCCTTTCACCCCTAAGTAACTGAATGGGCTGCGATATGTTCGTTTTGCAACCAATCCAATCATCGCAAAATGATTTTCAGACTATTCCATTTATAAAAAGGGGGTATTTGTTTTTATCAAAAATATGAAAATTACTTTCAAACAGTGCAGATCCTGATGAGACGGCTCGTTACGAGCCGGCTCATCTGGATCTGCACTGTTTGCATAAACCGATATAGCGGGCTTTCGGGTTCAAAGGGTTAAATACCTTATTGCTCCGCCCCTAAACGTGATTTCGAATCGCTATACTAGTATGTGATTGGCGAGGTGACACGTAGTGAGCGCGTGTGTGGGCGGTAATATGCTTTGTGTCGTATGAACTGATGACAGCAACGCGTACAATCAGTTCTAAATATAGCGGCTGAACATTTAATTATTAATTTAATAGAGTAGTAGTAAGGGAGTCAAAATGATACCACCTACCGTGATATCATTTATAACCCTCTATAATACCCCCACCACCCCCGAAAATCAAAAAATTGGTTAACGAGGAAAATTGGGTCTCCCGACAGCAAATTTATGAATTTTTGGAGAAAATAATTTTGATAAAAGAGGGAGTCCCAATTATATTGGTAATTGACTTTTGAAAAAAGTCGAAATCATTCATGCAAGTACAATAGTTTATATTCCTCATTTTTCTCCTCCGATATAGCTAATTTATTTCGCAGATCAGCAACTAATTCTACCAGCTCTAGTCTACCACGTTCACCTGTAGCCACCTGACAGCGTAGTTGCTTATGTCTACAAAGAGTTTGGGCACTAACGAATTTACAAGGGCATCTAGGGCATTGAAATTGTGGGGGGACACAAGGAAACTTTCTACGTCTCGCTAGATGCCTTCGTAGATAGTCTTTACACGTAAACGTCTTACAACAAGTCACACTCCATTATATATGTATATAACCTATGAAATTTATCTGTTCAATTGGACGTGAAAAAAACATTATGTAAATTTTTGACGTCCAATTGAACAGATAAATTGTATAGGTTATACAAAAGTATATATACAAAAGTATAATACAGAAAATATGATAACGCCAGAAACTAGAGCAGAAATAGAAAGTTTGAGAAGAGAAGCCGAATCTCTAGGGATTACTTATAGCACACGGTTGAGAGTTAGGGGGTTGACAAAGCTGATGAATGCCACAAAGAATGAGGCGTTTATGAAGCGGTTTACCGGCGCCTATAAAAGAGGGGCATTTACAAACCTCTCACTAGCGGAGGAAGTTGGTAACATAATTCAAAAAGAAAGTATTGTGGAGTTAAGGGCTAGTGTAATAAAACCTTCAAGCACCAATAATTTGTCCCAAATTAGACACACAGGTGGCCCAATGCAAAATAATAAGAAAAAATCTTTCGTTCGCGCGATAGTGGAAAAAAGGAAAAAGGTGAAGAATATTGGGGGCTCACGATGAAACATTGGAAAAGGTAGAAAATGGAAGACGGGTAGTTACATTATCCTTTCGTAAAAACATTAACATTAACGAGTCTGAACGCATGTCCGAGAAACTCGCTCCGTATCTAACAACCAATTTTTATTTGAGATATTCATATTCTTACAAGCTAGAACATATGGAGGAAAAATAAAATGGAAAACCTGTAACTATAATAATGCACAAAAATCTCGGTGGTAGCGAACCACTATCATCAATGAAAACCGTTAAAAAAATGGCTGTCAGATAAGGAACAAACACGAATAATGTCCGATAAAATAGACAGACCGAATACAAAGTGGAAGTTTGTAAGATGGTAGAGGTTTTCGTAAAGCTAATACAGGGTAGTAGGGGAAAAGATTTGGGACTACAATCCAAAGAGCAGCAGGAGGAGAACTTCCAGAATGGCTGAAGAATAAAAAATGTATGTATTCTTTAGATAAGTATAATGACGACCTTTGTCTGTTCAGGTGTCTAGCTATCCATATGACAGATAAAAGACCCGACAGATGTACAGAAAAGGCGAAAGAACTTAGTAATAAGATATTTTGGTAGTAATGTGGTTTTCACCAATCCTTTTTTCAGATCTGAAAAAGGTTGAAGAGTTTTTTTAAAATCGGTATAGAAGTATATCAACCCACCGAATGTAACGTATGGTGGTTGAAAAAGGTACCAGCGCACTATAAGGCAATAGGTAATAAACCAATGACAATAGGACTGTTTAATAATCACGCATTTCTAATAAAAAACCTTAAAAACCTATCTAAAATTTACGCCTGCGATAATTGCAAGCAGAAATTCACGAAAGCGAGTAATATGAAGAGACACGGACCAAAATGTATGAAAGGTGAGACAAAAGTAGTATGTGATGGTAATTATTTAGAGCGCCCGCGTTCGTCGTTCGAGAAAGCGTTCTACCCAAAAAGTTCTAACAGTTATGGGGAGTGTGGACACGGGGGTGAAAGATGGATTTTAGGAGCTCCAGTAGATGGATACTGTCCAGAAACCAATACCGTATATCAATATCACGGCTGTTACTGGCACGGGTGTGAGATTCATGCAAAGCATAGAAAAGAAGAACGCGCATCCACTATGAGAAGAGATACACTTATTAGAAGAAGCAAAGAATTCAACCTAGTAGTTATGTGGGAATGCGAATTTCAAAGAACTGGTAAAGACATAAAGATCGGTTGCGACACTACTCTTTATCCATATCAGATAGTATACGATTTTGAGGCATATCTCAACCCAGAATTTGAAACTCTCGGTAATAATCTAGAGTACGAAGCCGAGCACGTTCCGGTAAGCGTTAGTATAGGAGATAATTTCTCAGGAACAGTAACTCATATTTGTGATAAAGATCCCGCAAAACTTATAGAAAAATTTGCAGAAGATTTGAAAGTCAGGGGAAAAGCTATAAGAGAAGAAGTATGGTCAAGATATGGGTTTAATACAGAACATTTACGTAAAAACCAAATCGCCAAGATCGAACAGTGGATAGAGCAAGTACCGGTTATAGGTTTTAACAGCAGTAAGTACGATATAAACTTAATAAAGAAATACCTAGTAAGCGAACTGGCATCAACAACAAAGAAAGTAATGGTCGGAAAACGTGCAAACGCAACAATATTTCTATTTACTCCAGAGTTTAGATTTATTGATGTAATACTTTATCTAGGACCCGGTGTAAGTTACGATAGTTGGATAAAGGCCTACGAATGCAAAGGACATAAATCTTTCTTTCCGTATGAGTGGTTCGATTCTCCAGACAAACTGGATTACCCAGGACTACTGGATATAGAGAATTGGTATTCCACTACTATGGGAAAATGTTAATAGATGAAACAGGAATTAAGTAAATGTCGTAGAATTTTCGAAGAAAATAATATGAAAACTTTCAGAGATTGGTTGAAATATTATAACGATTTAGATGTAGCACCGTTCCTAGAAGCGGTGGAAAAAATGTGTGAATTTTATAAACACAGAGGAGGTGTGGATATTTTCAAAGATGCGGTAACACTACCTGGAGTAGCTATACAATATTTATTGAGAGGAACCATTAAAGAACAAAAATCTTCAAAGACGATTATACCGGAGGATGCTCTATATGCACCAAAAGAAGAAACATACGAAATGATGAAGGACGCTCTAGTTGGCGGTCCATCAATAGTATTTACACGATATGCAGAAGCTGGTGTTTCAAATATTAGAGTGGGTTCCAAACCTTGCAAGGCTGTTTTGGGGTACGATGCAAACGCGTTATATTTATCTACGTTAAATAAAGAGATGCCGTGTGGGAGAGAAACTATACACCATATAGATAACCCCACATAACCCTAAATTTATTAAAAAGTTTTGTAAAAGAGTTTTATCTGGAGACTGGTTTGGGTTTGCGGAGGTGGATATAGAAGTTCCACACAACTTAAAAGATAAGTTTTCTGAAATGTCCCCAATATTTATAAACAGAGAAGTAGAGGTTGATGAAGTTCCCACACACATGTTAAAATATTTAAAAGATACTGGCCGAACAAGAGGAGATGGATCTATGACCGCCACTAAAGTATTGCTGTACGCGCCACTGTTGAAATGGTATTTAAAACACGGCCTAGAAATAACTGGAGTTCATCGTGTTATAGATTATATTAGCGGAAAACCATTCGAATGGTTCGCAAAAGAAGTTACAGCCGCAAGACGAACGGGTGATGTAGAACCAAATAAGAAACCAGTAGCCGACATAATGAAATTATTAGGAAACTCGTGTTGTGGAAAAATGATAGAGGCAACGGAGAGACATTTAAATACGACATATACACACAACGAAACCTGTGTTGACAAAGCATTAAGATCTGCGAAAGAGAGCCCGGACTTTTCAAAATGGAATTTAGCGGAGATAGGGCGATAGCGTTATCTAGTAAGTGTTATTTTATAGAAAAATTTAATTCTATTAATAAAAACTCTGCGAAAGGAATGTCCAAGAGAACTAACAATTTAAATTGGGATAGATATAAACGAGTACTAAGTGAAACTACAGAAGATGGAAAACACATTATAGATGTAGCACAAAATAGGGGATTTAAAATGAAAGACGGTGTTATGAAAACGTACTGTCGACAAAAATTAGGAATCTCGGCATATTACGATAAAAGACGTGTGTTACCGGACGGAATACATACAGAACCTCTCTAATGATTTATTTAATAATTTTGAAAAAATTAAGAAAATTAGCAATCTAAAGACTCTGACGATCTGGGGGTAGCTGGGTGTCAGAAGGCACCGCAAGAAGTTCTTCGCGAACAAACCCTCGAGATGGCCCATCATCCAAATAGTAGAGCACGGGCTCATCAGGCTTGGTAATATATCGATCTAGATGATATACATTGAGAGACCACACGGGACCAGTCGCGCGGCGGCTGCCACCTTCGAGCTCTCCCGGTTGATAGAGGTACCGGACGTCAATATCTGATGGAAGCCGTTGCTCCTCTAAACCAACGGGTCGCCCGCGCGAGACGACAGAGGGCTCGCTCGTCACCCTTTTAAACTTGATAGCATCTACAGGCTTCTTACCGATCAATCTGGTCACCTCTCCGTTCAGTGCGGAGACCACGGCGGGCAGTCTGGCCACCCACTCGGTCGATCGCGAATGAGGGTCTACAAGTTCTTTGGCGTATTGGTGTCCGAACAGTCTCTCAGCCAGGGTTCGATTGAAGCGCTCCACGATCCCCTGGTCCCGGTGGATGTTGACGCGGCCGGGTCTGACAGAAACTTCGTGCTTAGACAATAGATGAGAGACCGCGCCCATGAACTCGCGGCCGGGATCGACCTGGAGAAGATTCGGCCATTTGAGAGGACTCCTCTTATATATTCTGGAGAGAGCCTCGGCCACCTCCTTAGACTCTTTAGTGGCCAACGGCTCAGCCCCCTTATAACGACTCGCTACGTCAACGATTGTCAGCGCGTACTTGTACGTCTTACGACCGACGCGATGGTGAGGGAGAAACAGGAGATCCGCTTGGTGAACTTGGTTCGGTACCGGCACGTCGAATTTCGGGCGCGGAATATTGTGAGGCGCGGGTAAATAGATCTGCCAGATGGCCTGCTTCTTGAGCCATTCCTTGACAGCGTTTTCTGAAACCTTGGTCGCCGCCGCAAGGTTCTTGATGGCCGCGAGTCCCTTCCAGTACCCGCGGGGGCTATAGTACGCATTCGCTAGCTTGCGCGTTAGGCGAACCGATAGTTTGGTATTAAGTTTGCGCGTGTTCATAGTATACGATGTATTCTAATATATCGGACAATCTCCAACATGCCCTCGCCAGATCGTCCGGTAACTGCGTCGATAATAATAAACCTTTGTTGGAAGTACAATCGCGATTGTGGGTTAAGTTCTGAAGGAACTTGGGAAAATCTAATCCCCCAGGATTGGTGGAGGAATCTAACATCCGCTTTGCGAAAAGGGTGGCCGCTTTTTCGTCCTCCCGCCACGTCTCGAGAGAATCTCGGGCCAGACGAATCATACCCTTTGCACCAACCATGTGGTGTTTAAGGGCAGTGTAGCCTACATCAATCATAGCAAAATAAAGTTCGTCAACTGACATCGTTCTATATATATATATATAAAAAAAGTTATTTAAAATAATTAATTTAAAATCTCGATTGAATATAGTAGCCGACGAGCCCCACCACACCCATTCCCACGACGATGAACGCGATCTCGCGGTCATTTTGGGGCTCTGACGGTACATAGAAATCTGAAAGTTGGGGCTCACGATCCAGCGGCGCGAGAATTTTGTGCGGATATGCCAGCGCGTACTCGCGGTTGGCTTCTTCAACGTTCTGAAAAGTTTGTGCGGCGTGATTTTCGCGGCGAAGCTCTTCATTGACCCAGTCCAGATGTGCGGTTCGTTTTTTCGACCACGCTTCCTTTGCGCTATTAAGTTGTTCTACAGCTAAATCGTGACGCTTACGCTCCTCATCCACGTTCGAGCTTCTCATTTTAGAGAATATAAAGTTGCTACCGCTGAACGCCAATGCGTTTACAAGCGCACCGCCTACTATTACTGCGATTGAAGCCATTTATTTCCATATATTAACTGGTATAATTCCAGCTTTAACTAGATAATCTCGGGTCCAAACTGCGGCCGCTACATCTAAGGTCGCGAGCCCTACGTCTCTCACAGTAAAGTCCAATTTGGGAGCGGATCCTCCTAGGGCCATCTTTGATAGTCGAGCATACCCGATACTGAAACCCGATATCACCACGGCGTGATAAAGCGCATTCACTAACATTTTACCATCTTGTTCAGCCATTATAATTGCATATAAAAGGGGTCGCGATCAATGTTTAAATGGGGCGCATCCAATCGCGATTAGTGTTTCGTAACTTTCTTCTGAACACTGGCTGGTTGTTTTTTTCGATAATATGGGGTATTTCCACACGCACAGGGCACCAACAACTGCCAGACGACCACCAACAACCCAACTCCAATTCACGAATTTGGGTTCAATCGGATTCGCCCAACTCCAACGGCAGTTGGTATTGGGTGTTGAGTGTGCTTCCAATTCGTGAATTGGGGGTGTTGTTGTACTCAACTCTGTCTTCAGATGTTTTGCTGTCTCCGTCCCCGATTGCAACGACTGTTTAGCCTCTCGAAGCTCGGCGAGTATTTTATCTTGTTTAACCTTTCGGGTGGCAGCCGCCGCCCGCCCATCTGCCTGTCTTTTGGGATTTTTTATATGCGGTATGTCATCCAGTGGCGGAGTAACACTCGGGTTCGATTGGTTTGGAGCAAACTGGTTCAACTCCGTCACTCTCGCGGGTGTGTCTTGTGTCATCATTTATGATATTAATATTAGGGCTTATAGTTTGTGGGCATATATGTCTAAATTGACAGTGTTTACCCGTGGTCAACGCGGTTTTCAGCGGAGCTAAGTACATTCCAAACTTGTGATAAATTGAGCAGCAGGCTGTTCTAAGAGTGTGACCTATAAAAGGGTCAGTCTCTAGATCGTCAATCAATCCCGTGGTGTTTGGTATAGGTAGAAGTATACTAACGGCGGTTGCGTACAAATGAATAGCCGCCGATCCGAGAGTTTTTGTCATCTCCGCACCTAACCTAGATTCGTATCGCGCATACATTTTATCGATCTCCGCATCTGACATCTTATCCACCTGAAAAACTGAGAGACGCCTACCGAGATAATGCTCCGATTGTCCCCCAGCAACCAGCGCAGCTAGCCGCTCTCGTCGCGCCGCATTTTCATTTTAATTCGGAGCCTATTGCACTCAACCCAATACCAACCGCCGTTGGAGTTGGAGTTGATTCCGATTGCTCTGTCGGATCATTATCTTTCAGGATGTTGGCAGTCGGAGTTGAGGTTTCTTCCATTAGCTGATCGAGAAGTTCGTCGCAGTTTATTTTTCTTAAAATTAATTTAACTATTCTAACAAGTCTCATCACTTTAACATATTGCCAAGCGCACCACCCGATACTTATGATCACCATTATGCTCGCAACAAAGCTCGCAGCGGAGTACCAAATTGTTAACATTGTTAACCATTGTTCAGCATTTGTTCAACATTTGTTAAGCAATTGTTCAGCAATTGTTCAGCATTGTTCATTCAATTGGTAAGCATTGTTAAGCATTGTTTACTTTGGCAATTTACTAACGAGCGTTAAGTAAGTTGCTAATTAATTAATTAAAAACTTAAAACTAATTGATAATTTCGTAAGCAGTTGGTTTATCAGTCTTTAGCAAAAGCTTGGCGTGCTTAGTTTCCGAAAGCATCTGTCGAATCTCCAGGCGCTCCTCGCGCGTTGGGATAACGTCATTCTCTCGAAGACAGTCATCGAATGAGTCTCGGTCCTTGCAGTGAAAGAGGGCGACCCATTTCGTTTGCTCGCGCAGATCCTTGAGGACGGCGTTGTACTTTTGAGTGGATATCCATACGCTTTGCCTAGCATGGCGGCCAGAAAATGCGAGCTCGGAGAGCATGTCCTTCTTTTTGGTCATCGCCGCCTTGGCTGAGCAATCATCAATCACGTATAGGGTGGGCTCACCCTGGAATTTTTGGTATAAACCACGCAGCCAATCGTGAAGCCTATCACCAGGGTCAATAACGTATACCTCAGGGTCGGTCCATATCCACGTACGCCGCTGATAAGTATCGTTGTGCCGCACAGTGGGACACAGGTTCACAATTTGACGAAAGGCATCGCGGTAGGAGCCCTCGAGCAAGTCTAGGATGAAAACCGTTTTTCCACATCCTGTCTGCCCACATATTATGGCAGAGTGAGCATCTCCAATCGTGAATTGGTATTGATTGCTAATTTTCTTAAAATTAATTAATAAATCGTTAGATTTAGTAGAGTGCTGAGACGTATCGGCCATCTTCGATGTTGAGTTGTGCGTCTGTAATTATATATAAGTACACGTTCAATGGCCCGGCTCCGTCCGCCTCTTTGGTTATCTGGATCGTCCCACCCTCGCTAGCGTTCTCAACTTGGCGTCCGTTGCCGTGTATTTGGTCGTCGTCGCTGGCTCGCATGTCTAGCCATAACGCGTATTTGGTATTCAGGAACTCCGCGAGGGAGACGGCCGAGAGATGCAGGTCTTTGGCAACTGCTGCAACCTCCGGAGAGCGCTTAGAGCCGGCAGCAAACTGCTTTCTTACTTCGTCCCACTGCTGGAGCGCGCGAAGACCCGCGCTGTAGAGTTAATTGGGTACTCCCTCGATCGTCACCTCTACCTTCGTGATTTTGGGGTTATAGAATTTGTCGGCTTTTATAGCACCGAACGCGTACCTAGCATCCTCGAACAACATCAGTATACCTTTCATCGAGCGGGCGGGTACGTTGACATTAATATTCCACAATGTGTCGCCTTTGTCTTTCGTCATCTTGCGATGGCGAAGAACTCGGTCGTAAAGTATGGCAACGCGCCCGGCATACTGGGTTCTGATCAATCGCGCGAGTTCGGGCATCGTGACCATGTCGTACTCCAGCGAAACATTATCTATCGTATACGTCGATAACATGTCGCTGGTTATGAGAACTCGGCCGTAGTCGTTGAACGTTAGTTCGTATTCGAGGCGGTCAGCCAAAGCGCTCTGATAGTAGGGCATGTGACTCTCCAGCAACTCAAAGTCGAGCGGAATGTAGAAGCGGTTGCCGTAAGCGCCCGCGACCGCGTTGTCGCTCGCGTTGTTATCTGCCTTGTTAGCAGACCCGATTCTAAGTATGGTTACGTTCTTATTTTTGCTGGTGTCAATACCCTGATAGACAGCGTTTTCGCGCTCTTGCGCCGTCATCCATAGGTCCTGATAACAATGGTAGACGTCGCTGTCATCGATCGACATCACCTCATTACCAGAAATCTTTATCATGGTCTTTTTGACGATGGCGCGACCCAGGTTCTGAACGACGGTTCGGTCCTCGTCCGTCGACGTCAGCGAAATAGTGAAAGCGAGGCGAACAGTCCCCGGCACTATGACGTCGTTAGCTCCGAGGTTGGGGAAGCGGACCAAGAGCTGCTGGTTCTGGTCGATCGTCGATGGGTTGTTCGTAATAACGACACTCTGTCTCACACCTTTTGCCCCGAGGGGCTCACGCAGTCTGCGGTATGGATTGAGTTTGCGACCGTATTGACTCGAAGACATAATTTAGTGAAACTATATTAAACCCGTATGGTTTTGTCTTTAATACATAATTAATTTTAAGAAATTATAAATATGGCTGATTACGATATTTGCTAGGCGAACCTTACGGAGGCTTATGATGCGTTGCTCTTAAAGGACTCTCTCAGCAAAGAAGCGACACTTACCGAACTAGACGGGAAAATAACAAAATTTCAAAAAGAGACCAGGTCGGATATTGATAAAGTCCGAGAAGACAGCCAGGCGGCCCTTACGGAGGGTTATGATACGTTGCGCTTAGAGGACTCTCTCATCAGAGAAGCGGCACTTACCGAAGTAGATAAAAAAATAACCAAATTTCGAAAAGAGGCCACGTCGGGTATTGAGAAAGCCCGAGAAGACCACCAGGCGGACCTTACGGAGGCTTATGAGGTGTTGCGCTCAGAGGACTCTCTCGTCAGAGAAGCGGCGGTTGCCGAACTAGATAAAAAAATAACCCGGTCGGGTATTGATAAAGTCCGAGAAGACCACCAGTCGAAACTTGCGGAGGCCCTTGCGGAGGCTTATGATGCGTTGCGCTTAGAGGACTCAACAGAGAAGCTACACTTACTGAACTAGACGGGAAAATAGCCGAATTTCTGAAAGAGACCAGGTCGGGCGTTGAGGGGGTCCGAGAAGACCACAAGGAGGCCATTGCGGAGGCTTATGGGGCGTTGCGCTCAGAGGACTCTCTCAACAGAGAAGCGGCACTTACTGAACTAGACAAAAAAATAACTAAATTTCGAAAACAGGCCCGGTTGGGGGTTGAGGGGGTCCGAACGGGTATTGAGAAAGCCCGAGAAGACCACCAGGCGGACCTTACGGAGGTTTATAGGGTGTTGCGCTCAGAGGACTCTCTCATCAGAGAAGCGGCGGTTGGTGAACTAGACGGAAAAATAACCGAATTTCAAAAAGAGGCCCTGTCGGGTGTTGAGAAAGCCCGAGAAGACCACCAGGCAGCCCTTGCGAAGGCTTATGAGGTGTTGCGCTCAGAGGACTCTCTCATCAGAGAAGCGGCGGTTGCTGAACTAGACGGGAAAATAACCGAATTTCAAAAAGAGGCCCAGTCGGGTGTTGAGAAAGCCCTAAAAGGCCACCAGGCGACCATTACGGAGGCTTATGATGCGTTGCGCTTAGAGGACTCTCTCAGCAGAGAAGCGGCACTTACCGAACTAGACGGAAAGATAACCGAAGTTTCCGATAAACTGAAACATGATCGTATAGCCGCGACCAAAGCTCTTGAGGAGGCCTCTTATAAGATTCGTACTGAGGCATATAACGCAAACAGTGCGCATGCCGGAATAGTGCGAACAATGAAAACGCTAAAACGTGCCATAACAGTTTGGGCTGAGAAGCGGGGCCCATTGGTTGAGGGGCACTATGAATATTCGTTCGGTGCCAAAGCGAGTAATAAATGCGGGGGATACACTATGACAGCTGCAGGTGAAGTTCCAAATGGCGGTCTGCTCGGTTAATGCTAGTGGTAAACCTGTGGGCGCGGTCGCGATGAATATTGTAGTAGATGGGGAAGAACGGGGGTTTGGAGTCACTAAAATCTCTGGAGATAGTTCGACTGTGGTTTCGTTCTCCGGTTATGATCGAATTAGACTTTCCCAAGGTAGTGTAATTAACTTTGTTACGAAAATCGGTGACCCAGAGAGTTCTTCCACTATTGTCTCATTGTTAATTGAACTTATTTTGTAAATACTAATATATTGAAAATCATGAACGAATCAACGCTTCCAATTGTCAATACCACTCCCTCAACACTGTGTACAATTAACGAAAGAAGTTCAGATTTTAGGTTGAATAATATCGTCGCTATGCAGGATATTTCAGTTAGAGAATATACAAATAGAAAAAGAAACGCTAAAAAATATAGACGCGCCCCGTACTAACCTACTATTCTCTATTTACACACTAGTAATATCGGGAAATACACATGCATATGGTTGGATGGCGGAATATTGTAAATATTGGTACTTATTCATGAGATATCACACAACCTTTTAGGTACTATCTCGCATGGTGTGTCTTATTTGATTATAAGGTTCGACAATGTCCAGCCGTGAGTAAACGATTGCCGTGGCACGAGGGAACTGTTTGAACCCCAAGGCCGTAGGCCGCGGGTTCAAACAGTTCCCCGAGTGCGACGGCAAATGTTTACGTACAACTGGACATGGTCGAACGTTATGCGTCGGAAATATCGTGTAATTTGAGCATATATGTGCTGTCCGTTTGAACACGGCTGTGAACGGTGTCAAACAACGGCAGTCATGTAACAATGTACTATATATGATGGTGATGTTTTTGTGTTTGTGAAGGTTCCGTCATTGCTGGCGTCGTAGGGACAACAATGCCACATTACACTGTATTCGGCGAGACGGTCCATGTGGCCATGAGACTAGAATCACTGGGTCAAGGTGGGTATCGTAATATCATCACTTGCGTACATGTTTAACCACACTAAATCAACAGATATGCATGCTCTGTCAAAGGTAGTATGGTAAAGAAAATAATCCAGATGTTTAATGCCATATACACTGTTTGCTTGCAGAGAATGGTCAATATATGTATGAATCTACTTCATAGGCATGTTACTGTATCTTTTACATCATTTATAAGCGTATATTTTGCCTTTGTCTTTTAATTTTGCACATCTGATGCTTTTGGGCCACCACCAGGTTGGTCATAGGAGATCGAATGCAAAGACAGGGGCAAGGTGTATGATCACGTGGTTGGTTACAACAACAACAACAGCAACAACAAGTACTGAAACTTCCAGAAGCCCTCAGATTCAAATATTTGGTGGTCTCAGTACTTTAGCCCAAACTTCTGCCGTTTCTTCGCAAACACGACATAAGTATGTGCCGAACTCACCTTACGACCAAAATGCAGCTCATGAAGACGCGGTTTGCTGCGCCATATTTCAACAAAATCCGTTGAATATTAAGGAAAATATCAAATAATACTTACTTTGGAGTGGGAAAGATTTCAACACTTTCAGCCATTGTTGTTGTTGTTGTAGCCACGTGATCATACGCCTTGGAGAAACGTGTACCATTGTGGGGGTTACTTTATTATACATTCATTGTTTTCATTATCACGTTCGGCTACGTTCTACTATTGACAGCAATGTCGTAATTTAAATCAGACGTGAAACATTGATAATGTTATCTCTGCAAACTTACCTGTTGAGATGTTGAGTTAAGTCATACGAATTACAACAGTGGCGGATGCAGGGGGAGGGGGGAGGGGGGGGGGGGGTGGCCCGGGGTCCCCCTTTCAGGATTCCAGATTTGTTTTTGCAATTGAGGAGCTGTCTGATGCTATAAAAAATAGCAAGCACTGTGGCAAATAAAGGTGATTTTATAAGATCAAGTTCCAGATATTATAAAGAGCTCATTCCGAAGAAAAATAGTCGTTCGAATTTTGACCCCCCCCCGCACCCCCGCCCCCACCCCAAATCCTGGATCCGCAACTGTACAATGCCAATAATTTGATAGCACTAACTGTTTAATGTTGAATTGTTTATTAATTCGCTCCCACGAAATAACAATTCGTTCCCACGAAATAACAATTCGTTCCCTCAATTTAACAATTCGTTCCCTCGAATTAACAATTCGTTCCCTCGATATAACAACAATTCGTTCCCACGATATAACAATTCGTTCCCTCGAATTAACAATTCGTTCCCACGGTATAACAATTCGTTCCCACGAATTAACAAATCGGTAAATTGAGGGAAAGAATTGTTATTTCGTGGGAACGAATTAATAAAATAAAGAATTCTAGGTCCCCTGTGGGACTCCGTAGAAGTGTGCTTCATGAAGTGACAACACATTGTTTCATTTCTGTAGCCTATTTCATCAACATTGCAAAGTATACTTCACTAGCAAAGTATACTTTGAGGGAGTAATCATTTATTTTTCCTGAAATGCATTATTTCATATAGAACTAACAAATGCATATATTTCATGATTAAAAGTATGCAGAATTATTATACTGAATTTATTACATTATCACAGCCAAATTGGCTGTGATAATGTAATAAATTCAGAATAATAAAAATTAATAAATTTATCATAAAATTGAAAATTTCTACCTCAAAGTATACTTTGCTACTAACGTATACTTTGCAATGTTGATGAAATAGGCTACAGATCATTGTAAATCATACTAGCTCCCGCAGATTGATGCAATGTCTAAAATGTTCACTGGCAGATTATTAATACAGTCCGCATTTGTTCCTGGTTCCACAAACGAACGACTGACTATTGTTTTCGCATCGTGTTGGCAACGTTTGCGTTTTTATATAATAGAAAACGCTGTTTTGGTTTAAACCAACGTAAGCATCGTTTTCTAATTAAAAACATCAACAACGATTTGAAAACGATGCGTTGAAAGAGACGACACGCGTTTAAATAGTTTAAAGCCGGGTATTTAAGGATCCCCTGATCATCATTCAATTCAAATATAATTGGTTCCTAAATGTGATGCGATATATGTATAACATATATTTGAACATTCGTTTTTTACTATATGCTAACTGACGCATGGAGTTGCTATGTCGGCCATCTTAGTGTGTAGAAGCTATCAGTAGGTTTTACCACTTGTGGCGTTTGAAACATACCACCAATATGACATTTGGTGCAAAATGTTCCAGAGACGTTAAAGAACAACGTCCTATTGGTTCTTTCATCGCACTTATACCACACAGTCTGATTTCTAAATAGTTTATTAATTTTTTGAGAATCCAATATAACAGTAAGATAAATGCACAGTGCTGTAGATATATACCAAGGGCCCGTTTCACTAAACTTCGTACGACTAAAATGTTCGTACGTGCAAAATTATGATAGTCTGTAATTTTCATATTAACATATTTTTCTTGTAAACAATTATTGGATTTACAGTTATTGAGCATAGGCTGCATATACAGCCTATGCTCAATAAATGTAAATCCATCAATTGAAATTTTCAGACGATCCTAAATTTGCACTTACGAAAATTTTAGTCGTACGAAGTTTAGTGAAACTGCCCCCTGTATTACCATACATACTATATAAACTCCTGTGACATGTAAGCAAATATCTGAGAGTAGTGTCACTGATGTCTACGTGCCTACTATACGAGGAAATACGGCCTTACATGTGGTAACACATACACTAACAATAGACTGTGCATCAGATTCAAAGTTTACACAATACATTTTATTTTGAGATTGATCGGAGGAGAAATGATCAAATATCTCACCTGTTGTACAATTTGCTGGCATAATATATATAGCATGCTGTTGTCATATCTGTCTACGATGCATTGCACCACATTTTATTAGATCTTTTATATTATTTGCTGAATGTGACAAACGCTGGAAGTGATGAAACAGTACGATGGCTTGTACATACACAGATGACAGAGATGCCAACTCAATGCACCATATCGTATACAGTAACAAAGACATTATATTATATTATATTATATTCATATATCACATCACTCTTAGGAAGCAATTATCATGGAAACCAAATACATGTATATCTTTCTATGACGTAATTCGTTAAACGAAATCGTTTCCACGTAAAAAAACAACCAAGACATAATCGTTTCTATGTATATCGTTGTACAAAACGATCGTTTTCAATGCGTTTTCCATCCGTTATCGTTTCAACAAAACTCCACCGTACTTCATTGACCACACAGCGAACCATTAGACAATTTGATATCACATTGCATGGATGCACTTTGTGGTATGAACGACAAATAACTCTTCAAGGCAGGTCCCGGCCTTCGCGCGCTTTACACTTACTGCATTATCGAGCTGAACCCAAGGTACACTAGTACAACTTCCGTTGGTTGAAAAGATGGCGAATGTCACCTTGTAGATATTTAATATCAGAGTAAAATTGGATATTATTTAAAGTGCTTTTTTTCATTCATACCACAAAGTGCCTGTGTCATGCACAAACTGGTTGGTGTTCACAATGACGATACAGATATTACAAGGTGCATGATCACGTGGTTACAACAACAACAACGTCGCCCACTCCAAAGTAAGTATTATTTGATATTTTCCTTAATATGTAACTGATTTTGATGAAATATGGCGCAGCAAACGCGTCTTCATGAGATGCATTTGGTGGTCCAGGGAGTTTGGCACAGACTTATGTCGTTTTTGCAAAGAATCTTCGCAAAAATGACATAAGTTTGGGCGAAAATACAGAGACCACCAAATGCATCTTAACACGACGCGTTTGATGCGCCATATTTCATCAAAATCCGTAATAGGGACACTATAAAAGAATACGTACTTTCAAACGGATTTTGATGAAATGTGGCGCAGCAAATGCGTCTTCATGAGCTGCATTTGGTGGTCCATGGAGTTCGGCACAGACTTATGTCGTTTTTGCGAAGAATCGATTTCCGTGTGACACGGAAATCGATTCTTCGCAAAAACGACAGAGGTTTGGGCGAAAATACAGAGACCACCAAATGCAGCTTAACAAGACGCGTTTGATGCATCATATTTCATCAAAATCCGGTACGTAATAAGGAGAATATAAAAGAATACGTACTTTGAATCGGATTGATTCTGGAAGTTTCAGTACTTGTTGTTGTTGTTAGTACCACGTGATCACACACTTTGTAATGCGGCCATTTTCGTTATATAGTAGCCATCGTGCCTTGTTATTTTTCGTAATTTTCAGCAAATAAAATTCATCTCAGCGAATCTATGGCCAACATACTGATATCTACAGGCAGTTTCGTTTTACGAAAGAGGGAAAAGTTTAAGGGAAAGGTAAATATTTCTACGAAACTTCATCAAAGAACTAGATTGATCAATCGTTGACTTTTTCATTCAACCGTAACAAACTTGCAAGACAATGTTAAGAGATCCGTGACAATCCAAGAACACGAATACCTTATAGAACATATATGTAGCTGTGACTGGAGAAATGTGGTTTATAGGTATTGCAACCATTGTAGATCCAGATCAGCCTGCGCATCCGCAAAGTCAAGAGTTGACGAAATTTTCACAGCAAATGTGGATTTGCACTGAATATTTCCTAAAAGTCTTGCCGTCATGTATGAAATGGGTTTTACGACCAGTGAATATCCAGTTCAGCCTGTGCATCCGCACAGTCTGATCAGGATCTGCAGTGCTCGCCATTCCAAATGTCGTAAATTGTGTAACTATTTATCATGAGATATCGAACATCTTCAAGGTGCATGATCACGTGGTTACAACAATAACTGAAACTTCCAGATTCGCCGGCTCCGATTGAAGGTACGTATTATTTTATGTTGTCGGATTTTGATGAAATATGGCGCATCAAACGCGCCCTGTTAAACTGCATTTGGTGGTCTCGGTACTTTGGTCCAAACTTATGTCGGTTTTGCGAAGAATCGATTTCCGTGTTTACCATGTTTACTGATATGGAAATAGATTCTTCCCAAAAACGAGAGAAGTATGTGCCGAAGTCCCAAGACCACCAAATGCAGCTCATGAAGACGCGATTGCCGCGCCATATTTCATTAAAATCCGTTGCATGTTAAGGAAACTATCAAATAATACATACTTTGGAGAGGGCGCGCTTTCTACACTTTCAGCCATTGTTGTTGTTGTTCTAACCACGTGATCATGCACCTAGATATTCATGGGTACAGACTCACACAGGTTGTCTCGGATTATAGAGAATAGCAGGTTAGTGCCGTGAATGGGAAAAATATCTGGCAAGGCTTAGGAAACGGGATGGGCGAGGCTCTGCCGAGCACATCCCGTTTCCGTGCCCCGCCGGATAAGGCTTTAAACTGCAATAAAAATAACCCCAGCCACCGCACATATTCATACGCAGTGATTAGGTCGTATTGGCAGGATATCAAAAACGTTTCACTGCACCGTGTTTCACGGCACATACGCACTGTGTTGACGGGATAAAATACGTTATATGTATAGTAGCTTCTATCCGTCGTTATTTACAATTGAGACATTCATCACCGCCTACGCTAAACCTGCCAACATTTGAAAATTTCTTTAATTACAAATATTTGATTATTGTGCTCGAAAGCAAGCAGCTTGATTGTCTGAGCCTGAGCTGTGCTACAGCTCAGGCTCAGACGATCAACGTGCTTGATTGCAAGCTGTTGACGTAACACCCAACTCATCACAATGTTTATTTCCCACCACCCCAGACGGACACCACCCTGCTGTCGGCGTTTAAGGGACAGGTGCAGACGTACTGGCTGCTGAGCAGCAAGGAGCTCTCCCGTGCAGACCCGAGTGCATCGTCCATACACACGGACAGTGACTCGGACACGGCGGAGGAGATAAGTCGGAACAGCAGCGCCACTGGCGGCCATGTGCAATGTCTAGGCGGACAGTAAATGCGGAAAGATAACTTTTCAAAGACTCCCGTACAGTCCGTCTATGCCCGTAATTACCAGCGGCTAAGACGCTGGTCGAACATTTCGTTTCGTTTCGGCTTTGTGTCAAACACCCTGGACGACCAAATGCAGCTCATGAAGACGCGCTTGCTGCTCCATATTTCATCAAAATCCGTTGCACATTAAGAAAAATATCAAATAACACTTACTTTGGAGTGGGCGAGCTTTCAACACTTTCAGCTGTTTTTGTTGTTGTTGTTGTTATTGTTGTTGTAACCACGTGATCATGCACATTGGTTTTTGGGGACAGTGTATCACTAATCTTAACCCTTACAATGCTGAATCAATTGTTTTCGTCTGCTGCTTATTATTTATTTTCCCTTTTTCTCATCGAAAACATGGTTTGACAGCACTTTAGAATCAAAAGTGCTGCCAAAACATACTTTTATCTAGAAGGAATACAACATATGAAACAACAGCAGACGACAATTTCCGGTTTCCGAATTCTGAGGGTTAAAGTTCGCATCGGTGCCTGTTGAAAGCTCTGTGATGTGTGATACCACTGAACTCTTCTCTGTTTTATATATGTATATGTTGTTTGATTTGTAAGTGGATGTATGCATCTGGGGCTGTTTCACTTCGTACGACTAAAATATTCGTAAGTGCAAAATTATGATAATCTGTAAATTTCACATTAACAATGTTTTCTTGTAAATAATTATTGGATTTACATTTATTGAGCATAGGCTGCATATGCAGCCTATGCTCAATAAATGTAAATCCATAAATTGAAATTTACGGACGATCTTAAATTTGAACTTACGAACATTTTAGTCGTAAGAAGTTTAGTGAAACGGGCCCCAGTTTCGTAGCATGCGATATTGCGCGGCGGAACGCGTGACATATATCCACATACAAATCAAACAACCTTTTTGTTATATACGTGTACGTATATCACTCATAATGTACATTGTATATGCGCCTTGTAGAGCCGACTATTGTTCATCGACGACTATCGTTCACGTGTATAATTAAGACGGGGGAAAATAACGTAGCCATTTCTGAAGCCATTTCACCTTTACTGTGCGTGCGTCGTTGAACAACTTAGACACTTTTTAAGAAACTTCACTACCGGTAAACATTAGTCGTTGACAATAGTCGTTGGTGTTAGAGCCGACTATTGTTCATCGACGACTATTGTTCACGTGTATGTAATTAAGCCGGGGGGGGGGGAGAGAAATATCGTAGCCATTTCTGAAGCCATTGGCTTCAGAAATGGCTACGGTATTTTCCCCCGGCTTTGACTTCAGAAATGGCTACGGTATTTCCCCCCCCCCCCGGCTTAATTACATACACTAGAACGATAGTCGTCGATAGGGTTAGTATGGCTTCAGAAATGGCTACGGTATTTTCCCCCGGCTTAATTACATACACGTGAACGATAGTCGTCGATGAACAATAGTCGGCTCTACAGCGCCTTAAAGGTACATGCACAGTCAGTAGTCACAAAATGTTCTTTATATGAAGTAAATAATAATATAATATATACTCAACAAAACTAGAAACGTCCCTGTTTTATAGCCGGTGTAGCTCTGTCTATGTATGTACCACATGTTCAAAGTACATGTATTTTAAACCGTGGCGATGTTCAGAATACGATCGTGTAGAGATTAGCCGATACACACGGTTTACATAGCGGCCAGTGACCAGAACGTTGATTTCCACTTTTTGCACGTGCACGCTATACTTGTCATCGATAAGGTGATTCAGTTCATGTCGTACCATTCATGCGATAGGGGCTATTCGGAAAATTAAAAAACTTTTTTAATTTTTCACTGTTTTCGATATGCCACGGCTTTCCGAAAACGAGCGAAATCAGGCAATTGGGATGCTTGCGGGTGGGATGGCCGCCAGGGCGGTCGCGCCTCGGTTTGGTTGCTGTCGGAAGACGATTGATCGTCTTGAGCCCGGTACCAGCAGACTGGGGCTGTTCACGACCGGCAGCGACCTGGTAGGCCTCGTGTAACGACGGCTAGAGCCGATCGTTACATCACGTTGACGCACTTACGTCAACGTCGATTGGCAGCCACAGTCACTGCTAGGCGATACGGTGTCTCAGGGCAGACCATTCGCAACCGGTTACGTCGTAACGCCCAACCAATCCGGGCACACCGCCCGTACACTGGTCAGATAATGACCCAACGTCACCGTGCTGCCAGACTGTCATGGGCGCGACGTCATCTGAACTGGAGAAGGGCTGACTGGAACCGAGTTTTGTTCACCGATGAATCTCGGTTCACAGTTAGTCATGCTGACGGAAGATTACGGGCATACAGGCGTAAAAATGAAAGATTCACCGATTGTTGCATTGTTGAGAAGAACAGGTTTGGGGGACGGAGCGTAATGGTCTGGGGTGGGATCATGGGAAACCGGAAGACATATTTGGTTGTTGTACAGGGCAACATCAATGCACAACGTTATGTTGCAGATGTGCTAAATGCACATGCCTTACCATTTATCCATTAGCATGGTCCTGGTGTGACATTGATGCACGACAATGCCCGCCCTCACGTAGCCAGGGTCACCACTCAATACTTACAGCAAAACAACGTCGACGTCATGCCATGGCCCGCGGTCTCCCCGGATCTCAATCCCATTGAGCACATATGGGATGAGCTGGGCCGCAAAGCACGAGCTAACCATCAGATTGACAATGTTCGCGATCTTACACGGGCGTTACAACGGGAATGGAGGAATTTGCCCAACGCATTGGTATTGCGTTACGTCACGTCGATGCGGCGTAGGATCATTGCATGCATTCATGCAAATGGTGGCCACACTCGGTACTAACGAGATTTACTGAATTTGCCACATTACTTATTGAAATTCCATCTCTAAACATTAAGTAACACATTTCTGAGTTTTTGTGATTTTTGATTTTGACCCCTACCGCCCTTGGCCGGTTATCTCTCGAATATTTAACAAGATATCCAAATGCAATTTATTGGCTTTGATACAGAAATGAATGAACTTGTTTTTCCATTTTGATTTTTAAAAGTAACCCTTTTGGTTTTTGATGAATCTTTCCTTAAACATGGAGGGACGTTTCTAGTTTTGCTCAGTATAGTATAATTGTGTCACTATTCCACCAGTGCTAAAGATTACAAGTGCCCGCTATGCAGATATAATAATTTAGTAATATTTATTTTACTGATAGTGACGCGCGGGATTATCAGACTATATTCATATGCAAATGATGCATGGTGTTTGTTAATAATGTATACTAATTAAATGCGTCACGTTAAAAAATAATATTTTCGACAGATTATAAAGTATGATCATTGCACATCAAAAATCAAATACAGATAATCAATGGTAATGTCCGTTAACATTTTAAGGAAACACGGTTATCGCCCCTGATATCAGTGTATTTACGTCTGATATAAAATGTATACTAATGCCAATCAATACGTGGGGTAATGGTGAATGAATATTTATTTTGCCAGAAAATGTCTCGGATGATGTCGCTGATATAAAGACCATTTTGTGTTTACTGAGTGGGCCTGTACCTTTAACAAATACAAACTATGACTAAAATAAACAAATTATCCATGGTTTAGAAGGAACTAGTTTACGAGGTGGAACGTAGTTCTGGCACTAACTGATATGAACTCACGAGGACATCAATATGAAAAAAATATTCTCATCCAAATTTTGGGGGAAAATGGGGCGGGTGGGACATTTTTTATTTTTTATTTTCAGGCAATACTAAAACGAAGTGTTGAACGGCAAGGCGCAGTTGCGTGCACTAGTGTTTTGTAATAACATGTTCATATTGAAGTATTGCTAATCTGGAGGGGGCGGGTTCCGGGGTTGCTGTATTGCGCTACGTAAAGCACTCAGATAAAAAGCTGTGGGAGCGGTATGATACGCGGGCCGCATCATTCTCGTAAATTTTACCAAGTGTTTTTTAATTTATTTATTTTTTAAATAAAAAACCATTGGGCGGGCCGTTTTATTAGGTGCGGGCGGGGATGAGAATCTGAACATTAATTTTGTGTAGCCTTACGTATATAAGTATAAGTTAGATCACGGTTCGTCCGCATGTAAGAGGAGAATTTATCTCGCGGATTATCGCTTGTACATGCGGAAAAGCGTCATCTAATTTATTTATCACATCCTCATGCACATACCTTGCACAAAAGCTGTGTTAATACAGAAACAACACCCGGACATGTGTCAAAGATGTGATAATAATAAATAATTACATTCTAGTTTACCTCGGCTCGTCAGTCTCTTGTGGGCAGTATTTATAATGTCCAATGCTAGAGAGGCGCACATGAACATGATAATTGTGTATCTTCTCGGCATACCCTATAACGACTATTAATGTATACACATGGCGCGCGCAGTGTATTAACCCAGTGTAATACAAAATCCGAATACACTAGTGTAATAAATATGCAAATGAGCTCGCTACAGAAAACATGTTAGGTGATGAGTAAAGCTTCAAATTATAATGATGTGCTTATGCAATAAATGTAATCTAACATCTGTGTTGATTTAATATGAAATGTATTACTCGTTGATTGATGTCATAAGAAACTCAGATAAATCAGTCAAATCGTTTAATAAATATCATATTGAACCACCACTCATATAAAATCCTCTATTTATTAATATCTTTCCATCTTCAACAGTTATGCACATTATCAATGAAGGTAGAGAATACCAGGCTAGTGTCTTTTGATATCAAGTTTATCAGGCAAGGCTAGGAAACGCGTAGGAATTCCGGAATTTGCCGAGGAATTCCTACAGTTTCCGAGTCGAGCCTGATAAACTTGATATCAAAATACACTAGCCTGGTATTCTATTTATCAGGTAACGTTTTATGCTCGAAAATGACATTAGATGACGTCGTATTCTATGGACAGAACGTGGACTTGTTTACGTTGCGTCATTACAATGACGTCATTCGGTAACGTCACGTGACGTCATCCGACCAATGGAACGTCAGTTTTCACTTTGTTGTAACCCGGATGTTGATAGCAGGTCAATGCCTGATACAACAATATGTTATCAGTCAGTACGTATTCGGTCAATACAGGGCAGGTTACCTGATAAAATGTTATTACAGGACGTGGATAAAGTGTAAGTAAGTAAGTAATTTGTTTATTATAGTGACATGTGTTAAAAACGAAACAGGGAATATGTACAATATAATATTGACGAAAACACCCGGCCCTATGGACCTATATGTCAGTTTTAGGTAACAAATGTATGTGTAAATATACAATGTGTATGTTTATGATTAACATGACAGTTTTACGTTACTAGCAGCAAATGCATGAAGCTTCTAGATGCTGCACTTATCGTAACTCTTTTCATCAAGTCCATATGAGTATAATCAGTATAATAATTCTGCATATTTGTAATCATCAAATATATCCTTGCGTGTCCGATAATCGTGAACCTAAGCATATATAACTCATTAATAGCATTTGTTTTATCATTCAAAATGTGTCTAAGATGCGCATAATCACAACATATTGCTGAAATAACACTGCATAACAGAGAGAAATACTGCATGCATATTTGCGAGGAGGCCGCCATTGAATGTACTCAATTTCGTAATACACATTTCCCAGCATGCAATTCGTTTGTGTTTACACAGGAATTCATGGAAATAGGCCAAGATGAATTTAATATTGGTTTATAGTCCCACTTTTGATAATGCAGTGACCTTTTATTTTTAAATTATTATTATTTGCTATTAATTAATCATTTTAATGGGAAGTATTAAAAATATAAATTAACAAAAATTGCTTCATTATTCATAGACACACATTTTATGGGACATAATATAAACATGGTATGTGAACAAATGTGTGCATGCAGAATACTAGAATACCAAGGAATCATGTAGTGATTTGATAATATAACATGTATTCACATTGTCATAGGGAAAATACACACACTATGTCAAACATAATTGATACTGTTGGCAACAAAAATCATGGATATTTTGTGTAGGAATTGAAGGAAAAAAAAATTGGCAATAAAAATACAAGGAGGACGAAAACCAAATAAAAAAAACATCATGGCCTTAATCAAACCGGAAGTTGCTAGACGCAGTGTAGGGGTCAATGAACTTTTCCTGAAAAGTTTACAGGACGATCATACCAAGTACTAATACAAGAATTTTGACTTTTGTTGCCATGGATATATGGGAATAGTGAATTTTATCAATTTTAAGTAACTTGTAGAACAATGTGTGTTAATTTACTTGTTTCACACGCATTTTTTTCTGGACTGAGCAGTTTTTGACAGCAGAAGATCAGATGTCAATATTTACATCCGGGTTTTCATGCATACGTCAAAACACGCGAGTAAGGACCGAGGTATCCAAAAACACGAAGATGGAGACTTCACGAACTTAGAACACTACACGATATGCAGTTGTTAGGTTTAAAAGATATAATACATTTCGGGAAAATAAATGATTACCCCCTCAAAGTATACTTTGCTAGATAAGTATACTTTGCAATTTTGATGAAATCTGCTACTGATCAAGACATGCACTGTTTCCATTCCATCAGTGGGGCATTTTGGTTTTGCGATCAGTATATACCCAGATCAACCTGTCGAGTGATACGGTTTGTCACGATATGCACTGTTCGCAACTACATCAATGAAACACATGTCATGCTTCTAAAAAGCAATGTCAAGGTGTATGATCACGTGGTTTCCGAACCCGATTTTACGACGTAACATAGTCTGTGACGTCATTTTTACAGTGGATTTTCATTAAAATCTTCCTAACAAACGGACGGATTTTGATGATATGTAGCGCACCAAAGACGATGGCTTATGTGTTGTATCGGTGCTCTGAAAGTTCTTTACAATAACTTATACATTTCACAAATAATCGAGTAGCGTTTATTTCTTACATTCACGTGCTCTAGTTTTTATTTACATTTACTGCAACCGATTCTTCGTGAAAACGACATAATGATGAGATTAAAGCCGCCTATACAATACACGACATGATGAGATTAAAGCCGCCTATACAATAAACGACATAATGATGAGATTAAAGCCGCCTATACAATAAAGGGCAACGTGTAACGCATTTGCTGCGGTATATTTCATAAAAATATGTCATTCCATTAGCAATATATTAAAGGAAATATACTGTAAACACATCTAAAAAACATGACGGCATGCCGTTCGGAAACCACGTGATCCCCCACCTTGAATGTAGATCATTATCAGGTAAGATGAGTGTGCTATTTGATCAAGAACTAGATTGGTCAGAAATCCTGTATGTCACATGTTCCCAGTCACAGCCACATACAAGCTGGTGAGCTGTATGTCACATGTTCCCAGTCACAGCCACATACAAGCAGGTGAGCTGTATGTCACATGTTCCCAGTCACAGCCACATACAAGCTGGTGAGCTGGTTTTCCGATCCTGTACCTGCATTATAAGTAGAGACACGCTCGCTGGTGAGCTGGTTTTCCGATCCTGTACCTGCATTATAAGTAGAGACACGCTCCAGATAAGCGTTGTGTCTAACGCGTACTGTACCCCCTGATTTCAAAAACATTGCGTATTTTACTTTTACAAATTAATTATTGATTTTCTTCATTAGTTAATAGGGAACGAATGTTAACACATATAACACATTTAAACATACACTTATTTGAGCTGCAAAATTTTGCAGCTTAACTAAGTGAATGTTCAACTTTATGACAGTATTTTTACTACTCAATTTGAAAATCAATGCGTATTTTGACATTGCTATGCGTATTTTGTACTCCCATTTTTGAAAATCAATGCGTATTCAGCTAAAATATTTGCGTAAAATACGCAAATACGCACCTCATGTGGAGTTCTGCGTAACATATTGTTGAACTTAACAAATAAATACTTTTTCTACATTTGTAACACCCTGTATATGGTCTTAATTCCGAGTTATGCGTTTGTACATGTGTAAATATATACATTTGTACTAAATGTATGCTTTATTAATTAAGTTATATAATGTTTTCAACACATGTGTATATGTTTTTGTTTGCATTGTATTTAGTTGTGTCACTGTCTCAATAAAGTACGTGGTGAAATGTTAGTGTGGTGTTGTGATTCGCTATACTCACTTTCTGTTGGAGAAATCGGGCCAGAACTCTGACCAGTGTCAACAGCGATCGCTAAATTGTCAGAGAAATTATAATCAGGGGGCCGTTTCACTAAACATCGTACGACTAAAATGTTCGTAAGTGCAACATTATGATAGTCTGTAAATGTTACATTAACAACGTTTTCTTGTAAACAACTAATGGATTTACATTTATTGAGCATAGGCTGCATATGCAGCCTATGCTCAATAAATGTAAATCCATCAATTAACATTTCCAGACGATCCCTAAATTTGCACTTACGAACATTTTAGTCTTACGAAGTTTATTGAAACGGGCCCCAGGTAAGTATAAATTTGGACTGAAGAATTTTGAAACGTTATTACCTCATAATCAGGATATGTGTATTGTTTAGTAATAAGGAAACACATGGCTTAATCAGTTCGTTGCCCTACTATGCTGTTAATTACAATACAGTTTGAACAGGATATATTGCGTGATGCTTAATACATTTCAGCCCAAGACCTTTATCAAGGAATTAGGAATATAATTCCTTGATAAAGGCCTTATGCTCAAACGTTGGAATGCGGTTTTTACAGTTTATTAAGCATCGTAGATTATAATGTGCACACAACAACGTTTATGAATAGAAAGATAGCTTTATAATCGAGAGTTCTAGATGTATCAATGCACAGTCCAGCGTTGTTCAGATTGAGCGTTTCCAATCCCTATGGTCTGTATATCTCTATGATGCACTGCTACTATTGTGCTCGTATGTCTTGACGTTTAACATGATGAGATCACGTTTTATGTTTTGATGATTTAAATGACGCTCCTGCATCACGGTCCCAGGTCTGTGGAAACGATTTGTTTAGCGTAACTAAAGTGAAAACATACGAAAACAAACTTACTTGGCTTTCCGAGCGTTTGTTCTGCCACAGTGTCTTCATGGGCGGATTCAGGGGGGGGGGGGGGGGGGGGTGTGGGGGGGGGCGGGTGGCGGACCCGGCGCGCACACCCCCACCCCCCCCGTAAAATTCGCCGAGTAAAATTTACAAGTTACAAGGCACGTTAAATGCCAAGTGCCATGTATTCCATGCATTTTTCGCTCATTGTCTTATTGTTTCAAAATTTGAAGGTTTTCAATAAAAAATCGTGTCTAAACAGACTGTGACAGTGTCAATATTTTTGCTCTAAAATGCGCCAAAATGCAGGAAATGCGATGTAGATTTCAAAAGATTTCCGGGGGGAAACTGCCCCCGGACCCCCCTAGCGCTCCGCTCGGTCGACTATTTTGCAATACTTTACTATATTATAGTCGAGTATTGCAAAATAGTTACGCCCCCCCCCCCTAACCCGAAATCCTGGATCCGCGCCTGAAAATCACAACGTATAAATGTCAGTGTATGGGCTCACGTGGTCTATTGTTTTGTCCAACATAATACCGGCGCTTCTGAGGTATCGGGTAAATCGTAGTGTTCACTAATATGACTGCGGTTTCTTCCTTTTAATGATCACCATGTTCCAGCCGTTAACACTATACTACGAGTCCGCCAATACAAACTTTAGCAGCATTATATTACTTACGTAGTTAGTCTGAACATTCTGCAGAGAAATTTTAATCGAACCAAGTATAAACAACGTTTGATTCCGTCCGATTCAAATTTCTGTGGTCGCCGCCACACACCTGACAAAACAATAGACTACGTGATCCCATAACCTGAGAATAAATACCATATCGCAAGCTCATGTAAGACACTATATGCATGGTTTTTCAAGCACAATAATACTTCAGCGAAAATAATACACATATGTATATTCCAAATACATCGTTACTCGAGTTTTGGGATGAAAACAACAACAACAACAACAACAACAGAAAACGGGGAAATACAAATTGCATCATCCTGAATCAGTATCCAAGGATGGAACGCAACATCTCCAACTTTATTTACACGACGTAGTAGTCAGGGGCGGATCTAGAGGGGGGAGGGGGGTTTCGGAGTTGCAATCCCCCCCCCCCCGTTCAGCCACGGAGTTTATGCATCAGTCAATGTAAGTCCCCGCCCCCCCCCCCCCCCCTCCGGAGGAATAGCGGGACTTATATTTTCGTTGCTGTTAAAGCCCCGGTGAAGGCCCCGCACTGCGGGGCAACATTGTCGGTAAAAGCCCCGGTAAAATGCCCCGCACTGCGGGGCCATCTGGTGATTTTAAATGTGAAATATTCTTGCACGAAAATGATGTGTTGTAGAGCAAAATGTCACTTATAAATAGTAGATATCTGGGAACTTTTATTAGTATGGGAAGCCATTATTACAATCCAAGCAGCTTTATTCGTTGTAGATGTAATTGGTAGCACATTTGGCCTGCTACTCGTTCTATTTCTAGGGTGGTTGACTTAGTGATATAGTTGTTTTTGAAACCGTTACAGTCGATGATCAGCTGGGTAATGACCGATATGTTTAGTTTGTAAAAGTTCGAGTCTCCTAGCACTTTTTGGATTTCTTGACGAAACGCCGGGTAGGTCTGTTTCCGAACTTCGTGTAGTGCTGGGCATCTTAGTAGCATGTGTGACGCATCCTAGCTCCGCCTCCAAATGACAGTTAGGACAAGTAGGGTCGACTAAGTACAGGGTAAATATGTGTTTGTTGCTTTGAAATAGGTACGTTCCTGTTAATAGTAGTAACCAAATAAATAGCCGCTAACCTTTGGCACCACCCACGGACTCGGTAGAAGGAAGGTCGGATATGTGTGAATAGTATTAAATAGCGCAAAAGTGGACCCTTGCATGATACAAACTTCTTAACCGTATTAACGCACGGACACACGGACGGTGCAAACACTATATGACACCGGCTCTTCGAGACAGGGTTCATAAAAAGTACACCCCCCCCCCCCCCTATTAATAGTATAAAATGCAGCACTTTATACTTTTACTTACATGGGGAGGGTGTGTGTGTGAGAAATAGGATTTTTCCAGTGGGGGGGGGGGGTCTCGGGATTTTCCATGGGGGTTGGGGCGGGGGTCTCGGGATTTTCCAAGGGGGGGGGGTCTCGGGATTTTCCAAGGGGGGGGGGGGGTCTCGGATTTTCCAAGGGGGGGGTCTCGGGATTTTCCAGTGTTTGTTGGGTAAAAAATCACTTTACAGGTGGGGGGCGGGGTCTCGTGATTTTCCAGGGTTGGTCGGGTAATGAATCACTTTCCAGGGGGGGGGTCTCGGGTTTTCCTTCAGTGTGTGTGGGGGGGGGGGAATGTCTCAGAATTTTCCACGTGTTGGGGGGGGGGGGCTGGGATAACGGATAACGGATAACGGCAGTGCAATATAAACAGAGAAATTATTTGAAAACAATTTTGTTTATATTAAACAAAATTTGCCAGTATTAAACAGTCCACAGTGAAAGTAGATCGTATTAAACAGTTTAAACCCATGTCACCCCTCCCACACAACAGTATTCAGGTAAACATACATGTACATATCTTGATAACAGTCTGATAAAACCCTGGTAAAGCCCCGGTAAAGCCCCGGGGTATGTCCCCGCTCAATTTCTTAGCAACAGTTAAAGCCCCGGTAAAGTCCCCGCAGTGCGGGGCATCATGAAAGGTAAAAGCCCCGGGGTATGCCCGGTAAAGCCCCGCCCCTCCCCCGGAGGGGATTTACATTGACTGATGCATTACATAGATCACAGTTTACCACAGTTTACCACCAGTTGGAGTCTGAATTTAAATGCCGTACAACACAGGAATGTGCATTTCGAAGAGCTCGAAAGTAGGACAACCCCTTAGTTGCGAACAGTAACTCTTGCAATCACTCCCGTACCGTCCGTAGCTCCGTAGCTAGCTACGGACGGTACTGGAAGAGTTACCTTCGCAACTAGACAACCCCCCCCCCTCCCCCACCCCGTTCCCTAAATGATGGATCCGTCCCTGGTAGTTCAGTTTCAAACATTGTTTACTTCTGAACATAAACAAACAAACATCATCGGCAGCAACTTCTTCGTGGTACCACGATCAACTGAACCGCATAATGTAGCAGCACTGTGCATTTTTCACACTGTTGGTAAAAGCGGCCTCACAACGCCTGAGGTCAGTGTAGTCCTAGATCAGATGACTACGCTGTTCGCCATTCAAGCACTATTGAATTAAACGTTCTACATTCAGTGTTGGTTAGATCCGAATTCCGATTGTATGAATACGAAATGAGGACAAAGTTCCTTTATACCGTTTCAAACGAGTTAAGGTCATTAGTTTCACCCGCCGACTATATGTACATTTCGAGTACGTAGCTGCACCTGATCAAGTGAACCGTATAGTGCAGTATGCCTACTGTCTGTTTCACGAAACCGGCCTAAATTGTACGGCCATATAAACAATGCAGAAACAATATTCTTTTTTTATCATATTAAATTTTATCAAAATTTATGAATGAGCCTTCTTTTTATTTCGTAAAATTTCGTGAAATTTGGTCAAATATTGATTTTTTTATGAAAAAAGAATTTGTCTATGGGAATTTAATATGGGGGAAAATGAGGTGGAGGAGCTGGGGGAGGAGCAAAGAAACTAAAAACAATTGGAAATTGACTCTGAAACCTTGCTAGATATATTGGAAATGATCTAACTAAGAAAACAAAAGTTAAATTTTGAAAATCGGTCCAGTATTTCTGAAATTCTAAAAAGTTTCCATGCGGAAATTATTTTTTCGCAATAAAATCAATATTTGACAAAATTTCACGAAATAAAAAGAAGGCTCATTATTAAATGTTGCTTTAATTCAATAATATCAAAAAACAACCCATTGTTTTTGCATTGGTTATATGGCCGTAAAATTTGGGCAGGTTTCGTGAAACAGACAGTAGGCATACTGCACTCTATGGTTCAGAGGATCGTCGCTGCTCGCCAACTTCCATCACTAAGGTGGTGTCAATGTAATTGGGTTACGATCTGACAAAACCGGGCTTGTTTCACATCTATAGCCGATTTCACCAACATTGCCAAGTATACTTTTCTAGCAAAGTATACTTTGAGGGAGTAATCATTTATTTTTCCTGAAATGCGTTATGTTATATAGCTATAACTAACGACGGCATAATTATATTTCATGATTAAACATATGCAGAATTATTGTACTGAATTTATTGCATTATCACAGCCAAAATGGCTGTGATAATGTAATAAATTCAGTATAATAAAAATTAATAAATTTATCCTTAAATTGAAAATTTCTCCCTCAAAGTATACTTTGCTAGATAAGTATACTTTGCAATGTGAAATGGGCTACATGACTGTGCTATGTTAATTTAAGACCACTCCACTTCACACAAAATGATTTTCAGACTAGCAAAGTTATAAGAAGTGGGTGTATATTCCTACAAAATTAATGAAAATTATTTGCAAAAAGTGCAGATCTTGATGAGACGTTTCGTTACGAGCCTTCTCATCTGGATCTCCACTGTTTGCAAACACAGCTAAAGATGTATGTAGTGTTGAACGGGTTAAATGTTTCAGTGTACATTGTATTTCATTCGTTTCATCAAATTTGTTTTCTACATTCAATTAAGAATGTGTATATCGTTATTAGGCTTCACGCATGCGCAGGCCGATCTGAAGCTGAACGTGTCGCCCACACCTGTCGTTTTGGGAAACAAACAAATTATCATTTGACATTTTACATCACTTTGCATATATTTCTATTCAAATTTGTCTAAAATGAAGAAAACCTATGTCATATTCAAACATAGAAACGACACGATCTGGCTGGAGAGATTTTGGGATGGGATTTATTTATCATGGGCGATATTTTAAAATACACGACACTTTGCTAAACTATTCAATATTTGCGATTATCACATACGTACTTTCGTTTCCCATTGAAACACAATGGAATGCAAGACGTCAATATGTTTTCTTATTGATGTCTAGTGAGTTCATATTGGTCAGTGCCGGAACTACGCTTCACGTCACAAATAGTTCTAAATCACCACTAATTTGTTTATTTCATTTATATTTCGTATATGTTTTGAAGCGCATATACATTGCGAATGATGGACGTATATAATAAAAAGGCTATTTGAGTTGTATGTTGATATATGCCACTCGTTCCGCCGCGCAACGATATTGCGCTCCTAAAGTCGCGCAATATCGCACGCTGCGAAACTCGTGCATATATCTACATACAGATCAAATAACCTATAATTATTTGTTTACAGAATAGTTTGTTCGTCGAAAAAGGAAACAAGTTTGGGTACTCGTAGTTTATACATGATATTCTATAATAATTCCAGCACATATTACATAATATATCACATATTTACACAATTCCCTAACATTTGATTGGTCCGTTGCAAGTCTCCGTCCAATATTTATATCCCAGTAAACTCCATGCCGAACTACTTTCCGTAACCGTCAGGCGCAGTTAAAATAATTCTTAAGAAAACGGAAAATAAACACATTTTCTTGATGAATTTATTTCAAATGCTGGAATTATAAGGAATGAATGGCATTTTTGTGGAATTTATCGGGGATATAAACTTGGAAAAGTCGCGGGAATACTGGACGAGGCCTTAAAAAAATTACAATTTTTTTAATTATTTTTCGAAAATTGTAATTTTTTATCGCTTCGTCCAGTATTCCCGCGACTTTTCCAAGTTTATACCCCGATAAATTCCACAAAAAGGCCATTCATTCCTATATTATATGTATTATTTCTCAGGACAATTTATAAAGTCAGTCGTCGTTTGTTTCTTTAGTGGATTTTCAAACGTGATAAATTCTTATCATCAAACTCGTCTTCGGTTGCATCAACAAATGTCATTATTGCTTTTCACGTCTTAATCAATTAGCGCTTCGTCTTGTTTTCCTAAGCTGTTAATTACTTTTGCTGACATCAGGCCATACTATTTTTGTTCTCTGTTAAGCGTCCTCCCAGATGGCAAAACGGTAAAAACAAACAAGGCCTTAAACAACGTAGATAAATGTATGTTAAAGACTTACTCGACCATTTGCAATTTGTTTAGGGTTGAAGTTGGGTTTAACATAAATTTGAATTGTCGCCAGCAAACTTTAGAACAACTAAGAAGAATTACTCTTAATAAGGTTATTAAGTGTAAATTTATGAACGGATTTAAAACTTGGACCCACTCAGTTTTCATATAACTTCACCAGTAAATAGTGTCAAATAGCATACACGTTCTATTTTTTCACAGTACCAGTCTCAAAGCTACGGAGGCCCGCAGGGAACATGGATTTTTGTTATTAATTTGTGACCACGAAATAACAATTCGTTCCCTCAATTTAACAATTCGTTCCCTCGAATTAACCCACGATTTAACAATTCGTTCCCTCGAATTAACAATTCGTTCTCACGAAATAACAATTCGTTCTCACGAAATAACAATTCGTTCCCTCAATTTAACAATTCGTTCCCACGATATAACAATTTGTTCCCACGAATTAACAATTCGTTCCCGTGGGAACGCATTGTTATTTCGTGGGAACGAATTGTTAAATAGAGGGAACAAATTGTTAATTCGTGGGAACGAATTGTTAATTCGTGGGAACGAATTGTTAAATTCGGGGAACGAATTGTTATTTCGTGGGAACGTATTATTAAAAAAAGAAAGAATTCTGCGTTCTCTGCAGGGCTCCGTACAAAGCCTAATGCACGCGGACGCGTAACAGAGAAAGAACTTTGCATGGCCTCAACTTCGGAGTGCAAACACACCCATGTTGCCGCAATATGTATGCTTCTGTTTAGTCGATTTCAGTACTGCCGTACACTCGACCCTTCAATCGAAATCATCCTCAATATGCGGCTTGGCCCAGAGATAGCAAACTGAAAACACTTATTCTCCCGGAAGTTACAACTTATTGAAACCGGTATCACGTGACCATATTATTGTTGCTGCCCGGTTCTCGGCCCATGTCGATTTCATCAACATCCGAATTGCTCCGAGCAATTAGACCCAATAAAACCTTTGAGTTCGGAACCAGTGCCAAAATGTATGGCGTATAAAACAGATGTTCAACCTTAATTTACCGCGATAAAATTAAGAGAATACACAAACGTATCCATTTCTGTTAGCGGAATGTTACATATTCAAACGAAATACACAATGGATTATACATACGTGTTGGCAATTATCATTCAGGTAAGTGCTTACGTGAAAATGCATTAAGTTCATTGTAACACGCGTACAGTGTAATATCATAATCCGCTGTTATGGCTTCGATATGTCTGCAGTACGCTGTATTAAATGCTATCATTCGATTCTGTGTTGGTAGGTCCGGCAGCATGTGTTTCTTCACCATTAAGTAAAACGTGAGGTAGCATGTGTTTCTACATCATTGATAAAATTGTTAGTTAATATGTATTTATTAAGCATTGAGCATGTTGAGTAAGCTTTAACAGTCAGTATCAGGACCGTTCCCTCAATTTAACAATTCTTTCCCTCGAATTAACAATTCGTCCCCACGAAATGACATCAATCTTACAATTAGTTCCCTCAAATTAACAATTCGTTCCCACGATATAACAATTCGTTCCCTCGAATTAACTATTCGTTCCTACGAAATGACAATTCGTTTCGTCAATTTGAAAATTCGTTCCCTCGAATTAATTAACAATTCGTTCCCACGAATTAACAATTCGTTCCCGTGGGAACGAATTGTTATTTTCTTGGAACGAATTGTTAAATTGAGGGAACAAATTGTTAATTGGTTCCCAAGAATTGTTAATTCGTTTTCACGAATTATCAATTCGTGGGAACGAATTGTTATTTCGTCGAACGAATTAATATAAAAAAGAATTCTACGTCGCCTGCGGGGTTCCGTGTAAGGGAGAAAGTATATTCGACAGTTTGTACATGCAATATATGATTTTCGGTACATTCGATATACACGAACGATAGTGAATTCGATAGTCGGAACACCGGCAGTTTATTTACGAGATACAGCTGCACGAAAACTATTATAGAACAAAACGATTGCTGTCTGATATAGAATGCATTTCGAACACCAGAAACTACTTTAATATCAATATAGCATCTGCAAAACGATTTAATTCTACTAAACGAGATGCACCGTCAGACGCAATCATCGGTGTATACTGATTATTTATACAGGCCTCGATAGAGAAACCGAATTATACACCGCGGCCTGCGGTAATTTTTCAAACATATGTCATGATTTTTATTTTTCAAAATACTTGATATCGTGTTGGCAAGTCGTCTTAACCGTTTTCATGCAGATGATACGCCCTTATGTTTCTGGAAAATCCGAAATATTTTCCTTTTATGCGCTCAAAAGTATATGTCGCGACCACCATTTGAACCGTCTCGTCGAGACGGTTCAAATAAGTGGTCGCGACATATACATTTATTGAGAAATACCAAAATGTAAAAATAAAATATTTAAAAAACATTATCACGTGAAAGTGTATTCCGCAGGTAATGGGTTAACACACCTTAAACGTTTAAAAGTAATCTTAATTACACAAGCATAGCGTCAAGACACACGTATAGCGTCAATATAGCTTTCTCCATGAAACCAACTTGTATCGGAAAATCTAATGCCTACCACATCTAACATACTATTTTACTATTATTTTCTTCTTCATCTAAATTGCTTGGCCCTAAATGATTGTGTCGATGGGCCATTAAGCACCATTCCATTTCATTCCAAAGCGTCATGACGACATACTAACTGACAAAGACGATATAAATCAGATGACAAACAAGACCGCGATTCTGCCCACGAGTTACATCGATTTTTATTTAATTTCTACATTTTTCTTTCGGTCAAATTAAGTCAGTATTACGAATTTATGGAAGCCCTGGAGGAAATTCTGACTTCAATACTTCTAAGTTCATTACTTCTAACTTCAATACTTCTAAGTTCATTACTTCTAACTTCCTTATTTGTAACTTCCTACTTCCTTACTTCTAACTTCCAACTTCATTACTTCTTATTTCCTTACTTCTTACTTCTAACTTCCAACTTCATTACTTCTACTTTTAACGTCAATACTTGTAACTTCCAACTTCATCACTTCTTACTTCTAACTTCATTACTTCTAACTGCATTACTTCTTACTTCTAACTTCCTTACTTCTAACTTCATTACTTCTAAGAAGTAATGAAGTTAGAAGCAGGGAAGTTAGAAGTAAGGAAGTTAGACGTAAGAAGCGATGAAGTTGGAAGTAAAAAGTAAAGAAGTTAGAAGCAAGAAGTAATGAAGTTAGAAGTAGGAAATAAGGAAGTAGGAGGTTATAAGTAAGGAAGTAAGGAAGCTAGAAGTATTGAAGTGAGAAGTCCCTCCAGGACTTCCATACGAATTAGTACATTACGAGCTCGTCTTGACCAGTCAGTACGTCGTCTTGACCAGTCAGTACGTCATCTTGACGCGATACTTAGATAAATTAGTCCAATAATTATACATGTACATTATTTTTTTACAAAGTAATAAAATTTTCGTTAACAAGCTAATGTTTTAACCAGAAGTTCTAGAAAAATACAATGAACACGACACAAACAGTCCATGTGATGTCACTAGTGGGCAGTATCAATTTGTTTTTTAAATTTCGTCCTATTTATCTCGTCTAATTTTTCTCCCCTTGACCAATTTAATAGTAAGTGGACTTATTACTAGTGGGCAGTATCACGTTTTTGAAGGCTAGGAAACGCGTAGGAATTCCAAAGGCTTGCCGAGAAATTCCTACCTTTTCCGAGCCGAGCCTTATAAACTTTCTATCAACAGACAGGTAACGTTTTATACCGACGTCATTCGGTAACGTCATGTGACGTCATCCGACCAATGGAGAGTCAGTTTTCCCTTCGTTGTAATCCGGATTTTTGTATGAGGTCAATGCCTGATACATGTACAACACTATGTTATCAGTCAGTACGTATTCGGTCAATACAGGGCAGGTTCCCTGATACACTAGATGTATCATTCAGCACTCAATACACTTCCTGTATAATTACTACACACGACTAGGAAATGAAGGGATCGGGGGAAAAGGGGGCTAATTCCATAACGGACTAGCCCCCTCCCCCTTTCCACTGACCCCTTCAATTGAGGACAGTTTATTTGCTATCAGCGTATAGTAGATCCAAAACGGAATTGTCATTCAACAAATAGTGCATGATTCCACACTGTTAGTTAAAGAAAGTGGCAACATACACGTACATATACACCACAGGGGCCCGTTTCATTAAACTTCGTACCACTAAGATGTTCGTAAGTGCAAATTTAGGATCGTCTGGAAAGTTCAATTGATGGATTTACATGTATTGAGCATAGGCTGCATATGCAGCCTATGCTCAATAAATGTAAATCCAATCATTGTTTACAAGAAAACATTGTTGATGTGAAATTTACAGACTATCATAATGTTGCACTTACGAACAGTTTAGTCGTACGAAGATTAGTGAAACGGGCCCCAGTACATTATAACGTTGCGACCAACCGTAGATGAGCATGCACGCATATGCATAGTCCGATCACAGGCGATTAATTGAACTCCCCACCGATACACCCCATTACATAAATCCATCTGGTCCGACTATACTACGCATGCTATAGTATGGGTGTGTGTATGGATGTGGAGACGGGGGGTGGGGGGGGGGCAGGTTTCATACCCCTGTGGTCCGATCAGGCTACCGTAGTATGTTTGCCATGAAGTCACAGAATTAGACATACTGACATCGCTACACCATACTCAGTGAACGTGTAAGACGACTAAGATCTACACTGTACGCACTTGATGAAACTGATTTAATGATTTAAGGCCCCTTTTCTTAGCGGACAGACCAAACAAGATGAGAAGATACCAGGATGCAGCCTAACTGTCACGACCCTTTGTAAATGCACCCAGTACACTCATGACAAGTGGTGCATTGAGTATACCGTATACCGTTCAATGAACTACAGCTAATGAGTGTACACTTTCAAGCACAGGCATTCGGCGTGTTTCGGCTTTCATCGGTATAATAGCTCTTTTTTATTACCAATTCTTCTAACTTTTATCGAACGCGACCTCGTATCATAACACAATAACATGTTTAAGATTGTAATTTCCTATGCATTCTATGTATGTCTATGCAGGATAACGATACTTATCAAATGGTCATATGAACTTGCCACTACAATGTTGACGTTAGAGCCTTAAACACATTATTTCAATTGTTATGATACGAGGTTGTGTCCGATTTCGGAAAATCAGCTGTAATTCGATATTCTTGCTATTGTAGCAAGATAACAATAATTCTCAAATGAACATATGCACTTTCTGCAAAATATTCACATTAGCGTTAATAAAATCGCGGAATTTGTTATGATATGAGGTCGTGTCCGACCAAAGTTAGAAGCCTTATTCATATACATAGAGTTATACCTATGAAAACCGAAACACGCGAATTGGCGAAATGACAGACGAGGGACCACCTCGTCTGCCTCATCCTGGTTACGGTATTGTGCACGTGTCTATATGCCACAGAACTGATATATGCATTACAATGCAAGTGTGTACATTGAACAGAACTGATATATGCATTACAATGCACGTGTGTACATAGAACAGAACTGATATATGCATTACAATGCACGTGTGTACATAGAACAGAACTGATATATGCACTACATTTCACGTGTGTACATAGAACATAACTGATATATGAACTACACTGCACACGTGTGTGCATGCCACATAATGTATATGTATTACAATGCACGTGTGTCATAGAACAGAACTGATATATGAACTCATGCACGTGTGTACAGTTTAACAGACTGTATATGAACTACACTGCACGTGTGCATAGAAGAATGATATATGCACTCAATACACGTGTGTCATAGAACAGAACTGATATATGCACTACAATACACGTGTGCATAGACAGAATGTATATGAACTCACTGCACGTGTGTATGCCACATAACTGATATATGCACTACAATGCACGTGTGTAATAACACAACTGTATATGCATACATACACGTGTGTACATAGAACAGAACTGATATATGAACTACACTGCACGTGTGTACATGCCAAATAACTGATATATGCAATACAATGCACGTGTGTACATATAACACAACTGATATATGCATTACAATGCACGTGTGTACATAGAACAGAACTGATATATGCATTACAATGCACGTGTGTACATAGAACAGAACTGATATATGCATTACAATGCACGTGTGTACATAGAACAGAACTGATATATGAACTACACTGCACGTGTGTACATAGAACAGAACTGATATATGCACTACATTGCACGTGTGTACATAGAACAGAACTGATATATGAACTACACTGCACGTGTGTACATGCCACATAACTGATATATGCATTACAATGCACGTGTGTACATAGAACAGAACTGATATATGAACTACACTGCACGTGTGTACATAGAACAGAACTGATATATGAACTACACTGCACGTGTGTACATAGAACAGAACTGATATATGCACTACATTGCACGTGTGTACATAGAACATAACTGATATATGCATTACAATGCACGTGTGTACATAGAACAGAACTGATATATGAACTACACTGCACGTGTGTACATAGAACATAACTGATATATGAACTACACTGCACGTGTGTACATAGAACAGAACTGATATATGCACTACAATACACGTGTGTACATAGAACAGAACTGATATATGCACTACAATACACGTGTGTACATAGAACAGAACTGATATATGAACTACACTGCACGTGTGTACATGCCACATAACTGATATATGCACTACAATGCACGTGTGTACATATAACACAACTGATATATGCACTACAATACATGTGTATAGAACGAACGATATGAACTACAACTGCACGTGTGTACATATAACACAATGATATATGCCGCTACAGTGCACTAACAATACACGTGTTGTACATAGACAGAACTGATATATGCAACTGCAACTACTTACACGTGTGACATCAGCACTTATGCTACAGCTGCAACGTTGTACATATAACAACTTATATGCAACTACATCACGTGTGTACATAATACAGACTGAAATATGAACTACACTGCAACTACATAACACGGTAGCACTAATACACGTGTGTACATAGAACAGAACTGATATATGAACTACACTGCACGTGTGTACATGCCAAATAAGTGATATATGCAATACAATGCAGGTATGTACATAGAACAGAACTGATATATGCACTAAAATGCACGTGTGTACATAGAACAGAACTGATATATGCACTACAATGCACGTGTGTACAAATCACATAACTGATATATGCACTACAATGCACGTGTGTACATAGAACAGAACTGATATATGCAATACAATGCACGTGTGTACAAATCACAGAACTGATATATGCACTACAATGCACGTGTGTACATAGAACAGAACTGATATATGCACTACAATGCACGTGTGTACATAGAACAGAACTGATACTACAAAGCACGTGTTATACAGGTAAGTGGGTACAGCCTCGATGTCACGCTTCATTGTTTCCCTGGTCGTTATGTTCTCCGGAGTTCCCACGTGGTTTTGCTCGTGCCCTACTTGTAGTGTTATTGTTGCGTACGCATGCTTCACTTCCGATTGCTAACACCCCGGAACACGTTACAAGTGACTAAAATGCGCAACTTGGCATTTGTAAGCGACAATGGTATGTTTGTATCAAACAGTGGATTCTTACAAATACTATGTAGGTCTACTAGCTCATGGCTGGGTCATACGGATCACGGGTCTACGGTCCTGTGGCCCGTTTCACTAAACATCGTACGACTAAAATGTTCGTAAGTGCAAAATTTTGATAGTCTGTAAATTTCACATTAACAATGCTTTCTTGTAAACAAGTATTGGATTTACAGTTGTTGAGCATAGGCTGCATAAGCAGCCTATGCTCAATACATGTAAATTCATCAATTTAAATTTCCAGACGATCCTAATTTTGCACTTACGACATTTTCGTCGTACGAAGTTTAGTGAAACGAGCCCCTGCTCCAGACAGAGTGAACGCATGTCTTTGTACGCTAGAACATTATATTCAACCTCAATTTACATTAAAGGCACATACCCACTCAGTAGGTACAAACTGTTATTTATGGGAATCAAATAAGTGTATAATTGTGTCACTATTCCACTAGTTCTAAAATTATGAGTGCCCGCTATACATATATAATTATTTAGTAATATATATTTTACTGATAGTGACGCGCGGTGGTATCAGGCTATTTTCATATGCAAATTAGGCATGATATTTTTTAATTATTTATACTAATTAAATGCTAAATGCGTCATCTAAAAAATAATATTTTCGACAGATTATAAAGTATGATCACTGAAAAAAATAAATAGAGAATAAATAGTATTGTCTGTTAGCATTTTAATGAAACACGGTTATCGCCCCTGATTTCAGTGTGGGCATTTACGTCTGATGTAAAATGTATAATAATGCCAATTAATACGTGGGGTAATGGTGAATGAATGTTTAATTTGCCAGAAAATATCTCAGATGATGTCTCTGATATAAATAACAGTTTGTGCCTACTGAATGTATCTTTAACTATGATTTTATTCAGGTATGGAATATAGAGAATAGTAGGTTAGTGCCGTGAATGGGAAAAAATATCCGGCAAGGCTCAAGAATTTCTTTATTTCTCATCAGAAGTATATGTTGTGACCACTCATTTGAACCGTCTCGCCGAGACGGTTCAAATGAGTGGTCACAACATATACTTTGGTTCAGAAATAAGGAAAATAGATAGTGAATAGTAGGTTAGTGCCGTGATTCAGGTATGGAATATAGAGAATACCAGGCTAGTCCGAGGCTTGCCGAGGAAATCCTACCGTTTCCGAGCCGAGCCTGATAAACTTGATATCAAAATACATTAGCCTGGTATTCTATTTATCAGGTAACGTTTTATGCTCGAAAATGACATTAGATGACGTCGTATTCTATGGACAGAACGCGGACTTGTTTACGTTGCGTCATTACACTGACGTCATTCGGCAACTTCACGTGACGTCATCCGACCAATGGAACGTCAGTTTTCACTTTGTTGTAACCCGGATGTTGATATCAGGTCAATGCCTGATACAAAAATATGTTATCAGTCAGTACGTATTCGGTCAATACAGGGCAGGTTACCTGATAAATTGAACGGCCCTTTGCCACCCTTAACTATAAGCTAACCAACTAACCGTAATGTAAGTCTTGGTCGAAACTACAAAGAGGCATACAAAAATGAGTGTGCACGATTCTTGAATTATCTCCCTTTGTCGTACTTCGCCAATTTCGACAATCAGTCATATTTTTCTCCGCCATCACATCGAAAGTTGACACAAAATTCAGAGCTCATGCGGAATTCAATTCCGCATGAACTCTGAATTTTGTGTCAACTTTCGACGTCAGTTAAGGCAATTCCAGGGCTGGGCCGCCGTGGCATTGTAGCGTTGTTTCTGGTAATACACTCATTGTACAATAGCAATGTGTGAGTTTTTAGTTCACCAGGTGTCTGGAGTTCAGCAAACACGTGTATTACCACCACCTGCTCCTCTCATGTTTCTTCGAGTATGTTGTCAGCAATTCTCTCTCAAATCTGTGTTTAGTTCACGCATCAAATGAACTATAGACTCGCCTGTTTTCGCCTATCATGGGAAAGTGGGATTTAGCCATTTATCACGAGTAGTTCCAACGCCTGTTTTCGCCTATCATGAAAAAGTGGGATTTAGCCATTTATCACGAGTAGTTCCAACGTCTGTTTTCGCCTATCATGAAAAAGTGGGATTTAGCCATTTATCACGAGTAGTTCCAACGCCTGTTTTCGCCTATCATGAAAAAGTGGGATTTAGCCATTTATCACGAGTAGTCCCAACGCCTGTTTTCGCCTATCATGGGAAAGTGGGATTTAGCCATTTATCACGAGTAGTTCCAGCGCCAGTTTTCGCCTATCATGAAAAAGTGGGATTTAGCCATTTATCACGAGTAGTTCCAACGCCAGTTTTCGCCTATCATGTGAAAGTGGGATTTAGCCATTTATCACGAGTAGTTCCAGCGCCTGTTTTCGCCTATCATGGGAAAATGTGATTTAGCCATTTATCACGAGTAGTTATAGCGCCTGCTTTCGCCTATCATGGGAAAGTGGGATTTAGCAATTTATCATGAGTAGTTCCAACGCCTGTTTTCGCCTATCATGGGAAAGTGGGATTTAGCCATTTATCACGAGTAGTTCCAACGCCTGTTTTCGCGTATCATGGGAAAGTGGGATTTAGCCATTTATCACGAGTAGTTCCAACGCCTGTTTTCGCCTATCATGGGAAAGTGGGATTTAGCCATTTATCACGAGTAGTTATAGCGCCTGCTTTCGCCTATCATGGGAAAGTGGGATTTAGCCATTTATCACGAGTAGTTCCAGCGCCTGTTTTCGCCTATCATGGTAAAATGTGATTTAGCCATTTATCACGAGTAGTTCCAACGCGTGTTTTCGCCTATCATGGGAAAGTGGGATTTAGTAATTTATCACGAGTAGTTCCAGCGCCTGTTTTCGCCTATCATGGGAAAGTGGGATTTAGCCATTTATCACGAGTAGTTCCAGCGCCAGTTTTCGCCTATCATGAAAAAGTGGGATTTAGCCATTTATCACGAGTAGTTCCAACGCCTGTTTTCGCCTATCATGGGAAAGTGGGATTTAGCCATTTATCACGAGTAGTTCCAACGCCTGTTTTCGCCTATCATGGGAAAATGTGATTTAGCCATTTATCACGAGTAGTTATAGCGCCTGCTTTCGCCTATCATGGGAAAGTGGGATTTAGCAATTTATCACGAGTATTTCTACCGTATGGAGCCCCGCAATTTACTCTCGTACTACCGTCCGTAGCAACGGACGGTACGGGAGTAGATTGCAATAGTTATCGTTCGCAACTACAGTACTTCTGTCTATGTCCGATTTAGAGAGGTTACAATGTAATAGCAATGGAAGGGGCCAGTGGATTGAAGAGGCGACAAAAGACCATAAAAGACTTACTGTCTGTTCCACGTTTTGCTGCCAACCAACTTTTGGCTATTAAACACATTAACTCTAAAAAATAATTAAGTACTTTTTTATCAATAACAAAAATGTCACCCTCCCCAAAAAAATTATTTGATGAAATTCTATCAAATATTGATTTTATTGCGAAAAAACGATTTTCCTATGGGAATTTAACATGAGGGCTAAAACTAGATTTTTTTAAAATATTTTTTTTATTTGTGGACCGATTTTCAAAATGTATCTTTTGTTTTCTTAGTTACATTATTTTCAAGCTATCTCGCCAGGTTTCGGAGTCAATTTCCAATTTATTTCGTTTTTTGATCCTTCAGGATCAAAAAAAGAAAAGTTTTGGAAATTGACTCCCCATGTTAAATTCCCATAGGAAAATAGTTTTTTCGCAATAAAATAATTTTTGTGGGGAGAGTGACTTTGTTGTTATTGATGAAAAAGTACTTAATTTTAAATATTTTTTAGATTTAATGTGTTCAATGGCCAAATGTTTGTCGGCAACAAAACGTGGAACAGACAGCAGACACATTCGTCTACTGACCCATTCAATGTTGGTGAAATCTGCTACAGGTACTGTCCCTATGGCGGGCGGCAGACTCGCAGGTGGTGATGGAGGAGCTCCAGGAGTATAAGATTGACCCGCTCAACTTCAACGGCACCGAACCATACACGGAGCTTACAATAGACCAGATCATTATGCGGGCCATGGGCGGGGTCGGCAGTAAGTATAGACTTGTTTCTGTTGCTGTTTCTAAACTGTTACGCACGGCACTTTGTGTCGTGTTGAATACCGATTTAGATGCATGTATTAACTTATTGGTTGATGAGCTGCTTGTTTGATTGGTTGATTGATGTGCTGATTGATTGATCGCCTGATTGGTTGGTTGTTTGATTGAATGATTTATTTATTGGTTGGTTTGTTATTTGATTGGTCCATCTTAATATAGTCACTTTTCCCAAATTCTAAGTCGCAAAAGGGGGAGGTAATCCATTACTGGGGGTCGAATAAAGAATCAAAATTCATTTTGCGCGTCTACACACCATAAGGAAGGCACACACCAAGTTTCAAGTCCCTACCTATTACGGTTAAAACGTTTTACTTCTTACAAGAAACGTGACGGACGTACATACGGACAGATGGACGGACACCCGTGACGAAAACAATGTACCCATTTCTTTTTCAAAAAGTGTGCGTAATAAATGTATACTGTCTGTTTCAAGAAGCCTGCCCAAATTTTTTGATCATGCTAAATTTTATCAAATTTTTATTTTGTGAAATTTGGTCCAATATTGATTTTATTACGAAAAAAACAATTTCCCCATGTTCAATCCCCATAGACATCTTCACACAATACTGGACCAATTTTCAAAATATAACTTGTTTTTTTTTAGTTAGATCATTTCCAAGCTATCTAGCAAGGTTTCGGAATCTATTTCCATTTTTTTTTCGTTTTTCGACTCCTCCTCCTGGTTCTCTACCTCTTTTTCCCCCATGTTCAATTCCAACAGAGATCTAATTTTTCATAATAAAATCAAATCAACATTTGACCCAATTTCACAAAATAAAAAGAAGGCTCATACTTAAATGTTGATACAATTTAACATTATCGAAAAAAATATCGTAAAATTTGGGCAGCTTTCGTGAAACAGACAGTATACATCAATAACTAATAAATCAATTACCATTAAATCAATAACCAATATATCGATTAATCAATATTTCCAGTGGCGCAGAACCTTGTACTCGGGGATGATGGCACCATCCTGGCAGAGCTGGACATGAAACTGACCAAACACCAATTCAACCATCTTTACGAACAACCATCATCTCCCGAGTAAGTAAAACGGGAGAAGCCGTGTGATTTTGTACCTAAGATTTGCGATTTTTCATGAAACAATATTTACAGTATCTGTAATATTGTATGTACAGTCGTCGAAAGTCCCCGAATGGCCACCTCTCTACAACAACACCCTCTCTATAACAGCCGCTATGTTCTCTGTGTCTAATCCTTAGACTGCTGAGCACGAACATTGTCGTCTGCTGTTGTTTTGCCTTCTTTGCTAATTATAATGTTTGTTTGAATTGAATAACAGATTCTAAAACGGTTCATAATAGTTTAAAATAATTATGTCTATTATCGAACCTCCCTGAACGGCCACCTCTCTACAACAACCCACTCTCTGTAACAGCTAATATTGTATATCCCAAATGGACAATTTCCTCTATATTTAACCTCTCTGCAACAGCCACCTCTCTACAACAGCCACCTCTCTGTAACAGCTAATATTGTATATCCCAAATGGACAATTTCCTCTATATTTAACCTCTCTGCAACAGCCACCTCTCTGCAACAGCCACCTCTCTGTAACAGCTAATATTGTATATCCCAAATGGACAATTTCCTCTATATTTAACCTCTCTTCAACAGCCACCTCTCTACAACAACCCACCATCTGTAACAGCTAATATTGTATATCCCAAATGGAAACTTTCCTCTATATTTAATCTCTCTGCAACGGCCACCTCTCTACAACAACCAACTCTCTGTAACAGCTAATATTGTATATCCCAAAATGGACAATTTCTTCTATATTTAACCTCTCTGCAACAGCCACCTCTCTGTAACAGCTAATATTGTATATCCCAAATGGACAATTTCCTCTATATTTAACCTCTCTGCAACAGCCACCTCTCTACAACAACCCACCCTCTGTAACAGCTAATAGTGTATATCCCAAATGGACAATTTCCTCTATATTTAACCTCTCTGCAACAGCCACCTCTCTACAACAACCACCTCTCTGTAACAGCTAATATTGTATATCCAAAATGGACAATTTCCTCTATATTTAACCTCTCTGCAACAGCCACCTCTCTACAACAGCCACCTCTCTGTAACAGCTAATATTGTATATCCCAAATGGACAATTTCCTCCGTATTTAACCTCTCTGCAACAGCCACCTCTCTACAAAAACCCACCCTCTGTAACAGCTAATATTGTATATCCCAAATGGACAATTTCCTCCATATTTAACCTCTCTGCAACAGCCACCTCTCTACAACAACACACTCTCTGTAACAGCTAATATTGTATATCCCAAATGGACAATTTCCTCCATATCTAACCTCTCTGCAACAGCCACCTCTCTACAGCAACCCACTCTCTGTAACAGCTAATATGGTATATCACAAATGGACAATTTCCTCTATATTTAACCTCTCTGCAACAGCCACCTCTCTACAACAATCAATTTAGTGTCTTCCCGTGGGTGGCTGTTGTACAGTGGAACTCCTCTAAACCGAACACACCGGGGACCCCATTGTGTCTTTATTTAAATATTTAAATGGCTTTAAATGTAATTAATGTCATTGTCCTGTCTGTTCATAACAGAAAATGACAAAAAATGGCCATCGAGTGCTTAATTACAGTGGAATCTCTCCAAACCGGACACCCTGAGGACCTCCCAGCGTGTCCGGTTTAGAGAGGTTATAGGAATGAATGGCCTTTTTCTGGAATTTATCGGGGTATAAACTTGGAAAAGTCGCGGGAATACTGGACGAAGGCCGGAAGGCCTCGTCCAGTATTCCCGCGACTTTTCCAAGTTTATATCCCCGATAAATTCAACAAAAAGGCCATTCATTCCTTATTATTCCAGCATTTGAAATAAATTCATCAAGAAATGTGTTTATTTTCCGTTTTCTTAAGACTTATTTTAACTGCGCCTCACGGTTACGAAAAGTAGTTCGGCGTGGGAGTTTACTGGGATATACATTTTGGACAGAGACTTGCTAGGTTGCACTATGTTTACAAATTGCGTTACTATTTAGGGCACCACCAGTAAGAGTTCGGGGAAAGCGGGGAAAACGGAAAGCAGTTAGGGACGTAATTTTCCGCTGGCCACGCGGCGAAATTCCTTACAAGTTCGTCGGTGGACATTTTCGTAAGTACAGTGTACATTCTCCTGGGGGCCGTTTAACTAAACTTCATACGACTAAAATGTTCGTAAGTGGAAACTTATGATAGTCTGTAAATTTCACATTAACAATGTTTCTTGTAAACGATTATTGGATTTACATTTATTTAGCATAGGCTGCATATGCAGCCTATGCTCAATAAATGTAAATTCATCAATTGTAGTTTACAGACGATCGTAAATTTGCACTGACGAACATTTTAATCGTACGAAGTTTAGTGAAACGGTCCCCTGGATAATACCATCTATCATGTCTGTACTAGAGCCTTTTTAAGAACTTGTTTATCAACAAATTCGAAGGAATACCTGAGTGTGTCAACAGATCATATAATGATATAGTGTTAAATAAATGTGTTTGCTTACCAAAGAAAGAACAACGTTTCGTCTCAATTAATCGCATATTGAGACACTTTCGCCAATATCTATTAAATTAATAATTAAATGTTCAGCCGCTATATTTAGAACTGATGTTACGTCTTAATGTCATCAGTTCACGAGACGCAAAACATATTACCGCCCACACACGCGCTCACTTCGTGTCACACCACCAATCACATACTAGTATAGCGATTGAAATCACGTTTCTGGGCGGAGATTCACGAGCGGGCTGGTAAATAATAAGTACAATAATAAATAGCGCTCGCTACGAAATTAATTTATTAAAAATGCAATATGTGAACTATATAACTATTACATAATACATCACAAACACGCTGAATTGTTCTTATCTTTCTTTTGTCACTTGCGCGGTTGATACTGAAAAATGTACCCATGCTGATCTGGATCTACACTGGTCGTCAATCTACACTGGTCGTCAATCTACACTCGTCAATCTACACTGGTCGTCAATCTACACTGGTCGTCAAACCCATGAGCCCCATTTAATAATTTCTCCAGTCACAGATGCATATTTGCCAACAAAAGCTACTAGTGTTATTTGCTCTTGAGACAAGTCATGTGATTGCGTACATAATAATAATACATGTATGTGCGATCTTTTTAAAAATATTTATAAAATTTAGGATATTTTCCGAAAATTACTTCTAATGTTGACAAACTTCACTTTTCTTTGAAACTCGTCAACTTTCGACGTCATTTATTGAAGACTTCAGCATTTGCTTTGAACATTTTGTCCATTTTCGACGACGTCATTTACGGAAAATATCAGTCTTTGTAAATATTTTTCACGAAAGATCGCACATCGTCATATGTATGCAATCACATGGTTAAACACCATTGAGCTGTTATAGAAACAGAGAATAGTAGGTTAGGGCCGTGAATTGGAAACAAATATCTTGCAAGGCTTAGGACACGGGATGGGCGAGGCTCTGCTCGGCAGAGACTCGCCCATCCCGTTTCCGTGCCGCGCCAGATATTTTTCCCATTCACGGCACTAACCTAATATTCTATTTAGCACCTACACATAGCTTTAAAATTCAAAAAATAACCCTAGCCGCATCCTCAAAATCGGAGAATCGACTAGTATGACAACCGCACATATTCATACGCAGTGATTAGGTCGTATTGACAGGATATCAAAACTGTTTCACGGCACCGTGTTTCACGGCACATGTGTTGACGGGATAAATAGTACAGAATTCCAACATCGTTTCATCCACGCATTTCTAGTATTCTCCTGGGGCCCGTTTCAGTAAACTTCGTACGACTAAAATGTTCGTAAGTGCAAAATTATGATAGTCTGTAAATTTCACATTAACAATGTTTATTTGTAAATAATTATTGGATTTACATTTATTGACCATAGGCTGCATATGCAGCCTATGCTCAATAAATGTAAATCCATAAATAGAAATTTACAGACGATCTTAAATTTGAACATACGAACATTTTAGTCGTAAGAAGTTTAGTAAAACGGGCCCCTGTTCTTTGTGTGTTATGTGTCAAATGTCAGACAGGAGTATATATATGTCTATTTATTGTATATCATGCAAATTGTTGAATGAGGGATCGTAGCTAGTTATCTCCCGTTGAATTTATTTATAGAAATCCGGTCCAAAATGTGTAGTTTAAGGCCTTATTGCTTGTAAAAAGGGCGAATACAGCATGATTTGTTGTGAAAAGGGGTCGATATAGTGATTTCGACTAGTGTTGATCCAAACCATCCTACATATCTACGCAATCTGATCCGGGACAGTATTATTTGCCAAATTCATATTTTCACACTTATTAACGGAATTGCGATCAGTGTCGACCCAGATCAGACTGCAAGTTTGTGCAGTCTTATCTGGGTCGAATATGTTCGCAAAAATCAATTACTGTGCTATTCGGTAAGAAATAAACGCTGAAATACAACATAGGACTGGATATCTATTAATAGATTTGCTAAGGGAAATACCTAGCTACGAACCCTCATTTTGGCACATGTATTCATGGATTAATACGGAAATGAAAAGAAATTGTATTTTGCTGCAGAGGCAAGGCACGAAAATTCGTAAATTTCGACGCAATTTTACGGAAAATATCAGTCTTTGTAACTATTCATTAGCAATTGCGCATCTTGTAAGGTACAAACTCACATGGCTTGTCTGGAGAAATGGGTCTTATGGGCTTTGTGACGAGTGTAGATCCAGATCAGCATTCCATCAATGGTTCGTAGTTCTAACACGCTACTACTTGATGAGGAGCTACACTGGTCACATTCCCCATAAGCCACATTTCTCCAGACACTGCCAAGACACGCGATGCTATTTTGTACGGACATCTGCGTAATTTCATTACATACGTTTACAAAATAAATATTTTTTTCATAAATAAAGTCGAAAAATTAACAAAATTTTCAGAGTATATGCGAAATATAATTCCGCATGTAGTCAGAAAAAATTGTCAACTTTTGACGCCATTTATGAAAACTATTGTAAATTTTGTAAAAGTGTTTAATGAAATTACGCAGATGTCAAAGCACATAATTTCATGGCGTGTCCCGTTTGTCGTCTGCTACAGAGGAGAAGGAGCGATACATGATCCGCAGCGCCATGACCGAGTGGGAGAAATACACGTGCCTCCGGTTCCGGCCGTCCACGCGCTCAGACTACAACCTCGTCCGCTTCCAGAACGGGGCCGGGTAATATGAGACTCGCCATGTGATTTTGTACCTTCGGACATCTGCGTAATTTCATGAAATACGTATACAACATTTGCAATATTTTCCGTAAATTGTGTGAAAAATTGACAAAATTTTCAGAGTACATGCGGAATATAATTCCTCACATACTCTGAAAAAATTGTCAACTTTTGATTTTATATATGAAAAATGTTGTAAATTTTGTAAACGTATTTAATGAAATTACGCAGATGTCCGAAGGTTCAAAATCACATGGCGTGTCTCAATTCTTATGTGATTGAGACTGGAGAACTGTAGCTTATAGGTGTTGCGATTCTAGTGTATATTCAGATCGACCTGTGCATCCGCACAGTCTAAACACGGTCTACATTGTTCGCCATTCCATAATGGCTATTAATTGGCTATTAAACACATTGAATCTAAAACATATTTAAATGTAGGTAGTTTTTCATCAATAACAAAAGAGTCACCCTCCCCAAAAAAGGTAGTTGATGAAGTTCCCTCAAATATTGATTTTATTGTGAAAAAAAAACAACATTTGTTTATGGCCAGTAGATCTATGGGAATTTAGCAAGGGGGCTAAAAATAGCGATCTAGCGAGGTCTCGAAGTCAAATTGCAAAAGTTCTCGTTTTCGACACCCATGGTGCGTATCCACCTCATTTTCTCCCATTGCATTTTTCGCAATAATTCCAGCACAACAATATTTACACAATTCCCTGACATTTGATTGGCCCGTAGCAAGTATCTGTCCAAAATTTATATCCCAGTAAACTCTCACACCGAGCTATTTTCCGTAACCGTGAGGCGCAGTTAAAATAATTATTAAGAAAACGGAAAATAAACACATTTTCTTGATGAATTTATTTCAAATGCTGGAGTTATAAGGAATGTATGGCCTTTTTGTTGCCTTCATCCAGTATTCCCGCGACTTTTCCAAGTTTATACCCCGATAAATTCCACAAAAAGGTCATTCATTCCTATAATAAAGTCAATATTTCACCAAATTGGGATTGGTTTGGTGACTTTGTTGTTATTGATGAGAAAGTACTTCTACATACTTTTAAGATTTATAGAGAATAGTAGGATAATGCCGTGAATGGGAAAAAATATCTGGCAAGGCTCAGGAATTTCTTTATTTCTCATCAAAAGTATATGTAGTGACCACCATTTGAACCGTCTCGCCGAGACGGTTCAAATGAGTGGTCACAACATATACTTTGGTTCAGAAATAAGGAAAATAGATAATGTGTTTAATGGCCAAAACTTTGTTGGTAGCAAAACGTGGAACAGACATTTTCCAGTCACAGCGCTTATTTCTTACGGCCCGGAATGGTACTACAATTCAGACTGCGAACAGAGTAGACCCATGTTTGATCTGAGTATACACTATTTGCAATAGAAGTAATAAAAAGTGTGAAAATATGATATTGACAAATAATGCAGTCCCGGATCAGGTTGTGGAGATATGTAGTATGATTTGGATCAACACCAGTCGAAATCACTATAATAATGGCTTCTTTTCAAAACAAATCACGCGCATCGCCCTTTTTACAAGTAATAATTAAATACAATTTTCAATTCGGACCGGATTCTATAAATAAATTAGCTAGAAAATAACTACTCTCTGTTTTACGGCCATATAAACAATGCAAAAACAATAAAAACAATTTAAGAACGAGCCTTCGTTTTGTTTTGTGAAATTTGGTCCAATATTGATTTAATTACGAAAAAAGAATGTTCCCATGTTAAAGGTACATGTACACTCAGTAGGTACAAATGTTCTTTATATCAGAGACATCATCTGAGACATTTCCTGGCAAAACAAACATTCATTCACCATTCCCTCACGTATTGATTGGCAGTATCATACATTTTATATCAGACGTAAATTTACACACTGATATCAGGGGCGATAACCGTGTTTCCTTAAAATGTTAACGGACTTTACTATTTATTATCTGTATTTATTTTTTGATATGCAATGATCATACTTTATAATCTGTCGAAGATGCTATTTTCTTAGGTGACGCATTTAATTTGTATAAATAATAAAAAAATATCATGCCTCATTTACATATGAAAATAGCCTGATACCACCGCGCGTCACTATCAGTAAAACACATATTACTAAATGATTATATCTGTATAACGGGCACTCGTAATGTTTAGAACTAGTTAAATAGTGACAGAATTATATACTTATTTAATTCCTATAAAGATCATGTTGTGCCTACTGAGTGTGAATGTACCTTTAAATCCCCATAGAGATATTCACATGAACTCGGTGCATAAAATGTGCGTGACTCGTTTCATAAATGTCATATCAAATGGAAACTCGTTTGAGATCCTCTATTTGCAACATACGTAGTATAATCGGACCAAATGAGACAAGTCATGTGATATTGTACCCAAGAACATGTGCGAATTTTTATGAAATATATTTACAGAAACTGTGATATTTTCTGTAAATGACGTCGAGACATGGTGAATAGCAATTTTCGTTAAATTCGATGTCATTTACGGAAAATATCGTAAATACTTTTCATGAGATATCGCACATGTTCTTATGTACACATATCACATGGCGTGCCGCAAATGTTTCTGGGACCAGATTCACTAAACTTCGTACGACTAAAATGTTCGTAAGTGCAAATTTAGGATCGTCTGAAAATTTCAATTTATGGCTTTACGTTTATTGAGCATAGGCTGCATATGCAGCCTATGCTCAATAAATGTAAATCCAATAATTGTTTACAAGAAAACATTGGTAATGTAAAATTTACAGGCTATCATAATTTTGCCACTTACGAATATTTTAGTCGTATGAAGTTTAATGAAGCGGGCCCCTGGATCTGTGTAATGGCGGACTGCGGAGTGGGGAGTTCAGGTTCTCCACATGTATGTTTGCAGGTGCAACTCCCAGCTAGGCATGGTGTCTGGAGAACAGGCGTTGAACCTTGACCGGAACGGGTGCAGATTTGTATGTATATACAGAGTATGGTTCTGGGACCCGTTTCACTAAACTTTGTACGATCAAGACGTCTTGCAAAAGTTCGGAAACCATTCGCACAGGCAGCTCGTGGTGGCAAATCGTTAGTGTACGCGTTCACGTGTGATGATCTGTGATTTCGATTCGATTCGGCTTATATTTAAGGGTGGGAATTGGCTCGAACACCTTCCATACCCGGTGATGATCTGTGCATTACGTGTGCAAATATGTAGCATTAATGATTAGCATTTATTGTTTACCCTAGTTTCTCGACCAATGAAAGAACGGCATTTCGTCTCAAATAATCGCATATTGTGACGCATTCGCCAATATGTATTAAATTAATAATTAAATGTTCAGCCGCTATATTTAGAACTGATTTTATACCTTGTTGTCAGTTCACGAAACGCAAAGCATATTACCGTACACACACGTGGTAACTTCGTGTCACACCGCTAATCACATAATAGTATAGCGATTAAAATCACTGTTAGGGGCGGAGCTTCGCGACTGGGCTGGTAAACAATAAGTACGTTATAGTTCACATATTGAATTTTTAATCAATTAATTTCTCACTCGCTAGCGCTCGCTACGAAATTAATTTTTTAAAAATTCAATATGTGAACTATAACTTATACATATGTGTAACGTGAATTAATAAAAATCTTCGAACTAATTTTTGTATGTACGAAGTATTAAGTGAAATAGTTTTCTCAGGCTGATACATCATCAGCTGGTCCCGAGTTAACATTGTATGCCATTTTCTTGCATTAGCTCGGCATATTAAGCTATCGCTTATATTAATGGAATAACTATTATCAGAAAATAATGTATTACACAACAAAACTCCCAATGTGCAAGTGCATAAAAGAAACATGACTTTTACAATAGTCTACACTTGCACACTATGACAATGTATATCTGGAAAAGTAGACACAATTCACAGTAACCACTGCAAATGGGAGATTAACATGCACCACCGCCGTTGTTAATATTGCCAAGTTGTCAACGGTTCTCAAAATGTATCGGCAATATCACTACGCAATCAAGCAGTTTGATTGGCAGTGCCTGAGCTGTAGCACAGCTCTGGCGCAGTCAGTCAAACTGCTTACTTTCAAACATACTATTCAAGCATTTTGTAATGAACACAAGTACATGTGATGTAACAGATGAACTTGAAGCCACGGTATTTACTTCCAGAAAGGTCTATACCTGCACGAGATCGGGCATGCGATCGGCCTGGTGCACGAACACCAATTGCCGAACCGTGACGAGTTTATTGAGATACTATACAACAACGTGCAGCCAAATATGCGCATCTGGTTCAACAAATACTCGGGGAACGAGGTCGACCAAATGAAAGTAGATTATCAATATTCATCTGTGATGCACTATGGGATAACGGTAAGTATGGCGATTTGTGAGTGAGTGTCTTTATATATGGCTACGATTGGAGAAATGTGGCTTGTGACATGTGTGGCCAGGCTAGGCTTCTAGTGGATTGAATAGCTGACTCCTGTAACATAAACATGTATAATACCAAGGTGTATGATCACGTGGTTACAACAACAACAACAACAACAACAACAACAACAAGTACTGAAACTTCCAGAAGCCCTCCGATTCAAAGTACGTATTCTTTTATTTTGTCCTTATTATGTAACAGATTTTGATGAAATATGGCGCATCAAAGCTGCATTTGGTGGTCTCGGTACTTTGGCCCAAACTTCTGTCGTTTTTGCGAATAATCGATTTCCGTGTCTACTGACACGGAAATCGATTCTTGGCAAAAGCGACATAAGTATTGCCGAACTCCCGGGACCACCAAATGCTGCTCATGAAGACGTGTTTGCTGCGCCATATTTCATCAAAATATGTTGGCTATTGAGGAAAACATCAAATAATACTTACTTTGGAGTGGGCGCGCTTTCAACACTTTCAGCCATTGTTGTTGTTGTTGTTGTTGTTGTTGTAGCCACGTGATAATGCACCTTGCATACTAGACGTATACAATTTGACAGATACATAACGGGCATAGCACTCCAGGGGTGAAAAGCAAACAATGGAAGACCCGATCTTACTTCAGGGATTCACATTCACATCCGGGTTAACACACCTTACAAAGGTCACAAGCGTATTTGTCCAGTCACATATTAAGTTATTGCCATGTTCGGACATGTGATAATGTATTTCATGTTATAAAATAAAACTATCATCTCCTATCTTGTTCCTGTGTATTTTCTATCGGCGATATGTGGCTGTCATATAAATATAATAATATAGAACATGATCAGACAAAAAATAGGACACATACTGACAAAATTAGGCTTATTTCATGCAGATCCTGTACAATCCTATGCGTCGCTATATGTACAAGTAAGTATTGTATAGTGACTGAACAGTGTGGAGACTGACCAGATTGGTCACCAGCCAATAAGCAAGCCAGATCGTCCTCATACAGAGTGATCACAATTGTGATGTGTTTCTAGGTCATTTATCTCAGGCGATAATGCCTGTTCATGATCGCATAACACACAGCTATGACTCGGAATAATACATGACATACACTGAAACCTTGCTAAACTGGACACCCTGGGGACCTCTCAGGGTGTCCGGTTTAACGAGGTTGCACTGTACATGCATATCAATGTTATTCGCGTAAACACGTCTCTACAAGAGCTGTAAACCTCGATGCTTGACACATAGTTAATGTACTCCAGAAAACTTGAATTCTCCGGTTTTTCTCTTTATATGAGAAACATTTGTAACTATTATCTTTTATCGCACATTTTGTTGAAAAATAAACAATGCTGTATATCGTACTTCAAATTATGGATGTTATTATGGGTTTACCCTTCATTTATCATTGCCTGCTTCTCATAATTATTATAAAGACTAAATAAACATCAGAGAACACACCGACTGAATCTGTCTATACCTATGCTCACACGTAATAAGAATGCACTTATGTGCGAGTAAGTACACTCTTATATTTTATTGTACAATGAGTTCGATGAATTTAAAATAGTATACATGTATGCATCAACATACATATAATGCAACGGTGAATAAGGATTAGAAAACAAGCTCACAGAGCTTATGTGAATTATTCTCCTTGAGTAAAACATCTGCAAATAGGAATGTGGCAATACTGCATATAATGTATATGTATGTAATTTTTGTTAAATAATTGAAGGAAACAAAAAAGATATCCCATGCATGCGCTCCGAACCATTGGCATTGTTCTGAAGTGTTATAGCGATACGTGTACTCGATTAGCATTTGACCTGCTATTGGTAATTTACAAGGTAAACATTGCAAACCGATCAGTGGCAGGGGTAGTCTCCCCTCATGCAATGAAACGTTTATAGGCAATGATGAACTGTTGAACCCTTTGGAATACAAAGCAGTTTTCATTGTCGTTTAAGAATGCCGTACATTAGGTTAAAAAGGATCGGTGGACAAGGAATACATGAATATTGTTGACTTTGATTTGTATAAAGGGGAAATGAGCTAATGTAATTATTAGCATTTTCGATTGCGCCACAGGCGCATGTAGCACTGTCAACTATTGACTTCCGGAATAAGTTGTATTTAAGAGCGCTGCACCCTAGCCAGATACGAGTTAGAAAAAATTGATAAATTAATCAATTAAATTGATACTATACATGGAATTAATTTGGATCAGGATTGACTAAGCTCTACAAGAACTGTACTTCCCGATGGATGACGCATACTATATATGCGATTACATTTCTCGATAGGGTTTTAGCATGACATGTAGCAACACATGGATGCGTAAGCTTCCCAATAGTTGTCGTTAATCTGTGTATCATACTTAGTTATTATTAATATTAGTATTAGTACTACTTTCAATTAAATATTCGTGATCAAGAGAGCTATGCTAGTCACCAAATACGATTACCAGAAACATCCATTGGAAGCGTTGAAACCGTTTCAGACGTTCTTGATATATTGAATGAAATATTGAACAAGTACCACGCATTAATGGAATATACATGTACACGGCATTACAGGCGTTTTCCAGCGATGGCAAATCGCAGACCATCCGTGCTCTAAAGCCGTTCAAGGAGAAGGCAATCGGACGTGTCTACAGGAAGGAATTAGCATTCTCTGACGTCAAGATTGTGAATCTCATGTACAAGTGTGCAGGTAACATAACCATTTTCTGAATATACTGTCTAGTAATTCAAGATTTATTGACCAGAATTGACACATACCTGTAGCCGATTTGATCAAAATTGCAATGTATACTTATCTAGCAAAGTATACTTTGAGGGAGAAATTTTCAATTTAAGGATAAATTTATTATTTTTTATTATACTGAATTTATTACATTATCACAGCCAGAATGGCTGTGATAATGTAATAAATTCAGTATAATAATGATGCATACTTGTAATCATCAAATATATGCAGTCATTAGTTTCTATAAAATAATGCATTTCGGGAAAAATAAATGATTACTCCCTCCTACTCTATTATTACTACTGATATTGCGATACGTATATTTTCTTCTAAATACCAAATTATAAATTTCACATTTGGCAGGCAACACTAATATGATACAGTCGAACCTCCGCGAACGGCCACCTCTCTACAACAACACCCTCTCTGTAACAGCCGCTAGTTTATATCCCAAATGGATGATTTCCTCTATATATAACCCTTAGACTGCTGAGCACGTAAATTGTCGTATGATATAGCTTTTGCATTATTTCTCAACAAAAACATGTTTTGACAGCACTTTAGAATCATTTCCATTGGAAATGATTATAAAATGCTGTCAAAGCATGTGTTTGATGAGAATTATCGAAGAAAATAAATAAACAGCCGACGACAAAATGTAATTCAGCATTAAACTCCCTACAGCCACCTCGCTGCAACAGCCAGTTTTGCGTCTTCGCATGGGTGGCTGTTGTTGAGAGGTTGCACTATAGTTCAACCTATAATTAATATATCGGCTTACGCATTCCTTAACGAATCGAGAATAGTAAGTGATTTATCCCGTCAACACAGTGCGTATGTACCGTGAAACACGGTGCCGTGAAACATTTTTGATATCCAGTCAATACAATTTTTGCATTTTACAGCCATTTGAAGGTGTTGACGGGATAAATAGAATAGTAAATTAGTGCCGTGAATGGGAAAAAATATCTGGCGCGGCACGGAAACGGGATGTGCTCGGCAGAGCCTCGCACATCCCGTTTCCTCAGCCTTGCCAGATATGTTTTCCCATTCACGGCACTAACCTACTATTCTCTATAACATTGTGTACGAGAATACATATCCTATTCTGCAAATATCGTCTTGGTTTCATTGCTTGCTGCTTACACGTTGACTAAGGTTTGAAGGTCTAAGTTACTCTGAAGCAGTCAAAGATCCCGACGCCTAAGCCTACTTCGGCTGCGATTCGCTGACTGCAATCTCGTGTGATTGCCGACAGCAAGCTGTAGCCAAAGGCAAACACATGTGAGAGTGTATATGCCACCATTGATAGATAATGGCTAGATGCATTAACCCTTACAATGCTGAGGCCCGTTTCACTAAACTTCACACGACTAAAATTAGGATCGTCTGGAAATTTAAATTGATGGATTTACATTTATTGAGCATAGGCTGCATGCTGCCTATGCTTAATAAATGTAAATCCAATAATTATTTACCAGAAAACACTGTTAATGTGAAATTTAGAGACTATCATAATTTTGCACTTACGAACATTTTAGTCGTACTAAGTTTAGTGAAACGGCCCCCTGGAGATGTAAATTGTCTTCTGCTGTTATCTTTTATTTGTTCTTCTTTCACAATAAAAAAACATGCTTTGGCCGCATTTTAGAATACTTTCCAATGGAAATGATTCTAAATCGTTGACACATTATAGAATAGTTTTTTTTTAGAAATAAGACAAAGTATAAAACAAACAGCAGACGACAATTTTCGCTTCCCGCAGTCTAAGGGTTAATGCATGTTTTAAGCAATCAAGCAGCCAACATTTTCAGATCACTGTGACGCGGACATCGTGTGCAATGACGACGGATATATAGACCAGAACTGCCAATGCCAGTGTCGCGATGGCACGGACGCTTGTACGAAATCCACGGCAACAAAACCGACGGACTGTGAGTAACAGTCACTACGAGTATTAGTCATTGGCATGCATCGATTGCTTATTTGTAAAATATTATAGTACATGTATTCGATAAGAATAGTTCATATCCTCAGTTAAAATGAAAGGAACTATTGTGAGTTTGACTTATCACGTTCCGGTAAAGGAGCAGTTACAGCCAAACAATAATTTTGATCAGCGTATGCATTATTTTATTTCAGACAAATGGCTCAAAACCAAATATTAAAACAACACCAACAAGAATAATGACAATACTAATAAACATAAAGTATAAATTACATTAATATCTTTAAATGGTATTACGGTATATATAAATAATAACTTTTTAGTAACAGGGGCAAATGTACGATGTAACAAGAGTTGTCATAAAACAACGAAGCGCGCGTGGTGGTCCTTTAGTTTGACGAATATCAAGAAGCTGTGTGAAAGGAAACATAACTTAAAAGAAAAGTCCCCCAATGTTAAGTTTGCGAAAGTGCTAAGATTGTGACCTTGACCTTGGGGTTAGCAGGGGTCTGAGGGTCGTGGATTTGGCAGGGCAAGATAGAGAATCATTAGAGGAAGGCATGTATGAGATATCAAAACGTTTGGTGAAAGGAAGCAGAAATTATAACAAATTTTCCCCAACATTAAGTCTATGAAAGCTCTAAGACTGTGATACTGACCTTGGGGTTTGTGGGGTCATCCGAGGGTCGTGGATTTGCCACGGCATGATAGATACTCATTGAGAAAGGCATGTGTGAAATATCAAAACGTTTGGTGAAAGGAAGCAACAATTATAACAAATTTCCCCCAACGTTATGTTTATGAAAGCACTAAGATTGTAACATTGACCTTGGGGTTAGCGGGGGTCTGAGGTCGTACATTTGTCACAGCATGATAGAGAATCATTAGAGAAAGGCATGTGTAAAATATCAAAACGTTCAATGAAAGGAAACAGCAATTATAACAAATTTCCTCCAACGTTAAGTTGAAAGCACTAATACTGTGACCTTAACTTTGTGGTTAGCCGGGGTCTGGCGGACGGACGAACGGACGGACGGACGGGGACGCTGATTACGGCGTCGAAAGGCTCGCTAAAAATCTAGTTGCAGACAGTAGCTTGGCAAAACTCCCATACCGTCCGTATATAGTAACGGTAACTGTACAATTGCAGCTTCGTGTTTGAATGCCCACGATGATTGGCCATGTATGATATGGGCCAACCAGGGCGAATGCACCCGTAACCCTCGGTTCATGTTGGATGGATGCAAGAAGGCATGTCACCTGTGTGGTGATGATGACTCCGCTACAAGTACGTATCATATACTGCCCTTTCTGAAATTTGACGTATTCCTGGGGCCCGTTTCACTAAACTTCGTACGACTAAAATGTTCGTAAGTGCAAAATTATGATAGTCTGTAAATTTCACATTAACAATGTTTTCTTGTAAATAATTATTGGATTTACATTTATTGAGCATAGGCTGCATATGCAGCCTATGCTCAATACATGTAAATCCATAAATTGACATTTACAGACGATCTTAAATTTGAACTTACGAACATTTTAGTCGTAAGAAGTTTAGTGAAACGGGCCCCAGCTATCTAAGATCGACATCCATGGCCCGTTTCACCAAACATTGTACGACTAAGATGTTCGTAGGTGCAAATTTAGGATCGTCTGGAAATTGTATATGCAGCCTATGCTCAATACATGTAAATCCAATAATTGTTTAAAAGAAAACATTGTTAATGTGAAATTACAGACTATCATAATTTTGCACTTACGAACATTTTAGTCGTATGCAGTTTAGTCGTTATGTCGGATGTCGATATTATGTTCTTTATCTTTAGCTGAACAAACTTCCATGTACCTCTACCCGTCGGTAAACCTCCTTCTGTTTTACTTCAATTCTCGTATTGACATTACAGTTGGTACCAATTCTAAACCTGACATTTAAAAGCTAGTCTTTAAATATTATACTATATTTGATGCACACTGTCTCGTTTATCTTTCACTTGATTTCAACAGTTGCATTAGCATCTTATTCGATTCACGTTATCATTCTGACATTTCAATTTGCCTGAACCGGTATCTTCAATTTAATGTAAATAACCTGTAATCACAACTGTACGCACACAATGTTTACAATGGTAGAATTCGTTTTATTCATTCAGTAGGGGCGCTATATTGGTTTTTGTGATGTTACTACTCTCTCTCTCTCTCTCTCTCTCTCTCTCTCTCTCTCTCTCTCTCTCTCTCTCTCTCTGCACTTCTCGCCATTTCATCAACGAACCACCAGTTTTGTTTCTAAAAGGCAAAACAGATCGTGATCAGACTACATGAGTGCGCTATTCAATCAAAGCTACACTGATCACAAATCCCATAAGCTCCATTACTCTAGTCACAGCCACATATACGTAGTAAAGTTCCTGATTCTGTTTCAGAGACTCACATTACAACGTGGGCATGGCAGTGGCTTTGTGTCTTTGCCAACGTTTGTCCAGCAAACTGGACAATAGGTGACAGGTTTCTATCTCGTTTTTGTTCTACTAACTCGTTTTATTTGTGCATTAACATCAGTCACTGGAGCATTTGGTTGCTAGTATACTGTTTCCAATTTAGCATTGTATTTGTTAATAGTAGTATGCACGTCTAATTAACTGAATGCATTTAGTTTCACCTTTTTTCTTTCAGCTAAAACCAGTCGTGTGTTTGCGCCTTCAGTTATACTCAGAACATCAGCAAGAATATCTGAGTTTCAGTTATTACGTCATTCAAATTAACCCTTACACCGCTATCTTATTTTTTTGTCGTCTGCTGCTTATTTTCTATTTTTCATTTTTGTCATCAAAATCGTGCTTTGAATAATTTACAACATGCTTTGACAGCACTTTAGAATCATTTCCATTGGAAATGATACTGAAGTGCTGTCAAACCATGTTTTTATTGAGAAATATGGCAAGATATAAAAGCAACAGCAGACGACAATTGTTGAGTGTAGCTGTCTAAGGGTTAATAATAACTGCATGCATTTCGTGCAGACAATCACATTCAATGGAACATTAAATGTACATGCCCACTCAGTAGACACAAACTGTTCGTTATATCAGAGACATCATCTGAGACATTTTCTGGCAAAATAAACCTTCATTCACAATCGTATTGATTGGCATACGTATACATTTTATATCAGACATAAATTTGCACACTGATATCAGGGGCGATAACCGTGTTTCCTTAAAATGTTAACGGACACTACTATTTATTTTCTGTATTTAATTTTTGATGTGCATTGATAATTTGTTGAAAATATTATTTGTTCAAGTGATTAGTATAAATAATTACAGAATATCATGCCTCATTTGCATATGAAAATAGCCTGATACAACCGCGCGTCACTGTCAGTAAAATAAATATTACTAAATGATTATATCTGTACAGCGGGCACTCGTAATTTTTAGAACTGGTGGAATAGTGACAATAATTGTACACTGGGCATGTACCTTTAACAATTTATGATTCAACTATGATCGTACTCACATGTTGGATATTATTCACGTTAGTTCCACTATGCTGCTCAGCGACAACAACACAAAACATAAGTTTTAAAAAGAGCACAACTATATTTCGAAAGGATTTGAAACATGTTTTTCAATCAAATCTACTTTTAAAACAATATGTTGAACCTATACAATGCACACTGTGCCAATTGATATTGAATAACCACATTTATTATATACCTACCCATGAAATACATAGTTATACGATGTAAATAAAAGTCATATGTTCTCATCGATGAAATAAACAACTTCCGGTGAAAATACGACTACTTCCGCTATCTATATTCATAACGCGCACCTGAAAGAAAACAGCGCAAATAGGCTGCAAATACACATTCATTACCGTATACAGTCTAAAAAACTGCTAATTTCCATGGAGCGGTATATTTAACACTCGTTGCAAAAATATGAATATTCTCTATTTGTGAGCAAGTAAGGTTTTTACCAATGTTGTCCCATGCGTAGTTACGGTTGGATGATTCCGTGCACAATGTTGGTTGAGCACAGCTTCGTCATAACCGGATAATACTACGAGATAAAATGATCATCAAAATTCAGTTCCGAAATAATGACCAGAAAAATTAGGTAACTGACGGCATAAAGTTGTTTGTCTCTGCTGCATGCAGTAGAATACATTTTCATGATCACTAGTTAACCCTTTCATCCATACGTAACTGGAATGGATTTTGATATGTTCATTTTGCAACCAATCCAACGGTCACAAAATCATTTTCAGACTAGTCCATTTATGAAAAGGGGGTGTTTTTGTTCTTAAACTATGAAAAGTACTTGTAAAAAGTGCAGATCCTGATGAGACGGCTCGTCACGAGCCGGCTCACCTGGATCTACACTTTTACCTATACTACTATAAAGGCATGTGGTGTTGAAAGGGTTAACATCAGAAAATTCAACCACTACATGTTCAACCGCCACATGTTGATGTCTTTAGTGATGTGAATTAATGTAAATGTAAATGCTTTGATTTAACGACGGCATTGGCTCGATGACCTTGCATGTCTGGATCGATTATTTAAGTCCCCATCCGATAGGACTAGGACACCCGATCCGCAGTCCGACGCCCTACCTACTGAGCTAATCCGGCTACCTCTGTGAATTAAATTTGGTTGTTATTATATACCTTTCCCGTTTACGAAGATAATCCAGTACCATTGGACTGTACGGTTTCGTTTGTCGCTAAGTATAAAACATTTCTCTCAACTATAACCTTATTCAAATGAGCATGGACCATCTTCAGTTACAGCCGAATTCATTTAAGGCCATAAAAAAAGTACGTTGGTTCTCAGATATCTAAATAATCCCTGTGCGTCGAGAATTTTATCATCATGGAGAAATAAAATTGTACTATAAATTCGCCACATGATCAATGGAAAAAAAACACTGCCATGTAAAATTATGTTAAATCCATATGTCTGACGAAAATCATGTGATTGTTCACGTCTAAAGAGTTGTAGTAACATTATAGAACATATTCCTTTTGTTTGAGATGTTCGTCTCTGATATGCATTTGAAAGAAATATATTAAGAAATCCGCTCTACCGCTTCACATTCCGCAAATCCCGTGTCTGGGAACCAATGCACTTATTATTATGGCCTAAATGAATATGTTTAATCGCAAACAACATCGACTACATATTAATATATTTTGTCATACCGCAGATAAGTTTCTTGGCTTTTGATTGGCTAGCTTGCCTGGCCATATATATTATATGACCCTGCCGAGGCCATCGGACATAGTGGAATTGCGATTCCCCTCCGGCGCCTCGATTCCAATGAAGACACATTTTGCAAGCGTCTAGCGATTGCGAATTATATTCCTCACTAAACACAATAAAACCAACAAATTATACACTGAAAACCAGTCTTTATTGTTTATTTTTCCATAAATATTCTTCGCTCATCAAAATATGAGCGAAAAATTAGCCAAAATAACGAAAATTGTAAAAACACTTGGCTTCGTGACACGGCTATATTTAGGTCACAAACTATGGGTTCTACGCACGAAACGCGGCGTAGCAATGACAGCGAATGTTTGGGAACCAGTCGCATTATTCTAGAGGCGCCAAAGGGTGAGCAGATCGATAGAGCAGTGGAATATAAATTAAATGACACGATATAAAAAAAACTGTCATAAAGTCCTTTAAGATGGATTTCTTACTCCATATTTAGTTTGTTTTCGTTTAATAAAAAAACAAAATGTTCATTTGCGCCTTTATATTAAGATTGACGGTAGAACATCGAATCTCGGATTATTTTTCTTCTTGAAAAAAACGCAAAGATCAAAAGAAGAGATATGTTTATGCGGCCAAATAAAGGATCTGCGGTATGACAAATACGTTATTGTGATTCTACACAGGCTATATGGTGTAATATTGCCCGTCTGAAGGTATGTTCACCCGAGGCGATAGACGGGAAATATTACACCATACAGCCTGTGTAGAATCACAATAACTTATAATGTTGCTTCATCATAGTCAGATTCGCCGTGACATTTATCATTAAACTAAATATCGTTTCTATTTAAATGAACATTCGATGGATTGATGTGATTTATTGATGTTTAACGGCCTATCAACAGATAAGTTCATTTAAAGCCGGACCAACGGGTCGATTCCGCATATAACCTGCTGCATTGCGGAGAAAATCCAAAAATCAACACGGAATATTTACATCGAAATACATATATGTCAGCCATGACATTAGAATAACCTGACCTGGTGTCAAGTCCATACCACGCCAAATTCACTTGTCTTCTTACCCTAAAAGTAATATGATTAGGTACAATCGTATTACATGTGTACTCATACAAGGGGTATAATCTGATTAAACCCTCACATTCAAGAATGCCAAAACGTACCTGAGGGCCAAACTAGGTCTCCCTTCGGATGAATCCCGATCGTTAAAATACCCATCGCATGCTCCCACCTGCCACCCACTGATTGGATTGAATAGTGACCACGTAATTTAGTTATAATTTTATAAATGTGTAGACTGTTTGCATTGCTTATGCATGAACTGTGTGTTTTGATTGGTGTCTGCTTATAGTTAGATGGTAAATAGTTCAAACACTTTTCTCGTTATCAATTTACGGTAGAATTACTATGGGAGAGTCCTCTTGCCAATGCTAAAATATGTTTATCTCCTAATTAGGAGATATTAACTCCTAATTAGGAGATACTAAGTCCTAATTAGGAAATACTCATAATTATGAGTTCGTATCTCCTAATTAGGACTTTGTATATGCCAATTAGGAGTTAGTATCTCATAATTACGACTTAGGAATTAATAACTTATAAATTACAGTGTCAACGCTATTGCCCCTCAGTGTTGTGGACGACCCGAGGCACTATTGCCGATGGCAATAGTGCCTCGGGTCGTCCACAGTACCGATGGGGAATATGTTTTGATTGTTCCCAGAATTACCATGAAACAATTGTTTTATTACTCAATTGGTAGGGTACATCGACATCGTAATAAACTAATATATTCATGCATATTCCCTCTACAGATGTATGCAAGGACGTATACGGCAGCAATAAATGTCAGGTTTGGAAGGAACACGGCGAGTGTATTGTCAATCGGAAATGGATGGAGCACCACTGTAAACAAACCTGCAAGCTCTGCCAGAATTCTGGTTACGACCCGGATAGTAAGTTCTTTTGAATATATAAGTTTATGCATGTACTCCCACGTACCATAAAGATCGCGTAAACGTTCTGAAAATCATATCGTTGCATGCAAACCATAGCTTTGTTTGGTTCCACGCCCATTATAATTGTACTCCTAAACATGACTAAAAAAGTGTTGTAATCAGTCAACATATGCGAAACACAGGTCAAATTGTATTCAAGGTGCATGATCACGTGGTTACAACAACAACAACGTCGCCCACTCCAAAGTAAGGATTATTTGATATTTTCCTTAATATGCAACGGATTTTGATGAAATATGGCGCAGCAAACGCGTCTTCATTAGCTGCATTTTGTGGTCTAGGGAGTTTGGCACAGACTTATGTCGTTTTTGCCAAGAATCGATGTAAAAGAATACTTACTTTTAATCGGTACTTGTTGTTGTTGTTAGTACCACGTGAGCATACACCTTGGTATTGCTATCGGTGAAAGGCTTAAGCAGTTATTGAGAAAGCAAAACACAACAAAAACAACCGTTAACGTTTTTGCTTTACAAACAAGGTGAACACAAGTCCTCAGTATATACAAACAATAACCAAGGTGTATGATCTCGTGGTGCTAACAACAACAACAGTAGTTGAATGTGTTGAAGTCTTGCCCACTCCAAAGTAAGTACTATTTGATATTTCCCTTAATATGAAACGGATTTTGATAGAATATGGCGCAGTAAACGCGTCTTCATGAGCTGCATTTGGTCGTCCAGTGAGCTCGGTACAAGACCACCAAATGCAGCTTAACAAGACGCGTTTGATGCGCCATATTTCATCAAAATCCGTTACGTAATAAGGACAATATAAATGAACACATACATGTACTTTGAATCGGATGGATTCTGGAAGTTTCAGTACTTGTTGTTGTTGTCAGTAACACGTGATCATACACCTTGATAATTGACCCTCCAAGATATGCAACAAGTCCATGTGGTCAGTACCATTTCCTATTATGGCGAACAGCTGATTGCGATAACCAGCACACGAACGAGACAGAATGTGAGAAGTGGGCGGCGGAGGGCGAGTGTCAGATCAACGCCCAATGGATGCCGGAGAACTGTAAACGTTCGTGTCATTTGTGTCAGGAGACCGTCGTCACGCCAACCGAGCAGCCGGATACGGATGAAGACACAGGTAATTAAGAGAATAGTAGGTTAGTGCCGTGAATGTGAAAAAATATCTGGCAAGGCTCAAGAAACGGGATGGGCGAGGCTCTGCCGAGCACATCCCGTTTCCGTGCCGCGCCAGATATTTTTTCCCATTCACGGCACTGACCTACTATTCTATTTATCCCGTCAACACCTACAAATGGTTGTAAAATGCAAAAATAGTATCGACTGGATATCAAAAATGTTTCACGGCACCGTGTTTCACGGCACGTACGCACTGTGTTGACGGGATAAAAGCAAATACATGGCTAGTTTATTTTGATATCAAATTATCAGGCAATGCAATGCATATGGTGAGAAGTAAACCTTACCTAAGGCCCGACGTATGGAACGCCAAATCTGTATAAACTCAAATAATTATTGCTAGCTCTAAATAATTAGAGCTAGCATTAAGATTTAGAGCTAGCATTAATTATCTGAGTTTATGTAGATTTGGCGTTCCTGGAACACCCAATCTACATACACTCGAATAAGTAAATATTCTAAATAATAAGAGCTAGCAGAAATTTGAGGGAGAAATTTTCAATTTTAGGATAAATTTATTAATTTTACTGAATTTATTACATTATCATAGCCAAAATGGCTGTTACAATGTAATACATTCAGTATAATAAGTCTACATGCTTTTAATCATCAAATATATGCAGTCGTTAGTTCTATACGAAATAATGCATTTCAGGAAAAATAAATGATTACTCCCTCAAAGTATACTTTGCTAGAACAGTATACTTTGCAATGTTGGTGAAATAGGCTACAGATATTTTCTCCCATTCACGGCACTAACCTACTATTTTATTTATCCCGCCAAAACTACAAATGGCTTTAAAATGAGAAGAAAAAAAAAACCCAGCCGCATCCTCAAAATCGGAGAATCGACTAGCATGACAACAGCACATATTCATACGCAGTGATTAGGTCGTATTGATAGGATATTAAAAATGTTTCGCACCGTGTTTCATGGCACATACGCACTGTGTTGACGGGAAAAATCAAGTTATCCGACAATGCTGCGAAGGAATTCCTACAGTTTCCGCGAATAGTCTGATGATCTTGTTATGTATTTCATAGAGAATACCAGCAAGGTGCATGATCACGTGGTTATAACAACAACAACAATGGCTGAAAGTGTTGAAATCTTCAAAGTAGTATTTGATATTTTCCTTAATATGAAACGGATTTTGATGAAATATGGCGCAGCAAACGCGTCTTCATGATCTGCACTTAGTCGTCCAGAGAGTTCGGCACAGACTTATGTCGTTTTTGCGAAGAATCGATTTCCGTGTCTACAGACACGGAAATCGATTCTCCGCAAAAACGACGGAAGATTGGGCCAAAGTACAGATACCACCAAATGCAGCTTAACAAGACGCGTTTGAAGCGCCATATTCCATAAAAATCCGTTACGCAATAAGGACAATATAAAATAATACGTACTTTGAATCGGATAGATTCTGGAAGTTTCAGTACTTAATTGTTGTTGTTGTTAGTACCACGTGATCATACACATTGACCAGGCTAGTGTATTTTTATATCAAGTTATCAGGCAAGGCTAAGACGCGTAGGAAGTCAAAGGCTCTCAAGGAATCGATAGCCTTTCTGAGCCGAGCCTGATTATCTTATGACACAAATTACGCTCGCCGGTACACAATGGGAGATAACTCAATGGAACAAGAAATCAGTAACACTGATATACCCTTCAAACGTTTTTAACGCAAATTAAGAAACAAACATGAATGCAAAGTTAAAACAAACAACACAACTTTCTAAGTCATTTGACCCATGTGCCGCCTGGGTTTGATTATAAAATTAAAATATTTATGATGACAATTAATATACGATGTTTCAAGTCAATCCGTCTTAAGGTTGCAGATATATAACATATATATATACTGGACGAAGCGATAACAAATTACATGTGTGGAGCGCCGTGGCGTAATGGTTAGTGTGTCGGACCACTGATCCAAGGGTCGTGGGTTCGAGCCTGACTAGCGGCGTGCGTTGTGTCCTTGAGCAAGACACTTTATCCACACTGCTCCAGTTCACCCAGCTGTAAATGGGTACCGATAATTCGTAGTTGCTCTGTAAATACGAATTACCGGCTTCTCTCAAAAATCTCTATCTCCGTTCTTTCTCCCATTCTTGGGAGACGGCATGCAAGGTCCTAGAGCCAGTGCCGCCGTTAAATATAAGCAAACAAACAACAAATTACAATTTTCGAAAATTGTAATTTTTTAAGGCCTCGTCCAGTATTCCCGCGACTTTTCCAAGTTTATATCCCCGATAAATTCAACAAAAAGGCCATTCATTCCTTATAATTCCAGCATTTGAAATAAATTCATCAAGAAAATGTGTTTATTTTCCGTTTTCTTAAGAATTATTTTAACTGCCCCTCACGGTTATGGAAAGTAGTTCGGCGTGGGAGTTTACTGGGATATAAATTTTGGACAAAGACTTGCTACGGGCCAATCAAATGTTAGGGAATTGTGTAAATATTTTTGTGCTGGAATTATTGTTTTTTGGCCAAGTCATTTGACCTTGACCTTGAGCAAAGGGGCCACATTAGTTGGCGATAGAACGAAAATATCGATTCTGACAAATAAGTACATGTATATGAAGTTGAGCCGAAAACTTTTAACGCAAATCTCCGATAGACAGCTGGACAGGGTCGTGAATATTTTCCCCCAATTGTTGTTCGGGGTACTGTAGCTGCGAACAGTAACTCTTGAAACATACTCCCATACCGTCCGTCCGGACGGTATGGCAGTAGATTGCAAGAGTTACTATTCGCAACTAATAAAAAGGCAGAACACTTTAACGCAAATCTCCGATAGACAGCTAGACAGGGTGGTGAATATATGTGCCCTCAATTGTTTTTCGGGGAACATACTACTGTAGTTGCGAACAGTAACTCTTGAAATATACTTCCATACCGTCTGTCTGGACGGTATGGGAGTATATTGCAAGAGTTACTGTTCGCAACTAATAACAAGGCAGACGACATTTTCTGTGAACATTTCACTGTAGATAGCTGCGAGGACCACCATAACACAGTGGAATGCAAGGATTGGGCACGTGACGGCGAGTGTCAGGTGAACCCTGATTGGATGATTCCCAACTGTCGCCAGTCGTGTAACAAATGTTCCGGCGATAATAACAATGGCGGAACAGGTAACTACTTACAGTATGAAATAAAATGTGCATGTTTGTCCTGTTAGTCTACTTGTGACATTCTTACGCGGGCAAATTACAAATTGTAATACCACAGAAATAAAACTTTGCTTTATTCCATAGTTTTATTCCATGTGTTATTTTTAACATATATATCTGTAGCCTATTTCATCAACATTGCAAAGTATACTTTACTAGCAAAGTATACTTTGAGGGAGCAATCATTTATTTTTCCTGAAATGCATTATTTCACATAGAACTAACAAATGCATGTATTTCATGATTAAAAGTATGCAGAATTATTATACTGAATTTATTACATTATCACAGCCATTAAATGGCTGTGATAATGTAATAAATTCAGTATAATAAAAATTAATAAATTAAAAAAAAAAATGAAAATTTCTCCCTCAAAGTATACTTTGCTAGTAAAGTATGCTTTGCAATGTTGATGAAATCGGCTACTGTTTTAACATATATATCTGTTGTATGCAATTAAAATCCCGATATAAGTACACGCGTATGCTCAATATGACAATCGCAGATCGAAAATTTTCATACCCAAAATAATTTATTGACACACTATTGACCAATGACAGTGGAGTGTAAGAACACGTGGGACGACAGCCAATGCGAGGGCTGGGCACGTGACCGCGAGTGTATGAAGAACAGCCAATGGATGGACAAAAACTGCCATAAGGCGTGTAGCAAATGTACACCTGACGGAGGCACCGATGGGGGATCAACGGTCGTAACAACCCGCCGGACACCCACCACAGAAAATGGAGGTAACATTGTAATATTGCTATATCGTTTGTTGTGTGTCAAACGGATATCAACGAGTCATCGTGTACCGTATATTTATACATTTGCATTGCGATTGCCCCATACCGGATTAATTTATTTAACCCTTAGAATACGAGAAGCAATGTGTCGAGCTGTTTTTCTCTTATTTGTTTGCCTTATTTCTCAATAAAAACACGAGTTGGCAGCACCTTAGAAAGTACCTTTAGAATCTTGACTTTTCGTCAAGTCAGTGTTTTCAAAATTACAGATTCGTCAATGTGGTAATAATGCCGTAATATGTGACTGTGACTGGAGAAATGGGGTTTATGGGCTTTGTGACCAGGGTAGTCCATCAACGCAGGGCCTGCATCGTTCGCCATTCAGTCAATGAAACATCCATAGCACTTCTATCTTATAGTTGTAATCAGGATTCATGAGTGCGCTGGAAGATCCACAAATTCCACAAGCCCCATTTCTCCATTCAGGCACAGCCACATACAATTAAACAGTGGCAGATCCAGGATTCCGCCGTACGGGGAGGGGGGCAGTCGAAATTATTTGAACGACTAATTTTCAGTACATAATGCTCATGTGATAAGGCACATTGTGAACCGGCTTTCTATAATATCTAGACCTTGATTAGTTGCAAACGGTAACTCTTGCAATCTAGATCTTGCCCCATACCGGATTAATTTATTTAACCCTTGCAAGAGATTGCAAGAGTTACCGTTCGCAACTAGACCTTTATCTGATAATATAACCCTTTATTGACAGTACTTGTTGTTTTTTCTTGTTACCAAATCAGACAGCTTGTCAATTGCAAACAGATCTGGAATCCTGAAAGCGGGGGCCCGGGTCCCACGGGCCACCCCCGTGAATTCGCCACTGATAAATATAGTTGTTTTTTTTACACCATGGTTTATTGTTATGTTGTTTTTATAATACCTTAAAGTCTAATAAAGACACTGGGTATGAGATACACCTCAATGGTGATGACACAGAAAAGGAAAACATACATGTAGTTTAATTGCAGATTTGTGTCACATTTCTGAAACTAATTGTAAGTATAAATCTTCATGTGCTGCCAATATATGTATTTCCTTGCACGAGGAAGTTTATGTTAGTGCATAGTATGGTTTGAGTTCGTGCACTTTGTAGGTCGTGTTCAGGCGCGGATCCAGGATTTCGGGTTGGGGGGGGGGCGTAACTATTTTGCAATACTTGACTATATTATCGAACGAGCTAAGCTCGTTCGATGATATAGTCAAGTATTGCAAAATAGTCGAGATAGCGCTTAGGGGGGTCCGGGGGCATTCCCACCCGGAAAAGTTTGCAAATCTACATCGCATTTCCTGCGTTCTGGCGCATTTTGGAGGAAAAATATTGACACTGTCACAGTATGTTTAGACATGATTTTTGATTGAAAACGTTTAAATTTTGAAACAATAAGAAAACGACCGAAAAATGCATGAAATACGTGGCACTTGGCATGAAACGTGCCTTGTAACTTGTAAAAAATCTTTACTCGGCGGCGCGAATTTTAGCGTGCCGCCGGGTCCGCCCCCCCCCCTGAATCCGCCCATGGTGTTAGTGCACGGCGATGTTTGCCATCAGTGTACGACTAGTGCACATATCGTGCACCTTACGTGTACTGGGCTGTTACCGTTGGCTCAAGCCCCCTGTAACTGTGCATGAAGCGAACAACCACATATTGGATATGTGAGACATCATCTGAGACATAGTCAAGGTGTATGATCACGTGGTACTAACAACAACAACAAGTACTGCAACTTACAGAATCCATCTGATTCAAAGTACGTAGCCTGTTCTTTTATATTGGCATTATTACGCAACGGATTTTGATGAAATATGGCGCACCAACGCGTCTTGTTAAGCTGCATTTGGTGGTCTCTGTATGTTCGCCCAAACTTCTGTCGTTTTTCGAGTGGGCGACGTTGTTGTTGTTGTAAACATGTGATCATGCACCTTGATGGTCACTTTAAATGAAATGTAAATAATAGTTTAATATAAAGAACTGTCCACCATTGGATGTGCATGTATCACGCTTGAACAGGTGTGTGTATAAACAACCACCGGAGCGACACCGAGTGCACCACGTGGGCGGAGCACGGACACTGCCGCATCAACAAGTGGATGCTGAATCACTGTGCCAAGGCGTGCGGCAGCTGTACCCAGGTGGACACACCCACCACGCCCAGTGGAGGGGGGAGGGACACGGCTGGGTACACCACGCAAGCGCCCGTCACTACACAAGGCAGTAAGTAGAATTTACATGTGTGTTAGTAACCCGATAGTTACAGACGGACATTTCGGGTTAGGGTGTTAGGAATACGAATTTATAGAACATACAAAAATACACCACCCAGCCGCCCGTTACTACACAATGCAGTGAGTTGGTCATAGATGGGTGTTAAAAATACACCGCACATGCGCCCGTCACGACTGTAAAAATGCACCTCACATGCGGCCGTCACGACTGTAAAAATGCACCGCACATGCGCTCGTCACGACACAACGTAGTGAGTTGGTCACACATGGGTATTAGGAATACAAATGTATAGTACATATAAAAATACACCGCACATGCGCTCGTTACTACACAACGAAGTGAGTTGGTCACACATGGGTGTTAGGAATTCGAATTTATAGTACTTATAAACTATACAACACAGGTGCCCGCTACTACACAACGCATGGAGTTGGTCATACATGGTTATTATGAATGCATATTTATAGTACATATATACATCGTGTTAGTGGCCATGTGTTAGTAACCCGAAGACAGAAATGTCCGGTTAGGGTGTTAAGTAGTATATAAGAGTCATAATGATACAAGTTTATATGGAAGCCACACACTACGTGTGGTGGCTTCCACAAGAAACTTGTAATCATTATGACTCTTACATACTACTTCTCGCGAGACCATATATTTATGACATGAGAAGATACACCCTATTAGAGATAAAAATCCCTATGTTATACTCAGTATATATATACAACATAATGGTTCTAGTTAAGTGTGCATGGCTGAAGACAGGTAGTCACGAGAGATGTTTTCGCACCGGTATTTACGAATATTGCAAACATCACCGTGCATGGATGCGAAGAGGTTCCGTTTCGCCTCGTCCATGTCGACATTGTGGGGTAGGGACCAAAGCCGAGTCACTGCTATGTCCACCATGTGGTGGCACTCAGGCTACTCATCGAATGGTTAACAAGGGATTACGTGCTCGCAAGTATTATCGTTTAGTAATAATTCAAATCGGAAAGTCAGTTAGAAAGATAGAATCGATTTAATAAGTCACGGTGTTTCTACAGCATTAAAACACTGTAAAAAACATTATCAAACTAATTTTATAAAATTGAACAGAAAAAACAAGTACCAATATTATTAGAGAAAATGGATAATACAATACAATTTGAATTGCAAATTGTTAATGACTGTGTTGAAGAAGTTTACGAAGCTTACGGGGATTAAAATCCTGTATATAAATTCTATAAAATGAGAACACTAGGTGATATCGAATACATGAAATACCAGCGTAATTTATTACGCTCCGATAAAAACGTTGCATTTACAATATTATACCGGCAATTATGTCTACTATACAAGAGGCAAATACGAACATTAAGACAGATAATGCGTATCGGATATGAAACTAAGGTGTATCATACAAACATTTTAAACCCCAACGATTTGTTTACGAACGTACATTTCTACGATATCGCTTATAAATTTATGTTGTAATCACAACAACAAGCAGACGACAATGTTTCATTTACAAAATTACACGTGTTATAAACATGCAAATTATGTGTCCTACCTTACACGTATATTAAGTGTCCATTTTATAGAGAGATTACACGATTACGTCTTCCGGGATGAAACATAAACACACTGTAATATATACTACACACACGGCTATTTATAGCCTTATCGATGGTATGTAAACGGGCTATCGATTTACACAGGTGGTGTACACAGTTTATAAACACACTGTAATATATATTACACACACGGCTATTTATAGCCTTATCGATGGTATGTAAACAGGCTATCGATTGTTAAGTTTATATACGAGAAATAAACACAGTTTGGTGTCGGGACGCCGACATTAATATCTCAACAGTGAGATAAGTTTCGCCACATGTAATTCACTCTGGCCGCTCTGCACATTATAGCGGATGGAGGTAACGATGAGGTGGGGTCCGCGGCATCGGTCCAATGATGGGGTGGAGGAGATGTGAGTGCAACACACCTCGCTAAGCCGAAAAAATAAAAAAATAGAAGAAATTTAAGCGAAGGCTTAGCGGGGTGGACCCAGAATGGTTTTGCTGGCGCGGGTTCGAGCCTCGGTGGAACCTAAACAATTTTTTTTTTCTTTTTTCTTTTTAAATTGTTAATAATTTTCATAAAATTAATTAATTGTTTAATGCACCAATATAATTAATTTTATAATTTTCTTTAAATTAATTATAAAATTAATTATTTTATAAAATATCACAATGGTGCTGTAACATTTCTTCCGACTTTATCTCCAAGTTTTTCCCTAAATTTATCCCAATCAGTACACTCAATCTTGGGCATGGTGGCGCGCGCTTTGATTCTTATATCATTTTTTAATTGTTCATATCTCCCCATTTCTTCCACCACGGATTCAAACTCTAAATTTGATATTTTCTTATCGGCCAACGCTTTGGACACCATAACGTCGATGGTATTTTTCTTCGACCTGGCGAGAACAGATATTCTATCATGTTTTCTACATTTTTTCTCCAGTTTTCCACCCGACGCCCTAATTACCATACACAACAACCCAGAAACGGCCGACACCGCACATAAAATCCCCGCTACAGGAACCGTTATAATGGTGGATATAGTTGCAGCTGTCCCCGCCCCACACAACACAGAAACACTCGCTAGAGCCGTGCTAGATACTTCACCCATGTTCACCGCGCGTCTATATTTTTTAGCGTTTCTTTTTCTATTTGTATATTCTCTAACTAAAATATCCTGCATAGCGACGATATTATTCAACCTAAAATCTGAACTTCTTTCGTTAATTGTACACCGTGTTGATGGAGTGATATTGACAATTGGAAGTGTTGATTCGTTCATGATTTTCAATATATTAGTATTTACAAAATAAGTTCAATTAACAATGAGACAATAGTGGAAGAACTCTCTGGGTCACCGATTTTCGTAACAAAGTTAATAACACTACCTTTAGAAAGTCTAATTCGATCAGAACCGGAGAACGAAACCACCGTCGAACTATCTGCAGAGATTTTAGTGACTCCAACCCCCCGTTCTTCCCCATCTACTACAATATTTATCGCGACCGCGCCCACAGGTTTACCACTACCATTAACCGAGCAGACCGCCATTTGGATAACTTCACCCGCGGTTGTCATAGTGTATCCCCCACATTTATTACTCGCTTTGGCACCGAACGAATATTCATAGTGCCCCTTAACCAATGGGCCCCGCTTCTCAGCCCAAACTGTTATGGCACGTTTTAGCGTTTTCATTGTTCGCACTATTCCGGCAAGCGCACTGTTTGCGTTATATGCCTCAGTACGAATATTATAAGAGGCCTCCTCAAGAGCTTTGGTCGCGGCTATACGATCATGTTTCAGTTTATCGGAAACTTCGGTTATCTTTCCGTCTAGTTCGGTAAGTGCCGCTTCTCTACTGAGAGAGTCCTCTAAGCGCAACACTTCATAAGCCTCCGTAATGGTCGCCTGGTGGCCTTTTAGGGCTTTCTCAACACCCGACCGGGCCTCTTTTTGAAATTCGGTTATTTTCCCATCTAGTTCACCAACCGCCGCTTCTCTGATGAGAGAGTCCTCTGAGCGCAACACCCTATAAACCTCCGTAAGGTCCGCCTGGTGGTCTTCTCGGGCTTTCTCAATACCTGTTCGTACCCCCTCAACCCCCAACCCCCAACCGGGCCTCTTTTCGAAATTTGGTTATTTTTTCGTCTAGTTCGGTAAGTGCCGCTTCTCTGTTGAGAGAGTCCTCTGAGCGCAACGCCCCATAAGCCTCCGCAATGGCCTCCTTGTGGTCTTCTCGGACCCCCTCAACCCCCGACCTGGTTTCTTTCAGAAATTCGGCTATTTTCCCGTCTAGTTCGGTAAGTGTAGCTTCTCTGTTGAGAGAGTCCTCTAAACGCAACGCATTATAAGCCTCCGCAAGGGCCTCCGCAAGGTTCGACTGGTGGTCTTCTCGGACTTTCTCAATACCCGACCGGGTCTCTTTTCGAAATTTGGTTATTTTTTTATCTAGTTCGGCAACCGCCGCTTCTCTAACGAGAGAGTCCTCTGAGCTCAACACCTCATAAGCCTCCGTAAGGTCCGCCTGGTGGTCTTCTCGGGCTTTCTCAATACCCGACGTGGCCTCTTTTCGAAATTTAGTTATTTTTTTGTCTAGTTCGGTAAGTGCCGCTTCTCTAATGAGAGAGTCCTCTAAGCGCAACGTATCATAACCCTCCGTAAGGGCCGCCTGGTGGTCTTCTCGGACTTTATCAATATCCGACCTGCTCTCTTTTCGAAATTTCGTTATTTTTTTACCTAGTTCGTTTAGTTCCGTTTCTCTGATGAGAGAGTCCTCTGAGCGCACCACCTCATAAGCCGCCTGATCTTTCTCAATATCCGTTCGGACTCCCTCAATTTGTGCAGTCGCCGTCAGCACTTCTACTCTAACATCTGATATACTCCTGTGAATCCGGTTTGTGACCTTCGATATAGTTTTATTTATCAAGGCCTTCGTTTTTCCAGTAGTTAAAAAGTCGCCCTCTGTCGGGATGAATCCACCTTCTACCGGTTCCAAATTCTTTGAATTTGTCACCCAATCGGAAGAACTACCTGGTCCGTATATACTCATAATAAAATTAATTATAATATTAGGCACCTATACTCAATTAGAAATTTCGAGAACTACCGAAATCGGGTAATCGTTTTTCAACTTTCTCGCTTGATCATCGAGAATAGAGACCGTAAATTCGTGGATATGTCCCGATTCCAAAACTTTCATCTCGGGGTGTAGGAAGTCTAAGGTCACAGTCTCACCATAGAATCAGTCGCTGGCTTGCCCGGTTTTCAGTAATGTGCTGGGAGTGCCGTCTACCGTGTTGTACGATGTGTTCACCCGATCCAGGTGCACCCTGAGAGTTTTCGTGAAGGCGAAGTCCACCGGGTTATCACCGACGTACTCACCCGGGGTAAACACTCCTTTGTTCGAGGAGTATGTCTCTCTAAAACCGAGTTGAATACCCAACCCCGGGGAGACCACTACCGCATTATCACTGCTGATGGTCATTGTTGCGAGCCCGGTAGCATTCGATACTGTGAGGTTGATTATACCGTCAAGCTCTGAGTTGACAAAATCTTTGAGCTGTCTTATTCCCCACAGTCCGTGAGGCAGCTTTACACCGAATTGTTGTCCATCCTTCACATAGTAAAACCCTTCGCTCTTCCCCACATTCTGCCATCCAACCGTGAACGTGATTGATCTAACGCCTACCCGACGTTTTCCGCAGCAGTTGTCGATTGACTTTTGAAGTTCACAACTCCCTTTTTGAACATTAGTGATAGTAGCAAACATAATAATATCTTTCAATGGATACAAAAGCATTTAGCTTTAATTCTAATGCAAAGTATAAAGTTGGTGGTGTATACGCTCAAAAGAACACCATTGGTTGGCTTGTGCACCCTAAAATAAGAGTCAGTTTGGGCCTAGGTTTCGACACAAATTTCACTAACATGTTTGAGAAATATAGGGTGCCCAAGATTAGTACGGTGGATGTGGTAAACAGATGGCGGGCAACTCCGATGCAGTTCTGGCAGAACCAACTAAATTTTGCCGTGTGGTGTGCCACAACTGGGTGTGGTGTATCTTTCGGAGACCACTTAAAACCAAGTAACAGCATGATGAGCAGTAGCTTATACAACTTTCATGTTTATTATACTATTAGAAGGATTTTGAAAGAATTACGTGTTCCACTACCTCAAGACGACGGGTGGAATCCCATTTCCAACACATACAACCGTAAGGAGTTCGAACGGATATGTGACGAATTTGGTGTGCACCCAAACCGTGATTGGAAACAAAAAGTTTACACCAAGAACGATTCAATGGGGGACACCTTTTTTGAAGAAGCTGGAAATGATGTAAAAGTTGTTGATGGCACATTCGATAGCAGTACTATGAGGTACACGTCAAGTTTCCTAATACATAAAAGACCAAGTTTTTTTCTTGATATGTTCTCAGATAAAACCTACTACCAAACATATCCGGCTTCACTACACCAACCATCTAAAGTTGGAATAGCATGGAGTACATTTATATTAGATAAAAGCACTGGATTTACTCAGACCGGGGTTACTCGCCTCAACGACTCCATTCGTACATATGTGTGGGCTATACTAGGTGCACAAAAACAAACTCGCAGTTCTATAATAGGATTCGGAACGGCGTTTGACGCGCAAAAACAGTTCTTGGTACTTGTTGAGGACGCCATCTCAGCTAAGGTGGACCTCCAGAAGGTGATCCAGAATTATCAAGACGTTTTGCAGACTGCCAGCACCCCAGTGGACTATGTATTTGGAATAGGTCTTTATATGGCGCCGAGCAATATGATACTACGAGACGATCCGGTTGATGGTTACAATAATCAAATCGTAATCGCCACCGCCAATAAAAAAATCGGTCACAACGGTAACGTGAACACTGATATCATCAAGCGCACCCCCAAAATGATCGGGCGCGGAGTTGTAAATTCAAATAAATTTGAAAAAGATTTCATAAAATCCCCAAAACACAAAATGGAGACACCTCCCTCAACACAATCGAACCCAGTACCCCCAATTCGTAAATTGGATGCACCATCGAGTTCCATCAACAATGTTGAAACACCAATCATCAACAATGTTGAAATTGGAAGCACAACACACGAGGAGGAGAAATTAGCGCTCGTCGTCGCCCTCGTGGCGATCGGATTATTTACGTTTTGGTTTTAGGAACTCTCTGGCGAAGAATAGTAGGAGACCGGCGATTGCCACGATTAAAGCCCAGGTATTTTTGGCTACCCATCCGGCCGTTTTTGATAATATAGATAGCAAGTAAGAAACGATACTTCCGATCAGTCCAGGTAGTGCGGCAGCCGCCTTTTCGGCTAATTTAGCCAGGAGACTGGCGAGGGCTTTTAGTTGTTTTTTTACCCACTCCTTAGCTCCACCGGATGGCGCGGGTGCTGGTGCGGGTGCTGGTGCTTGCGCGGGTGGTGGCGCCGCACCACCAGTGAAAGCTAGAACTATGGTCGATATAGTCATGCTGATAGCAACGAGGATGCTTGCTATCGTGATGCCCTGTTCTCTGAACAGAGTGCGAAGACGCTCACCGAGTGTCGTCTCCTCGTTCAGGACCCTCGAGATTGTTTCGCGAATCCGACTTATTTGAGTGCGGAGAGCCTCACGGTTAGTAGATGCAGCCTCCAAGCGAGCTTCTCTTTGATCCCGCAACGACCGCAGGCGTTCGGTGATCCGCTCGGTAGATTCTCTATCGCCACCAGCTTCCTCCAGTTTTCTTTCTTCTAGCGTGATATGTTCATCCAACACCGAGAGTTTGGAGAGGTTATTGACCAGTTCGCCCCGGACAGTTTGCAAACCTTATCGAGTCCCTGGAGTTCGCGAAGAGGTAACGGTGGGTCATCGTTAGACCCTTGTTCGAGGTTGAGTATTTCGTTTTCGCTGAACGTGGTCTCCACCTCGTTAATAACGTCGGTGGCCACTTGAGGGACCTTGCTGAGATTGCTGAGCTCGATAGTTTCTATCGAGGCGGCCGCCTTAGCTGCTAGGCTGTTAATGGCCTTTATAGCTGCGGCCCTCAAAGCAATCTTCTTATTCTTCTTCCAATCCGTGAATCCTAGTTCGTTCTTTACGATTTGGCCACCGCCCCGGTGTCCTGCAACAGTGCCCAGCGCTAGGGGTTTACCGGTCCTCATGTTGATGATTGGTATATCTGATGATTTTAGTCGCAACTTACCGTCCAGAGTCAATTCGAATTTGGAGTAGTCGCGACCGACAGATGGGACCAGATCTTTTTTTGCCAAACTGTTGTAGTAGTCGTCTACGGCTCCCTCGAGTAATTCTCGACTTTGACCAACGCTGCTGGTAGCGCCACCTAATTCCCCCGATTGGATCGGAACTGGAGGCTGTATCAAGGGCGTTTCGTCATTATAATCATCTATGTCATCATCGATGTCATCCGCATCGAGGTAATCGTCTCTGCCGATTTCATCCATGTCAATATCGTAATCAGCCATATTAATTTCTTAAAATTAATTATGTATTAAAGACAAAACCATACGGGTTTAATATAGATTCACTAAATTATGTCTTCGAGTCAATACGGTCGTAAACTCAATCCATACCGCAGACTGCGTGAGCCCCTCGGGGCAAAAGGCGTGAGACAGAGTGTCGTTATTACGAACAACCCATCGACGATCGACCAGAACCAGCAGCTCGTGGTCCGCTTCCCCAACCTCGGAGCTAACGACGTCATTGTGCCGGGTACTGTTCGCCTCGCTTTCACTATTTCGCTGACGTCGACGGACGCGGACCGAACCGTCGTTCAGAACCTGGGTCGCGCCATCGTCAAGAAGACCATGATAAAGATTTCTGGTAATGAGGTGATGTCGATCGATGACAGCGACGTCTACCATAGCTATCAGGACCTGTGGAAGACGGCGCAAGAGCGCGAAAACGCTGTCTATCAGGGTATTGACACCAGCAAAAATAAGAACGTAACCAAACTTAGAATCGGGGCTGCTAACAAGGTAGATAACAACGCGAGCGACAACGCGGTCGCGGGCGCTTACGGCAACCGCTTCTACATCCCGCTCGACTTTGAGTTGCTGGAGAGTCACATGCCCTACTATCAGAGTGCTTTGGCTGACCGCCTCGAATACGAACTAACGTTCAACGACTACGGACGAGTTCTCATAGCCAGCGACCAGTTATCGACGTATACGATCGATAACGTTTCGCTGGAGTACGACATGGTCACGATGCCCGAACTCGCGCGATTGATCAGAACCCAGTACGCCGGCGCGTTGCCATACTTTACGACCAGAGTTCTTCGCCATCGCAAGATGACGAAAGTACACAAAAGCTACACATTGTGGAATATTAACGTCAACGTACCCGCCCGCTCGATGAAAGGTATACTGATGCTGTTCGAGGAGGCTCGGTTCGCGTCCGGTGTTAGAAAAACCGACAAATTCTATAACCCCAAAATCACGAAGGTAGAGGTGACGATCGAGGGAGTACCCAATCAACTCTACAGCGCGGGTCTTCGCGCGCACCAGCAGTGGGACGAAGTAAGAAAGCAGTTTTCTGCCGGCTCCAAGCGCTCCCCTGAGGTTGCCGCGGTTGCCAAAGACCTGCATCTCTCGGCCGTCTCCCTCGCGGAGTTTCTGAATATCAAATACGCGTTATGGCTAGACATGCGAGCCAGCGACGACGACCAAATACACGGTAGCGGACGCCAAGTTGAGAACGCTAGTAAGGGTGTGACGATCCAGATAACCAAAGAGGCGGATGGAAATGGCGCATTGAACGTGTACTTATATATAATTACAGACGCACAACTGAACATCGAAGATGGCCGATACGTCTCAGCACTCTACTAAATCTAACGATTTATTAATTAATTTTAAGAAAATTAGCAATCATTCTAACGATTTATTAATTAAGAAATTTGATAATTCTAAAGAATTAATTAAGAAAATTAGCAATCAATACCAATTCACGATTGGAGATGCCCACTCTGCCATAATATGTGGGCAGACAGGATGTGGAAAAACGGTTTTCATCCTAGACTTGCTCGAGGGCTCCTACCGCGATGCCTTTCGTCACATTGTGATACTATGTCCCACTGTGCGGCACAACGATACTTATCAGCGGCGCCCGTGGATATGGACCGACCCTGAGGTATACGTTATTGACCCCGGTGATAGGCTTCACGATTGGCTGCGTGGTTTATACCAAAAATTCCAGGGTGAGCCCACCCTATACGTGATTGACGATTGCTCGGCCAAGGCGGCGATGACCAAAAAGAAGGACATGCTCTCTGAGCTCACATTTTCTGGCCGCCATGCTAGGCAAAGCGTATGGATATCCACTCAAAAGTACAACGCCGTCCTCAAGGATCTGCGCGAGCAAACGAAATGGGTCGCCCTCTTTCACTGCAAGGACCGAGACTCATTCGATGACTGTCTTCGAGAGAATGACGTTATCCCAACGCGCAAGGAGCGCCTGGAGGTTCGACAGATGCTTTCGGAAACTAAGCAAGCCAAGCTTTTGCTAAAGACTGATCAACCAACTGCTTACGAAGTTATCAATTAATTTTATAATTAATTAGCAATTACTGAACAAATGCTGAACAATGCTGAACAATGCTGAACAATGCTTAGCAAATGTTGAACAAATGCTTAACAAATGTTGAACAATGCTTAGCAATTGCTGAACAATGCTGAACAAATGTTGAACAAATGCTTAACAAATGTTGAACAAATGCTGAACAATGGTTAACAATGTTAACAATTTGGTGCTCCGCTGCGAGCTTTGTTGCGAGCATAATGGTGATCATAAGTATCGGGTGGTGCGCTTGGCAATATGTTAAAGTGATGAGACTTGTTAGAATAGTTAAATTAATTTTAAGAAAAATGAACTGCGACGAACTTCTCGATCAGCTAATGGAAGAAACCTCAACTCCGACTGCCAACATCCTGAAAGATAATGATCCGACAGAGCAATCGGAATCAACTCCAACTCCAACGGCGGTTGGTATTGGGTTGAGTGCAACGACTCCGAATGAAAATGAAAATGCGGCGCGACGAGAGCGGCTAGCTGCGCTGGTTGCTGGGGGACAATCGGAGCATTATCTCGGTAGGCGTCTCTCAGTTTTTCAGATGGATAAGATGTCAGATGCGGAGATCGATAAAATGTATGCGCGATACGAATCCAAATTGGGAGCGGAGATGACTAAAACTCTCGGATCGGCGGCTATTCATTTGTACGCAACCGCCGTTAGTATACTTCTCCCTATACCAAACACCGCGGGATTGATTGACGATCTAGAGACTGACCCTTTTATAGGTCACACTCTTAGAACAGCCTGCTGCTCAATTTATCACAAGTTTGGAATGTACTTAGCTCCGCTGACAACCGCGTTGACCACGGGTAAACACTGTCAATTTGGACATATATGCCCACGAACTATAAGCCCTAATATTAATACAAAATATAATTTTGAAAATGATGACACAAGACACACCCGCGAGAGTGACGGAGTTGAACCCGAGTGTTACTCCGCCACTGGATGACATACCGCATATAAAAAATCCCAAAAGACAGGCAGCTGGGCGGGCGGCGGCTGCCACCCGAAAAGTTAAACAAGATAAAATACTCGCCGAGCTTCGAGACAGTCGTTGCAATCGGGGACGGAGACAGCAAAACATCTGAAGACAGAGTTGAGTACACCCCCAATTCACGAATTGGAAGCACACCCAAATTCTTTGAATTTGTCACCCAAATTCGTGAATTGGAGTTGGGTTGTTGGTGGTGGTCTGGCAGTTGTTGGTGCCCTGTGCGTGTGGAAATACCCCACATTATCGAAAAAACAACAAGCCAGTGTTCAGAAGAAAGTTACGAAACACCAATCGCGATTGGATGCGCCCCATTTAAACATTGATCGCGACCCTTTTTATATGCAATAATTATAATGGCTGAACAAGATGGTAAAATGTTAGTGAATGCGCTTTATCACGCCGTGGTGATATCGGGTTTCAGTATCGGGTATGCTCGACTATCAAAGATGGCCCTAGGATGATCCGCTCCCAAATTGGACTTTACTGCGAGAGACGTAGGGCTCGCGACCTTAGATATAGCGGCCGCAGTTTGGACCCGAGATTATCTAGTTAAAGCTGGAATTCTACCAGTTAATATATGGAATTAAATGGCTTCAATCGCAGTAATAGTAGGTGGTGCGCTCGTAAACGCATTGGCGTTCAGCGGTAGCAACTTTTTATTCTCTAAAATGAAAAGCTCAAACGTGGATGAGGAGCGTAAGCGTCACGATTTAGCTGTAGAACAACTCAATAGCGCAAAGGAAGCGTGGTCGAAAAAACGAACCGCCCATCTGGACTGGGTCAATGAAGAGCTTCGCCGCGAAAATCACGCCGCGCAAACTTTTCAGAACGTTGAAGAAGCCAACCGCGAGTACGCGCTGGCATATCCGCAGAAAAGTCTCGCACCACTGGATCGCAAGACCCAACTTTCAGATTTCTATGTACCGTCAGAGCCCCAAAAAGACCGCGAGATCGCGTTCATCGTCGTGGGAATGTGTGTGGTGGGTCTCGTCGGCTACTATATTCGATCGAGATTTTAAATTAATTATTTTAAATTAATTATAAATATATATATATATAGAACGATGTCAGTTGACGAACTTTATTTTGCTATGATTGATGTAGACTACACTGCCCTTAAACACCGCATGGTTGGTGCAAAGGGTATGATTCGTTCTGGCCAGAGATTCTCTCGAGACGTGGGTGCGGGAGGACAAAAAGAAAAATGGCCACCCTTTTCGCAAAGCGGATGTTAGATTCCTCCACCAATCCTGGGGGATTAGATTTTCCCAAGTTCCTTCAGAACTTAACCCCCAATCGTGATTGTACTTCCAACAAAGGTTTATTATTATCGACGCAGTTACCGGACGATCTGGCGAGGGCATGTTGGAGATTGTCCGATATATTAGAATACATCGCATACGATGAACAGGCGCAAACTTAATACCAAACTATCGGTTCGCCTGACGCGCAAGCTAGCGAACGCGTACTATAGCCCCCGCGGCTACTGGAAGGGACTCGCTGCCATCAAGAACCTCGCGGCGGCGACCAAGGTTTCAGAAAACGTTGTCAAGGAATGGCTCAAGAAGCAGGCCATCTGGCAGATCTATTTACCCGCGCCTCACAATATTCCGCGCCCGAAATTCGACGTGCCGGTACCGAACCAAGTTCGCCAAGCAGATCTCCTGTTTCTCCCTCACGATCGCGTCGGTCGTAAGACGTACAAGTACGCGCTGACAGTCGTTGACGTAGCGAGTCGTTATAAGGGGGCTGAGCCGTTGGCCACTAAAGAGTCTAAGGAGGTGGCCGAGGCTCTCTCCCGAATATATAAGAGGAGTCCTCTCAAATGGCCGAATCTTCTCCAGGTCGATCCCGGCCGCGAGTTCATGGGCGCGGTCTCTCATCTATTGTCTAAGCACGACGTTTCTGTCAGACGCGGCCGCGTCAACATCCACCGGGACCAGGGGATCGTGGAGCGCTTCAATCGAACCCTGGCTGAGAGACTGTTCGGACACCAATACGCTAAAGAACTTGTAGACCCTCATTCGCGATCGACCGAGTGGGTGGCCAGACTGCCGGCCGTGGTCTCCGTATTGAACGGAGAGGTGACCAGATTGATAGGTAAGAAACCCGTAGATGCTATCAAGTTTAAAAGGGTGACGAGCGAGCCCTCTGCCGTCTCGCGCGGGCGACCCGTTGGTTTAGAGGAGCAACGGCTTCCATCGGATACTGACGTCCGGTACCTCTATCAACCGGGAGAGCTCGAAGGTGGCAGCCGCCGCGCGACTGATCCCGTGTGGTCTCTCAATGTATATCATCTAGATCGATCTATTACCAAGCCCGATGAGCCCGTGCTCTACTATTTGGATGATGGGCCATCTCGAGGGTTTGTTCGCGAAGAACTTCTCGCGGTGCCTTCTGACACTCAGCTACCCCCGGATCATCAGAGTCTTTTGTATTCTCTCTCAGAGTTCTTTTTTTATCTATCCTATAGGCTCGGTGTGTAACCCGTCTTCCATCACTCTCCCCTTGTCGTAGTACGCCGAGAGTCCTAATTTTTGTTGACAGTACGTCTTCATCACCCCGTTAATCATTCGGAATCCCCTGTTCTCCGCCATATCCCTACCCCCTTCGAGAGCACTCTTATACCTTCCCCAAGTCAGATCGTTAGATCTCTTCGACATCCCATTGGCCGAGTGCTTAGATTTTCCATCACCGCTCACGTAGTAACACTTGCTACACAGAGCGATGGCTCTATCCCCTTCGAATTCCAGCTTGAACAGTCCGGAGTTCTGTTGCTCCACACACGTCCCACGCCAACCACTCGGTCTTCTCCTTATTGAACTTTCTCTTCATATTCTTTCTCACCACCGCCTCCAGCGTCTTCTCCGATAGCGCGAAGTACATGCTGTCAGTGTCCATCTGTATCAGTTCGAAATATCCGCGATCCACGTACTTGTCCAAGAAATCGTAGGAGAACTCCAGCATCCGGAGCTTGGCCAACTGGTAGACCGCTATGCCACACTGAAACGGTCTGTTGATCACCACTCGAGTCTTCCTGCTCGATATCTCGTAAGCCTCCCCAATCTCCTCCAAGTCTTCGAACCACGCCGACCTCAGTGCCCGATCGACAGTCTTCTCATCCTTCGTATATGTGGTGTTCAGGTGTCTCTCTTTTGCCTCTATCAGCTTGCCACAACACGCGTTGCCAACCAGTTTGAATATTTCCGCCAACACCGCCTTGCTCTTGTCGACGTCCCCCGTCCGTCTAGCAGCGGTGACCTCTTTAACGAACCATTGAAACGGTTTTCCGGGCGTGTAGTCTATCACCCTATGCACCGCCTTGACGATCAGACCGTGCTCCAGATACCACTTTAGCAGCGGTGAGTATATGATCATCTTCTTGGCGGACATTGCCCCCACGAGCTTTCTCTGCCCTTCGACTCTATTCCTCCCAGTCCCGGCCAGGTAGTCCTTCATGTGCTGCGGAACCTCTTTCTCATCGACTTCTCGATTAACGAACAGCGGTGACATTTCTGAGAACTTGTCTCTCAACGTTTCCGGAACCTCTATATCCAACTCCGCAAATCCGAACCACTTTTCACTCCTGACCTTCCTCACGAAACAGTCTATATACGACTGTCTTTCCGGGTCGTCACACGTCCATATCTGCTCCTCACCGCACGGCATGTCCTTCGATAGAGTAGATAGGTACAGAGCATTGGCATCGTACCCCAGCACCGCCTTGCACATCTTCTCCTCCCGACTCCCCACCTGACCCCTAATCGTCGACCTTCCAGCCTCGGCGTATCTGGAGAATACTATGGACGGACCACCGACCAATCCCTGCTTCATCATCTCGTAAGTTTCAGACTTCGGTGACCACATCTCGGGCGTGTCCGCCTTCCCATCGATCGACCCGCGGAGTAGGTACTGAAGGGAAACACCGGGCAGAGACACAGTATCCTTGAGTATGTCCACGCCTCTTCCCTTGTAGAACTCCGCCATTTTAGTCAGAGCCTCTAGGAACGGTCCTACATCCAAGTCGTTGTAGTGTTGCAACCATTCCTTGAACGTCTTCATCCCCTTTTCTCGGAATACCTTCTTACACTCTTTCCACTCGGACAACGACAGTAGGAACTCACCCTTCAACTTCGAGTACCACTCGGGATAGTCTGGCAGCCCCGGATGGTCGAGCTTGTCCGCGCTATCGAACCACTCGTACGGAAAGTGAGACTTTACCGTTTTACAGTCGTACGCCTTAACCCACCCACCGGTCGTACGTGGTACCGGGTCCCAGATACTGGATGATGTCGAGAAATTTAAACTCCGGGGTAAACAGAAACATCGTCGTGCTGGCTCTCTTTCCGACCATCACCTTATTCACGGTGGTCGCCAACTTCTCTACAAAGTACTGCTTGATGAGGTTCAGGTCGTACCTGCTACAGTTGAACCCCACCACCGGGACTTGATCAATCCATGAGATAATCTTTGCTTGCTGAGACTTCGATAACATATCTATGTCGGCCGGCAGATACTTCTTCCTAACCCCTCCCTGATTGCCTTGCCTCTCATCTGCAGCTCGGTCACGAACTTCTCGACTAGCGTGTCGGGATCTCGTTCGCATAGGTGTGTGATCCCTTCATGCATCGTATCCCCCAACGACACCGATATAGGAACGTGCTCGACCTCGAAGGTCAGGTCTTTGGTGGGTCGCGTGCTTTTTGACTTGTCGAGATACGCCTCAAAGTCGTAGACTATCTGGTGAGGGTATAGAGTCGTCTCCTCCTCGCGTGGCGATTGTGGATAGTAGGTATTAATTTTATCAAAATTATCATTCAACCACTCGCACTCCCACATCACCATCAGCTCGTAACCCGCCTTCCTTATCTTGGCGTCTTTGAATTTTCGTCCTCTTGTACAGCGATCTCGCGTTACCTCTCATGCAATGCCTCGGACACCCGTGCCAGTAGCATCCGTGAAACTGAAACACGGTCTCGGTCTCGTGACAGTAACCGTCGACCGGATCACCGGCCACCCACCTCTCACCACCGTGACCGCAGTTTGCGTGATGTATGTGCTTTCCCATCCTCTCCTCTTCTCTGCTCAACCATTGAATCGACCTCGCACTCGCTGACCCCTTAGGATAGAACGCCTTCTCGTAGGCCGACTGTGGTCTCTCTACCCTCTTACCTGGACATGTCACCACGGTCTTCCCACCCATGCAGTGGTCGCGTGCCTGTGCATGTTACACGACTTTGTAAACCGTTGTTGACATCCGGTGCACCCGTACTCGTTCGTCATCTTGCGGAGATTCGTTATGAGGAAAGAGTGACCTCCAAACATTCCTATCGTCATTGTCTTCCCCCCAACCGCGTCGTAATTTGCCGGAACCTTCATGAGGTACCACACTCCGTCGGTGGTGGGCTCGTAAACGCGAATGCCCATCTTGAAGCACTCTTCTACCTTCTTAATATCATCCAGGGGGATTCCCTTACTACCCGGTCCGTTATCGTGACCGAGGTATTCGCGAGCCAGAGCTCGTGCCTTCCTACAACACCCGTCGGGTCTCCCTCCACGTTGGATGGCTATGTACCTAAACAGACATAAGTAGTCGTCGTACGTGTCGACGGAATACATTCCCTTTTTCTGTCTTAACCAGTCTGGGAGTTTTCCAGCTCCCATGAGAAGTTGTTGCGCGTCGATGATCATCTTCACCTCGACCGATATCCAACGAACGAAGGTCCATTTTGTGTTTGGTCTATCGACTTTGTCGATGTCCATTCGACCTTTCTCTCTATCGGATATCCAACTCTCGGCTTGGCGATCTCGTTTATCCACGGACTGCCCTTTGATTGTTTGTGATAGATCATAGTAGCGTCGGTATCTATGTTCCTAATACGATACGAACACGAATACCTCAGATAACATGCCGTGGTCATCTCTGGGCGAATTTTATTCATTAGCGATTAGCGATCTCCCCGTCTACCCCCCTCTCGAAAGTCCATACTATCTTCCTCCTACCCCTATCAACAGTTTCCCTAACTTCAGCTTCTTCGGAGAGAATCCTGGGACCCTCCTCCACCAAAGCTCTGGCGATATCTGTCCTCTTCTTGGGAGGTCTCCCCACCAACCCTTGATAAATCTTATTGTAGTACGCCTTGTATAGGGGTTTTCTACGTGCGCTGGGATCTTCTTTTACACGCTGCGCGTAAGCGGTGGCGCGCAGACTGGCCGTCGTCTCGTTCTCCAATTTCTCGGAGCGTTTTTCGGGGTCGGCGGGCAGTCGTCCGGTCGAAACCGCACGCCGCAGCCTCTCCTCGTAGACGACGGCTCGCGCGTCACTTATCCTATCTGCTATATCTTTCTTGAATCTCAAACCTCTTAGGGAAATTCCCCAAATCTTAGCTTGCTCTCTCATTTGCTTTATGGTAGGCATTATACTGAGTATAACCAATAGATTTTTTATCTTCAATAGGGTGTAAGTTTATATTTATTCGTAATAAATGTATGACAGATTGTTGTAATATACTTAGTATAACTTGTGGATAACTTGTCTTTAATAGGGTGTCAGTTTATATTTATGACAGATTGCTGTAAAATACTGAGTATAACTTATAGATTTCTTATCTGTAATAGGGTGTCAGTTTATATTTTATTCGTAATAAAAGTATGACAGATTGTTGTATATATATACTGAGTACAACATAGGGATTTTTATCTCTAATAGGGTGTATCTTCTCATGTCATAAATATATGGTCTCGCGAGAAATAGTATATAAGAGTCATAATGATTACAAGTTTCTTGTGGAAGCCACAACACGTAGTGTGTGGCTTCCATATAAACTTGTATCATTATAACTCTTATATACTACTTGTTAGGAAAACAAATATATAGAGTTACGGACAGACGGACGAATGGAAACTATATCAAGGTGCATGATTACGTGGTTACAACAACAACAACAATGGCTTAACGTGTTGAAAGCGCACCCACTCCAAAGTAAATATTATTTGATATTTTTCTTAATAGGCAACGGATTTTTATGAAATATGTTGTTTTAACCTCGTGATCATACAACTTGTATGTACCTCTCGGCATACTTCGTAAGCTGTGAGTATAATACTATGGCAATTTGTATATGCTAGCGTGAACTCATACTGCTCCATTCCTAAGTGATATAAAGTTGTAATTCAACTCAATTAATATACATGTATGTATATAGCATTGCACACTTGTACAAACATCTATCTATCTGCAGCCACTACTGCGTGCGTGGACGACAGTCTGCACTGTGGAGCCTGGGCAAACCACGGCTTCTGTGAGGACAATCCGGGTGTCGCTCTACGCATGTGCAAGAAGTCGTGTCACGCATGTACTTCCGAAGCCACAGGTATACTTCACAGTGCTTTTATTTTTAGGACACCTGTCAATGGATGTACATTTTTAAACACATAATGGTACAAATTGAAAATCAGTAACACATGTTTATTGCTAGCTACACGTTTTCCGCTTTATAGGCAATAGGTTGCACTATATCGCTACACCACAGTCAACGGTGCACCTAATTTTTATAGCGGATTAATCTACCGCCATGAAATATGACTACCTCAGTTTTAAGCGGGGATATTTTAAATCCACATTTAATTTTCCAACTTGTTATATTATTTAGTGCTGTTTGTATTATCCACAATGCTACTCTGATATCTGTAGTGTCTTGACAGATCACGCCATCGTCGGCAAAGTGTGATAGGCCTGGTTTAGTGATTGTACTCATACTGTTTAATTATGTATATAATGTATCAACCATGAAATTGAATAGTGTTGGGCTTACGACACAACCCTCGGGGCTGCCATTATCAATACCTTGAAATTCTGAATGCTCTGTGCATATGCTTACTCTAAATTTTCTTCCCGTCAGAATGTTGTCTAACCATAGCAACCTTATGTTGTTATATCCTTCCCGATTAGTTTATATTGCTCCCTTTGTCCAAATTAGGTCAAATGCTTTTTCTAAGTCTAGGAATACAACTACGACTAGTTTCTTTTCCATTTGAGCTGTTTTAATAGTTGTGTCTAATCGAGCAAGTTGATCCATCGTGGATCTATGATTTCTAAATCCTGACTGGGTTGGGCAAATTTTCTGATCAGGTTCAAAATGATGTTTTATTCTGATGGTAGCCATCAGACTAAAACATCATTTTGAATCTGATCAGAAAATTGGCCCAACCATTAGTTTTCAGAGGCTGGTAGAGTAGCATCCTTGTTTGGTTTGATTATTGGGATAATGGTAGCCTCTTTCCAAGCGTCCAGCAGGGAGCTTTCGGCTCAGGATTTATTTATTGGAAGGAACAGTTGTTCCATTTATTCATGTGGTAGTTGTTTAGGTATATTATAATGTATTTTATTTTGGTTTTAAGGGAAGCTTTAAGTTCCGACACTATAAATAACCTATTGAGGCAGTCAGTATTCAGGCCGGGTGTCAGAGTATGTGTGTTTATCTTAGCTTGTATTTGCGGGTCTCTTTCATCTTTTTTCTATTCTAAATTCTGGGATTAGATTACTGCTACTAGACATATTATTGCAATGATCTATGAGCACCTTTGCTTTTTGGTTTCCATCGCATATTAATGTATTATCATGTGATAATGGGGGCATTTGTTGTGTTGTTTCGTCTATTACTCGAGTATATACATTCTTCTTTACTTGTTTTATCTTTCGTAATTGCTGATATAAAATTCTCCCAACCATTCTCTTTTGTTGTTTTAATGGTTTCAGACGCAATGCTCTTGCAAGTATTCCTATTGCCTTCTTTGGTTGAATTGTACATGATCTGTATATGCTTGTTTCCATTTTTGCTGACAATTTTCCCTGTTTTAATGGCTTCTATGCAAGCGGGTGTTCACCAGGGATTGGTCGGGCGATTATGTTCTTTACCACTTTTCTGTGGTATGCTTAAGTTATTTATTCCGTAGAGTGTGTTCACAAATATCATCGTTTTTTGTATATTTTGTATCTCATTTCTTATCGACATGCAACCTAGTGGTGCATAGTTGATGGAAGAGTTCCCAGCTTGCATGACCTAACTTCCATTTGTGAATGGTTGCGGGAGTTCGCTTGTGGTAATGGGTAGAACCTTTAGTAATGATCGGATAATGATCGCTGCCTATTCTTCAGTTGTAGATGGAAGCTAGAGCTGGTGTAGCTAATGTAATGTCTGGTGCAGATCCTATACTTTTAACCCTTGTTAGATGGGATGAGTCGTATGTTTCTGAGCCATTATTTAGTATACAGTAATTAGTATTATCTAGGAATTTTATTATTTCACCGCTTATTTTGTTTACTGTGTTAAAATATTGCATATCCAAATATCAGTGTTTTGTTACTAACTTGTTTTATTACTTTGTATACGTTTTGTATAGGATATTTTATTTTATTAATACTCTTACTTATGTAGATGTTAAGAATATTCATATTAACTCCTGAGTGAAGGCTATTATTGTTTTCTTTAAGATTATTTGTTTTACATTCTATGCTTCATATACCATTTCTCACGAATATGCCTACACGGCTTCCTTTGGTTGAGTTCGTTGAGTGTGATTTCAGATTATACCCTGGTAATGCTGTAGGTTATGGCATTTTCTGTAGACATAATACATCGGGTGACATGCTGTCGTTTTCTATTTCATTGACGAGCTCAATGTTTTGTTTGACAAAACACCGGCAGTTCCATTGAAAGACTGTCAGGGTCTGATTGGTTTTACTTCCGTTTCCATAATATTGTTTTTTTTTAATATGTGGCTGGACTGGATAAATGGGGCGTATGGGTTTTGCGACCAGTGTAGATACAGATCAGCCTATGCGTCTTCACAGTCTGCGAGGATCTGCAGTGTTCGCCATTTCATCAATGAAACACCCGTCATGCTTCTAGCAAGCAATATATATCGTTATTAGGTTGCGGGTATGTGTTATTTGAACTGGAGCTACACTGATCAATGAGACATGTCCAATGAGACCCATATCTCCAGTGACAGCCACATATTTAGTTAATGGTGTTTAATGGCCCGTTAGCAGCTAAGGTCATTTTGGGCTGGGTTAACAGGGTAAAATCCTATATTTCACCTGCTTGGGTGGTAGGGGGATCAGAATTGAACATTTACATAAAAAATATATAGTCAGCCGTGAAATTAGAAGAATCTGATCTGGTGCCACGTCATCACCACACTAGAGTCCACCTCCCTAAAAGTAATATTATTAGTACTAATCTTACTACGTTTATAATGGGCATAAAATGTTAGAACTCTCAAGTAGCAAGAAAGCCAAACATGTGCATGAAGGTCAACCAGGGATATCACGATTCCGGCAAGGATGAACTTCACCGTTAAACTTAACTGTCACATGCTCCAAACCAACCACCCGACAGTCATATACAAATGTGTTTGTCTTGTCCTTTGCAGAATGTTTCGACAAGAACGTGCTATGTTCAGTCTGGCAAAGTGGAGGTCAGTGCCAGAGGAACGGAGGATACATGCTACGTAACTGCCAGAAGTCGTGCGGCGTTTGTTAATGATTTGTTTATATATACACGTTAATGATTTTTAAGTTAATGACGTGTTCATACATGTTAATGATATGTTCATACAATTTAATGATATGTCCATACAATTTAACGATGTATTCATAAATGTCAATGATATATACATACAAGTTAATAGTTTGTTCATACAAGTTAATGAAGTTAAAGATCTGCTCATACAAGTTGATATGTTTCTGTTAACGATGTGAATGAACAAACCATTATCAAATGTCGCATGATTTCTGCCAGAAAATTATTTCTGACAGAAAGCATGATTTGTTCATACAAGTTAATGAACAATCAGTTTATACAAGTTAATGATTTATTTAATCATATATTTAATGATTTGTTCATATCAATTACTGATTTGTTTATGAAAGTTACTTATGTGTTCATACACGTTATCATATGGCGCTTCAATGATTTCTTCCTATAAGTTAATGATCTGTTTAATGATTTGTTTATACAAGTTAATGATTTGTTCATACAATTTATCACGTGGCACTCAATGATTTATTCATAAAATTTAATGATCTGTTTATACAAGTATGTTAATGAACTGCATAAAAAAATCATTAACGCCACAGAATTTCTGCCAGAAATCCTGTGACGTATGTTAATGATTTCTTCATATAAGTTAATGACTTGCTCAAGTTAATGATCTGTTCATACACATTAATGATCTGTTCATGTTAATGACCTGTATGGTCAAAGCATTAATGATAACAACTGTCACACTGATACAAGTGAATGATCTAATCATACACCTTAAAGGTACATGCCCACCCAGTAGGCACAACCTGTTCTTTATATCAGAGATCTCATCTGAGATATTTTCGGGCAAAATAAACATTCATTCACCATTACCCCACGTATTGATTGACATTAGTATACACTTTATATCAGACATAAATTCCCACACTGATATCAGGGGCGATAACCGTGTTCCCTTAAAATGTTAACGGACATTACTATTTATTCTCTGTAGTTTATATTTTGATGTGCAATGATCATACTTTATAATTTGTCGAAAATATGATTTGTTCAGGTGACGCATTTAATTAGTATAAATAATTAAAAAAATATCATGCCTCATTTGCATATGAAACTAGTGTGATACCACCGCGAGTTAGTATCAGCAACATAAATATTACTAAATGATTATATCTATATAGCGGGCACTCATACTTTTTAGAACTGGTGGAATAGTGACACACTAATACACTTTATGTAATTCCTATAAAGAAGATGTTGTGCCTACTGAGTGGGCATGTACCTTTAATGATCTGTTCATGTTAATGATATGTGAGACGACAAATCATTAACAAAGGCCACATTATGTTTGGCAGAAATCATGGGTTGTTTGCTAATGATTTGTTCATATTAGTTAAAGATTTGTTCATACAAGTTAATGATTTTTAATTAGATGTACCAGTTAAAGATATGTTCTCACGATCTGTTCATACAAGTTTATCACTGTGCTCACAAAACTTAAGGACTGACTATATAGAATATGACCTTTTGTTTCAAATGTAGTAGAATCATACATGTGACTGAATATATATATCAAGTATATCTGACCCTGTTCTTCTTAGATTATATTATACAGAGCATTGAGTTGCCATCTCCGCCATTTTAGTTTGTACATGCTATAGGACCGTTTCAATACTTGGAGCGTTTGACACGTACAGCCAATAATATGGCAGCAAATCAAATACAATTTGGTGAAATACGTCCCAGATGTACAGAACGACAACGTCCTATAAATATTATTTTACCATCACTCACAAAATATACAATGGACAGAGGTAAAACTGGCTGATGGCTTGTACACACTAAGATGGCCGACATGGCAACTCCATGCACTGTGTGTGATATAGTAAGAAGAGAATGTTCACATGTATGGTATGCATATATCCCTTCACATTTACGAAGCAATTATGCATGAATCATTGGATTATCAGCAGCCCCACGGGTCCTTAATAATTACCGGTATTCATACATACTGACTATAGTGACAAATATGTGGTCATTTCATCAAGCTGATATATGAAGCGAACTATACATATTGTTGTAATCACTTTGAACCATACTGATACTTCTGTATCCTGATCAGATTGCGTGGATACCCACTATCCAGTGCCTGTGATAGTTAAAAAACAGGTTCTCAAAAGTTTTATTGAAACCAAAAATATTGTTTGGCCTCAAGCAATGTCTAGTGTTAATGTTAATACTTTTGATTTGTCATGACCAAAAGTGGCTCATTGAGATTTTGGTAATTATATTTCCTGATAATTAAGGCGACAACAAATTAATGTTTAGATTCTCATCCAAATTTTGGGGAAAAATGGGGCGGGTGTGACACTTTTATTTTTTATTTTTAGGCAATACTAAAACGAGGTGTTGAACGGCAAGGCGCAGTTGCGTGCAATAGTGTTTTGTAATAACATGTTCATATTGAAGTATTGCTAATCTGGAGGGGCGGGTTCCGGGGTTGCTGTATTGCGCTCCGTAAAGCATCCAGAAAAAAAGCTGTGGGAGCGGTATAATACGCGGGCCGCATCATTCTCCTAAATTTTACCAAGTGTTTTTACCAATTTTCTTTTTTAAATAAAAAACCGTTGGGCGGGCCGTTTTATTAGGGGCGGGTGGGGATGAGAATCTAAACATTAATTTTGTCCAGCCTAAGCATACTTATGTAGCCGATTAGGAAATCTATCAATATCAGTGTTAAACCTTGATCTGTAGCCGATATTCACCAACATTGCAAAGTATACTTTTCTAGCAAAGTATACTTTGAGGGAGTAATCATTTATTTTTCCTGAAATGCATTATGCGTATAGAACTAACAACTGTATATATTTGAGTATTAAAAGTATGCATAATTATTATACTGAATGTATTACATTATCACAGCCAAAATGGCTGTGATAATGTAATAAATTCAGTATAATAAACATTAATAAATTTATCCTAAAATTGAAAATTTCTCCCTCAAAGTATACTTTGCTAGAAAAGTATACGTTGCAATGTTGGTGAAATAGGCTACAGACCGCATGGATGCGCATGCTAATCTGGTGATATACTGGTCGCAAATTCAATAAGCTCCATTTTGTCATGGCAAGAAATAATCTTGTGACCGGTTCTTACAAACAAACTTAGTAATTGTACACATATGTATATATTTTATATGAAAATAAAAACAAACAGCAATTATGTGTAATGTTGGTTGGGTAGTTTATATTATCCCGTCAACACAGTGTGTATGTGCAGTGAAACACGGTGCCGTGAAACAGTGTTGATATCCTGTCAATACGACCTAATCACTGCGTATGAATATGTGCGGTGGCTAGGGTTATATTTTTGCATTTTACAGACATTTGTAGGTGTTGACGGGATAAATAGAATAGTAGGTTAGTGCAGTGAATGGGAAAACATATCTGGCGCGGCACGGAAACGGGATGTGCTCGGCAGAGCCTCGCCCATCCCGTTTCCTGAGCCTTGCCAGCGATATTTTCCCATTCACGGCACTAACCTACTATTCTCTATATATTTTCCTGCAGAATTTCTTCTGTAATATTCCAAATCTATATGGGACCAATATATGTTTCATATTTGTTACTTTCTTATATTTCAGCCAGTAGTTTACACAAATATAACGGTGAATTACAAGGTGTATGATCACGTGGTACTAACAACAACAACAAGTTCTGAAACTTCCAGAATCCATCCGATTCAAAGTACGTATTCTTTTGTATTGTCCTTATTACGTAACGGATTTTGATGAAATATGGCGCATCAAACGCGTCTTGTTAAGCCGAATTTTGGTTATTTCTGTACTTTGGCCCAAACTGCGGTCGTGTTTGCGAAGAATCGACTACGGAAATCGATTATTCGCAAAAACGACATAAGTCTGTGCCGGACTCCCTGGACGACCAAATGCAGCTCATGAAGACGCGTTTGCCATATGTCATCAAAATCCGTTTCATATTAAAGACAATATCAAATAATACTTACTTTGGAGTGGGCAAGATTTCAACACGTTCAGCCACTGTTGTTGATGTTATAACCACGTCATCATGCACCTTGAATTACACCACTCTGTAGAGCGAAAATAGTGTACACCACTTTCGTCTTTCCTATATATGGAATTTCATAACCAACGGGGGACCACCACATACCACTATCCAACAGGTGACCTATTTCTTTCCGTGTAATCGACTTAGCCATTACAACCAACTGGGGGCCGTTTTACTAAACTTCGTATGACTAAAATGTTCGTAAGTGTAAAATTATGATTGTAAATTTCACATTAACAATGTTTTCTTGTAAACAATTATTGGATTTACATTTATTGCATATGCAACCTATTCTCAATAAATGTAAATCCATCAATTGAAATTTCCAGACGATCCTAAATTTGCACTTACGAACATTTTAGTCATACGAAGTTTAGTGAAACGGGCCCCTGATGCCCACCACATACCACTACATAACATGTGACATTTCTGTGACATTAACCTATTGTTTCTGCATAATCGACTTAGTCATTTTAAATGTTAAGTTTTCGCGTTTTAATCTGTTTCTCACTTACTATATCACATAGAACCACCACACTTGCACAACTTCATAATAACCAACGGGTGCCCACCGCATACCACTATCCAATATGTGATCTGTTTTGACATTGACCTATTTTATTCCACGTATTTGACTTAGCAATTTTGAACGTTAAGTTTTCGCATTTAGATCCGTTTTTCACTTACTGTACCACCTAGTACCACCATACTTTCTTAACTAACGGGCGCCAGCACATACCACTATCAATCATGTGGCCTTGTTTTTATCTTGACCTATTTTCCTCGTCATCGACTTAGCCGGTTTCAATTTTAAATTGGAAAACACTCATCAGACACATATGTTCACTCGTATATTATACTAATTAATGCATGTATGCCAGCCTGCAACTGCGTGTAGATATTTTTATCGTATAATGAAGGGTGGGAATTTGCTCATAGACCTTTCATACCGGACATATAAGTCCATAAAAGGCCGAATTTTCGCAGTGTTTTATGTGAAATATGTTGGTGACAGATGTGTATATATGTCTTCCGAAATGGGACACTGCTTAGGTCCAATACGGTCCTGTAATTCCGCGCAGTGTCTCGGTGCACGTGAGGCGGGAAGAATAAAGGGGGTAACTGGGTAGAACCTGGCACCAGTGATGCATAGCAAAACGGGTCCCAGGTAGAACCGATCCACCCCTGGCGGTATTTTACACACAAATTGGTGCCATATAATCGGTAAAGACACGTGACACTCGTTCACCGAGTTGCAATATCCCGGCAGCACCTCAGCAAGTCGGTGACAGAAGCAGACAGGCGAGAGGAAGCATTCAGTTGAGCACGAGTACAACATAGCCTTGATATATTGTACACCAACAGGTTGAAACATGATAACAGCCTATCAGAAGTCTCCTGTTGCGGTGGTAATACGCGGGACCAGGGGCCGTTTCACTAAACTTCGTACGACTAAAATGTTCGTACATTGTAAGTGCAAAATTATGATAGTCTGTAAATTTCACATTAGCAATGTTTTCTTGTAAACAATTATTGGATTTACATTTATTGAGCATAGGCTGCGTTTGCAGCCTATGCTCAATAAATGTAAATCCATCAATTCAAATTTCCAGACGATCGTAGATTTGCACTTACGAACATTTTAGTTGTACGAAGTTTAGTGAAACGGCCCCCAGTCGCACTTGGGGGTCCGTATTACCAGGGTCCGTCAAATGCCACCTTAAAACAGCTACCACACCACAGCCCAATATAATAAAAATACATGGTAACGATTACTGATGGCGAATACCTATGGCAAACTCGAATCTGTTTGAACCAATTTCTAGCACCACTTTCTCCAACACCACCAAAGTTACTGTGGATGGAAAGAAATCGGCAAACTCGGTTGGTTTGAACCAATGGTCCCCACCATTCTTCCTAACGGTTCTACATAAATTTCTGTATGTGAACCTGAGGCAATGCTTCAACGCAGACGAACAATAATAATAAAAATATGACATTTTCTCACCATATCGGCAGAGAAGACAACATGCGACTGACGTCATAAATATAGCTGGTGCTCAACAGAATACCATCCAGCATCGAATTACCTTAGTACATATACAGGTGCTACAATCCAGTGAATAAGAATAACACAATGGAAATACAAGTTAAATTCCAATACTTAAGATGGCCGCCGCCGGTAACCTCGAGATAATTACCGGCCGGTAAAAACACACGACCTGCTCAGTCCAACCCGTTAAAGTGTGTATATTTTCTCATACACTGGCTTTTATTGCCATCTTAAGCCACTGACACTAGTGACTTTCAATTTTTGTATTAATTCGTTCCCACGAAATAACAATTCATTCCCACGAAATAACAATTAATTCCCTCAATTTAACAATTCGTTCCCACAAATTAACCATTCGTTCGTACGAATTGACAATTCGTTCGCACGAAATAGCAATTCGTTCCCACGGGAACGAATTGTTAATTCGTGGGAACGAAATTGTTATATCGTGGGAACGAATTGTTAATTCGAGGGAACGAATTGTTATATCGTGAGAACGAATTGCTATTTCGAGGGAACGAATTGTTAAATTGATGGAACGAATAATAAAAAAAAGCCATGTCCCCTGCGGGGCTCCGTAGATTATCGTGAAATAATGCCCTCATGAGTTGGTCCTATTGCTAAACAAACTCGGTTCCCTACGCTCATTCGTTTGTGTAGCGTAAGGATCCAATCACTCGTGCATTAACAATGTGTATGATCACGTGGTCACAACAACAACAATTACGGAAACTTCCAGAAGCGCCTCCGATTCAAGGTACGTATTTTGTTTATATTGTCCGTATTATGTAACGGATTTTGATGAAATATGGCGCATCAGACGTGTGTTGTTAAGCTGCATTTGGTGGTCTCGGTACTTTGTTTACTCGGTTTACTGTAATACTGACACGGAAATCGATTCTTCGCCAAAACAACATAAGTATGTGCCGACGTGCCGGGACCACTAATGCAGCTCATGAAGACGCGTTTGCTACGCCATATTTCATCAAAATCCGTTACATATTAAGAAAACTATCAAATAATACTTAATTTGGAGTGGTTTCAGCACTTCAGCCATTGTTGTTGTTGTTCTAACCACGTGATCATGCACTTTGATTATGTCATGATAATCAGCTAACCTGGATAAATAAACAACATGAATCACAATGTACATCGCATCGCAAGCCGTATATTAATAATATACCATGGTCATTTTATTATTTTTAACACACTGGTCTTCAAGTAGTCCGACCAGTGGCTGCCACATTCCGCTCCGGTTGTAACAAACTCTGTTCCACGTGAGCCCTGACTGTCTCTGTGATTATTCTGAAATATATAGAGAATAGTAGGTTAGTGCCGTGAATGGGAAAACATATCTGGCAATGCTTAGGAAACGGGATGGGCGAGGCTCTGCCGAGCACATCCCGTTTCCGTGCCGCGCCAGATATTTTTCCCATTCACGGCACTAACCTACTATTCTATTTATCCCGTCAACACCTACACATGGCTTTAAAATGCCAAAAATAACCCCAGCCACCGCACATACTCATAAGCAGTGATTAGGTCGTATTGGCAGGATATCAAAAATATTTCAATGCACATACGCAATGTGTTGACGGGATAAATTACAATACATGTACAAACATTCAGCACTGAAAGTCAGTGTCCTGAACTGGTGCCAGGCACTCTTATTGATGTCCTATTAGTCATGCAATGCTGTTAAAAAGAGTTTTTACCGCCGATGTTGGTGTCGGAAATATAATGATTGTGACACGCCATTGCAAAACTGTCACTGGAGGAATAGGGATAATGACATTTTTTGCCAGTCTCGCTCCTAATCTGTACCTCGAGAAATGGGGACTATGGCATCTGTTGCCTGTTTAGCTCCTGATCTGTGACCGGTGGAATGGGAATTATAGGATAATGCTATATTTGACCAGTACAGACTCCTGATATGTGACCAGGTGGGATGGGGAATTATAGGATATTAATGCTCTATTTGGCCAGTTCCAGGCTCTTGATTATGTGAACCGTTTGGTTAGAATGGGGAATTATTAGGATTAATGCTATATTTGGCCAGTTCAGCTCCTGATTCTGTGACCGGTGGAATGGGAAATTTATAGGAGGAATGCTTATACTTGGCCAGTTACTGCTACTGGATTATCTGTTGGACGGTGGAATGGGTATTATTGGAACTAATGATTTATTTGACCGTACTGCTTCTGATCTTGTGACCGGTGAAATGGGAATTATAGGATAATGGGCTATTATTTGACCAGGTACAGCTCTGAATTTGTGGAACCGTGGAAATTTGGGAATCTAGGATAATTCTATAATTGGCCAGTTCAGCTCTGATCTGTGGGACCGTGAATGGGAAATTATAGGATAAATGGGCTAATTACTTGGCAGGTTAACTGCTACTGATCTGTTTGACCGGGGGGAATGGGGAAGGAATTATAGGGATAATGATATATTGACCAGTATGCTACCTGATCTTGTGACCGCCGGTGGAAATGGGAATTTATTAGGATAATTGCTATATTTGGCCACCCCGGTACAGTCCTGATTTGTGACCGGTGGAATGGGAATTATAGGATAATGCTTTATTGGGCCATACCAGGCTCCTGGATAATGTGGGAACCGGTGTGGAATGGAATTATAGGATAATTGCTATATTTGGCCAGACTCTGATAATGATCTGTGACCGGGGTGGAATGGGGGAAATTATAGGATAATTTGATATATTTTTACCAGTGCTGCTACTGATCTGTGGGACTGGTGGAATGGGAATTATAGGCACCATAACGCTATTATTTTAACGAAGGTAATGCTACTGATCCTGTGAGCCGGTGGTGGAACTGGGAATTATAGGGTTTAATGATATATTTGGCCAGTACAGCTACTGTAATCTGTGACCAGTGGAATGGGGAATTTTATAGGAATAATGTATATTTGGCCAGTTCAGCTCTGATCTGTGACCGGTGGAAATAATTTATAGGATAAGTATATTGGCCGTTATGAATATGAACTGTGACCGGTGGCTGGGAATTATAGGATAATGATATATTTGACAGTACTGTACTGTCTGTGACCGGTGAAATTTGTGGGAATTATAGGTAATGCTTATATTTGACCATTTAAGCTTCTGATTTTTGGTGGACGGTTGGAATTGGGAATTTAGGATAATGCTATATGCCAGTTTTCAGCCTCTGATCTGTGACCGGTGGATGGGAATTATAGGATAATGCTATATTGGCCATTACTGTAAATTATCTGTGACGGAGGAATTGGGAATTATAAGGATAATGAATATATTTGACCGTATGGTACTGATCTGTGACCGGTGAAATGGAATTATGGATTTAATGTTTTATAATGACAGTAACATCCTGGATTTGTCCGGTGGAATGGGAATTATTAGGAGGATAAGCTCCTATTTGGCCAGTAGCTGATATGTGACGGTGGAATGGGAATTATAGGATAAATGATATATTTGGCCAGACCTGCACAGATCTGTGGACCGGTGGAATGGGTGGAAATTATTTTTAGGATTAATACTAATTATTATAACCATTTTGAATGGCTACGATCTGTGACTGGTGGAAGGAACTTTATAGGATAAGCTATATACCAGGTCTTTGCCTTACTGAAACTGTGACGGTTGGAATGGGAATTATAGGATAATGCTATTTTTGGCCAGTACAGCTACAAGAATCTGTGACAGGGTTGGAATGGGAATTATAGGAATAATGCTATATTTTTCCAGTACAGCTACTGATCTGTGACCGGTGGAATGGGAATTTTTATTAGGATAATGCTATATTTTGACTCCATACAAGCTACTGATCTGTGACCTGGTGGAATGAATTATAAGGATAATGGGCTAAATTTTACAGTACAGCTACTGATCTGTGACGGTGGAATGGGAAATTATAGGATATTTGCCTAGATTTTACCGTACAGGGCTAAATGATCTTGTGACCGGTGCAATGGGAATTATAGGAAATGCTATATTTGACAGTAAACAAGCTTACCTGATTATTGGTGCACCGTGAAATGGAAGTTAATAGGGATATAGCTAATATGGCCCAGTCCAGCTACTGATCTGTGACCGGTGGAATGGGAATTATAGTTTATATCTATATTTGACAATACAAAGCTACCAGACTGTGACTGGTGGTGGGAATTAAATGGATAATCCCTATATTTCCCAAGTACTGGCTAACTAACTGGGATCTGTGACCGGGTGGACGGAATTATAGGATAAAGCTATATTTACCCAGTACCAGGCTACTTGATCTTGTGACGGTGGAATGGGAATTATAGGATAATGCAATATTTGACCAATAACAGCTACTGATCTGTACCGATGAATGGGAATTATAGGATAATGCTTTTTATATGACCAGTACCAAGCTCCTATTTTCCTAGTGACCGTGGTATTGGGAATTATAGGATAATCTAATTTGGCAAGTACAAGCTACTGACCTGAACCCGGTGGAATGGGATTTATAGGATAATGCATATTTGACCAGTACGCTACCTGATTTTCCTGTGACCGTGATTGGAATAATAGGATAATGCTATATTTGGCCAGTAACATCACATTACTTGAACCGGTGGAATGGGAATTATAGGAATAATGCTATAATTTATGACCCAGTACAGCTCCTGAACGTGACCGGTGGAATGGGAATTATAAATAATCTAATATGGCCATTACCAGCTACCTGATCAGTGACGTGGAATGGAAATATAAGGATATAAGCCCATTTTTGACAGTACAGCTCCTGATCTGACTTGGTGGAATGGGAAATTATAGGATAATGCAATATTTGACCAGTAACAGCTTACTGAATTCTGTGACCTGATGGGAATTGGGAATATAGAATGCTATATGGACCAATACAGGCTCCCGATCTGTGACTGGGAGGAAATTGGAAATATTTAGATATGCAATAATGGGACAAGGTAACACCAAGCTTTTACTGAACTGTGACCGGTGGAATGGGAATTATAGATAATGCTATATTTTGGCCATACAGCTACTGGAGTCTTGTGGACCGGTGGGAATGGGAAATTATAGGAATAAATGCATATTTTGACCATACAGCTATGATCTGTGACCTGGTGTGATGGGAATTATAGGATAATGCTATATATTTTACCAGTACTGCTACTGATCAGTGAACCGGGTGGTGGAATGGGAATAAAGGATACTGCCTTATAAATTTTTATACCAGTACAAGCTCCTGATAACTGTGACCGGTGGAATGGGAATTATAGGATAAGCTATATTTGACAAGTTTTACCAGCAACTGATCTGTGACGGGTGGAAGGGGAATTATAGGGATAATGCTATATTTGACCAGTACAGCTCCTGATCTGTGACCGGTGGAATGGGAATTATAGGATAATGCTATATTTGGCCAGTACAGCTCCTGATTTGTTGCGGTGGAATGGGGAATTATAGGATAAATGCTATATCGACCAGTACAGCTACTGATCTGGACCGTGGGAATGGGAATTATAGGGATAATGCTATTTTGGCCAGTACATCTACCTGATTCTTGTGACCGGTGGAATGGGAATTAATTTAAAGAGTAATATGCCAATTAATCAGACCAGTACAGTCCTGATCTGTGACCGGGGTGGTAATTATAGGGAATTAATGGCTTATATTTGCCCCATACAGCTATGATCGTGACTGGGTGGAATGGGTAATTATTTAGGAAATAAATCTATTAATTTGACCAGTACAGCTACTGATCTGTGACTGGTGGAATGGGAATTATAGGATAATGCTTTATTTGTGACCAGTACCAAGCCTTCCTGACTGACTGGTGGAATGGAATTAAATAAAGATAATGCATATTTGACCATACAGCTACTGATCTGTGACCGGTGGAATGGGGAATTATAGGATAATGCTATATTTGACCAGTACAGCTACTGACTACTGGTGGGAATGGGAAATTATTATTTTGAATATAGCTTATAATGACCAGTACCAGCTCCTGATCTGTGGGACCTGGGTGGAATGATATAGGATATGCCATATGACATACAGCTACTGATCTGTGACCGGTGGGAATGGAATTATAGTTTGATACCTGCTATATTTGACCAGTACAGCTCCTGATCAGGTGACGGTTTAGAAGGAAGGTGAATTAATGGGGAGGATAAAGCTATATTTGGCCAGTACAGCTACTGAGGTGACCGGTGGAAAGGGAATTATAGGGATCATGCCTAATATTTGACCAGTAGCCATTCTCCTGAACTTGACCGGTGGAACCCGGGAATTATAGGATAATGTATATTTGGCCATACAGCTACTGATCCTGTGACTGGTGGAAAGGAATTATAGGATAAATGCTATATTTGACCAGTACAATAGCTCCTGGATTTTCTGAGGACCGGTGGGAACGGGAATTTAATAGGATCAATGCTAATATTTGGCCATTTGTACAGCTACTGATTCTGTGACCGGTGGGAATGGAATATAGATAATGCTATATTTACCAGTACAGCTCCTGATCTGGTGACCGGTGGAATGGGAATTATAGGTATAATGCTATATTTACCAGTACAGCCTGCTGGTGAATGGGAAATTATAGATAATGCTTTATATACAGTACAAGCCTACGATCTGTGACCCGGTTGGAATGGGAATAAGGAAATGCTAAAGTTTGACCAGTAGCTCCTATCTGTGAACCGGGTGGAATCATTATAGGATAATGCTATATTTTGAACCATTTACCACAGCTACTGATCGTGACCAGGTGGAATGGGGAATTTATAGGAATAATGCTATATTTGGACCAGTACAGCTAATGAGCAGTGGACCTGTTGGAATGGGGAATTATTAGGATTAATGCTATATTTTGACCAAGTACTTAGCTACTGTATCTTGTGGACCGGTGGATAATGGGAATTATAGGATGAATGCTATATTTTTACCAGTACAGATAACTGATCTGTGACCAGTGGAATGGGAATTTATAGGATAATGCTTATATTTGGGACCAAGTACAGGCTCACTGATCCTGTGACCTGGTGGAATGGGGAATTATAGGATAAATGCATATAATTTTTAACCAGTTACTGGCCTCATCTGAATACTGAGACCGGCGGGAATGGGGAATTTGGAAATTAAAGTGGATAATGCTATATTTGGCCAGTACAAGCTACTGATCTGTGGACCGGTGGAATGGGAATTATAGGATAAATGGCTATAATTTGACCAGTACAAGCTACTGGATCTGTGGGACCGGTGGAATGGGAATTAAATTAAGGATAATGCTATACCTTTGGCCAAGTACAGTCCTGATCTGGATTATTGTGACCGGTGGAATGGGGAAATGATAGGATAAAATGCTATAATATTTGGACCAGATACAAGCTCCTGATCTGTGACCGGTGGTTGGAACGGGAATTAATAGGCAGAATGCCTATATTTGGGACCCAGTATCCAGCTCTCCTGATTCTGTGGACTGGGTGGAATGGGAAGTTTGGGAATTAAGGATAATGCTATATTTGACCAAGTACAGCTACCTGCCGATCTGTGGACTCGGCGGTAATGGGAATTAATTAAGGATAATGCTATATTTTGACCAGTACAGCTACCCTGATCTGTGACTTGGTGGAATGGGATTAACTTAAGGATAAATGCTTAATAGTTTGGACCAAGTAAACAGCACTTATCTGCTGACTGGTGGAACCGGGAATTGGGAATTAAAGGATGGACAATGCTATATTTGACCAAGTTAACAAGCTCACTGATCTGTGCCTGGACGGACAATGGGAAATTAATAGGATAATGCTATTATTTGACCAGATACAAGCTCCTGATCTGATGACCGGGGAGGTGGAATTGGGAATTAGAGGATAATGCTATATTTTGACCAGTACAGCTACTGATCTGTGACCGGTGGAATGGGAATTATAGGATAATGCTATATTTGACCAGTACAGCTCCTGATCTGTGACCGGTGGAATGGGAATTATAGGATAATGCTATATTTGACCAGTACAGCTACCTGATCTGTGACCGGTGGAACGGGAATTATAGGATAATGCTATATTTGACCAGTACAGCTCCTTTTGAATCTGGTGACCGGTGGAACGGGATAATTAAGGAAGGTAATGCTTTTAATGAACTTTAGGCCATACAGCACCTGATCTTTGAACGGTGAATCGGGAATTATAGGTAAAATGGGCTAATTTTGACCAGTTACAGCTCTGGATCTGTGAACCGGTGGTAACGGGAATGTTTAGGATAATTGCCTTATTTGACCAGTTAACAAGCCTCACCTGATCTGTGACCCGGGTGGAACGGGAATTATAGGATTAATGCTATAATATGGCTTTTATGGACCAGTACAGCTACCTGATCTGTGACGCCGGTGGAATGGGAATTATGGAGGAAATGCTATAATTTGCTTGGGCCAGTACAGCTACCCTGATTATGTGACCGGATGGAATGGGAATTATAGGATTAATGATATATTTTACCAGTACTGCTGCTGGTGGAATGGGAATTATAGGATAATGCTATTATTTTACCAGTATGCTTACTGATCTGTGGGACGGTTGGAATGGGAATTTATAGGATTAATGCTATTTTTGACCGTACAGCTCCCTTGATCTGTGACCGGCTGGAATGGGGAATTAAAGGTAATGCTATATTTGACCATGCGGTACAGCTTTTACCTGATCTGTGACCGGGTGGAAGGGAATTTATAGGCCTAATGCTATAATTTGACCAGTACAGCTAACTTTGATCTTCGTGACCAGGGAATGGGAATTATGGGATAATGCTTATTTGGCCAGTACAGGCTCCCTGATCTGGTGACCGGGATAGGAATGGGAATTTTATTAGGATTTAATGCTATATTTGACCAGTTACCGCTCCTGATCTGTGACCGGTGGAATGGGGAATTATAGGGATTTAATGTTTTTTGGCCATTACAGCTTACTGGTCTGTGAACCGGTGGAATTGGGAATTATAGGATTAATTGTTATTTTGGCCAGTTACAGCTCCTGATCTGTGGACCGGTGGAATGGGAATTATGGATAATGCTTTATATTTTACCTTACTGCCCTAACTGATCCTTTGTTGACCGGTGGGAATTGGGGAATTATTAGGGATAATGCTATATTTGGCCACAAGTACAGCCTTATGGAATTGTTTGACCGGTGGAATTGGGAATTTAAGGGTTATAATTGCTATATTTGACCAGTACAGCTTGGTCTTGTTGAGGTGGAATGGGGAAATTATAGGGATTAATGCTATATTTGGCCCAGTTTACAGCTATGTCTGTACCGGTGGAATGGGGAATTATAGGGATTAATGTATATTTTGGCCAGTAAGCTCCTGATCTGTGGACCGGTGGGAATGGGAATTTATAAGGATTAATGGCTATAATATGGGGGACCAAGCTTTACAGCTCCTGATTTGTGACCGGTGGGAATGGGGAATTATAGGAATAATGTATTATTTGGCAGTACAGCTTGATTCTATGGTGGAAGGGTTTGGAATGGGAATTATTTTAGGATAATGCTATAATTTGGGAAAACCATTAAGCTTTTGATAATCCTTGTTGAACTGGTTGGAATGGGAAATTATAAGGATTAATGCAATATTTTGAACCAGTACAGTCCTTATCTGTTTTTTGACTGGGTGGAATGGGAATTTAGGATAATGCTATATTTTGACCAGTACAGCTACTTTCTCCTGGTGGGATGGTGGGAATTTTGGGAATTTAGGTGGATGGGCCATTATAAGGAAAATGCTATATTTTGACCAGTTTATACAGCTACTGATCTGTGACGGTGGGTGGAAGGGAATTTATTTGGGATAATTGCCTAAGGGATGGAACCAGGCCTACAGGTCCTGATCTGTGACCAGGTGGGAATTGGGGAATATAAGGATATGCTATTTGACCAGTAACAGGCTACTGATCTGTGACGTTTGGTGGGGATGGGAATTAGGGTAGGATAAAATGCTATATTTTGACCAGTACAGCTCACTGATCTGTGACCTAAGGGTGGAATGGGAAAATTATAGGATATCGCTATATTTGGCAGTACAGCTCCTGATCTAGTGACTGGATAGGAATGGAAATTTATAGGATAATGCTATATTTTGACCAGTACCCAGCTCCGCTGATCTTTGTGGACGGGGTGGGAAATGAATTTATGTATGCCTATGTTTGGCCCAGTACCAGTGGCATGGGAATTATAGGGATAATGCTATAATGTTACCATACTGCTACTGATTCTGTGGACGGTGGAATGGAATTTAATTTGAGGAATATGCTATAATTGAAACCATACCAGCGGCCTATCTGTTTGACCGGTGGAATGGGAATTATAAGGATTTATGCCTATATGAACCAAGATACCAGCACCTGATCTGGTGACCGGGTGGAAAATGGAAATTTATTAGATAAATGCTATATGACCAGTACAAGCTACGGATCTGTGGACCATGGAATGGGAAATATATTGGATAATGGCTATAAGTGCAGTACCAGCTCCTGATCTGTTTTGACCGATAGGAAATGGGAATTATAGGAATGCTATATTTGACCAGTAACAGCTCCTGATTTCCTGGACGGTGGTGGAAATGGGAATTATTAGATTTATGCCTATGTTGGCCATAACAGGCCTACCTGATCTGTGACCATGGAATGGGAAATATAGGAAAAGCTATATTTGGGCCAGTACCAGCTTTCCTCTCTGATCTGACGGTGGAATGGGAATTATAGGATAATGCTATTTATTTAACCATTACCTCCTACTGATCTGTGACCTTGGAATGGGAATTATAAGATTTAATGGGCTTATAATTGGGCCAGTAACAAGCTACTGAATCTGTGACCGGTTTGGAATGGGAATTATAAGGGAATTAATGTCTATATTTGACCAGTACACAGCACTGTCTGAGACCGGGTGGAATGGGAAAATATAGGATAATGCTATATTTTGGGGCAGTACAAAACTTCCTGATTTCCTGTGATCGGTGGAATGGGAATTATAGGATAAAATGCCGATATTTGGCCAAGTATAGCCGTCTGGATCTGTGACGGTGGGAATGGAAATATTTAGGAATAATGCCTAATAATATGACAGTACCAGCTCCCTGTTTATGACCGGTGGAATGGGAATTATAGATATGCTAATATTTGGCCAGTACCAGCTACTGATCTTTGACGGTGGAATGGGAATTAATAGGATAATGCTATATTTGACCAGTACAGCTCCTGATCTGTGACCTGGTAGGAAATGGAATTAATAAGGGAATTAATGCTATTTGGACCATAACAGCTCCTGATCCTGTGACTGGTGGGAATGGGAATTATTAAGGATATGCCTAATATTTGGTGACCCATACAGCTACTGCACCTTTGGCCGGTGACTGGGGTGGAATTGGGAATTTTATAGGATAATGGCTAATATAGAGACCAGTACAAAGCCTACGATCTGGGGGTGACTGGGTTGGAATGGGAATTTATTAGGATAATGCTATATTTGACCCTTACAAACCTGATCTGTGGGACGGGTGGAATGGGAATTTATAGGCTAATGCTAATTTATTTGGTACCAGTACCAGCCTCCTGATCTGTGCCGTGGGAAGGAATTTAGGAAGAATAATTTGGCCCTAAAGATGGCAGACCATGCTCCTGATCTGTGACTGGTGGGAAATGGGAAATTATAGGATATGCTTATCCTTGAACCTACAGCTACCCTGGATCTTTGTGACTGAGGGAGATGGAATTATAGGATATGCATGGTAGACCAGTACAGCTCCTGGATCTGTACTGGTGGGCATGGGAATTATAATAAGATTTAATGCAATATGACCAGGTACAGCCTTACAGATCTGTGACTGGGTGGAAATGGAATTTATAGCTAAGCCTATGAGGGTTTGGACCAGTACCGCTACCTGCTTTCCTGTGCTGGTGGAATGGACTTCTTTTTAGGGATAAGCTCCTTATGGGACCAGGTTTAACAGCTCCTGAATCTGTGACTGGTGGGAATGGGATATAAGATATCCTATATTTGACCCCCCCAGTACAGCCTCCTTTGATCAGTGACCGGTTGGAATGGGAATTATAAGGATAATGCTCTATGACCAGTAACAAGGCCTAACCTATCTGTGACCGGTGGGGTTAATGGAAGTATAGGCGTATGCTATAATGAACATAACAGCCTCCTGATTTCCTGTTTGACCGGTGGACGGGAATTATAAGATTTGCTATATGTGGCCAGTACAGCTCCTGATCTGTGACTGGTGGAATGGGAATTATAGGATAATGCTATATTTGACCAGTACAGCTACTGATCTGTGACTGGTGGAATGGGAATTATAGGATAATGCTATATTTGACCAGTACAACTCCTGATCTGTGACCGGTGGAATGGGAATTATAGGATAATTGTTATATTTTGGACAAGTACAGCTGCTATCTGTGGACCGGTGGTGGAATGGGAATTATAGGATAATGCTATATTTGACTTAGTACAGCTCCTGATTTTCTGTGATCCGGTGGGAATGGGAATATTTATAGGGTAATGCTATATTTGGACCAGTACAGCTCCTGATCTGTGACGGTGGAACGGGGAATTATAGGATAATGCTATATTTTGACCAGTACAGTCTTGATCTGTGACGGTGGAAGGGGAATATAAGGTAATGCTATATTTGACCAGTACAAAGTCATGATCTGGTGATGGTGGAAGGGGATTATAGGGATAATGCTTAATTATATGACAGTACTAGTCCTTATCTGTGACGTGGAAAACGGGAATTTATGGGATAATGTTTATTTGAACCAGTACACTCCTGATCTTTGTGACGGTTGGAATGGGAAATTATAGGATAATGCTATATTTGACCCAGTTTACAGCTACTGATACTGTGACGTGGATGGGATTTACCAGGATAATGCTATATTTGACAGTACAGCTGGTGATCTGTGACGTGGAATGTAACGGTTATAGGATAATGCTATATTTGACCAGTACAGCTACTGATCTGTGGACGGTGGGAATGGGGACTTATAAGGTAAATGTATTAATATGCAGTACAGCTCCTGATCTGTGACCGGGGTGGGGAATTATAGGATAATGCTATATTTGGCCAGTACAGTAACATGACTTTGTGACCGGTGGAATGGTGGGAATTATAGGATAATGCTATATTTGGCCCAGTACACCGCTCATGATCTGTGACGGTGGAATGGGAATGGGAATGAATTATAGGGTAATGCTTTTATTTGGGACCAGTACAGCTATGATCTGTGACCGGTGGGAATGGGGAACATTTAGGATAATGTATATTTGGCCAGTACAGATCCTGATCTGTGACCGGTGGAATGTGAATTTATAGGATAAGCTATTTTGGCCAGTACCGCTCCTGATCTGTGACCCAGGTGGAATGGGGGAATTTATTAGGATAAGTTTATAGGCCAGTACAGCTTATGACTGTGAACCAGTGGGAATGGGGAAATTATAGGGATAATGCTATATTTGGCCAGTACAGTTCCTGATCTGTGGACCGGTGGAATGGGAATTATGGGATAATGTATATTTTACCAGTATCTGCTGATCTTGTGAACCCCCCGGTGGAATGAGAAATTATAGGATAATTCTATATTTTATGACCAGTATCTGCTACAGATACTGTGACCGGTGGGAATGGGAATTATAGGATAATGCATATTTTGGCCAGTACAGCTACTGATCCTGTTACCCTGGAATGGGGAAATTATAAGGGAATAAATGCTATTTTGACCAGTACAGCAACCTGAATCCAGAGACCGGTGGATGGAATAATAGGAAATTCTTATATTTTGACCAGTACAGCCTAACTGATCTTGACAGGTGGAATGGGGAATTATAAGATAAATGCTAATTATGCCAGTACACGCTCGCTGATCTGTGACCGAAGGAAAGGGAAATATAGGATAATGCTACCTATAGACCAGTAACAGCTCTGATCTGTGACCGGGGGAATGGAATTATAAGGATTTATGCTATGTTTGGCCAGTAACCAAAGCCTACTGATACCTGGGTGAACCAGTGGATGAATATAGAATACATGCCAATATGGCCATAACCAGCCTCCTGATCTGTGAACCGGTGGAAATGGGAATTATAGATAATGCTATATACCATACCAAAAAGCCTACTGACTGTGACCCGGTGGACTGAATTCTAGGATAATGCTATATTTGGCCCAGTACAGCCCTTTACCTGCTCTGTGACCGGTGGAATGGGAATTATAGGATAATGCTGATATGTGGACCAGTACATGCTACTGATCTGTGACCGTGGAATGGAATTATAGGGATAAAATGCTATATGCAGTACCAAAGGGCTCCTGATCTGTGACCGGGTGGAATGGGAATTAATAGATATGCTATAATGGGCAAGTTTACCTGCTCCGATCGTGACCGGTGGAAAGGAATTATAGAATAAAGCTTATAATATGACCAGTACAAGCAACCTGATTTTGTGACCGGTGGAATGGAATTAATTAGATATGCTATTTATGGCAATACAGCTACTGATCTGTGACCGTGGATTTGAATTATAGGAAATGCTAATAAAATATATGAACCCAGGAACAGCTCCTGAATCTGAGACTGTGGAATGGGATTATTAGGATTATGCTATATGACCCAAGTACCAGCTCTGATCTGTGACCTGGTGGAATGGGAAATTTATAAAGGATACTGCTAATATAACTCCAGTAACCGCTTACCTAGGATCTGTGACTGGTGAACAATGGAATTATAGGATCATGCCTATATGACCATAACAAAGCCTACTGATCTGTGGACTTGGTGGAATGGGAATTATAGGAAATATGCTATAATTTACCATACAACTCCTGATCTGTGACCGGTGGGAAATGGGAATTAATAAAGATATGCTATATTGGGACCCAGTTACACTCTGATCTGTACCGGTGGAATGGGTATAAGAATATAGGGATATGCCTAATAATAATGACCAGTACAGCCCAAACCTGATCCTGTACCGGTGGATGAATTATTAGGATAATGCCTATATTTGTTCAAGTACCAGCTACTGATATGTTGACCCGGGTGGAATGGGAATTATAAGCTAATTTTGCCATATGGCACCCGAGGTAACAGCCTACCTGATCTGTGACCTAAGATGGATGGGAAAAACTAAAGATAATGGCTTATTAATGAACCAGTACAGCTCTGATCTGTGACCGGTGAATGGAATTATAGATAATGCTTATATTTGACCCAAGTACTGCTACCTGACTTGTTTGACCGGTGAATGGGAATTATAGGATAATGCTATTTGCCAGTACCGCCAACTGATCTGTGACCGGTGGAAAGGGAAATTATAGATAATGCCTAATACTTGACCCAGTACTTTGCCCTACCTGATCTGTGCCCGGTGGGATGGGAATAAGGATAAATTGCATATTTGTACCATTACAGCTACTGATCTGTGACCGGTGAATGGAATTATAGGAAAATGCTATATTTGCCATAACAGCTACCCATGATCTTGGTGACAGAGGAATTGGGAATATTATAGGATAATGCTATATTTGACCAGGTAACAAGGCTACAGATCTGTGGACGGTGGAATGGAAATATAAGGATAAAGCTAATAATAATGAACCAATACAGCCTCCTGATCTTGTGACCGGTGAATGGGAATTTAGGTAGGACTATGCATATTGATCCAAGTACATGCTACTCCATCTGCGTTACCGGTGGAATTGGGAATTATAGGATTATGCCTAATATGGCCAGTAACAGACCCTTACTGGGAACTGTGGACCAAAGTGGAAAAATGGGAATATAGGATAATCTATATTTGGAGGGCCATTCACAGCTACTTATCTAGTGACCGGTGGACGGGAAATTATAGATAAATGCTATAATTTTGACCAAGTACCAGCCTACTTTTGATATGTGACCCGGTGGGAATCGGAATTATAGATATGCTTAATAATATGAACCAGTACAGCTCCTGATCTGGTGACCGAGGAAGGGAATTATAGGATATCTATATTTTGACAGTACAGCTTCCCTGATCTTTGAGTCCGGTAGGAATGGGAAATATAGGATAATGCTATTTATACCAGTACTGCTTACCTGATCTGTTGACCGTGGATGGGCAAATTAAAGGGAATAATGCTTATATTTTTAACCATACTGCACTGATCGGTTTTGACGTGGAATTTGAGAATTATAGGATATGCTGGAGATATTTGACCAGTACTGCTACTGAGCTGTAAGACCAGTGGATGGAATGGTTAATTTAGATAATGCTATATTTGACCAGTACAATGCTAACTTTGACTGCTTTCCTGATCCGGTGATGGAATGGGAATTATAGGATAATGCTATATTTGACCAGTACAGCTACTGATCTGTGACGTGCCAATGGAAATTATAAAGATTTAATGCTGAATGTACCAAGTTATAGATAACTAGATCAGGTGACCGGTGGAATTGGAATTATAAAAGTATATGCTCTTATTTGAAACATACTGCTACTGATCTGTGACCGTGGAATGGAATATGATAATTTGCTAATAATTTTACCAGTACTGCCTACTGGATCTGTGACCCGTGGATGGAATTAAATAGGATAATTGCTATATTTGACCAGTACTTGCTACTGATCTGTGACCGGTGGAATGGGAATTATAGGATAATGCTATACTTTGCCAGTACTGGGCTTAAACTGATTTTGGCCCTACGTGATCACGGTGGAATGGATAAAGATAAATGCATATATTTTTGACCAGGTAAAACTGCTACTGATCTGTGACCGGTGGAATGGGAATTATATGATAAAATTGCTATATATTTGACCAAGTACATCTACTGACTGTGACCGGTGGAAATGGGAATTATAGATAATGCTATATTTGACAGTACTGCTAAACTATACTGTGACTGGTGGAATGGAATATAGGATAATGCTCTATTTGGCAGTACATTTTGCTACTGATCTGTGACCATGGAATGGGAATTATAGATAAATTTGCTAATTTGACCATACAGCTACTGATCTGTGACCGGTGTAATGGGAATTATTTAGATATATGCTATATTGGGATTAGACCCAATACAGCTACTGAACTGATCTGACCGGTGAATGGGAATATAGGATAATGCTATATTTGTCCAGGTACCAACTTTTACCTGATCTGTGACCGGTGGAATGGAAATTATAGGGATAATGCATATTTGGCCAGTACAGCTACTGGATCTGAGACCGGAGAATGGGAATATTAGGATAAATGCTATATTTGACCAGTTCAGCTTCCCTGATCTTTTGTACCGTGCACCGGAATTATAGACTAATGCTATATTTGATAAGTAACAGCCTACTATATGTGACCGGTGGAACCGGGAATAATAGATATGCTAGTTAATATGTTCCATACAGCTCCTGATCTTGTGACCAAGGGTGGGGAAAATGGGATATAGGATAATGCTATTTTGACCAGTAACAGCTACTGATCTGTGACCGTGGAATGGGAATTATAGGATAATGCTATACCTTTTGACATACTGCTACGATGCTGTGACGTGGAATGGAATATAGGATAATGCTATATTTTACCATACTGCTACCTGATGGCTGTGACCGTGGAATGAATTAATAGGATAATGCTATATTTTTGGACCAGTACGCTCTGATCTGTGACCGGTTGAATGGGAATTATAGGATAATGCTAAATGCATATATGACCAGTACTGCTATGATCTGTGACCCAAGTGGAATGGGAATTATAGGATAATGCTATATTTTGACCAGTACTAGCTATCTGATCTGTGACCGGTGGAATGTAATTATAGGATAATGCTAGTTCATTATGACCAGTACAGCTACTGATCTGTGACCTGTGGAAATGGAAACATTATAGATAATGCTATAATGTTCCCAGTACAGATCTACTGATCTTTTGACGTCCGTGAATGGTAAATTATAGGATAAATGCTTATATTTGACCAGGGTACAGCTACCTGATCTTGACCGTGACCGTGGAATGGGAATATATGATAATGCTATATTTGACCAGTACAGCTACTGATCTGTGACCGGTGGAATGGGAATTATAGGATAATGCTATATTTGGACCAGTACAGCTACTGATCTGTGACCGGTGGAATGGGAATTATAGGATAATGCTATATTTGACCTGTACAGCTCTGATCGTGACTGGATGGATGGGAATTATAGGATAATCTGTACCTTTGACCGTATGACAGTACTGCATACAGTGACTGATCTGTGACCGGTGGAATGGGAATTATAGGATAATGCATATATTTGACCAGGTACATTTGCTACTGATCTGTGACCAGTAGCCAATGGTTATAGGATAGCTATATTTGCCAGTACGCTATTGATCAGTGATGGAATGACTTATGGATAAGTATATTTTGACCAGTACAGCTCCTGATGCTGTGACCGGTTGGATGGTAATTATAGGATAATGCTATACTTGACCATACAATGCTACTGATCCTGTGACCGGTGAATGGGAATAATGGATAATGCTATAATTGGACCAGTACTAGCTAACTGATGCTGTGACCGGTGAATGGGAATTATAGATAATGCTATATTTGACCAGTACTCTGCTACCTGGATCTCGTGACCGTGAATGGGAAATTATAGGATAATGAATAATTTGCAGTGTACTGTCTGTGACAAGGTGGAATGGGAAATTATATATGCTATATTTTGCCTACAGCTACAGATCTGTGACCGTGGACCTGGGAATATAGGTAATGTAATTGCCATACAGTACTGATTTGTGACCGGTGGATGGGAATTATAGATAATGCCTATATGACCAGTACGTCTGATCTGTGACCGGTGGAAATGGAATTATAGGATAATGCTATATTTTCCATGACCAGTACCAGCTGACTGACCGATCTGTGACCAGGTGGAATGGGAATTATAGGATAATGCTATATTTGCCATACCAGTACTGATAAGTGACGTTGGAATGGAATTACTAGGAATGCTATATTTCCAGTGCTCTGACTGTGACGGGTGGAAGGAATTATAGGATAATGCTATATTTGGCCAGTACAGCTCCTGATCTGTGACCGCTAGTACTGGCAGTGAACTGAATTAGGATAATGCTATATTTTACAGTTACAGCTCTGATGTGACCGGTTGGAATGGGGAATTATGGATAATGTATAATTTTTGATTACTGTCTGATATGTGACCGGGGTTGGGAATGGGATAGGATAATGCTATATTTACCATACTGTATGATCTGTGACGGTGGTTAGGGAATTATAGGATAATGCATATTTGCCAGTACAGCTCTGGCAGTACATGCTCCTGACTCTGAATGACCGGTGGAATGGGGAATTATAAGGATAATGCATATTTGGGCCAAGTAAAGCCTAATGATCTTGTGACCAAGGGTGGAATTGGAATTTAATAGGATAAATGCTTAATAATTACCATATAACAGCTCCCCCTGATTTCTGTTTGGACCGTGGAAAGACCAATTAATTAGAATAATGCTATATTTGGCCAGTAAACATGCAACCTGGAATCCCTTGGTTGACTGGTTGGAATTGGGTGGAAGAAATATAGGATAAAAAAGCCTAATTTTGACCATAACTGCTACTGACCAAGTTTGACCGTGGAATTGGGAATTAATAGGAATAATCTAATATTTTATACCAGTACAAGCTTTCCAGATCTCTGTGACCGGTGGAAGGGGAATTATAGGATAATGCTTTATTTTTACCAGGTAACTAGGCCTACTGATCTGTTACCGTTTGGAATGAGAATCCATTTAAGGATTTATGCTTATTTGACCAGTTTACCATCTACTGCTTTGTGACCGGTGGGAATGGGAATTTAATTAGGGATATTGCAATATTTTGAACAGTACCAAGCTCCTGAGCTGTGACCGTGGAATGGGAATTATAAGGATATGCCTATATGACCCTAACAGCTATGATCTGTTTGACTGGGTGGTTAAATTGGGATTTATTAATGATACTGCTATATTTGACCAGTTACTGCTACTGATCTGTGACTGTTGGAATAGGAATTATAGGATAATGCTATATTTGGCAGTACAGAACTACTGATCTGACCAGTGGATAATGCTATAATGTTGCATACTACTACTGATCTGTGATCAGGTGGAATGGGAATATAGGATATGCCTAGATATGACCAAGGGGTAGCCAGTAAGCTCCTGATCTGTGACCGGTGGAATGGGAATTATAGGATAATGCTATATTTGGCCAGTACAGCTCCTGATCTGTGACCGGTGGAATGGGAATTATAGGATAATGCTATATTTGACAGTACAGCTCCTGATCTGTGACCGTGGAATAAAGAATTATAGATAATGCCTATGTTTGGCCAGTACGCTCCAATGATCTGTCTGTGACCGAATGGAAATGGGAATATATGGTATAATGATATATTTTTTGACAAGTACAGCAGTACTGATCTGGGTGGACCAATGGAATTTGGATAATAGTAAATGGGAATTATAGGATAATGCTATATTTGACCAGTACAGCTACTGATCTGTGACTGGTGGAATGGGAATTATAGGATAATGCTATATTTGACCAGTACAGCTACTGATCTGTGACCGGTGGAATGGGAATTATAGGATAATGCTATATTTGACCAGTACAGCTCCTGATCTGTGACCGGTGGAATGGGAATTATAGGATAATGCTATATTTGGCCAGTACAGCTACTGATCTGTGACCGGTGGAATGGGAATTATAGGATAATGCTATATTTTACCAGTCCACAGATCTACTGATATGTAGACCGAATGGAATGGAATTGATATTGATAATGCTATATTTGAGCATGACAGCTCCTGATATGTGACCGGGTGGAATGGGAATATAGATGATGACCTGCATATTTGACCAGTACATGCATCCTGATCTGTGCCTGTGGAATGGATTATAGGATAATGCTATGATGACCAGTGACCAGTACAAGCTCCTTATCTGTGACCTGGTGGAATGGGAATTATAGGATAATGCTATATATTTGACCTAGTACACATTTTGCACCTGATTTGTGACCGTACCGGAATAAAGGAAATGAATATAGGTTATAATGCTATATTTTAGGCCAGTACAGCTACTGATCATGTGACCGGTAGAGGAATGGAATTATAGGATATGCTATAATGCTTATAGACCATACTAGCATCTGATCTGTGACCGGTGGAATTGGAATTATAGGATAATGCGGTATATATGGTCCAGTACAGCCCCTACGATCTGTGACCGGTGGAATGGGTAATTATAGGATAATGCTATATTTGACCAGTACACGCTCCTGATTCATGTGACGTGACCGTGAGGTAGAATGGGAATTATAGGATAAAACTAAACAAATGTATCAAAGATGTGATACTGGTCAGTTAGACACTTTGTTATCATAGGAATGAATGGCCTTTTTGTGAAATTTATCGGGGTATAAACTTGAAAAAGTCGCGGGAATACTGGACGAAGGCCGGAAGGCCTCGTCCAGTATTCCCGCGACTTTTTCAAGTTTATATCCCTGATAAATTCCACAAAAAGGCCATTCATTCCTTATAATTCCAGCATTTGAAATAAATTCATCAAGAAAATGTGTTTATTTTCCGTTTTCTTAAGAATTATTTTAACTGCGCCTCACGGTTACGGAAAGTAGTTCAGCTTGGGAGTTTACTGGGATATAAATTTTGGACAGAGACTTGCTACGAGCCAATCAAATGTTAGGGAATTGTGTAAATATTTTTGTGCTGGAATAATAGTGTACATAGACATAACAGTTACTAATAGACTGGTGGATGTTAAGTATTATCACGGTACTGATTGTATTACTTACTCTGTATCCAATAACTTGTTCTTTTCTGACATCCTGAGGTTCAAGTTTCCCCCTGAAATACAATAATCGGGCCCCAGTTTGTGTATTTTGATATCAAGGTGCTCGGGTATGTACTAAGGCTAAGAAATGTGCAGGAATTTAAAGGCTTGCTGAGGAAATCATACCGTTTACCAGCTAAGTCTGATAAACTTGATATCAAAAGACATAACCTGGTATCTGTTTATCAGGCAACGTTTTATGCTTGAAAATGTTGATTTAAAAGGTACATGCCCACTGAGTAGGCACACACTGTTCTTTATAGGAATTAAAAAAGTGTATAATGTTGTCAATATTCCACCAGTGCCCGCTATACATATATAATCATTTAGTAATATTTATTGTATTGATAGTGACGCGCGATAGTATCAGGCTATTTTCATTTGCAAATGAGGCATGGCATTTTTTACTTATTTATACTAATTATATGAATCACCTGGAAAAAAAAAGTTGTTCGACAGATTATAAAGTATGATCATTGCTTATACAAATATAAATAAAAAAATGAATACAGAGAATACATAGTAATATCAGTGTGGAAATTTACGTCTGATATAAAATGTCTGTTTGTTTGTTTGTTGGGGATTAACGGCCTATCAACAGCTAAGGTCAATTAAGGCCGGGTCAATGGGTTTAGTACTAAATCCCATGTATTACCTGTACAAGTACATGTACATATTCAAGTACATGTACAAATGGAGGGAAAATCCCAAAATCAGAACTGAATATTTACAATAACAAAACTATATATTCAGCCCTGAAATCAGAATAATCCTGATCTGATGCCATGTCCTCGCCACACCAGAATCACTTGGCCCCCTCCAAAAAGCAGTAGGATCAGTAATAATCTTACTACTTTTATAATGGGCAATAACGCAATTAAACTCCCAGGTAACTAAAGAGCCAAAGATAAAAACGTACATGAGGGCCAAACCAGGCAAATCGTGATTCCTATATGGAGGAACCCATACCGTTAATTTACGCCGTCTCATTCGCCCGACCACCACCCACGATATAAAATGTATAATAAATGTCAGTCAATACGTGGGGTAATGGTGAACACATGTTTATGTTTGCTATGTTTTGGTGTGCGTACTGAGTGGGCATGTACCTTTAAGAATGAGTTATGAATTCCTACAATACAATATTTACCTCGAAAACTGTCTGCCAAATACAGCAAGCCGGCAAGAAATAATGTGCCTACAATGAATGAAAGCACATTTGTAATCAACATGTACAAAATGCAAACTCAATATGAAGGTCTGCGATAACACATACTGAGTATATAGAGAATAGTAGGTTAGTGCCGTGAATGGGAAAACATATCCGGCAAGGCTCAAGAATTTCTTTATTTCTCATCAGAAGTATATGTTGTGACCACTCATTTGAACCGTCTCGCCGAGACGGTTCAAATGAGTGGACACAACATATACTTTGGTTCAGAAATAAGGAAAATAGATAGAGAATAGTAGGTTAGTGCCGTGAATGGGAAAAAATATCTGGCAAGGCTCAGGAAACGGGATGGGCGAGGCTCTGCCGAGCACATCCCGTTTCCGTGCCGCGCCAGATATGTTTTCCCATTCACGGTACTAACCTACTATTCTATTTATCCCGTAAACACCTACAAATGGCTGTAAAATGCAAAAATAGTATTGACTGGATATCAAAAATGTTTCACTGCACCGTGTTTCACGGCACATACGCACTGTGTTGACGGGATAAATCACAATCTTGGCTGACAACACTGCCTGATATTGAACTTTAGAGCACAACGAAAATATGTTGAAGATTTCCAAACAAAACAAACTAAAACGAATGGCAAACGCAGTTAAAGCGATCGTTTTGAACAACGATATGCATACAAACGAATATGGTTTGGTTGTTTCTATGTGACAGCGATATTTTCGTTTAAGTATCCGGCTTTCAACTATTTAAACGCGTCGTTTCGTTCAACACATCGTTTTGGCATTGTTGTTTTTAATTAGAAAACGATGTTTGCATCACGTTTAAACCAACGAAAACAGTATTTTCTGAAACAAAAACGATGTCAAAACGATGTGTAAACGATAGGTAATCATTGTTTTCTGGAACCAGGAATAATTCGTACTGTATACTGTTACAATATCCTTTCCAGCAATGAATGACAATATCATGATCTAGTATCAAGCACTAACATTTAGTCTACAACACTGGCCTCAAGCATGAAATGTTAATGCATATTTTGAGAAAACTATTAACACCCATTTCCTTGAAAGTCTTTTGGGCTTTGACTATGGGCATTGGGTAACATGGATGCACTTAAGGAGTAAAACCATGGGCTCTTGCTTTTACTGTATTATGAACAACAGTTGGTCTGTTTAAAGTGATCCTCTCAAGCTTTAAACAGACCAACCGTTGTTCATAATACAGTAAACGAAACTGCCCATGGTTGTATTACTTATATTTACACTGCATTTTCGGATAGTTTCAAAGATGTAAATAACCATATACGGCGTAAAAATTAGTAATCTTATTGTTTTACGTCGTTTTGTCGCAATTCATGGAAAAACGACGTTGCCGGTCAATATTAGCGTGACATTATTGACAATGACGATGAACGTCATGTAATATAATGACGTCAAACAAACTTTAAAGGTACATGCCCACTCAATAGGCACAAAATGTTCTTTATAGGAATTAAGTAAGTGTATAATTGTGTCACTATTCCATCAGTTCTAACGATTACGAGTGGCCGCTATACAGATATAATCATTTAATAATATGTATTTTACTGATAGTGACGCGCGTTGGTATCAGGCTATTTTCATATGCAAATGAGGCATGGTATTTTTTTTATATTATTTATACTAATTAAATGAGTCACCTGAAAAAATAATAATTTCGACAGATTATAAAGTATGATAATTTCACATCAAAAACTAAAGTATAAAAAGTAATGTCCGTTAACATTCTAAGGAAACACGGTTATCGCCCCTGATATCAGTGCGGAAAGTTACGTCTGATATCAAATGTATAATAATGCCAATCAATACATGGGGTAATGGTGAATGAATGTTTATTTTGCCAGAAAATGTCTCAGATGATGTCTCTGCTATACAGAACATTGTGTGCCTACTGAGTGGGCATGTACCTTTAACGAATCAACAACGTCGCGCGACGTCACGTGGGGCTAATGTAATGTAATGTACTGGGATATGAACGCAATACGTTGAATGGGCATTTCCATTATGAATTCAAGGACAGTGTAAATATTATAGAATGAAAAGTCATGCAGAGCATGATGTTATTAGCCGATCAAATCAGGGGGTTCAATATATGTCCACATTTTAGTAGTTACGGAATCTCAGGGAAAAGTTAGAGAAGTGTTGATTACCTCCCCAACCAAATTCTCCCAGTTATATTTAGCTATCATTAATATCTGATCATAGCAGTACTTATGGTAGTCACATGTAAACAATATTATTCCAGTTGAAAGAATTAACCTTTGAATATAGGCGAAGGCGCTTAGCATTACACAAATATGTAGCAAGTCAACCGAAATCTCATAAATACCCAATTTTTGGCGGCCATCTTGAAAATATGATAATTATATACTGAATATTAGTGTAGTTTACGTAAATTCTTTAATATATCCATCAGAAATGTTTTTTAACAACTTACACCAATTTCCAAGTTAAGGACCATGACCTATTGGCTAATATATATTCGCAATTTTCGACTTCCGTCAAGCATAAAGTTCAATGACCTTGAAATGACCTTCAACTTGGTTTAAAAAATGGCACCCGGATTTGTTGGAAACCTTATACATTCAAGTTTATAAAGACACCGGATGCCATAAATTAACACGAGGTGCCGGAATCTTATATATATACCTACAAATGCCCCTGGACTAGAAGGCAAACCGCATAACTTTAGTGTTTATTTATAGCCAAATTGCAAACCGCCTAGCTTTAGTTTACCGAACTCTTGTAATGAAAACGTTTATTTATAGCCAAATTGTGTTATTTCGCTATATTTAAAGTTTTCAACAGAGATAATGGCCAAAAATGAACACATTTCGCGTTTGTAGATAACCGAATATAGGAGAAAACGGTGGTTACAAACTTTTTTACAAACCAATGGATAACCAATATATAGCCGATCTATAAATAGATCGGCTAATAATAAACTATTTCCAGTAGCATATATCACTCGGAGTTAGATCTATTGTACATCGTTATGACAAATACCTACCACACATGCATGTTGTGAACACTATTTCAAGTATTATGTACTACTGTGATATCTATTGTAAATAATTATGTCATGGCAAATACACAACACACATGCAGGCTGTAAAGACTATCTCCAGTATCATGTACCACTGTCAGGTCCATTTTATATGCCTACTGTACATACCACACATGCAGGCTGTGAACACTATTTCCAGTATTATGGATCAAAGTTATATCTGTGTTAAATAGTTAGGGCAAATACATACCGCACATGCAGGCTGTGAACACTATTTCCAGAACCAGGTAGCCCCTGGTGTCCACTATATGTCCGGCCAGAATGTTCATCACAGCCTGGCCAATGGAAACAGCACAGTTGACTCTGCAAATTGATTATTAAACTACGTCTGAGCTAAACAGATTAGTGCAATTAACCGTTAGAATGCGGGGAAACAAAAACTGCCGTCTGCTGTTGTTTTATTTGTTACCTTCTTTCTTTATAAAACATGATTTGACAACACTTTAGATTCATTTCCATTGGAAATGATTCTAAAGTGCTGTCAAAGCACGTTTCATGCGAAAAATGGAAAATAAAAAATAAACAGCAGACGACAAAAATTAAATTAGCATGGTTATGGGACAGGCTGTGTATAAAAGTATGTCGAACGTAGAACTAAAGACTGTGACACATAATGTTGCTGAGTGATTGATTGGTGTTTTACGTCCGTTCAAATGTAAAGTCATACACATATACGTCTCTCTACCGTGCACGATTAAGCGATATAATACCAGCAAGCTAATTCGCGCCTATTCGAAACTGGCAAAAATGCAATATTAATGATGTATTAATATTGAGGATATGGAACAGAAAATGTGAATGTTTCTTGCTTAAGAGTAGTCTATTCTATCAGGAAATGGTTAATCTTGTTATTACAAAATAAATCACCTAAATGTAGCAAGAAATAAAAGAACTAGTAGGTTGAGAACTATGTAGCAACTTAATATAACAGCGGCGGGCTATTTGTTTAGTGAAAACAGCTAAAACAAATATACTAATGGTGTTATAATATTATCCCTTTGAACCCGAAAGCCCGCTATATCGGTTTATGCAAACAGTGCAAATCCAGATGAGCCGGCTCGTAAACGAGCCGTCTCATCAGGATCTGCACTGTTTGAAAGTAATTTTCATATTTTTGAGAACAACAAATACCCCCTTTTTATAAATGGAATAGTCTGAAAATCATTTTGCGATGATTGGATTGGTTGCAAAATTAACATATCGCAGCCCATTCAGTTACTTAGGGGTGAAAGGGTTAAAGGTGCATGCCCACTCAGGAGGCACAAACTGTTCTTTATAGGAATTAAATAAGTGTATAATTGTATCGCTATTCCACCAGTTCTAAACATTAAGAGTGCTTGCTATACAGATATCATAATTTAGTAATATTTATTTTACCGATAGTGACGCGCGGTGTTATCTGGCTATGTTCATATGCGAATGAGGCAAGATATTTTTTAATTATTTATACTAATTTAATATGCCACCTGAACAAATAATATTTTCGACATATTATAAAGTACGATCATTGCACATCAAAACATAAATACAGAGAATAAACAGTAATGACGGTTAACATGTTAAGGAAACATGGTTATCGCCCCTGATGTCAATGGGGAAATTTGCGTCTGATATAAAATGTATAATACATCCAATCAATACGTGGGATAATGGTGAATTAATGTTTATTTTGCCAGAAAATGTCTCTGAGGATGTCTCCGATAGAAAGAACAGTTTGTGTCTACTGAGTGGGCATGTACCTTTAAGGATACCACACAGACAATGTACATGCTCCCTGCTGTAATAATTCCAGCACAAAAATATTTACACAATTCCCTAACATTTGATTGGCCCGTAGCAAGTCTCTGTCCAAAATGTATATCCCAGTAAACTCCCACCCCGAACTACTTTCCGTAACTGTGAGGCGCAGTTAAAATAATTCTTAAGAAAACGGAAAATAAACACATTTTCTTCATGAATTTATTTCAAATGCTGAAATTATAAGGAATGAATGGCCTTTTTGTGGAATTAATCGGGGATATAAACTTGGAAAAGTCGTGGGAATACTGGACGAGGCCTTCCGGCCTTCGTCCAGTATTCCCGCGACTTTTCCAAGTTTATACCCCGATAAATTCCACAAAAAGGCCATTCATTCCTATAATATGTGTAGTTCTGCCCCATGAAATACATATTTACTTTATTCCATAGCTTTATTCCATAGCTTTATTCCATAGCTTTATTCCACGGGTCATTTTTAACACAGATGGTATAAACTGTGTTATTACACTACAAAAAGACTACGGAGTCCTGCAGGCGACTTTTTTTTTTATTAATTCGTTCCCACGAAATAACAATTCGTTCCCTCAATTTAACAATTCGTTCCCTCGAATTAACAATTCGTTCCCACGATATAACAATTCGTTCCCTCGAATTGACAATTCGTTCCCACGAAATGACAATTCGTTCCCTCAATTCAACAATTCGTTCCCTCGAATTAACAATTCGTTCCCACGATATAACAATTCGTTCCCGTATTAAATTAATAAAAAAAATAATTCTACGTCCCATGCGGGGCTCCGTAAAAGACAGCGTATTCAATGAAGCAACATACGTACATGCCATATGCAGTGCCAAGATGTCGTTCTTCCACAATGAATGGCACAAGAGGCCACAGTGTCACCGTCGTGGCGGAATAACCCAGACCCAACATGATCTGTAAGTAAGTTAACCCTTTCAACAGTACCGTCATATAGCGGTGTTTGCAAATAGTGTCGATCCAGATGAGCCGGCTCGTGACGAGCCGTCTCATCAGGATCGACACTATTTGTCAAGTCATTTCCGTATTTTTGAGAGAAAAAGCACCACCACACGACTGTCTGTTTCACATACAATAGGCTGGTATTACATTTATCAGGTAACGGTTTAAGCTAGCCGTGCTCAAATATAAAATATTTTTTGGTCAAAAGAACGCGGACTTGTTTATGTTGCGTCATTACCCGGACGTAATTATTGATTCTGTAATGTCATGTGACGCCGTTCGACCAATGAAACAGTATTCAATTCGTTGTAACCGAGATATTCGTATTTCGTATCAGTCCTGATACGACATTGTGTTATCAGTCAGTAAATATTGGTCCATTACCTTTAACATAAAATGAATATATAGTTAATAATTACATTTGTTAACACACAAGGTGAACATGCTCTTCATTGATGTTGACCTTATGTATGTTTGAATGTGTTATGTGTCGGTGTGTGCCAACAAACAACATCCTCATCCGTAGAAAAACAAATATTTTCAACAGATGTGAATGGGTTAGTAGGTTATTGACAAAAACACACATTTGCATTGCGCACAAGGTGAACATGCTCTTCACTGATGTTGACCTTATGTATGTTTGAATGTGTTATGTGTCGGTGTGTGCCAACAAACAACATCCTCATCCGTAGAAAAACAATGCCCTTAACCGTGAGTTTTCAATGTCAATACCAAAATAAAACGGTCAAAACATTAAAAGTTAAGTTGTTGCGAATAGAAAAGTGTTTGTAACATATTGAACATATATAAGTTTGTTAGTCAGTACGCACATGGACTATCGCTATATTCCCCTCTGTCTATCAGCAAGGGGATACTACACAGAGTGCCAGTGTCACAATAAACACCCGTTTGAAACGCTAAGTTGGTGATGTCTCACATTCAGTTGAAGCTAATGTGTTTTACAGTGGTACCAGGCGCGGATCTAGGATTTCGGGTTAGGGGGGGGGGGGGGGGGCGTAACTATTTTGCAATACTTGACTATATTATCGAACGAGCTCGTTCGATAATATAGTCAAGTATTGCAAAATAGTCGACCGAGCGGAGCAGCGGAGCGGAAAAATACATGGAATACATGGCACTTGGCATGAAACGTGCCTTGTAACTTGTAAACAATCTTTACTCGGCGAATTTTAGGGGGGGGGGCGCGCCGGGTCCGCCCCCCCCCCCCCACCCCCCCCCCCCCCTGAATCCGCCCATGGGTACATGATGCACATGACTGGCGGATGGTTGTTGTAGATCAGACAGTATAGAGCATAAACCATTTAACCTTTTCAACACTAGAGACATTTTGTCCAGGCCTCGCTCGAGAAATCCACTCGTCCGCTCGTGTTTGGGGTGTGAAGTTTCTATCTGGACGAGTGGTAATTTGAAGAGACAGTGTGGCATAAACGTTAAAACAAATAGGAATGTACGATTTGAAACCCATTCTGGATGGGTGGAAAATTGGTCAAGGCCTGCTTTCTGATTATTCGCAAACGGTGTAGATCCTGATGAGCCGGCTCGAATGAGCCGTCTCATCAGTATCTGCACCATTTGTGGATATTTTTTAATTTTTACAAAATGATCCATTTTTCTGCTTAACAGTCTCGAGCTTACCATGAAATAGTCCATGTCAGTTAAGTAGGGGTGAAAGGGTTAACCAAAGAAAATAACAAAGTCAATGTAAGTCAGTAAGTTTTATAATAACGAGCGCATGCGTTACACAAATTAAATAATTCAGTAATCCTTATAGAGATTTGATTTGATGTATTGATGTTTAACGGCCTATCAACAGCTAAGGTCATATAAGGCCGGGCCAACGGGTTCCATCCCGTATTTAACCTGCTGTATTGTGAGTGTGTGGCTGTGTGTCAGAACGTAATATTTACATAAAAAAAAATTATATTGAGGCCGGAAAAGAGAATAACCGGACTTGGTGCCAGGTCCCTAACACACCAAAGTCACTTGGCTCCTTCACCTAAAAGTAATAGGATTAGGAATAATCGTATTACTCATATAATGGGCATACGCAGATTCAACTCTGACATACAAAAATGCCAAAGACGTGCCTGAGGATCAAACCAGGTTAAATTACACATCGCATTCTCCCAACCAACCACCACATCCATATAGAGAACATACCGTCGGCACATATGGATTGATGAAGGTAAATGCCATGATCACGTGACTGCAGGTGGACAAAGTGAGACCGATAAACAGCCAGGTGAGTTTGCGTCCCGTCTTGTCAAGGACTATTCCAAATATTGGCATAGTCACCGCGGCCATCGTGTATACAAGCCTGGAAAACAAAGGCAATGTAGTCGGGAACGAATTGTTAATTCGTGGGAACGAATTGTTATATCGTGGGAACGAATTGTTAATTCGAGGGAACGAATTGTTAAATTGAGGGAACGAATTGTTAATTCGAGGGAACGAATTGGTATATCGTGGGCATGAATTGTTAATTCGAGGGAACGAATTGTTAAATTGAAGGAACGAATTATTATTTCGTGGGAACGAATTAATAAAAAATTCCATGTCCGGGGCTCAGTTTTATTTCCAATATATCTGATAAAGTAGATAAATGTGTAGTAAAAACATAATACTTCTGCCGCGGAAGCAGTATCACATATGTGCAGTCTGATCTCGGTCTACACTGATTGCAATACAATTATTAAGTGTGAAAATATGAATCTGGCAAATCATGTAGTCCCAGATCAGATTGCGTAGATATGTAGGATGATCTGGCTCAACACTAGTGGAAATCACTATAATTGATCCTTTTCACATCCAATCATGCTACATTCGCCCTTTTACACGCAATAAAGCATTAAACTACATACTTTGGACCGGATTTCTATAAATATAGATAACTAGCTACGATCCCCCATTGTTTTTAGGTACAAAATCACATGGCGTATCTATGGAAACGTCCTGGTGCCAATGCTATAATATTTGTATCTCCTAATTATGGCTTAGTATCTCTTAATTAGGACTTATTCATCTGTGCCAATGCTAAACACTATTTTATTAACTCCTAATTAGGAGATAATAAGTCATAATTAAGAGATAGTAAGTCCTAATTAGGAGATACTACATCCTAATTAGGAGATAATACGTCATAATTAGGAGCTAATATATCCAACTTAGGAGATAATATCTCCTAATTATGAGATATTAACTCCTAATTAGGAGGTACTTAGTCATAATTAGGAGATAGTATCTCCTAATTAGGAGTTAGTATTTCCTAAGTATAACTTACTATCTCCTAATCAGCACTTAATATCTCTTAATTAGGACTTACTAATCTGTGTCAATGCTAAAATATATTTTACTAACTCCTAATTAGGAGATACCTACTACTAATTAGGAGATATTAAGTCCTAATTAGGAGATAATAAGTCATAATTAGGAGATCAATATATTCTAGCATTGGCACCAGGACGCTTCCATACATATCCCATATATTAGTGGTATAAGAGTAAATAGATGTATACATACCCATTTATGGTATCGGCTGTCTGTGGAGCTTGGTCATATTTCATCTCAAAGTATACTCTATACAAAAGATGGACACACATGAAGTCAATCAAGAAAGACTACATTCAAAGAAAAATACATGTACTTGAATACCAGCAGCTTGATTGACTGAGCCTGAGCTCATCTCATTTTCTTAAAATTGTGCCAAACCATGAAAATAAGACAAAATGGAAATAACTGCAATTGACAATTTTATTTTCGTTTCCTGCATTAAGTAGACTATGGAAATTTAATTATGTGGAAATGACGTCATACATATAATATCAATAACACATTGGGCTTCTAATAAGTATGGAAGCGCCATGGTGCCAATGCTAAAACATATTTATTTCCTAATCAGGACTTGGTATTTCCTAATTACTGTCTCCTAATTAGGAATTAATCTCTCTAATTAGGACTAGTATGATATAGTATCTCCTAATTAGGATACTAACTCATACTTATGAGTTAATACGTCCTAATTAGGGGTTATTAAGTCATAATTAGTAGAGAGTAAGTCCTAATTAGGAGATAATAACTCCTAATTAGGAGATCATATCTCATAATTAGGAGTTACTATCTCCTAATGAGGAGATAAACATATTTTAGCATTGGCACCAGGACGCTTCCATAAATAAGAATAATTATTTCTGAAATATGTAAAGCATACACATAGTATAATTTATATACATACAATAGACTGCGTATACGTGCAGCAATGGAATAACGGTGTACAATTATTGCATGGTCATTCGGGGAACAGGTGAAACATATCCCGTCAGTGTTATGGACGACCCGATGCACTATTGCCTACGGAACGCCAAACAAAGCATTTTGAAGAGCTCTCTAAATCATTTGGAGCTAGCTCTAACTATTTAATGCCAGCTTATTTAGACTCAATTTAAGCTCAAATAAGTATTGCTAGCTCTAAGGAACGCCAAATCTGCATACACTCAAATAATTATTGCTAGCTCTAAATAATTAGAGCTATAATTTAATGCACAATCATAATTGCCCGAGGCCGATGACAAAGGCTGTGGACAATAATGCATCAGTAGCCTAATTGCAAAGTATACTTTGAGGGAGTAATCATTTATTTTTCCCGAAATGCATTATTTCATATCATAAAGAACTAACAACTGCATATAGTTGATGATTAAAAGTATGCAGAATTATTATACTGAATTTATTACATTATCACAGCCAAAATGGCTTTAATAATGGAATAAATTCAGTATAATAAAACTTAATAAATTTATCTTTAAAGTGAAAATTTCTGCCTCAAAGTATACTTAGCTACATGTAGATACGTATACCGTGAAATTTTGATGAAATCGGCTACTGGTCGTCCACGGCACCGAGGGGCTAAACGTTTTCACTGCTCCCTGTTGACCATGAAATAACTGTTTTATTACCCAACCTATAATATGTATAAAGCCATACAAATCCATGTATAAACCTATACAAACCCATGCCCCATTATGGTGCGTACAATCCAAGCCCCACGAAGGGAAACACGGCGAGGTAGTAGAAGGACGTTGTCAAGGTCAGAAGCCAGAAGGTCAGCGGGAATTCCTTCACGTCCCTCAGGCGGACGCCCCTACCTGGAGTAATAACTTAATTATAATGCACTCTATAAATATCACGCAATCTGATTGGCTGATGGTCATACATTACAGATTACATTTGTATATCATTGTTGATGAACGGTCGCAAATTATTTAAATATGCATTCCTACGCCAGTAGTAAAGGAGTGCATTAGAGAAATAGGTTAACCGCATTGTATTTTTGAAATTTGCGGCGTATATCAGAAAATGATAGGTCGGAAAAAAAGTTTAATGGCTCCGCTAGCGAGTCGCCCTTAAACAGATTTTCCGACCTATAATTTGCTGATATACGTCTTTTTGTAACGCAGGGCGACTCTATGTTGTGTTACAGGCAGAGAATTCGGGTTAAAGATATAAATGATTAACCCTTTCAATCATACGGACCATACATTCTATAATTCTGCCAGTCTACAACGGCCACAAACTTCATGGATCGCATTCAATCTGCCGGAAAGAAACAAAATGCGTGATTAAAGGGAATAACTGCACACTATTCACATCGCCCCTGTCGAGGATCAAACCTCAGGTTGCATCGGCGTGAAGCGACCCCTTGCGCCAACCGGACAATCACAACATGTGACTTTGGAAACATGGTACAAATTTACAAGAAAAGTATTATTCGCTTATTTAATTATTCACGTTCTATGATTATTTGAGACCCAGTGCTTTTAAAGGGGCATATCAGGATTTTTTTGGAAAATATTATAGGAATGAATGGCCTTTTTGTGGAATTTATCGGGGTATAAACTTGGAAAAGTCACGGGAATACTGGACGAAGGCCGGAAGGCCTCGTCCAGTATTCACGCGACTTTTCCAAGTTTATATCCCCGATAAATTCCACAAAAAGGCCATTCATTCCTTATAATTCCAACATTTGAAATAAATTCATCAAGAAAATGAGTTTATTTTGACAGACGGCAGCCATTTGTTTACATTGACAGCACTGACAGCACATCTGTAAAAAGTAGTTCGGCGTGGGAGTTTACTGGGATATACATTTTGGACAGAGACTTGCTACGGGCCAATCAAATGTTAGGGAATTGTGTAAATATTTTTGTGCTGGAAATATAGGTACATAAATATCGGATATATCGGTGAAAATTGAAACAAGCCACCAGTACTACGTCATATATCTTCAATTAAACCACTTTACACAGGGCCATGATGAAAACACGTTTTTATGTTATAGTATTGTTTTTTCTTCCAAAACAATCCTGCACCTTTAATTGTTTATGTTACAAGCTGGTTTGTGGCTGTGACTGTGGCAAATGTGCTCCAGAGCTCCAGAGCTCCAGATAAGGTGCATATTTGCGCAAATACCCAATTAAAATTGCCAAAAACCAAATTTAAATCAAAAGAAGTGAGTATCAAAAAGCAATGAAAAACTTGTGGTATTTGTGGTAATTTTCTTATTTTGTCATGAAAACACATCTTGGTATTTCAAGAAATACCAAGATGTGTTTTCATTTAGAAGCAAACTATTCAATAAGTGCGGTCTGCTGATGTGTAAACAGTAGTGTGATTCTATTTTACACAATTAAAATTTGAAATACCCTATTGCTTCAGCAATGATGGAGTGACAATACTCAATTACTAATTCCTTATCTGGAGCATGGTCTCTCTATGATCTGCTAACAAGCATATAGTCTGAGTAGGATCTATATATTGTTTGCTGCAGGTATAAACGTAGCTACAATAATTCGCCTCCGATATGTTATCTACGGCTACAATTTGACCCATTCAAAAATGTGAGCAACCGAAGTGCATATCCAAACCTGTTGCATGTAGGTCAACATTTAGTAAACTGTATATTTTATACATTTAAACAAATAGTATTTGATTTAGAACTAGTAAATTGCCAAAAACAATAGAACACGGAGATAATTTTTCCATGGAAGCCATCTTTTCTTTTGTTGTTGTTCAACACTCAACATAACGAAATGAAAGTTTCAAATTTACAAGATGTACATGTAAATGTAAGATAAACACATTGACACGGTAAAATAACCAATGTATACATGTGTATGTTCTTTATTAATACTTTATTGATAATGAGATTGCAAAAATCACTCTTCCATGCGTTACATTAAATAGATGGGGTTAAATTGCTACCCTCGCGAGATGTATGGAGCGGGGGTTTCTAGTATAAAAGGTGCACTCGCTAGACATTAGTGACCGGGTATGGAAGGTGTTCGAGCCAATTCCCACCCTTAAATATGAGCCGAATGAATGAATGAATGAACATTAGTGACTCAGCTAGTACATTCGCCACTTAATTTCATTTGACCAATCCGCAATATGTCACTCAAGACGCACAATACACATAAACTAGTTTGGGTTCCACTCAATCATCTCTAATCGATACCCAGCCATACTATATCACACTCCGATACGTTGATGGGTCCAAAAGGAGGCCTCAAATTATAGGTTACCATACCTGCATAGATTCTCCTATATTTGGCGAAAACTTTTGGAGCCTGAATAAATGCAAAATTTATCAAAATTCGGAAATATAAATCAGACCGACTACCATCGGCCTGCTTCTTTACTGGGCTATATATCCCGGGTATGGAAGGTGTTCGAGACAATTTCCACCGTTCGATATAAGCCGAATCGACTCGGCACGGCGAACAGTGAACGATCTTTGACGTGACTGGATAAATACGGGTTATGGGTATTGCGAACAGTGTATATCCAGATATATCCAGACATCCGCACAGTCTGATCAGGATATGCACTGTTCGCCATACCGTCAACTCACGTTTGTGGATAATATACTCGGTTTTCTTGAGTATTCTGTCAGCTCTTCGGTCGTAGTATGACACACCGACGGCTGCCATGACTGAGATCAGACATACTACTATACCTGCAACACGATACATCACAAAATATAATTATGAGAAACGCCATGTGAGTTTGTACCTCATGAAACATATTGACAAACTTTCAGATATTTCCGTAAATGACGTTGATTTTTGTATAGCAAATGCGGAATTGTAAATTATATTCCGCATTTGCTATGAAAAATTTGTCATCTTTCGACGTCATTTACAGAAAATATCACAGCTTAAGTAAGTAAGTAAATGTTTTATTATAGTGACATGTGCATATAGGTAGTAACATTTTGAGATACGCGCATTAAATCGTACCCTGTCCGGTGCGCCTATATGTCACCTTAAGAGTGGTGGTGTGTCACCTATATGTCACCTTAAAAGTGGTGGTTTGTCACCTATATGTCACATTAAGAGTGGTGGTGTGTCACCTTAATAGTGGTGATGTGTCACCTATATGTCACCTTAATAGTGGTGGTGTGTCACCTTTATGTCACCTTAATAGTGGTGGTGTGTCACCTTTATGTCACCTTAATGTGTCACCTTTATATCACCTTAATAGTGGTGGTGTGTCACCTTTATGTCACCTTAATAGTGGTGGTGTGTCACCTATACGTCACCTTAATAGTGGTGGTGTGTCACCTATATGCCACCTTAAGAGTGGTGGTGTGTCACCTATATGTCACCTTAATAGTGGAGGTGTGTCACCTATATGTCACCTTAAGAGTGGTAGTGTCACATGTCACTATAACGATTTTTCATGAAATATATCGACATAATGTATTTCATGAAAAATCGTACATGTCCTTAAATATGACATGGCGTGTCTCATATAGGCTATACAATCAAGTCCATCGGGCTGAGCTCTGAAATGATAAAAACTCTTTTTAACAGCATTGCATGACTAATAGGACATCAATAAGGGTACCTGGCACCAGTTCAGGACACTGCCTTTCAGTGCTGAAAGTTTGTACATGTATTGTAATTTATCCCGTCAACACAGTGCGTATGTGCCGTGAAACACGGTGCCGTGAAACATTTTTGATATCCTGTCAATACGACCTAATCACTGCGTATGAATATGTGCGGTTGTCATACTAGTCCATTCTCCGATTTTGAGGATGCGGCTGGGATTATTTTTTGCATTTTAAAGCTATTTGTAGGTGTTGACGGGATAAATATAATAGTAGGTTAGTGCCGTGAATGGGAAAACTATATGGCGCGGCACGGAAATGGGATGTGCTTTGCAGAGCCTCGCCCATCCCTTTTCCTAAGCCTTACCATATATGTTTTCCCATTCACGGCACTAACCTACTATTCTCTATTTCAATGCTGAACGTATAGTACTCCTCCATCAGTTTCATTCTCGTCTGTATGTTACCTTTCTTTTTAACATACATGAAGCCCAAATCAATCAACCAATCAATAAAACCAAATCAAATGAAATCAATCAACCTGTCAATTAATAAATCAATCAATCAATCAATCAATCAAGTGGAACTTATTTAAACATCATGTGTCAAAAGCTCTATTTTGTTTACGTTTGATGAATGTCATGGTCGTTTATTGAAAACCAGATGGCCGCGGCCCGCATGTCGAGCCCGCCGAGGCATTTGATGGTATTTTTAAAAACTTTAACGCATATTTCGGACGGACGGATGGACGAACGCACGGATGGACGCACGGACACATGGACGTCATTGGGATCACTATGTCTCGCTTTCCGCAAGCGGGCTCGACAAAAAACCAACCATGCCTACATTACTAAACTAGACACATCACAGTGTGTCAAGTTTAAATATGCTCCACAGTATTAGGATAGAAAGCAATGATATAGAGAATAGTAGGTTAGTGCCGTGAATGGGAAAAAATAGCTGGCAAGGCTTAGAAAACCGAGCACATCCCGTTTCCGTGCCGCGCCAGATATTTTTTTCCCATTCACGGTACTAACCTACTATTCTATTTATCCCGTTAACACCTACAAATGGCTTTAAAATGCAAAAAAATAACCCCAGCCACCGCACATATGCATACGCAGTGATTAGGTCGTATTGACAGGATATCATAAATGTTTCACGGCACCGTGTTTCACGGCACGTACGCACTGTGTTGACGGGATAAAAAACACTTCGACAAGTTTCCTTACCAACAGACAGTGATATTCCAAGAGTCTGTTGACCGTCGCAGTATCGGTTAAAGTAGCTGTATATGGGTTCCATTACATTCATGCTGAGGACGCTGAACTGAAATCGAGACGGAAATCACAATTGTGGCTCTGACTGGAGAAATGGGGCTTATCGAATTTGTCACCAGTGTAGTTGCTGATCAAATGGCACACTGCTATGACCTGGTAACCATATTGCTTAGAAGCAGGAAATGTGTTTCATTGATGGAATGGTGAACAGTGCAGATCCTGATCAGACTGTGCGGATGCACAGGCTGACCAGGATCTACACGGGTCACAAAGTCCCATTTCTCCAATCGCAGCCACAATGGTCATTGGTCTGACTCCATATATTTTCTATACCTCTCTTAGTTTCATTTAATGGTGGTTAACGACCTGTCAACAGATAAGGTCATCTTAGGCCGGACCTCCCTTAGTGCATCTGTTGCTTTTGCCAATACACATTTTAACACTAACTTACAACTAAGCTAATACCCTCGCTCGCAGTCTTGATAAAAAAAGTTATTGCAAAATGAATGTGTTACTAACGTACGCATGAACGTACGAACGTACATGTACATTGTACGTACATTGACTAATATAGCCAAAATGGCCAGAATGGCTGTGTTAATGTAATACATTCAGAATAATAAAAATTAATACATTTATCCTAAAATTGAAAATTTCTCCCTCAAAGTATACTTTGCTAGATAAGTATACTTAGCAATGTTGGTGAAATAGGCTACAGGTCACGTAGACCCAGCCCCTAAAAGTAGCAGGGTTAATGTTAATCCTACTACTACATGTACATGCATGTAAAAAAAGTATTTGATGTGTACCGGTATATGTGGCTGTGACTGGAGAAATGGGGCTTATGAGATTTGTGACCAGTATAGATCCTGATCAAATAGCAAATTCCTGTAGCCTCATAACAATCTATGTTTCTTCTTAGAAGCATGCCATATGCATCATTGGTGGTATTGCGAAAAGTGCAGATCCTGATCAGACTGTGCGGATGTACAGGCTGATCTGGATCTACACTGGTCGCAAAACCCATAACCCCCATTTTATAATAGGTACATTTATAACCGGATTCAATTCTGACGTACAAGAAAGCCAAAGACGTAGATCCGAGTTTCAAACTACGGATATCGGGATTAATGTAAGGATGAATCTCGCTGTTAAATTTACAATTCGCATGCTACGAACAAGCCGCCCGTGAGGGGGGAGTAACCACTGGACTGTTAATTCACCATCACATTGCATTTAGACAGAAACATATGCAAGGTGCATGATCACGTGGTTACAACAACAATGGCTGAAAGTGTCGAAAGCGCGCCCACTCCAAAGTAAGTATTATTTGATATGTTCCTTAATAGGCAACGGATTTTGATGAAATATGGCGCAGCAAAAGCGTATTTTGGTATTTGGTGGTCCCGGGAGCTCGGTACATACTATGTCGTTTTTGCGAAGAATCAATTTCCGTGTCAGTAGACACGGACATCGATTCTTCGCAATAATGACAGAAGTTTGGGTCAATGTATCAAGACCACCAAATGCAGCTTAAGAAGACGATGCGCCATATTTCATCAAACTCCGTTACATAATAAAAGAATGATAAAAGAATACGTAGTTTGAATCGGAGGACTTCTGGAACTTTCAGTACTTGTCGTTGTTGTTGTAACCACGTGATCAAGTACCTTCATGTCTAATAAATACACTGTAAGAGTGTACATAGATAGTTTTTATTCAGAAATATTTAAGCCACATCGCCCATGAAGGTAAAAAGTAATCATGCATGTAAACACAATATGTCAAGGATGGCAAACCGTGTAGTAAATGGCATGTACACGTATCTAATAAATGATATGATTTCAAAATTTCGGCAAAAACATACTATTATATAATTTATGTACACTTCAAAAGTGGTTTTGAACAGTGCAGCCTCGGAACAGCCCGCGTACCATCACTGCCCACCGTTCGCATACACTATCTGATACATATATTAACAATTCAAAAAGCTATATGCATCCAAAACTTGGGGTGTAAACATGACATGAAAAGAAGCAACACAGCTAGCTTTGAGTACCTACAGCGCGGGCGATGCTGGTTCGTAAACCCATCACCATGCACAGCTCCTTGTTTTTGAACCACTTTACTATAATGTTGGCAGTGGCCATGGCAAGTGGGCCATCCACGATACTGAAACATACACAAGAACAATGCCAACGGCATGTATCCCATCACTCTAGGGGCCGTTTCTCTAAACGTCGTACGACTAAAATGTTCGTAAGTGCAAAATTATGATAGTCCGTAAATTTCACATTAATAATGTTTTCTTGTAAACAATTATCGGATTTACATTTATTGAGCATAGGCTGCATATGCAGCCTGTGCTCAATAAATGTAAATCCATCAATTGACCTTACCAGACGATCCAAAATGTGCACTTACGAAGATTTTAGTTATACGAAGTTTAGTGAAACGGCCCCCAGATCCTGATCAGCCTGTTTGGATCTGGATCAACACTGGTCAGAAAACGCATACGTCCCATTTCTCCAGTCACAGTCTCAGACATGTATGTGCTAATTTACAGTGTGTGTGTGTTATAATTTCATTTTGTTATACGACCGTCTTAAAAAACGACATATTATGTTTTACCGCGGTGCTAACAACATACTCTTACCTTGTATGTGTTTATATACGTGTATGTATGGGTGTTAACATGTGTCACTATAATACATTATACTACTACTACGAACATTTTAGTCATTCGAAGTTTAGTGAAACGGCCCCCTGGTGGCTAGATTATAAACATACACATGCCATTTCAAACCAAACATTGATATGGTAATTGAAAGAAGTTATGTGAGAATAGAGAAACATACCTGCATCTACTGAACAAGAAATGTCCTAGTTTTGATATTTGACCTGCAACTGTGCCCTTGACATTGGACCTACCTGTAGGGACCTGGGGCAACGTAATGGCAACGTTTTTTAGTATAATTTATTCGAATATCCATTGTAATGTTTTGGATATATGGCCCCAGATGGACATTTTGTTTCCATGTTTCACCTACCTCTAGCTGTGACCTTCACATTGGACCTAGGTTTTAGGCATGATGACGAAAATATGTGTGTAGTTATTCGAAATGCCATTGAATGGTTTTGGATATATGGTCATATATGGATAAATGGGGCTTATGGCATTTGTGGCCAGTGTAGCTCCGGATCAAATAGCACACTCATGTACATTGATAATGGTCTATATTGCTAGAATCAGACGGGTGTTTCATTTCTGGAATGGCGAATAGTGCAGATCCTGATCAGACTGCGGATGCATGCATCATTATAGCCTCCGTCAGCTGCAGGTGTTAAGGTGATAATATTTTCACATGACACCTCGCAGTCGAAACACAGGTGTTGTCATACAGACAACATCTGTGTTTCGACTGCGAGGTGTTTTATGGAAATTACATTTAATATATTGCAGTTGTACTAAAATCAAGGTGTATGATCACGTGGTACTAACAACAACAACAAGTACCGATTCAAAGTACTTATTCTTGTATAGTGTCCTTATTACGTAACGGATTTTGATGAAATATGGCGCATCAAACGCGTCTTGTTAAGCTGCATTTGGTGGCCTCTGTATTTTCGTTCAAACGTATGTCATTTTTGCGAAGAATCGATTTCCGTGTCTCTGACACGGAAATCGATTCTTCGCAAAAACGACATAAGTCTCTGCTCTGCAAACTCCATAGACCACCAATTGCAGCTCATGAAGACGCGTTTGCTGCGCCATATTTAATCAAAATCCGTTGCATATTAAAGAAAATATCAAATAAATCTTACTTTGGAGTGGGCGGCGTTGTTGTTGTTGTAACCACGTGATCATCCACCTCCTGACTTGTTTCGACTGCGATGTGTTTTATGGAACTGACATTTAACATCTTGCAGTACTAAAATTCACTTCCTGACTTGATGGCAGGATGTGACGATAGTGTACCATTGTAATATAAGCCATATACTACATGTAGTGTATACGGTCAATGAGAACCAGTTGGTCCACATGTTTATCTTGCGACGCATTAGACCATGGCACGTTCCCAAATGTGTGACATTACCAATTGTCAAGGATTGCATCATTCTACTTCAATCACAGTGAATGCTAGTCTTGATACTCCTTGTTCCTTAGATACTGTTAGTTGCAGATGACTTATTTAGATGGCGCTGATCATCAGTAGGAGGAAATTGACCAAGGGTATAAAAGACCGGTTCAGTGGGACAGCCGGGTACAATGTGAAGTAGGAAATTACAGTAAATGTTAAATTTATTTAGAAACTTTAGACATATTAATAACTTGGAAATTAATTAAACTAGTTTTAGACTTTAAGTTTGTTAATTAAATCCCAACAACATTGCATGCACAGGCTGATATGGATCTACAAAACCCATAAGCTCAATTTCTCCAGTCACATGTAATGAACTATTATAATATTATACTGAAATAAAATTTCTACCATTACTGGTAACCTCATTACAGACCTTACCCAAATAACACTCGACCGAGACACATCTCCCAGTAGGTATCAACCAGCCCGCCTACCGCAAACATCGCCTGAAATATACGCCAGCAGATCAATGTGTTAACCAGCCCGCCTACCGCAAACTTCGCTTGAAATATACACCAGCAAATCAATGTGTTAACCCGCCCGCCTACCGCAAACATCGCCGGAAATATACACCGACAGATCAAGGTATTAACAAGCCGGGCTACGGTATCGCAAACATTGCTAAACTATGCACAAAAATTTCAAGGTAATAATCAGCGCTACTACCGCAAATATCGCCCGAAATATACACCAATATATCAAGGTATTAACTAGCCGATATATCGGAAACATCGTCTGAAATAGATCGAGGTATTAACCCGCCCGCCTACCGCACACATCGCCTAAAATATACACCAACAGATCAAGGTATCAGCAAGCCCACCTACAGCAAACATCACCTGAAATATACACCAACATATCAAGATATCAGTCAGCCCACCTACCGCAAACATCGCCTGAAATATACACCAACATATATATATATATAAATATATCAATGTATTAGCCAGCCCACCTACCGCAAACATCGCCTGCAATATACACCAACATATCAATGTATTATCCAGCCCACCTACCGCACACATAGCCTGCAATATACACCAACATATCAATGTATTAGCGAGCCCATCTACCGCAAACATCGCCTGCAATATACACCAACATATCAATGTATTAGCCAGCCCACCTACCGCACACATAGCCTGCAATATACACCAACATATCAATGTATTAGCCAGCCCACCTACCGCACACATAGCCTGCAATATACACCAACATATCAATGTATTAGCTAACCCACCTACCACAAACATCGCCTGCAATATACACCAACATATCAATGTATTAGCCAGCCCACCTACCGCAAACATCGCCTGAAATGTACACCAACACATATATATATAGCAATGTATTAGCCAGCCCACTTGCCGCATGTAATGTACACCAACACTGCACAGATCCAGGTATTAGCCAGCCCACCTACCGCACACATCGCATGTAATGTACACCAACAGATCCAGGTATTAGCAAGCCCACCTACCACAAACATAGCCTGAAATATACACAACACAGATCAATGATTTTTTATGAAAATATTTTAAGGTTTGTGATATTTTATATAAATGACGAATTTTTCAGATTAACACTTTGAACCCGAAGGCCCGCTATATCGGTTTATGCAAAAAGTGCAGATCCAGATGAGCCGGCTGGTAACGATCCGTCTCATCAGGATATGCACTGTTTGAAAGTAATTTTCATATTTTTGAGAACATTCATTCATTCATTCGGCTCATATTTAAGGGTGAGAATTGGCTCGAACTCCTTCCAACAAATACCCCCTTTTTATAAATGGAATAGTCTGAAAATCATTTTGCGATGATTGGATTGGTTGCAAAATTAACATCTCGCAGCCCATTTAGTTACTTAGGGGTGAAAAGGTTAAATGCTTCACCTCACCTAACATTTCAATATGACATTAGGTGATGCTGGGACGTTAAACACATTCACGTTTATCTCACCTGTGACACTGCCAGTAAAATTGACATCACAATTGTCCATACTCGGTTGCCAAGGACACGGTCTATAAGGTGACCTCCCACCAGCGCCATGACGATACAAGGCCATTGGTACCAGGAATAGAACGCCATAAACTCCGTCTCCGAAAGGTCAAGGTCACTCAGCATGTGGGCCTGGAGGGCAGCAGGGTTGTCGAAACAAAAATAACTGCCTGAAATAATTAATTTAAAGGTGTTGAACGGCCTGTTAACAACTGTCATTTTTAGTTAGGTTGGTTAGGGCTATATTTAGAGATTACCGTTACCTGGCTGATAAAAGCACCAAATTTGGCATGAGGCTTCCTTAGGGCATATTAATCAATGTTAGCCTAGAGGCCCTCCGGAGATTTTAATACAAGCACCAAAAGGCAAGATGGCCGCCATCTATGGAATATAACGCTTTTCTCCAGTCATACGTGTCGTAAGAAGACCAGATTGGTTTCCAAATATTGATTTTTAAGTCACCGAACATACTGAATCAGATGTTTACTATTGCAATTTTCACATGTCATGCCCATTATGATGACGAAATTCCAAAATGGCCACCAAAATCACAAACAGATGTCTGTAATCTTTGTAAATATGCATGGTTCCGTAAGGAAAATACCAACAACTGATTGTAAATACACATTTGAAGCTTTTTATATAGTTTTGTGGTCCTATCATGCGTCTACTCTCTGTTCCAAGTGGATGGGTCAGTCGAGGATTCACTGGATGTGTACAGGGAGTCCTGACCCAGCCCAGCTCTTGGTAATTTTATCCACAATGTCCAAATAGTTGAATGAATTTGACGGCTGTATATCGCCATGTTACCTTTATAATACGATGTGTTCATTTTGAATTGGTAGTTAAGACTCTGACAAACTGTACATCAATTACACCATCCCATTTCAGGCGGTGCCACAGAATATAAGCGAAGGAAGTTCCGGAACAACAACAACAACAAACAACAACAACAAGCAAGTTATGTTTCTACAAGAATTTAAAGAAATACAACAAATATGTTGTAAGGTAAGCATGCCCACTCACAAATGCAGCAGTAGCATCCTCTGGCACAGCTAATTCATATCTCAAGGCAACACACCTAACTCGAACCAGGCATGCCCACCAAGGCACACTCTTGACCCTGCATAATCTCCAGAAGGAGGCTTTCGTGCAGAGCGAGGGGCCCAACAAAGTCTGTCATGGCTTGGAGAAACGACATGCTGAAGAAGAGTTCTAATTGCATGTACTGGGACGTGATCATGAGATATGAAACCCTAATTCTCATCTTCATCAGGGCTCAGAGAGAGAAGAATTTTCCTCTCTATGTGGAAGTCTTGGAGGAACTCACACCGCTGTTCTTTGCCTTAGATCGTGTGAATTACTCACGGTGGGTGCCTGACCACATCAGGGATATGAAGTCCTTGCCCGACACTATCAAGTATGAGTTTGAAAGGTGTTGTCAATTGGTCAATTGGTCCTTTCCAAGACCACCAACATGTTCTCTAGGATCACATTTGACCAGGCTCATGAGCAGGAGAACAAAGTTGTGAAAGGTTCGGGCGGTGCTATTGGGCTTACAGAAAACCCTGTTGCCTTTCGACGGTGGATGCTCTCGGGGCCAGAGATGGCCAGATTGCTGAATCAGTTTGAGGAAGAATACCTTCTGATGATGACACAGAAATCTCCAAGAACTTCCAGCACCACAAGCAGCGTCTCTCGACACAGAAGACCTTCCATCGACAGGTTACCAGCCTCTCCGAAACCATCAGAAGAATGGGAAACACATTTTTGGATGAATTCCCTGATCTAGTAACTCTCGTTAAGGAATTCGTCAAGAATGTGCTTGATGTGCGCAGCCACTTTATCCATGACCCAATCAAGAGGAATTATCTGGCACCCTTCAGAAAACCTCAACACACGGCAACATCTAAGCAGGGGAAGAAGAGCAAAGTGCTTCAGAATAATGTGGCACTCTTTGGCCAGCTATACATATCCATGCAGAACCGTATACATTGTAATTGACTTGGCTGAGTTATTTGCACATAATATACGGTCCTTCCCTCCTTCCCTCACTTTGGCAAGCTTCACCTTCCAAGCACGAAGTATGACTTGCTACAATGTCTTAAGCAGCCCGGGCAATCAGAGCCACCATCGACTTACGACTCCAAGGTCCTGGATGGTGCTGTCATCGTCCACTGCCTGCCCACTACCAGGGTCATCTCCTTCAACGAGTATTCAGACAGCGTTTTCATGCCATACCTAGAGAAACAGATACAGGCTGCCACAAGGTTGGATGTTGTGTGGGACACATACATGCCAGACAGTTTAAAGGAATCTACCCGGGAAAAGAGCGACAAGGGCGTGCGCAGGAAAGTGTCGGGCGATACAAAACTTCCAGGCAATTGGGTGGACTTCATCCGTGACCCAGACAACAAGAAGGAGCTGTTTTCCTTTTTGGCTTCCAAGGTTGAAAATTTCAACTGGCCATTCCCACCAGGGCAATCTGTGACATCTATTGGAAGTAGCATCCCCATGCAAAACTGCAATCATGAGGAGGCGGACACCAGGATCGTGGTTCATGTACTGCATGCACTGGAGCAAAGAGAAAAGCCTACTCAAGTGCGTACAGTGGATACAGATGTTGTAGTCATCCTTGCAGGCACATTCCATGATGCCATTGCGACTCAACCCTTGGCCGACATATGGGTGGCCTTTGGCATGGGCAAGAATTATAGGTTTTACCACATCAACTGTATCTGTGCCAGCCTGGGGGAGCCACAATCACGAGCATTGCCTGTGTTCCACGCAGTTTCAGGTAGTGACACAACATCTGCCTTTAATGGGAAGGGCAAGAAGTCTGCTTGGCAGGCCTGGAAGGCCTATGAAGATGTCACAGAGACATTTGTGTATCTGGCAGGTCACCCCTTCCAGCGGCTGAATCTCGACGACGACCCTTTCCAGAAGCTTGAGTGACTGACTGTTATCATGTATTCATGACAAAATAAGTCCTTTGAGCTTTGTCAACGAGACACTCTTCTGCCAGGAGAATCGATAAATGGACAAACTGCCACCCACCAACGATGCGCTACTCCAGCATGTCCGACGCGCAGGTGACTGCTCAAACTGCAAATGTGGCAAAGCAAATCTGGACTGCTCACCACTTTGCAAGTGCAAATGTACTCCATATAACATTGAAAATTGTGTGTTCCTGCAAGAGACATCACATAATAATGTCACATATAATAATGTAAGAACTATGGCTGTTGTTATAAACACATTGCATTCCAACTCAACACCATGCAATGGTCTAGCCTCGTTGGTGTAAAATATTAAGGTTCCAGTAGAACTACCCAGATACCTATTTAATAAAGCATTACAGCAGTTACTTGCTTGAAAAATGAGTTTTGTCTGTACCATTTACATTACTGTAGATGTTCTAAAAAGTGACTGCCTTGGACATTTTTAATGTCATCTTCAAAATTGTGTCTGTAAGACACAGCAATGCCCCAATTGGCAGCTTTTTCTCGAACAATTGTTAAGTCAATAACGTGGAAAATGTAGGTCACGGTCAAATCAAGGTCACATACTACAAATTAGTTTTGTAGCACACTACTAGGAAAGTATTTTGTGCAAGTTTGGTGGCTGTGGGTGTTGCAGTCGCTGAACAAAATATTTTCAAACAAGGTGAACCAAACGTGTGAGGGACGGACGGACACACACACGGACGCACGCACAGACAGGTACAAAACATACTGCCCCACTGACATTCCGTCATGTGGTCATACGTAAATTGAGCGCACAGTCGGGTTGATATTCGGAGCAAAGAAACTTTATTATTATGATTAGTATCATATATGGCGGTCATCCTGGATTTTGGTGCTTTACATTAAAATCTCTGGAGGGCTCCTTGGCTAACATTAATTAATATGCCCTAAGGGAACCTTATGCCAAATATGGTGCTTTTATCAGTCAGGTAACGGTAATTTCACTATGCCACCTAACTATTTAGGCTAAATACGGGTCGAATCCCGCATTTCACCTGTGTCAGGGGAAAATCCCAAAATTAGACCTGAATATTTATAGAAAAAATATATATTTACCGTGAAATCTAGTGCCAGATCCTCACCACAACAGAGTTACTTAACCACACTCCCTAACAGTAATATGACTAGTACTAATTTTACTACTTTTATAATGGGTATGATCAGATTCAATTCTCAAGTAACAAAGAAAGTCAACAAGAAGCGCAAATGGGCCCGTATCGCTCACCTGAAATTATTATCCCCATTATAAAGTAAATCAGAAATGGCACAGACTGTCGATTTTATATAACAAGTTCCATCAAAATTCGTCTGCCAGTTCATAAAAGGTCATTTGAATAATTGTGCAGGTTGTCTCAACATTTGAATAATTGTGCAGGTTGTCTCAACATTTGAATAATTGTGCAGGTTGTCTCAACAGTCCATGTGTGTGTGTGTGTGTGTGTGTGGGTTGATTAACGGATCAAAGGGAAAAAACGGGAAAAGTTTGCATTTAAAGCCCCGAAAAGGAAAACATAAGCAATTTATATAATTTTTATATAAATATAATAACATAAATCATAAGATATACCACCTTTGTAGGTGACTAACCCAATATTTTAAAATTAAGCGTTTTATTTTCGGCGACCATCTTGGATGACATAATCATTCAATTTCGGCAAAAGAATGGCGGTTCTGGAGAAGATTTTTTTAAGAATTTTAATTAATTTTCGATGGCGGCCATATTGGATTATGCGACGACCTCCATTTTAAGAAAATGCTTCACCTACACACCATAACTGTACAGTTTGACCAGCACCGGTCAAGTGGTTAATGAGATCTTGGATGACGTCATCATCCGATTTCGACAAAACAATATGCAGAGTGATAGTCTCATCGATGCCTTCGATTTGATATTGGTCAAATTTGAAGTTTGACCTCTACTTGACCCCGGGCCCCGTCCATTTTCGACCATGGGGTCATCATTTTAACAAATCTGAAAGAGCAATGACTATCGATCATTCTTGGCATGTTTCATCGAATCGGTTCGTGAGAAAAATATTGTTTTAAGAATTTGACATAATTTTCTTGGGTAATGCGACGACCTCCATTTTAACAATGTGAAAAGGCTTCACCCACGCACCATAACTGTGAAGTTTGTTCAGCATCGGCCAAGTGGTTCACGAGAAGACGTCTGAAATATATAATAAAAGGATGACCTTTTCGCAACCATCTTGGATGGTCCAAAGTGATCGTTTCCCCAATACCTTCGATTTGATATACAACATGACCATATTTGGTCAAATTTGAAGTTTGGTCCCTACTTGACCCCGTCCATTTTTGAAATCGGGGTCATCATTCTAACAAATCTTGAAGAGTATCGGCTATCGATTATTTCTGCCAAGTTTCATCGAAATCAGTCTTGCGGTTTGTGAGAAGATTTTTTAAGAATTTGACCTACTTTTCTAAGACGGCCTTCTTGTACATGCGACGACGTCCATTTTAACAAATCTGAAAGGGAGTAATACATATACCATCTCCGTGAAGTTTGGTCAACATCGGCCAAGCGGTTCAGAAAAAGAATTAAGTGGTCGGAATAGTGTTGACGAACGACGGGCGACGAAAAGCGGCAACAATAGCTTACTAGAGCCTTCGGCTCTGGTGAGCTAAAAATGTACTCGAGGGCCAAACCAGGAATATCAGGATTCCGGTATATCAGGATGTTCGTTACCACAGCCCGATTGATCAATGAATAGCGTTATCTGATAAATACTAGTATTTCTGAAGTATTATGTGTAATACATGAAGAATGTTGGTAATTTTGTATATAAATATTACGTGAAATAGTATGTGGCAGTGACTGGATAAATGTGGCTTATGGGTTTTGCGACCAGTTGATCCAGATCAGCATGTGCATCCGCACAGTCTGATCAGGATCTGCACTGCTCGCAATTCCATCAACGAAACACCCGTCATGCTTTTAACAAACAATATGTATCGTAATCAGGCTACAGGTGCGTGCTATTTGGTCCGATGCTACACTGGTCATAAATCCCATAAGCCCTATTTATCCAGTCATAGCCACGTATGACGAAGCTTCCCAATATAATTGTTTTATTACAGGGGTGGATCTGGAGGGGGTGTTCCGGGGTTGCACCACCCCCCCCCCCCCAACCCGTTCAGCTACGGAGTTTACATAGATCACAAGATCACAGTTTACCACCAATTGGAGTCTGAATTAAAAAGCCGTAAAACACAGGAAAGTGCATTTCGAAGAGCTCAAAAATAGGACAAGCCCCTAGTTGCGAACAGTAACTCTTGCAAATTAGTCCCGTACCGTCCGTAGCTAGTAGACTGCAAGTTACCTTCACAACTAGGCACCACCCCCCCCCCCCCGCCCCGTTCCCCAAATGCTGGATCCGCCCCTGCATTATTCCACTACTACCCATATTCTTGAGATTTTACCCGCACTATTAGAACTATTTCGTCGTTGAATTCCACGGTGAGTAGTAGAAGCAAGGAACCATTCCATGACTGGTTATTTGAATTACACAGTGAGAAATAGGCGGCGAAACCCGACATCATGCCCCCATTAACTCTCACGACGCGAGAGACGAAATTGTCGTCTGCTGTTTTTCCGTTTTGCCTTAATTCTTTAAAAAAAACTGTTTTGGCAGGACATCTCATGCACTGTCAAAACAGGTTTTTATCGAATTGAATAAATAAAACAATTACAGTAGACGACAGAATTTACTTCAGCGTAGTAAGGTTTAATGGTCATTTCTCTGAACAACAACAACAACAACAACAACAACATGCGACACATTTCACGAGTCAAACTGTGGGCGTGGCCATAAATTACCTAGAGCCGATTTCTATTCTATTCTGGGAGTTGCATGTATTAGTACATGTACTGCTAGAATAAACACTTACCTACACAGACGATGCACAGGATCATCAGTATCAGGTAGCGATGAATCGTACTCCGGGGGTCACAGATGGCCCGTGCCCAGCGCCGCGCCCGAGGGGCTGTGTCGACGGCGGGGATTAAGGGCTGTTCTTCGCTGTCAGTTTCAGAGAGCATATTTATACCTTAAGTCTCCAGTCACGTGACGGTAAGTGTCGGTTGCAGAGAACTGGATTAGTTTCTTCTTAAGTATTTTACTTACAATTCAAAGTCTCTCGACCAAAACGGTTTACGTGCTTACATTTTCACTGTCATTTGCAGCCCAGGATTCAACCTTATTTCAGAAGTACTTAGTGTTAAAAACGAGTCTACGAATGCACAGTTAAAAGGAACCGTCTTACACGTCTTTACAGTGAAACCTCTCTAAACCGGACACCCTGGGGATGGGATATCCCCAGGGTGTCCGATTTAGAGATGTTTCACTGTAAATTGAGATTGCGACCATTCTAGTACATACTATTGTGTTTTGCAATCATGGACATACGTGATCATCTGCGATAAGTTACCAAGAAACTATTTAAAATGAGATCATAGATTTTCTTGGTGTCCGATTTAGAGAGGTTCCAATGTACTTAAACTTTTCATTCAGTTAACATTAGTAAGTCTCTCAGTTAATATTAGTAAGTCTCTCGGCCAAAACCATTTACACGCTTAAATCCTCACTGCCAGCGTCACAGTCCTCGAGTAGTATATAAGAGTCAAAATGATACAAGTTTATTTGTGGATGCAAATTGCACACAAACATCCTCTTTTGAGCCAACATACGTGTGGAAAAGTAGGTGAATTTTTATCTCCAAAATATGAGAAAATATGACATACAAGAATGAGAATTTTGTTTCTCTCGTATGTATCCACAATTGGGACGAAAACATCCACTATTGTGACCAAAACGGCGCCAGTTGTACTACAAGTCCAATTGTGTATATCGGTACGAATTGTAGATACTTGTGTCCAATAGTGTATGATTTCGTCCCAATAGTGGATACATTGCAAAAATCGGCAAAAACATCCACAATTGGGACGAAAACATCCACAATTGTACTACCAAAATTGAAAACAAAAATCACCAAAATATGACAAAATATGACAAAATACAATGAGAATATCCACAATTGGGACCAAATCATCCACAATTGGACGAGAGTATCCACAATTGGGCACGATATCCACAATTAAACTTGTAGTACAAAAGACGATGTTTTCGCCCGATAGTGGATGGGTATGTATACACAATTGGGACGAAAACATCCACAATTGTACTACCAAAATTGAAAAAAAAAAATCACCAAAATATGACAAAATATGACAAAATACAATGAGAATATCCACAATTGGACGAGAGTATCCACAATTGGGCACGATATCCACAATTAAACTTGTAGTACAAAAGACGATGTTTTCGCCCGATAGTGGATGGGTATGTATCCACAATTGGGACGAAAACATCCACAATTGTACTACCAAAATTGAAAAAAAAAATCACCAAAATATGCCAAAATATGACAAAATACAATGAGAATATCCACAATTGGACGAGAGTATCCACAGTTGGGCACGATATCCACAATTAAACTTGTAGTACAAAAGGCGTGTTTTCGCCCGTTGGGATGTACAATTGGGACGAAAACATCCACAATAACCAAAATTGAAGATGTCGCGATACCTGGATGGGTAGTATCCCATTGGGACGAAAACATCCACAATTGTACTACCAAAATTGAAGAAAAAAAAATCACCAAAATATGACAAAATATGACAAAATACAATGAGAATATCTACAATTGGGACGAAGACATCCACTATTGAACGCGAGTATCCACAATTTGGACACAATATCCACAATTAAACTTGTAGTACAAAAGACGATGTTTTCGCCCGATAGTGGATGGGATTCTAGTACATTCTGCACGGAGCCACAATTTTTGGAGGATTCCCACACGCAACTCGCCACCTCGTCTCGTTTCGCCTCGGCACATCCACAATCGAACGCCCAATTGAAGATATGTTTCCCATTGGAATAGACAGATACAATGCCATACAAGGAATGCGAAACATGCGGCAAGGGTTTCGACAAGCCCGCAAATCTTCGAAGACACATGGGTCGCAAGAACCCGTGCAGACCTCCCACGAGAGAGTGTCCCGGATGTGGAGGGAAGTTTGCCACCTACAAGACTCTCTGGCAACATCGCTCGAACAGGTGTCCCGAGGGGGCAGAAGATAGAACCACGGAGGGTAGCAAGAAGAAGGCTGCGACCAGGAAGAGGATCCTGGTACTGGAGAGGAGGGTGGTAGAGTTGGAGGAGGAGGTGGCTAGCCTACGGGATGGAAAACCTCGCGAGGGAGCGAGACACGAGAACGACGACGACGAGATCGATTGGACAGATCTCGATCTGTAGAGAGAGAGATTCTGCACATTTTTGCACATTTTTGCACTAGCCAGTTTGCCCCATCTCGACTCCCAACGGCAAACAAAACACCAGAAAACCTCTCCCAAGAGACAAACAGAAATGATACACACATTTGTGCATTTGGACACATTTGGGAAAAGTGTAGAAAAAATTCGTCTCCCAAGAGACAAACAGAAATGATACACACATTTGTGTATTTGGACATATTTGGGAAAAGTGTAGAAACAATTCGTCTCCCAAGAGACAAACAGAAATGATACACACATGTGTGTATTTGGACACATTTGGGAAAAGTGTAGAAACAATTCGTCTCCCAAGAGACAAACAGAAATGATACACACATTTGTGTATTTGGACACATTTGGGAAAGACGGTTTGGAAAAAGAGGCTCGCATCTACAAGACCTTTTCTCGCAGAGCGCGAACACACGACTCGGAGATTTCTCGTTTTCGTGTTTCTACGGCCAGCGCCTTCTCTAGATCTGCAATCCGGAGTTGTAGCCGCGCGTTTTCGCTTGAGGGGCCATCCGGACACGAGGTGTGGCCGTGCCTAGCTAGGGACCGTGCATGGGAAAAAGTCTTTCCGCAACCATCGCACAAGAAGCGCGGCGGACTACACCCATTTTTTTGTTTCTCGTGTCGCGCCAAGTTGTACTTTTTGGCAAAGACTCTACCACACTTTTCGCACTCCATTTTCCCAATAGTGTTTTGTGTCTAATTGGGCGCAAAAATATTTTGGAAAAGATCGAAAACCTCTCTCCAAAGGAGGTAGAAAAATGATACCACCCAATTGTCCACATTTGGACTTTTGGGAAAGTCGAAGAAAAATCGTCTCCCAAGAACAAAACAAAATCTAGACCACACCGAAAAACAGAAAACCTCTCCCAAAGGAGGTAGAAAGACAACTCGAAAAGACAACTCGGAAATACAACTCGAAAAAGACAAAGAACTTTTTTTCCAAAAAAGGCTACTCCATGTAGAACGGGTCGCTACTACCAGTGTGCTGGTGTACGGAGTCGCTAGTTTTTTCCTTCGGCGTACCGGACTGTTTTTGCGGAGTGCACGAACTGGGCGTCGGTGTCTGTTTTGCTCTTCCAGAGTCTACGGGCCTCTAGAGACACGAATGGGAACAGTGGTCTGCAGACCGCGTACGCCGCCACAGAGACCCCCAGCCACCACTTCGCATTCTCTACGGTTCTCCAGATGTCGTGCACCTCCCACCCGGATTTCGTCTGGCACTCTTCTTCCTCCGGGCACTCGTCTTTCTTCGGACACTCGGAATCGGCATCGTCGAAAATTGCGTCCAACAGTCTACGTTCCAACGCGTCCAACCGGTTTTCCAAACGTCTCTCCATGTCGGACAGGTGCATCGATTCTTCGAACGAGCTGGCGTTTCGTACATCTTGCAGTAGATCTGTGGGGAACTCGGTGGGGCCCTGTGTACTACGGGGGTAGGGGTTTCTTGTTCTTCGGGGGTTTCTGCGGGTTTTGTACTACGTTCCGCATCGACATCGTCCCAGATTTTTCGAAGTCTGGCACTGCCGATCCCGTACTTCTTTTTTGTTTCGTCGGCCGTCGACTTTCCACGGGCGGAAATAATTTTTCGAATATTTTCCGGAGACAAATAGGTTTTTGGCATGTTTGCAAAATAGCTTTTCTATCTAGAGAGGGGGACATTTGTCCAACATGGAATTCCCAAATCGTTCGAAATGGTCGAAATGCTTGCTCGGGGTGCTCGGGGTGCTCGGATTGCGCGCCATATTGCTCGGATTGCGCGCCAGGAAATCCAGTCCGCTCGGGAAGGTCGAAATGCCTGCTCGCGATTCCCAGAGGGCTCGGGTTCTCCTTTTCTAGCCAACAAGGATAGCAAAAATAGAAATCCTGGGAAGCAAACTGGGCACCCAGAGAACCCGAGCCCCTGGGAATCGCGAGCAGGCATTTCGACCACACAATCCTCGCGACGAAGGTACCTGAAGATGTAGACGTCGTCGACGAAGGGTGGAAGCCCCGAAAGAGGTTGCAAATGTGTCCGACCCTCGTGCCCCAGTAGGTAGTCCACTCCAGAGATGTCCGGGAGTAGATTGCTGTCGTGCGCGTTCTCCAGTAGAATGTGTCCGGAAACAGCTTTTTCCGTTCGAATTCCCATGCTTTGGAAAGTAGCTTGTACTGCCATTTTTGCGAAGTAGCTTTGCTATTCTACTGCGTTTTTTTATGTTCAATTGGGCGTTCGCTACTCTAGAATATTTTGGAAAAAATAGAAAATAAATTTGACACAAATTTTGGAAGTCGAGAATTCAGAAAAATCGAAAAAAATTTAAAAAAGTAGCCTAGATCTTGGTAGCCTCGACCAAAAATCCGCTTTCTATAATGATTACAAGTTTCTTGTGGAAGCCACCACACGTAGTGTGTGGCTTCCATATAAACTTGTATCATTATGACTCTTATATACTACTCCTCGGGCAAAACCATTTACACGCTTAAATCCTCACTGCCAGCGTCACAGTCCTCGGTCAAAACCATTTACACGCTTAAATCCTCACTCCCAGCGTCACAGTCCTCGGCCAAAACCATTTACACGCTTAAATCCTCACTGCCAGCGTCACAGTCCTCGGGCAAAACCATTTACACGCTTAAATCCTCACTGCCAGCGTCACAGTCCTCGGTCAAAACCATTTACAGGCTTAAATCCTCACTCCCAGCGTCACAGTCCTCGGCCAAAACCATTTACACGCTTAAGTCCTCACTGCCAGCGTCACAGTCATCGGCCAAAACCATTTACACGCTTAAATCCTCACTGCCAGCGTCACAGTATTCGGCCAAAACCATTTACACGCTTAAATCCTCACTGCCAGCGTCACAGTCCAAGGTGCCACCTTAGGATGTCTGTAATATTGACAACCAGTTACAAGTATTGAATTATTTTCTAACATATTTTACTTAATGGCCACTCAGTTAGCACAAAATGTTCTTTCTATGAAGAGACAGCATCCGAGACATTATCTGGCAAAATAAACATTAATTAACCATTACCCCACGTATTTATTGGCTATTTATTATCTGCATTTATTTTTGATGTGCAATTATCATACTTTATAATCTGTCGAAAATATTATTTTTTCAGGTGACACATTTAATTATGAAATAATTAAAAAATAGCATGACTTATTTGCATATGAAAATAGCCTGATACCACGGCGAGTCACTATCAGTAAAATAAATATTACGAAATGATTATATCTTTTAGAACTGGTGGAATAGTGACACAATCATACACTTATTGAATTCCTATAAAGAACAGTTTGTGTCTACTGAGTGGGCATGTATCTTTAAAAGTCTCCCATCAAAACAATGTACACGCTTCTTACAAAGAGCTACTATAACAGAGTTTTCTTAAAATGTTCACTTACAACTGGAAAATGTGGTCTGTCGACGCACTTAGGGTCCCTAAATAAAATAAACAGACGTACGATCAGTGGCGAGGGTATTTGTATTAATGTGGAAGGATGTATCATTACTAAGTAATGCATGTGTGTAATATGAAGATATTAGCTGAAGGTAAACAGAAATTATAGATGATTTGATAAACTCTTACAGACACTTACACAAAATAAACGGACGGACGGACAGACAGGGCGGAACATGTAGGTCCCTAATTAGTGTCACTCGTCAATAACAGACAGACAGACTTGGTGGTGACTATGTGTACCCCTACAACTTAAAACTATTTATGGAAATTTAGATTTTTACATTACATTGGAACCTCTCTAAACCGGACACCCTGGGAGGTCCCATTGGTGTCCGGTTTAGAGAGGTTCCACTGTAAATCAGGCATATAACCTTGTGAATGCATGCTGGTTTGCTTTGCGAACATGAACATGCGTTATTATCAGAGATAGATGGGAATGACATCAGTAACATTAAGGACACAGAGTTTGTTTGTTTGTTTGTTTCCTGGGGTTTAACGACCTATCAACGGCTAAGGTCATTTAAGGCTGGGTCAATGGGTTTAGTACTAAATCCCATATATTACCTGTACAAGTACATGTACATGTTCAAGTACAAGGATACAGAAACTACCTGTGTGTCCGGTTTAGAGAGGTTCTACTGTACATGAATAATCCAATTAACAAATCCAATAATTACACGATTTCAATAGTTTAACTAATGATGATACAAGGATGCACGAAAATCCATGTCCATGTATTGGTATAAGGAAGACAATTGGTAAGACTGGTCATCCATTTACTATCACAATTAACCCTTAGACCGCTACACACAAGAATTGTCGTCTGCTGTTGCCTTTATATCTTGCCTTATTTCTCAATAAAAACATGGTTTGATGGCACTTCAATTGAAATGATTCTGAAGTGCTGTTAAAGCATGTTGTAAATTATTCTAAAATGCTGTCAAAGCATGTTTTTGATGATAAAAATGGAAAATAGAAAATAAACAGCAGACGACAACAAATGAAGATAGTGGTGTAAGGGTTAAAACGATTATCAAACGTCAGTGAGTATATGCTGTATAAAATGTATGTACACACAGTGCACGTGAACCAGGGGTTGATAAAGCTGGGGACAAAAACAAATTTAACGCATTTGCCTTTCAAACAAGTGGCCCGTTTCACTAAACTTCATACGACTAAAATATTCATTCGTAAGTGCACATTTAGGATCATCTGGAAATTTCACTTGATGGATTTATATTTATCGAGCTAAATCCAAAAATTGTTTACAAGAAAACATTTTTAATGTGACATTTACAGACTCATAATTTTGCACTTACGAACATTTTACTCGTACAAGGTGAACATAAGTCATCAGTGGACTTGGGCGGTCGGACATGGGTCGTATGCAAAACAAATCACAATCCCTAGACACATATTGGGGCCAAATATTATCAAAATCGGTGAAGAGTTCATAAGTTATTGAATAAAATTTTTTTAACACATTTGCCTTACAAACAAGGTGATCACAAGTCCTCAGTGACCTTGACCTTGTGCGGTCTGACGTCGTATGTACGTAAGCACGTATGTATGAACGCACATACGCACGTACGTACGTAATTGGAATAATGCTATATTCCCTCTTGCCTATCGGCGAGGGAATAACAACACGTAGTAGTATGGTTTCCGTATATATATTTACAAGGTGCATGATCACGTGGTTACAACAACAACAATGGCTGAAAGTGTTGAAAGCAAGCCCACTCTAAAGAAAGTATTATTTGATATTTTGCTTAATAGGCAACAAATTTTGATGAAATATGGCGCAGCAAACGTGTCTTCATGAGTTGAATTTGGTGGTCCCGGGAGTTCAGCACATATGTATGTCATGCTTGCGAAGAATCTATTTTCGTGTCAGTAGACACGGAAATCGATTCTTCGCAAAAACGACAGAAGTTTGGGCCAAAGAACCAAGACCACCAAATGCAGCTTAACAAGACGCGTTTGATGCGCCATATTTCATCAAAATCCTTTACATAATAAAATAATTATAAAATAATACGTACTTTGAATCGGAGGGCTTCTGGAAGTTTCAGTACTTGTTGTCCATGTAGATGTTGTAACCACGTGATCATACACCTTGATTTTATGTCATAACATATTCGAGCTTCGATGTCTGGGCTATAGTTTGCGACCAGGGCCCGGTTGCTCAAAGCTTCAGTTAGCTTAACAGACTGTTAAATCCTTAGCAATGCTAAGGATTTAACAGTCTGTTAAGCTAACTGAAGCTTTGAGCAACCGGGCCCAGTGTAGCTTCAGATAGAGCTGCCCATCATGTCAGTTTCTTTATTTAACTCTTTCACCCATAAGTAGCTGGGATCAAAGCTTCAGTTAGCTTAACAGACTGTTAAATCCTTAGCAATGCTAAGGATTTAACAGTCTGTTAAGCTAACTGAAGCTTTGAGACCGGGCGTAACTTCAGACCCTAGCGCCCTTGTCAGTTTCTTTAATCTTCACGTAGCTGGGATCAGTTCAGTTGCTTAACTGACCCTGTTATCCTAGCATGCTAAGATAAACAGTCTGTTTAAGCTTTAACTGAAGCTGACAACCGGGCGTGTGCTTAATGACTGCCCATCATGTCAGTTTCTTTATTTAACTCTTTCACCCATAAGTAGCTGGGATGGATTTTGATATGTTAATTTTGCAACCAATCCATTCATCACAAAATGCTTTTCATACTAGTCCATTTTTGAAAAGGGGGTAATTTTTGTTCTCAAATTTTTTAAAATTACTTCAAAAACGAGCCGTCTCTGGCTCATCTGGATCTGCACTGTTTGCACAAACCGCTATAGCAGGCTTCCGGGTTTAAAGTGTTAATAGTGTTTAAGGGTCTGTTAACAGTCATTTTACGGTCACTTATGGATGGCTCAACGTGGATAAATCCAGTATTTCACCTGCACAGTGTATGGATGGGATAAAAATCCCAAAATCCGTTTGTTTGTTTATTTATGTTTAACGTACTATCAACAGCTAAGGTCATGTAAGGCAGGGCAAACAGGTTCAATCCCATTTTCACCTGCTGCATTTTGGAGAAACCAGGGCCAAACCAGGTCTCCTGTCGGGATTCCGGTAAGGCTGAACCCCTATCGTTAAATTATCCATCATATGCTCCCAAAATCAGAACGGAGTATTTACATCTAAAAAAATATATTCAGCCCTGCAATCAGAATAACCTGACCTGGTGCCAGGTCCATACCACACCAAAGCCACTTGTCACATTCCCCTAAAAGCAATGGGATTAGGAATAATCGTAATACTCACATAAGGGGTATAACCAGATTCAACTGTCACATACAAAATGCAATAGACGTATGTGAGGGGCAAAACCAGGTCTCCAGTCGCGATTCCAGCAAGGATGAACCCCGATCGTTAAATTAGCCATCGCATGCACCCACCTGCCACCCACAAAAGTGTTACTAACGTACACACGGGCGTACGTATAAAGCTTTGTCCCCATCTTGCCTACCGGCGAGGGGATAACAAGCCCTTTTCACATAGCAGGTCAAATGTGGCTGTGACTGGACAAATGAGGCTTTGCGAACAGTCTAGCTCATGATCAAATATCATCTCATGTACTCTGATAACAATGTACATGTATATTGCTTGTTCGACGCATGATGGGCACTTCATTGATGAAATGGGGAACAATGCAGATCCGGATCAGACTGTGCGGATGCACAGGCTGATCTGGATCTACACGGGTTTGCAAAACAAATAAGGCGCAATTCTCCAGTCACAATGTATATTGCTTGTTCGACGCATGGTGGGCGCTTCATTGATGGAATGGTGAACAGTGCAGATCCTGATCAGATTGTGCGGATGTACAGTCTGATCTGGATCTGCACAGGTCGGAAAACCAATAAGGCGCAATTCTCCAGTCACAGCCACATATATGTAATTATATCTTCTTTATCAGCATGACCCAATTTATTGTTTATCAAAGAAGTTGAATACGAGAGCACATATGTGTTCAGATAACTTAAAGGTACATGCTCAAAAATATTATTGTTCTCAAAAATATTAAAATTACTTTCAAAAAGTGCAGATCCTGATGAGACGGCTCGTTACGAGCCGGCTCATCTGGATCTGCACTTTTTGCACACTTTTTGCCCACTCAGTAGGCACAAAATATCAGAGACATCATCCGAGACATTTTCTGGTAAAATAAACATTAATTCACCATTACCCCACGTATTGATTGGCATTATTATACATTTTATATCCAACGTAAATTTCTACACTGATATCAGGGGCGATAACCGTGTTTCCTTAAAAAGTTAATGGACATAATTATTTATTCTCTGTATTTCTTTTTTGATGTGCAATGATACCTTTTAATATGTTGAAAATATTATTTTTTTCAGGTGACACATTTAATTAGTATAAATAATTAAAAAATATCATGCCTCATTTGCATATGAAATTAGCCTGATACCACCGCGAGTCACTATCAGTAAAATAAATATTACTAAATGATTATATCTGTATAGCGGGCACTCGTAATTTTTAGAACTGGTGGAATAATGACACAATTATACACTTATTTAATTCCTATAAAGAACAGTTTGTGCCTACTGAGTGGGCATGTACCTTTAATATGTTTATCACCAATATGTGGCCTGTGACGACAAAAAGATTAACAAAAAAAAATTACCAATCCATAGCACTTATTTTTGGAAGGCAGCTGTATATTACAATGTACATACCAAATCTGGGAGGAATCAGTTGCAAACTAAATTTGGTACAAATTAGTTACATACCAAATGCAATAGAAATTAGATACATACCAAATTCACTAGAAATCAGATAAATACCAAATTTGGTTGAAATCGGTTACATACCAAATTTGAAAGATATCAGTTACTTACCAAATTTGCTTGAAATCAGCTAAGAGAAATGTATTGCATGGCAATGAACTGCCATATATGTATTAACCCTTAGACCGCTATCTTATTTGTTTGTCGTCTGCTGTTTATTTTTTATTTTCCATTTTTATAACCAAAAACATGTTTTGACAGCATTCAAAATAATTTACAACATGCTTTGACAGCACTTCAGAATCATTTCCATTGGAAATGATTCTGAAGTGCTGTCAAAGCATGTTTTTATTGAGAAATAAGTAAAGATATAAAAGCAACAGCAGACGACAATTATTGTGAGTAGCGGTCTAACGGTTAATGTGAAATGTACAGATTATCATAACTTACAAACATTTTAGTCACATGAAGTTTAGTGAAACGACCCCCAGCATTGTAAGGGTTACTGATCTCACTATGACCGAGTGGCTCAAACAAAGTGTGTATCTGACGAAGGGTTAATACACAGGTCACATCATGTGTACCTGCCATTCTAAATGCCGTATGTAGAAAGAGAAAATGTTGGAAACACGATTTGGATGTAAGAATGTTTACTAAATATATAACATTAAGTGCTACAACAGTTTTATTACAAAAGTTACATGTATTGTTTACACGTGCGATCCCTGCCGGAGAATAGGTTGGTTAATTTGTTTGTTGGAGTTTAACGGCCTATCAACCGCTAAGGTCATGTAAGGCCGGGCAAACGGGTTCAAATCCGTTTTAACTTGCTGCATTGGGGGGAAAATCCTAAAATCAGAACGGAATATTGACATTGAGAAAAAATATATTCAGCCCTGAAATTAGAATAACCTGACCTGGTGCTAGGTCCATACCACACCAAAGCCACTTGGGCCCTTCCCCTAAAATAGGATTAGGAATAATCGTAATACTCACATAAGGGGTATAACCAGATTCAACTGTCACATACAAAATGCCAAAGACGTGTATGAGGGCCAAACCTGGAGGCCGTTTCACTAAACTTCATACAACTAAAATGTTTGTAAGTGCAAAATTATGATAGCCTGTAAATTTCGCATTAACAATGTTTTCTTGTAAACAATTGTTGGATTTACATTTATTGAGCATAGGCTGCATATGTAGCCTATGCTCAATACATGTAAATCCATCAATTGAAATTCCCAGACGATCCAAAATTTGCACTTACGAACATTTTAGTCATAAGAAGTTTAGTGAAATCAGGCCCAGGTCTCCAGTCGGAAGTCTGGTAAGGATGAACCCCGATCATTGAATTACCCGTTGCGTGCACCCGAACAACCACCCAGCTGAGAAAAGGTACCTTACAAGTGTCATGTGATCAGCGTAGCCCCAGATCTGCGCAGTCTGATCAGGGCATACACTCGTCGCCATTTAGCCGATCGAAAATTACTTGTATGTTCACACTTAAGTTTCCGATCAATCTGTTACTGGGAGTACAATTTGTGATCATGATCTAGGTTGAAATTCAGTCAATCTAAAATGGTTTTTATTTATGAAAAACACTTTTGTACAAATCTTTTGACCACAAAAATACAATTGTGATCACTATCTTTGCTACAATTCAGTGAATCCAACATTCATTATGTTCCACTTTTTGACCAATCATTGGCTGCAACTGGGGGGCGTTTCACTAAAGTTTGTACGACTAAAATATTCGTAAGTACAAATTTAGGATCGTCTGAAAATTTCAATAGATGGATTTACATGTATTGAGTATAGGCTGCTCTCAATAAATGTAAATCCAATAATTGTTCACAAGAAAACAGTGTTAATGTGAAATTTACAGACTATCATAATTTTGCACTTACGAACATTTTAGTCGCACAAAGTTTAGTGAAACGGCCCCCAGTACAATTAGGATCTACACTGGTCACACTTGGTCTAATGTCACTTTTCTCAGCCGGTGCAAATGAGCAGGGGAACATGTACATGTTGTACAGACAAGTCTGATAAAGACGTTACCAAACTTGGAAAATCAAGAGTAACTTCCCTTTTTGACACTAGAATTGGTGGAATTGCCTGTTTGACATCACGTTGTTTAGTTTGAATGTCAAACCGACAAACTCGATCAATTATAATGTCGATGTTAACCCGTAAGACTGGGGGCCGTTTCACTAAACTGCGTACGACTAAAATGTTTGTAAGTGCAAACTTATTATCGTCTATAAATTTCACAATAAATATGCTATCTTGTAAACAATTATCGGATTACATTTATTGAGCATAGGCTGCATATATGCAGCCTATGCTCAATAAATGTAAATCCATCAATTGAAATTTCCAGACGGTGCGAAATTTGCACTTACAAACATTTTAGTCATACAAAGTTTAGTGAAAAGGGCCCTTGGTCTATACCAATTGTGCCATGTCACACACACTGAGGCAATAGTAAGTCAAGGTCACACGAAGGTCATGTACACCGTATTTGACAGTGGTTTGTGATTCAACTTTAACCAGACACCAATCGACATGGTGACATAAGCTCTCCATATTCGTTCAAAAGTTAAGTTAAAAACCACATAGGGTAAGCACATTTCTTTGGAAGCAAACGAGTATTGTTACATGACTGCCGTACCCGTATTCAAGCGTACAGTGCGTGCTGTTTGACCATGGCTATAGACAATGCTCATTCCGGAGCCAAACCATCAGACACGTAATGCATGTGTCTCGTGATGTTACTAGAACGCGCCATTACATCACCAAACTAGTTCAAAATGGTCGCACTGAAATTTTGAATTTGGTGTGGCTGCATCGCGCGACGTGTACTGCGGCCCCGGAATATGTATTTTGTAAATTAGCTGTTGGAATGGAGCAGATTATCAAAGTACTGCATATATGCTCAAAATGTATGATATTTCCGACAGAAATGTAACAATAACGTTCGACCATGTCCAGCCGTGGGTAAACGTTTGCCATGGCACTCGGGAACTGTTTGAACCCGCGGCCTACGGCCTTGGGGTTCAAACAGTTCCCTCGTGCCAAGGCAAACGTTTACCCACGATTGGACGTGGTCGAACCTTATATTAGATCACATGAAACTGGGACCTGGGCTCATTTTATGGCACAAATTAACTCAAAAGTATTCTTCCTGCAAACTATATGTTTGGGTTACAAGACACAACAGAAATGACATAAAATTATATTTTTATACGCTATTCCACAAAACCTGTTTGTATAGCTGTAAGTAAAACAAAACAACCAGAATGTCAAATATTTAACAATTTCAACTACAAATGATTTACATGATTCAGCTTTGAGTCGCCAGAGATCACATATGGGCAACTCACCAATATTGTATCGATTCAAATGTGAAGAAATACTTAACATTTATTCACTTTTCATTTGCTTTGAATGACGTTCAACTGTCCACCATATTCTTATTTTGACGGAAAATGTCATAAATATAAAGCATCAGGGGCCCATTTCAATGAATTTCGTACGACTAAAATGTGAAAATTATGATAGTCTGTAAATTTCACATTAACAATGTTTTCTTGCAAACAATTATTGGATTTACATTTATTGAGCATAGGTTGCATATGCAGCATAGCCTATGCTCAATAAATGTAAATCCATCAATTGAAATTTCCAGACGATCCTAAATTTGCTCTTATTAACATTTTAGTGGTACAAAGTTTAGTGAAACGGGCCCCAGTATTGGTATATACTGTTAGAGGAATCTTGAAAAATTATGAAAAATATTATTTAAAATGATTTTAATCACTTTAAAGTAGATTTGAGCAATCAATAACAAGGTCAGAATGTATATAAACTTTTAAAAATTCCAACAATATTGAAGGCCTTCAACCAATATAGTTGGGACTTTCAAAGTTTTATACACAATTGAATTTTAATTTTGTACTGACAAACTTCTTAGTCATACAAAGTTTAGTGTTTGTTTGTTTGTTTGTTTATTGGGGTTTAACAGCCTATCAACAGCTAAGGTCATTTAAGGCCGGGTCAATGGGTTTAGTACTAAATCCCATATAATACCTGTACAAGTACATGTGCATGTACAAAATGCCAAAGACGTATGTGAGGGCCAAACCAGGTCTCCAGTCGGGATTCCGGTAAGGATGAACCCCGATCGTTAAATTACCCATCGCGTGCTCCCACCTGCCACCCACTAAAGTACATGTATAAATGGGGGGAAAATCCGAAAATCAGAACTGAATATTTACAATAAAAAAATATATATTCAGCCCTGAAATCAGAATAATCCTGATTTGATGCCAGGTCCTCGCCACACCAGAATCATTTGCCCCCCTCCCAAAAGCAGTAGGATCAGTAATATTTGTTTGTTTGTTAGTTGGGGTTTAACGGCCTATCAAAAGCTAAGGTCATTTAAGGCCGGGTCAATGGGTTTAGTACTAAATCCCATATATTACCTGTACAAGTACATATACATGTTCAAGTACATGTACAAATGGGGGGAAATCCCAAAATCAGAACTGAATATTTACAATAACAAAACTATATATTCAGCCCTGAAATCAGAATAATCCTGATCTGATGCCAGGTCCTCGCCACATCAGAATCACTTGGCCCCACCCAAAAACAGTAAGATTAGTAATAATCTTACTACTCTTATAATGGGCAATAACCCAATTCAACAGGTAACAAAAGAGCCAAAGATAAAAATGTACCTGAGGGCCAAACCAGGCAAATCGTGATTCCTATAAGGAGGAACCCCACTGTTAATTTACACCATCGCGTTCGCCCGACAAACCACCCACACAAAGTTTATTGAAGCATGCAACAGATTTGCAAACATTAACTGGAAAATTGTCTATATCTAGATTCACTGTGATCGATATAATCTTCATTAACAGTGCAAAACGTATGGACAGAAGCATACAATAAAAGTTTAATGAACATACATAATGAAGGGGCCTGTTTCACTAAACTTCCTACGACTAAGATGTTCACAAGTGCAAATTTATGATTGTCTGGAAATTTCAATTGATGAATTTACATTTATTGAGCATAGGCTGCATATGCAGCCTATGCTCAATAAATGTAAATCCATCAATTGACCTTACCAGACGATCCAAAATTTGCACTTACGAAGATTTCAGTTGTACAAAGTTTTGTGAAATGGCCCCCTGATCCTGATCAGCCTGTGTGGACCTGGATCAACACTGGTCAGAAAATGCATACGTCCCATTTCTCCAGTCACAGCCTCAGACATGTATGTGCTAATTGAAGGTGAGTGTGTGTTATAATTTCATTTTGTTATACGACCGTTTTAAAAAACGGTTCATATTATGTTTTACCGCGGGGCAGGCGGCGGACTGAAACACTGCATAGTTTGTGTACACAACTCCTCTGAAACCGTTCAATCAATCGATCTGAAACTATACACACGTCTTCTACACATATTGAAGATGTGCACCTTGCTGTTTTTATGGGGAAATTTTTTTTTTAACAAAAAATATCTTTTTAGCTTAGCCATTTTTTCTACATTTTTGTATCCAATTCTATATAATTTCTACTTTACACATCTACCTAAATTAGTATACCTTTTTATCACAACAAGAGGAAGAAATAATGCTATGGATTTTCAAATTCTCCTTAATCTTTCTTGCCTTGGTGACAACTTCACATTTCTGCATCTTTGCTGTCTGGCCCATCTTCGACGGGCGTATTTTGTGACTTATGGCACTCTTGTTGTATTTTCACTGAGTATTCCACTGTGTGTTCAGCCATACTAAGTCCAGATTTAATCCGTGCAGTCTGAATAGGGAGCTGGGGACGGTTTAACTCAACTTCATACAACTAAAATGTTCGTAGGTGCAAGATTATGATAGTCTGTAAATTTCACATTAGCGATGTTTTCTTGTAAACAATTATTGGATTTACATTTATTGAGCATAGGCTGCATATGCAGCCTATGCTCAATAAATGTAAATCCAATAATTTTGCACTTACGAACATTTTAGTCGTACGAAGCTTAGTGAAACGGCGCCCTGCACTGTTCACCATTCCATCAATGAAACATCCATTATGCATCTAACAAGCAATATAGATTGCTAGCAGGCTGTGTGCTATTTGATCACTAGCTACACCAGTTCAAAATCCCATAACCCCTATTTCTCCAGTCTCTACCAGATATGAGACACGCCATGTGATTTTATACCTAAGAACATGACGTTGTGAAATACATTTACAGAAACTGTGATATTTTCCGTAAATGACGTCAAAAGATGATAAAAATTTCATAGCAAAAGTGGAATTCCGCATTTGCTATGAAAGTTTTGTCAACTCTGTGTCATTTAAGGAAAATATCGTAAATTTTGAAAACATTTTTCATGAGATATCGCACACGTTCTTTGACAGTAGTGATGTCCCAATGCTGGGATGGAACGAGAGGGTAGATCGGTACCATGGACTTTGCTAGGATTGCCATATAATGTTACATGTGTTATAATGATGTCACAGGTGATGTCATAATGGCAGTACTAGTGATGTCACGATGATGTCGCAACTTGTGACGTGGCCTGGGATGGAACGAGGGGGTAGATCGGTGGCACTTTGCTGGAGATGGCCTTCATCTGGCCTTTTATCTTGATGAAATGTCTCTTAAACTCCAGCCCATCACCCTGCAACACAAATGGTACATGTAACATTTCCTTGATTTACTGACAATGATATTTTATCAACTAGATATTGTGTTTGTAAAACATGACTGCTCCTGTAGTATACTGGGGACCGTTTCACTAAACTTCGTACGACTAAATGTTCGTAAGTGCAAATTTAGGATCATCTGGAAATTTCAATTGATGGATTTACATTTATTGAGCATAGGCTGCATATGCAGCCTATGCTCAATAAATGTAAATCCATCAATTGACCTTTCCAGACGATCCTAAATTTGCACTTACGAAGATTTTAGTTGTGAAACGGCCCCCAGTTCCTGATCAGCCCGTGTGGATCTGGATCAACACTGGTCAGAAAACGCAGAAGTTCCATTTCTCCAGTCACAGCCTCAGACATGTATGTGCTAATTTACGGTGTGTGTGTGTTATAATTTCACTTTGTTATACGACCGTTTTAAATAAATGCTCAATAAATGAAAATCCAATACTTGTTTTATACAAGAAAACATTGTTAATGTGAAATTTACAAACGGCCACCTGGAGCCTAGCTAGAGATTGTGTGTAACTAGACATTATGTTTGTAAAACATGGCTAAGTGTTTCAGCGACATTTCGAAGGTGACAAAGGTCAAGGTCGTGTTAATGGTGGTGCAAGTGTGTCAAATGTTCAGGTGATTCAAATGTCCAAGCATCGAAGCAATCCTTCGTGAACTATTGAATATATTACATGTTGGAAAAACTCTTACAAACTTTTCTACGTAAATGTACACAGACGGACGGAACCTCAGGAGCAACACAATATGCCCCCCTTGCTATCGCATAGGTGGCATAATTATAATAGCTATGCTTTGACTGAAGGTACAATAATAGCTAGCTACAATAATTCGCCTCCAACATGTTATCTACGGCTACAATTTGACCCATTCAAAAAATGTGAGCAACTGAAGTGCATACCCACACCCGTTGCATGTAGGTCAAACTTTAGTAAACTGTATATTTTATGCCTTTAAACAAATAATCTTTGATGTAGAACTAGCAAATTGCCAACAATAATAGAACAGGGAAATCATTTTTCCATGGAAGCCATCTTTTCTCTTATTGTTGTTCAACATTCAACATAACGAAATGAAGCTTTCAAATTTACATGATATAAATGTAAATATCAGATAAACACCTGGACATGGTAAAATAACCAATTTATGCAAGTGTATTTTATTGATACAGCTTTGACAGTTTTAAATTGCTAACATATCAAACACGCCGGATAACCGATTGCAACAATCACTTTTCCATGTGTTACATTAAAGAGAGCGGGTTAAATTGCTACCCTCGCGAGAAAGTATGGAGTGGGGTAGCAATTTTGTTTCTACACAACTGATAACAATTGAGACAGATAATTAATATGAGCCATGTTTCATTGTATGGTATCCTTATTACACCAGATCACTTATCCCCAGGTGTTTCACAGTATCTCACAGTATAAAAACAAGCATGAGAATGGCTGTCGCTGAAAACATCTGAAAATCCATTGAAAGCCCCTTGCCCCACTTGTAAAAGTATCAAATTTTAGCAGACAAGATTGATTCTGAATCAAACGCAAATTATAAAAAAAATCATCTGAAATCCGCTGAATATTCTTATGCCTGATAAAAAACATATACTCGCTCATTCAATAAATCAAATATTACATGATGAATATATGTTTGTTTGTTTATTGGTGTTTAACGGCCTATCAACACATAAGGTCATGTAAGGCCGGGCAAACGGGTTCCATCCCGTTTTAACCTGCTGCATTGGGGGGAAAATCCCAAAATCAGAACAGAATATTTACATTGAGAAACAATATATTCAGCCCTGAAATTAGAATAACCTGACCTGGTGCTAGGACTATACCGCACCAAAGTCACTTGGCCCCTTCCCCTATTAAAAAGTAATACTGGTAGGATTAATCTTATAAGGGGTATAACCAGATTCAACTGCCAAAGACGTATGTGAGGGCCAAACCAGGTCGCCAGTCGGGATTCCGGTAAGGATGAACCCCGATCATTAAATTACCCTTCGCATGCTCCCACCTGCCACCCACCCATGATGAATATAACAGCAAATTGTACACTAGACACAAACCGGGAGGCAAGCGAGCACCAAATCTATAACATTTTAATGTATTTATACAATGATTACCATAACTATTGTTCAGTGTGTAACCCTAACGAGAAACCAGGGGCCCGTTTCACTAAACTTCGTATACGACTAAAATATTTGTAAGTGCAAATTTAGGATCGTCTGGAAATTTCAATTGATGGATTTACATTTATTGAGCATAGGCTGCATATGCAGCCTATGCTCAATAAATGTAAATCCACCAATTGTTTACAAGAAAACAGTGTAAATGTGAAATTTACACCCTATCATAATTTTGTACTTACGAACATTTTAGTCGTATGAAGTTTAGAGAAACGGCCCGCAGACCTACCTTGGAGAGTCGGAAGTCCAGTAGCAGATTTTCTCCCATCTCCATAAGGCACGCCTTGAATACGAGTGGCATCTTCCGCCGGTCAAACATCGACACCGTCGTCTGAAATTGGAGCCGTGAAATGTTTCAAATGAGCGGTGATTGCATAAACCTGGACTTATTTCATCTGCGATGGCTTGTGAAGAAACAAATCTGAAATCTGGCAGTATAGTCATCGTTTACAAGCAAAGTCAGAAAAATATAGATTAGCGTAATAACCCTAAATATTCAAACATAATTTATTCTAGGAAACACATAGAAATATCTGGTTTCCCACAAGAAAAGTCCCAATGTTTAGGGTTAGTATGGTTGTACAGGGATCCTCCAGATTATTATATTTTTCTAAAAATAGCAGCTACAGGCATAACATTTTCACAGAACAACAGAACAACAACAATCCTCGGTTCTTGCTTTCTAAGCGCATGTAGACTATTTAGCAAAATGTGCCACCTTTCTTACTTAAAAATTCGGTCAGATCATCAATCGTAAGATTGCCCCAAATTTAACATCGACAATTAGTTATCCGGACAAACGTATAATAGTCTTATAAGTATATCGCCTGTAAACCAGTGTAAACAGCATTGTGTAGTTCTGCAGAAAAACCAGTTACACTCCGCTTCTTAGAAAACATAGAATTTATTGTATTTATAGAACAACTCGGCAATGACGTAATGGGCGTACTCGATTGAGCCCCCGCGTGACTTTTGACTTGTAAACAACTTGTTGACAGAGTTGGGGAATGTTTTCAGCAAATTTTACTAAAAAGTTTACCTTGGCGATATATTCTTCACACTGACCTGGAAACAGCTAGCACCTGCATGACTTATATGTATTCGTTGCAATATCGGATCAATAGAATGCGCTTCATTTGTCCGATAAACTGATTGTCAAGATAACTGGTATGACCCCTGTACTGGTTCCTCGCAATAGCAAGACATTTGTACAAAATTTGTTTTCGGAAATCCTTATCAAAACAAATGGTGTGCGAATATTTAGGGTTATTACGGTGGCCATTTTTTTTGAGTATTCACCATTTTGCTGCAGCTTAAGCCTGAATATTTTTCTTGTTTCTGTGACCATCATTTGAAATGTCTCAATAAGTGGTCACAATGTATACTTTTGACGAGAAATGAGGAAAATATCTAAAAAAAATTTTTTTTTACTGCGAGATATTCCACATCCAATGAGCACTCTTGCTTATAAAACTTTATGGGAACATTCTCAAAATTTCTATTCAAAATCAGGCAATTTGATTGGCCGAGACGGTGCACAGCTCAGCTTCAACCAATCAAACTTCATAATTTCGAACATATGAGCGGAGTACATACCCATGCTGAGGATATGCCATTTTGATTGGGTAAACTCATTAATAATTTCTTTAAATAAATGCGCTTTAACAGATGTATATGTCGCGACCACCATTTGAACCGTCTCAACGAGACGGTTCAAATGAGTGGTCACAACATATACTTTCATTGATAAATAACAAACATAAAAATAAAATATTTAAAAAGAATTGTATTGTATTCCACATGTTACAGAGCTCCAGATAAGCTGCGTATTTGCTTAAATAGCCACTTATAATTGTCCAAAACCCAATTGAAATCAGAAGTAGCGAGTATCAAAAAGCAATACAAATTTTGTGGTACCTGCAGAAAACAATAAACAGACGACAAACATAGCATATTTTTCTTATTTTCTATGAAACACATCTTGGTATTTCATTAAAATTGTCTCCAAGGAGACAATTCTAATGAAATGCCAAGACATGTTTTCCTTTGGAAGCAAGATATTCAATAATTGCTGTCTGTTGATGTGTAAACAGTAGTGTGATTTTATTTTACCCAATTAATATTTTGAAATACCCAATTGCTTCTGACAGAAATGATGGAGTGACAATACTCAATTACTAATTCCTTATCTGGAGCCCTGAGGTCACACTCCATACACTAAGCAGGATCTGCAGTGGGACAAGCCTGTTTTGTTCAATTGTGGACAAAACAGTATTTCAACATATGATTTCACTATGATTGACATTGATTGGGGCATTACGTCTATTCAACAGCAATATCATTCACATATGGGACTACAACAACCAAAGATCAACATCCATCAATGTCATTGTCTATACCAATACCTAAGGTCATGTCAGCGGCATCTGAGAGTGGACGCACGAAGATATATAGACACACAGAGAACCAATCAGAAGTAAATCCCACAACTCCGACTATGGTTCCGACGGCAGGTATTTTGCGATATACACAACACAATGGCAAGAATAAATGTTGGCAAAATATAAATAGAATATTAGGTTAGTGCCGTGAATGGGAAAATATATCTGGCAAGGCTTAGGAAACGGGATGGGCGAGGCTATGCCGAGCACATCCCGTTTCCGTGCCGGGCCAGATATTTTCCCCATTCACGGCACCAACCTACTATTCTATTTATCCCGTCAACACCTACAAATGGCTTTAAAATGCAAAAATAATAACCCCAGCCACCGCACATATTCATACACAGTGATTGGGTCGTATTGACAGGATATCAAAAATGTTTCACGGCACATACGCACTGTGTTGACGGCATAATTTGTGATACGTACAATGCCTGGTGAGCTCCGTTTGAACGTGTACCCGAGCATCTCAAACACGCGATCCACCTCCTTCAGTGTACTGGCTTTGTCAGTCTTCACGAAGAATCGCGTCATTCTCCGTACCAGCTTCTGCATGGGTGTCTGCAACACGGAGTGGGTAGATGTGACGTGGCAGCAGATTTACAGCCACCAGTTGATAAAAACAGACTTTATAGTAAGTGTATAATAATTGTATACGCACCTCAGTCATATTTAAATATGGATCTAAACTGTTTTTCCAGGGCATCATTAGAGCTAGAATTGCCGAATTTTGTTGGTTTGATATCATTTTGCTTAGTTTAAACTAAGCAAGCTTAGTTTAAATTAAGTAAAAGGATGTCAAACCAACAAACTCCACCAGTTCTAATGCAGTTGATGCCCCAGAGTTTGGTAGCCACTGATTATACTGATCTATATTTATTTATTTATTTTATTTATTGGTATTAAACGGCCTATCAACAGCTAAGGTCATGTAAGGCCAGGCAAACGGGTTCAATCCCATTTTAACCTGCTGCATTTGGGGGAAAATCCCAAAATCAGAACGGAATATTGACATTGAGAAAAAATATATTCAGCCCTGAAATTAGAATGACCTTAGCTGTTGATAGGTCCATACCACACCAAGTCACTTGGCCCCTTATCCTAAAATATGATTACGAATAATCGTCATACACACAAAAGGGGCATAACCAGATTCAACTGTTGCATACAAAATGCCAAAGATATATGTGAGGGCCAAACCAGGTCTCCAGTCGGAATTCCGGTAAGGATGAACCCCGATCGTTAAATTACCCGTCGCATGCTCACACGTGCCACCCACATACTGATCTATAAGGGACTGGTTGAATGTTTATGCACCAACCCGTACACCCAGACCATATTTTGTCCAGCTAATTCCAGGTGACACCTGAATCTCACAGGTGTGTCGGCAATTTGGTACACACCAATAATCTGTAGATCTTATAAATTGGTTATTGAACTTGGAAAATCATTTGTGGCATTCTATACATTTGAATAGGCAGAATTTGTTGGTTTAACGTCATTCATTTGGCTTATACTGAAAGTGGAAATTGGCTTGAACACCTTCCATACTCGGTAACGTCACATTATGTTGCTTATTTATGGCTGATATTGCTTGATAGAAGCATCACAGGTGTTTCATTGATGGAATTAGTGTTTCATTGATGGAATTACGAACCGTGCAGATCCTGATCAGACTGCGGACGCACGGGCTGATCTGGATCTACACTGGTCGCAAAACCCATAAGCCCCATTTCTCCAGTCACAGCCACATTCATGAAAGCAACACGACACCAAACCAACAAATTCCGGCAAATCTAATGCCAACGATACCCAGAAAGTTGTTCAAATAGGTGTCCATCCAACAAATTCTGTCAATTAAAATGTATAGAATGCCACAAATGATTTTCCAGGCTCAATAACCTACAGGTATTTATAAGATCTACAGATTAAGGGTGTGTACCAAATTGAAATTGCCGACGCACCTGTGAAGATTCAGGTGTCACCTGGAATTAGCTATACAACACTTGGTCAGGGTAGACACGTTTTATAAAACGGCTACCAAACTTGAACCAGATGGCCGCAGCCCGCATGTCGAGCCCGCTGAGGCATTTGATGGTATTTTTAAAAACTTTAACGCAGATTTCGGAGTTTGTCGGCTTGATGTTATTTTGCTTAGTTTAAACTAAGCTTTTGCTTAAAGTAAGCAACATGATGTCAATCCAACAAAACTTCGCCAATTATAATTTTAATGATGCCGGTAAGTAGTAAAGTAAGTGACTTATAAAAGCTGGATAACTATACGACTGGTCTACTGTGAAAGTGTCAGCAACAGTTAACCCTTACTATGCTGAATTAAATTTTGTCGTCTGTTGGAAAAAATTTATTTTCAATATTTTTCGATAAAAACCGGTTTTGACAGCGCATGAGAATCGTCTCCACTGGAGACGATTCTCATGTGCTGCCAAAACATGTTTTTTGCTAAGAATTAAGGCAAAAATGAAAAACAGCAGACGACAATTTTCGTATCACGCGTAGCGAGGGTTTAGGTCATATAGAGACAGAACCACAGTTTAAAGTCTCATCCGACACACCAGTGGGATGGAAATTACTATGGAAGTATTTTTCTCGCCTAGGGTGGGGATTAAACTCACAACCGCCGTATTGAAGTCCAATGAAATATCCCATAGGCCACGGTGCATCTCTAGAGTGCAACAAACAGGCCCTCGTACCTGACAACTATATTAAGCCCCGTAATAGTGTGTAACAAATGACATACTAACCCGTGAACTACCGGGAGTCCCCTGACACTGGTTAGACAACTACGTGTGGTCCGGGTGGACGGGCTGGGGCATAAGCACACAACCAGTCTCTACAGACCGGTCTCATATTGGGTCACAAATCGCGCCACGTACCTGTGAACTACAGGGAGTCCCCTGGAACTGACTGGACAACAACATGTGGTCCGGGTGCACGGGCTGGGAGAAGCTGATTATCGGGCCCAGGTCCTCACTAGACTGGGTGAGACCCTCGACGTGTGACCGCGCCGGCTTCAGGGCCAGTTCAGGCTGGGACGACGACATTCGGTCCCTGTAATTGATTATTCTTGACTTTATAATGACTACAAACATGTACTTGTGTAGTTATATCAGTTGCACTTAAGGGCAGTCCGAAGGACTCATTGCAAACAAACCAACTATTTTTCATACTACAGTAAACGCAACTGCCCATGGTTTTATTACTTATATTTACACTGCATTTTCGGATAGTTTAAAAGATGTAAATAACCATACACGGCATAAAAATTAGGAGTCTTATTGTTTTACATCGTTTTGTCGCAATTCATGGAACAGTGACGTTGCCGGTCAATAGCGTAACGTTATTGACAACAACGATGAACGTCATGTATTTTAATGACGTCAAACAAACTTTAACGAATCAACAACGTCGCGCGACGTCACGTGGGGCTAATGTAATGTACTGGGATATAAACGCAGTATGTTGAATGGGCGTTTCCATTATGAATTTAAGGACATTATAAACATACAGAGCTGCAGTTAAGGTGCGTAATTTGATGGTAAATTTCTTATTTCTCCATCAAAAATGGCAAGTTGGGAGTGATTTAGAATCGTCTCAAGGAGACGATTCTAAAGCACTCCCAACTTGCCATTTTTAATGGAGAAATAACAAAATTTCACCACAAGTTGGTCAAATTACGCACCTTAACTGGAGCTCTGAACATAAGAGGCATAAGGGTAGAATTTATCTTGCTAGGAGATGACGACATGCAGTGCATGTAATTGGACTACACTGCAACATCTACAACTGCCACCCATGGGAAGACACAACACTGGCTGTTGTTGAGAGGTGCCTACTGTCGGGAGGTTAATATACCGGTAGAGGCGATTATCCTGGATATGGGATATGTGGCCGTGACTGGAGAAATGGGGCTTATAGGTTTTGCGACCAGTGTAGATCCAGATCAGCCTGTGCATCCGCACAGGCTGATCAGGATCTACACTGTTCGCCGTTCCATCAATGAAGCACCCGTTAAGCTTCTAACAAGTTGTCAGGCTACAGAAGTTCGCTATTTCATCAGGAGACTGGTCACAAATCCCATAAGCCCTATTTCTCCAGTCTCAGCCACATATGAGCTGTTACAGAGAGGGGGTTATGTTGGTGTAGAGTCTGGAGGTTCTACTGTATTACTTGCATTTATTCTCAGAGCTCCAGATAAGCTTTGTGTCTAAAGCGTACTATACCCCCTGATTTCAAATTTTCATTACTGAATAGGGAACAAATGATAAGAAAACTGTAACAAATTAAATCATTCACTTATTTGAGCTGCAAAAAGCAAACACTATTTTCAACTTTATGACATTTTCACTACTCAATTTGAAAATCAATGCGTATTGTCACATTGCTGTGCGTATTTTGTACTCCCACTTTTGATAATCAATGCGTTTTCTGCTAAAATAATTGCGTAAAATACGCCAATACGCACCTTATCTGGAGCTCTGTATTCTATAAGGACTACAAATAAGTAGTTATATGACAGGCGATTGAACTCACCCCTCCACTCGACCCCTTCCCCAATTCCACCATTGGACTGATCCATCCAAAGATTATACCTTTATGGAACTGTCTGCCTGGGTTTAAATCCCAGATATAAAATGATACTAGTCTGCTGTGTTCTATAATGTAGCAGACTCTCACTTCTTGTAAAATTTGGCAATGTCTGTCTTTGATTCTTTTCTTTTTTTTTTTAGAGTAGATATATTGTGTTATTAATACTTTTTTTTTCTTTTTTCCGTGCGCTTGATCAAAGCAATTTGAAATGTTGGTGAAATCGGCTACTGGTACGACTATATTGCATTACAGGTGCACAAGGTAGTGCATTTTAATGTGATTCTGAGGCTTGGCTTTGAAAAGAAAATTGGTGTATTTGCCTAGATGTACATACCCATCTGCCCCATCGTGGCTACTGGGCGACATGTTAGTCCCGGAACACACACGTTTGAAGGGCCCAGTACTGCATGGGGAACCAGTTGGGGAGCTGGTCGGGAACCAGCCTGCAGCTATAAATAGAACACTTATAAATAGGTTTGTACCAAACTTGGAAAATAATGAGTTAACTTACAACTTGCTTCCTCAACGTTGGAATTGGCGGAGTTTATCAGTTTGACATCACATAGTTTGAACTATTTTACTTTTATTGAATGGTGTTTAATGGCCTGTCAACAGCTATGGTTATTTTAGGCCGGGTTAATGGGGTCGAATCCCATAGTTCACCAGTATGTATGGGAAGGGGATGGGGGTGGGTGGGGGGGGGGGGGTATTCCAAAATCAGTAGTGAATATGTACAGGACTAGAAATGTGGCCTATCGGCACACGAATGCCCCCGCTGGCAGCCAAAGACAACGAGGCATATTTGATTATAAGCCATTTACACGAGCGTTAAGGTTTCGAATGCACCAAGTCTGTTTCCTTCACCCTGGGCTTACCGGGGGCGGAACGAATGTGGATTTGTCACAGGGCGGTAGAGGACCATTGGAGTAATGCATGCGTGAAATGTGAAGTAGATCCAAGCAAGGAAACAGAAATTATAAGCCATTTAACCGAGCGTTAAGGTTTCGGGACGGACGGACGGACGTACGTACATACGGATGCCGGTAACACTATATGCCCCCCTCACCATTCGGTGGCAGGGGCATAAAAAATATATATTCAGCGCCCAACTTGGAATAACCTGATCTAGTGCCACCTCAGAGCCACTTCGCCCAAATCCTTAAAACTAATATGATGAGTACTAATCTTATTAATTTTAGAATGGCTCAGAAAGTTGTGTAAGTCTGACGTACCTCGTTGTTTGTTGAAGTTCTTGTTGAACCACTGGTGTTTCTGTATTTGTTCGATGGTCCGTCGTTTACTCGCATTCTCAATTAGCAGTTTCCTTAATAGTGCTGTAATATAGGAATGAATGGCCATTTTGTGGAATTTATCGGGGTATAAACTTGGAAAAGTTTCGGGAAGGCCGGAAGGCCTCATCCAGTATTCCTGCGACTTTTCCAAGTTTCTATCCCCGATAAATTCCACAAAAAGGCCATTCATTCCTTATAATTCCAGCATTTGAAATAAATTCATCAAGAAAATGTGTTTATTTTCCGTTTTCACGGTTACGGAAAGTAGTTTGGCATGGGAGTTTACTGGGATATCAATTTTGGACAGAGACTTGCTACGGACCAATCAAATGTTAGGGAATTGTGTAAATATTTTTGTGCTGGAATTATAAATAAATAAACCAGAAATTTTAGACCATATAGGTGGTATCATGCTATTTTCATATGCAAATGAGGCATAATATTTTTAAATTATTTACCCTAATGAAATAAGTCACCTGAAAAAATATTATTTTTGACAGATTATAAAGTATGATCATTGCACATTGAACAAGAAATGCGTCCTGCCACCTGCAGCATATTTGAGAAACTGTGACAAAGTGGTTAACCGAAAAGTGTGACGGACGGACGGACGGAAGGACAGACGGACGGACAGACGGACGGTCGAAACACTATATGCCACCCGTTTCTTCGAAACCCGGTGGCATAAAAATAAATACATAGGATAAATAGTAATATCCGTTAACATTTTAAGGAAACACGGTTATCGCCCCTGATATCAGTGTGAAAACTTACATCTAATATAAAATGTATAATAATGCCAATCAATACGTGGGATAATGGTGAATGAATGTTTATTTTTGCCAGAAAATGTCTCTGATATAAAGAACAGTCTGTGCCGACTGAGTGGGCATGTACCTATAACTTGAAATCTCAAAATTTTAACACTTTTGTTGGTTAAACCTTCTTGGATAAAGCTCTCTGAATCAATCTTCATGTATACAACTTGATTGATTGGGGATTTTCTTCCCATGACACATGCACATTGCGAACTTGATCATGACACAGCCTAGAGAACTTACACAATGCGAGTGTGTCAATCTTGTTCCAGGGACTGAGTGTGATCTTGCAGTCCTTCCAATCACAATATTCCTGGCAGGCGTACGTCGGTTCGTCCCACGGTAGCTCTGTAAACAGTTGATCACCCGTGATAAATAGAGAATACCAGGTTAGTGTCTTTTGATATCAAGTTTATCAGGCAAGGCAAAACAGTTCCCTGGTATTGTCGATGTACACATAGCTTGACAAACAAGGTGGCCGCGGCCTGCATAAAAACCTTAACCAAGGTTGACTGAAAACCTTAACCAAGGGAAATTAAGTAAGTAATTCAAGGTTAAATGTCAGGGGTTATTGATGTACATCACTAGGAGATGAAGTTTTCCAAGTATGGTTGCTGTAGGCCCAGGAGTATTCCATATACAAGCTTGACTAAAAACCTTAACCAAGGGGAAATAACTAAGTAATCCAAGGGTAAAAGTAGGTCAAGGTCAAACATAGGTCAGGGATTATTGATGTACATCACTAGGAGATGAAGTTGTCCATGTATGGTTGTTGTATGCCCAGGAGTATTCCATATATAAGCTTGACTATAAACCGTAACCAAGTTCAGTACAAACCTTAACCAAGGGGAAATAGGTCAGGGGTTGTTGATGTACATCACTAGGAGATGAAGTTGTCCAAGTATGGTTGGTGTAGGGCCAGGAGTATTCCATCTACAAGCTTGTATAGATCAGGGGTTATTGATGTACATCCCTATGAGAAAAGGTTGTCCAACTATGGTGTCTGTATGAACAATAGTATTCCATGTACAAGCTTGACTAAAAACATTAGCCAAGGTTGAGTAAAAACCTTAACCAAGGGGAATTAAGTAAGTAATTCAAGGTTAAATGTAGGTGAAGGTCAAATATAGGTCAGGGGTTGTTGATGTACATCACTAGGAGATGAAGTTGTCCAAGTATGATTGGTGTAGGGCCAGGAGTATTCCATCTACAAGCTTGACTAAAAACCATAACCAAGGTGAATTAACTAAGTAATTCAAGAGGAAATGTAGGTCAAGGTCAAATATAGATCAGGGGTTATTGATGTACATCCCTATGAGAAAAGGTTGTCCACGTATGGTGTATGTATGCACAATAGTATTCCATGTACAAGCTTGACGAAAAACCATAACCAAGGTTGAGTAAAAACCTTAACCAATGGGAATTAACTATTATTAAGTAATTCAAGGTTAAATGTAGGTCAAGGTCAAATATAGGTCAGGGGTTGTTGATGTACATCACTATGTACATCACTAGCAGATGAAGTTGTCCAAGTATGATTGGTGTAGGGCCAGGAGTATTCCATCTATAAGCTTGACTAAAAACCTTAACTAAGGTGACGCCGACGCCGGGGTGACTACATAAGCTCTAACTATTCTTCGAATAGTCGAGCTAAAAACGATATCACCGGAAATTAAAATTAAGTTCATGCCATTTTCTGTTCTATATCTGGACTGTTCATTCTGTCCACTCTGTATAAAAATACGTTAAAAATTGCCCAAGTACCTGGCTGCCAAGATCGATTTGGTTGACACTAATTTTCCTACCTGGATATATTTGAGTGTTTGTCACAATTCATTAAGCATGTCACGCTGGTCATTTACACAAGTCACTGAGAGTCGTTACGCCACCTTGTAATGTTGATTAGCTTACTACTTTTGGTCATTAGTTAATTGGTGATTATTTACTCGTGGTGTAATGGGTAAAATGAGTCATATTTTTCGCGAAAATATTCGACCATGTCACTTCATCTCTATCTCGAACCTAGTCCTATCTCGATTATATGGACAATCTCCCTTCGACTTCGAGATACTGATGCTCGACTGTACTCTCTGACAGTGTTGATCCAGGATCTGCACTGTTTGTCATTCCATCCATGAAATACCTGTCATGCTTGTAATAAGCTGTATAGATCAGGCTACATGTGTGTGCTTTTTGTGTGCTTTTTGATCATAAGCCCCATTTGTTTATTTTAACAGTCTAGGCAGGGTTAACGGGAACGAATCCCATAGTTCACCTGTTGTGATCGGCATAAGCCACATTTCTGCAATTTTAAATTTTAAAAATCGGTCCATTATTTCTGAAATTCTAAAAAATTTCCCCATGTTAAATCCCCATAGACATCTTCACTCTGAAGATGTCTATGGGGATTTAACATGGGGAAATTGTTTCTTCGCAATAAAATCAATATTTGACAAAATTTCACGAAATAAAAAGAAGGCTCATTCTTAAATTTTCCTTTAATTTAATATTATGGAAAAAAATATTGTTTTTAAATTGTTTATATGGCCGCAAAATTTGGGCAGCTTTCGCGAAACAGAGTATAATCACATATGACCCATATCTCCAATCACAGCCACAAATGGGTAAACATATCATCAAGCTTACCACCAGCCAGGAGAGCGACGAGGATAATGCCACAGGACCAGATGTCCGCGGGCTCGGCCTTGTACGGTTTCCGGCTGATGACCTCGGGCGCGACGTACGGCACCGTACCGCAGCATTTCTCCAGTAGCCGCTCCCGGCCCTGGTACCGAAACACCGTCGACAGGCCAAAGTCCGATATCTTTAGGTTGTCTGAATATATTTGCATGCTCCAGATAAGGAATTAGTAATTGAGTATTGTTACTCCATCATTTCTGAAGCAAATGGGTATTTCATAAATTTAATTGGGTAAAATAAAATCACACTACTGTTCACACATCAACAGACAGCAATTGTTGAATAGTTTGCTTCGAAATGAAAACATTTCTTGGCATTACCATAAATTTGTTATTGCTTTTTGATACTCGCTACTTCTGAATCAATTGGGTTTTTGGCAATTTTAATTGGCTATTTAAGCAAATACGCAGCTTATCTGGAGCACTGTATAAGGCTGTGACTGGAGAACTGGAGTCGCAGGATTATTATACTGAATTTATTACATTATCACAGCCAAAATGGCTGTGATAATATAATAAATTCAGTATAATAAAATTCAACCTTAAATTGAAAATTTCTCGCCCAAAGTTCATTTTGCTAGGAAAGTATGCTACTGGTAGCGAAACACCGTCAACAGGCGGAATAGACTTCACATACGCGCAGACTGATCTGGGGCTACACTAGTCAAATAACCCATGAGCCACATTTCTCCAGTCACAACCACATACAGTAACATTGATGGATGAACCCTCAAAACCTTTACACCAAAAACCTCTAACGCAATTATCTATTAAAGTCATTTGACCTTCACTGTGAGCACAGGGTATGCATGGGTGGCAATAGAATGAAAATATGAATGATGACAAATAAGTATATGAAATTCAAGCCAATTCAAATTACGATAGTAGGTAGCCAAAACATTAAAGCAAATCACGGACAGCCGAACAGGATGGCGACTCTATGACAGGGCTCCAGATAAGGTGCGTATTGGCGTATTTTTCGCAATTATTTTAGCTGAATACGCATTGATTATCAAAAGTGAGAGTACACAATACGCACAACAGTGTGAAAATACGCATTGATTTTCAAATAGAGTAGTGAAAATACTGTCATAAAGCTGAAAATTAGTTAATTTAAACATTCACTTATTTGAGCTGCAAAAAGCAAACACTGTTTGCTTTTTGCAGCTCAAATAAGTGAATGTTTAAATTTGTTATATTTTTTTATAATTTTTTTCCTATTTAGTATTGAAGAAAATCAATAATCCATTTGTAAAAATAAAATACGCAGTGATTTTGAAATCAGGGGGTGTAGTACGCTTTAGACACAAAACTTATCTGGAGCCCTGATATGAACCTCAAAATTTGTTTGGAGTACATAAAACACGAGTAGAGCAAATGAGCAGCCGTCTGGACTGTCAAATGAATTCTTTATCACAAAGATTGACAAAACATTCAAAACATATTTTATTTGATCTGGACGATAAATTATAGTACTTTGAATTACATTTTTCGATATTGGTGGAACACTATAAGATTTCCTTACTTTCTACAAGAGTTTTTTTGCCTTACCTAAGTCATCCATCAGTAGGTTTTCAGGCTTCAGGTCTCTGTGAGTTACCCCCCTTGAGTGCAGGTACTCCTGTAATAGATAATATTGACTGAATCAGTGTTTTACGTCCGTGTACGACCATATATAGATGGGAATGTGACACAGAACACTAAAATTACAATAAAATCTTTCAGCACTAAAAGACAGTGTCCTGTCCATTGCCAGGTGTATGTTCACACACTCATATCAGGATTTAACCATGTTTCTGATAACAGTAAAACTACTTTCGTGATTGAATGACAAACATAGACAAGCCCCTGATCGAGCAGATACTCCAGACAAATGTAGCTGCGACTGGAGAAATGGGGCTTATGGGTTTTTGCGACCAGTGTAGATCCAGATCAGCCTGTGCATCCGCACAGTCTGATCAGGATCTGCACTGTTCGCCATTCCATCAATGAAACACTTGTCCGTCATGCTTCTAACAAGTAATATAGATCATTATCAGGGTACAGGAGTGTGTTATTTGATCAGGTGCTACACTGCTCACAATTTCCCATAAGCCCCATTTCTCTAGTCACAGCCACATAGTATGATACTTTCTGTCAGCATGAAGTGAATCAGGAAAAAACTGTAGGAACAGTTTGGCAAACAAGCAGTTAGAGTAAACAAAGGGGTATAACTCCGAATAGATCTGTAGCTGTAGCCGATTTCACTAAAATTGCTATTAAAGTACTTTCAGGGAGTAATCACTTATTTTTTCCGAAATGCATTATTTCATATAGAACTAACGACTGCATATATTTGATGAGTAAAAGTATGCAGAATTATTATACTGAATTTATTACATTATCACAGCCAAAATGGCTGTGATAATGTAATAAATGCAGTATAATAACAAGAGGTGTAGGAGAACAGCATAGCTCGACTACGAGGGTTGTCGATGTACACATAGCTTGACAAAGAAGGTGGCTGCGGCCTGCATAAAAACATTAACCAAGGTTGACTAAAAACATTAACCAAGGGAAACTAGAAATGTGGCCTGTCGGCACACGAATACCCCCACTGGCAGCCAAAGAAAATGAGGCATTTTTGATTATAAGCCATTTAGCCGAGCGTTAAGGTTTCAAACGCATCAAGTCTGTGACCTTGACCCTGGGCATAGTGTGATAATCCATGCATCGGTGTAGAAGACATAGAGCGGAAGGGAATTTCAATAGGTTTGACATTTGACCTTCAACTGTGACCTTGACCTTGGACATAGGTGCGTGGTTATTGATCGCGACACACCTTCTCATCATGAGAAACATTTGTGCCAAGCCATTTGATAATCCATGCATCGGTGTAGAAGACCTTCAACTGTGACCTTGGACGTAGGTGCGTAGTTAGCAATTTGATAATCCATGCATCAGTGTAGAAGATATAGAGCGGAAGGGAATTTCAATAGGTTTGACCTTTGACCTTCAACTGTCACCTTGACCTTGGACGTAGGTGCGTGGTTATTGATCGCGACACACCTTCTCATCATGAGAAACATTTGTGCCAAGCCATTTGATAATCCATGCATCGGTGTTGAAGACATAGAGCGGAAGGGAATTTCAATAGGTTTGACCTTTGACCTTCAACAGTGACCTTGGACGTAGGTGCGTGGTTATTGATCGCGACACACCTTCTCATTGTGAGAAACATTTGTGCCAAGCCATTTGGGAATTTCAATATTTTTGACCTTTGACCTTCAACTGTGACCTTGACATTGGAAGTAGGTGCGTGGTTATTGATCGCGACACACCTTCTCATTCTGAGAAACATTTGTGCCAAGGCATTTGATAATCCATGCATCGGTGTAGAAGATATAGAGCGGAAGGGAATTTCAATAGTTTTGACCTTTGACCTTCAACTGTGACCTTGACCTTGGACGTAGGTGCGTGGTTATTGATTGTGACACACCTTCTCATCATGAGAAACATTTGTGCTAAGCCATTTGATAATCCATGCATCGGTGTAGTAAGATATAGAGCAAGGAAGGGAATCAATAGGTTTGACCTTTGACCTTCAACTGTGACCTTGGACGTAGGTGCGTGGTTAGCAATTTGATAATCCATTGCATCGGTGTAGAAGATATAGAGCGGAAAGGGAATTTCAATAAGGTTTGACCTTTGACCTTCAACTGTGACCTTGACCTTGGACGTAGGTGCGTGGTTATTGATCGCGACACACCTTCTCATCATGAGAAACATTTGTGCTAAGCCATGTGATAATCATGATCGGTGTAGAAGATATAGAGTGGAAGGGAATTTCAATAGGTTTGACCTTTGACCTTCAACAGTGACCTTGACCTTGGACGTAGGTGCGTGGTTTTCCAAGTATGGTTGCTGTAGGCCCAGGATGAATTCCATATACAAGCTTGAGTAAAAAACCGTAACCAAGGGGAGATAACTAAGTAATCCAAGGATAAAAGTAGGTCAAGGTCAAATATAGGTCAGGGATTATTGATGTACATCACTAGGAGATGAAGTTGTCCAAGTATGGTTGATGTAGGCCCAGAAGTATTCCATATACAAGCTTGACTATAAACATTAACCAAGTAATTCAAGGTTAAATGTAGGTGAAGGTAAAATAAAAGTCAGGGGTTATTGATGTACATCCCTATGAGAAAAAGTTATCCAAGTATGGTGTCTGTATGCACAATAGTATTCCATCTACAAGCTTGACTAAAAACCTTAACCAAGGTTGAGTAAAAACCTTAACCAAGGGGAATTAAGTAAGTAATTTAAGGTTAAATGTAGGTCAAGGTGAAATATAGGTCAGGGGTTGTTGATGTACATCACTAGGAGATGAAGTTGTCCAAGTATGGTTGGTGTAGGGCCATGAGTATTCCATCTACAAGCTTGACTAAAAAACCTTAACCAAAGAGAATTAAGTAAGTAATTCAAGAGGAATGTAGGTCAAGGTCAAATATAGATCAGGGGTTATTGATGTACATCACTATGAGAAAGGTTGTCCAATTATGGTGTCTGTATGCACAATAGTATTCCATGTACAAGCTTGAGTAAAAAGCTTAACCAAGGTCGAGTAAAAACCTTAACCAAGGGGAATTAAGTAAGTAATTCAAGGTTAAATGTAGGTCAAGGTCAAATATAGGTCAGGGGTTGTTGATGTACATCACTAGGAGATGAAGTTGTCCAAGTATGGTTGGTGTAGGGCCAAGAGTATTATTCCATCTACAAGCTTGACTAAAAACGTTAACCAAGGGGAATTAAGTAATTGAAGAGGAAATGTAGGTCAAGGTCAAATATAGATCAGGGGTTGTTGATGTACATCACTAGGAGATGAAGTTGTCCAAGTATGGTGGGTGTAGGGCCAGTAGTATTCCATATAGAAGGTTGACTAAAAACCTTAACCAAAAGGAATTAAGTAAGTAATTGAAGAGGAAATGTAGGTGAAGGTCAAATATAGATCAGGGGTTATTGATGTACATCCCTATGAGAAAAGGTTGTCCAAGTATGGTGTGTGGATGCACAATAGTATTCAATGTACAAGCTTGAAAAAAAACCTTAACCAAGGTTGACTAAAAACCTTAACCAAGGGGAATTAACTAAGTAATTCAAGAGGAAATGTAGGTGAAGGTCAAATATAGATCAGGGGTTATTGATGTGCATCACTAGGAGATGAAGTTGTCCAAGTATGGTGGGTGTAGGGCCAGTAGTATTGCATATACAAACTTGACTAAAAACCTTAACCAAGGTTGACTGAAAATCCTTAACCAAGGGGAATTAACCAAGTAATTCAAGAGGAAATGTAGGTCAAGGTGAAATATAGATCAGGGGTTATTGATGTACATCACTAGGAGATGAAGTTGTCCAAGTATGGTGGGTGTAGGGCCAGTAGTATTCCATATACAAGCTTGACTAAAAACCTTAACCAAGGCATGACGGTGACGCCGACGCCGGGGTGACAACATAAGCTCTACTTATTCTTCGAATAGTCGAGCTAAAAATTAATAAATTTATCCTTAAATTGAAAATTTCTCCCTCAAAATGTACTTAGCAAGATAAGTATACTTTGCAATGTTGGTGAAATAGGCTACAGATACTTGATTTCTTCTGGGGGGTTTTTTCTAGCTAGGTATACCGAATAATAAGCGTATCTGATGGAAACTTTAAAATAAAAGCAGTTCACCAGACAAGCAAGGCAACGTTTGATGGACAAACATTTGGACATACCATGTGTAAGTTACCATCACAGTTCAATGGCCCTAAAATCAAGTGAAGTAGGTTGTAATGCTGTGTGTTCTTCTTGTAACATCAACGGTCGAAATGCGAACAAATAATTCAACTCTTATCACGCTTAAAGATATTTTTAACGTAAAAATAGAGAACATGTCAGTCTCAGGACATGATGAGAATAAAGTTACGTCACTATTGACATGACGTCATATTCATTGGTTTGCCCGCGTACACGATGTTGACGTTCCAGCGCAGAACCTTGTTTTTTCTGTCTTTTTTTGCACTCCAGAGGATGTGTTTGAAAAATAATCAATCGTGGGCTTGGGACCGAGACGGGTAATCTCAGTTCAGCATTGCGATATCGACTCCGGCTCGGCAGAGAATCACCGTATGTAGCGGTGACTGGAGAAATAGGGTTTATGGGTTTTGCGACCTGTGTAGATCTAGATCAGCCTGTGCATCCGCACAGTCTGATCAGTATCTGCACTGTTTGCTATTCCATCAATGAAGCACCCACCTTGCATTATAGATTATTATAAGGCTACAGGAGCGCTATTTGATCATCTGTTTTAGCGCTAACAAGTTTATTTTGGCTACAAGTCTCAATATTGTATCACCAACCAGGGCTCCAGATAAGCTGCGTAATTGCTTAAATACGCAATTAAAATTGCTAAAAACCCAATTTAAATCAGAAGTAGCGAGTATCAAAAAGCAATACAAATTTTGTGGTACGTTTACCATGCTGCAGAAAACAATAAACAGACCACAAATATAGCATATTTTTCTTATTTTCCATGAAAACACATCTTGGTATTTCATTAGAATTGTCTCCAAGGAGACAATTCTAATGAAATGCCAAGACATGTTTTCATTTCAAAGCAAACAATTCAATAATAGCTGTCTGTGTAAACAGTAGTGTGATTTTATTTTACCCAATTAAAATTTTGAAATACCCAATTGCTTCAGAAATGATGGAGTGACAATACTCAATTACTAATTCCTTATCTGGAGCCCTGACCAACTTTGGGTACCCGAGCATTTTTCAATGACGGCAGTCTGGTTTAGTTATAAATTTTTGTGGCCTATATAAAACCAAGAATCAACTCACCACGCCGGCTATCAGTTGTTTGAAGTATCTATTGGCGTCCATCTCTGCCATGCCCTGGTCAGGTTCTGCAATCAGTTTAACAAATTAAAAACACCTCCATGGGTATGAATTTTTTAAATATTTTATTTTTATTATTTCTCAATGAAAGTATATGTTGTGACCACTCATTTGAACTGTCTCGTCGAGACGGTTCAAATGGTGGTCGCGACATATACTTATAAGCACATATAAAGGCAAGAGACGGTTCAAATGGTGGTCGCAACATATACTTCTAAGCACATATGAAGGCAAGAAATCAGTAATGTTGATGGATCTCGACCACAGATGGCGTTATAGAATGAAAATATGGAAACTGACAAATAAGTATATGAAGTTTCAAGCCATTCCGACGTACAGTATGTTTGTTTATTGGTGTTTAACGGCCTATCAACAGCTAAGGTCATGTAAGGCCGGGCGCCGTGCAAACGGGCTTCGATCCCGTTTTAACCTGCTGCATTGGGGGGGAAATTCCAAAATCAGAACGGAATATTTACATCGAGAAACAATATATTCAGCCCTGAAATTAGAATAACCTGACCTGGTGGCAGGTCCATACCACACCAAAGTCACTTGGCCCCTTCCCCTAAAACAGGATTACGAACAATCGTAATACTCACATAAGGGGTATAACCAGATTCAACTGTCACATACAAAATGCCAAAGACGTATGTGAGGGCCAAACCAGGTCTCCAGTCGGAATTCCGGTAAGGATGAACCCCGATCGTTAAATTACCCATCGCTTGCACCCACCTTCCACCCACCCGACGTACAGTAACAGTAGCCGAAACATTAACCCTTAGATCGCTACTCACAACAATTGTCGTCTGCTGTTGCTTTTATATCTTGCCTTATTTCTCAATAAAAACATGGTTTGACAGCACTTCAGAATCATTTCCAATGGAAATGATTCTGAAGTGCTGTCAAAGCATGTTGTAAATTACTCTAATGGTGTATCCTCAATCCTCAGTATGAAATGGGTTTAATAGTCCAATACTTTCCATACTAATCTATGAACTATTCCATTTATATATCTAAACTAGAAATGGACGCTTGTCGACAAGCGCATGTGTATCCCCCTCCCCAGATACACAAGTAGTTTGAAACAAGAAACGAGGCAAAGCCACGAAGGCCAGGTTTTTTCCAAGCATAGACACTTGGATAACATAATTATACCCACTTTTTGTAGACTAGATGGCCGTGGCCTGCATGTCGCGCCTTGGGGCGAGGCATGGACACTAAAAAAATAAATATAGTAGATAGAACACGGATGTCCCACATATCGCTTTGATAATAAATGAGGCCAAATTTCAAGTCAAAACTTTCTTTTACCTGAGCGTTAAAGTTTTTGAAGCACCAAGTATGTGACCTTGACCCTGGAATTGGCGGGGCAGGACGAACGTGGATTTGGCACAGGGCGGTAGAGGACCATTAGAGCAATGCGTATATGAAATATGAAGATGATCCATGAAAGAAAACAGAAAGTATAAGATATTTACCCGAGCGTTAAAGTTTTTGAAGCACTACGTATGTGACCTTGACCCTGGGCTTGGCGGGGGCAGGACGAACGTGGATTTGGCACAGGGCGGAAGAGGACCATTAGAGCAATGCGTATATGAAATATGAAGCTGATCCGTGAAAGAAAACAGAAATTATAAGATATTTACCCGAGCGTTAAAGTTTTTGAAGCACCAAGTATGTAACCTTGACCCTGGGCTTGGCGGGGGCAGGACGAACGTGGATTTGGCACAGGGCGGTAGAGGACCCTTAGAGCAATGTGTATATGAAATATGAAGCTGATCCGTGAAAGAAAACAGAAATTATAAGATATTAACCCGAGCGTTAAAGTTTTTGAAGCACCAAGTATGTGACCTAGACCCTGGGCTTGGCGGGGGCAGGACGAACGTGGATTTGGCACAGGGCGGTAGTGAACCATCAGAGCATTGTGTATATGAAATATGAAGCAGATCGGTCGAAGGATGAAGAAATTATGAGACATTTACCCGAGTGTTAAAGTTTTGTGACGGACGGACGGGACGCACGTTCCTACGAATGAATACTTGTTGGGTTTTTACTGTATAAAAATACCCAACAAGAGTACCCAACACTATCCTAACCCTACCCAATAAGATCCCCGTACGCTTACAACAAGTACCCATTCGTGTGTGCGGACGGACGGACGGACGGACAAGGGTAACACTAAATGCCCCCTCCACTATCGTGGTGGGGCATAAAAATATTCCAAAGGGTGTTCGAGTTATGCTCTGGATACGAAATCAGAGCATGAACCAACAAAGGGAGATAAGTAAACAAGAATTCCGCGGAATCAAATGCCTCGCCTTGTCCCGCCTTGACCTCGAGCCTGGGCCCGAAAGCAATTTTCACTGGCCCGAACATATTATACAATTATTGACTAGTGAGCCATGGAATATCAGATTATATTCTATGGCTCACTAGTCAATAATTATTTTATTATATGATAATAGTCTGTATATAGCACTTACGACCTTATGCTACTAGACAAAAATTTAAAAAGAATTTGAAAAAAACAAGAAACGAGGCAAAGCCACGAAGGCCAGGTTTTTTCCAAGCATGGACACTTGGATAACATAATCATACCCACTTTTTGTAGACTAGATGGTCGTGGCCTGCATGTCGTGCCTTGGGGCGAGGCATGGACACTAAAAAAATAGATATAGTAGATGGAAAAACTTTAACCAAAAAACTTTAACCGGACACACGGACGAACGGACGGACGTATGCCAAAATGCCGACGATATCGCACTTTCCGCAAGCAGGTGTGACAATGATGATAAACACCCATGTGAAGTATCAAGGTATTGGGTGAAGCAGTTGCAGAGATATAGTACACGAAAAAACTTTAACAAAAAATTCAAAGTAATTTGAACTTGACATAGGGCACAGGATCGCGCTTTCCGCAAGCAGGTGCGACAATGATGATAAACACCCATGTGAAGTATCAAGGTATTGGGTGAAGCGAGTTGCAGAGATATAGTACACGAAAAAAAAAACTTTAACAAAAAAATTCAAAGTAATTTGACCTTGACATTGGGCACAGGATCGCGCTTTCCGCAAGCAGGTGCGACAATGATGATAAACACCCATGTGAAGTATCAAGGTATTGGGTGAAGCAGTTGCAGAGATATAGTACACAAAAAAACTTTAACAAAAAATTCAAAGTAATTTGACCTTGACATTGGGCACAGGATCGCGCTTTCCGCAAAGCAGGTGCGACAATGATGATAAACACCCATGTGATGTATCAAGGTATTGGGTGAAGCAGTTGCAGAGATATAGTACACGAAAAAACTTTAACAAAAAAAATTCAAAGTAATTTGACCTTGACATTGGGCACAGGATCGCGCTTTCCGCAAGCAGGTGCGACAATGATGATAAACACCCATGTGATGTATCAAGGTATTGGGTGAAGCAGTTGCAGAGATATAGTACACGAAAAAACTTTAACAAAAAAATTCAAAGTAATTTGACCTTGACATTGGGCACAGGATCGCGCTTTCCGCAAGCAGGTGCGACAATGATGATAAACACCCATGTGAAGTATCAAGGTATTGGGTGAAGCAGTTGCAGAGATATAGTACACGAAAAAACTTTAACAAAAAAATCAAAAGTAATTTGACCTTGACATTGGGCACAGGATCGTGCTTTCCGCAAGCAGGTGCGACAATGATGATAAACACCCATGTGAAGTATCAAGGTATTGGGTGAAGCAGTTGCAGAGATATATGCCAAAATGCCGACGATATCGCCCTTTCCGCAAGCGGGCGCAACAATGATGATAAACACCCATGTGAAGTATCAAGGTAATTGGTGAAGCAGTTGCAGAGATATAGTACACGAAAAAACTTTAACAAAAAAATTCAAAGTAATTTGACCTTGACATTGGGCACAGGGGCCGCACGGTTGGGGGTTAGAATGAAAATATGGATGATGATAAACACCCATGTGAAGTTTCAAGGTAATGGGCGAAGCAGTTGCAGAGAATATAGATATAACGAAAAAGTTTTAACCAAAAAACTCTAACCAGACGTACGTTAAAAAGTTAACGTTGAAAATGGCTAAGTCAATTACGTAGAAATAATAGGTGAGGGTAAAAAAATGGTCACATGTTGGATAGTTGTATGTGGTAGGCACCCCTTGGTTATGAAGCTGTGAAAGTTGGTTTGGTGGTCCTAGGTGGTACAGTACCAAAGAAATGGACTTAAACACGAAAACTTAACATTGTAAATGCGAAAACTTAACATTGAAAATGGCTAAGTCGACTGCGCGGAAAAAATGGGTGAAGTTAAAAAAAAAAGTAACATGTTGGATAGTGATATGTGGTGGGTACCCCTTGATTATGAAGCTGTGAATGTTTGGTGGTCCTAGGTGGTACAGTACCAAAGAAATGGACTTAAACACGAAAACTTAACATTGTAAACGCGAAAACTTAACATTGAAAATGGCTAAGTCGACTACGCGGAAAAAATGGGTCAAGTTAAAAAAAAGGTAACATGTTGGATAGTGATATGTGGTGGGCACCCCTTGATTATGAAGCTGTGAAAGTTTGGTGGTCCTAGGTGGTACAGTAACAAAGAAATGGACTCAAACACGAAAACTTAACATTGATTGTGGACGCCGCCCGCCGAACGCCCGCCCGCTCGGCTTTCGCCAATCCAATAGCCTGGATTTTTTTTCAAAAAACCTGGCTGAAAATGAAAAAAATAGTCCTATATTTATCTACATATATCTGCACAGGTCCACATAATGCCACAATATTTTCAACACAGTTTACGGAAATGTAATATCCAATGTAGTAATTTACCTGTATAAATTACCTGTGGTCAGACTGGTCAAGACTGGACATTTGCACATGCTAGCACATGCACAGGTGAATAGTTCTCACAGTCTCTATTGTTCTCTCTACAGGTAAGGTGTACAGACCACACGAGAAAAGGTGTACAGAGCAGACGAGAAAACGGGTCTTCATGCATTATTGTCCAGTTTGTAGAGTGCGCAAAACAAAAAAGGGAGATAACTCAAAAATTAGCTATGCAAGAGTTGTCATTCTTGTGCGCGACACACCTCCGGGTCGTGGTCTATGCATGTGTGAAGTTTCATGAAAATATTCCAAAGGGTGGTCGAGTTATGCTCCGGACAGGAAATCAGTGTGCGAAAACAAAAAAGGGAGATAACTAAAAAATTAGCTATGCAAGAGTTGTCATTCTTGTGCACGACACACCTTCGGTTCGTGGTCTAATTGAATGTGTGAAGTTTCATAAAAATATTCCAAAGGGTGGTCGAGTTATGGTCAATCAGTGCGCGAAACAAAAAAGGGAGATAACTAAAAAATTAGCCATGCAAGAGTTGTCATTCTTGTGCGCGACACACCTTCGGGTTGTGGTCTATGCATGTGTGAAGTTTCATGAAAATATTCCAAAGGGTGGTCGAGTTATGCTCCGGACACGAAATCAGTGCGAGAAACAAAAAAGGGAGATAACTAAAAAATTAGCTAAGCAAGAGTTGTCATTCTTGTGCGCGACACACCTTCGGGTCGTGGTCTATGCATGTGTGAAGTTTCATGAAAATATTCCAAAGGGTGTTCGAGTTATGCTCCGTACAAGAAGTGTCTGCGGTGGACGCGGCCCGCTGTCAAATCCATAGTATCCCCCGACGGAGTCCGGGGGATACAATTACTATGCAATGGTAAACGTGTTTAAACATGGGGGTGTCAACGTGGAAGAGAAGCCTACCAATTCTGTCGAAGAGCTCCCCACCACTGGCGTACTCCAAGAAGATGTACTGTATCTTGTCGTCTTTACGGAAACCGTAGAACTTGATTATGCTATCGTGGCTCAGCATCTTGTGAACACACACCTGTAATTCATTTAAAAGTCTAGTGTTCCCCAAGGCCGTTTTAGCATGTCGCCGCACCATGCCTGATTTTCGTGGCACCATGTACAAAGAAAATTTGCCAAAAACATTGTTTTTGTTTACAATTTTTTATTACATTATTACAATTTGGCCAGACTTACAATTACAGGAAATATCAATGAAAATGATGTAATTTTCAAGTGATATTAAAAATATTGTTTTGCACACTGAATGTGCCCCTTTTTCAAAGTTTTACACACAAAATGTGCTCGTTTGTTAGGTCTTACCATTTTTAATCCTGGAGGGAACACTAAGTCTGTACACGGTTCCTATGGAGCAAAGTCTTATCATATTTGTGGCTGTGACTGGAGAAATGGGGCTTATGGGCTTTGCGACCAGTGTGGATCCAGATCAGCCTGTGCATCCACACAGTCTGATCAGGATATGCACTGTTTAATCATTCCAGACGATTCTCATGCGTTGTCAAAACAGTTTTTTGTCGAGAAATATTGAAAATAAAATATAATTAAATGGTTAATGCAAGTGGTTGTGTATAAGCCTTGGGCTTTGCGACCAGTGTGGATCCAGATCAGCCTGTGCATCCACACAGTCTGATCAGGATATGCACTGTTTAATCATTCCAGACGATTCTCATGCGTTCTCAAAACAGTTTTTTGTCGAGAAATATTGAAAATAAAATATAATTAAATGGTTAATGCAAGTGGTTGTGTATAAGCCTTATAAAGTCATAAACAGTCTGACTGACCTCCTTCTTGACCGCCTCCTCAGCCTGTGGGATTCTGTCCAACATGATGATCTTGACCGCCACAGCCTCCTGGGTCTCATTGTTCACGGCCAGCTTCACTCTACAAGAGGACGTGTGAACATCAATAATTTAGCTTCACTCCACAAGAGGACGTGTGAATGTCAATAATTTAGCTTCACTCCACAAGAGGACGTGTGAACATCAATAATTTAGCTTCACTCCACAAGAGGACGTGTGAATGTCAATAATTTAGCTTCACTATACAAGAGGACGTGTGAAAGTCAATAATTTAGCTTCACTCTACAAGAGGACGTGTGAAAGTCAATAATTTAGCTTCACTCTACAAGAGGACGTGTCAATGTCAATAATTTAGCTTCACTCTACAAGAGAACAGAGATTTATTTATTTAACCCTTTCCACCACTAAGTACATTGTAACTGGACTGGATTTTGATATGTTGATATACTGACCAATCCAATTGTCACAAAATACTTTTCAGACTAGTCCACTTTTGAAAATGGGATAAAAAAGAATGAAAATTACTTGCAAGTAGTGTAGATCCGGAGGAGATGGCGCATCAGGAGCCGGCTCATCTGGATCTACACAGTTTGCAAACAAATCTATAGAGGTATGTAGTGTTGAAAGGATTAATGGTGTTTAACAGTGTGTGAACAGCCATAGTCATTATAGGCAGGGTTAACTGGGTTGAATCCAAGATTTTACTCAACAAGTGTTGAGGTTTATTTATTTATTTAACTATTTCACTCGGGCACTAAGTAACCAGAATGCATACTATTTTTCAGACTATTCAGAAAGGTGTACTATTTTTAGAAAAAAGGAAATATCTGCAAATGGTGCAGATCCTGATGAAACGGCTCATCAGGAGCGGATTCATCTGGATCGATAATGTTAGCAAACACTGCTATAGAGGGCTGTAGTGTTGAGAGGGTTAAATTAAATGATGTTTAACAGCCTGTCAACAACTATGGTCATTTTAGGCAGGGTTAATTAGGCTCAGTTTTGACTAAAATCCTGATTTTAAGTACGAAAAGTAGAAATGTGTCCTGTCGGCACACGAATGTCGGCACACGAATGCCCCCGCTAGAAGCAAAAGAAAACGAGGCACATATGAAAACACAGAGGACCCGAGAAGTGTTGTTTTGGCACAGCATGAAAGCAGACAATGACAGCAATGGGTATGTGAAATATCAAGCAAATCCATGCAAGGAAAGCGACATTTTATAACACACGTACCCGAGTTTCGAACGCACCGATTATGTGACCTTGACTCTGGGCTTAGCGGGGGCAGGATGATCGTGGATTTTTCACAGGTAGGTAGAGGGCCAATAGAGCAATGCGTGTGTGAAATATCAAGCAGATGAGTGCAAAGAAACATATAAAACATTTACACGAGCATTAAGGTTTCGGGTTGGACGGACGGACGCCGACAACACTAAATGTCCCCCTCACCATTCGGTGGCAGGTGCATAATGAAACTTGGAGACAGATTTGTAAGCAACAGTCGTAAAAACTTACTCGCCATATGCCCCTTCTCCCAAAGTCTGTACGAAATCCCATCCTTTCACAAACGGTGTAATTCCAGTCATTGGATATATAGTCCAAGTGTTTGCCTCATTAACATTTCATAGACACCGTAACACAGCTCAGTGGATGCCTTATTTCTCCTGTTTAATCCATCTTTCTGCTGTTGTACAGTGTATATACATATTCAGTATCAGATCATGTAGTGCTACATTGGTACGGCCTATGGGTCTGTGAATCTGAAACAAACAGAATTTTTGTAGTCAATGAGGATTTGGGCCAAGATCGGCACGGACAAAATTTGGTTAATTTTACTTGTGAATCAATACTAGCATGTAGCAAATACTACACTTTGTGAATCTGAAGCATTAAAGCGGGCACCAACATAATTCCAATCATTAATATACTCTCTGATTAACTTTCATACATTTCTGTTACAAATTCTGTACATAAATCACTGGAAATACACTGGAAATCTGTAGCCTATTTCATCAACATTGCAAAGTATACTTTACTAGCAAAGTATACTTTGAGGGAGTAATCATTTATTTTTCCTGAAATGCATTATTTCATATAGAACTAACAAATGCATATATTTCATGATTAAAAGTATGCAGAATTATTATACTGAATTTATTACATTATCACAGCCAAATTGGCTGTGATAATGTAATAAATTCAGTATAAGAAAAATTAATAAATTTATCATAAAATTGAAAATTTCTCCCTCAAAGTATACTTTGCTAGTAAAGTATACTTTGCAATGTTGATGAAATAGGCTACTGGTCTCATAGATGATGGGTAACTTGTACAGTTTTGGTTTGGTGAGATTGACAAACTCATTTGCTGTACATATACGACATTTCAAATAAAATCTGGCTATGACTGGAAAAATGGGACTCATGGATTTTGTGACCAGTGTGGCTCATGGACGTCCTGGTAAAATAGCACACTTATGTAGCCTGATAATGATCTAGATTGCTTCTTAGAAGTATGACAGGTGTTTCGTTGATGGAATGGTGAACAATGCAGATCCTGATCGAACTGTGCGGATGCTCAGGCCGATCTGGATCTACACTGGTCACCATTTCTCCAGTCACTGCCACAAATGAGAAATACCTTGAGACTTGAGTATTGCTAGGGAAGCTCTTTGAGGTCAGGTGTACGACAACAAAAATATTTTAACCCTTTTCGACCCTAAACAAGAACTGGCATAGTTAAACGAAGCTAATCCCCTCACTGGCAGCCTTGATAGTCCTCGGTGACTTGACCTTGGGCAGTTGGACGTGGGGCGTATGCAAAAGAAAACACTATCCCTAGACATACATTGTGGCCAAATAGTATCAAAATCAGTTCATACGTTATTGATAATAAAAAAAACTTTAACGCATTTGCCTTACAAACAAGATGATTATAAGTTCTCAGTGACCTTGGGTGGTCGGACGTCGGTCGTATGCAAAACAAAGAAGCATCCCTAGACATATATTGTGGTCAAATATTATCAAAATTAGTGAAGCGGTTCATGAGTTATTGAAAAATGAACAAACATGAACTACATGAACGCTATAAAAAAATAGGAACGTTGCTTGCAAAACGTGCATATACTGATTATCTGTATCTACACTGTTTGCAAACATTGCTAAAGAGGTCTGAAATGTTGAAACGGTTAAACCAACTTAACAAGTTGCCTGGGGGCCGTTTCACTAAACTTTGTACGAATAAAATGTTCGCAAGTGAAAAATTATGATAGTCTGTAATTATTACACAATTGCGAGTTATTTGCATGGGTTTCGCTGTGAGAGAAAACCCGTAATAAACTCTTTACAAATAATACACCGTGAAGAGTGCACCCGTAATTGCGCGTCTGTTTTCTTGGAAACCACGAGCTACCATGCAAAATGTTTACTTTTTATTACAGTCAAAATAAAGTTATTTGAAAACTTGGAAAGGGCTTCGACTAATCTAGAATGTTAATGTGACTGAACACATTCCAAACATGCAGTCAAATATATCTGGTTCATAGAAACAGCTGCGTAATTTAGATTTCAAAAAGTTTACATGACGTCACACAACGTAACGTCAAAATGCAGGAAAACACACCATTGTGTAACCATTCATGCGCACATCACAATTCATTGATCAATTTTAATATAATAAAATAGACTAAATGTGCATATACATTGTATATCCGCTGTGGAAGTGCAATAAATAGGATATTCCACCGTACATGTTTGAATAGCGGAAATAATACACTCGTGTCCGTCGGCATCTGTGCAAGCAACTCGTTCGCTACGCTCACTCATTGCTTACACGGAAACCGACGCACACTTGTGTACATATTATTTACCGCTATTCAAAATGTACAATGGAATATCCTCTATATATCACATTAACATTGTTTTCTTGTAAACAATTACTGGATTTACATATGCAGCCTATGCTCAATAAATGTAAATCCATCAATTGAAATTGCCAGTCGATCATAAATTTGCACTTTAAGTTTAATACAAACATTTTAGTTGTTTAGTGAAACGGCTCCATATCTCTATAGTGCTCATTTAGGTTGTTCCGAGTACATAACTGTAATTTTGTTACATTACATTGCATTACATAACAGTTATGACAGAATAGTATTTCCAAATTTGAATGCTTTGTTTACTTCATACTGTTCATAAGTTATTTAACTAGAAATGTGGCCTGTCGGCACACGAATGCCCCCGCTGGCAGCCAAAGAAAACGAAGCATATTTGATTATAAGCCATTTACCCGAGCGTTAAGGTTACGCACCAAAACTGTGACCTTGACCCTGGGCTTAGCGGGGGTGGGACGAATGTGCATTTGTCACAGGGCGGTAGAGGACCATTGGAGCAATGCGTGTGAAATGAAAATTTGTGAAGCAGATCCAAGCAAGGAAACAGAAATTATAAGCCATTTACCCAGCGTTAAGGTTTCGAAAGCACCAAGTCTGTGACCTTGACCCTGGGCTTAGCGGGGGCGGGACGAATATGGATTTGTCACAGGGCGGTAGAGGACCATTGGAGCAATGCGTGTGTGAAATGTGAAGCAGATCCGAGCAAGGAAACAGAAATTATAAGCTATTTACCCGAGCGTTAAGGTTTCGAACGCACCAAGTCTGTGACCTTGACCCTGGGCTTAGCGGGGGTGGGACGAATGTGGATTTGTCACAGGGCATTAGAGGACCATTGGAGCAATGCGTGTGTGAAATGTGAAGCAGATCCGAGCAAGGAAACAGAAATTATAAGCCATTTACCCAGCGTTAAGGTTTGGAAAGCACCAGTGAGTGAGTGAATAGGGTTTAACGTCCGCTTTTCTGACATAGAGGTACAAGCCTCAGGGAGTCTACACGCAGACGGGTCAACGGGGTCGAGTCCCGTATCCACCTGTCCAAGGGGGGTAAATCCCAACTTCAGAACTCAATATTTACAATCAAAATATATATTCAGTCCTGAAATTAGAACAACCTGATCTGGTGCCAGGCCCTCGCCACACCAGCATCATTTATCCCATCCCCTAAAAGTAATAGGATTAGCGCTAATCTTACTTTATATATGGGCATAGCCCGGACTCAACTCTCACATACAAGAAAGCCAAAAATGCACATGAGGGCCAAATCCGGTATAGTGGGTTCCGGAAAGTATGAACCCAATCGTTAAGCCAGTTTAGTCGCCTTTTACGACAAGCAATGGCTACTGCAGCACTATTCTCAGGATCAGTTGATCCCGCCCCGGTGCCTGCACGGGGCCTTTGGAAAGCACCAAGTCTGTGACCTTGACCCTGGGCTTAGCGTGGGCGGGACGAATGTGGATTTGTCACAGGACCTTAGAGGACCATTGGAGCAATGTGTGTGTGAAATGTGAAGCAGATCCGAGCAAGGAAACAGAAATGATAAGCTATTTACCCAGCGTTAAGGTTTTGAACGCACCAAGTCTGTGACCTTGACCCTGGGTTTAGCGGGGGCGAGACGAATGAGGATTTGACACAGGGCGGTAGAGGACCATTGGAGCAATGCGTGTGTGAAATGTGAAGCAGATCCGAGCAAGGAAACAGAAATTACTAGAAATGTGGCCTGTCGGCACACGAATGCCCCCGCTGGCAGCCAAAGAAAACGAAGCATATTTGATTATAAGCCATTTACCCGAGCGTTAAGGTTACGCACCAAAACTGTGACCTTGACCCTGGGCTTAGCGGGGGTGGGACGAATGTGCATTTGTCACAGAGCGGTAGAGGACCATTGGAGCAATGCGTGTGTGAAATGTGAAGCAGATCTGAGCAAGGAAACAGAAATTATAAGCCATTTACCCAGCGTTAAGGTTTCGAAAGCACCAAGTCTTGTGCCTTGACCCTGGGCTTAGCGGGAGGGGGGCGGGACGAATGTGGATTTGTCACAGGGCGGTTAGAGGACCATTGGAGCAATGCGTTGTGTGAAATGTGAATGCAGATCCGAGCAAGGAGGAAACAGAATTATAAGCTATTTACCCGAGCGTTAAGGTTTCAAAAGCACCAAGTCTGTGACCTTGACCCTGGGCTTAGCGGGGGTGGGTGGGACGAATGTGGATTTGTCACAGGGCATTAGAGGAACCATTGGAGCAATGCGTTTGTGTGAAATGTGAAGCAGATCCGAGCAAGGAAACAGTTATTATAAGCCATTTACCCAGCGTTAAGGTTTGGAAAGCACTAAGTCTGTGACCTTGACCCTGGCTTAGCGGGGACGGGACGAATGTGGATTTGTCACAGGTACCTTAGAGGACCATTGGAGCAATGTGTGTGTGAAATGTGAAGCTGATCCGAGCAAGGAAACAGAAAATGATAAGCTATTTACCCAGCGTTAAGGTTTTGAACGCACCAAGTCTGTGACCTTGACCCTGGGCTTAGCGGGGGCGGGACGAATGTGGATTTGTCACAGGGCTGTAGAGGACCATTGGAGCAATGCGTGTGTGAAATGTGAAGCAGATCCGAGCAAGGAAACAGAAATTATAAGGCTTTTACCAGCGTTAAGGTTTCGAATGCACTAAGTCTGTGACCTTGACCATGGGCTTAGCGGGGGCGGGACGAATGTGGATTTGTCACAGGGCGGTAGAGGACCATTGGAGCAATGCGTGTGTGAAATGTGAAGCAGATCCGAGCAAGGAAACAGAAATTATAAGCCATTTACCCAGCGTTAAGGTTTCGAAAGCACCAAGTCTGTGACCTTGACCCTGGGCTTAGCGGGGGCGGGACGAATGTGGATTTGTCACAGGGCTGTAGAGGACCATTGGAGCAATGCTTTGTGTGAATGTTGAAGCAGATCCGAGCAAGGAAACAGAAATATAAGGCTTTTACCCAGCGTTAAGGTTTCGAATGCACTAAGTCTGTGACCTTGACCATGGGCCTTACGTGGGGGCGGGACGAATGTGGTGATTTGTCACAGGGCAGTAGAGGACCATTGGAGCAATGCGTGTGTGAAATGTGAAGCAGATCCGAGCAAGGAAACAGAAATTATAAGCCATTTACCCAGCGTTAAGGTTTCGAAAGCACTAAGTCTGTGACCTTGACCATGGGCTTAGCGGGGGGGTGGGCGGGACGAATGTGGATTTGTCACAGGGCAGTAGAGGACCATTGGAGCAATGCGTGTGTGAAATGTGAAGCAGATCCGAGCAAGGAAACAGAAATTATAAGCCATTTACCCAGCGTTAAGGTTTCGAAAGCACTAAGTCTGTGACCTGACCATGGGCTTAGCGTGGGAGGGACGAATGTGGATTTGTCACAGGGCAGTAGAGGACCATTGGAGCAATGCGTGTGTGAAAGTGAAAGGTGAAGCAGATCCGAGCAAGGAAACAGAAATTATAAGCCATTTACCCACGACGTTAAGGTTCGAAAGCACCAAGTCTGTGACCTTGACCCTGGGCTTAGCTGGGGGCGGGGACGAATGTGGATTTGTCACAGGGCTGTAGAGGACCATTGGAGCAATGCGTGTGTGAAATGTGAAGCAGATCCGAGCAAGGAAACAGAAATTATAAGGCTTTACCCAGCGTTAAGGTTTCGAATGCACTAAGTCTGTGACCTTGACCATGGGCTTAGCGGGGGGAGGGACGAATGTGGATTTGTCACAGGGCAGTAGAGACCATTGGAGCAATGCGTGTGTGAAATGTGAAGCAGATTCCGAGCAAGGAAACAGAAATTATAAGCCATTTAACCCAGCGGTTAAGGTTTCGAAAGCACTAAGTCTGTGACCTTGACCATGGGCTTTAGCGGGGGCGGGACGAATGTGGGATTTGTCACAGGGCAGTAGAGGACCATTGGAGCAATGCGTGTGTGAAATGTGAAGCAGATCCGAGCAAGGAAACAGAAATTATAAGCCATTTACCCAGCGTTAAGGTTTCGAAAGCACTAAGTCTGTGACCTTGACCATGGGCTTAGCGTGGGAGGGACGAATGTGGATTTGTCACAGGCAGTTAGAGGACCATTGGAGCAATGCGTGTGTGAAATGTGAAGCAGATCCGAGCAAGGAAACAGAAATTATAAGCCATTTACCCAGCGTTAAGGTTTCGAAAGCACCAAGTCTGTGACCTTGACCCTGGGCTTAGCGGGGGCGGGACGAATGTGGATTTGTCACAGGGCTGTAGAGGACCATTGGAGCAATGCGTGTGTGAAATGTGAAGCAGATCCGAGCAATGGAAACAGAAATTATAAGGCATTTTTACCCAGCGTTAAGGTTTCGAATGCACTAAGTCTGTGACCTTGACCATGGGCTTAGCGGGGGCGGGACGAATGTGGATTTGTCACAGGGCAGTAGAGGACCATTGGAGCAATGCGTGTGTGAAATGTGAAGCAGATCCAGAGCAAGGAAACAGAAATTATAAGCCATTTACCCAGCGTTAAGGTTTCGTAAAGCACTAAGTCTGTGACCTTGACCATGGGCTTAGCGTGGGAGGGACGAATGTGGATTTGTCACAGGCAGTAGAGGACCATTGGAGCAATGCGTGTGAAATGTGAAGCAGATCCGAGCAAGGAAACAGAAATTATAAGCCATATACCCAGCGTTAAGGTTTCGAAAGCACCAAGTCTGTGACCTTGACCCTGGGCTTAGCGGGGGCGGGACGAATGTGGATTTGTCACAGGGCTGTAGAGGACCATTGGAGCAATGCGTGTGTGAAATGTGAAGCAGATCCGAGCAAGGAAACAGAAATTATAAGGCTTTTACCAAGCGTTAAGGTTTTGAATGCACTAAGTCTGTGACCTTGACCATGGGCTTAGCGGGGGGGGGCGGGACGAATGTGGATTTGTCACAGGGCAGTAGAGGACCATTGGAGCAATGCGTGTGTGAAATGTGAAGCAGATCCGAGCAAGGAAACAGAAATTATAAGCCATTTACCCAGCGTTAAGGTTTCGAAAGCACTAAGTCTGTGACCTTGACCATGGGCTTAGCGGGGGCGGGACGAATGTGGATTTGTCACAGGGCAGTAGAGGACCATTGGAGCAATGCGTGTATGAAATGTGAAGCAGATCCGAGCAAGGAAACAGAAATTATAAGCCATTTACCCAGCGTTAAGGTTTCGAAAGCACCAAGTCTGTGACCTTGACCCTGGGCTTAGCGGGGGCGGGACGAATGTGGATTTGTCACAGGGCAGTAGAGGACCATTGGAGCAATGCGTGTGTGAAATGTGAAGCAGATCCGAGCAAGGAAACAGAAATTATAAGGCTTTTACCCAGCGTTAAGGTTTCGAATGCACTAAGTCTGTGACCTTGACCATGGGCTTAGCGGGGGCGGGACGAATGTGGATTTGTCACAGGGCAGTAGAGGACCATTGGAGCAATGCGTGTGTGAAATGTGAAGCAGATCCGAGCAAGGAAACAGAAATTATAAGCCATTTACCCAGCGTAAGGTTTCGAAAGCACTAAGTCTGTGACCTTGACCATGGGCTTAGCGGGGGCGGGACGAATGTGGATTTGTCACAGGGCAGTAGAGGACCATTGAAGCAATGCGTTGTGTGAAATGTGAAGCAGATCCGAGCAAGGAAACAGAAATTATAAGCCATTTACCCAGCGTTAAGGTTTCGAAAGCACCAAGTCTGTGACCTTGACCCTGGGCTTAGCGGGGGCGGGACGAATGTGGATTTGTCACAGGGCTGTAGAGGACCATTGGAGCAATGCGTGTGTGAAATGTGAAGCAGATCCGAGCAAGGAAACAGAAATTATAAGCCATTTACCCAGCGTTAAGGTTTCGGGACGTACGTACGTACGTACGTACGTACGTACGGACACCGGTAACACTATATGCCCCCCTCACCATTCGGTGGCGGGGGCATAAAAATGAAAGGTGTTGTTACTAAGCACATGGGCTAACGCTATATCCCCTCTTGTCTACCGACGAGGGATTAATTATATTACTGGCTATTAAAGGTCCTGGGTCTCAGATGTGGATGAAATGTGAGTAAAACAGTTGGTAAAAGAACATTTCACAACATTTCACAGTAGATTTGTAACAGATTTCTGAACATACATGTAGGTGACCTGAACAAATAAAGTAAAAACAAATTATTATTGAAAAAAATAACTAGCATTTGAAATGCTAGTTTTGCTAAATTCATTAGTCGTATTTCCCGCATGACACAGGCCTACAACCAAGTTTGACTTAGCATGAAATTTCCTGGAGTTGATGCTTACAATATCGAAAACTGACATTCAAATGCGATAATTAGCGGTCAAACGCATGTTTATGACTAGCTACATGTTTTCCGCTTTATCAGTTTATAGACAATAGGCTGCACTACATAGTTACACCACAGTCAACAATAAAAATTGCGTAGAAACGTTTACATTTCGCACACTAAAATATAGCAATAATCTGCATAAACTCACCTAATAAAGTGTGTATTAGCTAAATTATTAGGTCACTCCACATGAAGTGAGTGAGTGAGTGAATAGGGTTTAACGTCCGCTTTTCTGACATAGAGGTACAAGCCTCAGGGAGTCTACACGCAGACGGGTCAACGGGGTCGAGTCCCATATCCACCTGTCCAAGGGGGGTAAATCCCAACTTCAGAACTCAATATTTACAATCAAAATATATATTCAGTCCTGAAATTAGAACAACCTGATCTGGTGCCAGGCCCTCGCCACACCAGCATCATTTATCCCATCCCCTAAAAGTAATAGGATTAGCGCTAATCTTACTTTTATATATGGGGCATAGCCCGACTCAACTCTCACATACAAGAAAGCCAAAAATGTACATGAGGGCCAAATCCGGTATAGTGGGTTCCGGAAAGTATGAACCCAATCGTTAAGCCAGTTTAGTCGCCTTTTACGACAAGCAATGGCTACTGCAGCACTATTCTCAGGATCAGTTGATCCCGCCCCGGTGCCTGCACATGAAGAGGAAAATAAACAAAGAACGATTCAAACGCAAATTTGGAAATACTACTCCGTCATAAGTTATGACGCTTATGCATGTTATGTAATACAATGTACAAATGTAATTAGAGTTCTGTACTCAGAACTAGTTTTACTTTATGACCAGTGACAAGTGGCGACTGTATTCATAGAACAGTGATTTGACATATCTCAACTGTTTTTGTGAAATGCGTCTTCGGCAGTTCCATCTGTAGCGGATTTCACCAAAATTGCAAAGTGTACTTATCTAGCTAAGTATACTTTGAGGGAGTAATCATTTATTTTCCCAGAAATAAATTATTCCATATAGAACTAACGACTGCATATATTTTATCATATTTGATGATTAAAAGTATGCAGAATTATTATACTGAATGTATTACATTATCACAGCCAAAATGGCTGTAATAATGTAATAAAGTATAATAAAAATTAATAAATTTAAACGTTTACTCAGCAAGATAAGTACACTTTGCAATTTTTGTGAAATGGGCTACTTACTCCGAGACAGCCACTTTAAAATACAGTTCATGTCATCCCAATAAAGCCATCTTCATCACTTTCTGAAATCTCTATTTACATTAAGCGTATAGTACAATGTCACGTGACCTTCGACAACAACATGTTTCAGCCATTTTATTTCTATGAACCAGCTTTCAATAAGAATATAGTGAAGTACGAACTTGAACATCCAGTGGATTATCGCTAAATTTTAGTGCCCAAAATTGAATCCTTATTCCGCAAATCTACAGTTAGCTGCAGTGTAGCTGTATACAGCAAGGCATTGCTTATAAAGCGGAAAATGTGCAGCTACCATTTAAGGTATTAAACGCGTCGTTGATATGCCCAGTGTAGCAGTGAATCAAATAATGCCAAGGCGGACTATATTTTTTTTCTTTGGGAAGGCACCCAGGCTCCCCCGGGGAGTCTGGGTGCCTTCCCAAAGAAAAAAATATAACATAGACCCTAAAAATGGTGCTTGCTGCGTTCTAGAGCCAAAATGGAGCCGTGGCGGTGTCTACGCCGTGATGCCGAAATAAATAAGAGCGGAAACATCGGAGCAACAACAACAACAAAATTCACATTGTATTTTGAAAATTTACTTTATCATGATCCTATCGCTTTAAGTATAAGCACTATTTGGTGAATATTTAACACTCCTGGCAAAATAAATGAATATGAATACTATTGATGTCTTGGTCATACATAACTGGATCACAGTTCAAATGTGGAAACGTCAACTCGGAATTCGTTCCCGGAAATCAAAAGTTTGCCCCGCGTACAGGAATTCTCCTCAGCGAAGATTAAAGAAGGGAGGTAATTTATGGAACATGTATATATTGCGGGGTCTCCGTACTTTGTTTAAACACGCCATGTCTGTCGCCCCAGACTGATGCTCCATAACAACTAACATTATTGTCTTGTGGTTTGAATGTGTGCGCCGACGCAAGCATATACCACACACGCACGTTCTTTGCTCGCACACACGCACACGTGCGTATACACCATTTATGGATCAAGTATTCCCATGCTTTACTAAAATGCGGGTTGTCGTTCGTAGGTAAAAACTCTGTTTTAACCCATTAATGTTGTTGACATGGATAACACGTTCTAGACATATCAAGTTTCAAAATGTACCATTTCTCGTGGACCGACACCAGACAATTTATGGGAAAACGGACCTTATGAAATACATATGGCGTACCAATGAAAGTGCTTTCATTGTCCTTGGGCCGTTTCACTAAACTTCGTACGACTAAAATGTTCGTAAGTGCAAATTTATTATAGTTTCTTGTAAACAATTATTCTTTGTGTTTGCATTTATTGAGCATAGGCTACATATGCAGCATATGCTCAATAAATGTAAATGAATCAAATGAACTTTCTATATCAAATTCCTACAATTTCAGTCGACTACCATAAATACTCATTTTTCCCACGAACCGTCATTGTGTGGAATATACTCCCTGCTAATGTAGTCAGTGCTGACACGATCTTAGGATTTAAGTCAGCGTTGGCTGCACTGTCACTCCCATAAGTTGACACTCTGCTTTTATCTTTTAACCATTAATATCACACTTCTCACTATACATATTGTACAGGTGCATTATAGGCTTTTAATTGGTTCTTGCATATCATTTTTAGGACTGCACAATCTTATCTCTTGCCATGTCCACCAAGGTGGATTGAGTAGCTTTGGTGGCATGGCATTCACTGTACTAAACCCACGCATTGCCATAATAGTCGGTAAACGACTGCTTGCAATTACTATAAAAGAAGAAGAAGAAGAAGAAGACGATCCTAAATTTGCACTTACGAACATTTTAGCCGTACGAAGTTTAGTGAAAATGCCTCCAGCTTTCTAACAAGACACACAATGTTCTCATATTTCAAAAATACTATAATGCTTACCAATTGCAAAATGTGGAAATTATGCAAACATTATAAATCGGTAATTTCAGCCAATTGGTTCATTTTCCCTCGCCGGATCGTATACCGTTGAATCTTCATACAACAGTCCCCTCTCTACAGAAGCCCATTACGGCCACTTCACTTTTTTGTTTATCTTTTCTTGAATTTTTGAGTTGTTTTCTTGAATTTTCGAGATGTTTTCTTGAATTTTCGAGATGTTTTCTTGAATTTTCAAGATGTTTTCTTGAATTTTCAAGTTATTTTGAACTTGAAAATTCAATATTTCAAGATGTTTTCTTGAATTTTCAAGTTCTTTTCTTGAATGTTCAAGATCTTTTCTTGAAAATTCAAGAAAAGATCTTGAAAATTCAAGAAAAGAACTGGAAAATTCAAGAAAACATCTTGAATAAATGGAAATTAAAAAAAAGTGAAGTGGCCCTAATGGGCTTCCGTACCTCTCTGTAACAGCCGATATTTTATATCACAAATGTACAATTGCCTCTATATTTAACCTCCCTACTACAGTCCCCTCTCTGTAACAGCCGATATTTTCTATCACAAATGTACAATTGCCTCTATGGTTTAACATTCTTGCTACAGTCACCTCTCTACAACTGCCAATTGTATGTCTTCCCATTGGTGGATGTCGTATAGTCAAATAAATACGACTCTAACCGCTACGTACGATGTTACTTCGCTAAGAAGGGTGAAGGGAGCGACAAAGTATGCGGATTTAAATCGTGGACTTCCTTGCTCTAGCTGTTGTAGAGAGGTTGCACTGTAATAATACTAAGTGCGTGGAATCCCGTACCGCCCCAGTATGCTACCGTGAGTGCCTGTGGACTCCGTATATATAGGAACGTTTTCCCAAATATGAATATCGCTACCATAACGGCAATCCTACCACACAGTACCGCGGTTTATACCGTGGACAGACACGCACATCATCCCGTCAGAGATACATGATCGACTCTCATCCATATTAATATGGATGAAAGTCGAGTATGTGTCTCTGGCGGGAATGATGGTGGCTGGTTATGGATATTTCATCTGCGGCTCATCTTCGTGATGTCCAGCCGTAGAAGCCGCATGGGAACGTTCCGTGTGAACATCGCTTAAGCCCGACACTTTTGGCGTTGTGAACATCGATACTATAGTGGTAATCCGCCCCAGCAGTACCGCGACTTATACACGCCACTTTATACTGTCGTCTAAAGCCGTGATCGCTGTACATAACGGTGCATTTACACGCAACACCATCCCGCCAGAGATATATGACGAAAACTATCCAGATATATGATCGACACGCATCCATATTAATATTCGTAACCTCGATATCCCTAATGTTCGTCTCTACGCGGCGTATGGAAGAAGCGGATGTCAATGTTCTTATATTTGCTTTGTCCGTGGAAATGAAAGTAAACTTCTTTTTGTTGTCGTTCATACGCGGCGTAGTCACAAGAGACGAGCTTTAAAGTGGCATATCAGGATTTTTTTTGAGAAAAAAACCCACCAAATACTATAAAAAAACGTAAAAACGTGTTTTCATCATGGCCCTGTAAAGTGAAGATCTACATGTATGACGATACTAGGACCGCTGATTTTTTTTATGAATTTTTGAAGAAAAAAAAATAATTTCAAATAATAAAAAATTGTTTGATCATGGACCTGTGTATTTATGTACAATATATGTACCTATATGGGTGAAATAAGAAACAACCCAGCGGTCCTAGTATCGTCATATATCTTCACTTAAACCACTTTACACAGGGCCATGATGAAAACACGTTGTTTTTTTTTACCTTTTATCGTACTTTTTCAATACATGTAATTCCTGATATGACCCTTTAAAGGGATATTCCCACTCAGTAGGCACAACATGTTCTGTATAGGAATTAAATAAGTGTATAATTGTGTCACTATTCCACCAGTTCTAAAAATTACAAGTGCCCGGAAAATAGATATAATCATTTAGTAATAATTATTTCACTGATAGTGACGCGCGTTGGTAACAGGCTATTTTCATATACAAATGAGGCATGACATTGTTTACTTATTTATACTAATGAAATGCGTCACCTGAAAAAATGATATTTTCGACAGATTATAAAGTATATATGATCATTGCATATCAAAAAATAAATACAGAGATAAATAGTAATGTCCGTTACCATTTTAAGGAAACACGGTTATCGCCCCTGATATCAGTGTGAAAATGTTCGTCTAATATAAAATGTATAATAATGTCAATCAATACGTGGGATAATGGTGAATGAATGTTTATTTTGCCGGAAAGTGTCATACGTACAGCTACAAAAGTATCTGTATCACTATATTATAACCTACTGTGTGGGCATGTACCTTTAAGTAGAAACAAACAAATGAAAGTTAAGGAGTTCCATTTTGTTCGTACGTGGCGTTCAAGAGAAAGGACCAACTTTAATGTTATGTTTTGTCCCAACGCGGCGTAGAAACAAAGAAATGAAAGTCAATGTTTGTCTGTACGCGGCGTAGAAACTAAATCGAGGTTCTGTGGCGCGTTTCACTAAACTTCGTACGACTAAAATGTTCGCAAGTGCAAAATTATGATATTCTGTAAATTTCACATTAACACTGTTTTCTTGTAAACATGTACTGGATTTACATTTATTGAGCATACGCTGCATATGTAGCCTATGTTTAATAAATGTAAATCCATCAATTAAAATTTCCAGACGATCCTAATTTTGCACTTACAAACAATTTAGTCGTACGAAGTTTATTGAAACGGGCCCCTGAATCGTGTCTACGCTCGCTCGGGAGCAACAAGAGCGAACTGTCCCTAATATGCCACGATTCCAGGATATGGGATCACGTGGTTTCCGAACTTGGATTTCCGACGTGACATAATCAGTTGCGTCATTTGCACAGTACATTTTATTTAAACTCTTCCTCGCACACGGACGGGTTTATTAATGCTGTACAGTGCACAAAAGACGACGAATTATGTATTTTATGGGTGTGTTAACGTTCTTTACAACAGCTTCTAACTTTCATGAAGTTTATTTCTTACATTCACGTTTTCTAAATTTTCATTGTCATTGACGGTAACGGATTCTTCGTCAAAATGACAGAACAATGAGATTAAAACAAACTATACAATAAACGATGGTCTAGTAACATAAGGTCGTAACTGCTATGCTAAAGCATAGCAGTTACGACCTTATGTTACTAGACCATCGATGGAGCAACATGTTCACATTTGCTGCGCTGTTTCATAAAAAAATCCATCATTCCATTATTCCCCGCAGGAGACGTAAAATTCTTGTTTTTATTAATTCGTTCCCACGAAATAACAATTCGTTCCCTCATTTTAACAATTCGTTCCCACGAATTAGCATTCGTTCCCTCACTTTAACAATTTTAACAATTCGTTCCCACGAAATAACAATTCGTTCCCACAGGAATCCATGTCCCCTGTGGGGCTCCGTAGAAATGTACTGTAAACATATCTAAAAACAGATATCACGCCGTTCGGATACCACGTGATCCCACACCCTGAATAAGTCGGACATGTGAGGGACACGCATCCATATTAATATTGGCTATGAGCATTGTATTTATTGCTTTAGGCTAAATAAATCATTTGTATTACTCTTGACCTCATAGCATACTCCACTCCAGGCGTCTACACTTCCTTCTTTCCGCGGACAAAACCATGAATTAGGAAACTGTATACAGTGGATCCTCTCTAAACCGGACACCCATGAACGGTTTTTGTCATTTTCAATCATGAACAGACACGTCAATGACATAAATGAGAGTGAAACCCATCTAAACTAAACACAAAGGGGTCGCCAGGGTGACCGGTTTAGAGAGGTTCCACTGTAGTTCGTGACATTTCGTACCGTTTCTATGACAACTGTTAATATCAATTTACGTCAGCGTCGGTGTCACAAACGACATATGGTGACGCCTTCTGATATTCTGTCTCCAAATGTATGTAAATATGTGAGTGAATGTCAAATATAAAACTGAATCCATAAAAATCTGCTGGATCGGCAAGTTTCATTTTCGATCATGTTACCGACCAATCTATCATGTCTGCAAACGGAATAATTCCAAGGTTAGAAGCTACTAAAATGCCATATAGACGATGGTACTCCCGATTCAGACTGCGCATATGTAACAGGTAATATTCTTTATATGTGACACGCCATGTGATTTTGTTCCTATGAACATGTACGATATTTGATGAAAACTATTACAAAAAATGCGATAGTTTACGAAATGACGTCAAACGTTTACGAGATTTTCATAGCAAATTCGGAATTAATATATTTCATGAAAAATCGCACATCTTCTTTGGTAAAAATTCACATGGCTTGTCTCATATGTGACTGGCTGGAGAAATGGAACAGTTCGGCTTTGTGACCAGTGTATACAGGGAACACCCGCATGCACATCTGATCGGGACGTATCTACATGGTTTTAGTCCAAACCCTTTGCCAACGACAGCAATATTACTTCCACTGTTGCTGCAATACACGCCGGCGTAAAATGTTTCACGTATAATTAGGCACCGGATTCCCGACGATTCTGCATACACGCATTTTCGTCTAGTAACCGGCGTAAGAAATTTGCGCCGTTACTAGACGAAAATGCGTTTATGCGATAGCTTTAAGTAGAGTTGAGTGGCATCTCGTCACGAAACAGGTGCATTTTTCGACGTGAAACATTTTACGCCGGCGCGGAGGGCAACTCCAGGGACTTCGATGACTGGTTGGCGAACAGCGAATGACCCGATCAGATTGCGCAGACTGATCGGGACTTACGCTGGTCGTAAACGTGGTCAGTACATATGTGGCTCTCTGTCTACACTGGCGAAAACTCGACTTTACGCATTTTTGTCACGAGGATCCAAATATCATGAGCGATCCGTCTTTGAAAACGTGATACCATTTGACCGCCCCTACAGACGTCAATAATTAGAAATCGTCATGCTATATAAGAAAGATCTTTCAGACATCGGTTCTTTGGGCCTGCGCCGATTGATACACGCCACGTATACAAAACACACGGACTAACTTTAAAGGTATGTTGTTGACATCACTAATTTTCGTTTTTTACACTACCGCCTGCGCTAATCTTGCCGATATTAATCAATACTTGAATATCGTGATTAAAGGTATATGTCCACACAGTAGGCAGCGACATCATCTGAGACATTATTATTATACATCTTATATCAGACGTAAATTTCCACACTGATATCAGATGTGATAAGTATAGGTTAATACGTGGCTTGTTTGATATCGGCCTAGGTATCGGCCCGAGGTAACTTGGTATCAACCTGAGACCGAAGGCTGATACAAAGTTACCGAGGGACGATACCTAGGCCGATATCAAACAAGACACGTATTAACGTCTTTATTACTTAGATTACTTAGATATCAATTGCAATATCAATCAGCCGGCAGTTGTGATAATCCTATATTAAAATATATACCGTTATCCATGATTGAATGATGAAATACTGAGCCTACAAATTTAAATTCCCGGCATCTGTCAAAATTTACGCAGCCGATAAAGTAAACATACGCAATGCACATGCCCAAAGGAACTGGTTTAATACGCGGTATCGGACTGGATACATGGTATCGGACTGGAAACGGCGGTATCATACTAGTAACAATGGTATCAGACTAGAAATGGCAGTATCAGACTAGAAGTTTCAGTATCAGACTGGAAAACACGCCGTATCAGCCTGGACTGTGTATGTTATTGCTGTAGGCGAATACAGGCAATTTCTAGGCAAAAAATGATATCTAAGTAATAACTATATTTCCTTAAAATGTTAACCGACATTACTATTTATTCTTTGTATTTATTTTTTAATGTGCAAATATTTTTTGTTTCAGGTAACGCATTTAGTTAGTACAATAATTAAAAAATAGCATTCCTCATTTGCATATGAGTCACTATCAGTAAAATAAATATTACTAAATGATTATATCTGTATAGCGGTCACCCGTAATTTTGTTTACAACTGGTTGAATAGTGACACAATTATACACTTATTTAGTTCCTATAAAGAACAGTTTGTGCCTACTGAGTGGGCATGCACCTTTACAGTCAAGCAACTTGATCGGCTCAGACTGAGCTGTGGTACAGCTGGTCAGCCAATCAAAATGCTTGATTTCGAGTTGAGATTGGCAATGGGTGTTCATAAACGTTGACATCGGGGCAAGATTAACACAGGCGGTTGTGTTTTGTTGTTGTTTTTTTTCATTCATTATATCACATCATCTTAAATCGTTTACTGGGGGCGGTTTCACTAAACTTCGTACGACCAAAATGTTCGTAAGTGCAGATTTAGAATAGTCTGTACATTTCAATTGATGGATTACATTTATTGAGCATAGGCTGCATATGCAGCCTATGCTCAATAAATTTAAATCCAATAATTGTTTAAAAAAACACATTGTTAATGAGAAATTTATAGACTATCATAATTTTGCACTTACGAACATTTTAGTCGTACGAAGTTTAGTGAAACGGCCCACTGGTGATTTGTCTCAGATTATGTCTCGTATATTCAATGTGTGGCTTTTCGATTTATGGTATACAATTAACTAAAATAATCCAAAATGTACCGTTTTATTTGAGGAAATTCTTAGATTTGTGTGGTGTATTCAATTGTAAAAAACAATGATGAGCCACCGAAATAGTGTCAATTCGACTGTGCCATTTAATATGTACACGGAACGAAAACTGTTTTTGTCAATTGATCATACCATGTACACCTATAAATAATTTCCCATTATTGACACAATTTTAATTAACTTAAACGAAATTAATTTAACTGTATTAGCAGTCGACAGTATACATATGAAACACTAGCTATCTTCATCATTTCTCTAACCCTTGTTTTCGGCCCGGACGTTGCTGGGAATTGCCCATAAGAAATAGCTTATGTCCAGTTTGAAATATGCAGCTGTTATCTAGAAATAGTCATAGTCCTATACTACAAATAATAATGTAGCACATTTCTGGAAAACAATAGCGATTACCAGGATATAGATGATCTCAAACGAGTTTCCATTTGGTATGAGGTTTATGAAACAAGTCACGCACAATTTATGCACCAAGCCAGAGAGGCTTGGTGCATAAATTGTGCGTGACTCGTTTCATAAATCTCATATCAAAGTGAAACGAGTTTGAGAGTATGTTCATCACATGACTTCAGTCTCCAAAAGAGCAGAAAACTTGGAGTTATCCAATACGTTTCAATGAGCAGACGCCAGTGACTCTTTTCGCATCTAGTTGAAAACCTCCACCGAGAAAAATAGTTTGAATTCTTGCAATATAATTATTATAAATATGCCACATAACAGGTTTCTGTTCTTTGTAAACACTTCATATTACCAATCGGGAGCTCATTCTAACAATCGCTTCTAATGCCGTTTAAAACATGATGACGTCAACGTCAAAACTTTGTCGCGCCATTACGGACGTCATTTGGAACCTCTATTGTATTCATTTGACATACCGTTAGCGCATAATACGAATACGTAATTAGGGTGATGCGGCCAGCCAATCAAATGTGCTCCATGTGTTATTACACGTATGTCATAACACATTTGTGACGCGCCAAGCGAAACCTTATCGGTAAACGAGACGTAACGAGTTATGACGTTACAAACACGGCGTAATTTTCGTGCTGTTTTGACAAAGCAGACGTCACATTTAGCGTCATTGTCGTTTCTTTATGTATGCATGCATCAAATGGCGTTCTTGGGAAATAAATTTAAGTAGACATTAAATTAAATTTAAACATGGCGGTTTATTTTTTATTTATTTCCATAAATACACATGCTTACTTTGTTCTTTTATTTTATTTTGAAGAAAGCGGCTACTACACAACTGTACAGTAAATGTTTCTGATAATAACAAAAATACCTGACGATGTAAGAAAATTAACTGTGTTTAATAAAACGGCAACAAAGAACGTAGTTTCCTTATATAAATTAAATATAAATGTTTTGAAATATCGCTAAGTATATATTAATAATAATATGGAACTTTCTGTGTGAGTAACGTCACGACTCGAACGGTCCGCTGTCCGCAAATATTGATAACGACAACGTCACGTACGTCATGTCAAAACAACGTCGCTGCGACAAATTGTCTAGAAAGATGGTTTATCAGTTGAATAAATACAGCATTGGTTTATATATCATATTGTTCGATAGAGATCATATTTTCTAAATATTTAGCAAGTTTATTTAGCAAGGCTAGGAAACGCGTAGGAATATAAGGATCACCGGATAAACGTGTAATTGATTAAGTAATTCTGTACGGTATTACATATTTCCATCGTGGTAGTGTTGACGTCAGTGATGGATCTAGGACCGTTTCACTAAACTTCGTACGACTAAAATGTTCGTAAGTGCAAGACAATGATTGTCTGTAAATTTCACATTAACAATGTTTTATTGTAAACAATCATTGGATTTACATTTATTGAGCATATGCTGCATACGCAGCCTATGTTCAATAAATGTAAATCCATCAATTGAAATTTCCAGACTATCCTAAATTTGCACTTACGAACATTTTAGTCGTACGAAGTTTAGTGAAACGGCCCTCAGTTCTATATAGAATGACGCTTGTCAAATTTAACGCTTTATTGGAGAGCATGTACACATCAGGGGGCCGTTTCACTAAACTTCGTACGACTAAAATGTTCGTAAGTACACAATTTTGATAGTCTGTACATTTCACATTAACAATATGTTCTTTGGATTGGATTTACATTTATTGCATATGCAGCCTATGCTCAATAAATGTAAATCTATCAATTGAAATTTACAAACTATTATAAATATGCACTTAAACGGACCACAGGTGCTAGTCTAGTCTTTCGTCACTTACGTCTTGATGTTCTGTTGTAGTGTCTTTAAATACGCCGATTACTTAAGTAATAAACCATAAGTTGTTGCAAACTTTAAACAGACCAACATTTGTTCATATCACAGTAAACGCAACTGCCCACAGTTTCATTACTTATATTTACATTTCATTTTCTGATAGTTTCAAAAATGAAAATAACCAAATCATCTTGTTTTACGTCGTTTTTCGCAATTCATGGAACAGCGGCGTTGCCTTACAATAGCGTGACGATTGACAACGACGATGACCGTCATGTATTTTAATGAGGTCAAACAAACTTTAAAGAATCAACAACGTCACGCGATGTCACGTGGTATGTAATGTCATGTAATGGGGGTATACATTCAAGGACAGTGTAAATATTTACGTATAGGAAAAAAGTAGGAATCTTATTTGTCGAAATGCATAGAACAGCGACGTTGCCGGTTAATAGCGTAACGTATTGACAACGACGATGAACGTCAAGTAAGTTAATGACGTCAAACGAATTTTACCGTCGCGCTACATGTAATGTTTTTAGATATAAACTCAATGTGTTGAATGGGCGTTTCCAGTATGAAGTTATTATTTAAAGGACAGTGTAAATATACATTGTACATACAAGTCCAGAAATTCTTCCAAATCGTGTATATATCATTATATGGCAGTAACTAGAGAATTGGAGTTTATGGCATTTGCAGTGTATTAATAGAGGATATTACATCGCACATTTTGAATAGCGGAAATAATACACTCGTGTCCGTCGGCTTCCGTGCAAGCAACTCGTTCGCGGAAGTGTATTAATAGAGGATATTACATTGTACATTTTGAATAGTGGGAAATAATACACGAGTGTGCGTCGGCTTCCGCGTAAGCAACGAGTGAGCGTAGCGAACGAGTTGCTTGCACGGAAGCCGACGGACACGAGTGTATTATTTCCGCTATTCAAACATGTACGATGGAAGATCCTATTTATTACACTTCCACGGCGGATACATTCGCACATTTAGTCTATTTTTGAGATTATAATCAATGAATTGTGATGTGCGCATGAATAGTTATACAATGGCGTGTTTACCAACGTTTTAACGTTACGTTGTGTGCATTCAAATGTGAAATCTAAATTACGCAGCTGTTTCTATGAACCAGATATATTTGAGTGCATGTTTGGAATGTGTTCAATCACATTAACATTCTATATTAGTCGAGACCCTTTCCAAATGTTCAAATAACTTTATTTGGACTGTAATACAAATTAAACATTTTGCATGGTAGCTCGTGGTTTCCAAGAAAACAGGCGCGCAATTACGGGACCCGGGGTGTTCTCTTAACGGTGTATTATTTGTAAGGAGTTGATTCCGGGTTTTCTCTCACAGCGATACCCGTGCAAATAATTTGCAAGTGTAATAAATTTCCATAATAACTCCGATAATTTTATGTTCAATCTCTCTTTATTTTTTCATTTTTAAAAAGGCAGTCTTCAAATAAAGTTAGTCCAAATTCAACCACATTGAACTAGACCCAGAATGGCCACACATGACCTGAGTCACATTTATGTTCGACTTCAAATTGATTACTAAGTATCCAGTAGTATATATACTCATGGACAAAAGTCGTATCCCCTTTTATAATGTCCTATTATTTCATGCAATCACGTATTGTTTCGTGAAACAGACAGTAACTTTCGTTATACATGGGTTGGCGTCACATATGGTATTACGTTAAAGGTACATGCCCACTCAGTAGACACAAAATGTTCTTTATAAGAATTAAATATAGGAATGAATGGCCTTTTTGTGGAATTTATCGGGGTATAAACTTGGAAAAGTCGCGGGAATACTGGACGAAGGCCGGAAGGCCTCGTCCAGTATTCCCGCGACTTTTCCAAGTTTATCCCCGATAAATTCAACATAAAGGCCATTCATTCCTTATAATTCTAGCATTCGAAATAAATTCATCAAGAAAATGTGTTTATTTTCCGTTTTCTTAAGAATTATTTTAACTGCGCCTCATGGTTACGGAAAGTAGTTCGGCATGGAGTTTACTGGGATATAAATTTTGGACGGAGACTTGCAACGGACCAATCAAATGTTAGGGAATTGTGTAAATAGTTTTATGCTGGAATTATTAAGTGTATAATTATGTCACTATTCCACGAGTTTTAAAAATTACTAGTGCCCGCTATTCAGATATAATCATTTAGTAATATTTGTTTTATTGATAATGACTCGCGGTGGTATCAGGTTATTTCCATAATTATTTATAATAATTAAATGCGTTACCGAAAATATAATATTTTCGACAGATTATAAAGTATGATCATTGCACATCAAAAAATAAATACAGAGAATAAATAGTAATTAATGGCCGTTAACATTTTAAGGAAACACGGTTATCGCCCCTGATATCCGTGTGAAAATTTACGTCCGATATAAAATGTATAAACATGCCTATCAATACGTGGGGTAATGGTAAATGAATGTTTATTTTGCCAGAAAATGTCTCAGATGATGTCGCTGATATAAAGAACAGTTTGTACCTACTGGGTGGGCATGTACCTTTAAGCTTGTTTTCTAATCCACACACCCTTTAATGCTTGCTTCATGTCATGTATTGTTCCTTTACATGACTTATAACTTAATTTGATAACTATTGTTTAGACTAAATTCGCTTTTTAAAATCAAACACATTCACTTCCTCATTATCAATAAATATTAGCCGGCATCGTTGAAAATATTTTAATCACGTGCACGCAGTGGTTTGGTTGGTTACTGGAGACTGTGACGTCATTTTCCATTAGCCAACCAAACCACTGGCACTGCGTGTCACGTGATTCGCTACAATGAGTCTTCCACCTGTGGTCAAATAAATTTGTCGGAGTTTAATAACTTAACATAAATGCCATAATCCACATTTCTGCAATGCCGACCTCATAGTGGCTGTAACTGGAGAAATTGGGCTTATTGGTTTTGCACAGTGTAGATCCTGATCAGTCTGTGCATCCGCACAGCCTGATCAGGATCTGCACTGTTCGCCATTCGATCAATGAAGCACCCGTTGTGCTTCTAACATACAATATAGATCGTTATGAGGCTACAGAAGTGTGTTACTTGATCAAGAGCTACACTAGTCACACTTCCCATGATCCCCATTTCTCCAATGATGACCTCTTATTGTTGCCAGAATGGCCAGACGGACGGACGTCCTCCTCTCTGTGGTGTGTATGGCCGTACTGGCCTACAGTAAACTGGTCGTCGGCCGGGCGATACTCGACGGAAATGGAGGTAGGTGCTTGTCTATGTTAGTTACGAGCACGGTTCGTGTAATTCAAAATGGCGTTAAAGATGGCCGCCATATAGCGATGGTTGTACTGGCCTACAGTAAACTAGTCGTCGGCCGTGCGATACTCGACGGCAACGGAGGTAGGTGCTGGTCTATGTTAGAACACGGACGTCCGTGTAGTTTAGTCCATAATTCAAAATGGCGTTAAAGATGGCCGCAATTATAGTGATGTTTGTGCTGTCCTACAGTAAGATTGTCGTCGGCCGGGCGATACTCGACGGCAACGGAGGTAGGTGCTGGTATATGTTAGAGCACGGACGTCCATGTAGTTTAGTCCATAATTCAAAATGGCGTTAAATATGGCCGCCATTATAGTGATAGCCGTACTGGCATACAGTAAACTGGTCGTCGGCTGGGCGGTACTCGACGGAAATGGAGGTAGGTGCTAGTACATGTTAGTTAAGAGCACGGTTCGTGTAATTCAAAATGGCGTTAAAGATGCCCGCCATATAGTGATGTTTGTACTGGCCTACAGTAAACTGGTCGTCGGCCGGGCGGTACTCGACGGTAACGGAGGTAGGTGCTAGTACATGTTAGTTAAGAGCACGGTTCGTGTAATTCAAAATGGCGTTAAAGATGCCCGCCATATAGTGATGTTTGTACTGGCCTACAGTAAACTGGTCGTCGGCCGGGCGATACTCGACGGTAACAGAGGTAGGTGCTGGTCTATGTTAGTTAAGAGCACGGTTCGTGTAATTCAAAATGGCGTTAAAGATGGCCGCCATATAGTGATGTGTGTACTGGCCTACATTAAACTAGTTGTCGGCCGGGCGATACTCGATGGCAACGGCGGTAGGTGCCGGGGGGGGGGGGGGCATTTCACTAAACATCGCACGATAAAATGTTCGTACAAATACTTGTATTTCCATAGATGAGTTTGCTTCTCATATTAACGTGTTTCTCTCACGCTACAATTCTGTACCTACGGGTTCATGTCATTAAGTGTAGAACATCCACGAAATAGTTTCCAACATCAGAACAAATGTTATTGTGGATTTCAATGTTGCCCTTATGAATTTCCCAGTCGTACGGCCTTTAATGAAACGGTTCCCTTGTCTAGTTTAGTTAATAGAGCGGGGTTCGTCCGCCTGTACGAGGAGATAATCCGTTTTATAATTTATCCTACCACATGGTCATGAATGTACCATACCTAGTGTTCCTAATACAATAACAACGGATGTGGGTGATTGTCTGTATGATACATAGATAGGGCATGGTTTGTCCGTCTGTACGAGGAGATACCCGCTCACTGACTGACTATCAACCGTGCAAGCGAACATCTGGGGACCGTTTCACTAAACTGCGTAGGACTAAAATGTTCGTAAGTGCAAAGTTATGATAGTCTGTAAATTTCACATTAACACTGTTTTCTTGTATACAATTACTGGATTTACATTTATTGAGCATATGCTGCATTTGCAGCCTATGCTCAATAAATGTAAATCCATCAATTTGAAATTTACAGACTATTCTAAATCTGCACTTACGAACATTTCAGTCGTACGAAACTTAGTGAAACGGGCCCCGGTGTTCTAAATATATTAGTTGTATAGTGAAACCCACACGGATGCACAATGTGCATCAGGACGCACATTTAAAGGTACATGCCCACGCAGTAGGTTATAATATAGTGATACATATACTTTTGTATAGTCTGTACGTATGACATTTTCTGGCAAAATAAACATTCATTCACCATTACCCCACGTATTGATTGGCATTATTATACATTTTATTTTAGACAAAAACTTTCACACTGATATCAGGGGCGATAGCCGTGTTTCCTTAAAATGTTAACGGACATTACTATTTATTCTCTGTATTTATTTTTTGATGTGCAATGATCATATTTATAATCTGTCGAAAATGTTATTTTTCAGGTGACTCATTTCATTAGTATAAATAAGTAAAAAATATCATGCCTCATTTGCATATGAAAATGAAAATAGCCTGATACCAACGCGCGTCACTATCAGTAAAATAAATATTACTGAATGATTATATCTGTTTTCCGGGCACTTGTAACTTTTAAAACTGGTGGAATAGTGACACAATTATACACTTATTTAATTTCTATAAAGAACATATTGTGCTTACTGAGTGGGCATGTACCTTTAACCCCAGGGGTGCACTTAAGTAGTTATATGGGAATTTACTCGTGATGTTTCAAGTTCGGTAACCTATTTATAGGACTGGCCTATGTTTAGATGACCCACAGCTGAACATGTCAGCATAATCCGCACATTCTGATCCGGGTCTGCACTATTCGCCATTTCATCAGTGAAACACCCATAATACTTCTAACACAAATTATAGATCGCCATCAGGCTACAGGAGTGTGCTATTTGATCAGGATCTACACTGGTCACAAATCCTATAAGCCCCATTTATCCGGTCACAGCAAGCTTTAAGTTGCATCTGGACACTGACGGCATTCGGTAACGTCGTGACGTATGAGGTAGGTATCAGTAAATAATTCCACTGTCCATATTAAAATTCATACTTGAAACGCCCGTTCAACGTATTGCGTTTATATGCATTACATTAGCCCACGTGATGTCGCTCGACGTTGTTGATTCGTTTGTTTGATGTCATTATTGTCGCTGTTCCATTTGGTATGTTAAACATTTGCGAGGATTCTTGACCAAATGTTGTTCATACTACAGTAAACGCAACAACCCATGGTTTTATTCCTTAAGTGCGTATTTCGCCTATGCAAAGCTCATTACTTGATAAATAAGTGGCCATTATCGTCTCCCAAGCCAACGTCTTACTGCTTCTGCATACGCGAGATGGTCGTCAGAACATTTACTTGAAGAACTCACTCGGTAAACACAGTACCCGATACTACGGAGCCCTGCAGGGGACGTAGAATAATTTTTTTTATTAATTCGTTCCCATGAAATAACAATTCGTTCCCACAATTTAACAATTCGTTCACACAAATTAACAATTCGTTTCCACGAATTAACAATTCGTTCCTTCATTTAACAATTCGTTCCCACGAAATAACAATTCGTTCCCACGGGAACGAATTGTTAATTCGTGGGAACGAATTGTTATATCGTGGGAACGAATTGTTAATTCGAGGGAATGAATTGTTAAATTGAGGGAACGAATTGTCATTTCGTGGGAACGAATTGTTAATTCGAGGGAACGAATTGCTATATCGTGGGAACGAATTGTTAATTCGAGGGAACAAATTGTTTTATCGTGGGAAAGAATTGTTATTTCGTGGGAAGGAATTAATGAAAAAAATCCATGTCCCATACGGGGCTCCGTAGGGTACTCGATATACTGTAAATGGGGATGTCGTAAAGCAAATTGTAAATCAAATTTACTGCTGTAAGTTTGTTAATGCGCGCTATCTCGGGGCGTTACACCCACGTGATGGAAATCTCAATGGGCGTCACATTACGTCACGTACCAATGAATGCGGCACATATCACCCAATATGAATGGCATATGCAGACAACAGTAATTGAACCAGTATGATTTGTTTTTCATATTTCATATTAGGCAACTCATATTAACTTTGTAAGTAGTGTATTCTACATTACGGAGCACCGCAGGACGTAGAATTCTTTTTTTTTTTATTAATTCGTTCCCACGAAATAACAATTTGTTCCCACGATATAACAATTCATAATAATTGCTGTCACATGAAAATAATTTCACTTTTATATGAAATGCATCAAACAATTTGATGCGAAAAACATCGTTTAAATATCGTTACAATTGCATGTGTAGTTTATTTCGGATTTAACTTTTATGATTTGGCCATGTTCTGTTTCCATTTTTACATTGTTATTGGTTTAATCAATATCTAGGTCATGTATTTACTTGCGAGGATATATTGTGAATACGAGTGCATGTATATAGGCTTAGAAAACAATCTGATCCTATCGTGTGAACATTAGTTTGTGTGAAGTAATGAAATACAAACTATTTAATAAGATCTCACAGTAACTTTGACTATTTACTTAAAATGAATGCAAGTTGTCTTTTTTTTTCTGTAACGAGCGGTGTTCAGTGTGATTTCACTTCCTTTACATTTGTTTGGTTGTTGCATCATCGGCGGTGACAAAGGGAAAATAAGCAATTAAATTGCTTGTTTTCCCTTTGTCATCGCCGATGGACCAACTATGGTATTCATATAGATCACGCGCATACGAAGAGGCATTTTACGGAGCCCCGCAGGGGACATGGATTTTGTATGCCCCCGCCACCGAATGGTGAGGGGGGGGGGGGGGCATATAGTGTTACCGGCGTCCTTGCTCGGATCTGCTTCACATTTCACACACGCATTATATGGTCCTCTGCCGCCCTGTGACAAATCCACATTCGTCCCGCCCCCGCTAAGCCCATGGTCAAGGTCACAGACTTGGTGTGTTTGAAACCTTAACGCTCGGGTAAATGGCTTATAATTTATGTTTCCTTGCTCGGATCTGCTTCACATTTCACACACGCATTGCTCCAATGGTGCTCTACCGCCCTGTGACAATCCACATTCGTTCCGCCCCGACTAAGCCCAAGGTGAAGGTCACAGACTGGGTGCGTTCGAAACCTTAACGCTCGGGTAAATGGCTTATAATTTATGTTTCCTTGCTCGGATCTGCTTCATATTTCACACACGCATTGCTCCAATTGTCCTCTACCGCCCTGTGACATCCAAATTCGTCCCACCCCCACTAAGCCCAGGGTCAAGGTCACATACTTGGTGCGTTCTAAACCTTAACGTTCGGGTAAATGGCTTATAATTTCTGTTTCCTTGCTCGGATCTGCTTCAGATTTCACAAACGCATTGCTCCAATGGTCCTCTGCCGCCCTGTGACAAATCCACATTCGTCCTGCCTCCGATAAGCCCAGGGTCAAGGTCACAGACTTGGTGCGTTCGAAACCTTAATGCTCGGGTAAATGGCTTATCATTTCTGTTTCCTTGCTCGGATCTGCTTCACATTTCACACACGCATTGCTCCAATGGTCCTCTGCCGCCCTGTGACAAATCCACATTCGTCCCGCCCCGCTAAGCCCAGGTTCAAGCTGACAGACTTTGTGCGTTCGAAACCTTAACGCTCGGGTAAATGGCTTATAATCAAATATGCCTCGTTTTCTTTGGCTGCCAGCGGGGGCATTCGTGTGCCGAAAGGCCACATTTCTATTTTTTTATGAATTCGTTCCCACGAAATAACAGTTCGTTCCCTCAATTTAACAATTCGTTCCATCCAATTAACAATTCGTTCCCACGATATTACAATTCGTTCCTTCGAATTAACAATTCGTTCCCACGAATTAGCAATTCGTTCCCTCAATTTAACAATTCGTTCCCTCGAATTAACAATTCGTTCCCACGATACAACAATTCGTTGCCATAAATTAACAATTCGTTCCCGTGGAATTGTTAAATTGAGGCAACGAATTGTTATTTCGTGGGAACGAATTAATAAAAAAAAAATCTATGTCCCCTGCGGGTCTCCGTAGCATTTCTCGTTCATGATCAAAACAAAATGGTTCTCGTAATCCAGGAAACCGATGTTTAATCGACAGAAAGGCATACATAATTGTAATCAGGCATTATATCAGCTGTTGCGGAAATTTAAACAGTTATTAGTGGCTAATTAAGATCCCAGATATAGAAGTATTATAATACTGGAGAAAGTCGATGACGAACCCACAATATACCCACTTTTCCAAATTACTGAGTCAGAAAAGGGTGATAATCCATGAACCGGGGGCCGAATCAAAAATCGAAATTCACTTTGCACATCTACATGCCATACGGAAGCCATATACCAAATATGACACATATACCTCATATTGTCCAACTATTACGGTTTAAAGCTTGTACATTTTAAAAGAGGGAGATAATCCATGACACTGGAATCAAATTAAAAATCACAATTCACTTTGCGCATCTATAGGTCTACGCACTACCAGGATTAGTTGCGAAGGTAACTCTTGCAATCTACTCCCGTACCGTCCGTAGCTAGAGCTACGGACGGTACGGGATTAATTGCAAGAGTTGCCGTTCGCAACTACACCAGGATGCCACATACCAACTATCAAATCTCCAGCTATTGAGGTTTAAAAATCATCATCATAATCGTCACCGTCATCATCATTGCCATCATCATCATCGTTATAATTGTCATCATCATTGCCATCATCATCATCGTTATAATTGTCATCATCGTCGTCGTCATCATCATCATCAATATCAACATCGTCGTCATCATCATCATCATCGTCAGCAGCAGCGGCGGCGGCGGTGGCGTCAACATCATCATCATCATCGTCGTCATCATCATCATCATCGTCGTCATCATCAACATCGTCGTCATCTTCATCATCAGCAGCAGCAGCAACGGCGGCGGCGGCGTCATCGTCATTATCATCATCTTCATCATCATCATCACCATGGGCATCTTCATCATCACCGTCATCGTTGTCATTATCGTTGTCATCATCATCATCATCATCATCATCATCTTCATCATCACCATCGGCATCTTCATCATCACCGTCATCGTTGTCATCATCATTATCATCATCATCTTCATCATCAACATCATTACCATCAACATCGTCATCATCACTATCATCGTCATCATCAGCATAAGCAGCAACAGCAGCAGCAGTATCGTCATCGCCATAATCATGCCATCATCAATCATCCATCATTATTACCACCGTCAACAAATTCATTGTCATCCTGTCTCTCACCACACTTTTCGTACATGGTTCCGACATCGTGCTAGGACGAATCGCTCGCTCGGCTCATGTCACACGTTTTGTCCCAGGCCGAGTGATTCGTTCCAGCACAACTTTGGACCCCTGAATTTTCGCGTACCCTTAACCCATTTCATGCTGAGGATACGCCATTTTGTTTGTGGAAAATCCTTAATATTTTCTTTATATGAGCTCAGAAATATATGTCGTGACCACCATTTGAACCGTCTCGACGAGACGGTTCAAATGAGTGGTCACAACATATACTTTAATTGAGAAAAATAAAATATTAAAAAAAATCCTAGCCGTAAAGGTGTATTCCGAATGTAATGTGTTAACTAAGATAAAGTAGGCATACACCGCCTCTGCAAACATAGAGGCAATAAGGACAATGGGTGATGGCTGAACGTTCAAACCGGTATTACATTTATGACCACATGTTGGTTAGACAAGAATACTTCGCTCGTAATTAGAAGAAGCCATATAATAAATGCCATGTGATTGTGCACCAAAGAAGATGCGCGATTTGGCATGACACCTAGCCGTGATTTTGTCCTTAAATAACTTTGAAAGTTGACGAAATTATCATAGCAAATGCGCAATTCAATTGGCTATGCACAATACATCGATAACGTTCAAAGTAATTTACGGAAAACATCTTAATTGTTGTAAATATTTTCATGAGATGTGCGATTTTTCATTAAATGTATTTACAGACAATGTGATATTTTCTGTAAATGACGTCGAAAGATGACAAAATTTTCATAGCAAATGCGTAATACTATTCCGCATTTGCTGTACAAATGTTGTCAACTTTCGATGTCATTTACGGAATATATCTTAAATTTTGTAAATCTTTTTTCATGAGATATCGCACATGTTCGTAGGTGCAAAATCACAATGGCTCGTCTCATATGAAGCACGCCATGCGATTTTGTACCTAAGAAACTGTGCGATTTTTCATTAAATGTATTTACAGAAAATGTGATATTTTCTGTAAATGACGTCGAAAGATGACGAAATTTTCATAGCAAATGCGGAATACTATTCCGCATTTGCTATAAAAATGTTGTCATCTTTCGATGTCATTTACGGAAAATATCTTAAATTTTGTAAATATTTTTTCATGAGATATCGCACATGTTCGTAGGTACAAAATCACAATAGCTCGTCTCATATGAAGCACGTCTATGACAGGCTTGTATGAATTCTGAAGCACGTTGCACTATAAAGGCGCATTGTCCACGCAGGATTGTGACGTGGCATAGCTGGTCAGCACTGGATATCATCCGGAAAGTAATCACTTCAAACTCCGCAGTCAGGAAATTATGTCGACGAATACGTGCAGACAATAATCAGATCATTCAGCAAATTGTTGTAAATAGTTTCATGAGATGTGCGATTTTTCATTAAATGTATTTACAGAAAATGTGATATTTTCTGTAAATGACGTCGAAAGATGACGAAATTTGCATAGCAAATGCGGAATACTATTCCGCATTTGCTGTGAACATTTCGTCATTTTTCGATGTCATTTACGGAAAATATCTTAAATTTTGTAAATATTTTTTCATGAGATATCGCACTCTCAGCATTTTTCATTGACGTCAGAATCATGCGCTGAAAATGGTTATGGAAGGTTGACTATCTAGAGTAGAATTATAAAAGTATAATATCGATTGGTTTGATGAGTAGTTCATGACAAGAGACCATATGTATTAAAGGTACATTCACACACAGTAGACACACACTGTTCTTTATATGAATTAAATACTATGTGTATAATTGTGTCACTATTTCACCAGTTCTAAACATTACTTTCTTTTCTTTCTTTAGCTTATATTTAACGGCGGCACTGGCTCTATGACCTTGCATGCCGTCTCCCAAGAATGGGAGAAAGAACGGAGGGAGATATTTTTGAGAGAAGCGGGTAATTCGTATTTACAGAGCAACTACGAATTATCGGTACCCATTTACAGCTGGGTGAACTGAAGCAGTGTGGATAAAGTGTCTTGCTCAAGGACACAACGCACGCCGCTAGTCAGGCTCGAACCCACTCTAAACATTATGAGTGCCCGCCATACATATATAATCATTTAGTAATATTTATTTTGCTGATAGTGACGCGCGGTGGTATCAGGCTATTTTCATATGCAAATGAGGCATGATATTTTTTAATTATTTATACTAGTTAAATGCGTAACCTGAATAATATTTTCAACATATTATAAAGTATGATCACTGCACATCAAACATAAATACAGAGAATAAATAGTAATGTCCGTTAACATTTTAAGGAAACACGGTTATCGCCCCTGATATCAGTGTGGAAATTTAAGTCTGATATGAAATGTATAATAATGCCAATCAATACGTGGGGTAATGGTGAATGAATGTTCAGTTTGCCAGAAAACATCATACCTACAGAATATACAAAAGTATCTGTCTCCCTATACTATAACCTACTGAGTGGGCATGTACCTTTAAGTTTGTGTCACGTCAAGATCACATCATAGAATTACAACAGCAAACTTACAATATTGATGTACCAGGTAACACGCTATGCATTGGCTGAATACCCACTGACTGATAACAAGTATTACTGGGTGCATAATAATATTTAGACAAGCCACATCAGCGGGGGCCAGTTCAATCTGGTAATTCTGATAGCATTACATGTCATCCGTAGAACATATAAGGCTGTTTACTGGGGATGGCTAGTCGGTGTACAAATTACTCGCTTAGCGGTAAACACTCAGGTTGGGATGGTTGTACGGTTGGGGTCCAACTGGGTGCATAATAATATTTAGACAAGCACACATCAGCGGGGCCAGTTCAATCTGGTAATTCTGATAGCATTACATGTCATCCGTAGAACATATCAAAGGACTGAAAGTCCTGAAATCCTTCGCAGCACGTGCTCAACCATTTTTAGTTAATATTTCACACAAAAAATCATATATACTCCATTTAAAATCAATATATTCGTCGAATCAGTATACATTATCAATGCTGCAAAAACAATATTTATCGAGACAGAGTATTTGGGCAGTGTATCAGAGCATTAACGGCCAAGAAAATGGAGCTGAAGAAACTTGGGAAGGGCAATAAACCTAAAAAGTGCATGAACATTACACCTGAAGAATAAGAGAAAATGTATTCATCTGGGTCTCTAGGTACAAGTACACCAAAAAGCCTTCAATTCACGATATTTTACTATTTCGGAAAAATGTTCGGTCTGCTAGGACGAGATGAAGCAAGACAATTGAAATTCGATGATATAGAGATGAAAACGACATACAATGGGGAAAAGTTTCTCGAGTTCAATGAGAGGGCAAGCAAGACCAGGGATGGGGCGAATCTGTCGAATACACGAGAGACCACACCGAAGATATTTGCAACAGACAACACCAGGTATGTTTGCTGGCCTTGTAAGCGCAAAAACATTTTTTGAGTTCTTGTGAGAATACTTGTCGAGTTAGAAAAATTGAATAACTTGAAAACTATCACAGGTTGTCATGACGATACTTGGTAGAATTCGGAGTCAAATGGTTCACTGAAGCGTATAATGTTAAATCGATCCTCAATAATAATCAGCATTCAAATATAAAGATTTTGTTTTAGTTTACAATTTTTTTATTAATTCAAATATCTCAAGAAACAGCAATACAAGGTTAGGTGCCATACGAGCGGAGGTCCGATGTATTGTTGATCAGAATACTACTTTTAGTACAACAAAAAAGTATTTTGCTTTGTTTCATACATTCTGTAAAAGAAAGTTTACTACATGTATATCATTGTTAATTAAAATAAATAGGTCCTGAATTGGCATGGAAGGAAACATCAGCGAATAAAGCTTGGTTGCGGATAACGGTAACTTGCTAATACTACTCGTGGACGGTATGGGAGCAAATTGCAAAGAGTTACCCGCTCAGCAAATATATCTGTGGGTCCAGCATGTGCAAAAAATATTTGTTTTCTTATCAATGTATTTTGTTTGAAATACGACTTAAATCCATAAATACCATCTGAAGTTGAATTTGAAGATATAATTCAGTGAATACAACTGTACTGTGAAATTTGTTGGAAAAAAACTATTATATTTTTTGTTTGAAATAAATTATCGGTCCGTCTGGCGTGTCACAATATATGAGAAACATAACATTTTTTTATGGACCAAGTATTTTCCATTTTCGAGAGACAGAGTCACCGCCTGTCAAGATTTTTGAGTATCTCAGAAGTCCGCCGACCTTCCGAGATGTTTGGCTGCTGACAGTCCATTTTCACCTGACCAGCAGTAACCATAGAACAACGATTGAAAGGCACAGAAAATGGAGCCAGTGGTATGGACATTCTTTATTATGTGAAATAATGCACTATGAGTTTTTTTTACCAATTTTTGTTTTTTTTTTAAATGTTATTTAAACATCATCATATGACACTCGAAAATCATTACGGACAAACGGCTGAATGATCCAAATGAAGTTTTATAGAAAGTTGACATTTAATATTCTCAAAATTATTTCTTTTTACACCATTTTCAACCCAACCAAATAATTTATTTTCCAAGGTATTAACCCACGCCCATGGGAGAGGGTCTTACACGTTGGCAGTCCTGGATGAAGAAGTGCTACAGGAGCTAAGCTGAAATCTTCGTCACGGTTGACAAATCACAGTTATTCAGACAAAGTCCAACAGTCACCCACTTTATCGGAAAGCAGAGTTCCCCACAAAAAAATTAAAAAAAAAAGTAATGAAAAATTACGGGACATAAAAAAATGATACCAATTCCATCAACACACATGACGCCGAAACTGTCTATCGGAGAACATCACGACAGATATCAAATATATTACAGTCTGGTCAGAAATATCGCCCCACCGAAGCACAGTTCAACTGGGTCAATTAATTTCCTCACCCCCACCGAGCAAGGCCACTGTATATGTCCCTAGTATTGGTGAATGTTTCTGCCGCCGCTTCAGAGACGGAATCGAACAAAATTCACCCTCGTCAGCGAAACACTTTTCATCTGCCCAACATCCATTTCCTGGCAACATTCTTGTCTGGCAATAAATCATTCACGGTTTCGGAACTTTGGTAGCTGTACCAAATCACATCTGAAATTTTAAATGTGATAAATGTCAATAAAATAAAGTTGTTTACGAAAATCACTTTAGTTGTATGCTAGTTGCGAACAGTAACTCATAAGTTGCAATCTACTACTCCGTAAAAACGTCCGTAGTCTGAGTTACAATTTCCAAACAGAAAGGGCTTCCTTTGCAGAATAAGCGAAATCAGATTTTAATTCCAAAACTTTAGCAGCTAATTAATTTTCTGCAGCCGTATGAGGTGGAATCGCTAACTCCGATAGACGGATGGTCAGAATGCCAAGTTACTGTTTCGGCAAAGCTAATTGTTTTAGGGATCTGTATTGTTTTACTTGAATAGTCAATGTAGCCCCAAGACTCAATAGGATTCGTGGCCTTCTCATTTGATTCGTGCCACCCCTAGAAAACAAGTGAATAAGCACATTCCGAATGAATAGGTGTTAATTGAAAATTATTTTTAGAAAGGTATTATACAAGTTGTAATCCCCAACTGTTTTTCTAAGTTACAGGATTACCATAACAATTGTGATTTACGCCACCTATTTTGTGATTTTTCTACATTATTTCCTTAATCTGGAAGAGGTGGTCTGTTTCGCATAATTTTAGGTGAATTACCTTATTGTGCACTTTCATGTGTCAAGTGTTTGAATCTTTATGTTTCGATGTATAACAATTTTCAGGTAACATTAAATCAGAATATAACACACAATATGAATGTTATGTGATTATGGGGCACGGATCCATGAGAAATAGGGGACCTAAATTGGTTGGGTTTTTAAAACACACGTAGAAATGAGATATGGAGGGTGTTTTTTGAGGGATAGTAAACAGAATTTTCAAGGCAAACACAAAATATTGTTTCCTTTATGATCATTTATTGATGAATTTTTGTTCATTTTTCCTTTGTTTGCCAATGGGAATTGAAAATGTTGCCGTTGAAGTTTACTACCGTAGTACCGATTACATGCAATAATTCAATATTAGTGTATTATGTTGTTTATTGTTTGGTTCTTCAGAACCAAAATTAAATTCAGCAGTTGTTGAAACGTGTCGAAATTATTGACAGTCCGATCCCGATGCCTGATGGATGTGCTTCATATTGTTTTTGGCCGGACGATTATAATGAAAGTTTTTGGCGGTATTAACCCTTCACTTGCTTACTATCACAATTCAATTAATAGTTAAAATGCCTGCTGCTGACTGAATATTCTACGTTTCATTTCAGTGAAATTATGCAGTTTTATGATATGTAGCATAAAATGTTCCATTTTCAGAGATACAGCAATAAATGCAGATATGAAAATGATTTGCAGAAATTGACAGTAACTTTTTCTGAATATGGTCATATTTGGATGCGACTTTTTCTCACCTGACAAACGTACTACACACGTAAAATAGCTGATTACAGGGTGGTTGTCAAACGGACAATTATCCAAGTTTGACGGTCGCTAAAAATAGGCCGGCCAGTACAAAGCCTTTAGCTTACAAGAAACGGCCTTCCAACCAAGGTAGACCAAGGGTAGAAGTTTCGCGATTATTTTAGCGGACTGTTCAATGACCAAATGTTCGCCTAACAACCATTTTCCATTTATTTATGATTTCGTTCCCAGTTCAATAAAGGTCTGATTCAGAGTCAGAATTTAATCGAATATCCTGCGCAAAAAACCATTTGTCCTTCCCGAATTCACTTTCTATAGCGGGCGCCGCATTTTCTTTCGACCTAAAACAAATTGGACCGCAAGCAAGAGCAACGGAAATTACCTTTTTTCCAGAAAAGATAAAATGACATGACCTGAGAATAGGAGGTAACAGAAAATGGTTGTACAGAAACTTTTGCAAAAACCTGTCAGAATGCCAAGGCCCCAGGGCCCAGAACAAATATTACTACCTAACTATCTTTTGAAGCGCCTCTCGGACTGAACTTGCGCCAATTCCTTACTCGACTTTTCAATACCTCAACTTCAGCAACAGTTCCCTACCAGGGGACAATTTGGAAAACAAGCCAATGTAACACCAATAATAACAAGAAAGTGACAAAACGACACCTTCGAACTATGCAGCCCTGTCGCTCTAACTTGTATCTACTGTTAAGCTCTTGGAGCACATTGTTTGCAGTAATAATGGATCGCAGCATCTCAATAGGAACAAGTATTCATTTATCCCCTCCAGCATGGCTTTCGGGAGAAGCGTAGCTGTGAACAAAGTCAACTTATTGAAATTTGTTCACGACATAGACCCTCAAACATGCAGGCAGTGGTAAGACAGGAATTGATTGTTGTAGTCATGGATTTTCGGCTAAGGCCTTTGATAAGGTAGCAACACAATAGGCCTTCCTCTACAAACTCTCATTCCTATGGCGTGGAAGGGATTAGCACTTCGGTTGGGAATAGGATCCTTTCCTTTTTAGTGGTAGGCTCTCACGGTGGTCGTCCTTGAAGGGAAAGCTTCTACGTCCGTTCCCAGTACTATCTGGTGTTCCCATCAAGGCTGCTGTGCTTGTTCCTGCTGCTTATTTCTTGTTTTATATTAATGACCTCCGCCCGGACGTACACAACCCATAGTACTTGTCCGGCGGCCTTTGCAGATGACACATTGTTTTTGTACTTAGGCTATTTACATAGCCCATCTGACTGCCAACAAACTTCAAGAAAGGACCTTCATAATCTCGAGAGATGGGAACTCCGGACTGGCAAATTGTTCTTTTTCCATTTCCTGACAATAAATGGCGAGGTTATTCCACATTACCACCAGGAACGGCTCGCTGTTTTATGCATAACTACTCTCTCCACGGCCAAATTTTTCTTTCTTCAGTTTCCTTGTATTAAGTACCTCGGGTTAACATCAGCCACCGATCTGAAGTGGAAATAAAACACATAAACTCCATCTCATTCTAAGGCCAATCAGACTCGAGGTTTTCTGAAACGTAACCCTCAGGATCAACTCTGAAGATTGTCAAAGAACGAGACTTATTAATAAATCCCTTGTTCGTCCTAAACTAAAGAATTACAGTTCCAACAGTCTGGGACCCCAAGAGTAATTAGCAAAGGAACAATTGTATGGGACTTAAACTCTGCATTAGGCTTGTACACCAACTCGAGAATGGTCCAGAGGAGGGGCTGCACAAGATGGGTTTTTCTAACCGATTATTCACAACAACAATCGAGTGTAACCGATATGCTGCACAGTTCTGGTAGTGGAGGATCACTTGAACAGAGGAGAGTCGAATGCCAGACTGAGTATTTGCCTGTACAAAATTGAGGAACAATCTTGTAGCCATAAATGAGGATAACTACGTTAACAACCGAGGGCACTGGTAGACGCCAACACCAATACCGCCAGTTGCGTGGCCGACAAAGACTACCACTCGTTCTTTCCCTTCTGTTCCCTAGAACCGTTTTGTACAGTGGAACCAACTTGCCCACTGACACACCTGCCTGGGCAGAGCTTCCGCTGGAATTCCTTAAAGGCTCAGGTCTTGGAAGGTTCAGCACTCCAGGACTCATTTAATTCTATAAACCTTCTTCTTTCTCTTTTTCATTTCTCTCTCTATTTGCTCTTCCTTCTACCGTTTCCTTAGGCCTACCTGCTCTATCTAGTCTTTTTTCGTTTTTTCCTCTGATTTTCCCCTTGCAGCCTCAACTGGTGAGTAACAAAACTATTGTGTGAGGGTTCATACCAGTATACCGGCAAACGCAAAAAAAGAAAAACCTCTAATTTCGCCTAAATTTAGTAAACCAGGTTAATAACGTTGTTTTCTATATTTATGTTAAACGGGACGGGAATCCAATCTTACTAAACCAATCAGAAAGCCAAAGACGTCCTCCTATGTTAGAATTGCACGCGCGTTAAACAGGTGCCCGATTAGGTCATTATTTTTGGGAACGTAACAAATATACGCCGAATGAGGGTCAGTGAGGGGAGGTTACTTCTCCGTCGCGTTATATCTATACGCGAACAGCAAGTGAAGGGTTAACAATATTCATTGATATCGTCGGCAAATAAAACATGTGTTAAATAAACTTACGTGTTTAAGTATGGCTTTTTATCCAAATTTAACGCCTTTTTCCCGGTTTTGTTGTGTCTGTAGTGATGTCAGCCATCTTGGTTTTTCGTGTATCGATTCAGGTGCGCGAAATGACCTTGCCAATTTGCATAAACTGAAGTCATCACAGGCGCTCGGATTGTTCAACAAAAATAATAGAGAGTCGCATTTCATCACACTATCGGATTATTTAATGATTAGGATGCATGTTTTGTTGAACGGGTATATAATAAATAGGTTATTGGATTTGTACGGAAATATATTTCGGCGTACTCGTTCGTTCGGCGGAACCTATAATTATTCAAACTCTAAGACAACGTTTCCATTGTGAAGTGCATCGTACTGCATATGCTGTGTAACGTCATTATAGATTAGTTGATGTTTTAAGTAAAATGGACACTGATTAATAATATCGATGGCTCAAGATGATTATTTAAAGCATGCGGTATGTAACTGTCAAAAAACAATGTTTCTGTTTTAAATCATCATCATTTCGCTGTCCAATGTTGGATTTTATCGAGCCATTGACCTATGACTATGTAAACGATTCTGTAATTTGTCTGCATAAAATGGCGGAAACTACTTTTCATGAGATACTAGGTTGTATCATTGCGCGTGAAAAAAAATATACTCAAATTAATACATGTCAGTTTATATTATATTAAATCAGATAAACATTTTGTAATGTAAATGTCGTAAAGAAATATTAACAACACATGTATTACACTACACAATATAATGTTAGCTCACCATCAGAACTATTTTTCATGGTGTATAACTACGTATAAATTACATGTGGAGCGGTCGATCATTGCGCTAAAAATATAACCTTCCTAACAAAATATTTGTTATGAAACACAACAGTTAATATTTTATAAAATCACAAACTGTTTTTAAAAATATAACTGTAGCTCAAAAAAAATGTAGCTGGCCAAAAATGTGAGTGACACGTTCATAATGCACCGCTCGCTTTGGAACTCTCTCACGTGGCGCAGCTAGAATCATGAAGCATGAAGTACGTTCGTTGGTCGACAATTACTCATTTGCATAAAACATGAGCGGTCCCAAAAACCGTATAAAGACTATATCCAAGCAAATATGCTTGGATAATAAGGCCGTCTGTTGGGGATGGCTAGTCGGTATACAAATTACTCGCTTGGCGGTAAACACTGTTGGGATGGTTGTTCGGTTGGGGTCCACTGGGTGTTTACCGCTGGGTCGCCTTGGGGCACCGTTTAGTAGTCTGTACACGGATGGTAACCCATGCGAGTTAGGTTAATTCCACTTTACGATACGATTGCGTGCCAATAAAAGTATGATTGCAGAATTACTACGTTGTCCGTCTTAGAGAGGTAGCAGACAAGGTTCAACTGCGATGGTGATCACAACAACGTTACAGTATCATGCACTAATTTAGATACACATATCCGGGCCACAACTACTTTCGCTAACGTTCCATTGGTCGAATTATGTCACGTGAAATTAGAGAATGTAGTCAATGCAGTCTATTCTATTATATGCGCAACACTACGGAGCCCCGCATGCGACATGGATTTTATTTTATTAATTCGTTCCCACGAAATAACAATTCGTTTCTTAAATTTAACAATTCGTTTCCTCGAATTAACAATTCGTTCCCACGATATAACAGTTTGTTCCTTCGAATTAACAATTCGTTCCCACGAAATGTTATTTCGTGGGAACGAATTGTTAAATTGAAGGAACGAATTGATAAAAAAAAAAGAATTCTACGTTAAATTCGGGGCTCCGTACAACATCTACCATAAAACGCTACCGATAAATAGAAATCCGTGCTTATGTTTTTTACATCAAATTTATCAAGCTCGGCTTGGAAACTCTGCGAGCCTCGGAATTCCACGGCGTTTCCTAGCCATGTCAGATAAACTTTATATCAAATCACACTAGCCTGGTATTCTCTACGAAAAAAAATATCAAGTTCTCATACACGGCTAGGAATTAGTAACAATTCCTCAGCTAGCCTCGGAATTCCTACGCGTTTCCCACTATTGTCTGATCAACTTGATAGCAAACGGCACTAGCCTGATATCCTCTATATACATGTACATGTAGTGAAATATAACCGTTTCCTAGCGATACACTTGATATCAAAGCACACTAGTACACTATAGACTGGTATGCTGTTTGAAAAAAACAACACTTTAGTACTTATCTCAAGTTAATCAGACACGGCTCGGTAACGGTAGGAATTCCTCGGCAAGCCTCGGACTTCCTACTCGTTTCCTAGCCATGCCTGATAAACTAACTCGATAACAAATTTCACTAATCTGATGTTCTCTTTATCACCAGGTTTAATTCTCTATATGTTATAGATAGCGACGTTGAGAACCAGGTGGAATCCGTGATGGCTTCCCACGTGACCGGCGACATTGCCAAGCGGCCGATATCCAGCGCTACCCTCGAGCTGTTTGAATACTGCTCCCTGCACAGCTACAGCCGCCGGTGCCGACAGGTTATCGACGAGTTCCGGAAGAGCCACATGGTGATGAGCGTTAGATCGCTATAAGCTGTAAACCCACTATATGAATCCACACAGACTATATAGCTAGAAACCCACACATACTGTGAATCCATACAGACTATAAACCCACACAGACTGTGAATCCACACAGACTATAAGCCCACACAGACTGTAAATCCACACCTACTACAAACCTAGTTGCGAACAATAACTCTGGCAATCTGCTCCCGTATCGTCCATAGACAGACTGTACGGGCGTAGACTGCAATAGTTACTGTTCGCAACTAACTATAACTCCAAACAGAATATAAAACCACACGAGTATTATCAACCCACATCGGTTTCTGTGGACGTTTTTTTGCCGTCGACGACCTACCCAGTGTGTACTGTCATTCGTAACTTGGTAACCATGGATACTGCATATTCTAATACAGTGGAACCCCTATAAACCGGACACTCGGGAAAATATGGATGTTTAACTTAGATGTGTTTCGCTCTTATGTATCGCTGATTACAATGACTTGTCATGATTGCAATAAACGACAATGTGTCATGAAGCTAACATGTCTGATTTACAGTGGAACCTCTCCAAACCGGACACCCTGGGGAACAGTGGAACCTCTCCAAACCGGACACCCTGGGGAACCCCCAGGGTGTCCGGTTTGGAGAGGTTCCACCCTACGTTATTGGAGATTTCACACCGAAGCATATATGATGTACACGTCGTAATAGGATGTTTGCGGCAAGTATATTTCTGAAAATAATGTCTGAGGTATTGTTCTAAATATAACTTATATACTTACTGGAACATTTAATGAGTAAAGTTATTATATATTACTATATGACTGAGCGTTTCAATCACTCTCATTGGCCGAAACACGGCCACGTGAGTATCTACAAATTTCATGTAGACCTCTGAACTGTTTGTTTACACGAATAAGCACTCTCGGACCACGAGACCGGTCCGAGATGTGTTTATTCATGTAAACAAACATATTGTTCACCTCCTTAGAGGCTTTTTGAAGAAAAAAAATGTAAATTTAAAAAACATTTTTTTTTTCAATAATTATTGAAAATTGTGTGAAACCAAAAAAAAGTGAACACTTTCACGGCCGGATATTTTGAAAAAAATATTTTAAAATTTAAAAAACATATTTTTTTTTAATAATTATTGAAAATTGTGTGAAACCCAAAAAAAGTGAACACTTTTTTTTTCGGCCAGATATTTTGAAAACAATATTTTAAAATTTAAAAAACATTTTTTTTAAATAATTATTGAAAATTGTGTGAAACCAAAAAAAAAAAAAAGTGAACAATTTTTTTTTTCGGCCGGATATTTTGAAAAAAAATGTGCAGAAAAAAGAGTCATATAATAAAACAATTATAGTCATTTGAGTCGGTGTACATGAAAAGTGTCATATAATAAAACAATTATTGTCTTGAGTCGGTGTAAATGAGATTTACGGACCCTCGAAAAGTGATGTTCACCTCCGCTGAACGTAAATCTCATGTACACCTCCTCAAAAGACAATAATTGTATATTGTCGAATGAGTCGCAATATGTGATTGAGACGATTCCTATGCGTTCATTGGTCGAGAAATTAGGGCAAACAATAATCTGTTCCATTTATTTTTTAATTAACAAAACATTCTTTGGCAATACATTAGACAATTCACTTGTGTTGTTAAACATGTTTACAATGTTAACATGGAAAATAAAAATAACTAGAGCAGCTTGAGCTGCATCAACGGTTTGAGCCTCAAACATTGATTTCATGTGTAACTAAGCTTTAGCCCAAGGTGTAAACTATCGGTTGCAAAAAGAATTTCTGAAGTTTTAGAATGAACAGTCCAACATTATTGTGTTCGCATCATCACACCGATGGGGGGCCGGTTAGCTTAGAGGTAGAGCGATGGGCTCGGAGCGAGGGATACCGGGTTCGATCCTCAGCCAAAGATTTAGCTAAAGGACAGAAATATCGACTACAGCAAAAACAATTGAAATCGAATGATAAATAACGAAGCTGACGTCACATCCGTTTGCTCTATTTTGAAAACTTGAAAAAATACGTTCATCTTTGACATCGAATAGAGCCGTAAGTAGTCAAGATATAGCTCTGAAAATTATCATCTTTCATGCGGCTGACACTCCCCTATCACCCTGGCAAGAAATTATGTTGCTGACAGTACTGTACAAATTGGAAAACGTTTGTAAAGACCACCCGTTATCAGCCGAAATTCGGCAAAATCGTTGAAAAGTATGTACATTTTTCAACTTCAAATGCATATAGCTCTTTTATTTGAGCAGACAGCCGAAAACTGTCAGCGAATCTGAGATAGAGAATTTTGTCAGCTTTCCGATGCAAAAAGAATTCTTGAAATCGGTTGGAAAATAAGGAAGTTATAGGAGTATGACGTCACTTCCGTTTCGTGGGAAGTAGCATTAACAGATATGAAAATCTCTGAGTCTCTGCTCACACTTGATCCGAATCGGCATGCAAAATTTTAAGTCGATCCGACCAGCGGTTTGGTGTAGATGGAGGGAGCCCGTAAGTCAGCGGATGATTATTTTTCGATAGTTATCGCCCCTAGATTGCAGTTTACGCCATTTGTAAATACACCTAATAAAACGGAATTTACATATGTGCAATATTCCGCCAGTGAAGTTTTCGTTTGTTTTTCACCATAGGCCTGGCACAAAGCGGGAAAGTTTTAGCTAAATGACTGAAATATCGACCGCAGCAAGAAATTTTGAAATCTATTGATAAATAACGAAGCTGACGTCACATCCGTTTGCTCTATTTTGAAAACTTGAAAAAAAGACGTTCATCTTTGACATCCAATAGAACCGGAAGTAGTCAAGATAGAGCTCTGAAAATTATCATCTTTTATGCGCCTGACACTCCCCTATCACACTGGCAAGAAATTATGTTGCTGACATTACTGTACAAATTGGAAAACGTTTGCAAAGACCACCCGTTATCAGCCGAAATTCGGCAAAAATTCGGCAAAATCGTTGAAAAGTATGTACATATTTCAACTTCAAATCCCTATAGCTCTCTTATTTGACCAGATAGCGAGAACTGTCAGCGAGGCCGAGATAGAGAATGTTGTCAGCTTTCCAATGCAAAAATAATTTTTGAAATCGGTTGGAAAATAAGGAAGTTATAGAAAGTTATAGAAAATATGACGTCACTTCCGGTTTCGTGGAAAGTGGCATTAAGATATTTCTGAAAATCTCTGATTCTCTGCTCACACTTGATCCGAATCGGCATGCAAAATTTGAAGTCGATCCGACCAGCGGTTTGGGCTGTAGACTGAACGGCTGAATAAAAAAAAAAAAAAAAAAAAAAAAAAAAAACAACGAATACAATAGGTTTTCGGCGCAGCTGAAAGCCGCCTCAAACCTAACTAGAGCAGCTTGAGCTGCATCAACGGTTTGAGCCTCAAACATTGATTTCATGTGTAACTAAGCTTTAGCCCAAGGTGTAAACTATCGGTTGCAAAAAGAATTTCTGAAGTTTTAGAATGAACAGTCCAACATTATTGTGTTCGCATCATCACACCGATGTGGAGCCGGTTAGCTTAGAGGTAGAGCGATGGACTCGGAGCGAGGGATACCGGGTTCGATCCTCAGCCAAAGTTTTAGCTAAATGACTGAAATATCGACTACAGCAAAAACAATTGAAATCGAATGATAAATAACGAAGCTGACGTCACATCCGTTTGCTCTATTTTGAAAACTTGAAAAAATACGTTCATCTTTGACATCGAATAGAGCCGTAAGTAGTCAAGATATAGCTCTGAAAATTATCATCTTTCATGCGGCTGACACTCCCCTATCACCCTGGCAAGAAATTATGTTGCTGACAGTACTGTACAAATTGGAAAACGTTTGTAAAGACCACCCGTTATCAGCCGAAATTCGGCAAAATCGTTGAAAAGTATGTACATTTGTCAACTTCAAATGCATATAGCTCTTTTATTTGAGCAGATAGCCGAAAATTGTGTCAGCTTTCCAATGCAAAAAGAATTCTTGAAATCGGTTGGAAAATAAGGAAGTTATAGGAAGTATGACGTCACTTCCGTTTTCGTGGAAAGTAGCATAAAAAGATATCTTAAAATCTCTGAGTCTCTGCTCACACTTGATCCGAATCGGCATGCAAAATTTGAAGTCGATCCGACCAGCGGTTTGGTGTAGATGGAGGGAGCCCGTAAGTCAGCGGATGATTATTTTTCGATAGTTATCGCCCTTAAATTGCAGTTTACGCCATTTGTAAATACACCTAATAAAATTAAATATGTGCAATATTCCGCCAGTGAAGTTTTCGTTTGTTTTTCACCATAGGCCTGGCACAAAGCGGGAAAGTTTTAGCTAAAGGACTGAAATATCGACCGCAACAAGAAATTTTGAAATCTATTGATAAATAACGAAGCTGACGTCACATCCGTTTGCTCTATTTTGAAAACTTGAAAAAAGACGTTCATCTTTGACATCCAATAGAACCGGAAGTAGTCAAGATAGAGCTCTGCAAATTATCATCTTTTATGCGCCTGACACTCCCCTATCACAATGGCAAGAAATTATGTTGCTGACATTACTGTACAAATTGGAAAACGTTTGTAAAGACCACCCGTTATCAGCCGAAATTCGGCAAAAAATCGGCAAAATCGTTGAAAAGTATGTACATTTTTCAACTTCAAATGCCTATAGCTCTCTTATTTGATAGCCCAGAACTGTCAGCGAGTCCGAGATAGAGAATTTTGTCAGCTTTCAAATGCAAAAAGAATTTTTGAAATCGGTTGGAAAATAAGGAAGTTATAGAAAGTATGACGTCACTTCCGGTTTCGTGGAAAGTGGCATTAAGAGATTTCTGAAAATCTCTGAGTCTCTGCTCACACTTGATCCGAATCGGCATGCAAAATTTGAAGTCGATCCGACCAGCGGTTTGGGCTGTAGACTGAACGGCTGAATAAAAAAAAAAAAAAAAAAAAAAGCAACGAATACAATAGGTTTTCGGCGCAGCTGAAAGCCGCCTCAAACCTAAATAGACAACATAGAGCAATGTTTACGGAGCCCCGCAGGCGACATGGATTTTTTTTATTAATTAGTTCCCACGAAATAACAATTCGTTCCCTCAATTTAACTATTCGTTCCCTCGAATTAACAAATCGTTCCCACGATATAACAATTCGTTCCCACGAATTATCAATTTGTTCCCACGAAATAACAATTCGTTCCCTCTAATTGACAATTCAAACTGATTCCAAGTAGTAAGGTGTTGCGTGCGTAGCTGGGCGCCAAAACAATTCGTGGGAACGAATTGTTAATTCGAGGAAACGAATTGTCAATTCGTGGGAACGAATTGTGAAATTGAGGGAACGAATTGTTTTTTCGTGGGTACGATATGTTATTTCGTGGGAACGAATTAATAAAAAAGAATTCTACGTTCCCTGTGGGAATGGTATGTGGGAATGGAATGGTAGCGTATGGTACTGTACGAGACCAAGTGGGTGGGGTAATGGGATTTTTTTAATAGGCTTTTTTTTGTGTGTCATAGGTCCGAGTCTTCCACCTGTGTGGTGAGGTGGTAGAATGCGGAACAATAAGTCGAAGGGAACTAACTGATGACACATTTCGCCTTCGATAGTTTTCCTATTACTTCGCATGTTTGTTTCCCTTTCCGTCTCTGCCCGCCAATCTCCGATGTCGATATTATATGAAACTGTGAATAAGGTCTGCTGATGCCGTTTTATGGTGGTATATTTGTACCATCTGCTTAACGTGTAACGTAAGGCCGTACAAAGTTTTTCTCTGTTAAGCGTCCGCGTGCGGATAGGTTTTGAGAGTGCTTCTGTGAAAAAACAAACAAGCTATGTAAGCTGTTTGACACTATTTACTGGTGAAGTAATATGAAAACTGATCGTATGCACGTTTTATATCCATTCATGAATTTACACTTAATAACTATAATTACAGTATTTTTTTCTAAAGTTTACTGCCTGAAATTTAAATGTATGATAAAAAACTTCCTCAACCCTTTGAGGAAGTTTTTATCATAAATTTACATTCGTTTTTTTCAAGACCTTGTTTGTTTTTACCGGATACGTAGGTAGGTTTTGGCCATCTGGGTGGACGCTTAACATAGAAAAATAATGGCATGGCCTAATAGCTAAGTCGTCTTAATACACCTTATACACTGCCACCGGCGCTAATCTTGCCATAAGTTGTCAATTTCTTTATTCCAAAATATGAAATTTGAATATTGTGCTTGAAATCAAGCAGCTGATTGGCTGAGCTTCAACTGAATTACAGCCCAGGCTCAGACAATCAAATTGCTTGATTGCGAGTTGGCATTGCCAATACATGTATATTTTCAGAAACGTTTATATTCTGGGCTAGATTAACGCATGCGGTTGTGTAACTCTCCTTAACTACTATTTACGTTCAAACGAGAAAACAAAGATATACATTGTATAGCATCAACTATTGGCATTGATTTTAGTACAAGTTATCAGGTCTTGACAATTACTGACTGGTCAAAATGAGATTTTAATGTAAAGGTTAGAGGATACCAAATGATAAAAGTAGTCCGGTATAAAAAAAAAATAGTGCGGGCGTTTTGAAGCCACATACACAGTTTGCTTGCAAATCTTGATCCATTACTACCCAGTTTCACTTGAGGAACATTTCGGGGTGCTTTTAATACCAGTTTTCAGCATATTAGTAGTATTTAAAAGAACACACTGAACCTGTTGGTCACGTGATGTAAACAGAGTTTCCGTGGCCAAGAAAATGTAAACAATATTGGGGAATATGACGAGGTTGCATATTTCTTTCTTAGGAGTAAGTGAACCTATTGTTTAATTCATGCAGAACCAGTACAGACTTGCTGCAGGTCATGTACAAGTAGGTCCCACAGTATCCATGCGAATAGTGAAAGTAGGAGAGACTGGCCTTATTGGATGGCATTCGGTTAAATTATATAGTAAAACTATTTGGTGTGGTCTAACCTAAAGTCGCCATACCGTCATACCAATATGACGTGACAAAGGTGTAGAATCAAATTAAACATCGATGTCAATAGTGGACAGTATAATGTACTGACGCAAGTTCGTGTTTAATTAGTTATCTCGTTCAGTTCATTATGGTTTCGATCGGATATGAGCTACGAAGTCGTCTTAACGCGATAATTAGGTAGTTGAGACGACGTATTTATAAGTTGTATGACGTTATGTGAATGGTAGAATATGTCAAATGATTCAAAGTACGTATTCTTTTATAGTGTCCGTTATAAATCCGTTGCATATTAAGGAAAATATCAAATAATACTTACTTTGGAGTGGGCGACGTTGTTGTTGTTGTAACCACGTGAGGATGCACCTTGAATAGCGAATGTCTGTTCTATTGTGGAACCTCTCTAAACCGGAATCCCTTGGTTAGAGCGCAGTGGGAGCATGCGATGGGTAATTTAACGATCGGGATTCACCCTTACCAGAATCCCGACTGTAGCATATTTAACCAACATTGCAAAGTATACTTTTATCGCAAAGTATACTTTGAGGGAGTAATCATAATTTTCCTGAAATGCATTATTTCATATAGAACTACCGACTGCATATATTTGATGATTAAAAGTATGCAGAATTATTATACTGAATTTATTACATTAGCACAGCCAAAATGGCTGTGATAATGTAATAAATTCAGTATAATAAAAATTAATAAATTTATCCTAAACTTGAAAATTTCTCCCTCAAAGTATACTTTGCTAGAAATGTATACTTTGCAATGTTGGTAAAATCGGCTACTGGTTTGGCCATCAAGCACGTCGTTGATATTATTGTATGCTACAGGTGAATATTGTTATGTGAGTATTACGATTATTCGTAATCCTATTTTAGGGGAAGGGGCCACGTGACTTTGGTGTGGTATGGACCTGGCAACAGGTCAGGTGATTCTAATTTCAGGGCTGATTTAATACCGGTAATACCCCCCCCCCCCCACACACACACACACACACACACACACACACCCACAATGTAGCAGGTTGAATACGGGATCGAACCAGTTGGCCCGGCCTTAAATGACTTCAGCTGTTGATAGGCCGTTAAACACCAGTACAGCAAATCAAATCAAATCGGGTTAGAGCGAGATTCCATTTTAATTCATAATACATGTGTAGTCTAAGACTTGATCCATTACTACCCAGCTTCACTTGAGGAACATTTCGGGGTGCTTTTAATACCAGTTTTCAGCATATTAGTAGTATTTAAAAGAACACACTGAACCTGTTGGTCACGTGATGTAAACAGAGTTTCAGTGGCCAAGAAAATGTAAACAATATTGGGGAATATGACGAGGTTGCATATTTCTTTCTTAGGAGTAAGTGAACCTATTGTTTAATTCATGCAGAACCAGTACAGACTTGCTGCAGGTCATGTACAAGTAGGTCCCACAGTATCCATGCGAATAGTGAAAGTAGGAGAGACTGGCCTTATTGGATGGCATTCGGTTAAATTATATAGTAAAACTATTTGGTGTGGTCTAACCTAGACATAGCACTATGGCTTTCACTACCGTTACAGCCATAGACCTCACAGATACCTACTGTAGCGACTTGATTTCAAGATTTGAAATCTGTCGATTATTGTCTAAATACGCGTCTAATGGTGCTAAACCAGCAGTGCAAAGCCAGAAATTATATTAAATAGCCTGTATGAGTTACAATGGGTGACTTGCCTATTAAAATAAAGTGTTTATCGCTCCTTTTGTCCGACTACATAAATTGTACAAAGTTTACACGCTATTGTCGCCATTTTGCCGAAGAATTTCCGGCAGAATAAATTAACTTCCGTAATTCTGTTTTTAGTCCGGAGGCCAAAGGCCGATTTTGGGGCTTAACTTCGTTTTGAATAACGAAGTTAATTGAATAATTTTTTTACTACTGATTTTGCCTATGTAGACATTCTAGTTTTATAATCCGACTGATGCAAATCTGTTACCCTTGAGTATTTGGAGAAATCTGCATAAATTCAAGATGGCTGCCACCAAGATATATTGTGCGATATAATTGCATCCCCAGGAGGAAATTAAACCATCTAAGAGAGTATAATGAATGTATTAACGCGTTGACACAAACGGGCAATTTTAAAATTCAATTCCTTAACAGCATATATAAAAAATCCAAGATGGCCGCCAAACATTTTACATACTTTCATTAATTCGTCATATCAAAGAATATACGTTTTTTAATTATGTGTTTAAAACAATGAATGTGTGTTTTTTAACTTTGATGTGAAATTATATACTAATCTATATAACACAAGTCCAAGATGGCAGCCATATATGAATATATTACAATGTACTTGCAACCGTATCTTAATATAAGAAACACTATATACTTGCAATCATATCAGAGCGAATTTGCATACCAATATTGTATTTAGGTATATAATTATTCCAATACATTGGGTATGTATTTAGACACATGTTTCAATCGCATTAGTCCAAGGTGACCACCAAATATCATATTACCTGATAACTAACTTGTGTAGTAAATAGCTTTTGTAATTACACCTTGATATACACCATTAGACAGCATCGGCAATAACGTAAGTCTAATATGGCCGCCGGATAAGAATATAGTACCTTATAATAGTAATACAATTATATTATAACATAAGATTTAAACTCGTGCATTGAGTTAGATATTTTGATATTGTTTTGTCTTGTCTTGTCATTACATAGCAGCATTCATACTTCTATTGTTGGCAGGGAGATATATTGTACTTCCCAATTTGTAAAAACACCAGATGTCGTCGTTTATATCATTGGCTCCAAAAACGCAAATGCTAAATGTGATTTACTGTGCAACATCGCATGAAATGGCTCCTCTAGATAGTGTCATTAACAACTTGAGTGTCTGCATATAGCAATTGAATAAGTACAAATGGATGATACGTCTATATATTTCTGTCACAATCGGTGACTACGTACAATAACATAGTTCAGCCATCCAGTAGCTTATTCCAGTTTCTGACTACCATTACGTGCTTTCAACCTACTTAGTACAACCACATAGCTGATAGTATTGGCCACATGTTTTCTTTCTGTGAAAGTAGTCAGTTTCCACAAAGCGGCTGTATGCACATGATGGTTGATGTACACCACTTTAATATCACTTATTACTTTGTAAGCTGCAAGTAATTGATGTGTTTTCAGACCACTATCGCCGATGTAGAGCAACATATTTATATGATGAGGTAAAGTATGTACACATGTACATCAATTTTCTCTGTGTATTGTTTCAAAGATAAGCAATACAAATACTTTATTTGTGTCGAATTATTGTGTAGTTATATGCCATTTAATGAGTTTTACTTATTTAAACATATGACAGAATTCAGCATCTGTGAATGCATATGATATGTGAAAACTAAGACATGACGCCGTCAGTATACATAAATGTGGATCAAAGAAAACAACCGTAATCACAAATATAATAATTTCGAGAAGAACATGGAGATGCTATATATTAAATACCACAGGTAGGACACAGCTAATATAAATGTGATTGATATTATATGACAGACAATCTAGTTGTGCCACTACTAAATACTCACGGTAACAAAAACGATTATAGTACATGCAGACAGCAATGCACATGGTACACAACCATATATAGAACGTGACAAACTTCAAAGTACCATAATATGGATATGAGGCATACAGTATTCACGCAATTTGATAGACTAATATGAAAATGCTGTTTGTGTCATCATAATTGTACATGTATCATTGTTTTCTTATAGTTATATTTACAATATTAGCTTTCAATTACGGAAACCGATACATTTTGTGTAATTAATGTCTTTTTGTGTACAGTATACATGCATTAATCATTTTTTATTCATCATTGCCTTGTATAATACTGTCCTTTTCACTTATGATGGAGAGGTTTGCAGGAGAAATTATATGGTGTTTAATCAGGTTCATCCACCCAACTGGACTGTTTTGACAATACCAAAGCGGCATCCTTGTTGTCATGTCTTCGTGTATTGCACTTCAATATGATTGTTTTTTTTTAATGTTTGGACTGTTGGGTAATAGTTGTTGTCCATGTATACTGCATCTCTAGAGCCTCCATTAGCCATATATTTATTTCCTTTGAAATGTAATATTTAATCATTACACGATATGATTGCCATTGCGAGGTAATTTATCTTTATATATACGTCTGCCATGTATATAAGTATCTAAGAGATATATTTACTTATAATCCTAGTAATTATATGCAATTTGTTCAATATAAGGTAACATTATTTTTATATTTGGCGGCCATCTATGATTTCTGCTATTGGTAGTTATCTAATTGTATTCCTAAGTTAGTAAAAACGTTCATAGTATACATAACTTCAGTACTTTTATTCCAATTTACTACGATATGACATCGATGTGCAATTATATACTTAATTATTATTCTCTGTGATGATCGTCATGGGATAATTTCTGTGTATATTTGCGGCCATCTTGGACTTTCGTTCTTCACAAATGTGTCTAGTTACTATCAAATTTACTGTAAGCGTTTATCATATCAATATATCCAAGATTATTATACATGTTTTCATATGGAGTGTACGTGGGAGCAGTCATATGCAAAATATCATGTTACGTTTGGCGGCCATGTTGGATTTTTACCATTTAACAGTGAATTGAAATTTAATGTTGATCACTTATCTCGATAAGTCAAGTAAATCCACTTTATGCTGTTAATGTATGCTAATACCTCATGTGGAAACAACTACATATGACACACTATAACTGTTTGGCAGCCATTTTGGATTTATGCAAATTTCTCAAAATGATCAAAGATGACATAGTGTCATCAGTCGGATTCTTGATGTTGATGATCTGCGCAATCAAAATCGCCAATAAAAAAAAATATTTTATTCCAAATAAAGTTAAGCTCCTGCATGGAACGTGCCATACACTTGGCTGCCAGACTATCTGACATCTGAGCGGGAAACCCCCACATACGTCAATCGATTTCATTGGTCGGTTACTTTGCAGATTTCCGATATTGTACCTCGGAAATAAAATGGCGACGGTGATAAACTGAACGTGTTATGCACGCTGTTTTACAAAGAAATGTTGAGAAATAACTAGTAAGGAAAGTAGTTGCATATAAATTATGAATGAAATTTGGTGTATTAATATTATTTAAACGTATTGTCAGATGATTTCGGTATCGTACAGTTCACGAAGTGTCAAAATTATGCGCGTATTCGTATCGAGTATTCGAGTTTAGAGTTCGCTATGTCACCCAATGGGATGGAAGCCAGTCTCTATAGCAAAGCAAATAATAAATGAAAAAAGTCAGATAATGAAAAATAGAAGTTAAACATGATATAGAGACATGGCATGTTAGTCTAGGTCTAACCTAAAGTCGCCATACCGTCATACCAATATGACGTGACAAAGGTGTAGAATCAAATTAAACATCGATGTCAATAGTGGACAGTATAATGTACTGACGCAAGTTCGTGTTTAATTAGTTATCTCGTTCAGTTCATTATGGTTTCGATCGGATATGAGCTACGAAGTCGTCTTAACGCGATAATTAGGTAGTTGAGACGATGTATTTATAAGTTGTATGACGTTATGTGAATGGTAGAATATGTCAAATGATTCAAAGTACGTATTCTTTTATAGTGTCCGTTATAAATCCGTTGCATAGTAAGGAAAATATCAAATAATACTTACTTTGGAGTGGGCGACGTTGTTGTTGTTGTAACCACGTGAGGATGCACCTTGAATAGCGAATGTCTGTTCTATTGTGGAACCTCTCTAAACCGGAATCCCTTGGCTAGAGCGCAGTGGGAGCATGCGATGGGTAATTTAACGATCGGGATTCACCCTTACCAGAATCCCGACTGTAGCATATTTAACCAACATTGCAAAGTATACTTTTATCGCAAAGTATACTTTGAGGGGGTAATCATATATTTTCCTGAAATGCATTATTTCATATAGAACTACCGACTGCATATATTTGATGATTAAAAGTATGCAGAATTATTATACTGAATTTATTACATTAGCACAGTTGGCCCGGCCTTAAATGACTTTAGCTGTTGATAGGCCGTTAAACACCAATACAGCAAATCAAATCAAATCGGGTTAGAGCGAGATTCCATTGTAATTCATAATACATGTGTAGTCAAAGACCAGTTTGCGTGTTTTGCGATCATGAACTTACATTATATGGTATGTGACTGTAGGAAAATGGCTTATGGGTTTTTCGACCAGGGTAGATCCAGATCAGCCTGTCATCCATGCAGTCTCATCAGGATCTGTTCAGTTTGGCATTACATCAATTAAACACCCGTCATGCTTATCCGGCCAAATAATAAGAGTGTGCTATTGCACCAGGGGCCCGTTTCACTAAACTTCGTACGACTAAAATGTTCGTAAGTGCAAAATTATGATAGTCTGTAAATTTCACATTAACAATTTTTTCTTGTAAATAATTATTGAATTTACATTTATTGAGCATAGGCTGCATATGCAGCCTATGCTCAATAAATGTAAATCCATAAATTGACATTTACAGACGATCTTAAATTTGAACTTACGAATATTTTAGTCGTAAGAAGTTTAGTGAAACGGGCTACAGGAGCTCCACTGGTAACTAATCACATATGACCCATTTCTCCAGTCACAACCACATCATATACGTTACACAGGGAAACAGATTTGTAGGGTGTAGACACATCCTTAATTGGTACCTTGAATGTTCTACAGTCACATGATCAAGGTGCATTATCACGTGGTTACAACAGCAACAACAATGGCTGAAAGTGTTGAAAGCGCGCCCACTCCAAAGTAAGTATTATTTAATAGTTTCCTTAATATGCAACGGAATTTGATGAAATATGACGCAGCAAACGCGTCCTCGTGAGCTGCATTTAGTGTTCGGCACATACACGGGTGGGAAACCACCAGACCTTCCCAATATTGTGTATGTGGAAAGCTGTCCGGTGGCAACTTCCGTGAACGTCCGGTGGCCCAAAAACTTTGTAAACAAGGTGAGTACGAGTGACATTTTTATATTTATTTCATACACGTGGGCCCTTTCTCGAAAATCGGGCTCTGTTCTGCAGTAGATATATATGTCTTCTTTGTGTACAAAGTGATTTTGGCACGAATTTATGTAATTTGTAGAAGTTGGAACTGTTCTACGATGGTAGGTCTGTCCGAGTTGCACGTGGTGTTTCATATTTGAACTAAGTTTCCCAATATATTTACGAATTTCGACACCCTGCCCGGTGTATACAACACAAGAACCATCTTAACATCGGTTCTGACAAAAAACAATCACCGATTTACACTTTATTCCATAGTTACGGCCATTTTTTCCATAGTGAAAGTCTGGTGGAAACGGAGAACGTCTGGTGGCAATGGGATTCAGTGCCAATTATGACTTTTTTTTGTCGAAACATGGGTAGGCACGCTTCAGGTCCTATGACTTCACCAATTTTCGACCGATATTGACATAACTGATATCGTCGTGTCCCTTATAAATAGGAGTTTTCAGTTGTGTTGGAAGAAACGGGGTGTGCTAACTAAGGAATGCGCAGGAGTGGCCGGAACACCAATTTCAGAATCGATTTTCTTTGCTACCATATTTATGTATTCCGTATTGCCCGCCTGTCAGAGGCGCACCCATTCAAGCCACAAGACAAGAAGGGTAGTGTCCACGGAACGCCCCGCCAGAAATGTACCTGGTCTATTGAAAAAATTCCCAAACCAAAAACCAATGGGGCTTGCTATATACACATGGCCATCATGCTAGCACAAAACCCAGCACGCACGCCCATATGTGTCCCATGTAGATTGCTAGCTGGGAACCAACAAAGCGGCCGGTCGTGGCCTGTGTTTGCAGGTGGAGGAAAGCCCGAGTGCCGGGAGTAAAACCACCGCAAGCTTGCACGAAACATACGAAACCGTAAAGACGTATCTAGGTACAAGCACTGATCCATTGGTCTACCAGTTCACGATCGTGTAAAGTTTCCTGATAAAACAGACAACCTGCCCACGGAGTATAAAGATACTTCTCCTACGTTTACCACCGTCCAATAAGACCCATTGATTTTCCGAATCTAACTTGTTCTACCTTACGTTGCATTGCAAAGTTCAAAACCTAGATAGTACATGCACTTTACCTGAAATACTTGAGTTTAGAAAAAAAAAACATGCAGAACAAAAATCATGTTTCTTGAAACAATTTGGCAGCGAAAGAGTTAAGCCAGCGAGGTGATGTGGGTGTCATGAAAAATTAGCGTGGGATATCTTATTTACCGACAGCAACAACAACAACATCATACAAGTTCTCAATTCATAGCTGGATATGTAGCTTTTCTAAATACAATGTATCGTCATTTGAGCTCTGATTTTGGCACCGTTGTCTATTCCATAGATAATAAGTGGGCTCAGTATGAACCCATTGACCCGGCCTTAGATGACCCTGGTAAATGATCGGCCATTAAACCCAAACAAACCACAGACACAGGGCTATTAAATGCGGTCACTGGTGAAATCCCATTGCCACCAGACGTTCACCGTTTCCACCAAACTTTCACTATGGAAAAAATGGCCGTAACTTTGAAATACCGTGTAAATCGGTGATTGTTTTTCGTCAGGACCGATGTTAAGGGGGTTCTTGTGTTGTATACACCGGACAGGGTGTCGAAATTCGTAAATATATTGGGAAACTTAGCTCAAATATGAAACACAACGTGCAACTCGGACCGACCTACCATCGTAGAACAGTTCCAACTTCTACAAATTACATAAATTCGTGTATATCACATATATATCTACTGCAGAACAGAGCCCGATTTTCGAGAAAGGGCCCACGTGTATAAAATAAATATAAAAATGTCACTCGTACTCACCTTGTTTACAAAGTTTTTGGACGTTCACGGAAGTTGCCACCGGACAGCTTTCCACATACACAATATTTGGAAGGTCTGGTGGTTTCCCACCCGTGACATACTTATGTCGTTTTTGCTTAAAATTGAATCGACGTGATCATACACCTTGATGTTATAAACAAATTATACAAATTATCGTTTTCTTTTGCCTGTTGCATCATTTCATCGTTTTCTGACGCAACAATTCGAAAACTGAATGACGTTATCTCCTTCTAGTTATATATTCTAAATTAGCGACATATGGTTTTAAAATTAGCAACTGTGACACTAGTCTATGTACCTCACGGCGCTTGTGACCGGTGTAGCCATTGATCATCGCCCGGGCATTCTGCGCAGTCTGACCAAGTCGTGCACTGTTCTGACTGTACATGCTGTACATAGTATACATGTGTGGCATGATGAATCAGCTCAGGACCTGCGTAACAATTATAATAGTAATATCTGGTTCATTTGTCGACCAACGTCCAACATACCCTGGGAGGTCCCTAGGGTGTCCGGCTTAGAGAGGTTTCACTGTAGATCAGGCATTTGATCATTCTGAGTCATAGGTATGTGCTATGCGATCATGAACAGACATTATCACCTGAGCTAAATGACCAAGAAACTCATCAAAAATAAGATCACAGGTGTTTTCTTGGTGTCAGGTTTAGAGAGGTTCCACTGTATATAATATACTGTGGATTTACAGTGTAACCTCTCTAAACCGGACACCCTGGAAACATCCCAGGGTGTCCGGTTTAGAGAGGTTCCACTGGGAATCTTGCATATAACTACTTCAAGACTCGCGTGGATGCTTTGCGATCATGAACTCACATTATCCTCGGAGATAAGTGGCAACGAAGCATATGACAATTAAGCACAACTTACTTGTCTCTCTGTCCGGTTTACAGAGGTTCAACTGTATATACTTGTTTCAACTCAGTAGTACAATATTTTACTGGCTGAATGACAAACTGTGGAGCGCCTGATCTGCAGCTGCAATGGGCGTATATCCCATAAGCCACATTTCTCCAAACACATATACAACAGGAACAGGTGGTAGATCTACATATTCTAATCAATATATACGTATGTGACGTACCATGACGAAATGGATCCAGCTAGTGTAGCCCCAGATAAGCATAAACAACCATTGTCAGATAAATAACCCGCCTTTCTTTGTCGCAGACAGCGTATATTGGATAGTTCACTGATGGAAAGCGAATATATAACCGCGCGGGTTGATCTGGATCTACACTGGTCACATATACAATAAGCCCGTTTCTGTCAGATCACGGATCATACGCGACCTGCCACGACAATAAAAGGTTTATTGAGTGTTTGAACCATGTGGCTCCCAGGCTAGCATACTTGATTAACTTGAAACGGATCTAAAATATCGCAAAAGCAATAGCGACCAGTGTAGCCCCTGCGGTAGCGCCGTCTGATCAGGGGCTACACTGGTCGCTACAAAATAAGCAGTTTTTCGCGTCACGATGAATCACATATTTTCAAATTCTCCATACATAGAAATGGCATTGATATTCCGGTACGTAATTGGCACAATACGCACTTAGACAACTTTATTGACAATCAGGTGTAGCGACTATCTATTGTCATCGTGGAACGATACGAGCCGACTCGAGGACAACATATGTCCGTACGTATATGCATAACTTAACATTCATTGCGAATTTCGTTTTACATGTACACCAAGATCTATGTATTTATCAAAATTTAATTTGTTTTTACTGTTTTGCTATTCTTCTTTGCTATTAAAGGTACATGCCCACTCAGTAGGCACAAACGTTCTTTGTATCAGAGACATCATCTGAGACATTTCCTGGCAAACTAAACATTAATTCACCATTTCCCCATGTGTTGATTTATTATACTTTTTATATCAGACGTAAATTTTCACACTGATATCAGGAGCGATAACCGCGTGGCCTTAAAATGTTAACGGATATTACTATATATTCTTTTTTATTTCCATACATAGTCATATACAAATAATAAATGAGTTACAAGCAGTTTAACAACCTGAATTTATAGGTTACACTCCTTGTTTGCAATCAACTATGAGTACATGTATTGTAAATAATTATAGATTAACGTATTGTTCATACATGGTTAGGTTGGATTTATTTAAGAATGTTATTTAGATGAGAGAATAGAGTTTAAAATGAGATATGGTGAAATAGGTTTAGTGAATAATAATTGAGCAACACATCACGATACAATACTATTACGGTATATGCTGTTATACCTAACTGTAATATTTGTATTTATAATCAGAAGGTTCGTGTATCTCTAAATGAGTGTTAGTCTAATTGGATAACATTCCATTTTCGTTCATGAACTATGAGCTTATTTCTATTCATTGCAATTTCTTTTTCAATATTTTGTGTTGCCTTTAGGTAAGACATAAACTCTGGAAATTTAGGTTCCGTGTTTCGTATTTTACATGTATATATAAAGTATTTTCCTAGTATGATACAAAAGTTGAAATATTCTTTGTATTTATTTTCTGATGTGCAATGATCATACTTAACACTCTGTCGAAAATACTATTTTTTAGGTGACGCATTTAATTTGTATGAATAAGTAAAAAATATAATGCCGCATTTGCATATGAAAATAGCCTGATACCACCGTGCGTCACTGTCAGTAAAATAAATATTACTAAATGATTATATCTGTATAGCGGGCACTCGTAATCTTTAGAGCTGGTGTAATAGTCACACAATTATACACTCATTTAATTCCTATAAAGAACAGTTTGTGCCTACTGAGTGGGCATGTACCTTTAACCCTTTGAACCCGAAATCCCGCAATAGCGGTTTATGCAAAAAGTGCAGATCCAGATGAGCCGGCTCGTAACGAGCCGTCTCATCAGGATCTGCACTTTTTGAAAGTAATTTTAATATTTCTTAGAACAAAAACAAGAAAATCATTTTGTGACCATTGGATTGGTCGGAACATTAGCATATCACAGTCCATTCCAGTTCCTTAGGGTTGAAAGGGTTCATGCTATAACGTACACATATGAATTGCACCACGCTAGTGTAAAACTGTAAAAGTGCTGTAAATATCAAAACGTAGTACAATAGTTTGGGGGTATTTGACTTGGAATTTACTTATTTATTAACCCTTTCAACCCTAATTATCTGGAATGGACTGTGATATGATCATTTTCCGACCAATCCAATCGTCACCAAATTATTTTCGGACTGGTCCATTTATGAAAAGGAGGTGTTTATGTTCTAAAGAATATGAAAATTACTTGCAAACAGTGTAGATCCTGATGAGACGGCTCGTTACGAGCCGGCTCATCTGGATCTGCACTGTTTGCATGAACCGATATAGCGGGCTTTCGGGTTCAAAGGGTTAAATGTTATTTAGTTACTTGGCGGACAATTACATGTACAATTCACAGTTATTAAACATTGTAATTTACCTTCAATCTCATATTATTTGAGAAAACGTCTAACATAAATGTACCACTACCTGTTTTCTTAACATTTCATCAGAATATACACACGTCATAAATACAGATTATATATCATAAGATTGAGGATGAGTTTGATTTTTCTAAAGGTCAAAATAAAACAAATATTAATAGGTCTATGTGTTCAAGCACATACTGTAAATATTTCTTATAAAATTTAAACAGCTTGTAGCAAATCGATGTGTATATAGCTTTATATAATTATATACAATGCACATTTATTATTTTCAAATATTACTTTTGTGTACATTTCATATGTGTATTTCATCTGACGTATGTTGTTGTCACGTACGTCAAAGTGACTGGACATGTCCGTTTCCGCGAAAGAAAATCCCGCAAAAACAATAAACAAACAACATAAAAACAACGTCTATACTACGATTAATCCCGTGACGTCATACAGGTGCACTCGGAACAGGACGCGACCTGGCGTTGTTATGACTGTAGTATCGCATCTTCCGTTGGGTCGTGTAATAAACAAGGTGTCTGATCATGTGGTACTAACAACAACAACAACAACAACAACAACAAGTAATGAAACTTCCAGAATCCATCCGATTCAAAGTACGTATTCTTTTATATTGTCCTTATTACGTAACGGATTTTGATGAAATTGTTAAGCTGCATTTGTTGGTCTCTGTATGTTGGTCCAAACTTCTGTCTTTTTTGCGAAGAATCGATTTCCGTGTCTTCCGACACGAAAACGATATAAGTCTGTGTCAAACTCCCTGGACTACCAAATGACTACCAAATGCAGCTCACGAAGACGTGTTTGCTGATCCATATGCCATCAAAATCCGTTGCATATTAAGGAAATATCAAATAATAATTACTTTGGAGAGGGCGAGCTTTCAACACTTTCAGCCGTTGTTGTTGTTGTTGTTGTAACCACGTGATCATGAACGTTGATAAACTGGGGCCCGTTTCACTAAACTTCGTACGACTAAAATGTTCGTACGTGCAACATTATGATAGTCTGTAAATTTCACATTACCAATGTTTTCTTGTAAACAATTATTGGATTTAAATTTATTGAGCATAGGCTGCAAATGCAGCCTATGTTCAATAAATGTAAATCCACCAATTGAGATTTCCAATTTGCAATTTGCACGAACATTTTAGTCGTACGAAGTTGAGTGAAACGGGCCCCAGGTGGACGAATCGGACTTAAGACCAAGTAATAGGCCCATCCGACACAGAGTTACCCACCCACCTATATATGTTGACTGTATAGCGTTTTCGTGAAATAGTCTAACAGAAATAGGTGCGATGGGTCTTTTTTCGAAATGGTTATTTACTAGGTCCTAGATCTACGGAGCCCAACAGGGGATGTAGAATATTTTTTTACTGATTCCTTCCCACGAAATAACAATTCGTTCCCACGAAATATCAATTCGTTACCTCAACTTAACAATTCGTTCCCACGAATTAACAATTGTTAATTCGAGGGAACGAAATGTTATATCGTGGGGACGAATTGTTAATTCGAGGGGAACGAATTGTTAAATTGATGGAACGAATTGTTATTTCGTGGGAACGAATTAATAAAAAAGATCCATGTCCCCTACGGGGCTCCGTATAGGTCCGAGTCTTCCACATGCGGTGTAATATTGTCCGGCCGGCTCTCGCATTGCTAGTTGCCCAAAACTTGTTTCAATATAATGACATCAAAGATTAAGAAATAGTTCAAAGCTCACATCATGAGGAATTACGGCTTTCAAACGCCGCAAATTCTCTGAACTCTATTTGTTTGTTTAATCAAATTAATTAAAAGAAACATGTGATGCGATAACAGGGGCAATTTAACAGCCGGGCCGCTTTATGCACTTTATTCCGCAACCGTTTTGTAATATTGGATTTATTTCGATCGTTGTTTGAAAATCCGACAAAGAAGCAAGTGTGAGCTCTGCTCATTTCTCTCACCTATAAACTATAAGTGTTTCGGCTTTCATCGGTATAACTATATATATATATATATAGCCTTGCTCTGGGAGCCGTTTCACTAAACTTCTTACGACTACAATGTTCGTAAGTGCAAAATTATAATAGTCCGTGCATTTCACATTAACAATGTTTTCTTGTAAACAATGATTGGATTTACATTTATTGAGCATAGGCTGCATATGCAGCCTATACTCAATAAATGTAAATCCATCAATTGAAATTTCCAGACGATCCTAAATGTGTACGTACGAAGATTTTAGTCGTACGAAGTTTAGTGAAACGGGCCCCCGGTTACTAAGACCATCTACAGCAGTTGTACATACATACATGTATAGTTCGGTTCTAATGAAACAATACCACATACATTATATACCTCATCATATATCTCATCATATGGTCAACTTTTGTGTTACTTCATTATGATAATACTTGCCATTACATATACAAATTATGAATGTTCTTTGTTTACATAATAAACATTGTTGAAATAAATATGACACAATCAGCAAAGTACTACTTGCATGGAACGACACATCGAACTCACTGTAGAATAGATGAGTATCGGATTAATAATTCATCATTCAGTCATAATATTACCTTTGTATCCGGTTCAAATAGTTTGTCTTAACATTTCTTTATCATTTCCCGATGCTATCGATCGCGTTTCAATATTCGACAGTTTTCGACCAATTTTCACGAATTCTTTGAAATACCAGTAATGTCATACATTGAATACTGTGACGTCATACCATAAAAGTAATGGCGTCCTTTGTTAGAATATATCATGAGCAAAATGCTACACTGTATTACTTTGTAATAGACTTTAGTTTGAATGATTATCTTGCTTAGAACACTAGTTATGTATATTTACAGACAACATGCTTTGACAGCACTTCAGAATCATTTCCATTGGACATGATTCTGAAGTGCTGTCAAACCATGTTTTAAGCAAGTGGGGACATATATTTTGAACCACCCTGTATATGGGTTCTATTTTTTGCCGGCTGCCGAACACTAGCAAAGATCGGTGGAGGGAACACCCATGTCGTCATTCGTCAACACAGTGCGTATGTGCCGTGAAACACGGTGCCGTGAAACATTTTTGATATCCTGTCAATACGACCTAATGACTGAGTATGAATATGTGCGGTGGCTGGGGTTATTGTTTTGCATTTTAAAGCAATTTGTAGGTGTTGACGAGATAAATAGAATAGTTGATTAGTGCCGTGAATGGGAAAACATATCTGGCGCGGCACGGAAACGGGATGTGCTCGGTAGAGCCTCAATCCATCCCGTTTCCTAAGCCTTGCCAGATATTTTTTCCCATTCACGGCACTAACCTACTATTCTCTATCTATTTTCCTTATTTCTGAACCAAAGTATATGTTGTGACCACTCATTTGAACCGTCTCGGCGAGACGATTCAAATGAGTGGTCACAACATATACGTCTGATGAGAAATAAAGAAATTCTTGAGCCTTGCCAGATATTTTTTCCCATTCTACCTACTGTTATGATATGTAAGGGTTAGTTCCCCTGATGTATTTAATACCAGCACACGGCTGCAGTGGCCCCTCACTTTTACTTAAACCACACTAGTAAACAGTCATGATGTTATATGTATATTAAAGTGATTAGTTAGAATACAGAAGTCATTCTTTCGTCCAACACCACATACAAGATACAGGATAACATTACATGGTGTCAGAAGTTAAAAAGCGGACTTATTAAATTAATATAAAATATATTTGGATTTAATTAACCGTGAAATGGAATTAACCGGAATTCCAGCGCCCAGAATGGACTGGGGTGCCACAAACCTCCCGGAGGCATGGGAGAAATTCCAGGCACACGTGGATCTGATGTTTAAAGGACCACTCAAGGGCAAAGAAGAAGCCGAAAAAGTGACATACTTATTGTTATGGGTCGGTGACAAGGGGCGCGAGATACATAGAACATGGACACTCTCAGCAGACGACAATGAGGATATCACCATCATATACGAGAAATTCCAGTCGTACGTTCGACCGAAGCTGAACCCAATTTTGGTTTTCGGACGTTATAAATTTTACAACGAGACACAGGGTTCCGACACGATCGAAGAATTTTTAACACGATTAAAATTGTCTGTTAAAGACTGTGTATTTGGGGACGCCGCCGACGACATGATCCGAGATAGAATTGTGTTCGGCACAAACTCACTAAGGGTACGCGAACGTCTCATTAACGAAGGCGCGAACCTCACACTCGAGAAGGCCGTCGACATAGCACAGAGCCATCAATACTCCCAAGAAGAATTGAAGCAAATAGATAGCACTTCAAACGTGCATGCTGTGCGCAATAAAAGGCAGACCAGCCAACCGACAGGAGCCAGACGATATCCAGACCGGGCAGTGAAAACAACGAACACGGGCCATCCTCAAGCTCACCGCGGTCCGGAGAAATCGTGCGGAAGCTGTGGGTACAAACACGGCAAAACCGACGTCTGCAGGGCCAAAGGCAAACAGTGCGACTACTGTAAAAAGTGGCATCACTTCGCCTCTGTGTGTCGTAAGAAGAAAAATGACAGTGCTAGGTCTTCTGTGAATGTTGTTAATTGCATGCCAGAATCCGATTTCTTTGTGGATAGTGTAGAGACACACCAAGTTAGAAACGGCCAAGCATTTGTGGATATTGAGGTAGGCCCAGATTTACAAAATGTTAATTTTAAGCTTGACACAGGTTCACAGGTAAATATCTTACCTGAGCACATTTATGACAAATTGGATCTACACACTGTTCTTCAGAAATCCACAAGCAAGCTGTCTGCGTACAATGGTGGCTCATTAGAAAGTGTTGGTTATTGCGATTTGCCATGCAGGCGTGCACAAGTTGATCTGTCCATTGGTTTCCATGTTGTTTGCACCGATTCACCACCTATATTAGGCCTTAACACATGTCTCGACCTTGAACTGGTCAAATTGACATACTCTGTTGAGACTACATGTACAACTGCCAAACCTTTAAACAAGGAAACCGTCTTGTCTGACTATGCAGACGTTTTCAAAGGCATAGGCACGTTTCCTGGTGAATGTACCATACAAATAGACCCCAACGCAAAGCCTGTTATACACCCTCCACGGCGTGTGCCCGTCGCACTGCGTGACCGGCTCAAACAGGAGCTTGATAGAATGGAAGAGAATGCCATTATCACAAAGGTCAGTGAACCCACTGATTGGGTAAATTCCATGGTCGTTGTTGAAAAGCCCGAGACAGGCAAGCTTAGAGTCTGTCTTGACCCCCACGACCTGAACAAAGCTATCTTGAGACCACATTATCCTATGAGAACTTTAGAGGATATACTGCCCGACCTCGCTGGCTCCAAGTTTTATACTAAACTGGATACACGGTCAGCTTATTGGACATGTAAACTGTCTGACGACAGTTCAATCCTCACTGCGTTCAATTCCCCGTACGGACGGTATCGTTATTTACGACTACCATATGGTCTCAAGAGCTCCCAAGACATGTTTCAGCGTAAAATTGATCAGTGCCTTGAAGGTCTGGCTGGTGTAGTTTCAATTGTTGATGATGTGATCGTGCACGCACAGACACGCCATGAACATGACCAAAATCTGCACAAAGTTTTACGTCGCATGTCCGCCCAAGGCATCAAACTTAATGAGGATAAGTTGGATGTCGGTGTCACAGAAGTACCATATTTTGGACATATACTGACTGCGCAAGGTCTGAAACCAGACCCAGCAAAGGTGTCTGCAATCATAGATATGGACCCGCCACACAATCGTGCGGAATTGGAAACTGTCATTGGCATGGTAAATTACCTGTCAAAGTTTGCCCCAAATTTAGCTGAGACAATAGGCCCCTTGCGCAAGTTACTTGCCAAGAATGTGCTTTTCTCATGGGACAAACCACAGGATGAGGCATTCCAACAGGTCAAACATCTGATTACACAGACACCTGTACTTTCCTATTATGACGCTTCAAAGCCTGTGACACTACAGACCGACGCATCTCGGTCTGGTCTTGGGTGTGTTCTGTTACAGGAAGGTAAGCCAGTGGCTTATGCTTCCAAATCGCTGACTCCCGCTGAAACCCGATATGCCATGATAGAACTAGAATTGTTCGGCATATTATTCGGCATGAAACGTTTTCATCAGTATGTTTATGGGCGCAGAGTACTAGTTGAAACTGATCATCTGCCATTAATCCCCATAATGAGAAAACACCGTTACACAGCTGTCCGCCCAGATTACAGCGTATCTTGTTACAACTGAAACAGTATGATATGTCAGTGAACCATGTTCCTGGCAAACAGATACCTGTTGCTGACACGCTATCTCGCAAATCAGTCCCAGACACATATTCCAGCCTGATTGACGGCATGGATGCCCAGGTACATACTGTATTAGCAAATCTACCTATCAGTGATCGCAAACTGACAGAAATTGCCAGCATGTCAGAGCAAGACCCCAAGTTTATACCGCTCAGACAAACGATCCTTAAGGGATGGCCTAATTCCAAAAAGAAATGTCCACGTGAAATTTCGGAATATTGGAATTACAGAGATGAGCTGACCATTGCAGATTCTATCATTCTGAAAGGCTCAAAGCTCATCATCCCAGCGGGTTTGAGACCCAAAATGCTAGAAGCCATACATATCGGTCACCTGGGTATTCAGAAATGTCTACGGCGAGCACGAGATATCATGTTCTGGCCAAACATATCAGCCGACATCACCAAAATGGTTGAAAGCTGTTCGATCTGCCTTGAGCATCGAAACTCAAACGCCAAAGAGCCCCTGATTTCTCATGATATCCCAGACCACGCATGGCAGACTGTAGCAGCAGACATTTTCACATGGAATGACAAGGATTTTCTTGTAACTGTCGACTATTACAGTAGATTTTTCGAAACACAGTAGTTACATAGTCTGAAATCCCAAGCTGTCATTACAAAATTGAAAAGCTTGTTCTGCAGACATGGCATAGCAAGCAACCTCGTCACTGACGGCGGTCCTCAGTTTGTATCGCAGGAATTCACAAATTTCGCGAAACAATGGGATTTCCGACATCTCACCTCCAGCCCCAGATATCCCAGGTCTAACGGGTTGGCTGAACGAACGGTCGGCATCGTGAAAAGTATTTTCACAAAGGCGAAGGCTGCAGGAACTGACCCATATATGGGTATACTTGAATACCGTAATACCCCAATAACGGGCATGGAACACAGTCCAGCACAGTTGTTATATGGTAGAAGGATACGTTCTCTATTACCAACCACCTGTCAACAGCTATTACCAAAAACACCGGATGTTAGCTCTGTTCGTGACAAAATCAGTTCTAATCAGCAACAGAGCAAGTTTCATCATGACAAAACCGCCATTGGGTTGAAACAACTCAAAACAGGCGATCATGTCAGGGTACAGAAGGATGGCAAACTTTGGAAACCGGCGATAGTTGTTAGCAAACACAATGCCAGGTCTTATATTGTGCAAACTGCAGATGGTGCTATTTACCGGCGTAACAGACGCTTTCTAATGAGCACAAATGAAACACACACTCCCTCGCAAACAGCTGATTGTGGATTAAACTAACCACAGCAATATCCACAGTGCGAAACCACTCCTATTGTATTCACAAACAGACATGTTGATCAAGGAATACCAGCTGGTATGCAGCTACGCAGTGGTAGAATTGTATAATATGTGTGTACAGTGTTCAAGACTACAAAAAACTTGACAAACAGTATGTACTAATAATGTACATGGTATGCAAGTAGACAGTATTGGAATCTTCCAATAACAATGTGTTATTCACTTGAATCATGTGACATATTTGTATAATTATTTCCGTTACAGCCCGGAAATTTATGTTTTTTCATGTAATTGAAAATGGCCCAGAGTCAATAAATTGTAGTTAAAACAAACAGGCATAGATTAATCTGTCAAACCCACACGTGTGAGTTTGCACTGATATATCTATAGTGATAAATCACATTACTCATGTACCGTATATGTAGCGAGTTATGTTTTAAAGGCACGCTCTCGTTTAGCGTTGTCTCATCGTTTTAAAAAATAAATAAAAAAGGGAGATGTTATGATATGTAAGGGTTAGTTCCCCTGATGTATTTAATACCAGCACACGGCTGAAGTGGCCCCTCACTTTTACTTAAACCACACTAGTAAACAGTCATGATGTTATATGTATATTAAAGTGATTAGTTAGAATACAGAAGTCATTCTTTCGTCCAACACCACATACAAGATACAGGATAACATTACACCTACTATTCTCTATCTATGCAACTTGAAGGGGTCAACGGTCAGCTTCGTCTGCTGACCTCTTGTTTTGATAACGGCTGTAATTTCGACAGATGTACATACATGTTTCGCATAGAGCAATTATTTGTATATTGCCATGCGATGATGTGTACAGAGTGTGGGTGGTGTGGGTGGGGGTGGGGTGGTTTTGTAACCATATACTGGGCATGAAACAGGAACATTGGTGGCATATTGACAGGCGGGGATGGGTGCGGGGTGTGGGTGGTGGTGTGGGTGGGGGTGGGGTGGTATTGTAACCATATTCTGGGCATAAAACAGAAACAGTGGTGACATATTGGCAGGCGGGGATGGGTAACAGGGTGTGGGCGGTGTGGGTGGGGGTGGTGGTGGTGGGGTGTATGTATACTGGGCATAAAACAGGAACAATTGTGGCATATTGACAGGCGGTGATGGGTGTGGGGTGTGGGTGGTGTGGACTGTGTGGGTGGTGTGGGTGGTGTGTGGTGGTATTGTAACCATATACTGGGCATACAACAGGAACATTTGTGGCATATTGACAGGCGGGGAAGGGTGCGGGCTGTGGGTGGTGTGGTGGGTGGGGTGGTATTGTAACCATATACTGAGCATAAAACAGGAAAAGTTGTGGCATATTGACAGGCGGGGATGAGTTCGTGGTGTGGGTGCTGTGGGTGCTGTGGGTGTGGTGGGGTGGTATTGTAATCATATACTGGGCATAAAACAGGAACAGTTGTGGCATATTGACAGGCGGGGTGTGGGTGGTGTGGGTGGGTGGGGTGGTATTGTAACCATATACTGGGCATAAAACAGGAACATTTGTGGCATATTGACAGGCGGGGGTGGGTACAGGGTGTGGGTGGTGTGGGTGGTGTGGGTGGGGGTGTTGTGGTATTGTAGTCATACACTGGGCATAAAATAGAAACAGTGGTGACATATTGACAGGCGGGGATGGGTGCGGAGTGTGGGTGGTGTGGGTGGGGTGTTGTGGTATTGTAGCTATATACTGGGCATAAAACAGAAACAGTGGTGACATGCGTGGATGGGTACAGGGTGTGGGTGGTGTGGGTGGGGGTAGGGCGGCATTGTAACGATATAATGGGCATACAACAGGAACAGTTGTGGCATATTGACAGGCGGGGATGGGTGCAGGGTGTGGGTGGTGTGGGTGGGGGTATGGTGGTATTGTAACGATATAATGGGCATACAACAGGAACAGTGGTGGTATATTGACAGGCGGGCATGTGTGCGATGTGTGGCCTACAACAGGAACAGTGGTGGTATATTGACAGGCGGGCATGTGTGCGATGTGTGGCCTACAACATGAACAGTGGTGGTATATTGACAGGCGGGCATGTGTGCGATGTGTGGCCTACAACAGGAAGCGTTTGTTCTACATTTGAACGCTGGTGTAACATTGCATCATCATGATCTAAATTTGTGTGTGACCTACATAACAAAATAGACCAATTAAAGAAAATACATCGTTTGATCACTCAGTACGCTCATGTTTAAGGCCATAGAAGCGTCACTAAAACGCTGCTCATTGAATGGCGAACAGTGTAGTCCCTGATCAGACTGCGCGAATGCGTAGCCTGATGTATCAGGGATTACACTGGTCAATAAGTTGCATGGGTCAATTTTCTGACGAATGGTCAGCTATTGGTTTTGTCTGCGAGCAATCGAACGTTCCCGAAGTGTTCGGAATCTTGTTCTGTTTTGTGACGTCGGAAATCACCGGGATTACTAGAAAACTGAATTTTTCCCTCGTCGAAAGGAAATTCTTCGACTGTATTCAGGTTGACAAGCTTTTCGTTGAGTGTATTTTCTTTGAAGACATGTGTTTTTACATACAGTGTGTATGTGAATAATCTATATAGGTTCGGTGCAGTAAATATCCCCCTTAATGACATATTTACATATTCCCGTATTGATCAGAATCAAACTGGTTGTTGTATTATATATGTGTACGAATACACGGGTTTTATGACTAACGGTGAATTACCGGGATTTATTAGTGGAATATCGCTTGATATTACACGGTTTGAAACTGTGGTAATAATACGGCTTTGCAACTGTGAAAATACGGGTTTGAAGTGTGAAAAAGAAAAGAAAAGAAAACTACTTTTTACAAATCGGTGAAAGTGTCATGGCGACAAGGAAGACAATTACAGAGCCGGGCTCATATTTAAAATATTAACCTGTTCTGATGCTTTCAAATCCATTATTAATAAATGTTCTGTTCTTAGTCTGCAACATGACTATTCTAGCCTCCATTGAACATGACGTACCATGTGAATACTGCCTAATCTTGAACTGCCAACCATTGTGTGTACCAACAGCCGGAGGGAAGATCAAACAATGACAACCTGTTTAATTCAGCGGGAATTCTGTTCAGCTTCTTGAATTGCCTTTCAAACGGTCAACTTTGGTGCAGTACAGCGATAGTGATAGAATCCTGTTGATAAATCGTGTTATTCTCGTTTAAGTGATTTTAGTAATTTGGTCGTGCTAAGGAATGAGGCCCCCACAAGTTTCCTAGAGGTACGATGTGGATGCTAACGTTAATAGTAAATAGCAAAGTGCGTAAATGCTGCTATATGGTCATACAATAAACAGAAAATGTGTTGTTTTCAGTGTAAGATCAAATTATTTCACACGTTTGGTGTTCACTCGATGAACAATAATTCAATCTTACACTGAAAACAACAAATATCCTCTATATACATGTATGGGCGATACGAATAGACTAATTGTAAACGCACGACGTTTCGACAAGGTAAGAACCCATTTGTAGAAAAATCTACCTATTATTAGTTTGCCTAGCGATTCGTTGACGTTCGAGTATAGCCTTGACCACAAAAATAGAAATTCACTTATTTTCTATTTATAGCGGTACAAATTCCAGAACATTATATTCCAGTATAAAAGCATGACAAAGTCCTTAAAATGAAAAGTTGATGTTTTCTAGCAAATAACACACATACAGCCTTCCTTAAGATTCATCATTATTTTGTATATTGTAATTATATATATATAGTGTGTATTTGATACACGATCGTCGCTTGTAGCTTGTGTTTTACTTTATAGAACTAACAACTGTCTACTAGGCATACAGTTTTAGTGTTGCTTGAAAACGCATGATCATTATAATTAGGAAGTTACAGAAATTACTTTCTATTAATTCCAACATCACCAGTGAATCGGGAAAATCACGGAGATATAAGGAAACACGTCAGGGATGGGCACGGGACAAAAGCAGGCGAAAACGGTGAGTGATAGTCGCCAAAATATTACTGAAGATTTAAATAATAATTACATGTATCCTGTCTAAAATGAGTTGACAGTTGTTGAGACGTGAATTTTTAGCCAGGTTTTTTGAAAAAAAATCCAGGCTATTGGATTGGCGAAAACCGGGCGGGTGGGCGGCGTCCACAATCAATGTTAAGTTTTCGTGTTTGAGTCCCATTTCTTTGTTACTGTACCACCTAGGACCACCAAACTTTCACAGCTTCATATAAACCAAGGGGTGCCCACCACATACAACTATCCAACATGTGACCATTTTTTTTACCTTCACCTATTATTTCTACGTAATTGACTTAGCCATTTTCAACGTTAACTTTTTAATGTACGTCTGGTTAAAGTTTTTTGGTTAAAAGTTTTTCGTTGACGTTATACTATATCTCTGCAACTGCTTCGCCCATTACCTTGAAACTTCACATGGGTGTTTATCATCATCCATATTTTCATTCTACCACCCAACCGTGCGGCCCCTGTGCCCAATGTCAAGGTCAAATTACTTTGAATTGTTTTGTTAAAGTTTTTTCGTGTACTATATCTCTGCAACTGCTTCACCCATTACCTTGATACTTCACATGGGTGTTTATCATCATTGTCGCGCCCGCTTGTGGAAAGCGTGATATCGTCGGCATTTTGGCATACGTCGTCCGTCCGTCCGTCCGTCCGTCCGTACGTCCGTGTGTCCGGTTAAAGTTTTTTGGTTAAAGTTTTTCCATCTACTATATCTATTTTTTTTAGTGTCCATGCCTCGCCCCAAGGCGCGACATGCAGGCCACGGCCATCTAGTCTACAAAAAGTGGGTATAATTATGTTATCCATGTGTCTATGCTTGGAAAAAACCTGGCCTTCGTGGCTTTGCCTCGTTTCTTGTTTTAAAATTGCAATCACAATTTTAAATCATAATATGATTTAAAATTGTGATTGCAATTTTAACAAAATTATATTATACTATAAGTTATTGCGACTCTACACAGTCAATATGGTGTCATATTGTACGTCATAATCTATATTCACCCGACACACGCAATATGTGGTTAGTACAGCTTCAATGTATGGTACTGTACAGTGATCCTCTAGATTATCGGACAAAAATGGCAGTTGTTTTATGATATTTTTCTTAAAATAGCAGCTACGGGCATAACATTTTCATAGAACAATCGTCGGTTCTTGCTTTCTCAACGCATGCAAACTACTTAGCAAACTGTGCCATCTTTCTCACTTAAAATTGGGTCAGATCATCAATCGTATATAAGATTGCCCCAAAATTAACATCGACAATCAATTATCCGGACAAATGTATAACCGTCTTATAACTTGTATTCTCACCTTAAAATCATAATGTTATCGCCTGAAAACCAGTGTAAACAGCATTGTGTAGTTTTGCAGAAAAAAACAATCACCATTCGCTTCTTGGAAAACATCGTATTTATAGAATTTATTGTATTTATAGAACAACTCTGCAATGACGTGATGGGCGCGCTCGATTGAGCTCTTCATAATTTGGTAGAAAAATCCGCGGTAATCAGGCCCGTAAAGGAAAGTATGATCGTTTCGTACACTGGTGTTTTCGCACCTGTCGATTTTACCCACGAATTAGTATGGATACGAAATGGTGTGTAATGGCTTGGGTCCGAAATAGCTTGGGGCGATTTGGCCTTGAAACAATTATTATATGTTTTTGGATAAGTAGCTCTTCGTTCTTTTTCTATCATGATACATTTTCGCATTTCTTCATATCTGCTCTGTATTGTACATTGTGTTATTAAACAGTCTGAAACTGATATTGGAGGAATGCATCGTATCGTCTGCGTACTTCACACAACAGAGTATTGAAAAACTCTATAGGGGGCCTCAAATTATGCGCATGCGCAGTAACAGATACAAGTCCCTGCGCGACGTTTGACGTTGTAAACAACTTGTGGACATAGTTGGGGGGAATGTTTTCAGCAAATTTTACTAAAATGTTTACCTTGGCGATATATTATTCACACTGGCATGGAAACAGCAAGCACCTGAGTGACTTAGATGTGTTCGTTGCAAAATCGGATCAAATGAATGCGTTTAATTAACAGCTATTTTCATTTGTCCGATAAAGTGATTGTCCGGATAATTGGTATGACCCCTGTACCTATGCAATAACTATAATATAGCATTTTTATTGTTCTACTGTTATATTTATTAAACACATATCATTGTTTCTTATGCAATTAGTACACGTGTTTAATAAATAGCATATATGAAATCACCACTCATGAAAGAAACTCTTGTTCATAACATGTTTCTGTAACATGTTCGTACGTCACGACATGTAGCGGTAACACCATCTGTTCAGTGTCAATATAGATCGATATAAGACACAGCTGGTATGCCGGTTACATGTGTGGCATACGCCCACGACCGAGGGCCGCACAGAAGTGTCGCGGGCAATATCACTCGGAACCCCTCGCACCATTCCGTGTTTTTTTTTCGCCATAAAACGCGAAAAGATGACGCTGTGGACAGAATAGGGAAATAAATTTTAACAGTATGCCCCTGTGATGAAATAATGCGCTGTAAGACCACCTGTAAAATTCGGGTTATTTTGTTCAGTTACGTATTGCTCTCTATCTATATATATATATACGTTTATGTTGCTGATTTCATTATTTTTCAATATTAAAAGCAATAAATTCGTCGTTAGAATTATAATTGCCTTATTTACTACTTTGCGCATTTGATGTCACTCCAGTGCGATCTCTTGGCAACAATATTTTATGGCGGCCACCTGTCAAACTTCCCTGATGTTGATACATATTGTGATAACTCGTCTAATCATTCGTGATATACTACCATTTGAGTAATTGAGTATTGTCACTCCATCATTTCAGAAGCAATTGGGTAATTGTGTAAAATAGAAGCACACCACTGTTTACACATCAGCAGACCGCACTTATTGAATAGTTTGCTTCTAAATGAAAACACATCTTGGTATTTCATTAGAATTGTCTCCTTGGTGACAATTCTAATGAAATACCAAGATATGTTTTCATGGAAAAATAAGAAAATATGCTATAGTTGTGGTCTGCTTATTGTTTTCTGTAGCATGATAAGCATACCACCAATTTTTCATTGCTTTTTGATACTCACTACTTCTGATTTCAATTGGGATTTTGGCAATTTTAATTGGGTATTTACGCAAATACGCACCTTATCTGGAGCTCTGGAGTGATTGTCGGATTACATTGTACGTAAAGACGGACGAAATTTACATAGCTGGGATGTAATGTGATTTTTGTTGACTGTTTGCTATTTGAGGGGTGGTCGAGCAGCGTTTACAACTTTTCCATGTGTGCCATGTACATGTAATTATATGCAAAAACAACGCCAATGTTTGGTCGTACGTTAGTACAAGCCGTGTTTGAACGAATAGAAAAGGGTTCCACAAAATGTTTAGAGAGTCCACCTTTCCTCTATCACATGATACAAGTTCACAGTTTTTATGAGTCACGGCCGTTACCACATTGTGTGTCATATAATACCTTCGTTACTGATACATGTAAGAGTTGACCAAATACGAAATTGTATTCACTAAATGCAGTCTGACACACATAAATGAAATTATATCATAAATAGATACTCGTATAAAGCAAGGGAGACGCTATGTAACGTTTACGACTACATGTACTTTTTGAACTTTCATACTAGCATTACATAACATTTTACCCATATATCACGTACATATATACAATCGATATGATACTACAGTCAAACCTCTCTAACCCGGACACCTACCTCCCAGGGTGTCCGGCTTAGAGAGGTTTCACTGTAAATCAGGCATTTGATCATTCTGAGCCGTAGTTGTGTGCTATACGATTACGTACAGACATTTGCAACTGAGATAAATGACCAAGTATCGCATCAAACATAAGATCACAGGTGTTTTCTTGGTGTCCGGTTTAGAGGGGTTTTTACTGTATATCTGTTCGATTGCTCAATGACCCTGATCATACATCTGGGGGCCGTTTCACTAAACTTCGTACGACTAAAATGTTCGTAAGAGCAAAATTATGATAGTCTGCAAAGTCCACATTAACAATGTTTTCTTGTAAACAATTGTTGGATTTACATTTATTGAGCATAGGCTGCATATGCATGTAAATCCATCAATTGGAATTTACAGACTATCCTAAATTTGCACTTACGAACATTTTAGTCGTACGAAGTTTAGGAAACGGGTCCCAATTACTCGTAAATCATGGGACGTGGATTATGATTGATATAATGACTAGAAAGCTGCAGTGGCGTAGCCAGAGCCTGAATGACACCGAGCAATACCATTGGTTCGGCGAGAACGGGCACCGCTCATTCGTCGCCCGAGAGTGGATCGATGCCCCCTCCCCCACCCACCCCATGTACAATTTTTGAAATCTACATCGCATTCCCTGCGTTCCTCGTATTTTAGAGCAATATGGTCGACAACATATTTTGCTCTTTTTATATGAAACGTTTTGAGAATAGCGGATTAATTGATGATATTTGCTACCAGCGGCTTGTTCCCCGGGGTAAACAACGGGGCATAACACAACATGGTCACGACTAGTCAAATCACGATCTGCTTTTAAGATGAGAGTATAAAATGATAATAACAAAATAAAATGCGGAAAATATCACCGATATTGAGCCTTCTTTTTATTTCGTGAAATTTGATCAAATATTGATTTTATTGCGAAAAAACAATTTCCCCATGTTAAATCCCCATTGACATCTTCACTTTGTGAAGATGTCTATGCCAATGGGGATTTCACATGTGGAACTTTTTTAGAATTTCAGAAATGCTGGACCGATTTTAAAAATTTAACTTGTTTTCTTAGTTAGATCATTTCCAAGCTATCTAGCCAGGTTTCGGAGTAAATTTCAATTCTTTTCGTTTTCTGACACCCCCAAAGGCACATCCACCTCCTTTTCCCCATGTTAAATTCCCATAGACCAATCAATTTTTGTAATAAAATCAATATTTGACCAAATTTCACGAAACAAAAAGAAGGCTCATTCTTAAATTTTCCTTTAATTCAATATTATCGAAAAAAATATTGTTTTTGAATTGTTTATATAGCCGTAAAATTTGGGCAGCTTTCGTGAAACAGACAGTAGTGTCGGGTTGTATGCGATTCTCACGTGTGGCTGTGACTGGAGAACTTGAATGAGACGCATGTCATATACGACCAGTTGTAGATCCAGATCAGTCTGCATCCGCACAGTCTGATCATAATCTGCACTGTCCATCAATGAAACACCCGGCATGCGTCTAACAAGCAATATAATTATATCGTTGTCAGGACACAGGAGTGTGATAATTGATCAGCAACTACACTGGTCACAAATCCCATAAGCCCCATTTCTCCAGTCGCAGACACATATGATGCCGTGAGCGTGTTATTGATTCCGAAGCACGCGAATACTGACCGCGTAACTGGCATGCATTTCTCAGCATGTCTGCCAATTGGTGTACGTATTGGCCTTTGTCCGATATCCATGGCAACCATTTGGCGCTAACCCCTGTATGACCTTCCCAGATCGATATAAGCGATATAATTTAGCGCAGTATGACACAGTTTAGCAATCTGTAAACATTGGATATTATATATATAAATAGATGTGTGGTAGTATTAATATACAGTCTAGGTTGACGTTTGAAGTGAACGTATGGAGTGACGTCATGGAGTAGGCGTTTGGAATATAATGTTGAAGTGCGTTTAATGGTTGTTTTGGGAAAATATATCATAGCGTAATTCCGCTGTAACGACCATGCATGTGAATATATGCTGTGGAAAAGTGGTAGCTGTTGCAAGGAGGTAATATATAGGTTAGGAGAAGATTTCACATAAGCGTAAAAACTTGTTTTCTAATCCTGTTTTCAATTGTATGATAACTATTGTTTCAACTAAACATATAGGTAATTATCCAATTCGTATATTAAAGGTACATGCCCACTAAATAGGCAAAACTGTACTTTATAGGAATTAAATAAGTGTATAATTGTGTCACTATTCCACCGCCATACCTATAGGTGCATCTCCGCCATACCTATACGTGCATCTCCGCCATACCTATACGTGCGTCTCCGCCATACCTATACGTGCATCTCCACCATACATATACGTGCATCTCCGCCATACCTATACGTGCATCTCCGCTATACATATACGTGCATCTCCGCCATACATATACGTGCATCTCCGCCATACCTATACGTGCATCTCCGCCATATCTATACGTGCATCTCCGCCATACATATACGTGCATCTCCGCCATACATATTACGTGCATCTCCACCATATCTATACGTGCATCTCCGCCATACCTATACGTGCGTCTCCGCCATACATATACGTGCATCACCGTCATACATATACGTGCATCTCCACCATACCTATACGTGCATCTCCACCATACATATACGTGCATCTCCGCCATACATATACGTGCATCTCCACCATACATATACGTGCATCTCCACCATACATATACGTGCATCTCCGCCATACATATACGTGCATCTCCACCATACATATACGTGCATCTCCGCCATACATATACGTGCATCTCCGCCATACCTATACGTGCATCTTCGTCATACATATTACGTGCATCTCCACCATATCTATACGTGCATCTCCGCCATACCTATACGTGCATCTCCGCCATACATATACTTGCATCACCGTCATACATATACGTGCATCTCCACCATACCTATACGTGCATCTCCACCATACATATACGTGCATCTCCGTCATACATATACGTGCATCTCCGTCATACATATACGTGCATCTCCGTCATACCTATACGTGCATCTCCGTCATACATATACGTGCATCTCCGTCATACATATACGTGCATCTCCACCATACATATACGTGCATCTCCGTCATACCTATACGTGCATCTCCGCCATACATATACGTGCATCTCCGCCATACATATACGTGCATCTCCGTCCATACCTATACGTGCGTCTCCGCCATACCTATACGTGCATCTCCACCATACATATACGTGCATCTCCGTCATACATATACGTGCGTCTCCGCCATACCTATACGTGCATCTCCACCATATATATATACGTGCATCTCCGCCATACCTATACGTGCGTCTCCGCCATACCTATACGTGCATCTCCGCCATACCTATAGGTGCATCTCCGCCATACCTATACATGCATCTCCACCATACCTATGAGTGTACCTCCGCCATACCTATACGTGCATCTCCGCCACACCTATACCTGTTTATATTGTTACCGTGACCTCTTCAGGTCAGTTTTATCTGGTTATCTGTGGACGGTTGACCAGATCGCTGACCTCAAATGTGGTTGTGTGTGGAAAACTGGGGCTTATGGGATTTGTTGCCAGTGTAACTCCTGATCAAATAGCACACTCATGTAGCCATATAACGATTTATTACGTCTAAGAAGCGTCAATGGTGTTTCATTGATGGTATGGCGAACTGTGCAGATCCTGATCAGACTGTGCGGACGCACAGGCTGATCTGGATCTGCACTGGTCGCAAATCCGATAAGCCGCATTTCTCATGTCACAGCCACAAGCCTCTGATTAACCATTGTAATCGTGACCGTTTGTTGTGGTGGTCGGGATATTTCGGTGGCTATTGAACAGGTGCAAACAAGTAGTTGTGGTATTATGTTGAAGGGGTCAGGGGAATAAGGAGACTAACTCCGTCATTGAAGGGGGCAGGGGAATCAGGAGTTAGCTCATGGAGTTAGCTCCCTTCTTCCATGGGCATCTTCACTTTTGACTTATGCCATTCTTGGAACATACGGAGCAGCAGGTAAGTGCGAATTTGTTCCAACCAGTAAAAGACTAGAACGCAACAGTCAGAAAGTGGTGCTTTAAAAAATTACCCCAGCCACCCACTTCCATACATATTACTTATCTAAATGGGTGGGGTGATGTTTGAATTAGTCCTTTTTGTGAGTCCGAGTCTTTGGCATAGCTGTGTTTGTTCCTTGAAATATTCAGCAGCAAGTTAGGCGCCATCTATGAGAACCTCGAGTATGTGACTCGAAAACAAACCACTCAGTACCAGTGGGTGGGTCATAGCAATTTAGGCGCCATTTGTATCTGTGAGAGTATGTGGCTCGAAAACAAACCACTAAGTACCAGTGTCCGTGGGTCTTGTATTTTCCCCCATTACAACCACACGCAGAACACGCATAACCCCGTCACCTGGTCGCATAGGTATGCATGCATGTTAGACGCATATATTATGTAATATTGAACACAGGCACTTTGTGGTATGAACCACAAAACGCTCTTTAAATCATAAACAATTTTAATCTGATATTAAATATATATAGAAGGTCATTTTTTCAACGAACGGATCGCTAATGTAGTAATTGTAATGCGCTAGAAGGCCGGGACCAGTAGGGTGTTACAATTACTGAATTAGCGAACCGGGTCGAAGGTAAATAATTCACTTCCGTTGGTTGAAAAGATGGCGAGTGTTCTACCTTCTATATATTTAATATCAGAGTAAAATTGGGTATGCTTTAAAGAGGTTTTTCTCGTTCATACCACAACGTGCCTGTGATATTGAAAACTCCGGATGAGACGTTTATTTGATATATGAACTGTAGACGACTGTCGTTATCGACAAAGTGCAGAATATGGCCTCCTGGGCCCGGTTGCTCAAAACATCAGTTAGCTTAACGGACTGTTAAATCCTTAACTGAATGGTTAAAATCTCTGTTTTAACAGAGATTTTAACCATTCAGTTAAGGATTGAACAGTCCGTTAAGCTAACTAATGTTTTGAACAACCGGGCCCAGGTAAACAATACACTATGCACACCACGCTGCAGCCATTTTGTACAGCGAACAGATTATATCAATTTATGAACATGATAATTATATTAGCATATAAGTTTAGAAAGATCACGTACTGTCCAAACGTTCAAACTTGTCTATAATTATTTGTGGACTGCCACCTGCACTGCGGCCTGACTTGATTGCATTCTATATCCGTTTCAGAACTGTTTTGTACGAGCTCGTATCCTTGTTGATTTCGACCGTCTCCGTTCGCTCTATCTGGGGCTAGATGAACACACACATTTGGACCCAAGCGCTATATAGTACATATATTCATTCATACAGAGACCAGTTAAACATTGTTGTCGAATACAAATGTATACATAATGGACCGCGTGGTCGAACGGTCTGCGGTGTCAGACTGCTGATATTACGGCCGTTGGTTGGAGCCTCGCCCGGGGGCCGTTTCACTAAACTTCGTACGACTAAAATGTTCGTAAGTGCAAAATTATGATAGTCTGAATTTGACATTAACACTGGATTTACATTTATTGAGCAGAAGCTGCATATTATGCATATGCAGCCTATGCTCAATAAATGTAAATCCATCAATTGAAATTTCCAGAAGATCCTAAATTTGCATTTACGAACATCATAGTCGTACGAAGTTTAGTGAAACGGCCCCCAGAGGCGTGCGTTGTCCTTGAGCAAGACACTTTATCCATACCGCTACAGTCTACCCTGTAAATGGGTACCGTATAATCACCGGGAATCTCGATTGTATTTGATTGTATATACACGTACTTATGAATAAAATATGATCCTACACAATGTTGAACACTCAATTTAGGGAAAACACTACGAAATGGGCCGAAGAAACTGACGAAGTTTATATAAGCAAATGCTTTATCCTGTGTCGAACACTGTATGGCTGTATGTATGTATATGTATGTATGATAATCGTCACATTCTCATTACATTTGTATGTAAACTGGCGCAATACGGGATATCCAGTGAATATCCTCACTCGACCCTATACAGAACCATCAATACAGTTACATGTATATACATGATTGAGGTCAACTGGCTGATTACGCAAAGCATGTTTTCATCCAAAGTATTCACTGGCCAGTAACCCCGCTTTGATGCTTAACCCTTTCCCTGATAGAGACGACTTTTCACGCCTCTGCAGAAGATGTCCTTTGAAAACATTGTGGGAAAAGGAGAAATTGCTTGTAACAAGCAATTTCTCCTTTTCCCACAATGTTTTCTACTCTATCAGATAATTTAACCATCATTTGACCCAGAATTTCATTCTTTTATTCAGATGTTTTCGATTTGGATGAGTCGAAATATCGCAAAACAGGGAAAGGGTTAAGACAATGTATCCTGTTGACAATAAGATTCATTGCGACGTTTGCGAATAGCGCAGTCCCAAATCAGTCTGCGCATCCGCGCAGTCTCTAAACTTCGTACGACTAAGAAGTTCGTAAGTGCAAAATTGGAATCACAATAACATTTGTTCTGACTGTCAATGTTGGAAATTCTTTCGTGGATGTGTTGCATTTAATGGAATGAACCCGTAGGTACAGCATGGTAGCATTAGGGAAACACGTTAATGTGAGAAGCAAATACATAGAACTCTTCGTATGAATAGTTTGATCGTACGACGTTTCACTAAGCTTCTAAAATGTTCGTAAGTGCAAAATTATGATAAGTCTGTAAAATTAACAATGTTTTCTTGTAAACAATTATTGGATTTACATTGATTGAGCATAAGCTGCATATGCTCAATAAACGTAAATCCATCAATTGAAATTTCCAGACGATCCTAAATTTGCACATTTAGTCGTACGAAGTTTAGTGAAACGGGCCCCAGGACTGTTGCCCGTACATTATAATAATTCCAGCACAAAAATATTTAGACAATTCCCTAACATTTGATTGGCCCGTAGCAAGTCTCTGTCCAAAATTTATATCCCAGTAAACTCCCACGCCGAACTACTTTCCGTAACCGTGAGGCGCAGTTAAAATAATTCTTAAGAAAACGGAAAATAAACACATTTTCTGGATGAATTTATTTCAAATGTTGGAATTATAAGGAATGAATGGCCTTTTTGTGGAATTTATCGGGATATAAACTTCGCGGGACTACTGGACGAGGCCTTAACAAATTACAATTTTGGGAAAAAAAATCCAAGTTTATACCCCGATAAAATCAACAAAAAGGCCATTCATTCCTATAATAACGCAGTCCGACTGACAGTCTATGCTGATATGCATGCATCATGGTCTGCGAATGTTGTAAACGTCGTACGATCGTTTTTATTCGAACTCTAGCGAATAATTATACAACTAATATTCACATGTGGGGTCTTACAGCTTTTATGCAAATGAGCTTATGTCGGTCGCAGCACATATTTTGCTGTTTGAACTTTTTTAAAACATGGGTCTTACACCATAATAAATTGTTCTAACAACTTTTTCAGTGTGATAAATGTTTTGTTTGCTTTTTGTGTGCTTAATTTATGTTACTGTACATGTTTCTGTAGTCTAAGGGTGCGACGATTAACCGCCATACTCGATTATTCGCGATTCCTAACTCCATGATTCGGTGCACGAATACAATCTTCGATTTCGGTTCAGAATGGGTCTCAGACAGAAATATATTTTTCATTTTGTGTTTTTCAAAAATCTATTTTTAACTCGTTGTTGTTGTTGCTGCTGCCGTGAAATTCCCGCGCTTATTTTTCGAGAGACGCTTTCCACTCTAGATTAATTATTAGTCTATGTGTCATCCACAAACACATGCTGCGAATAATTTCAGGACGTTCAGTCCTTTGATTGTAAGCCGCTGGACCAATTTGACAACCGTCCGTAATTGGAAAGCACTGTACAAACGGTGATCGTCCAGTCATTGGCATCGAGTGGCGCGAGGTAGTTGCCCGCGCTCGCCGAGACAGAGATGAATCAGTAGCCTATTCAGTAGCCTATTTCACCTACATTGCAAATAAGTATACTTATCTTCCTATGTACATTGTGAGGGAGAAATTTTAAACTTAAGGATGAATTTATTAATTTGTATTATACTGAATTAATTACATTATCACAGCTATCTTGGCTGTGGTAATGTAATACAATCAGTATAATAATTATGCATACTTTTTATCATCAAGTATATGCAGTTGTTAGCTCTATGAAATAATGCATTTCGAGAAAAATAAATGATTACTCCCTCAAAGTGTACTTAGCTAGATAAGTATGCTTAGCGATTCTGATGAAAGATGCTACTTATATTGTACGGACGTGAAGATGGAATGCATTGGGGTCCGCCTGTGTTTTGATTATCGTTCCGTAGTGGCGAACGAAAACCCCAAGCACATTGTATCACTAAACTTGAGTCATTGACTGACAAAAAGCCCCTTACAAGGTTTGATACCAACGTAACCACGGACGAGAAGCGTCCGTATTGTATCCACGCATACTGGTCAGGGTCTTTTCTGGCTGTCATTGTCAACAACGGAACACGGAGTACATTTGAATTACATTTATTGTTTGTATTACATTTATTGTTTTTATTACATTTATTGTAGTTTTTATTACATTACATTTATTGTAGTTTTTATTACATTCATTGTTTCTATTTGTTGTAGTTTTATTACATTTATTGTTTTATTACATTCATTATTATTATGTAATTTTTCTCTTTGTTGCACATAATGTACATATATGCATACATTACAGTTTGTAACAAAATCTGGTTGATGACGTATACTGAATTACCAGTATCCACATTGACCATAGATGTGACGAGGTCCTTTGTCACTGTTTGTGTCACAAGTATGCCGCCGGCTGAGAAAATTGACTTTATCGCACGTTTGGCCAGTGTAGTTCCTGGTCATCAAGTGTGTTTATACAATCAGACATTTTTCGAAACGGGTATTCAGAGAGCCACGGAGCCCCGTAGGGGACGTAGAATTTTTTTTTTATTAATTCGTTCCCTCGAAATAACAATTCGTTCCCGTGGAAAGGAATTGTTCATTCGAGGAAACGAATTGTTATATCGTGGGAACGAATTGTTAATTCGAGGGAACGAATTGTTAAATTGAGGGAATGAATTGTTATTTCGTGGGAACGAATGAATACAAAAATTCCATGTCCCCTGCGTGTCTGTAGAGAGAAGCAAAAGCAGTATATAATTGACGGACCTGCATAGCACAGGATCAGACTGCGCGGATGCGCAGGCTGATCCTGGGTTATGCTGGCCACACATGTCGCTAAGATCCATTTTCCGAATGAAAACCCCAAATGTTATCTGCTATGAGTATGCTAGTGACCGATAAACATAAGTATCCCTTGCAACGCATCGTCCATGCATCCATTTTGTCGCGGACCGTCAATCGAATGATACCTCTGGTCGAGCATTTCATTGGACGTTGACCTCTGAACGTTCATGAAACTTTTTGAGTATTCGTTCAGCGGCGGTGTGTCTCAGAAGGTACTTGGCCTGAACGATTTGTGGATTTCTTTGCGTGTTATACGGATTTGTGCGGCGGATTTATGAATGTTCGTTTGGCTAAATCGGATATACGGGTGAAGTTTCCACATCTCTGGATTTTAGAGTTTGCACATGCGTGTAGTACGTAGAAAACTGAACTGGTCTGTGGAACAAGGGAGCTAACTACCCCACTGATCCTTTCAATTATCACTGGCTTCAATGATAATTGTTTTGTAATTTTGGCGGGATATTTGCATAAAATAATGTGAGTATATTTGTATTACTTATATTATACAACGGATCTCTACGGAGCCCCGCAGTGGGCATGGATTTTTTTTATTAATTCATTCCCACGATATAATAATTCGTTCCCTCGAATTAACAATTAGTTCCCCCGAAATGACAATTCGTTCCCTCGAATTAACAATTCGTTCCCACGATATAACAATTCGTTTCCCCGAATTAACAATTCGTTCCTACGAATTAACAATTCGTTCCCGTGCTGCCCGAAACTGCCTAAATTTGACAGGACATTCGATCTGGTAAACTTGAAATTTTTACCAGACCGGAAAAAAATTATAAAAATAAAATTGATTTTGTGTGATATTTAAGAGCTTTTTTAAGTATATCATCAGTCATATCAGAAAAGCTAGCTACCAAAAGAATGTGCATACCAAAGGAGGGTGATTACATTGAAGCTTGGAATAGAAAAGTAAAACTTGTTTTATTGTTTTTTTATAGTCGGACATTCGGTCCGGCGATTTCTGGTTTAACATCGGACCGGCGGCAATTTTAACGGACATGTCCGACGGACCGACGACTTTCGCGGAGACTGTATACAGTGTACATGTACATCCATGTAAGAGATATTTGTGTTATAATGAACATATATTTGTGTCACTATTTCATTTGTTAAAGGTACATGCCCACTCGGTAGGCGCAAACTGTTCTTCATATGAATTAAATAAGTGTATAATTGTGTCACTATTCCACAAGTTCTAAAGATTACGAGTGCCCGCTATACAGATATAATCATTTAGTAATATTTATTTTACTGATAGAGACGCGCGTTGGTATCAGGTTATTTTCATATGCAAATGAGGCATGGTATTTTTAAATTATTTATACTAATTAAATGCGTCACCTGAATTTTTTTTATTTTCGACAGATTATGAAGTATGATAATTGCAGATGAAAAAATAAATACAGAGTATAAATAGTAATGTACGTTAACATTTTAAGGAAACACGGTTATCGCCCCTGATATCAGTGTGGAAATTTACTTCTGATGTAAAATGTATAATACTGCAAATCAATACGTGGGGTAATGGTGAATGAATGTTTATTTTACCAGAAAATGTCTCAGATGATGTCTGTGATACAAAGAACATGTTGTGCCTACTGAGTGGGTATGTACCTTTAAAATTGGAAAAGAAGAAACGTGACCATAATAGGGTCAGTTATGCAGGACAAATTACATGACCGTTTGAGAGCTTAGATAAGCTTAGATATTAAATGCGGTTGTGATGTACTTTCCATGTGCATAACGTGATGTTACGGAGCCCCGTAGGGGACATTGGATCTATTTTATTAATTCGTTCCCACGAACTAACAATTTGTTCCCTCGATGTAACAATTCGTTCCCACGAAATAACAATTCGTTCCATCGATGTAACAATTCGTTCCCACGAATTAACAATTCGTTCGAAGGAACGAATTGTTAATTCGTTCCCACGAATTGTTATATCAGGGAACGAATTGTTAAATTCATGGTAAGAATTGTTATTTCGTGTGAAACTGTTAATAAAAAAAACAATTCTACGTCCCCTGTGGGGCTCCGTAGTATTACAATGCATGGTGTACATCTTTAATATTCTTACTATAACCTACGACATAGAACATAGTCTAAATGTCTGTATTACGTGGAATTTATTTTAGATTAGCAAAAAAACATGTGATGTAGAGATAATTTCTGTTTCCATAAACATTGCTTATGAGACAATTTATAAAATACAGTAATATGAACAGTGATGCAGTAATATGAACACAGTGATGCAGTAATATGAACACAGTGATGTAGTAATATGAACACAGTGATGCAGTAATATGAACACAGTGATGCAGTAATATGAACACAGTGATGCAGTAATATGAACACAGTGATGTAGTAATATGAACACAGTGATGCAGTAATATGAACAAAGTGATGCAGTAATATGAACACAGTGATGTAGTAATATGAACACAGTGATGCAGTAATATGAACACAGTGATGCAGTAATATGAACACAGTGATGCAGTAATGTGAACACAGTGATACAGTAATATGAACACAGTGATTCTGTAATATGAACACAGTGATGCAGTAATATGAATACAGTGATGCAGTAATAAGAACACAGTGAGACAGTAATATGAACACAGTGGTGCAGTATATGAACACAGTAATATGAACACAGTGATAAGTTTTCAAGACTTTCAGCTGATACAGTTTACAAAAATAAAATACACATAAATTGTTTAGTACATACAGTGGAACATCTCTAAACCGGACACCCTGGGAGGTCCCCATGGTGTCCGGTTTAAAGAGGTTCCACTGTAATTAAGCAATCGATGGTCATTTTCTGTCATTTTCTGTCTTTTCTGTTATGAACAGACAGTACAGACACAAATTACATTGAAACCCATCTAAATTAAACACAATGGGATCCACAGGGTGTTCGGTTTAGAGCGGTTCCATTGTACAACACTGTGCTCAAATTAAGTAACCCATTGCTTATACTATTTTATCATGTATACTCACAGATAACTGACAATTTGGAAGTGACATATAGGTCCATAGGGTCAGGTGTTTTCGTCAGTATTCAAATAAAAACTGGTATGTTACATTTAACACATGTCACTATAATACACAATTACTTACTTACTTACTTACATATATGATTGTTGTTCATAGTGTGTGTTCAACATACCTGGTGTGACGTTGTTGGTCTGTATGATGTATCTACACGAAAATAGTATACGTTCTTCAACACATTTCGGCTACAATAATATATTTATATCAGTATCAAATGTCAAAACGTGCTTATTGTGTTTGGGAATGTTTGGCTGACTGACCTAAGGTGACACGCGCCGATGTCCAAACTGCAAAAAGTCCGATATAAATAGCAAGATTATCGGACAGAGGGCGACATTTCCGTTCTGCGGTGTCAGCAGTTTATTATCTGATATATACAGCGGTTTACACCTGTTTCTCTGATATCAGTGACCTTACCTGTCATATGTGGTGTCCTGTCGCGTGGCAGGTGGATTACATAATCATAACATAGCAAGTTGTTATCTACGGAGCCCCGCAGGGGACATGTATATTTTTTTTATTAATTCGTTCCCACGAAATAACGATTCGTTCCCTCAATTTAACAATTCGTTCCCTCGATATAGCAATTCGTTCCCACGAATTAACAATTCGTTCTCACGAAATAACAATTCGTTCCCACGAATTGTTATTTCGTGGGAACGAATTAATAAAAAAGAATTATACGTCCCCTGCGGGACTCCGTAGTTATCCTATATAGTACTACTATACTACTATATTGTATTTGAAGAATAACTCTCTACGAATGAAGGCTCAATCATGACCTCCGTTTTTTTGTGGAAGACTGTTTTTGTGACTGTACCAGTGTACGCTTGCCTGGCTTGTATGGTCTGAAATCGTTGCATTTTAGTTGGATAGACCAATCAAAATTGCTGTTGTTCAACCATGGCTTGATGTGACCGATTAAACTGCGCGTTTGATATCTGGGAAGTCGATCTTGTTTTCATGAATTGCTTTATCTAACCAATCATCGATTTTGAGACATGGGTTGCTTCAACCAATCAAATCGCCCCATTTTCATACTGGATTTGATTTGCACAATCAAACGGTTTCATATTCCTCGTTTTAAGCATTTTCTTATCTCACCAATCAGGCTGTCTGATTTTAAGACATGCATTGATTTGACCAATCAAATTGTCTGAATTTTAAACATATTTTGATGAGACCAATTAAACGTTCTCGTTGTTCTACTTTACTTCAGTAAACCAATCATGCTGCCCCATGGGCATACCTGACTTGATTTGACCAATTATACGTAGTAATCAAACGTCGTCCTGTCCGGCTGTGAAACAGTAGGAATGTCTCGGCGAGCCTTTTGTGAATTCCTATGCGATTCATACGCCTGATAAAACTTGATATCAAACGACACTAGCCTGATATTCCCGATTTTCAGATCAAGAACAAGACACCAGTAATGATGGAAAAGGAATCATTCATTGACGTGGAGCGGGCGGTGGACGATAGTGTCACGGCCCGCCCCAATCCGCCCGGGCGGGGACGGGGGCGAGTACGGAGGTTCATGATTGAGCACATGCTACTACTGACTACGCTGGCCGGTGTCGTGTTAGGGTTTGTCCTCGGCTTTTTGGTCCGGCAGGTCGAACCGTCACAGGATGCTCTCATGTGGGTCGGTAAGTCTTCACTTGGGGTAGTCAGCATCATTATTACACGGATCCCCTCCAAGTATGTGTTCAGTGATGCTTTTAAATGTTCTTTCTTGCATGCATTATGTTTGTGGGACAGATAGGAACTAGTATAGAACACAATGCTCATATATGGATCTGTCAGTAGTATTCTTTATTGTACGAATGTTAAACCTTCGTAAAATATTTGCAAATTCAACAAAGAAACGGGTGCAAAACGTGATGTGGCAAAGTGAATCTTTGACAGTTGTTTTCGTCGGTGTATTGGGGTCACGTGATGTATTCCTCTATTTGTAGAAAATATTAACTCGTTCAACCCTAAGTAACTGGAATGGACTGTCATAAATATTATGCTAATTTTCCGACCAATCCAATCGTCACAAAATTATATGAAAATTACTAGCAAAAAGTGCAGATCCTGATGAGACGGCTCGTCACGAGCCGGCTCATCTGGATCTACACTGTTTGCAAACCCCATTAAAGCGGGCTTTCAAAACAAAACAAATAGAGCAACATGTTCAATACGAGTGTCCTTGCGTTAAATTTAGCAATGCCGAAGAAAGTAAAACTAATCTGATACCTATCTGTTATTGTACTACGTGCTCAGAAAGTTTTCTAATCACGTGACCTGTTCTATGTCTGTCCACAGGTCTCCCGGGTGAACTTTACCTGCGACTGTTGAAGATGATGATAGTGCCGCTGATAGCATGCAGCGTTATCTCCGGTCAGTACAACATTATAACAACGTAACAACGTCGTTTCTTCTTTTCTTTCAAAAGTGCATATGACACAGTCAAGCGAGATAACTATACTAACCGAATACGACAACCAGAAACATGTGAACATTGTTTCAAAGACAATCACTATTGCTAACGGTGTTATGGATCGTGAGACGCGAGGCGAGATCGTGAGAATGCCAAGCGATATCGCGAAAAATGCGAGAACGCGAGGCCTGAAAGCTAGGCGAGAACGCTAGACGAGATCGTGAGAACGCCAAGCGAGCTCGCGATATTGCGAGAACACTGGGCGAGAATGCGAGATAATCTCGCATTCTCGCCTCGTGTTCTCGCAATCTCGTTTATCAGTCGAGACTGTCAGAACACTAGAATGTAACATGGACCTAACAGTGCCTGATGCAACACCGGGTACCGCTATCGATCGACTTGTATGTTGTCAATGTACATTGAGTTACCAGTAACTGACATACCGCTAGTCATTGTGTGTATTACGGTGTTTGACAGTTTATTGATGTCGTTGATACAGGTGTGCGTTTTAGAACTGTCTGTATGTTATGTTTATAGAAAATAGTAGGTTAGTGCCGTGAATGGCCGAGACGGTTCAAATGAGTGGTCACAACATATACTTTGGTTCAGAAATAAGGAAAATAGATAGAGAATAGTAGGTTAGTGCCGTGAATGGGAAAACTATCTGGCAAGACTCAGGAAACGGGATGGGCGAGACTCTGCCGAGCACATCCCGTTTCCGTGCCGCGCCAGATATTTGTTCCCATTCACGGCACTAACCTACTATTCTATTTATCTCATCAACACCTACAAATAGCTGTAAAATGCAAAAAAAGTATTGACTGGATATCAAAAATGTTTCACGGCACCGTGTTTCACGGCACATACGCACTGTGTTGACGGGATAAAGCGGGATATTCTGTCCCTTCGCGTACATTGGTATCTATTTGTTTTCAGGAGCGGCCGCCCTGGACCCCAAATCTAACGGCAAGATCAGTCTCGTGTCACTCGTGTTCATCATCAGCACTAACGGTCTCGGCTCCCTGCTCGGCATCGGCTCCGTCTACATATTCGGCGCAGGTACTACTTTTCTTACCAATTAACTATGGACTCATTGACCGAGTTATCGGTGTATATACTAAATACCGGTAAGTATTGACCAATATACTATGTATCTATCTTCAAATAATGCAGCACCCTCTGGCGAGGATTATGTGCAGGTGCGCTGTCAGTGCAGAATTAGTGAAAAGTAGTAGTAAAGACAAGCTTGGAAAGAGACAGAAGGTTAATGTTGTTAAAAGTCTGTATACTGTAACGGGTAACATAATGTACAACTCATGTTATGACTAGTATATAAACACAGTTCCAGATAATTTGCATATTTACGTATTTTCCGCACTTATTTGAGCAAAACTACACATTGATTTGTCAAAAGTGGGAGTACCAAATACTCACATCAATGTGAAAATACGCATTTATTTTCAAATTGAGTAGTCAAAATAATGTAATAAAGTTTAAAATTTACTTAATTGAGATGCAAAAAGCTAACACTGTTTGCAGTGTTTGCTTTTTGCAGCTCAAATAAGTGAATTTTTAATTTTGTTTTATCATTTGTTCCCTACTTAATGAGGAAGAAAATCAATAATATATTTGTGAAAGTAAAATACGCATTGAATTTGAAATTTGGGGGTATAATACTTTTTAGATACACAATTTATCTGGAGCTCTGATACGACTGCTCCGTCTACATAGTCAGTGCATGTACCACTACTCTTATAACTGTTCAACGTTTTGCTGCCGACGAACCTTTGGCTATTAAAGGTACATGCCCACTCAGTAGGCACAACATGTCCTTTATAGCAATCCCGCCACCGCCCACCTCTATTTTGCCCCATGTTAAATTCCCATAGGAAAATCGTTTTTTCGCTATAAAATAAATTTTTTGTTTAGATTTAATGTGTTTAATGACAAAAAGTTCATCGGCAGATAAACGTGCAACAGACAGAAATTAACTAGCCACACATTGACCGAATACACTGCCCGGTAACAAATTGTACCAATCCTGCATTGACTATGGTGCACTGGCCAGTGAGTATATGTTTATATATATGGTAGCCATAAGTTTGTATGAAACGCCATGTTGCTCTCTAGAATGTGAGCTTTTTCCGTATTTGTATCCACTGACATATTTATACACTCCCGCCTGCGATTCGCTTACCAAGAATTGCAATCCAGCGGTCCTTTAATTGCAATTCTTTCCCTCTGGAATTGCAATCTAATTGCAGTCTAATTGCGGTCCAAACGCGGTCCAGTTTTTGCGGTCATTCTTTCGCGATACCGTTTGTGCGGTCATTCTTTCGCGGTCCAGTTTGTGCGGTCATTCTTTCGCGATACCGTTTGTGCGGTCATTCTTTCGCTATTTCCGGTAAAAACTTACCGTATCATCGTATAGTACAGCAACTGATCAAGCGCTATACTAGTTATGGTGCGATGGCAGACTGATCAAGTGCTCTGCTAGTCCTGGTGCGATGGCCGACTGATCAAGTGCTATACTCGGCATGGCCGACTGATCACGTGCTATACTGGGCATGGTGAGATGGCCAACTAATCAAGTGCTATACGTACTGGGCATGGTGTACTACACTCCCGCCTGCGATCACTTACCAAGAATTGCAATCCAGCGGTCGTTGAATTGCAATTCGTCCGCTCTGAAATTGCAGTCTAATTGCGGTCCAATCGCGGTCCCGTTGTTGCGGTCATTCTTTCGCGATACCGTTTGTGCGGTCATTCTTTCGCGGTCCAGTTTGTGCGGTCATTCTTTCGCGATACCGTTTGTGCGGTCATTCTTTCGCTATTTCCGTTAAAAACTTACCGTATCATCGTATAGTACAGTTTGTTTACTTTATACAAACGTACTATACGAATATTATACAAAAACATACGATATCCGTTCGTATATACGATATATCCGTACGGATATGGTATGAATATACAGTGGGTCATCGTGCGGTAAAAATATACCGATGCACCGGTTCATTTCGCATGTAAACATCCGGTTTTCATTTCGATCATTCTGCCACAATTTTTAAAGTTTTTTTCAAAATGAATAAAAATGTTCATTTTACGATACAGAAACAATTTAAAAAACTGAGGATTGTGAAGTACGCTATCACAGTGCATATACATGTGTGTTCAATACAGTAATTCATCAGTAATTCATCATTGTACTCCGCACCACTGCCGGGGACACAAAACAATGATCCCCCACACACACCAGCCATCTACATTTGGCGTCCTAAAAGTTCCGGTCTATATCCCACAGTGGGAACAATGTGTATCACCACCACCACCAGTTTTCGTCTATGACTACACAACACCCCCCACCCCCGACCACCACTAAACTAGTCCTGGTGCGATGGCCGACTGATCAAGTGCTATACTAGTCGTCCTGGTGCGATGGCCGACTAATCAAGGGCTAAACTAGTCTCAGTGCGATGGCCGACTGATCAAGGGCTAAAACTATTCCTGGTGCGATGGTCGACTGATCAAGTTCTAAAACTAGTCCTGGTGCGATGGCCGACTGAATCAAGTTATAAACTAGTCCCGGTGCGATGACCGACTGATCGAGTGCTATACTAGTCTGGTGTGATGCCGACTGATTGAGTGCTATACTATCCTGGTGCGATGGCCGACTGATCAAGTGCTAAAGTAGTCCTGGTGTGATGGCCGAATGATCTAGTGCTATACTCGGCATGGCCGACTGATCACGTGCTATACTGGGCATGGTGAGATGGCCAACTGATCAAGTGCTATACTGGGCATGGTGCAATGGGCAACTGATCAAGCGCTATACTAGTTATGGTGCGATGGCAGACTGATCAAGTGCTCTGCTAGTCCTGGTGCGATGGCCGACTGATCAAGTGCTATACTCGGCATGGCCGACTGATCACGTGCTATACTGGGCATGGTGAGATGGCCAACTAATCAAGTGATATACATACTGGGCATGGTGAAATACTACACTCCCGCCTGCGATTCAGAAGTAATTCATCATTGTACTCCGCACCACCGCGGGGGACACAAAACAATGATCCCCCACACACACCAGCCATCTACATTTGGCATCCTAAAAGTTCCGGTCTATATCACCACCACCACCACCACCACCACCACCACAAGTTTGTGTCTATGACTACACTACACACCCCCCCCCCCCCTCCCCCCACCGACTACCACTTCTGTCTGTAACGCAGGATGACGTGGCCGACTAATCAAGTGCTAAACTAGTCCTGGTGCGATGGCCGACTGATCAAGTGCTATAATAATAGTCTTGGTGCGATGGCCGACTGATAAAGTTCTAAAGTAGTCTTGGTGCGATGGCCGACTGATCAAGTTCTAAACTAGTCGTGGTGCGATGGCCGACTGATCAAGTTCTAAACTAGTCATGGTGCGATGGCCGACTGATCGAGTGCTATACTAGTCCTGGTGCGATGGCCGACTGATCAAGGGCTAAACTAGTCTCGGTGCGATGGCTGACTGATCAAGGTCTAAACTATTCCTGGTGCGATGGTCGACTGATCAAGTTCTAAACTAGTCCTGGTGTGATGGCCGACTGATCAAGTGCTATACTCGGCATGGCCGACTGATCACGTGTTATACTGGGCATGGTGAGATGGCCAATTGATCAAGTGCTATGCTGGGCATGGTGCAATGGGCGACTGATCAAGAGCTATACTACTTATGGTGCGATGGTAGACTGATCAAGTGCTCTACTAGTCCTGGTGCGATGACCAACTGATCAAGCGCTATACTAGTTATGGTGCGATGGCAGACTGATCAAGTGCTCTACTAGTCCTGGTGCGATGACCGACTGATCAAGGGCTAAACTAGTCCTGGTGCGATGGCCGACTGATCAAGTTCTATACTAGTCCTGGTGCGATGGCCGACTGATCAAGGACTACACTAGTCCTGGTGCGATGGCCAACTGATCAAGGGCTAAACTAGTCCTGGTATGATGGCCGACTGACCAAGGGCTAAACTAGTCCTGGAGCGATGGCCGACTGATCTAGTTCTATACTAGTCATGGTGAGATTGCCGACAGATCAAGTGCTAAACTAGTCCTGGAGCGCTGGCCGACTGATCAAGTTCTAAACTAGTCCTGGTGCGATGGCCGACTGATCGAGTGCTATACTTGTCCTGGTGCGATGGCCGACTGATCAAGGGCTAAACTAGTCCCGGTGCAATAGCCGACTGATCAAGTGCTATACTAGTCCTGGTGTGATGGCCGACTGAACAAGTTCTAAACTAGTCCTGGTGCGATGGCCGACTGATCAAGTGCTATACTAGTCCTGGTGAGATGGGAAACTGATCAAGTTTTAAACTAGTCCTGGTGTGATGGCCGACTGATCAAGTTCTAAACTAGTCCTGGAGCGATGTCCCGACTGATCAAGTGCTAAACTAGTCCTGGTGTGATGGCCGACTGATCAAGTGCTAAACTAGTCCTGGTGCGATGGCCGACTGATCAAGTGCTAAACTAGTCATGGTGTGATGGCCGACTGATCAAATCGCATGCCATAATAACTAGATGGCCATGGCCTGCATGTCGTGCCCGCCGAGGCATTTGATAGTTCAAACAATTTTTTTTATTGCAACAAAGCTTTAGCCCGTTGACGTAAAAACATGCCGCACCCGCCGAGGCTTTGATAGTATACCCAAAAACTTTAACTAAAAAACACTTTAACCAAAAACTTTATCCTGAATGCACACCAATGTGCCAACTATATCGCTCTGTCTGCAAGCGGGCCCAACAAAAACTTTAAGGGAAATTTCAAAGTAATTTGACCGTGACATTGGGCACATATAAATAATAATGAAAATGTGGGTGACAAATACACCGTATGTGAAGTTTCGAGTGAATTGGTGAAGCGGTTTCAGAGATATAGTGTTCTTAAAGGTACATGCCCACTCAGTAGGCACAAAATGTTCTATATAACAGAGACATCATCTGAGACATTTTCTGGCAAAATAAACATTAATTCACCATTAATACACATATTTATTGGCATTATTATACATTTTATATCAGACGTAAATTTCCACACTGCTATCAGGGGCGATAACCGTGTTTCCTTAAAATGTTACCAAGACATTACTATTTATTTTTTGATGTGCAATGATCATACTTTATAATCTGTCGAAAACATTATTTTTTCAGGGAAACACATTTAATTAGTATAATTAATTAAAAAATATCATGCCCCATTTGCCTATGAAAATAGCCTGATATCACCACGTGTCACTATCAGTGAAATAAACATTACTAAATGATTATATCCATATAACGGGCACTCGTAATGTTTAGAACTGGTGGAATAGTGACAAAATTATACACTTATTTAATTCCTACAAATAACTGAGAATACACATAACTTTAATTGTTGTGCCTACTGAGTGGGTATGTACCTTTAATTAGCATAAATTATTAAAAACAAGAAATGCGTCTGTCGAACGCGGATGCCACCTGCAGCATATTTGAGAAACTGTGACAAAGTGGTTAACCGAAAAGTGTGACGGACGGACGGACAGACAGACGGACGGTCCAAACACTATATGCCACCCGTTTCTTCGAAACCCGGTGGCATAAAAATATCATGCCTCATTTGAATATGAAAATAGCTTGATACCACTGCTAGTCATTATCAGTAAAATAATATTACTAAATGATTATATATGGATAGCGGGCACACATAATTTTTAGAACTGGTGGAATAGTGACACAATTATACACTTATTTAATTGCTATAAAGAACAGTTTGTGCCTACTGAGTGGGCATGTACCTTTAAAAACTTTAACCTTAAATCAAAAAAATTTAACCGGACGGATGTACGTACGTACGTACGTATGTAGGCCAATGTGACAACTATATCGCACTGTCCACATGCAGGCATGTCAAAAACTTTGAGGTAAATTTGAAAGTAATTTTACCTTGATATTGGGCACAGGGGTTGCAGGAGTTGAGCATAGAATGAAAATATGGATGATGATAAACACACATGTGAAGCTTCGAGTGAATTGGCGAAGCTGTTCTGAGATATAGTGTTCTTAAAAACTTTAACCTACGGTAAATAAAAATCAGATGGCCATGGCCCGCATGTTGAGCCCACCGAGGCATTTGATGGTGCCGAGTATATTTATTTGAAGTTTGAATTAACGTATGTAAAAAGCTTTAACGCAAATTTGAAAGTCATTTGACCTTGATCTTGGGCATGTGGGTCGCATGCGTGGGCTATAATATGAAAATATGGATGATAATAAAGAATTATCTGAAGTTTGAAGCAAATCTGGGTAAGTGTTGTGGAGATATAAGGTATGCAAAAACTTTAACAAAAATTTCAAAGTCAATTGACCTTGACCTTGGGGCACAGGGGCCGCATGAGTGGGACACAGAATGAATATATGGATTATGACTAATAAGCATTTGATGTTTCAAGTCAATGTGACTTAGGATATGGTATTTAAAAACATACACCGATTTCGGACGGACTGACGCACGGACGTCATTGTGATCACTAAGTCTCGCTTTCCGCAAGCAGGCTCGGCAAAAAAAATACAGATGGACGTCAATGTGCAGACTATATCGCACTGTCCGCAGGCGGTCGCGACAACAATTGTCCAACCCCTTTTTAAAGGTGCAAGCCCACTCGTAGGCTAAAAATGCTCTTTATGGGAATTAAATAAGTGTATAATTGTCACTATTCCACTACTTTAATATAAACATTACGAGTGCCCGCTATACAGATATAATCATTTGGTAATATTTATTTTACTGATAGTGACGCGCGGTGATCGGTATTTTCATGTGCAAATGGGACATGATATTTTATAATTTATTTATACTATTAAATTAAATGCATCAACTGAAAAAAAATTGACAGATTATAAAGTATGATCATTGCACATCAAAAAATAAATACAGAGAATAAATAGTAATGTCCGTTAACATTTTAAGGAAACACAGTTATCGTCCCTGATATCAATGTGGAAAATTTTTCTTCTGATATAAAATGTATAATAATGCCAAACAATACGTGGGTAATGGTAAATGATTGTTTATCTGGCCAGAAAATGTCTCCGATGATGTCTCTGACATAAAGAACATTTTGTGCCTACTGAGTGGGCGTGTACCTTTAACGCTAGCTCCGCCCTGTCCAGTGAGACCTATGCATGTGTTAAGTTTCATAAAAAATATTGCAAAGGGTGTTCGCGTTATGCTCCGGACAAATCAGTGCGCGAAAAAACAAAGGGAGATAACTAAACTAGAAAATGTGTTCATAGAACACGGATACCCCACATATCGCTTTGATAGTAAACAAGGCAAAATTCCAGTGTCTAAAAGGGAGAGATAATCCATGACACGGGGTTTTCGAATCAAAAATCGAAATAAACTTTCCGCATCTACTCATCAGAAGGAAGCTACATATCAAATTTACAGTGCTGTAGCTATTACAAAAGTTTTTACGAGTTACAAGGCAAAATTTTCAAATTCTAATTCAAAAAGAGGGAGATAATCCATGACTCGGGGGTCGAATGAAAATAAACTTTGCAAATCTACTCATCATAAGGACATACCAAGTTTCAGGTGTGTAGCTATTAGGGTTTAAAAGTTTTACGAGCTACAAGACAAAATTGGAAAATTCTAACTTGAAAAGGGGGAGATAATCCATGACCATGGGGTCGAATCAAACATACAGTACCAAGTTTCAGGTATGTAGCTATTACGGTTTAAAAGTTTTTCGAGTTACTAGGTTGGTGACAGACGGAAGAACGGACAAGGTCAAGGGTAACACTAAATGCCCCCTCCTCTATCGTGGTGAGGCAAAAGTTGTCATATACAAGTAACTTACCTTAATTTATCAGTTACACATCAGACGATGAATGAACTTTAATTCTGGTGTAGAATATTAAAGTTATTCATTATATTCAATAGTGCTGCTTTGACATGACGTGAAATTAAAACATGCATGACATGATCTGGAAGAAAAACCAGACCAAGCACGCATATTCAGAATCACGTCTGTCGGTTCTTATCCAGCTCCGATTTCTGTCACCTGTCCACAAAATCCAGAATCCAACATTGTCGCAAATTTAATCCTCTATGTTGGTGTACGTTAGAACAAAATGTCACTTAGTATATTATCCAATCCATTGTAATCTCTTGTTTCTCTAAATAAATGCGTCCAACAATCCCTGTAGCTGCTATCGTGATAAAAAATGTTAAAGGTTCCGTCAGCGCCTCACATATTGATCTTAATATCCACCATTTTGATTCCAAGTACCAGAATAATGATGTTTCCATGCGCCGTCGTAGTGTTATCTGTCAGATTCCGTTGTTTATTTGATCAAATTGATGGACAAATTTGTGTCCGCTAATGTCGCCAAGAGCATAATCTGTGACGTTGACTGTAATAATTTGGCATAACTTCTAGCTTGTGAATTTTTGGTTGAATGAAGTGATCACTATGGTGAATAAGTGTGTATTTGTGCCCGGTTTGCTCAGCAGGTAGAGCGATGGTGTGGTAAACCAGAGATCCCCGGTTCGATTCCGGGCTGGTGCACATCTTTCTCACCCTGTGACATTTAGCGCCCAACGTAGTTGCGGGAAGTAACTCTGCAGAATACTCCTGCATCGTCCGTACCGAGAGTTTATAATGGTGCTCTCCGTAGGTTTCCCCTGCAAAGTACCAAATCACATCTGATTTGCACTTCAACTGTTAATTGCGACATATTTTCTGTATTTTTCAATTGAAAGAAATGTCAGTATTATACTTATTCATTTCTGTGTAATAAGTACAGAAAAATATGTCACAATTAACAGCTAAAGCGCGAATGAGATCCGATTCGGTACTCTGCAGGAAAAACCTATGGAGCACCGGAACTCTGGGTACGGACGATAATTGAGTATTCTGTTGCCCAACAAAGGACCGCGACTGATAAATACTCCCAAATTGTACCCAAACATATGGAATTCGGAGACAAAAATTAAACATAGAATTCGAGGACGAATTTCAATTTGGCGGAGAAGAATGTCACAGTACGCAACTGACCATGGGGATGAAGTGAATGGTATGATCTGTGCCTTGTTAGCTTGCTCGGTAGAGTCATGGGCATGGTACGGTAAACATGAGGTCCCTGGTTCGATTCCGGGTCGTTATTTATCTTTCTCACTCTGTGACACAAGTAAACCGTTTTATTTTAAATAAATGGCTATCACCGGAATAAATATTATCTTCACAAAATTTGAATCGGGCCAATAGAAATCAACAGCTAGAACAGAACGTTTGCAGTAATATAAATCTAATTCCAAAATAAATAAATAATATTTTTAATTTTTATGATCAGGTTTCGAAAAATAAAATATGCTTTTCTTTTAAAATTATTATCAATATGTTCACCATGTTATTATGGTTAATATGCAATTCACAGTCTCCTTGCAGCTTGAAATTGAAAGACATTATGAAAAGTTGTATTGATCTCAGAAATTGTCATGTCGACTATAGGATCGCGTCGAAATAATGTCAACATAATAGGAAAACGTAATTTGATACAGACGAAAAAGTAAACAAAACGCAAAATTGATGCTTTGTTTTGCTACCGTAGACCACACATTATCATTTGATTTTATATGAAAATAAATATATTGTCAGCATGGTGGTGTCTATTAATGTGTTCTTGATATTCGGAACGGCAGTGAGTGAGTGACGACATTTTGTTTTGTCCAAGAAATTGTCAAGGTCAATGTTTCACTGTTTGTCTCGCAATAACCCGCCGATTTATATTGCGCACCAAAAAAACAGATCACAAATACCGCTGACTTTCTAGGGTAGTCACTTTGAATTAGATAGATGGGATAAAATTTTGGATTAGAACACGGATACGTTTGTCAACTATTGCGATTGTATTGCCGCATTGGTTAAGCAGAGCGGTCCGCTGGTTTTACCGCAGAGCGCAGCGTAAAGCGGTCATTCTTTCGCAGTTTACAGAAACAAAGGAGCGTAAATTGCAATTAAAAGCGGAGCGCAGCGCGAACTGCGCTATAAGTATTGCAATTCCGCAACCAACTCTTTGGACCGCGGTCACATGATTGCAGTTCGATTGCGGTCCAATTGCGGTCCAATTGCAATTAATGGGAACGCGAATTGCAATCCTGCGCTCCAGGAATTGCAATTCGCCTGGTAAGAGAACCGCAGGCCACTCTGTATATATACTTAAAGTACATGTCTGCCACACGTGTCATACAACGACTGTCCCAGTTGCCATGCAACTTGTATCTACCATAACAAACGCCCACCATCGCCCGAATTACATAACACACATTCACTAGTATACATGTTAAGGAGCCCCGTAGGGGACGTAGAATTACTTTATTGTTTTATTAATTCGTTCTCACGAAATAACAATTCGTTCCCTCATCGAATTAACAATTCGTTCCTACGAATTAACAATTCGTTCCCTCAATTTAACAATTCGTTCCCACGAAATAATTCGTGTGAACGAATTGTTAATTCGAGGGAACGAATTGTCATTTCGTGGGAACGAATTATTAATTCGAGGGAACGAATTGTTATATCGTGGGAACGAATTGTTAATTCGATGGAACGAATTGTTAAATTGAGGGAACGAATTGTTATTTCGTGGGAACGAATTAATAAAAAAAAATCCATGTCCCCTACGGGCCCCGTGCATGTTTGCCCCATGTGTCATACAAAGTATGTCCGAGTTGTCATGCAACTTGTATCTACCATAACAAACGCCAACCATCGCCCGAATTACATGACACACATTCACTAGTATACATGCAATATGTGAAGCTATATATATACAGTCAAACCTGTGTATAAAGGCCAGCCATGGGAAGCGAAAAATATGGCCTTTGTTCACAGGTGGTCTTTATTCGCAGCGTCGTTTATATAGTAAGTGTGCCATTGTGACAACACAGTTGTGGCCTTTAAAGCCAGGTGATTGCTATTCGGAGGTGGTCTTTAGCACAGGTTCGACTGTACATGTGCTTATACACGTATATATATATATATATATTATACTACTGTCTGTTTCACGAAAGCTGCCCAAATTGTACGGCCATACAAACAATGCAAAAAACATTTTTACGATAACATTACATTTTACCAAAATTTAAGAATGAGCCATCTTTTTATTTCGTGAAATTTGGTCCAATATTGATTTTATTGCGCAAAAAATGGGGATTTAACATGGGGACATTTTTAAAATTTAAGAAATAGTGGACCGATTTCCAAAATTTAACTTTTGTTTTCTTAGTTAGATAATTTTCAAGCTAGCTAGCCAAATTCCCATAGACAAATAAATCTTTAAAATCAATATTTGACCAAATTTCACGAAATGAAAAGAAGTATCATTCTTAAATTTTGATAAAATTTAATATAATCGAAGCAAATATTGTTTTTGCATTGTTTATATGGCCGTAAAATTTGGGCAGGTTTCGTGAAACAGACAGTAGGAGAAGTGAGTGTCTTGTGACTTTAGCAATGATAAAGTACTCGGTCGTACAAACAGTCACTCACAATGCTGATTAATACATACCACTCGTACGTGAAGTGGACAGTTATTTGACCTCCATACTGAGACGTGACTGAAATGGAGCGACCAATTAGATCCAGATCACCATGTGCATTCCATTTGTGGATCAGGATTTACATTATTCGCCATTTCACCAATTAAACACCCGTCATGCTTCCAACAAGCAAAATAGTTAGTTATCAGGCTACAGGGGCCCGTTTCACTAAACTTCGTGCGACTAAAATGTTCGTAAGTGCAAAATTATGATTTCGCATTAATAATGTTTTCTTGAAAACAATTATTGGATTTACATTTATTGAGCATAGGCTGCATGTGCAGCCTATGCTCAATAAATGTAAATCCATCAATTGAAATTTCCAGACGATCTTAAATTTGCACTTACGAATATTTTAGTCGTACGAAGTTTAGTGAAACGGGCCCCAGGAGTGATATGTGAACATGAGCTGGACAAAATATCCCACAAGCCCGATTCTACAAATCTCAGTCACATATATGTACATGTATACGGTAGCAACATCCGAGTTTCGAATGGTCAATGAACCTGTATCATTTAGTTGTTACTATAAGTGCATTTATGTTCAATGAGGTCATTGTACATGCCAGTTATATCACCGTCAGGAGATAATACACCGCGAACGTGATCTAGCTGTGTTATCACATCCTTACATTGCCCATGTGATGTGTAAATACAGAATTAAAACTAAAAATGTATCATGAAGATATGGTCAATATAATCGTTTATGTGCTCTCGATCAAAATAAGTTGTCATTTAGAATCAGAGGTCATATGCATGTATAAAGCATATCAGTAGCCTATTTCACCAACATTGCAAAGTATACTTTGTCTAGCAAAGTATACTTTGAGGGAGAAATTTTCAATGAAGGGAGAAATTTTCAATTTTGGGATAAATTTATTAATTTTTATTATGCTGAATTTATTATATTATCACAGCCATTTTGGCTGTGATAATGTAATAAATTCAGTATAATAATTCTGCATACTTTTAATCATCAAATATATGCAGTCGTTAGTTCTATATGAAATAATGCATTTCAGGAAAAATAAATGATTACTCCCTCAAAGTATACTTTGCTAGAAAAGTATACTTTGCAATGTTGGTGAAATAGGCTACATAACTGGCACCTTTGCCAGTGTTCAAATAATGACTAAGCACAACGAATGGTATACATACATATATAATGTATATGTCCCAAAACAACACACAAATGAACTAATAGATACTACTATTACAATAAAGACAAAGACCATATTCCCTTACATTCATGCTTATACATGTAACTAAGGGAACGACTATATACTATGTGTATAAAATGTCGGACAGATTGACAATTTAGTAACCCTATCCAGGCCGCCATAAACCAACTTTTCCAACAATGTATAATCAGATGAGACTACCGTCTCTTCAGAATCTGTAGTGTTTAACATTGCATTCCGCTTTTATTTTAAAGACATTTTTTAAATTAATGAAATGGATTAAATATGTATGAAACAGTCACTGTTATATATTGAAGTGTGAAAATGTTAAATAGTATCAAATAAAAATACATCCCAAAGAGTAAACACGATTGCACTCTACATTTCAGGATACATCTCAGATACTGGCTGCCATTTTGAATTTATCTGCCACATTAAAGCTAAACGAATCATACTTTTACCGTCAGATATGTACTTGTATGAAACCCATCGAAGAAGAATATCATTTATCGAAAATATATGCTGCATTTGGATCATGGAAGTGATCATTTGATATTATATAAATTCAAAATGGCCACCAAAATACTAAGAGTTTCTCCAAAAACGCGACAACCCGATTTATTTCAATATTTAGGTGCTATATAACAAACAAATATCAACATTTGCAAACATCTACCTCTGCAAAATACATAATGAAATATATTACTGCATTTCAGGTAAAGATGACGCGGCTGTTGACGACACCGGTACAATGGAGGGCAGCATGCAAACCCAGGACATTCTCGCCGATCTCATAAGGTAACTATTGCGATACTGGGTATATATGTAGATAGTTGCGGGCAGTAACTCGGCAAAACTCCCGTACCGTCCGCACGGGAGTTTTGCAGAGTTACTGCTCAACTAACATGCAGACACATGGTGTCGCTGTAAGTAATGCGCATTTATATTGTTATGTCAATGCAGAACAACCATGTAGCTCAAACACTTATACAACAGGGGCGGATCCAGCATTTTGGGAACGGGGGGTTGTCTAGTTGCGAAGGTAACTCTTGCAATCTACTCCCGTACCGTCCGTAGCTAGCTACGGACGGTACGGGAGTAATTGCAAGAGTTACCGTTAGCAACTAGGGGGTTGTCCTATTTTCGAGCTCTTCGAAATGCACTTTCCTGTGTTTTACGCATTTAAGTTCAGACTCCAACTGGTGGTAAACTGTGATCTATGTACACTCCGTGGCTGAACGGGGGGGGGGGGCGGGGGGAGTGCGGGGAGGGGGTTGCAACTCCGGACCCCCCCCCCCATCCAGATCCGCCCCTGTACAGTGACTAGATCTTACAAGCGTGGTGATTTAATATCATATTTATTAAATTAGTTTTCTGGTTTCGAAATGCATTTGGATAAAAACGTGATACATTGATTGAATTGATGTTTCAATTCATATTAAATTATGGAAGGTGTAATTATATTTGGAATAGTATAGTGCTTAGCTGCTTATATATGGCTAATGCTGTGCGTTGTGGACATTGTGAATTTCTCTCGTTTCAGAAACATAATTCCAGACAATTTATTCCAATCGACGTTTGAGCAAGTTCAGACGAAATACAAAAGCTCTATCGGGTTGGACTTGGTCAAGACAAACGGCACATTGCTCAACAAAACCGTTACCACGGTAACCAAATACCAAGGCAGCATGGGCAACCCAAACATTATAGGTAGGTAGGGCTTTGGACGGCGATTAACCAGAATGTTCCGCCTGTCACGCAGAAAAAGTGACAGCCAGAAAATTCGGGGTTGGTCCATATTAGAATACCTTCTGAAAATGTACTCGAATATTATTCACAAAATCAGAAGGTTTCTTTGGTCGCTGCCGTAATATGCTCAGTCTCGGCGAATGAAACTACAATGTACTGGATTTTGAGTGCAGATGTCGATTTAAGTACTGGATTTTGAGTGCAGATGTCGATTTAAGTATATGACCTGTTCGGTGTTTGTATCCATTGAATGCTACACGTGGTATCAGGCGGAGTGAAATATGTTAACCCAGTATAGACCAGATACAATTACAGTAGGATGACCTTTAGAGCAGAGCTCCAGATAAGGTGCGTATTGGCGTATTTTACGCACTCATTTTAGCTTAATACGCACATAGTGGGAGTAAAAGATACGCATAGCAATGTGAAAATACGCTTTGAAATACAAATTGAGTAGTGAAAACACCACTCAAATAAGTGAATGTTTACATTTGTTTTATGTTTTGATCAGTTATTTAATTTGAAATCAGGGGGTACAATACTCTTTAGACACAAATCTTATCTGGAGCTCTGCTATAGAGAATATATTTTCGCCAGTTTCTTTATATCTTCTCGAAAGTTTATGTTTATACCACTCGTGTGAACCGTCTCTTCTCTGTAACAACATATGTATGGAAAAGTTAACAAAATTATCATAATATGTATTGTCAATGGAAAGCTTTGTTTCCATATATCTCAGTGATTCAACATAGTCGGTAGCAACTTCAACATAGATTTGTGTCTACTTTTTACTTTTATTCTGTGTGTCAGTGTTCTTCCTGCAGTCGGTTATCAATACAACCAGTATGATACATACTGGTTGTATTGATAACCGACTGCAGGAAGAACATTGACACACAGAATAAAAGTAAATACATACTGGTTGTATTGATAATCGGCTGCAGGAAGAACACTGACACACAGAATAAAAGTAAATACATACTGGTTGTATTGATAACCGACTGCAGGAAGAACATTGACACACAGAATAAAAGTAAATACATACTGGTTGTATTGATAACCGACTGCAGGAAGAACACTGACACAAAGAATAAAAGTAAATACATACTGGTTGTATTGATAACCGACTGCAGGAAGAACACTGACACAAAGAATAAAAGTAAATACATACTGGTTGTATTGATAACCGACTGCAGGAAGAACACTGACTCAACAGAATAAATGTAATATCATACATACTGGTTGTATTGATAACCGACTGCAGGAAGAACACTGACACAAAGAATAAAAGTAAATACATACTGGTTGTATTGATAACCGACTGCAGGAAGAACATTGACACACAGAATAAAAGTAAATACATACTGGTTGTATTGATAACCGACTGCAGGAAGAACACTGACACAATGAATAAAAGTAAATACATACTGGTGTATTGATAACCGACTGCAGGAAGAACACTGACTCAACAGAATAAATGTAATATCATACATACTGGTTGTATTGATAACCGACTGCAGGAAGAACACTGACACAACAGAATAAACGTAAAAAGTAGATAAAACTCACATACTGTCTACATCCATTTATATATTCCCTGTCCCGAATTTCAACGCTGATTATGTTTTATTTGATAGACTAGAACTTAGAGAGAAATGCACTGACAAAGTCGGAAAATTATATTTACGTGTCAGACGATTAACATGTATTTAAACCTGTAAGTGTCTGTTCCTAGCCGGCGTTAACCATACGTGCAAGTATGTGCTGCCTTTGTATTCGGGTTTAATTTGTCCGAGAAATAAATGCATTGACGTCTCATAGGATGTAATAATCGTAACAATCTAAATACCCAGGGGAAATTTGGCGATAACAAATTACAATTTTCGATTGTTTTTGATTTTTTTTTCGAAAATTGTAATTTGTAATCCTTGTGCTATATTACGTCATACATGATTAAAGATTGCATGCACCAACGCACTCCGAGGTAACTCTATACAGGTTAGACCACACAAAATAGTTTTACTATATAATTTAACCGAATGCCATCCAATAAGGCCAGTCCCTCCTACTTTCATTATTTGTATAGATGCTGTGGGACCTACTTGTACATGACATGCAGCCAGTCTGTACTGGTTCTGCATGAATTAAACAATAGGTTCACTTACTCCTAAGAAAAATCTAACCTCGTCATATCCCCCAATATTGTTTACATTTTTTGGCCACGGAAACTCTGTTTACATCACGTGACCAACAGGTTCAGTGTTTTCTTCTAAATGCTACAAATATGCTGAACACTGGTGTTAAAAGCACCCCAAAATGTTCCTCAAGTGAAACTGGGTAGTAAATGGATCAAGATTTGCAAGCAAACTATATGCCGAGCAGAAAGGGACGTAGCTTGTATATAATTAAGGGACGTAACCCACCATTACAGGACTGATATTCGCGTGCACGTTACTCGGCCTGGCGGCGGCGGGACTGAAGGAGAAGGGGAGACCATTCTTGGTTGTCATACAGAGCGTCTCCGACACCGTGATCACCGTCGTCCGCTGGTTCATGTGGTGAGTGCAGTCTCCTTGGTTATGTGTACCTGGGCGAGCGAGCGTGATTTAGTCACCCCACGGTGCACATGGGCAGATATATATACATGTTCACAGATGTATTCTTTTCTCTTGTTTTGGCATTTGCATTAATTCATGTCCGTCTTTTAAAAAGTGTGGATCTACAACCATACATTGTATTATAACGTTATTAAATAACCTGCGCAATGTGCAATCATGCTTGTTGCGTTTATGTTCTATGACACGTGTATTGAATCATTTTATATTGTAGTTGCGAACAGTAACTCTTGCTACCTACTCCCGTAACGATTGCAAGAGTTACTGGCTACGGACGGTACGGGAGTCGGTTTCAAGAGTTACTGTTCGCAATTACTTATATTGTACTGAGCCCCGCAGGGGACGTAGAATTATTTTTTTTATTATTAATTCGTTCCCACGAAATAACATTCGTTCCCTCAATTTAGCAATTCGTTCCCACGAATTAACAATTTGTTCCCATGAATTAACAATTCGTTCCCCCAATTTAACAATTCGTTCCCAGGAAATAACACTGAACGAATTGTTAATTCGTCGGAACGAATTGTTAAATTGAGGGAACGAATTTTTATATCGTGGGAACGAAATGTTAATTCGAGGGAACGAATTGTTAAATTGAGGGAACGAATTGTTATATCGTGGGACTCAGTAATATTGTACCTATTTCATGTGTTTTTATTTCGTGGTGGACCGTACACTGCTAGTCTAAGAGTTTACATCGCTGCCTGTTGTAGATTCTGTTATTACCACTGTATGATTGTTTATTTCATATGGTCTTAACATGTTACATTCTAAAATGGAGATGTTTCCGTGGGTTCGTTTATTCCGTTGGGTAACTTACCCAGCGGAATAAACGAACCCACGGGAACAAAAGTTAAAGGAGATATTACCAAATATCACTTATTTCCTTCAAAATGCTCTAAAAACAACAAAAGCGACCATACCAACCAATTTCCGGTTCGTTTGTATATTTCGTGATATTGAGATTTTTCATATCGCACCATATCTGACACCTATACAGAGCCATGCCATGAATTGGTCATCGCTTATCTCTCCTGTTTATGCGACTAGCGCGAGGTGGCGCTGTAAAAATAATCGCTATGACGTAGCAGTAGTACAGCTTCAGGGAAGGGAAGCTGTACTACTGCTACGTCATAGCGATTATTTTATTGGTCGATACAGATTTATTATAGAATAGCTTGTGAATTTAACTGACATCATTCATTTGTTGATTAATTTCTTCGTTGTTATCGTAAATATCCCATCCACAAAAGAAAAGCAACAGTATGTACAAAAGTTAAAAATAAATGCAACGCCAATATGTAACCCCAACGTACTACAGAAAATAACGACAGTCGCTTACACGTGTACCTGTGCTCTTCGATCACGTTTCGCTATACTGTGTCTTTTTAACTAATTACATATAGTATGCATAATTTATAATTAGCTTGTCACGTGTTTCAGGACGACCCCTATCGGCGTGGTGAGCTTGATTGGAGTGTCCATAGCGAGTGTAGACAGTGTGGCCGCAGTCTTCTCCCAGCTTGGCATGTTTATCGCCGCCATTACGATTGGCATAGCACTGCAGCAGCTCGTTGTCATGTCCGGCATCTTCTTCACGTTCACTAGAAAGAACCCGTATACGTATCTACTGTCCATCGCTCGGCCGTGGATGATTGCGTTTGCGGCTACAAGCACGTGAGTTCATACATATGAAATGTACAAGCCCACTAGTAGGTTCTAAAAATTACGAGTGATCTACAAATACAATCATTTAGTAATATTTATTTTATTGATATTGATGCGCGGTCGTATCAGGCTATTTTCATAAGTAAATGAGGCGTGATATTTTTTACTTATTTATACTAATTAAATGCTTCGCCTGAAACAAAATAATATTTTCGACAGATTATAAAATATGATCATTGCAAATCAAAAAATAAATACAGAGAAAAACTAGTAATGTGCGTTAACATTTTAAGGAAACACGGTTATCGCCCCTGATATCAGTGTGAAAATTTACGTCTGATATACAATGTATAACAATGCCAATCAATACGTGGGGTAGTGATGAATTACTGTTTATTTTTGCCAGAAAATGTCTCAGACGACGTCTCTGATATAATGAATATGTGCCTACTGGGTGGGCATGTACCTTTAATACAGAGTATGGGATCACGTGGTTCCCGAACGTTTGCGAACGAAATTTTCCGCCGTGACGTAATTGTCTATGTTATTTTTACTGTGGATTTCTTTAAAATCTTCCTAGCAAAATATCGGATTTTGTTGATATGTACTGACGTGTTTCATGTTTGCACTAACCGTTCTATACAAAACCTTATGCTTCGCGAACAATCTAGTACCGTTTATGTTTTATATTCACGTGATCTATATTTTACTACAATGACGGTAACCGATTATTCGTCAAAGCGACTGTTATGCCACAGTTAGATCACGGTTCGTCCGTATGTACGAGGAGATAATCGTACATGCGGACGAACGTGATCTAACTGTGTTATCAGATCCTAATGTCCATACTTTGCACATGTGCTGCGCAAATGCAAAAACAAAAGTAGAACATGTATCAAAGATGTGATAAGAGAAATAGCAAACTGCACAATAAAGGACAAACAGTTTCATATTTGCTGAGAAAGTTATTAAAGAAAATCTGCTGTAAACATAAACAAACATGACGTCACGCCGTTCGGACACCACGTGATCCCAGACCATCGGTGTGTAGCAGGAATATATAGTTAATCTTGTCTAACTGGGTCCATGTTTGTAAATAGGTTTCTGAGCCAATGCTCGTTCTGATGCTCAGAATTACTGTCTGTTTCACGAAGCCTACCTTCTTTTTGTTTGTGAAATTTGGTCAAATATTGATTTTATTGCGAAAAAAACAATTTTCCCATGTTAAATCCCCATAGACATCTTCACAGAGTGAAGATGTCTATGGGGATTTAACATGGGAAATTTTTTTAGAATTTCAGAAATACTGGACCGATTTTTAAAATTTAACTTCTGTTTTTTAGTTAGATCATGTCCAAGCTATCTAGCTAGGTTTCAGTGTCTATTTGCAAAATGTTTCGTTTTTCGACTCCTCCACGTATTCCATCTCCTTCCCCCCCCCCCCCCCCCCCCCCCCACCCCCACCCCCATGTTAAATTCCCATAGAGAAATAAGTTTTCATTATAAAATCAATATCTGAAGACAAAAATACGAAATGAAAAGTCATGCAGAGCATGATGTTGTTAGCCGATGAAATCAGGGTAAAGTGCATCGAACATATGTAGGTGTCTCTGGTAACATTGTCAATGGTAAACTATTTTCGACCACAGTTCTGTACCCAGCGTTGACATTTTTCTCGATTTTGTGCAGGTTTTGGAAACCCGTTCCCAAATCCATCCAATAGCAGCAATGCCATAGCAGCAATGCCATAGCAGCAATGTTTTGTTGTCACCATTATGTTGCGAAATATTCCAGCGTAACACCTGTACTGTATGCTCTATTTATCTACAAATTACACTCCGCAATACACAAAGTTGTAGTCACTGTGTGTGTGTTTGTCCGAATTCTGTGGCAGCATGCGAGTGTGCGGAGCTACCAGGGCTATATATATCTAGCGGTTACAGTGTCATCTAAAAATAGACGCAAGCTCCTGCGTATTCAGGCACATGCCCAGATTGGCCTAATGTGCCCCATCCGTGATTTTTTGCGCGATGTCGGGCGCAAGACAATCAATAATTTGCGGCATTGACAATAATTAAGGGGGATTGCCGCAATCGCGCGTGCTGGATGCATCCCTGCCATCCCTGCATGATACGTAAACAAATCAAAGTTGGCTATGAAGGGCAATTCTTCGTTTTGATTGGTGGAAAATTTTGTGAATATTAACTAGCGTCAAATGACGCGCATACGCGATCCAATGGGATAAACCCGAGATGCTGGGATAAACCCGAAAATGCTGGGGTTACTAGTAAGGAGATTTTGAGCAGAGGTCGATTATAAATTAGCCGAATAAACACATTTTACGCGATTATACGTGGCTGAAACTTGTTCTGTTTAATAAATAAAAGCTTTAAATTAGCCCAATAATCGGCGTATGTTGGCGTATATGGCCATTAGAGCCAACTATGGACTTCAACAACAACTTCCGGGTTCAATCTCTTCCGGCGTTCAGCTCATTACGTATTCAAAATTGTGTTATTTGGCTATATTTAAAGTTTTAAACGGAGATAATTGCCAAAAATGCAAACTTTATCGGTTGATGCAATTTGGAAGTGATACAACAAAATTCGCGTTCGTAGATTACCGAATAGCGGAGAAAAGGGTTGCTACACACTTTTTCAGAATTCGATGGATGACCAATATATTAGCCGATCTATAAATAGATCGGCTAATAATAATTCTACGTTCCCTGCGGGGCTCGGTAATATACATATTGACATTCCACTTGTTTATGTTGACAGCAGTTCGTATGTCCTAAATTATATTGCAAGATACTGAACGTTATCATCTGAACCGTTTGGTTCACTGTAATTCATGTTCGTCCAGATGGTCAAACTATGTTAGTTTATGTTTGTTGTGCCCGGCTGATATCACTGAATAACACCACCAGGTCTGTCTGGGCTGATTACAAGTTGGACTATGATCAAATTGCTGCCCTTCTGAATAGGATCGTACGAGTTTACAGTGCACGTTAGAAACATCGGGTCAGTGATATATTTCAGCTCACAGATCTACGTACTTAACGGGTGTCTGAGGCACAGACCAGTAGCCGATTTCATCAAAATTTCAAAGTATACTTATCTAACAAAGTATAGTTTGAGGGAGTAATCATTTATTTTTCCCAAAATGCATTATTTCATATAAAACTAACCACTGCATATGTTTGATGATTAAAAGTATGCAGAATTAGTATACATAATTTATTACATTATCACAGCCAAAATAATAAATTTATCCTAAAATTGAAAAGTTCTCCCTCAAAGTATACTTTGCTAGATAAGTATACTTTGCAATGTTGGTGAAATAGGCTACAGTTATACACGTTGTTTTGTTTGTTCTGTTTTGCTTCTTTCAATGTCGAATTCAGGGAGGGGATGGCGGACCCGGCGCCCCCACCCTCGCCCCCCCCCCCCCCCCCCCCCCTCTGCCCCGCCCCCCCCCCCCCCACCATTTTCGCCCGATAATATAGTAAACTCTTTCAATTAAGAAGTTCCGCCTAAGATAAACATGAGTATTTAATTATCATTAGTCATTTTTTGCGAGTTATTTGCGAGTTATTTGCATGGGTTTCGCTGTGAGAGAAAACCCGTAATCAACTCCTTACAAATAATACACCGTGAAGAGAACACCCGTATTTGCGCGCCTGTTTTCTTGGAAACCACGAGCTACCATGCAAAATGTTTACATTTTATTACAGTCAAAATAAAGTTATTTGAAAACTTGGAAAGGGTTTCGACTAATCTAGAATGTTAATGTGATTGAACACATTCCAAACATGCAGTCACATATACCTTTTTCATAGAAACAGCTGCGTAATTTGAATTTCAAAAAGTTTACATGACGTCACATTTGACGTCACACAACGTAACGTCAAAACGCGGGAAAACACGTCATTGTATAACTATGCATGCGCACATCACAATTCATTGATTATGATCTCAAAAATAGACTAATTGTGCATATATATCCGCCGTGGAAGTGTAATAAATAGGATATTCCATCGTACATGTTTGAATAGCAGAAATAATACACTCGTGTCCGTCGGCGTCCGTGCAAGCAACTCGTTCGCTACGCTTACTCGTTGCTTACGCTGAAGCCGGCGCACACTCGTGTATTATTTCCCGCTATTCAAAATGTACCATGGAATATCCTCTCTTTAATCATACACACTTGTTTGAAGAAGACAACTGGAAATAAATACGCGGTATTCTAACCGAAACTGGTATCATGAATATCAATGGGTGGCTGACTGAATGTGACAATGAAAATTTAAAATTGCATTTGGCGGGACGTTTTACGCGGGGTAATTTTGATGCGACAACGAATACGTCGACGTCAGGCTGTGCGATGTGACGTCATATGGTCAATTCGTAGCGTCTCCACGTAAGTGCACGTCTTTTTCACATAATTTATGTCAGGGTTAATACACTTATCCGTTTGAATTAAGTAGTTTAAAGGTACATGCCCGCTCAGTAGGCACAAAATGTTCTTTATGGGAATTAAATAAGTGTATAATTGACAATTGTGTCACTATTACACCATTTGTAAAAAATACGAATGCCCGTTATACAGATATCATCATTTAGTAATATTTATTTTACTGATAGTGACTCGCGGTGGTATCAGGCTATTTTCATATGCAAATGAGGCATGCTGTTTTAATTATTTATACTAGTTAAATGCGTCACCTGAAAAAATAATATGTTCGATATGTTATAAAGTATGATCATTGCACATCAAAAAATAAATACAGAGAATAAATAGTAATGTACGCTAACAATTTGTTAATGAAACACGGTTATCGCCCCTGATATCAGTGTGGAAATCTACGTCTGCTATAAAATGTATAATAATGCCAATCGCTACGTGGGGTAATGGTGAATACATGTTTATTTTGTCAGAAAATGTCTCAGATGATGTCTCTGATATGAAGAACATGTTGTGCCTACTGAGTGGGCATGTACCTTACAATACAATACAATACAATACAATACAATACATTTTATTCACTCTACATATCGTTGAATCCGGCTAAATTGAAACACATAAATTGCTATTTTGACTGTATTTGAAAGTGGACACGGGACACTTCGCGTGTACTAGATATGAGTATGTAATCAAAGTGAGATGGCGTAAACATACAAATATCAAGGGAATAAGTCTGTAATAACAAAATTTAAAACGGGTCAATGTTAATTAAATTAGGTATATGTATAAAATTGTGTATTATCAAGGTGTATGATCACGTGCTACTAACAACAACAACAAGTACCGATTCAAAGTACGTATTATTTTATAGTGTCCTTATTACGTAACGGATTTTGATGAAATATGGCGCATCAAACGCGTCTTGTTCAGCTGCATTGGTGGTCTCTGTATCTTCGCCCAAACATATGTCTTTTTTGCGAAGAATCGATTTCCGCGTCTCCGACACGGAAATCGATTCTTCGCAAAACGACATAAATCTGTGCCAAACTCCCTAGACCACCAAATGCAGCTCATGCAGACGCGTTTGCTGCGCCAAATTTCATCAAAATCCGTTGCATATTAAGGAAAATATCAAATAATACTTACTTTGGAGTGGGCGACGTTGTTGTTGTTGTAACCACGTGATCATGCACCTTGATTATGTGGCCCGTGCTTGAAATGTATGGATGCTGAGCGTACTTTTAGACATAAATACCATGGTCCGTTACATAGACCTGTGTTGAGACACTCCAACAATATTCCAGCCTAGATGTATGCGGTCCTGTATTAAAAGCAGTATTCACAATACTGTTTAACTTATCATGCTTATTGCTTTAAACATATTTAGACAGTATACAGTAGTTTCAAGGTATACAATTGACTATAATAAGAGCAAACGGGTTGGACTACAAGTTTTAACAACATTAGGTACATGTACAACCCTTCCCACTTGCTTATTGCATGTACTATACAATTTTGTATAACTTATTAACTGTTTGTTGTAGAAATAACAAATATATTTCTTATATATTCCAGGGCCGTCGCTATTCCTGAGATGATGACTGCCTGTGAGGAAAAAAATAAGATCGATAAGAGGATATCTAGATTCGTCATCCCGTTCAGCGTGACCATCAGTTGCAACGGCAGCGCTTTGTATATAGCCGGCGCCACTGTGTTCGTGGCTAACCTAACCGGCACCCAGTTAAATATTAGCGATGTATTTTTAATATGGTAAGTCCACTAAATGTAATAGGAGATGGATTAACATATAAGCTGTCACAAAGCTTGTTTTCTAGTCATATTCACTCTCTGTGTGTGTGCATGTATGTACATATATCACTTTCAACACCACAGGCCTGTACAGTGGTATTGGCAAAACGTGTAGATCCAGATGAGCCGGCTCGTGACGAGCCGTCTCATCAGGACCTGCACTTTTTGCAAGTAATTTTCATATGTTTTAGAACAAATAATCCCCTTTTCATAAATGGACTAGTCTGAAAATCATTTTGTGACGGTTGAATTAGTTGTAAAATTAACATATCAAAATCCATCCCAATTACTTAGGGGTGAACGAGTTAGGAAGAAACGTATTGCTTAAAGCAAATGTAAATGTTACTGCATAATCGTCCACATTTAGAGATGACCTCATATTTAAGGAGACATAAACATTACAACGCTGATGTGAGTGTTTGTCGGTACGGTGAGAATTTGACTTCTCATAATTTCTCACAATTAGGTATTGCAGGGATTCCGCTGGGGAAAATAAAAAAATCGCCACTTCAAAAAAAAAGTGGCGATTTTTTTTCGAAAATTGTAATTTTTTATCGCCAATTATTTATTTTTATCGCCAATTGCGAAAGTGGCGATCGCCAGCGGAATCCCTGGTATTGTATATCACGTGGCTTCACCATTGCAGCTAACTATTGTAATACGTGTACTTATAATACATTAAAGGTACATACCCACTCAGTAGGTACAAAATGTTATTTATGGGAATCAAATAAGTGTATAATTGTGTCACTATTCCACTAGTTCTAAAAATTATGAGTGCCCGCTATGCAGATTTAATCATTTAGTAATATGTATTTTACTGATTGTGACGTGCGGTGGTATCAGGCTATTTTCATATGCAAATGAGGCATGATATTTTTGTATTATTTATACTAATTAAATGCGTCATCTAAAAAATATATATTCTTGACAGATTATAAAGTATGATAATTGCACATCAAAAAATAAATACAGATAATACATAGTATTGTCTGTTAGCATTTTAATGAAACACGGTTATCGTCCCTGATATCAGTGTGGGCATTTATGTCTTATATAAAATGTATAATAATGCCAATTAATACTTGGGGTAATGGTGAATGAATGTTTATTTTGCCAGAAAATGTTTCGGATGATGTCTCTGATATAAATAACAGTTTGTGCCTACTGAATGGGCATGTACCTTTAATTTGTTTCGTGTTCCTATTATCAAGGTGCATGCTCACGTGGTTACAACAACAACAACGCCGCCCACTCCAAAGTAAGTATTCTTTGATATTTTCCTTAATATGCAACGGATTTTGATGAAATATGGCGCAGCAAACGCGTCTTCATGAGCTGCATTTGGTGGTCTAGTGAGTTTGGCGAAGTGAGTCGGAGACACGGAAATCGATTCTTCGTAAAAACGACAGAAATTTGGGCGAAAATACTGAGACCACCAAAGCAGCTTAACAAGACTCGTTTGATGCGCCATATTTCATCAAAATCCGTTACGTAATAAGGACACTATAAAAGAATACGTACTTTGAATCGGTACTTGTTGTTGTTGTTAGTACCACGTGATCATACACCTTGATTATGTATATCCATAAATATGCAATTACAATTAATTTGTTGTTATCGTGCAAAATGCCAGTATTGCCATTCACCTCTACGTCATAGGTTGCTGGTGACGGTGGCTGCCATGGCGATACCGTCGGTGCCCAGTGCGAGTATCCTCACGGTAATCATGATTCTCACGGCCATGAACATTCCCACGGACGACATCGCACTCCTGCTCGCCGTGGAGTGGTATCTGTGAGTATCATATACACAATTAACCCTTTGAACCTGAAAGCCCGCTATAGCGGTTTATGCAAACAGTGCAGATCCAGATGAGCCGGCTCGTAACGAGCCGTCTCATCAGGATATACACTGTTTGCAAGTAATTTTCACATTTTTGAGAACATAAACACCCCCTTTTTCATAAATGGACTAGTCTGAAAATCATTTTGAGTATCCCACTACATATATGAGGAATACCAGTAGCAGATTTCACCAAACTTGCTAGGCATACTATTCTAGCTACGTATGCTTTGAGGGAGTAATCATTTATTTTCCCCGATATGCATTAGCTAATATAGAACTAACGAACTGCATATATGATTGCAAATGTAAATGCTTTGATTTAACGATGGCACTGGCTCGAAACCTTGCATGTCGGGACCGACTATTTAAGTCCCCATCCGATAGGACTAGGCTAGCACGAAGTTGTCTTGCCCAAGGACACACCGAATTGACAATTCGCAGCGGTCGAGGATACGAACCCGGGGTCTCCCGATCCGCAGTCCGACGCTCTACCTACTGAGCTAATCCGACCGCCGCATATATGATTAAAAGTATGCAGAGTTAATATACTGAATGTATTACATTATCACAGCCAAAATGGCTGTGATAATGTAATAAATTCAGTATAATAATTTGGTCCGAAAATATTATATTTAATTAGATAAAAATTAATAACTGTATCCTTGAATTGAAAATGTCTCCCTCAAAGCAAGATAAGCATACTTTGCAATGTTTGTGAAATCGGCTACAGACTGCTAGTGTCTTGATATCAAATTTGTCATTCAACAGAAGTGAATGCGTAGGAATTTTGTGGCACGCCTCGGGTTCTCACTGTTTCCAAGCCGAACTTGATACACATGATATCAAAATACACTACACGAAAGCTGCCCAAATTTTACGGCTATATAGACAATTCAAAAACAATATTATTTTCGATAATATTAAATTAAAGGAAAATTTAAGAATGAGCCTTCTTTTTATTTCGTGAAATTCGGTCAAATATTGGTTTTATTACGAAAAATTGATTTCTCTATGGGAATTTAACATGGGGGAAAAAGAGGTAAAGGAGTGTGGGATTAGTCAAAAAACGAAACCTGACTAGATAGCTTGGATATGATCTAACTAAGAAAACAAAAGTTAAATTTTAAAAATCGGTCCAGTATTTCTAAAATTCAAAAAAATTTCCCCATGTTAAATGTGGAAATTTAACATGTGGAAATTTTGTTTTCGCAATAAAATCAATATTTGACCAAATTTCACGAAATAAAAAGAAGGCTCATTCTTAATTTTTCCTTTAATTTAATATTATCAAAAGAAATATTGTTTTTGAATTGTTTATATAGCCGTAAAATTTGGGCAGCTTTCGTGAAACAGACAGTAGTTGTAATATCCATGGCTTTGTTGTTCGTGAAACAGACAGTAAGCCTTGTTTTATCTTTACCAGGTAGCTATGTACACAGGCTGAAGTAACGTACCAAGGTCTATACATGTAAATACATACAATAACGTACCAAGGTCTATACATGTAAATACATACAATAACGTACCAAGGTCTATACATGTAAATACATACAATAACGTACCAAGGTCTATACATGTAAATACATACAATATACATAAAAGCATCAATACGTGGGAAAGAATAAGTTGAACGAAACAAGTTTACTCCCTGTTAGAACACAATACAAGGTGCCTATGTTTTTAATGGTCCGTACTCGGACGGCCTCGAGACAACGAACTCTCACGAAACAATTAACCGATTTATATCATGGTCGCCTATTGCAGAAGTTAGGCAAATATTAGCCCTCCGCAATGATGTATTCACGAGGCCGTCCGAGTACGGACCATTAAAATATAGGCACCTTGTATTGTGTTCTAACACGAGTAAAAAAAAAATTCTACTGATTTTTTCCCACTTTTGATACTCTTATACTCTTATATATAGTTAATGTATTTATAGGCCTTGCTACGTTACTTCAATATGTAGCTATGTATGCCTCAGAATGAGCAAATATGACGCGCTTTTCGTTTAAAATAACGCGGACTTGCTTACGCTGGGTCATTACACTGACGTCATCGGTAACATCATGTGACTTGGTTTGACCAATGAAACCTCCACAATTGGAGCTGTGAGTAGTTTCTAATCAATGCAAGATCACGTGACTGCCTGACCCTTCCCAAATCTTGCCAATATTTGTCAATTTCTTTATTGCAAAATACATGTATATTGCGCTTGACAGCAATCAGCTTGAAAGGCTGAGCCTGAGCTGTGGTATAGCTCATGCACAGCCAATCAAACTGCTTGATTTGAATTGATATTGACAACTGGGCCTGTTTCACTAAACTTCGTACGAAGATTTCTATCAATTTACATCACACATTACTGTGATTCATTAATGCTAACATTATCCACCTACATGTGGAGGTCATAAAATCTGAGCAAACCCACCAACGGTTTACCCAAATCGGGTACTAATGTCAGCTGTGTTGTAAATATTAGTTTTGCACTTACGAACTTCTTAGTCGTACGAAGATGAGTGAAACTAAACTTCGTACGTCTAACATGTTCGTAAGTATAGACAATCATAATTTTGCTCTTACGAACATTTTAGTCGTACGAAGATTAGTGAAACGGCCGCCAGATGTTCAGAAACGTTGACATCTTAGCAAGATTAACGCATGTATCCTATTTTCCGTCCACAGAGACAGGATTCGGTCCACTAGCAGCGTAGTGAGCCACACGATGTGTACGGCGGTAGTGTTCAGTATCTGCAAAGACAATCTTAAAGACTTGGACGAAAAACAGAGCAACAATGTAGCGAATGAAGACTTTACAGACTTCGCATTCATCGGCAGCTACGAGAAATGTATGAACATGAACGGATTCGCAAACGGAAGTGTTTCAAAAGGATCATATCAGCCAGTAGAAAATGACGCCATTAGAGACGACTTAGAAACGCCACAATAGTGTGTCATAAAGTATTGTTGTTTCTGGTTAAACGTTATGTGACATTCCTTGACAATGCTACTGGTATTGTATTGACACAACATTGTATTACATGTGACACAAGCATACTTGTCACGTGGGTATATTACGTCACGCGCACCTGCTATTTATGCCAAAATAAACGTTAATTTCCTATATACCTCAGCAAATAGTGTACAGAGTTAGAGTAGGGGTCCGTAGAAAGGAGGGGGGCGGTCAGGTCCCTTATGGGGTCGATAGAAGAAGGGGACCACAAGGGACTTCGCCCCCTGCTTCTGCTTATCGCTTCTTTTTAGCAACCTTCTTCTGCTGACCCATACTAGGGACTTAGCCCCCTTCCATTTGATACATGAGATACAGCGCAGATGTCGTGGGAACTTTCATAATATCGCATACTCCAAAGTAAGTATTATTTGATATCTTACTTAATAGGCAACGGATTTTGATGAAATATGGCGTCTTCATGAGCTGCATGTGGCGGTCCAGGGAGTTCGGCACATACTTATGTCCTGTTTGGAAGAGTCGATTTCCGTGTCAGTAGACACGGAAATCGATGCTTCGCAAAAACGACAAAAGTTTGAGCCAAAATACAGAGACCACGAAATGCAGCTTAACAAGATGCGTTTGATGCGCCATATTTCATCAAAATCCGTTACATAATAAGGACAGAATAAAAGAATACGTACTTTGAATCGGAGGGCTTCTGGAAGTTTCAGTACTTGATCATACACCTTGGCTATATGGCATTACAATTGTTGTCGGTGAGCTATTTATAAAACAAAACAATGGAATTAGGCGGACATAACAGGTGCACTCGAGGTACAATACCTGTGTGCTTATGCGTCCATTAGTGGGCGGGGTAATTTATGACGGACAATTTATTTTGGGTCACATGCTAGATTCATTCTCGTGCGACCTACTGTCTGTTTCACGAAACCTGTCCACATTGTACGGCTATATAAACAATGCAAAAAGAATATTATTATTTTTCTCGATAATATTAAATTAAAGTAAAATTTAAAAATGGGCCTTCTTTTTATTTCGTAAATTTGGTCCAATATTGATTTTATTTCGAAAAAAAAATGTTCCCCATGGAGTGAAGATGTCTATGGGAATTTAACATGGGGACCCTTTTCGAATTTCAGAAATACTGGACCGGTTTTCAAAATGTAACTTTTGTTTTCTTAGTTAGCTCATTTGCAAGCTATCTAGCCATGTTTCGGAGTCAATTTCCATTTCATTTTTAACTCCTCCCTCAGCTTCTCCACCTTCTTGTCCCCATGTTAAATTCCCATAGATAAATCATGTTTTCGTAATATAATACAAATTTGACCAAATTTCACGAAACAAAAAGAAGGCTCGTTCTTAATTTTTGATAAAACTTAATATTGTCCAAAAGAATATTGTTTTTTCATTGTTTATATGGCTGTAAAATTTGTACAGGTTTCGTGAAACAGACAGTACATGTACTTTGACGTAATTTCCATGAATTGTTGTAATTGATTATTTTCATGACAGTGCAATTTCTTCAATGTCTTCCATTACTTTATCCTTCTTTAAACATACATGGACCCATTTCATTGGATCCTGAGGGCCGTTCCACTAAACTTCGTACGACTAAAATGTTCGTAAGTGCAAAATTATGATAGTCTGTAAATTTCACATTAACATTGATTGCTTGTAAATAATTATTGGATTTACATTTATTGAGCATAGGCTGCATATGCAGCCTATGCTCAATAAATATAAATCCATAAATTGAAATTTACAGACGATCTTAAATTTGCACTACGAACATTTTAGTGTAAGAAGTTTAGTGAAAGGGCCCCTGATGTTTTCTGTTCATAATCAATTGTAAACTGGATGTTCGTTTCCTATTAACTCATTGTCTGCCTGATGTTGATAGAAACGTTCCATGTTTTATTCACATATGAATGAAAGTATATATATGTTGGTACGTACCTCTCATTCGAACCGTCTTGACGAGACGGTTTTACTGAGTGGTAACAATCTATAAAGCGTGTAAGTGCACACACGAACGAACACGACAGGTTGGTTCCAACCTGTCGTGTTCGTTCGTGTGTGCACTTACACGCTGATACACTTATTTGAAGAAAAAAAATAAGAAAAATAATCAGTTCTTCTATGAAAACAATTGTGTATTTTAACCTTAGACCGCTACACACAACAATTGCTGTCTGCTGTTGCTTTTATATCTTGCCTTATTTCTCAATAAAACATGGTTTGACAGCACTTCAGAATCATTTCCAATGGAAATGATTCTGAAGTGCTGTCAAAACATATTGTAAATTATTACAAAGTGCTGTCAAAGCATGTTTTTAATGATAAAAAGGAAAAACAGAAAATAAATAGCTGACGACAAAAAATGAAGATAACGGTGTAAGGGTTAACATGCTAATACTTAAGAGAGTGATGTATGAAATCCGTCAGCTTCCGTAATTAAAATGTGTATGGTATTTATTGTCATTGACTATCACTTGCTTGTACGTGGAATATATAGAGAATAGTAGGTTAGTGCCGTGAATGTGAAAAAATATCTGGCAAGGCTCAGGAAACGGGATGGGCGAGACTCTGCCGAGCACATCCCGTTTCCGTGCAGCGCCAGATATTTTCCCCATTCACGGCACTAACCTACTATTCTATGTATCCCGTCAACACCTTCAAATGGCTGTAAAATGCAAAAATAGTATTGACTGGATATAAAAAATGTTTCACGGCACGTGTTTCATGGCATATACGCACTGTGTTGACGGGATAAACCATTTTATCCCGTCAACACAGTGGTGAAACATGTTTGATATCCAGTCAATACGACCTAATCACTGCGTATGAATATGTGCGGTTGTCATACTAGTCGATTCTCCGATTTTGAGAACACAGATGGGGTTATTTTCGCATTTTAAAGCTATTTGTAGTGTTGACGGGATAAATATAATAGTAGGTTAGTGCCGTGAATGGGAAAAAACTATCTGGCGCAGCACGGAAACGGGATGGGCGATGAGCATTGCCAGATATGTTTTCCCATAGCATGGCAACAAGGTTCAAGTATGCACATTCATGTCCACGAGCGCCTGTGATAACCAATATGTGTCAATTGCTTTTATTTCCAAAAAATATCTGGCAAGGCTTAGGAAACGGGATGGGCGAGGCTCTACCGAGCACATCCCGTTTCCGAGCCGTGCCAGATATTTTTCCCATTTACGGCACTAACCTACTATTCTATTTATCCCGTCAACACCTGCAAATGGCTGTAAAATGCAAAAATATAACCACAGCCACCGCACATATTCATACACAGTGATTAGGTCGTATTGACAGGATATCAAAAATGTTTCACGGCACCGTATTTCACGGCACATACACACTGTGTTGACGGGATAAATGGGGCTTATTGGATTTGTGACCAGTGTAGCTCCTGATCAAATAGCACACTCATGTAGACTGATACTGATATGTATTGCTTGCTGGAACATGACTGGTGTTTCATTGATGGAATGGCGAACAGTGCATATCCTGATCCTGACCTGATCTGATCTACAGTGGGGTCAGTGTGTAAGTGCACACACGAACGAACACGACAGGTTGGTTCCAACCTGTCGTGTTCGTTCGTGTGTGCACTTGCATTCTGACCCCACTGTAACGCGTTAGAAATTACTAAGAAACTTCCGTAACATTGTTTAGGTGAAAGAAGATTTCCTTTATATAAATGCTCTCTAGCATCCGGTGTATAAGATGGACACGCTCTTGAGTTATTTCCCTTGCACCATCTACGAAGTTGGCAGATTTTTCGTACAGGTGGACCACCACCAAAGATTTTTCCTATATAAACTAACCAACGATCACTATTCTCTGCTACGTTCATTTTCCGTATGTATGTTGTGGGACATACTTTCTCATAACCTGCACCGATTCTGCTCTGGATATTCACTAATTAAAATATAGGTTTAATTATTGTTAAGAAAGATAAATTCAATCTCCTGTGACCACCCTGGTGGTGGCGCAAAAAGTCAGCGGCTGGAATTAAAACCGCGTCACATGACAAACATGCTCCGACTTGCAAAATAATCACGAACATATGCTTGAAACTGATGTAAATGATACATTAACATGCCTGTGAAGTAGATTAGTGCATCAATTGACTGGTTTCTGCAAGCAAAGAGTGTATATGGCATAACAAATCTGGCTTATACGTGCATGATCACGTGGTTACAACAACAACAACAATGTCTGAAAATGTTGAAAGCTCGCCCACTCCAAAGAAAGTAGTATTTTATATTTTCCTTAATATGCAACCGATTTTGATGAAATATGGCACAGCAAACGTGTCTTCGTCAGCTGCATTTGGTGGTCTCGGGAGTTCGGTACAGACGTATGTCGTTTTTAAAGTACAGAGACCACGAAATGAAGCTTAACAAGACGCGTTTGATGCGCCATATGTCATCAACATCGGTTACATAATAAAGACAAAATAAAAGAATACGTACTTTAAATCGGAGGGCTTCTGGAAGTCTCAGTACTTGTTGACAGTGATGATAGGATGTATACTGTTGTGTACCTCAGTTGAATAGTAAATGTAAGGAGGTGTATTATAATCGTACTGTGTATAACATATAGAGAATGCCATGGTAATATATTTTTATATAAAGTGTATCAGACAATGCTAAGAAACTAAAACTACAAAAAGACACTAGTACGTGGCGCCAAGTGGGACATGGCTCAATTTTGTCAACAAAATTCATTTTTGTGCCACAAAACTCAATTCTGTGTCACAAAATTCACTTTTGTGTCACAAAACTCAATTCTGTGTAACAAAATTCAATTATGTGTCACAAAATTCAATTCTGTGTCACAAAATTGTCACAAAATTCAATTCTGTGTAACAAATTCTTTTCTGTGTAACAAAATTCAATTCTGTGTCACAAAATTCAATTCTGCACACGCATGTAAGAAGGACTACCATTGGTCAGAAACTGGACTGGAGAAATGGGTCACGGTCGCCGATCAGCGATCCAAAATGGCGTCTGAAGAAGTAAGTTTCAGAGAACGCTGGATGAAACACACTTGTTACTGCTTTGTAGCTTAGTGTTGCAAGGTATTCTTACTGTTTAAACGTATACACGGGGTGCTAGCAAGGTCCCACGATAAAATGGTCTCGTGTGGTGGTTACAATAAGATTAGTCACAATAAGATTCTTGGATAGAACTAGAGGTATATATTTTGTAATCATAATATAACCAAAATAACTGTCCATAAAGAAGTGTAATATTGATATATTGGGTTATATTTTCGCATTGAAATATTTAAACCTGCAAGTGTACTCCACCATCTAGTAAAATGGACTAAGACCGATCTCAACCAATCAACGTAGAGATGACATAGACTATCCTACGCAAACTAATTTTTGTGGACAAAACTGACTTTTGTGGACAAAACTGAATTCTGTCCCACAAAACTGAATTTTGTTCACAAAACTCAATTCTGTCTTACAAAATTGAATCCTTTATAACAAAAATGAATTTTGTATATCAGAATTTTACATAATTGGATTTTGTGATTTTTAGTGTTACAAAACTCAATTTTGTCTGGACAAAATTGGTTTTTGTATCAGAATTTTACATAATTGGATTTTGTGATTTTTAGTGTTACAACACAAAATTGGTTTTGTACACATAATTAACCTGTCCTGCATGGCGCCCCGTAACTAGCGTGATATTCTATTTATCAGTTAACGCTCTATGCTAATTGATGGGTAAATAATTTGACGTCGCTTGTTTACATTATGTCATTACTCATCATGCCAATCGGTAATGCTATATGGCTGCACTCGATTAATATAAATACTATTGTCAGCCATCTAGCTGTGTCATATGGCTCACCATTCTCCGTAACGGAACACTGTCACATGTAAACCTTGTAATGACTTGCTATAAGCCATTTCATAAATGTGATATGGCACACGTGAAATGAAAAATAACACATGCAGCGACTTTGATTGACTGGTCTCATCGTCCTGTTTGTCTATTGCTAGTATTAAAACTATTTTTCTGGGTGGATATTTAGTCATTGGCGTTTTGCCATTGAAACGTATTGGATATCTCCAAGTTTTCTGCAATTTTGGTGTGCAGTCATGCGACACACGAGTTTGCATTTGATATGCGATTTGATGTGAGGCCCTGCGCATGAATTGTGCGCAGGGGCGGATCTGGAGGGAGGGGTTCCGGGGTTGCACCCCCCCCCCCACCCCCACCCCGTTCAGCCACGGAGTTTACATAGATCACAGCTTACCACCAGTTGGAGTCTGAATTTAAATGCCGTAAAACACAGGAAAGTGCATTTCGAAGAGCTAAAAAATAGGACAACCCACTAGTTGCGAACGGTAACTCTTGCAATTACTCCCGTACCGTCCGTAGCTAGCTAGCTACGGGAGTAGATTGCAAGAGTTACCTTCGCAACTAGACAACCCCCGTTCCCCAAATGCTGGATCCGCCCCTGGTGCGCAACTCGTTTCATAAATCTCATATCAAATGTAAACTCGTTTGAGATTCGCTATTTATTTATAGTACATGTAACACGATTGCCACACCATACTCATTGGTTGAGGAAGTTGCGGGACAGGTTTCGGTTTTTGTTGTTGTTTTTTTTTGTGTTTCAATTGTGCATGTTTCGTGGATTATGTGGTCCTATGGGCGGACGACCTCGGTTTTAAACATCATTTGTGAATGTACACATGTTCTAGGCATACTTCTATAGTCAATAACTACGCGTTCACTACACACCATTAAATGATGAACAACGAACATAATTTCTTGTTTTCCTTTTCAACCACAATGATATATATACCATGATGAAAAGACTATGAAAAATATATACAGTGGAACCTCTCTAAACCGGACTCCCTGGGAGGTGCCCAGCGTGTCCGGCTTAGAGAGGCTCCACTGTAAATCAGACGTATCACAGTTCCAAGGTATGAGTCTGTGCTTTGCGAACTTGAACAGGCATTATCATCATAAATATACACCAATGAAACCCGTAACATTAAAAATACACAGAACTGCCTGCATGTCCGGTTTAGTGAGGTTCTACTGTATTACAATGGGCGGTTTTATAGAATGGAGATTTATAGAAATCCACGGCAATCGCAGAACACGACTACTACTGTCTGTTCCACGTTTTGGCTATTAACTTTTGGCTATTAAACATACTAAATCTCAAAAATATTTAAATTTAAGTACTTTTTCATCAATAATATAAAAGTCACCCTCCCCAATTTGTTTTATTTGATGAAATACATAAAATATAGATTTTATTGCGAAAATGTTTCTATCGGAATTTAACATGGGGGAAAAAAGGAGGAGGAGGCGGACCAGGAGGGTCGAAAAACGAAATATTTGGGAAATTGACCCCGAAACCTGGCGAGATAGCTTGGAAATGATGTAAATAAGAAAACGAAAGTTAGATTTTGAAAATCGGTCCACAAATAAAACATTATACAAATTTCCCATAGGAAATTTTATTTTTTCGCATAAAATCAATATTTGATGGAATTTCATCAAATAACATTTTTTTGGGAAGGGTGACTTTTTGGTTATTGATGAAAAAGTATTTACATTTAAATATTTTTTAGATTTAATGTGTTTAATAGCCAAATGTTCGTCGGCAGAAAACGTGGAACAGACAGTAGAATACTCTTATACAATGCATACATGTAGTTAGGTGCAACAGAATACACAATGAAGTGCGCAATGCATTCTGGCTTAGTAACTGAATGGATCATACATTTTTAATGCACAATTCGATATACATACATGAAAATGAAATGACACATACTAAACACATGCGACTGCACTATAAACTATAGAGGATCTTAACTGAGTGGTAATTTAATATGATAATTATTAGACGAGTTTACTGATTTCTATGCCTCGTTTCTTATGAAATCAGTCAACGAGAGTAGTAAATGTCATATTAAATCAACACAAATGTTATACAGTGGAACCTCTCTAAACCGGACACCCTGGGAGGTCCCCAGGGTGTCCGGTTTAGAGATGTTCCACTGTAAATCAGACATATAACCTTGCGAAAGCATGAGGGTGTGATTTGTGAACATGAACAGGCGTTATTATCAGAGATAGATGACAATGATATCAGTAACATTAAGGACACAGAGACTACACTCGTGTCCGGTTTAGACAGGTTCTACTGTATGCTCTATATTTCATATGCACATCATCATAATTTGAAGCTGGCTCGCTAACATGTTTTCTGTAGCGAGATAATTTGCATATTTATTACACTAGTGTTGTATTATGATTGTATTACAATGTATTATTACACTATGAAAGCCCAATTTATGCAACATACTGGTACATACATGAATACGTAATTAGTACAACCTATTGTAAACGATATATTATATTACGCGAGCAAAGCATATTTCGTGACATCTAAGATAGAAAACACCCAATGAAGACACATGAACATAATAATGTAATGAAAAACCCAAATCACTATACCACGATAAACACATGGCACGTGTACAGCGATGATCTTTTGAACAGCACGGCACAACATTATACGCCACGACCAGCAGTATACGGTCCCAAATGGAACGTAACAATATAACGCGCGAAATACAATATACATATAAAAAGTGAAACAAATGCAATGGAAACACACAACCACGAAACACATTTACATGTGTTATGTTATTAGAATTCATATCATATATAACTTACGAATACGTTCCATCGAGCTAGACACATGTGTTAATGTGACCTCCAATTATATGTCACCTGAACGACCACTTAGTTGCGAATAGTACTGTTCACAACCAAACGACGATATATTCAGATACGGTTCTAAAGTGTTCTTTAAAAACGTCGGGAGTCTCTCAAACACATTTACTTGAAGTCTGGCTGCATCTACACCGTTCTCCATGCTTCTACAGCAAACACATTTACATGAAGTCCGGCTGCATCACAGAAAACACATTTACATGAAGTCCGGCTGCATCACAGAAAACACATTTACATGAAGTCCGGCTGCATCTACACCGTTCTCCATGCGTCTACAGCAAACACATTTACATGAAGTCCGGCTGCATCTACACCGTTCTCCATGCTTCTACAGCAAACACATTTACATGAAGTCCGGCTGCATCTACACCGTTCTCCATGCTTCTACAGCAAACACATTTACATGAAGTCCGGCTGCATCTACACCGTTCTCAATGCTTCTACAGCAAACACATTTACATTAAGTCCGGCTGCATCTACACCGTTCTCCATGCTTCTACAGCAAACACATTTACATGAAGTCCGGCTGCATCTACACCGTCTCAATGCTTCTACAGCAAACACTACATAAAGTCCGGCTGCATCACAGAAAACACATTTACATGAAGTCCGGCTGCATCTACACCGTTCTCCATGCTTCTACAGCAAACACATTTACATGAAGTCCGGCTGCATCACAGAAAACACATTTACATGAAGTCCGGCTGCATCTACACCGTTCTCCATGCTTCTACAGCAAACACATAATCATGCTCTCCAACGTCAATGCTACAGCAAACACATCATGAGTCCGGGCATATCCGTTCTCATGCTTCTACAGCAAACACATTTACATGAAGTCCGGCTGCATCTACACCGTTCTCCATGCTACAGCAAAACTACGAAGTCCTGCATCACGAAAACACATTTACATGAAGTCCGGCTGCATCTACACCGTTCTCCATGCTTCTACAGAAAACACATTTACATGAAGTCCGGCTGCATCTACACCGTTCTCCATGCTTCTACAGCAAACACATTTACATGAAGTCCGGCTGCATCTACACCGTTCTCAATGCTTCTACAGAAAACACATTTACATGAAGTCCGGCTGCATCTACACCGTTCTCCATGCTTCTACAGCAAACACATTTACATGAAGTCCGGCTGCATCTACACCTTCTCCATGCTTTCACACATTTATGAAGTCCGGCTGATCTACACCGTCCATGTTCTACACAAACACATTTACATGAAGTCCGGCTGCTCACCGTCAGCTTCTACGCAAACACATTTACATGAGTCCGGCGCATTCACCGTCAATGCCACGCAAACACTTTCATGAATCCGGCTGATCTACCGTTCTCCATGCTTCTACAGCAAACACATTTACATGAAGTCCGGCTGCATCACAGAAAACACATTTACATGAAGTCCGGCTGCATCTACACCGTTCTCATCTTTACAGAAAACACATTTACATGAAGTCCGGCTGCATCTACACCGTTCTCCATGCTTCTACAGCAAACACATTTACATGAAGTCCGGCTGCATCTACACCGTTCTCCATGCTTCTACAGCAAACACATTTACATGAAGTCCGGCTGCATACCGTTCCCATTCTACAGCACACTTTACATGAAGTCTGACTACACCGTTCTCCATACTTCTACAGAAAACACATTTACATGAAGTCCGGCTTCATCTACACCGTTCTCCATGCTTCTACAGCAAACACATTTACATGAAGTCCGGCTGCATCTACACCGTTCTCCATGCTTCTACAGCAAACACATTTACATGAAGTCCGGCTGCATCTACACCGTTCCCCATGCTTCTACAGCAAACACATTTACATGAAGTCCGGCTGCATCACAGCAAACACATATACATGAAGTCCGGCTGCAGCTACACCGTTCTCCATGCTTCTACAGCATGGAGAACGGTGTAGATGAAGCCGAACTTCATGTAAATGTGTTTGATACGTGACTTATATACTCACGGACAAAAATATAGTCCCCGTTACTCTAGTGTTGCTTGTGGACAATGTATTTCAGATAGGTGCGTGATTTCTTTTTACATGCAAACATCAACTACTGTTAAACAATTTTATCAAGACCATACATCTGATGGTGACGTTAGTTGTTTTCAGATAGGCATACAACATGTGTTTCGTGGCTGACGTTTAGAATTGTAGTCAAAGACGCAACGTCAGTAAAATTAGTGTATGACATCAACGTCATTTCTGGTCATTCTTTTTGTTACGGTGCCGTCGTAGACACCATGCTAGCGGCATGTTTTAAAATTGTGTGTTTTTATCCAGACGGGGAATGTGAAAAGTGAAAGCTTATTTTGGGTCACGTGATCTAATTGTCCATTTTGCATTTAACGCATCCTGTGACGGCACGCTTTAAATACTGAGCAATGCTACTACTGTTATATGTTCTGTAATACGTCGAAAGTTGATGAAATATTCAGTGCAAATGCGAAATGCGAAATATAATTAGACATTTGCTATGAAACTTTCGATGTCATTTAAAGAAAATATCACAGTTTCTGTAAATATTCCTCACTATAAAATCGCTCTGAAAAAATGACGTGTTTGTAGTGACGAGTTTTGTGCTAAAATCATTACTATGGCCCTACATTACGGCTACCCAACACTCCCACGGTTCTGGCAGCAGAAACGTGGGAGTGATTGGTAGCCATGTATATAAAACATCAACGTGATAACGTCACCTCGAATATTACAGGGCCGTCGCTATTCCCGAGATGATGACGGCATGTGAGGAAAATAATAATGTCGATAAGAGGATATCTAGATTCGTCATCCCGTTCAGTGTGACCATCAGTGCCAACGGCAGCGCCCTGTATATAGCGGGATCCGCCATATTCGTGGCTAATCTCACCGGCGCCCAGTTAAATGTCGGCGATGTCTTGTTACTATGGTAAGAATTAACAGAGAGAGAACACGTAGTTTTCACTATTTATGACGTGACTCCATTTTATTCCACAACGACACGAAACGCCATGCCATTAACACCTGTGCGTGCAATAACGGGTCTTATTATATTCACATCGCAAAATTGTTCTTTCTAAATAATCACTAATTTGTTTATTTTATTTATATGTTGTATATTTATATTATAGAGATTCTCCAAAATAAATGTTCATACTAAATACACGTGTATACACATATATTCGTAAGTTGACAAAATGCCATAATTTTGCGGCAGAAACAATGTGGTGGTGATGTTCAGAGTGTATTGGCCGTTCAAAAGTGAAAGTAGGTGCCGCCGCCATATTTCATGATATGACTCGTACAAGTGAATACGCTTGACCCAATGTTCGTCATGGCTTTAGAGCATGATTAGGTTTCTACGGAGCCCCGCAGGGGACGTATAATTAGTTTGTTATGAATTCGTTCCCACGAAATAACAATTGGTTCCCTCAATTTAACAATTAGTACCCACGAATTAACAATTCGTTCCCACAAAATAAAAATTCGTTCCATGGAACGAATTGTTATATCGTGGGAACGAATTGTTAATTCGAGGGAACGAATTGTTAAATTGAGGGAATGAATTATATTCGTGGGAACAAATTCATAAAAAAAAATCCATGTCCCCTGCGGGGCTCCGTAGGTTTTAGACTCCGATAGGTTAAGCAAACAATTTATGATAATTGTCACAGGTAGACATTGGCGGACATGTTTGTGTGAATGTACGGCAACGGAAAATGCATAGGTTGCTGGTGACGGTGGCATCCATGGTGTGCGATTACAATTAATTTGTTGTTATCGTGCAAAATGCCAGTATTGCCATTCACCTCTACGTCACAGGTTGCTGGTGACGGTGGCTGCCATGGCGATACCGTCGGTGCCCAGTGCGAGTATCCTCACGGTAATTATGATTCTCACGGCCATGAACATTCCCACGGACGACATCGCGCTCCTTCTCGCCGTGGAGTGGTATCTGTGAGTATCATATACACAATTAACCCTTTGAACACGAAAGCCCGCTATAGCGGTTTATGCAAACAGTGCAGATCCAGATGAGCCGGCTCGTAACGAGCCGTCTCATCAGGATCTACACTATTTGCAAGTAATTTTCATATTCTTTAGAACATAAACACCCCCTTTTTCATAAATAGACAAGTCTGAAAATCATTTTGTGATGATTGGATTGGCTGCAAAATTAAAATATCAGAATCCATTCAGTTACTTAGGGGTGAAAGGGTTAAATGTACACCCATCTATGATGACCTGTTATTGCACTTTTTGTAAGTAATTTTCACATTTTTTGAGAACGAAATGGACTAATAATAAATATCATTTTGTGACGTTTGGATTTGTCCGGAAATTAACATATAAAAATACTGTTAAGAACATTATATTCCATTCCTTTACTTCTACGCCACGTTGAGACACACATTGTTAAATTGTCTATGTGGCAAAGAAACCAATGTTCTTAAGTGTCTTCTCTATGCTGTGTAACAACGTAACGTTTACGATCGTCTCTACGTGACGTGGCGTTACATTTCGTGGGAACGAATTAATAAAAAAATAATTCTACGTTCCCTGCGGGGCTCCGTAGGAAAGACAGTAAATCGTCTTTATTCATTGTGAATGGTATGTGTTCCAGAGACAGACTGAGGACCACGAGTAGTGTGGTGAGCCACACGATGTGTACAGTGGTCGTAGACAGGATGTGTCGGGGCAATCTGCACCGCCTGGACGCGAAACACAGCAGCATGGCGGCCAGAGAAGACAACTGATTGACAGTGGTGCATAAAGTTTAAACATGGACTAAATTAGAAATGGAATAAGATTCCGTCAGATCACCGTTCGTCCGCATGTACGAGGAGATAATCCGCGAGCATTAGCGAATGGAATATCGATCGTACATGCGGACGAACGTGATCTAACTGAGTTATCACATTCTCATGTCAATATATTGCCCCCATGTGCTGAGTAAATACAGAAACAAAACAAAGATGTGGTAACTATGTGTCGACATCAATGGTTTTCAGACTAGTCCATTTATGAAAAGTGAGTCTTTTCTTTCCTCAAAAATATGAAAATTACTTTCAAACAGTGAAGATCCTGATGAGACGGCTCGTTACGAGCCAGCTCATCTGGATATGCACTGTTTGCATAAACCGCTATAGCGGGCTTTCGGGTTCAAAGGGTTAACCCTGGGTATTGGTGTAGTATGCTTATTAAACACAATAAATGGTGATATGTGTATATGAAGTTTCACATCATAATTCTCAATTGGTAACAGATAAATTCTAGAAAGGTTTAACGCAATGTTTTGTTTATTAGTCACAATCAATATTTGGATGCTACTCATGATTGACGTCTATTTTTCCTGCGAATAGGTATGCACACAGTTTAACCATTGGGACGCTGATTAAGAAAACTGTTGTCTACTAACAAAAAAAAATCAATACATGTTTTGAATATATATTTGTTTATTAAAGTCTCATTAATGGACACACATAAGATAATACAATATAGACACAGTAAAATAGTACATCACCATTCTATAAGAATTATAAGAGACTACACTCACTATAAAACATGTGTTTTGCCACATAAACAAAATGAATATGAATACATGGGTAATATGTACATACAGTTATCTAACGTGTTCGTGACACCAGCATCTGATACATGCTATAACGCACATGCACAAACTACATGTAACCTACTGCGTGTATCATGACTACGACGTACCATTATAGGACATTATAGTATAATCATCTTAGCAGGAGAGACAATTCTACAGTGCTGTCAACACTCGTTATTGCATAGAAACATGAATACAATGAAAAACTTTAACGTAAGCTTTTAATAAAATTCTAAGTCATTTGACTTTCGGCTCACGCGGCCCGTTTCACTAAGCTTTTTACGACTAAAATGTTCGTAAGTGCAAAATTATGATAGTCTGTTAAATTCCACACTAACAATGTTTTCTTGTAAACAAATATTGGATTTACATTTATTGAGCATAGGCTGCATATGCAGCCTATGCTCAATAAATGTAAATCCATAAATTGAAATTTCCAGACGATCCTATATTTGCCCTTACGAACATTTTAGTCGTACGGAGTTTAGTGAAACGGCCCCAGGGTAGCATGTGTATGGTATACAATGAAAATATCGATGGTGATCAATGCGTATATGAAGTTTCAAGTTGATATCGCAAGCGGTCAGCGATATAGCAATTTGAAGAAAAAGAATTAACTTAAAACTCGGACGGTGGACTACGGACGCCGGACAAAGCGGCAACTATATGGTCACTCGAAACAATTTGTTCATGGAGCGTACACATTGGGGAGGGAGTGTTTTTTGTTATTGATGAAGAAGTACTTATATTTAAATATATTTTAGATTTAATATGTTTAGGAGCCAAACGTTCGTCGGCAGCAAAACGTGGAACAGACAGAGCAATTTAACACCACAGAGTCTTCAACAGACTCAGAGGTTCACTCTATCAGAACCATAGCCTGTTTTTTCCAAGTGTCTGGCTCGGTGACTGGGCATTTAAATTCGTAATTAAGTTTGATTAAACACATACTGTCGTACGCATGTATTCAATTACGGTGCTATAATATGGACGTCGATATAACCGATTATGGCAGAACAAACAGCAAACATGGGCGGTTGTTATAATTAAAATATCAATGGGCCCCGATCTAGGAAGCTATGGCCTTATAAAACCAATTGGTTGATAAGATGATGATGTTGGCCTTACGACGTTAGCGCCCAGTGTAACCCCTGATCAGCCTGCGCGTTTGCACAGTCTGATCAGGGGTTACACTGTTCGACATTCAGTCATTGAAAATGTATTAGTGTCATCAGCCAAAGATTTGATTGTAATCAGATTAAGAGAATGTGCATACTTTGTCTATTGTGTCAACGTGCTTCATGTGTTACGTACGAAGTGAAATGTAGCTGTGACTGGAGAAATGGGACGTATGGGTTTCACGGTCAGTGTAGATCTGCAGAGTCTGATCAGGATCTGCACGGTTACCATTTGATCAATGTAACACGCGTTATTCCTCTAACAAGCAAAATAGATTGCTATCTGTTTGTTTGTTTGTTGGGGTTTAACGGCCTATCAACAGCTAAGGTCATTTACGGCCGGGCCAATGTGTTCAGCACTAAATGCAATATATTACCTGTACTAGTACATGTACATGTTCAAGTACATATACAAATGGAGCGAAAATCCCAAAATCAGAACTGAATATTTACAATAGAAAAACTATATATTCAGCCCTGAAATTATAATAATCCTGATCTGATGCCAGGTGCTCGCCACACCAGAATCACTTGCCCCCTCCCAAAAGCAGTAGGATCAGTAATAATCGTACTACTTTTATAATGGGCAATAACCCAATTCAACTCCCCGGTAACAAAAATAGTCAAAGATAAAAACGTACCGAGGGCCAAACCAGGCAAATCGTGATTCCTATAAGGATTCCTATAAGGAGGAACCACACCGTTAATTTACACCATCACATTCGCCCGACCAACCACAACATATTGCTCTCAGATTACACGAGTGTGGTATTTGATCTGTAGCCGATTTTATCAAAATTGCAAAGTATACTTATTTATACTTAAGTATACATTGAGGGAATAATCATTTATTTTTCCCAAAATGCATTATTTCATATCTAGAACTAACCACTGCATATATTTGATGATCGAAAGTATGCAGAATTATTATACTGAATTTATTACATTATCACAGCCAAAATGGCTGTGATAATGTCATAAATTCAGAATAATAAAAATTAATAAATTTATCATTAAATTGAACATTTCTCCCTCAAAGTATACTTTGCTAGATAAGTATACTTTGCAATGTTGGTGAAATAGGCCACAGGAGCTACACGTACTGCCCACAAACCCTATAGCTACACGAACTGCCCACAAACCCTATAAGCCCCATGTCTCCAGTCACATCCACACATCAGATATGCTAAAAGCTTGTGCTTCACCCACTCTAGTCAGTGATAGAGAATAGTAGGTTAGTGCCGTGAATGGGAAAATATCTGGCAAGGCTTAGGAAACGGGATGGGCAAGACTCTGCCGAGCACATCCCATTTCCGTGCCGCGCCAGATATTTTTATTTATCCCGTCAACACATACAAGTGGCTTTAAAATGCAAAGAAATAATTCCCGTCAACACATACAAGTGGCTTTAAAATGCAAAGAAATAATCTCAGCCACCGCACATATTCATACGCAGTGATTAGGTCGTATTGACAGCATATCAAAAATGTTTCACGGCACCGTGTTTCACGGGACATACGCACTGTGTTGACGGGATAAAATACTATTGGTCCTTCAATCAAATAACTCTCCATTGTTGAGCATAATTGCTTATGTCGAACTACTGTCTGTTTCACGAAAGCTGCCCAAATTTTACGGCCCATATAACCAATGCAAAAACAATATTTGTTTCGACAATATTAAATTTTATCAAAATTATTTTATCAAAATTTAAGAATGAGTCTTCTTATTATTTCGTTAAATTTGGTCCCATGTTGATTTTATTGCGAAAAGAGAATTTTCCCATGTTAAATCCCCATATATATATCTTCTATATATATATGTCTATGGGGATTTAACATGGGGAAATATTTCCAATTTCAGAAATAGTGGACCGATTTTCAAAAAGTAACTTGTTTTCTTGTCCAAGCTATCTAGCTAGATTTCAGAATAAATTTCCAATTTTTTGTTTTTCGATTCCACCTCCAAGTTCTCCACCTCTTTTTTCTCCATGTTAAATTCCGATAGAGAACTCATTTTTCGCAATGAAATCAATATTTGGTCAAATTTGGCGAAATAAAAAGAAGGCTCATTCCTAAATTTTGATAAAATTTAATATTATCGAAAAATATTATTGTTTTTGCATTGTTTATATGGCTGTAAAATTATGGCAGGTTTCGTGAAACAGACAGTAGTGTCAGAATCTAGGAGTGTTGTAGCCGGCCAGGACCTACAACTATAATGTAAGTGCAGTTTTACGAGAATTGGAACATATCCATTAAGTATGTATAAACAACAGCGAACATTGAAAGTCACAATTGAAATATCACACAAGACTGATTGTGAAATTGTGAAAATCAATATCGCCTGCCTGTATGGAACAATCTCCGCAAACACCGCAACAATCATTGGTATATTCATTATGGAATACGTGTATATAGAGAATAGTAGGTTAGTGCCGTGAATGGGAAAATATATCTGGCAAGGCTCAAGAATTTCTCTATTTCTCATCAGAAGTATATGTAGTGACCACCATTTGAACCGTCTCGCCGATACGGTTCAAATGAGTGGTCACAACATATACTTTGGTTCAGAAATAAGGAAAATAGATAGAGAATAGTAGATAGTGCCGTGAATGGGAAAAATATCTGGCAATGCTCAGGATACGGGATGGGCGAGGCTCTGCCGAGCACATCCCGTTTCCGTGCCGCGCCATATATTTTTCCCCATTCACGGCACTAACCTACTATTCTATTTATCCCGTCAACACCTACAAATGGCTGTAAAATGCAAAAATAGTATTGACTGGATATCAAAAATGTTTCACGGCACCGTGTTTCACGGCACATACGCACTGTGTTGACGGGATAATGAACGTTACTGTCTGTTTCAAGAAACGTTGCCCATCCACAAATACCTTTGTATAAACAATACAAAAACATGCTTTTTAAATATTAAATATAAGAATAAAAAGAAGCCTACTGTTTGTTTCACGGAATTCTCTCATATACAAGGTGTATGATCACGTGGTTACAAAAACAACATCAACAACAAGTACTGAAACTTTCAGAAGCCCTCCGGTTCAAAGTACGTAATTTTTTATTTTGTCCTTGGTACCTTGGCCCAAACTTCTGTCGTTTTCGCGAAGAATCAATTTCCGTGTCTACGACATAAGTACAAATACGACATAAGTATATGTCGAACTCCAGTGACCACAAAAGTCAGCTCATGAACACGCGTTTGCTGCGCCATATTTCATCAAAATCTGTTCTTTGTAATCACTTCATATTACCAAACGGGAGCTCATTCTGACAATTTCGGTACGTTGAGTGAGTCACAGACGCTTCTAATGACGTTTAAACCATGATTACGTCAACGTTAAAACATCATTGCTTTTTCGCGCCATTACGGACGTCATTTGGAACGTCTCTATTTTATTAATTTGACATAACGTTGGCGCATAATACGAATACATAATTAGGGTGATGAGGCCAGCCAATCAAATGCTCTACAGGTGTTATTGCACGTGTGTCATAACACATGTATGAACTATGTTTAAACACGGCATAACAAGGATTTCATGTGATAAATTGATTGTATTACGAACAACGTGGTTTCTCTAACGGAATTTGCCATGGGGTAAATGAGTTGAAGGGGCTGGAGAAGTCGAAAAACGAAACATTTTGAAAATTGACTCCGAAACCTGGTTAGATATCTTGGAAATGATCTAACTAAGAAAAATGAAAGTATGAACTTTTTGAAAATCTGTCCACTATTTACGAACTTAGAAAATTCTATTTTGACATTTATATCAAATACTCGGTTATATAGGTGAACACAATTTACATGAGCATAATTTAGTGAGCATAAACATTATTATCGATGTTATTCGGTGTGTGGGGGAAGGAAATGGTTGCGACCAAATTAGTTTTAGGAGTAAAAGTACACGCATGCGAAATGAATTCATAGTTGGTGGCAGGCGCGGATCCAGGATTTCGGGTTAGGGGGAGAGCGTAACTATTTTGCAATATTTGACTATATTATCGAAGGAGCTATGCTATGGGTCCGGGTGCATTCCCACCCACCCCCCCCCCCCCCCCCGGGATTTTTTTGGAAATCTACATCGCATTTCCTGCGTTCTGGCGTATTTTGGAGCAAAAATATTGACACGGTCACAGTATGTTTAGACATGATTTTTTTATTGAAAACGTTCAAATTTTGAAACAATAAGACAACGACAATTTACTCGGCGAATTTTAGGGGGAGGCGAGCGCCGGGTCCCCCCCTGAACCCACATCCTGTTTCCGTGCCGCGCCAGATATTTTTTTCCCATTCACGGCACTAACCTACTATTCTATTTATCCTGTCAACACCTACAAATGGCTTTAAAATGCATACGCAGTGATTAGGTCGTATTGACAGGATATCAAAAATGTTTCACGGCACCGTGTTTCACGGCACATACGCACTGTGTTGACGGGATAAAACAGTTATCGTATTTATCGCATCGCCGTATTTCGCTGATATTGCTACATATCGACAATATCGAGAGAAATCAAAGTACTGAAAGTACTGAACATAGGGTACTACAAGATTAAACTAGATTGATTGATTGATTGTTGGTGTTGCAGTTTCATTAACCCGTAAAGGTACATGCCCACTCAGTAGGTACAAAATGTTCTTTACATCAAAGACATCATATGAGACATTTCCTGGCAAAATAAACATTCATGCGCCATTATCCCACGTACTGATTGGCATTATTATACATTGTATATCAGACGTAAATTTACACACTGATATCAGGGGCGATAACCGTGTTTGCTTAACGGACATTACTATTTAATCTCTGTATTTAATTTTATGATGTGCAATGATCATACTTTAAAATCTGTGGAAAATATTATATTGTCAGGTGACGCATTTCTTTAGTATAAATAATTAAAAAAATATCATGCTTCATTTGCATATGAAAATAGCCTGATACCACCGCGCGTCACTATCAGTAAAATAAATATTACTAAATGATTATATCTGTATAGCGGGCACTTGTAACGTTTAGAACTGGTGGAATAGTGACACAGTCATACACTTATTTAATTCCTATAAATGACATTGTGGGCTTACTGAGTGGGCATGTACCTTTAAAGCGCTGGAAACGACTGATATGGCACAAGTACAGTATGCACTGCTACAACATTACAGATTATGCATAGCAATATCAGAAAGATACGGTAACACATATACAAGACATCATCAATTCAAGTATACAGATTCCAGATATCTATGATCATTATAGATATATTGAAAACTGATTGAAGAGCAATAGTTACAAGAATTCCGCCACGGAAGCGGTGTCGCGCCTGAAAATGCCTTGTCAGTACATCGCCATGTTTACTTCTGTTTTGTGAATGAAATAGTTGGCCCCAGGGAAACCGCTGACAAAATTTTCAATGTATGGAAGCCCAAACTTGTTAGAATTTGTTTTTGTCGTATTTTCAGTACTTGCATTAATATGGGTATTAATCTACGCTGGATGTGTTATACTGTCATTAATTTGTTCCCTGACTGTAATGTATCACTTTAAATACTGACTTATTGACCCCCTTCCGTGACGTAGAATTGACACTCATGTTGGCGTGTATTGGCCACCATAGACAAATGTCAATCAGGCCGAATTCGGGAATGTCACTAAAAACCGCTGTAAATCCATCAATATAATGTGGATTAACATCAGTTAGACCCATACGTGCGAGTTTTGTTTCGCACAGGTGTCGGGTCAGTTTAAAAATAGACTGTTGGAAGGTCAAACTTGATATCGTTTGTGTGTTAAACGCGTCGCGTGTTTCGGAGAGTATTCGGAGGGCGTTAACTCTGCCGAAAACATATAGCATGTTACTAAATTTAGCGATGACCGCACGATTTGTGCCGCAAATGGGGGCAAATCACGCGCAACAAAATAATCCGATGTATTTTTGTACGTAGAACATCCGTTGTTGATATTGTGCAGTGCAAGTAGTTTTTCATAATATTATTTTCAATTAGCGGTTGCGTATGACAGTTAAACGTTGAGCAACACAATGCATTTTGTTGTTATGGTTACTCCAAGATAGCACTACGGACCATCGCATCGAGGTGGGTCTGGGTCTGGGTCTGGCTAACTGTCGGAAGCGATCCCAATACATAGGTTTACCCTATGTGAAAATGGTTCACTATAATTATCCGCGAAATATAGCAATGTACTCAGAGAGGTAGCTGGGACCATACCATTTAAAATATTAATTTCTTCACGTACCGGTACGGTACCTCAAGTCATGCACATACAGTTATCCGACGTGCTGCGAATCATTAATACACGTGCACACTCATAGAAAAACACGCACATCTGCATTACACTGGTGTGACACTGCGATATATGTATTTTTAAGGCCTCGTCCAGTATTCCCGCGACTTTTCCAAGTTTATATCCCCGATAAATTCCACAAAAAGGCCATTCATTCCTTATAATTCCAGCATTTTAAATAAATTCATAAAAAAAATGTGTTTATTTTCCGTTTTCATAAGAATTATTTTAACTGCGCCTGACGGTTACGGAAAGTAGTTCGGCATGGGAGTTTACTGGGATATAAATTTTGGACAGAGACTTGCTACGGGCCAATGAAATGTTAGGGAATTGTGTAAATATTTTTGTGCTGGAATTATATGAAATTATGTTCCGAAAAGAGAAATGATTTTATTGCCGAGGAAGCCTGTAACGTTCAAATATGAAAGTTGTATTTGTTATACAAATAAATGCACATTTTTGCATTATTGACACACATATAATCAAGATTAATGAAAACCGGCAATCTCCATCACCCTCCCAGTGATTTACTCCTAAAACTAATGTGTTATTATCTGACAATCCCTGCAGGTAAACACATCCGTGTGTTCGAGATAAAACCAATCATAAATCGCCGCGGATGGCCACCAGTTTGATCAAACTATTTGTACGGGTGTACTAGGATATAGTTCTTTTATATGTTGGGCCAATTAGTGGCTCCTATTTATAGCGCATTGTTATGCCCGAACTCGAACGATGCTTGTAGGAAACTAGCGCATTGGCGTATATACACTTGTCGAAAATACTCGAAGAGATGTCGTAGTGAACCCGTCAGATCTCGACATAAAGCGTCGAACTATATCGTCGCAAGTCGTACGTTACCCGTCTTAGTTCGTACTAAGTCGCCATGACTCGGCAGTTGTGTTTGGACGACGAGAACAGCCGAGGACATGCGACAACAGGCAGTTTGTATGACAATGTACGGATGAGTTGCGAAATTGGTGCGAGAAGACCTTGGACGGTGAGAATTTCAAACAGTTCAAAATTTACTAGGCACTTTCAGACATTATGCGAGATATGACGACATGTGTTTGACTTCAGACGACATATGGCGATATCTCTTCCAAATTCCAAACTCGCCGCATGTCGTAGAGCAAGTCGGGACAGTGTGACAGGGAGGGGCTTTATTGTTTTACGTCATTTTGTCGCAATCCATAAAACAGCGATGTTGCCGGTCAATAGCGTGACGTTATTGACAACGATTATGAACGTCATGTATTTTACTGAATGACGTCAAACAAACTTTAAATAATCAAATAAGTCGCGCGACGTCACATTGGGCTAATATACGGAAGCCCATTAGGGCCACTTCACTTTCTTTTTATTTCCATTTATTCAAGATCTTTTCTCGAATTTTCAAGATACTTTCTTGAATTTTCAAGATCTTTTCGAGATCTTTTCTTGAATTTTCAAGTTTCTTTCTTGAATTTTCAAGATCTTTTCTTGAATTTTCAAGATCTTGAAAGTATCTTGAAAATTCAAGAAAAGACAAGAAAAGAACTTGAAAATTAAAGAAAATATCTTGAAAATTCAAGAAAGTATCTTGAATATTCAAAAAAAGATCTTGAAAATTCGAGAAACGATCTTGAAAATTCAAGAAAAGATCTCGAAAATTCAAGAAAGTATCTTGAAAATTCAATAAAATATCTCGAAAATTCAAGAAAAGATCTTGAAAATTCAAGAAAAGATCTTGAAAATTCAAGAAAATATCTTGCATAAATGGAAATAAAAAAGTGAAGTGGCCCTAATGGGCTTCCGTACTAATAATGTAATGTACTAGGATATAAAAGCAATACGTTCATGGTTGAATGGGCGTTTTCATTTGTGATTTTAAGAACGGAGTAAATTTTTGTAAAAAATAAAAAATAAATTAAAATTCCTTACGCTTATATCACGAAGTATAGAATAAGAATAACGCAACATTGAATAACAATAACGAAACATTGAATAACAATACCAAACATTGAATAAGAATATCAAACATACAATGACAATAACGAAGTATAGAATAACAATAACACGAAATTGAATAACAATAACGAAACATTGAATAACAATAGCAAACATACGCCGACTATGGTTAGTCGACTAAACTTAGTTTAGTCGGCTAACAGTTTAGCCGACTAACGGACGATCGTGAAATAAGCTACAGATATATTAGCGTAATCTAATTGCAAAAATCAGAGGAAATTACGTATTTCTTGGTTATAGTTTTGATTGCATCGCTTTGCGCATTCTAGCATGTTTTAACAATAGAAGTACAAGTTCAAATTGCATTATCACGTGGTTACAATAACAACAACACTTACTGAAATGTCCAGAAGCGCCTCCGATTCAATGTACGTATTTTTTTTATATTGTCCTTATTACGTAACGGATTTTGATGAAATATGGCTCATCAAACGCGTCCTGTGAAGCTGCATTTGGTGGACTCAGTACTTCGGCCCAAACTTCTGTAGTTTGTTGCCTGTTGCATATTAAGGAAACTATCAAATAATACTTACTATGGAGTGGGCACCACTTACTATGGAGTGGGCGCCCTTTCAACACTTTCAGCCATTGTTGTTGTTGTTCTAACCACGTGATTATGCACCTTGAAGTTGAATCCGAGTGTCCGTTAATTACCACTTAATGGCATAAAATAACATAACAACACTCTCTGATTTCCCAGAGTCAATCAAATGTGAAAGATACATGGCTACGTGTGTCGAGTGAGCCAGATTAGACGAAATATTCTTGGTCGCACGAAGTCATTGAAGTTCACATGCTGAGAATAGTATGTAACAGTACCCTCTGCCCGCCAAGTGAGAATATGAGTCGCCATTCGATCTACTATCCGGTCACAATCGGGCACTACAGTTCCTGCTTCCTCAAGTGTCCGCTTCAACGACAGCAGCTGATTGAGGACAACACCAGTAGCCTATTTCACCAACATTGCAAAGTATACTTATCTAGCAAAGTATAATTTGAGGGAGACATTTTCAATTTAAGGATACATTTATTAATTTTTATTATACTGAATGTATTACATTATCACAGCCATTTTGGCTGTGATAATGTAATACATTCAGTATAATAAGTCTGCATACTTTTAATCATTAAATATATGCAGTGGTTAGTTCTATATGACATAATGCATTTTGGAAAAAATCAATGATTACTCCCTCAAAGTAGACTTTGTTAGATAAATTTGATGAAATCGGTTACTGGGAAATCACAAAATCATTGATTTTTTTACTGTGAGCCCTGAAATCACACTTTATGGCCAACCTTCTGAAAGGTCAAGGTTTTGAGCGAAGTACGCCGTTATTACAGCTTCCTTGAATCACACCACTTAAAACAGGTAACATAATGTAAGTTTATTTACAATAAGCCAACTGGCCCATGAGCATGTACAACAGATACAAACATGAAATACAAAACAGATACATGACTAATGGCATAGAAGATACATTTACATATTGTATACACATTAATTTTGATACACCAAGGCATTAGGAATATGTTGGTCTAAGATTAACAAATCAACAAAAAACACAAACAAAAAACATATACACGTCCTTAATGAATGTCTGCCTATACATGCCGCCGCCATCAACAACAACTAAAAGCGAAAATGGCGGTGATACCCATTTCGGTAGATTCAACGATCCTACGCCTTTATCAGATTTCAGTTTCCTGATACAATCAATTACATGCCAGGGGCCGTTTCACTAAATTTCGTACGACTAAAATGTTCGTAAGTGTAAATTTAGGATCGTCTGGAAATTTCAATTGATGGATTTACATTTATTAAGCATAGGCTGCATATGCAGCCTCTGCTCAATAAATGTAAATCCAACAACTGTTTACAAGAAACATTGTTAATGTGAAATTTACAGAATATCATAATTGTGTACTTACGAACATATTAGTCCTACGAAGTTTAGTGAAACGGCCCCCTGGGCGGTGGTACGATACAGTTTATGCTTTTATGATGCCACTCAACCCACTTGCGAAAAACGTCCTGATAACACTGTGGTTAGAAAAAGTTTACGATTATGTAGCTTCAGTCCGTAATTCTGATAGATCTGTGAATAGATTTCCACTTGGTGCACTCTTTAATAGCGGGAATAACGCAATCACAAGGTGAAAGGTCTGGTGAATATGGGTGATGTTTTAATATCGAGTGTGTGACCTAATCAGGTCGTCACTTACCTCTCAGCAGCATTTGTCTTCAACTAACATGAAGCCGAGTTCATACAGACTTTTCCGTATAAACATGCTCGACTCTTCTGTCCGACTACGATCAGCGTCTCCTTCGATACCGTCATCTCACACATTATACAATGTAACAAAGTGACCCAATGACCTCCATCGTTTCAAAACACATCTCCTTTCAGCAAGGCAGCACTTATTTCTTTGTTCACGCACCCCGGATTGTCACGTACTGACTTATTATTGGGCAAATGTGCGTTACTGGGCAACATTTTGAATGGTAACTTATATCAATTTTTTATAACATCAATAAATAACATGCAATCAATTGATTGTTCCCATTTAGTCACAAGCTGCTTTAAGCGACCTACAGGCGACTCAGATTGTACGTTTTCTATTAACATTTCACTTGACATACTTTTCATTGACAATTCGATTATTAATTTTTCGCTTTTATTAACAGTTAGACGTGGAATCGTATCATTTTCCAACACACATGAAACGACATCTTTGTCATTTATTTGACTTTCTTTGTCTGGTGTAGCTACGCACCTTTCTCCAACCTGCATTCCTGGAGAACCTACAAACTCGTTATCAATACAAGTTGTTACTGATTCATATACGTTTACGGGCAAATTATATGTGCATGTACTTATCATAACGAGTCCGTCTCGTTTGTGGGCAATCTCGTTTCCAGTGCCCCGGCTTTTCCTGCACGCCCGCGCCTCCGCCCTGTACATTCATTCGCTTCTCATCGTCGCTGTCGCTGGTGATCGGATTGGTCTCGTACTCGGCCACCGTCCGCTACCCGAGCTCCGACGTGTCGGCCAGCTGAATCAGCTTCTGTCGTCAACTCCTTCACTGGAATATAATTATGTGATTTATGAATAATCACTGACATCAATATATTGTTGTATACTGTTTTCTGTAATAATCTAGTCATAACTTTATTTTATTTATCTTATTATTATTTATTATTATTATTATTATTATTATTATTATTAATTGTGTTGCGACTACTTCTACCGAAAATAAAACCGTTATTTATTGACTTTTTACATACATCAACTAATTAAAAAAACTATTAAAAACACATATTTAATTCATATTATGCCGAACTCGCAACCTTCCAGTTAACGCCTGTAGAGCCGGTTTTTGTAACCCCCGGTTTTTGTAAAACCCGTTAGCAAAAACCGGAGGTAACAAAAACCGGGGGTTTATAAAAACCGGCGCGTACGTCAACGGTTTGTGTAACCCCCGGTTTTTGTTAACCCTATGCCGTGAACAATCTATTACATTTTCTGTCACTCGGCTATAGAGTATAAAAAATTGGAAAAAACGACAAAGTTAGATTTGCACTCGGCCACCGCCCAAAGGCTTGAGTATCGAACTCGGAACGCCGGGCTGTGCCAAAACATACTTTATTTAAGATTTTATGCAATCATATTTCATGTATCGCAATATTAATATTTGGGGCTACAAAAACCGAGGGTTTACAAAAACAAAAACCGGCGCGTACGTCGGTTTTTGTTTTAAAAAAACCGGCTCAGCAAACGCCACGCGTGTCATTGTATGGTATCTTCGCATAAACTTGGACTCGCACGTCCCGTGGCGATCTTTCAACATTCAGGCTTGTTGTTGTTGTTGTTGTCCATCTATACGCACAATATTCCAATACGTGAGAAAGGTACAAATGTGAGTTACTTTTAAACCGCTCACGAGGAAAACAATAGCGAATAATACTATGTATCCCATCTCGCACGGACACAGCTATGGTGAAATACAAACCTGAATACATGCCTATCTACACGTGTCGTTTATATAAATAGAACAGTAGGTTAGTGCCGTGAATGGGGAAAACAATCTGGCAAGGCTTAGGAAACGGGATGGTCTTGGCGCCGAGCCCATCCCGATTCCGTGCCGCGCCAGATATTTTTCCCATTCATGGCACTAACCTACTATTCTATTTATCCCATCAACACCTACACATAGCTTTAAATGCAAAAGAAACTATAACTGGACGCTTGTCGACAAGCGCATGTGTATCCCCCTCCCCAGATGCACACGTAGTTTGAAAAAAGGGTGTTCGAGTTATGCTCCAGAGACAAAATCAGTGCGCAGAAAAACAAAGGGAGATAACTAAAGAATTAGCGATGCATGAGTTGTCATTCTTGCGTGACACACCTTTAGGGTCGTGGTATACATGTGTGAAGTTTCATGAAAATATTACAAAGGGTGTTCGAGTTATGCTCCGGACACGAAATCAGTGCACGAAACAACAAAGGGAGATAACTAAGAAATTAATGACGCAAGAGTTGTCATTCTTGCGCGCGACACACCTTTGGGTCGTCTTCTATGCATGTGGGAAGCTTAATAAAAACTATTCCAAAGGGTGTTCGAGTTATGCTCCGGACACGAAATCATTGCATGAAACAACAAAGGGAGATAAGTAAACAAGAATTCCGCGGAATCAAATGCCTCGCCTTGTCCCGCCAATCCATTAGCCTGGTTTTTAAAAAAATAAATAAAAATTGGCTAAAAATAACAAGAATTCCGCGGAAATGTCTGCCTTTTCCCGCCTTGACCTTGAGCCTAGGCCCGAATGCAATTTTCACTGGCCCGAACATATACAATTATTGACTAGTGAGCCATAGAATATCAGATTGTATTCTGTGGCTCACTAGTCAATAATTGTTTTATTATATGATAATAGTCTGTATATAGCACTTACGACCTTATGCCACTAGACAAAAATTAAAAAAGAATTTGAAAAAAAAATGGAAAAAATAAGTTTAACAAGAATTCCGCGGAATCAAATGTCTCGCCTTGTCCCGCCGCCTTGACCTCGAGCCGGTCAATGTTTACTGGCCCGAACATATTATACAATTATGGACTAGTGAGCCATAGAATATCAGATTATATTGTATGGCTCACTAGTCAATAATTGTTTTAGTATATGATAATAGTCGGTATATAGCACTTACGACATTATGCTACTAGACAAAAATTGAAAAAGAATTTGAAGAAAAAAAACAAGAAACGAGGCAAGGCCAGGGTTTTTTCCAAGCATAGACACTTGGATAACATAATTATACCCACTTTTTGTAGACTAGTTGGCCGTGGCCTGCATGTCGCGCCTTGGGGCGAGGCATGGACACTAAAAAAAGAGATATAGTAGATGGAAAAACTTTAACCGGACACACGGACGGACGGACGTCCTTACGTGACATCCCTTAGGTGGTTTTTACTATATAAAAGATCAAAGGAATGACCACCTAAGGAACAATAGGCTTAAGTGGTCAACGGAATAAATCTATTGTATTCTTTTGTCTTAGGCCACGCCTCTAACCACCTAAGACCCTGTATGTGTGCCCGGACGGACGGATTGACGGACGGACGGACGTATGCCAAAATGCCGACTATATCGCGCTTTCCGCAAGCGGGCGCGACAATGATGATAAACACCCATGTGAAGTATCAAGGTAATGGGTGAAGCAGTTGCAGAGATATAGTACACGAACAAACTTTAAGAAAAAAAATTCAAAGTAATTTGACCTTGACATTGGGCACAGGGGCCGCACGGTTGGGGGGTAGAATGAAAATATGGATGATGATAAACACCCATGTGAAGTTTCAAGGTAATGGGCGAAGCAGTTGCAGAGATATAGTATAACGAAAAACTTTAACCAAACGTACGTTAAAAAGTTAACGTTGAAAATGGCTAAGTCAATTACGTAGAAATAATATGTCAAGGTAAAAGAAATGGTCACATGTTGGATAGTTGTATATGGTTGGCACCCCTTGGTTATGAAGCTGTGAAAGTTTGGTGGACCTAGGTGGTACAGTACCAAAGAAATGGACTTAAACACGAAAACTTAACATTGTAAACGCGAAAAGTTAACATTGAAAATGGCTAGTCGACTGCATGTGTGAAGTTTCATGAAAATAGTCCAAAGGGTGGTCGAGATATGCTCAATCAGTGCGCGAAACAAAAAAGGGAGATAACTCATAAATTAGCTAGGCAAGAGTTGTCATTCTTGTGCGCGACACACCTTCGGGTAGTGGTCTATGCATGTGTGAAGTTTCATGAAAATATTCCAAAGGGTGGTCGAGTTATGCTCCGGACACGAAATCAGTGCGCGAACAAAGAAGGGGATATAACTAAAAAATTAGCTATGCAAGAGTTGTCATTCTTGTGCGCGACACACCTTCGGGTCGTTGTCTATGCATGTGTGAAGTTTCATGAAAATATTCCAAAGGGTGTTCGAGTTATGCTCCGGACAAGAAGTGTCTGCGGCGGACGCGGACGCGGACGCGGACGCGGACGCGGACGCGGACGCAGCACGGTGTCAAACCCATAGTATCCCCCGACGAAGTCCGGGGGATACAATAACCCCAGCCGCATCCTCAAAATCGGAGAATCGACTAGTATGACAGCCGCACATATTCATATGCAGTGATTAGGTCGTATTGACATGATATCAAAAATGTTTCACGGCACCGTGTTTCACGGCACATACGCACTATGTTGATGGGATGTATGTCTATATGCACAATACAGCTAGAAAATGAACGCATATTACCCAAATGTAACAAATTGCCAACTGTCGGCGTCATTTTCGGACTTATCAAGCGTCCACAGTGTGATGTACATACAGCATGTTATTTGTATCGTACATGTATTACAGTTTACGTGCAGACCCCTTATTATTAAATCTTGATATCCAGATTACCTTTCTATTTTAGAACATTCGAAGGAAATTACGGCAACTATTGACATGTCTCGCGCCAATTATAATTATGTCCCGTCTACGAATGCGTCGTTCACATCTGTAATATTCCCCACTGTAAGATTGTCCGCCACAACGTGTTGTCTATATTGTTCCTCATTACTTTGTATTTTAAGGTTCGGGGTTTCTACGGCCGTAACATGGGATACAACAGAATGAGCACTTATCTTTGAGACGATTCCCTCGATGCTCTTCAGCAGCTCCGCGTTGTTGCCTTGTAGACATTTCCGCCGCACCTTCCCCTCCACCAGGTTGTTAAGCTGGTCAACGTCCATCACCGGTGGATTTCGTCTCGTGGTCGTGAATAGTTATAAGCGCATCAAAATACGTGTTGCGTTGTCAAATCCGAGCATAGAACTGACCACTTCAGCTCGGCACAGGCGAACCGCCCGTATCATACAATCAGTGATGTGACCATCTCACTGGCCGTTACGCATCATTAACCGGCACAATGTGCTTAGTCATGTTAAGACATACATTATAAGCTATACTACGTAACGCGAAGAACTTACAATGAATTATACACATATGTGTGGCTGTAACTGGAGAAATGGGGCTTCTGGCAAGTTTCATCAATGTAGTCCCGGATCAACCTGGGCATCCACGCAGGCTAGATCCGGAGCTAGACTGATGGCAAAAGCAACACGTCTCCGAGTTCTTCCAACATTGCTGCCAGGTAATAATTGTAAATACCTGGGGTCAGTTTCATTAAACTTCTTACAACTAATATGTTCATAAGTGCAAAATTATGATAGGCTGTAAATTTCACATTGACAATGTTTTCTGGTAAACAATTATTGGATTTACATTTATTGAGCATAGGCAGCCCTCGATCATATTGCACATTATGAAATCAAGTGAAATTTCTCATCTGATAACTCGGCCACGGAATAAATTGACCAGGTTAAATTGGTCACTCGGCCACGCAAAGTATATTGTTCCACAGTTGTATATTCGGCGCCAAAGTTACTAATTACTCTGTCCATGACCATGATTTATTTTCAGTTCATATGCACATGGCCACACTGATCCCTGTTCTACCCGCCAGGGGCACGTTTCACTAACCTTCGTACGACTAAAATGTTCGTAAGTGCAAATTTAGAATCGTATGTAAATTGCAATTTATGGATTTACATGTATTGAGCATAGGCTGCATATGCAGCATATGCTCAATAAATGTAAATCCAATAATTGTTTAAAAGAAAACATCGTTAATGTGAAATTTACAGACTATCATAATTTTGCACTTCCGAACATTTTAGTCGTAAGAAGTTTAATGAAAAGGACCCCAATTTAACCGATTATGGACGGAATTTAGAACAAAACAGCCACGTACGAACACACATATTTTTTAATAACAAACTACTAACTACATGTACATATCACAGATTGAAGAATAGGTCAGTTGGCGACTATTGATGAGAGGCACAATTATGATACATCTAACAAAGACGTTCGATCCGGTATCATACTGTGGATCGCGAGTTCACCCTTTACAAAGTCTAAACACGAAAACGTGAAATTGACGTGTTTCTTTGTTTAAGGCGAAATCGCCAACGGTAAAATAAACCTCCATAGTACATTTATCGCACTCTATGCGTACGTGCTTTAAGCAGGAAGTTCATTTATTATATACAGCAAACCTTAAATTAAGCTTCTGCGCGACGGGCGATTGTGATTAACACGGTCCTATATCAGTATGCGCGACTGACATATACAGAGAATAGTAGGTCAGTGCCGTGAATGAGAAAACATATCTGTGCTGAAACACAAACCTGAATACATGACTATCTACACATATCGTTTATATAAATAGAGATATAGGTTAGTGCCGTGAATGGGAAAAAGATATCTGGAAAGGCTTAGGAAACGGGATGGGCGAGGCTCTGCCGAGCACATCCCGTTTCCGTGCCGCACCAGATATGTTTTCCCATTCACGGCACTAACCTACTATTCCATTTATCCCGTCAACACCTACAAATGGCTTTAAAATGCACAAAAAAATAACCACAGCCACCGCACATATTGATACGCAGTGATTAGGTCGTATTGACAGGATATCAAAAATGTTTCACTGCACCGTGTTTCACGGCGATATACGCACTGTGTTGACGGGATAAAATCTGATTACAACGTTCGTCATTAAGTAACATTGCAGGAAATTCATAATGCTCTCACGCATGGCGACTGTACGGAGCACCGCAGGGGACGTAGAATTCAGGGGACATGGATTGATTTTTTTTATTAATTCATTCCCACGAAATAGCAATTCGTTCCCTCAATTTAACAATTTGTTCCCACAAATTAACAATTGGTTCCCACGAACTAACGATTCGTTCCCTCAATTTAACAATTTGTTCCCACGGAAACGAATTGTTAATTCGTGGGAACGAATTGTTATTTCGTGGGAACGAATTGTTAATTCGATGGAACGAATTGTTAAATTGAGGGAACGAATTGTCATTTCGTGGGAACAAATTGTTAATTCGAGGGAACGAATTGTTATATCGTGGGAACTAATTCATACAAAAAAATCCATGTCCCCTGCGGGGCTCCGTACGCCATTAAGTAACATTGCAGGAAAATCATAATGCTCTCACGCATGACGACTGCGCATGCGTCCAAATATTTAAAATAGTTGGTTATTTTCATTTTTGAAAATATCCGAAAATGCGATGTATATTATAGGAATGAATGGCCTTTTTGTGGAATTTATCGGGGTATAAACTTGGAAAAGTCGCGGGAATACTGGACGAAGGCCGGAAGGCCTCGTCCAGTATTCCCGCGACTTTTCCAAGTTTATATCCCCGATAAATTCCACAAAAAGGGCATTCATTCCTTATAATTCCAGCATTTGAAATAAATTCATCAAGAAAATGTGTTTATTTTCCGTTTTCTTAAGAATTATTTTAACTGCGCCTCACGGTTACGGAAAGTAGTTCGACGTGGGAGTTTACTGGGATATATATTCTGGACAGAGACTTGCTACTAGCCAATCAAATGTTAGGGAATTGTGTAAATATTGTTGTGCTGGAATTATATTAGGAATAAAACCATGGGCTGTTGCGTTTACTGTAGTAAGAAAAACATATGGTCTGTTTAACGTGTATGGAATTCGGACTCAATGCACATTAAACAGACCAAATAGTTTCATACGCAACATACGTAAACGTAACAGCCCATAGATGTATTCCTTAATTAAAGGCACTGTTTCCCAGACTATGTATTGAAGACTGCAAATGACATATCTTAATCAAATCACACAGTTTTCCGTCACCAGATTCAAAGAAGTCAGTGTTTCGTTGTACGAAATCAATAAGTGTATGCACAATCAGCAAACACGGCCAATTCCAGTTTAATTAACCCGTCTGGTACCGTGATTTCTGAATAGCAAACTTCATAAATGGCATTTAATGATCGACAATACGGCAATATAGTTGAATGCTTGCAGTTCAGTGACGGAAATTGCTGTGATGTATCACAGATACCGCGGCTACAAAGCCAGGTAACGGATGTGGCATGGTAAACTGGACCTTAACCCACGTAAGCCATGCCATTTGTTTTTCTCTGTTAAGCGCCCACCTGCATAGCCAACACATACCTCCGTATGCGATAAAAACAAACAAGGCTTTGAAAAAAGAAACGAATATAAATTTAAACACTTCCTTAACCCTTTGCAGTGCAGTGTGCAAAGGGTTGATGAAGTTTTTAACATAAATTTAAATTGCCGTTAAATACTAAGAAAACGTTTATTAAACGTATTAAGTGTAAAAAGATTTATAACTTAGACAAGTCCCAAATCAATTTTCATATTACTTCACCAATAAATGGTGTAAAATAGTATACACAGTTTGTTCATAGAACCACTCTCTAAACCTACCTGCACGCGGACGCTTAGCAGAGGAAGAACTTGCTATGGCCTCAACCATACAGCAGATCTTACCCAGTGTGATTACGAACATAGAGGTCAGGGGCCGTTTCACTAAACTTCTTACGACTAAAATGTTCGTAAGTGCAAATTTAGGATCGCCTGGAAATATCAATTGATGGATTTACATTTATTGAGCATAGGCTGCATATGCAGCCTATGCTCAATAAATGTAAATCCAATAATTGTTTACAAGAAAACATGCTAATGTGAAATTTACAGACTATCATAATTTTGCACTTACGAACATTTTAGTCGTACGATGCTTAGTGAAACGGGCCCCAGTTTTGTCTATGTTCGGTGGTCGATAATCCGCCCGCTGTGGCGCTCAATTTATTAATCTCCTCGTACATGCGAACGAACAATTGTTAACAGTCTGTTTCACGAAACCTACCCAAATTTTACGGCTATATAAAGAATGCAAAACAATATTTATTGCGATAATATTAAATTAAGAATGAGCCTTCACTTTATTTCGTAAATCTTTTGTCAAATATTGATTTTATTACGTAAAATAATTTCTCCATGCGAATTTCACGTGGATGAAAAGAGATGGAGAACCTGGAGGACGAGTCGGAAAACAAAACAGATTGGAATTTGACTCTGAAACCTGGCTTAATATCCTGAAAATGATCAGAAAAGAAAAGTTAATTTATGATAATCGGTCCACTATTTCTGAAATTTGAAAAATCGCCATATTAAATCCCTATGGGCATATACACTCTGAGCAAATTTTACGAAATAAAAAGAAGGTGCATTCTTAAATTTTGATAAAATTTAATATTATCGAAAAAAAATGTTTTTGCATTGTTTAATACGCCGTAAAGTTTGGGCAACTTTCACGAAACAGACGGTAAGTCGTAGCTACTTTGCTTGTGTTAACCAGGGGCCTATTTCATCAACATTGCAAAGTATACTTTACTAGCAAAGTATACTTTGAGGGAGTAATCATTTATTTTTCCTGAAATGCATTATTTCATATAGAACTAACAAATGCATATATTTCATGATTAAAAGTATGCAGAATTATTATACTGAATTTATTACATTATCACAGCCATTAAATGGCTGTGATAATGTAATAAATTCAGTATAATAAAAATTAATAAATTTAAAAAAAAAATGAAAATTTCTCCCTCAAAGTATACTTTGCTACTAAAGTATTTTGCAATGTTGATGAAATAGGCTACAGGGCTGACTCACTTTGTCTGAAAGTACGCATGCGCACGTACAGTGAAGCATTTGGAATGCAACTTCGAACACCCTTATGTTTATCACTCGTGTATATAACTGTAACATCCACTTATAAAATGAATAGCTGTGCAAACGTACTGTCTGTTTCACAACAATTTCCCCATGTAAAATCCCCATACACATCTTCACAGTCTATGGTGATTTAACTTAGGTTTTTTTTACTTGTCCCACAGCTCCTGCACCTCACTTTATCCCATGTTAAATTCCCATAGACAAATCAATTGTTCGTAATAAAATCTATATCTGACCAAATTTCACAAAAGAACGCTCATTCTTAAATTTTGATAAAATTGAATATTATCCAAAAAAATATTTTGTTTTTTCATTCTTTATATGGCCTTAAAATTTGGACAGGTTTCGTGAAACAGACAGTAGATACTTGTATGCAATGTGTTTCGAAAATAGAAAAGTATCTCATGTTCACACGCACATGTCACATTGCTGTACTGTAGCAATGAATGTTTAATGAAAATATATTGTAGATGTGCAACAACGTAACATCCGAACTAGTATTCGTCACACAAAGAACAATTTTCCCAAACTACCACGATTTCAATACAGGAAATCACCATTCTCACAACATGGTTTGACAACACTTTAGAATCATTTCTAATGGAAATGATTCTTAAGTGCTGTCAAAGCATGTTGTACATCCCAACTGTGTTTAGAACGTTAGTGTGCATGAACTGTACGGGTATTTTACCGACGATCGCTTATTGTCGCAAAAATGTAACAGCTTGAAACGATCAATCGTCCCACATAACAGAGAAATATCATGGTTTTACGGAGCCCCGCAGGGGACGTAGATTTTTTTTATTACGTTGTAATTTGTTCCCACGAAATAACAATTCGTCCACACGAAATAACCAAATAACAATTATTTCCCACGAAATAACAATTCGTTCCCACGAATTAACAATTCGTTCCCACGAATTAACAATTAGTTCCATCAATTTAACAATTCGTTCCCACGAAATAACAATTCGTTCCCACGGGCACGAAATGTTAATTCGTGGGAACGAATTGTTATATCGTGGGAACGAATTGTTAATTCGATGGAACTAGTTGTTAAATTGAAGGAACGAATTGTCATTTCGTGGAAACGAATTGTTAATTCGAGGGAACTAATTGTTATATCGTGGGAACGAATTGTTAATTCGAGGGAACGAATTGTTAAATTGAGGGAACGAATTGTTATTTCGTGGGAACGAATTAATAAAACAAATCCATGTCCCCGTAGGTTCTCAATAACAATACAATAAATAACTGTCAATCGTCTCGCATAACAGAGAAATAACAGGTTTTAAATAACAATCCATTACAACACAATCCGCTGAACAATTTCATTAAGGTGCATTAGAATTTCTATTTTCCATTTGTATCATCAAAAACGTGCTTTGACAGCACTTTGGAATAATTTACAACATGCTTTGACAGAACTTCAGAATCATTTCCATTGGAAATGATTCTGAAGTGATGTCAAAACATGTGTTTATTGAGAAATAAGGCAAGATATAAAAGCAACAGCAGTGTTGTGTGTAGCGGTCTAAGGGTTAAGGCAGATGGGAACGAATTAATAAATAATAGAAAGACACAGTCTGTTATATACGTTACCAACAATGTCATCAAGGACACGTAAAAATGATGGCGGTCAACGAAGAACAATGCTTAAAGGTACACACCCACCCAGTAGGCACAAACTGTTATTTATATCAGAGACATCATCTTTTACATTTTCTGGCAAAAGAAACATTCATTCACAATTACCACACGGACACTCGTAATTTTTAGAACTGGTGGACACAATTATACACTTATTTAATTCCCATAAAGAACATGTTGAGCCTACTGAGTGTGTGAGTGTGTGTGTGATCTTTATTTCTAATTCAGTGACTCGCCAATCATGTCCACGACGCTTGCCTGCAAACAAATGGTTATCTTTAAAGTTTGCTCAAATCGGTAAGCGCGTCATTAGTATCTCCATTAGTGAAACCATTCTGTCATAGTAACACTCCGTCGTGGATTTGGGCGCTGCATAAGTCTAGTAACAAGTTAAATACGGCCATTTCTGCTCCGTGCTATTTACTCGGCAACGAACACCAGCCGTTTGTGTTTTTTGCCCGCCTGTTTCCCCATATGGTCGAGCCGCAGGAGTTGCGCCGCTTGTTTCGCCATCGCCGTCGAGTCGCCCTGTGTGTCGGTCTGTGGTCGATAGCGAGGCTCCAGCGGCTGCGTGCGCGCGTGCGAGATTATATCCGGTGTCCGGTCACGTCGATTGCCCCGATCTACCGGCGGGTCGCGCCGCGGTCTGTCTCCACGCACAATCGTTCGCGCTTTATCCCGCTCCTCATCGTCGTCCGCGACATTCGACGGCGGAACTTCCGTCTCACTCGATTGGCGCGAGGCCGCACGTGATGCCGGTCGCCGCCTCTTTCGACTGTTGATGTTGTTCGCCATTGGCAGAGATATAGGTAACGGATCCAACGTTATGATCTCCTCAACAGAGTCTTTCCGATTGTTCGCGTTATACGGAGGGGGATTAGATCGCGGTACTGGCGGCGGGGCTTCGTAATTATACGGCGGAGGGAGCTGCGGGGTTTGACGGAGATCGTCATCGAAACCTTTATTTGTGTACGTGTTCGTGGGCAACGGTTGGCGGCTCGCCTTAATGGTTCCTTTCGCCGCGACGGGAACCACCTCCGATGGCGTAACGCTGGAGTACAATTGGGTGTCGTTCGGCGCGGTGACCTGCCACGGAAGCGGAGTCTCGTCTCCGCCGATATCACGATCCATCCCGACAAACACCTCCGACGACGACGATGTACCGTTTCGGGTCATGAACCCTCCGTTTGGCTGGTTACTGATGGCGGCGATCGGCCCGGCGCTCCCGCCGTCAACATCCGGGTCCAGAGGCTCGCTCTCCATAATCTCCGCCTGTTGCTTTTTCGCCGCTTTTTTCTTCTTTCGCCTGATATATCGTCGGCAGCGGGCGATACAGTAAATCACGGCGCAGCCGCCGTAGACTATCACGATTATCGGCAACACCAGGTACATGGCGAAATTGTTCTTGTCATCGTAAAACTCTTCGATATCGTCCCACGAGAGATCCCGCTTGTGACGATGGAGCAAGTGCTGGTACCCGGTCTCCGATTGTCCATGCATGGTGTCGTTGGTTCCCATTGTTAGCTTGTGTAAGGCGGTAGTCGGCGGTATGTTTCCTGAAATGATAGATCCATGTGTTGTTGTGACTGCAGAAATGGGGCTTATGGGATTTGTGACCAGTGTAGCTACTGATCAAATGGCACACTATGTCAGCTTAATAGCGATCTATATTGACTGTTAGAAGCATCACTGGTGTTTCATTATGGTATGGCGAAATGTACAGATCCTGATCAGACTGTGCGGATAATCTGGATCTACACTGGTCGCAAAAATCCATTAGCCCCATTTCTCAAGTCACAGCCACATATGACATTATTATAGTACATGTACTTTAGGTCACCGGCATTGTATTGCCCGAATACATACTGAATGATAATTCCAGCAGAAAAATATTTACACAATTCCCTAACATTTGATTAGTCCGTAGCAAGTCTCTGTTCCAAATTTATATCCCAGTAAACTCCCATGCCAAACTACTTTCCGTAACCGTCAGGCGCAGTTAAAATAATTCTTAAGAAAACGGAAAATAAACACATTTTCTTGATGAATTTATTTCAAATGCTGGAATTATAAGGAATGAATGGCATTTTTGTGGAATTTATCGGGGTATAAACTTGGAAAAGTCGCGGGAATACTGGACGAAGGCCTTTCCGGCCTTCGTCCAGTATTCCCGCGACTTTTCCAAGTTTATACCCGATAAATTCCACAAAAATGCCATTCATTCATATAATAAAAGTTGACGCATCATACGCATATCCGGGGCTTAACGGATTCAAAATAATATCGCTGACGGTTCATTGGTCGAACGGCGTCACATGACGTTACCAAATGACATCAATGTAATGACGCAAGGTAAACAAGTATGCGTTCTTAAAAAAATACATTCTATATGTGCTCATTCAGTAACATAAAGAGAATACCACGCTAGTGACGGGTGTTATCATGTTTAGTAGTCAACCAATGTGCATGATCACGCGGTTATAACAACAACAACAGTGGCTGAAAGTGTTGAAATCTTGAAAATATTATTTGATATTTTCCTTAATATGAAACGGATTTTGATGAAGTATGGTGCAGCAAACGCGTCTTCAAGAGATGGTGGTCCATGGAGTTTGGCACAGAGTTCGGAGACACGGAAATCGATTCTTCGCAAAAACGACATAAGTTTGGGCGAAAATACAGAGACCACCAAATGTAGCTTAACAAGACGCGTTTGATGTGCTTTGAATCAGATGGATTCTGGAAATTTCAGTACTTGTTGTTGTTGTTAGTTCCACGTGATCGTACACCTTGGTTTAGTAGTTAACGCATAGGCTCACCAAGGAATACCTGCCGTTTGAGAGCCGAGCCTGATAAACTCGATACCCAAATACACCTGGGGCCCGTTTCACTAAACTTCGTACGACTAAAAAGTTCGTAAATGCAAAATTAAAATGTTCAGCAAAATTGAAACAGTTAGCAGTTGAATTCATATTTAATAAATATTGCATGTAGGTAGTAAAAGGTAGCATGGTCAAGTGCATTAATTAAAATTATGAAAAACTTCGTACAAACTTTTTATCGTACGAAGTTTAGTGAAACGGGCCCCTAGTACCCAAATGAAACTTTATATTCGTTAACCCTTTGAACACCACATACATGTATAGCCGTATTGGCAAAAAGTGTAGATCCATATGAGTCGGCTCGTGACGAGCCGTCTTATCAGGATATGCACTTGTTGCGAGTCATTTTCATATTTTTAAGAACAAAAACACCCCCTTTTCATAAATGGACTAGTCCGAAAGTCTGTTTCTGACAATTTGTGCAAAATCCAGTTAATGAGGGGTGAAAGGGTTAACTGGAACGTGGAATTGTTTACGTTGCGTCATGACACATATGACACATATGACACATATGACGTCGTTCAATGAAACGTCGGCAACAGTCGTTTCAAATCCTGATGGACACAGTAATACGTTTAAGATGCATGATCACGTGGTTGCAACAACAATAACAATTACTAAAACTTCAAGAAGCGCCTCCGATTCAAGGTACGTATTCCCTTATATTGTGCTTATTATGTAGCGGATTTTTATGAAATATGGCACATCAAACGCGTCTTGGCTGCATTTGGTGGTCCCGGTACTTTGGCCCAGACTTCTGTCGTTTTTGCGAAGAATCGATTTCCAACATAAGTATGTGCCGACGTCCCGATACCACCAAATGCAGTTCGTGAAGACGCGTTTGCTGCGCCATATTTCATCAAAATTCGTTGCATATTAAGGAAACTGTCAAATAAATACTTACTTTAGAGTGGACGCGCTTTCAACACTTCAGCACCTTGAGTATCCACTGGCAGCAATGTCAATGTGTATAATCACGTGGTTACAACAACAACAACAACAACAACAACAAGTACTGACACTTCCAGAAGCCCTCCGATTCAAAGTACGTATTCTTTTATTTTGTCCTTATTTTATTATGCAACGGATTTTGGTGAAATATGGCGCTTCAAACGCGTATTGTTAAGCTGCATTTGGTGGTCTCGGTACTTTGGCCCAAACTTCTGTCGTTTTTGCGAACAATGGATTTCCGTGTATACTGACACGGAAATCATCGATTCTTCGCAAGAACGACATAAGTATGTGCCGAACTCCCGGTACCACCAAATGCAGCTCATGAAGATGCAATTGCTGCGCCATATTTCATCAAAATCCGTTGCCTATTAAGGAAACTATCAAATAAATACTTTACTTACTTTAGAGTCGGCGCGCTTTCAACACTTTTGTGTTCTAACCACGTGATCATGCACCTTGAGTATCCACTGGTAGCAATGTAGGACTGCCTTGAAGGCTAATTATATGGCTCGTTAAAATGGAGACAGATGCAAGGGCGGATCTGGAGGGTGGGGGTTCCGGGGTTGCACCCCCCCCCCCCCCTCCCCGTTCAGCCACGGAGTTTACATACATCACAGTTTACCAGTCTGAAAACTATTGCAATTAGAGTAGATTGCAAGAGTTACCTTCGCAACTAGACAACCCCTCGTTCCCCAAATGCTGGATCCGCCCCTGAACATGGAGACATAATTTATGTGTGGTCTTGCTGATCCCGAATATAAACATTTCCTGTTGCAGACTGTAACAATGAATTATGTCCAATTGATTTTGCATAATAGTCACCGTCCTATTTCAATTAACTGCTTTTAGTCTAGACAATATTTCATCTATAGGATGACATAAACGGACCACACGAAGGCACAATCACGACGACTAGGAACTTGTTTCTAAAGCAAAACAAGTAGGAAGTGGATTTTTTATATAAGATCACTGTTTGGAAATTCACCATTTTTATCACCTCCATTTATTTTCTGCGATTAGAATAAAAATTGAAAATGTTGTGAAATTCTAGGCAAATCGATAATTAAAAGACTACATATGATTATACCATTGTCCTACTGCCTTTTCCACGTTTTTCTAGGATTGTGTTGCCTATTAAATGTAAGTACTTTTTCCTCAATAACAAAAAAGTCACACTCCACATTTTATTATGTAAATAATGTTGGAATTTGTGGACCAGCTTTCAAAAGATAACTTTGTTTTCTTAGTTACATCATTTCCAAGATATCTAGCCAGGTTTCCGAGTCTTTCGTTTTCGACCCTTCCCCTCGCTTCCTGGCTCTCTTTTGGTCATATTAACTTGTTTATTTTCGCAATTAAATCAATACATCTGTACGTTCTTGTTATCGGTGAAAAAGTACATACATTTAAATATTTTTTAGATTTAATGTGTTTAACCCTTTGAACCCGAAATCCCGCGAAAGCGATTTATGCAAAAAGTGCAGATCCAGATGAGCCGGCTCGTAACGAGCCGTCTCATCCGGATCTGCACTTTTTGCAAGTAATTTTCATATTTCTTAGAACAAAAACACCCCCTTTTCATAAATGGACGAATCTGAAAATCATTTTGTGACCATTGGATTGGTCGGAAGATTAGCATATCACAGTCCATTCCAGTTCCTTAGGGTTGAAAGGGTTAATAGTCAAAAGTTCTTTTTTAGTAGAACAATATGGAACAGACAATAGTCATCTTGTTTATATTCTTAGCGGTATGTCTTGACAATTGTATGTCCCACTCTACCAGATGGTTCTACCCAGGTGTGCCATATAGCGGTTGATCCGCGGGTGCCAATTGGGACCATTGGGGCCGTTTCACTAAACATCGTACGACTAAAATGTTCGTAAGTGCAAAATTATGATTCTGTAAATTTCACATTATTAACAGTGTTTTCTTGTAAACAATTATTGGATTTACATGTATTGAGCATAGGCTATGTAGCCTATGGTCAATAAATGTAAATCCATCAATTGAAATTTCCAGACGATCCTAAATTTGCACTTACGAACATTTTAGTCGTACGAAGTTTAATTAAACGTCCCTCTTAACGCTAACAACAAACAAACAAACGGCATGTATTGACTCATTTATTATACACCGTACACAAGGTGTATGATCACGTGGTACTAATAACAACAACAAGTACTGAAACTTCCAGAATCCATCTGATTCAAAGTACGTATTCTTTTATATTGTCCTTATTACGTAACGGATTTTGATGATATATGGCGCATCAAACACGTCTTGTTAAGCTACATTTGGTGGTCTTTGTATTTTCGACCAAACTTCTGTCGCTTTTGTGAAGAATCGATTTCCGTGTCTACCGACACGGAAATCGATTCTTCGCAAAAACGACACACGTCTGTGCCGAACTTCATAGACCACCAAATGCATCTCATGACGACGCGTTTGCTGCGCCATATTTCATCAAAATACGTTGCATATTAAGGAAAATATCAAATAATACTTACTCGGAAGTAGCGAGTATCAAAAAGCAATAAAAAATGTATGGTACCTTCATCATGCTGCAGAAAACAATAAAAAAAACACACAGATAGCATATTTTTCTTATTTTCCATGAAAACACATCTTGGTATTTCATTAGAATTGTCTCCAAGGAGAAAATTCTAATGAAATGCCAAGACATGTTTTAATTTCGAAGCACACTATTCAATAATTACGGTCTGCTGATGTGTAACTAGTAGTGTGATTTTATTTTACCCAATTCAAATGTTGAAATACCCAATTGCTTCAGAAATGATGGAGTGACAATACTCAATTACTAATTCCTGATCTGGAGCCCTGCATTAGTCATTATACGAAACACAACTTGAACCCCAATATCGGTTGAAATGCACACATTGAATTTGCAACGTAGATTTAAACTTGTTAATGCCATTGTGAGAAATTAGGCAGGGTATTGGCGGCCATCTTGAATGTCAATTTGCATTATAAGACATATGTCTAAAATCCACAGCGCATGCCTAAAAGTAATATATAATATATTACAGAAATATGTTTTGGTTTGAGACTATTAAGACTTAAACGCCCGGTTTTGTTGTTTTGGATTATCTAGGATTATAAAAAAAATGCTCAAGGCTGTTAGAGTGTCGTAGGATTCCAATATTATCCCGTCAACACAGTGCGTATGTGCCGCCGTGAAACACGGTGCAGTGAAACATTTTTGATATCCAGTCAATACTATTTTTGCATTTTACAGCCATTTGTAGGTGTTGACGGGATAAATAGAATAGTAGGTTAGTGCCGTGAATGGGAAAAAATATCTGGCGCGGCACGGAAACGGGATGTGCTCGGCAGAGCCTCGCCCATCCCGTTTCCTGAGCCTTGCCAGATATGTTTTCCCATTCACGGCACTAACCTACTATTCTCTATATATAGGTACTGAAGATGCAAAATCACCAAAAAGCCATTGTAAATACGCCAAATCCGGGTCCCGTGGTAGTTCGGCAAAGGGAAATAACTGTGGTAAGCAAAACAAGGGGAAGTTAGTCATGCAGCGACGGCTGGAAAGACTGGCTGTTCGGAATATGAAATCCGTAAAAGAACGGCACATAATGGTCGGATTACATACTATGGAAGCCCTGGAGGGACTTCCGACTTCTTTACTTCCGACTTCCGACTTCATCACTTCTGACTTCATTACTTCCGACTTCATTACTTCTGACTTCCGACTTCATTACTTCCGACTTCATCACTTCCGACTTCATTACTTCAGACTTCATCATTTCATTACTTCATTACTTCCGACTTCATCACTTCTGACTTCATCACTTCTGACTTCATTACTTCCGACTTCATTACTTCCGACTTCCGACTTCATTACTTCATTACTTCCGACTTCCGACTTCATTACTTCCGACTTCCGACTTCATTACTTCATTACTTCCGACTTCCGACTTCATTACTTCCGACTTCCGACTTCATTACTTCCGACTTCCGACTTCATTACTTCCGACTTCCGACTTCATTACTTCATTACTTCCGACTTCATTACTTCAGACTTCATTACTTCCGACTTCATCACTTCTGACTTCATTACTTCCGACTTCATCACTTCTGACTTGGAAGTAATGAAGTCGGAAGTCGGAAGTAATGAAGTCGGAAGTGATGAAGTCAGAAGTGATGGAGTCGGAAGTCAGAAGTAATGAAGTCGGAAGTAATGAAGTCAGAAGTGATGAAGTTAGAAGTCGGAAGTAATGAAGTCGGAAGTCGGAAGTAAAGAAGTCGGAAGTCCCTCCAGGGCTTCCATAGATTACTGTGAAATTTGTTTTATTTGATATATAAATGATGAATGCATAAGCGTATCGCGAAAACAGAACCTGGCTATATCTCCTTTAAATGGTCATGCAAATATTCGCAGGCACTATGCGCGATGATACACACATGAACAGTGACGTCAAATGTCACTGTTGCTGCACTCCGCACCAGCGTAAAATTGTTTCACGTCGGAAACCGATGTTTTTTTAGACTTGAAGCGTGGAGTGAAGCAGCAGCGAATGTTTCCAGATGAAACAGTGCACCCGTTTATTCCAATGCTGTGCACAGTACTGTTTCACCTGCAGCGTGCATTTATTGATTAGAGTGCAGTGATACAACAATTTCGCATTGTCTCGTGATTTCTTAAATAAACAATCAAAGAAAATACATTTTGCAATACATATTTGTTCAGCGTGTGTGAAGTAAACACAGAATATAGTTCACATCGATAGGCTATTAAGTAGTATAGCGCATGGCGGTGCTTTCGTGCATCGCTGTTTGATCTTTTGCACGCATGTCTAAGTAGAGTGTGCCTCCGATATTCAATGTGTGGCATAATTACGGTGTTCAGTTTAGGTCATCGTAATATTGTTATCGGGTCGATACTACGATAGCACGATAACGATAGTACGATATCACGATACAACGATGACGATACTATGATGCCACGATGGTACGACAACTCGATAACGATAACGCGATATCAAGATAGCACGATGACGATACTATGGTATTATATCGTAGTATCGTCATCGTAGTTTCGTACTGGTATCGTCATCGTACCATCGTGATATCGTACTATTGTCATCGTAACATCGTGTTATCATAATATCGTCTTCGTAGCATCGTACTATCGTCATCGTAATATCGTACTATCGTCATCGTAGTATCGCATTATCGTAAAATCGGCCCGATAGCGATATGATGATGGTCTAAACGGAACATACGGTATAAGGTTTTTTCATCCAGCTTCGTCTTTATCTATTTACCGGAGCCCCGCAGAGGACATCGATTTTTTTGTATTAATTCGTTCCCACGAAATAACAATTTGTTCCCTCAAATTAACAATTCGTTCCCACCATATAGCAATTCGTTCCCTCGAATTAACAATTCGTTCCCATGACATTACAATTCGTTCCCTCAATTTAATAATTCGTTCCCTCGAATTAACAATTCGTTTCCACGATATAACAATTCGTTCCCACGAATTAACAATTCGTTCCCTCAATTTAATAATTTGTTCCTACGAATTAACAATTAGTTCCCTCAATTTAACAATTAGTTCCCTCGAATTAACAAAAAGTTCCCACGATATAACAACAATTCGTTCCCACGGGAACGAATTGTTATTTCGTGTGAACGAATTGTTAAATTGAGGGAACGAATTGTTATTTCGTGGGAACGAATTAACAGACAAATAATTCTACGTCCCCTGTGGGGCTCCGTAGAAACCCAACCTAAAAAAGACTGTATATACTGTCGCACAATCACTCCCCACTGTAACCGAGTTCCCTAATCTTTGGTTAGACGTATTTTATCGATTGAACTTAGTATTTTATAAACAAAAACATTCGTGGGGTCAATGTAACTTTGTACTGGTAAGCACATTTTTTTTTTTTAAATAACAAGAAATGTGGCCTATCGGCACACGAAAATGACAACCCCCCCCCCCCCCCCCCCCCCGGAGATGTTTGAAAACATGTGGTAAAGTTAATTTACCAAAGTGATATATATTGACAAGCAAATTTATGAAAGTCAAAATGTCAAGGTCATATTAAGGGCAGCATGGATGTGTGACATTTGTCCACACATATGCTGTGTTGAAATATGTAAGTAATCCTTCAAGGAATATAGACGTTATGACAGAAATGAGAAACTCTGGCGAGCTTCTTAATGTGTGAACAAATTCAAAGTTGTCAAGCTCAAGAGGTCAATATCATATTAAGGGCAGCATGGATGTGTGGCATTTGTCAACACATATGCTGTGTTGAAATATGTAAGTAATCCTTCAAGGAATATAGAAGTTATGACAGAATTGAGAAACTCCGACGAACTTCTTCATGTGGGAAAAAGTTCAAAGTGTTCATGGTCAAAAGGTCAATGTCATATTAAGGGCAGCATGGATGTGTGGCATTTTTCCACATGTATACTATGTTGAAATATTTAAACAATCCTTCAAGGGATATAGAAGTTATAACAGAATTTCGAAACTCCGGCGAACTTTTTAATGTGGGAACAATTTCAAAGTTGTCAAGGTCAAAAGGTCGAGATCATATTAAGGGCAGCATGGATGTGTTGGCATTTGTCCACAGGTATACTGTGTTGAAATATGTAAGTAATCCTTCTAGGAATATTGAAGTTACAACAGAATTTCGAAAGTTCAGAGAACTTCTTAATATGCCGGACACACGGACGGATGGACGTATCAACAGTTTGGCTTTAAGAGGTATTTCCATTGCTTGAAGAACAAAGAAAATGCCCCTAAACATCAATAGAATTTAGGAACTTACGGAATAAATCAAAGGAATCGTTTGTGTTAAGCGACGCCGCTAACCTCTTAAACCGTCGGACGTTGGCCCGGACACACATTATATGCCTCCCAGGCCCGTACGCAGTAATTAATTAAGGGGTGCGTTATCGACGGCGCGAAGTGCCAAACATTGTTTGTGCACATCAACAAACAGACGTCGCCAGATTAACCCTTTCACCGCTAAGTAACTGGACTGGATTTTGATATGTTAATTGTGCAACCAATCCAATCATCACAAAATTATTTTCAGACAAGTTAATTTATGAACATGTGATGTTTTTGTTCTCAAAATTATGAAAATTACTTGCAAAAAAGTGCAGATCCTGATGAGACGGCTCGTCACGAGCCGCCTCATCTGGATCTGCACGTTTTGCCAATACCACTCTACATGCCTGTGGTGTTGAAAGGGTTAATGGGGGGGGGGGGGTGCGTACGCACCCGTCGCACCCCCTCTGCGTACGGGCCTGCCTCCGGCTCTACCGAGACCGGGGACATAAAAACAATAGTATTGTGTTTATATTAATCGTTAGTGCTCGATGTTACACACATATTATACATAACATACAATCATACATATAATTGACACAGTCGAAGTAATATACTGTATACATGTACGCTTTAAAAGACCGTGATCTGACAAACAGAAAACAAACCGTATTTGTCAGAGCATGATCACATTCCGATATGCATGTGACACTGAGTTTTATTTGTTTATAGGCGTCTATATAAGTCATTGTGTTATTGGATTGGAGTAGGGAGTATATTTTATTGGAAGGTCTGAAGGGTGAAAAACTCGCTTTCATGGTAACATATGTGTAGTGATGTTGGGAGTATTCATGAGGTAATATAAAGGCAGTATTCTTAAAGAATGTTTGCTTAAGGCGGTGTCACACTATAGTGTTCTTGCCTTTACTACCTTGTTGCGTTCTTAATTCTTTTTTCTGACCAGAACTTTCCAAATGTGCCGTCAAATTCTCCATCGCCTCTGACTGGCCGACCTGATTGCGTCCCTCCGACCATGCGTCTGCGCCCGTCTAGCGGCCATGGACGGAACGCAGCATCACGATCATTTCGTCGACTACATTCAAGCAGAGCACATCGCATATCGTATTATTACAGCTTTATCTTCAAGAAGTTGCTTCATTTTTCTTCACTCTCATCTTCAGAATGACCAAAGGTGTCGACAGAGGGGAGCCATTTTGGCTGTGATAATGTAATAAATTCAGTATAATAAATCTGCATACGTTTAATCATCAAATATATGAAGTCGTTAGTTCTATATGAAATAATGCATTTCAGGAAAAATAAATGATTACTCCCTCAAAGTATACTTTGCTAGAAAAGTATAATTTGCAATGTTGGTGAAATGGGCTACTGGTCACTTTCATTCTGTAGAACAGCCAACATGTACTGACGGCGGACTACTTCAGGTTCTTCCATCTCGGATGAGCTGCTTTGATCAAGTGAGGATTAACTGCTCCGAGTGCTTTATATACACTCGGGCAACGAACAAAGTTCGAGCGCGAGCTGGACTGTACAAGATCTGTACTCGATCGTTAGTGTACTGTACTGTTAACTGTAAACTGTGCTGGAACGTTGAGGTCGGCAGAAGGGCGGAGGATGACTTTGTAGAACGGTGAGTGAATGCAGATGAACGGTGACAGGGCGCGGCAAGAACGGTACATGTACTGTATGAGGACGCTCTGGCGGCGCTATATGGCCGTTTTATCAAGAGAACGGAGGGTGGACTGTGAACAGACTGTACACGGTCGGTACCAAGGCGCTATGAATCCGCAGGGACAACGGCGACATCAGATTGACCGTCTGAGTTGCGTCCGTCTGCGGTGTCATCCAGACTCTCCACCGACCGTCCACCGTCCATAGCGTCCACAGACCGCTCACAGGGCGTTCTGTCAAGAACGTGGTAGATTTTTGACACGTCAAAAAGAATTCTCGAACCTCTCCGTCACCCGACGCCCATCCACGTCCTACAACGGTCTGATACTACCGTCTAGTGCCTTTCCTCCGACCTTCACTGTTCTACTGCGTTCTGTCACTTTTTCAAGAACGTTACGAGAACTTTATCGAGGTCGTCAATGTGTGACAGCACCTTAGGTGCTGTCACACATTGACGACCTCGATAAAGTCACACATTGACGACCTCGATAAAGGTCCTTTATTGTATAAAGTCATTACATTGTATGTGATGTTTTTCTCTCATAGTGGCAATAGTTTCTTCAATTGTTATAATTTGTTAAAAAAATGTGCGTTAAAATGTTCCGATGTTGGTTGTGATTCATTTCATTTGCATCTGAAAATAAAATATTTTGTTAAAATGATTATAAAACAGGCAACGTTCGCGTTACAAATTGATAATATATAGGTTAAATTGAGATTATCAGCTAGCATAGTACTCGTTTGTAATAACTGGTTTATGTCAGTCCAAAATGTTTTTATGAATGCATTCCCAAAAACATGTGCTTGTTAGAGTCTATAGTCATATGACACCATTCACATAGGTTTTATGGTTTTAGTTTGCATTTAGACAAAAACGAATTGTTTGGTATTATTCTCATCAGATAAGTATTTGTATTGAAATTCTCTAGTTTTGTATTGATTGTACTCTTGTATGGTAATGAAAAAATATGTTTCCATTGAATGTCTTGATTGTCTGATTCGATCTCCAATTTGCGTGCATGTTTTAGTTGTGGTAGTCTCGTTGATTCAACTTGTTTGTTGTATAACATTCTGTTTATTCTTTTAAACGATAATGTTTTATTTATCAAGTATGCTGGCACCTCGTTGTTTAACGATTCTGTTCTCATCTTTAATTTCCATTCAGGATTAATATTGCCTATTAAAGCGTAATATGTTAAGAAGTCGCCAGCATGTAGTTCATATGTATCTTTAACATTACTGAAACTTTAAAAATCGTTTACACTAAAATCATATATCAGGGGCGTCGGAACAGGTCCGGCAGGTCCGGCAACTGCCGGATCAATAATTTTGACATCTTCGGAATTCATATACATGTATATTTAAAAAATGTTTTCTCATTTCTCATCAGAAGTGTACGTTGTTACCACTCAGTTGTACCGTCTCGACGAGACGGTTCAACTGAGTGGTAACAACATCCCCGTTGGGTGGGTAGCGAGTGCACCCACTAGATTCGCAAGACCAATCTAATGATGCTTCCGGTGCCTCTGTATATATGCTTCATGTACATAATATCATTGTTATACCAATCTTTATAAAATATCATACTAGTTCTTTCAATTTTAAGTTGTGCCATAAAATAGAGTTGTGCTACATTGGTACTTGATTGTTTGAAACTAATGTTGCACCAGGAGATCAGGACTTCATTTACAAATGTATACATTGTACTTGTTTGTTAATTGTGTTGCGTCATTCTAAGATTACTTAGAAATATGATATCACAGCCCAGGCCCGTAGTCAGATTTGTTTGAAGGGGGGGGGGCGTCGTTTCGAAGGCCCAATGGGCCTGAGGTATCTACGGGTGTCCAGGGGCTTGCTCCCCCCCCCCCCCCCCACCCCCCCCCCCCCCCCTCCCCCGAAAAAATTGAAATATAGGTAGTCTGAAACGCAATTTCCTGCATTCTCCGCAACGGTTGAGCTTCTAACTGTGTGACCTTCCATACAGGATTTTTTTTTTTTGCTGAAAAAGTTGGACATCAAGGCTGGCTGGGGGGTCGTCCGACCGCTCCAACCAACCCCCCCCCCCCCCCCCCCCCCCCCCCCCCCCCCCCCCCCCCCCCCCCCCCCCCCCCCCCCCCCCCCCCCCCCCCCCCCCCCCCCCCCCCCCCCCCCCCCCCCCCCCCCCCCCCCCCCCCCCCCCCCCCCCCCCCCCCCCCCCCCCCCCCCGGCTACGGGCCAGCAGCCATATTTCTTAAGCTCGATACTGTATGCTATTTTTATTTGATTCTGGAAACCTTTCAAACTTTTTTTACCCATGAGCACTTCAGTGAGTTGATAAACGCATGAATATTTATCATTTGCAGTCCACAGTTTTCATAATTTTGAATTATTGCTTTACGTGATATTTTATCTGGCTTACTGTCCCATAGAAATTCATATGTCATATCATTTATCCATTTCATTGTTTATCTACTGGGTTTGAAATGTCAAGCCTGTTAGTGGGTATACATGTATTAGTTTTGGCAGCGCGAATGTTTTTAGCACAGTAATTTTAGTTTCCATCTTCTCCAGTTATTAGGCAATGTCGGAAATACTTTATCTTGGGAAGTAGATTTAGTTCATGTAGATTTGCTCAGCTGTTTGTGAAAACTATTCCAAGTGTTTACGCGTGGTCGTTTGACCACGTATACATAGAGAATAGTAGGTTAGTGCCGTGAATGGGAACAAATATTTGGCAAGGCTCAGGAAACGGTATGGGCGAGGCTCTGCCGAGCACATCCCGTTTCCGTGCCGCGCCAGATATTTTTTCCCATTCACGGCACTAACCTACTATTCTATTTATCCCGTCAACACCTACAAATGGCTGTAAAATGCAAAAATAGTATTGACTGGATATCAAAAATGTTTCACGGCACCGTGTTTCACGGCACATACGCACTGTGTTGACGGAATAAATATTGTTATTGCACCATTGGCTTGGATCATGCTTTAAAAGTCCTATCTTTAAAAGTGTTCATTTATTATTTATTTAGTTTTAATCCAGATTAAGTGTAAAACTTGCATCGTCGGCAAATAGTGTTTATTTTATCATGTTTCCGTACCACCTAAAAATAGACCGGTAATATTTTCATTATTATTAATTTCTCTTGATAATAATTCAATACATAACATTACACCCTTTTCCACTTTAAAAAAAGTCTGATATATGACCGTTATTTGAAACGCAACCTCGTGTATCCTTATACATGTAGACTAGTGGTATCCATTGTATTAGTGCTTCACCAAAATTCAGATTACGCAAACATTTCATTATAAATTTATGGTCTAGACTATCAAATGCTTTTTGAAAATCAGCCAAAGATATTAGTCCCGGTGTGTCTGTTTCATTTGTTTCATTTATTATTTCCATAACAGTACGCACATTACATCGGCCTTTTATAAGCCGGTTTTATTAATGGTAATAGTGAGTTTAGAATCTTCTTAACTCTAATACTTATGACTTTTGTTGCAATTTGTAGTCAACATTTAGTAGTGATACTGGTCTCCAATTGTCTGTGGAAAATATGCTTTTATCTTTTTTTGGCAATAAAGTAATTATTCTTTTTTTTTTTTTTTGCAATTAAGTTAAAGATTCATTTTTGCATACGAATAGTTAATCGAATGTATGTAATGTTATTTTATGTCATTCCAATATAGCTTATAAAATTCAGCGCTTAGACCATCTGACCCAGAGCTTTTCCATATTTTTCATTTCTGTTATTACTACTTCGCATTCAAATGTATTTATGAGACCTTCACACGACGGTTTTTCAGCTTCCTTTAGCTTTTATTCAATGTGATTAAAGAAACTACTGTCATGTTCTATATTTTTATTTTCGCTATACAGATGCATGCAAAAACAATAGTCTTATATAATATTGGGAGGGGATGGCAAAGCAACACATAGGCGATATGCGAATTGAAGGGGGGCGCTTTGTATTTGATCAAATTCCAATGGAATTGTTTTTTATTTTAGTCTACTTTGGTAATGTATTTATTATTGTACCAGGAGACACAATTTGTGAAACATAGCACGTTTTATTTCAGGTGTGCCAATACCTATATACATACGCATAGTCTAGACATTAGTTCGGATAAATTATTTATTTGTAAACACATTTATGCAAACATATGGTCTACATATAATTCACATTCATACAATTGTCTGTAATACAACATTTCATAATACATTTACGTGTAACTAACAATATTATATGCTTATTTAAGTACGCTTGAACAGTTTAAAGATTTGTTTCGGATAGAAGACTGATAAAGATATAGAAACAGAGTGGTGTGCATTGACGAGTTCGAACATCAGTTATTTCACTTTGTAATTATTATTATGTGGATATCATATAGTGTTATTACATGGTTAGCTTAACTGGGTGACATTCCATTTACGTTCGTGTATTTCAATTTTCTTTTTCTTTAACGCTATTAGTATTTTTATTTCTTTTATTCCTGTTAATTTTATTCTTGACTCCGAGTTTGCATGTATAAACAGAGCTCCAGATAAGCTGCGTATTTGCTTAAATACCCAATTAAAATTGCATAAAACCCAATTCAAATCAGAAGTAGAGAGTATCAAAAAGCAATACAAATTTTGTGGTACCTTTATCATGCTGCATAAAACAATAAACAGACCACAAATATAGCATATTGTTTCTTATTTTCCATGAAAACACATCTTGGTATTTCATTAGAATTGTCTCCAAGGAGAAAATTCTAATGAAATGCCAAGATATGTTTCATTTCGAAGCAAACTACTCAATAATTGCGGTCTGTTGATGTGTAAACAGTAGTGTAATTTTATTTTACCCAATTAAAATTTTGAAATACCCAATTGATTCAGAAATGATGGAGTGACAATACTCAATTATTAATTCCTTAGCTGGAGCTCTGTATAAACGTCATATTTTCCCGAATAATGCATAAAGTTACAGTGGAACCTCTCTAAACCGCACACCCTGGGACCTCCAAGTGTGTCCGGTTTAGAGAGGCTCCACTGTAATGAAGGACTCCATAAACGGTTTTTGTCATTTTCAATCATGAACAGGCACGATAATGACATAAACGACAGTGAAACCCATCTCAATTAAATACAATGAGGTCGCCAGGGTGTTCGGTTTAGAGAGGTTCTATTATGTACTGATTTGTTTTTAATCAAAGCCCGACTGTATGCCAGGCGATGGGTTCAGAAATACGATACAACTCAACAATTACATTAGTGTTCACTGTTTCATCACTTTTTTCACATGCGGGGCCCAAACGTTATTGGGACATGGTTCCTTTAAACATATGTATTTTACGAGGGTGTTCAAGAACACAGTATGATAAATGTACAGCTCCATGTAGCTGTGTCATGTGTCCCATTAAACTAGCCATGCGCCAGCGAATTTACGTCAGACGTTTATTAAGCAATTAAATGAAATGTTGAGCAAATTAATAATTCAATATAACTATTGAAACGCTCTGTTGTCTGGTTCTAAATATATATAACAGTATTATCGCTCAAGCCAGTTCAATTATGTACTACTGTCTGTTTCACGAAACCTGCCCAAATTTTACGGCTATATAAACAATGAAAAACAATATTTTTTTGTGATAATATTAAATTAAAGCAAAATTTAAGAACGAGCCTTCTTTTTGTTTCGTGAAATTTGGTCAAATATTGATTTTATTGCGAAAAACAATTTCCCCATGTTAAATCCCCATAGACATCTTCACAGATTTTGAAAATCGGTCCAGTATTTCTGAAATTCTAAAATAATTCCCCATGTTAAATCCCCATAGACATCTTCACAGAGTGAAGATGTCAATGGGGATTTAACATGGGGAATTTTTTTAGAATTTCAGAAATACTGGACCGATTTTCAAAATTTAACTTTTGTTTTCTTAGTTAGATCATTTCCAAGATATCTAGCCAGGTTTCGGAGTCAATTTCCCAAAAAAATCGTTTTTTAACTTCTCCTCCACTTCCTTTTCCCCCATGTTAAATTCCCATAGACAATTTATTTTTTCGTAATAAAATCAATATTTGACCGAATTTCATGAAATAAAAAGAAGGCTCATTCTTAAATTTTCCTTTAATTTAATACTATCGAAAAAAATATTGTTTTTGAATTGTTTATATGGCCGCAAAATTTGGGCAGCTGTCGCGACACAGACTATAGTTATGAAAACGTTTTGAAACTATAAGTTGGAAATACTACCACTCTACACTTCTAGCTGAATCGTACGGAGTCCCGCAGAGGACTTGGATTTTTTTTATTAATTCGTTCGCACGAAATAACAATACGTTCCCTCAATTTAACAATTCGTTTCCTCGATATAAAAATTCGTTCCCTCGAATTAACAATTTGTTCCCACGAAATAACAATTCGTTCGCTCAATTTAACAATTCGTTCCCTCGAATTAACAATTCGTTCCCACGGTATAACAATTTGCTCCCTGAATTAACAATTTGTTCCCACGATATAACAATTCATTCCCACGAATTAACAATTCGTTCCCGTTATTTCGTGGGAACTACTTGTTTATTTGAGGGAACGAATTGTTAATTCGTGGGAACGAATTGCTAAATCGAGGGAATGAATTGTTATTTCGTGGGAATGAATTGTTATTTCGTGGGAACGAATTAATAAAAACAGAATTCTACGTTCCCTGCGCGTAGAATCGGGCAATCGTATTCAAATAATATTACGGCTGACAAAATGGTCATTTTCAGACGAAGTGCGATTTTCCTGCTTTTATTGCATAAAAATAATAACAAAGTGTATTAATAATTATAATACACGTGTGGCTGTGACTGTAAAAATTGGGCTTATGGTATTTGTCATCGGTGTAGCTCCTGATTAAATATAACACTCCTGTAGCCTGATAACGATCTATACTGCTTGTTAGAAGCATCAAGGTGCATGATCACGTGGTTACAACAACAACACCGTCGCCCACTCCAAAGTAAGTATTATTTGATATTTTCCTTAATATGCAACGGATTTTGATGAAATATGGCGCAGCAAACGCGTCTTCATGAGATGCATTTGGTGGTCCAGGGAGTTTGGCACAGACTTATGTCGTTTTTGCGAAGAAAAGATTTCCGTGTCTCTCCGACACGGAAATCGATTCTTCGCAAAAACGACAGAAGTTTGGGCGAAAATACAGAGACCACCAAAATGAAGCTTAACAAGACGCGTTTGATGTGCCATATTTCATCAAAATCCGTTACGTAATAATGACACTATAAAAGACTACGTACTTTGAATCGGTACTTGTTGTTGTTGTTAGTACCACGTGATCATACACCTTGAGCATGGCGGGTGGTTCATTGGTGGAATGACAATGCAGATCCTGGGCAGACAAACCCATAAGCCCCATTTCTCCAGAAACAGCCACACTTAGTCTAGTGCATATGAGACAGCTACAGAAACCCACTGTTGGGATGGCGGCCATCTTGGATTGCGTGGCGCCGTCATTTTTATTACATTTTAAAAGGCTTCGGCAAATAATCATATCTGTAACATTTGACCAACATGCGCCAAGTCCGTGAGATATCGCAATTTCAAGTTGGTAACTGAAGAATAATCCTTTTACCTTTCAGCGGCTATATTGGAAGACCTAATTATACGATTGCAATAAAAATAAAAAAATAAATGACCGCGGCCCGCATGTCGCTCCTGCCGAGGCTTTGATAGTATACCGAAGAAAAGGTTTAACCAATAACGCAAACTCGGATGCACGTACGGAAGTACGCCAATGTGCCGACTATATCGCGCTATCCGCAAGCGGGCGCGACACAAAATGTGGAGGGTGAATTTTGTGTTATTCATGAAAATGAAAAAGTACTTAATATAATTAAATAATGTTTTAGATTTAATGCGTTTAGTAGTCAAAGGTTCGTCGGCATAAAAGGTGACCATCCCATTTGATCAAATAAACGCACCATAAACACTTTCGCCACGCATTACAGTTACCATTACAGAGGTACCGGATGGTATCGGTCCCTGTTGGTACCGGTACCGGCTTATAGGGAACGCTCAAAAATGACGACCGACAGTTAATGCTTCTAAAAATAGATGAATACAATGGCGATAGCTAAAAACAGTGACATACATCGGACGCCGACATAACTGTATCTGACGATACTGTAACATTAATGTACATGTACTGAAAGAACTAAAACTGTATAGCCAGAAATAAAAAGTAGGAAAGTGTGTCTGCCCCACACTGATGATTCCCCCATTTGCAGCCTTTATATCAATCCTGAGCTGGTGTGGGGTGCCCTAACACCATAGCAGATCACTTAGCCCATACAATAGTAAGGGGAATAACTTGATCCAACTCTGAGATACACTTTACGAATGGCCAGACAATGTGCAAAGTAGGGAACCGTAAAGGAGGAATCCCATCGTAAAGTTTACCATTCACATTGCTCCCAACCAAAGCAATTTGAAGTTGGTAATACAATAATGACTTTTATATGAACCACGGGTAACCGTTTTAACAAATCTGACAGAGCATCAGTGGTCGATCAATTCTGTAAATTTTCATTCAGATCGGCTTGTCAGTTCATGAGAAAATGGTTAAAAATTCACCCACTTTTGAAAGGCTTCAGCAAATAATACTATATGTAACATTTGACCAACATCCGCCAAGCGATTCATGAAGTTGGTAACTGATGACAGATTCTCTTATCTTTCAGCGGCCATCTCGGATGACCTAAGTATACGATTGCAATAAAAAAAAAATGGGGCAGCGATTTTTTTTATCGATGAAAATGAAAACTTACATTTAAATAAGTTTAGATTCAATGCGTTTATAAGCCACAAGTTCGTCGGCAGGAAAGGAACAGACAGTAAATTATTCTTAACTTATTTCGAAGACCAGTCATCATCTGCTTCTGCTCCGTAATTATCCGTTTCTAACGGCGTAATAAGTATATAAGTTAGATCACGGTTCGTCCGCATGTACGAGGAGACAATCCGCGAGCTCGCGGATTATCACCTCGTACATGCGGACAAACGTGATCTAGCGTATTTATCACATCCTCATGCACATACCTTGCACACGAGCTGTGTTAATACAGAAACAACAGCCAGAAATGTATGGAAGGTAATATCCGCCATAATTCTATGTGACTTGATGCTTGCGTGCTGATGACATTACCACTTATATTCATGTTATTGCATTCGTCATTTGTATTTATTACATTTGAAATCTGCTTGTTGTAATCGTATTTGTCTTTCTTACATGTCCATTCTACTGAGTGCTTTGTTCATTCGTCTTATTTACATTACAATTATTGATACCGTCCTTATTCGTGTCCCTGTTTTATTGCACTAAGCATTTGCAAAAGAAAGTAAGAACAAAGCACTTAGCACTTTGAATAAGGCCGAAAGCAGTAAGGACAAAGCCGCAGGAAGAAAGCATCAAGCCACAGTCCGAAAGCGGAAAGCCGCAAGCAGAAAGCATCAAGTCACAAGCCGAATGACGCAAGCAATATTGGTGGTATAGTGCCTCATTATGACGCCAGATGGCACTGCTGTCAATGTTAGGGATCCTCCGACGAATAAATAATAGTACGAGATGTGATTGGCTGTTTGAGGCACACCTCCAATGCCGGTGTTGATGTAAGATTCCACCCACAAATTATCACAGTATAGGTTAGAAGACACCAAATAGTTTTACTATATACTGTAACCGAATCCCATCCAATAAGGCCAGTCTGTCCTACTTTCACTATTCGTATGGATGTTGTGGGACCTACTTGTACATGACCTGCAGCCGGTCTGTACTGGTTCTGCATGAATTAAACAATAGGTTTACTTACTCCTAAAAAAGAAAAGTCCAACCTCGTCATGTCCCCCAATATTGTTTACATTTTGTTTTGGCCACGGAAACTCTGTTTACATCACATGACCAACATGTTCCTCAAGTGAACCTGGGTGTAAAGGATCACGATTTGCAAGCAAACTGTGTCAGTGACCTCAAAACACCCGCACGATTTTGTTCATACCGGACTACTTTTACCCTCTTGACGAGTTCGCATCATTTGTTTATTCTCTAACCTATATTAACTAAATTGCATATGTATGTATGGTGTTTGCCTTACTAATGTGTTTTATACATACAGTATCCTCATAATTAAATTACATATGTACGTAATAGAAAACAATCACATTTTTATAGTAAGTTACACATATGGTAACTTACACAGGTTGCCTGTCAAACTGGCCTGTTACCGATGCAAACCAATAACCGTCCGGGATCAAACTAAGGTGGGTCACCACATTTTATTTTCGCTAAAACAACTAACCCATTACCACACATTTTGCTATTCTCTGCTACTTTCATTTTGCTTATGGATGTTGTGGGACCTAATTTCCAATAACCTGCACACATTCTGCTCTGGATCTTGACTAATTAAAATATAGATTTAAGTATTGTTGAAGCTGGGGTCCCGTCTAGTAGGTACAATCTTTTCTTTATGGAACTTAAAATAAATGTATAATTGCAACTAGTCCACCACTTTTAAAAATTACGAGTGCCAGCTACAAAGATATAATTATTTAATAATCTTTAATGTACTCATAGAGACTCGTGGTGGTATCAAGCTAGTTCCATATGCAAATGATGCAGTTTTTTAAATTATTTATATCAACTAAATGCTGAATAACTATTTTTATCGACATATAATAACGTATGATATTGCACATCAAAAAATAAATAAATGGAATAAATAGTTGCTTCCGTTATCATTTTAAGGAAACCCGGTTATCGACCCTGATATCAAACTGGCATTTCGCGTTTGATATAAAAAATATAATAATGTCAATTAGTACGTCTGGTAATGGTAAATCAATATTCATTTTGCCAGAAAAATAAAAATGTCAGATTGAAAGAATAAAGAAAAACATGTCTACCTATATTATAACCTGGCATGTAGCACACTAGGTTTAAGGTTAGAGAAATTGAATATACAAACGTAGTCCAGCATAAACAATAGTCCGGTTTTTTTAAGATCACAGACACAGTTTGCTTGCAAACCTTGATCCATTACTACCCAGTTGTTGGGGTGTTTTTAACACCAGTTTTCAGCATATTTGAAGCATTTAAAAGAAAACACTGAGCCTGTTGGTCACATGATGTAAACAGAGTTCCCGTGGCCGAATAATGTAAACAATATTGGGGGACATGACGAGGTTGGTCCCACAACATCCATACGAATAGTGAAAGTAGGAAAGACTGGCTGGGATTCGGTTAAATTATACAGTAAAACTATTTGGTGTCTTTTAACCTAAACATGGCGCAACAGAAAAGGCGGCATCAACCTACATCAACACCGTTAGGGACATGGAACCAATTTAGAGAGCAACGCATTGTAGGACGGGTACCAGCATATTAAATCATTTTAGGAGAACTATTTTAAGATTTAGCAGCGCACCTGGCGTCATAATGGTTGTTCCCAAATTACTGTTGCAATTGTTGTTGTCAAGGGGCGTGGCTTAGCGAGGTAACACACCGCAAGGCAAAACAGCGATGCAATAATCAATAATGGAACTCGGGATGTCACTAAGACTGAAGCATCAAGCTACTTAGAATGTAATCAACACAAACGCATTGAAACAGTGCGAATGAATAAAGCATCAAGCCAAATGCACATGCAATTTAGACTACAACGAAGAAGATTTCAAATGTCATAACCACGAATGACGAATACAATAGCATGAAAGTAAGTTGTAATGGCACCAGTCAGCAAGCATCAAGCCACATATAATTGTAATAAGACGGATAGAACTTAGAATGTCATCAGCAAGCAAGCATCAAGCCTAATATAATTATGGCGGATATTACCTTCCATAGAAATGTGTCAAAGATGTGATAATTACATTAGCATTGGTACTTCACCATCTCATTTGATCAATTACACGCACTTTAAACGCGTACGCCACGCATAACAGTGACCGTTACATAGGTACCAGATGGTACCGGTCTCGGTTGAAATGTAAATGCTTTGATTTAACGACGGCACTGGCTCGATGACGTTGTATGTCGGGACCCACTATTTAAGTCCCCATCCGATAGGACTAGGCTAGCACGAAGTTGCCTTGCCCAAGGACACGCCGAATCGGCCATTCGGAGCGGGTCGAGGTGGGAATCGAACCAGGGGACTCCCGATCCGCAGACCGACGCTCTACCTACTGAGCTATTCCGGCCACCCCCCCCCCCCACACACCCCCACCCCCCCCCCCCCCCCCCCCGGTCTCGGTTGGTACCGGTACCGGCTTATAATGGCGGCCGACAGCCATAGTTAATGTTTCTAAAAATAGTAAGGACACTGAAATAACTGTATCTAACGATGCAGTAATAATGGAAATCAAGCTGGTAGACTGGAAATGATATAACTAAAAAAACGAAAGTTGGTTTTTAATTTCGGTTCAGAAATGGCTACGGATCGCATTTCATTTCTCCAGTCACAAATGCATACATATTCCCATGTGACCCATTCTATTCCGTTCCCTATTCCGACGATAATTCCATTAATAAAGTCAACTTACCGCCGCTAGTGCCGTTAACGGTATATCCGGAATTAGGGACAACAAAATCAAATATTGACAGTCAGCTAATGTCCATGGACCTTACAACGTTTTCGACCAGTGTAGACCCAGATCAGTATGTATACCAAGTTGATGGATTTACATTTATTGAGCATAGGCTGCATATGCAGCCTATGCTCAATAAATGTAAATCCAGTATCAACGCCGTCTGATATGTATATGTTATTGTACAGGCATTACCTACGTTCAGAATGAAAATTAAAATCGTAATCCGACCATGTATATATGAAATTACAATGATTGCATAGTTTTTGTATGGTCCCTTGTCTCGTCAATCAACATGAATATATTGTATCGAACTTGAAAATTGATGTTTACATTATCACGTTCACGGATGCCCCATAGTTGACACGGGTAAATAACGCTTAGCAGGGGTGAAAACATATTTAACATTTATGTCAGTTTTGCAGACACCAGCAGAAAGTCAGAGAAATAAAAAAAAAATAGATTTTCGTGACAATTTTCATTTTACTTAATAGTGTTGGTTTTTACTAAGGTCTATAGATATAGAAATGTAGCCAGCTTACCATCCGTGCTGCTCGTTATTCACCCGTGATAGTAAACTTGACTATGGACTTGACTAATTGCAATTATCGGAATCTGTATTTTTATTATTATTTATTATTATTATTATTATTATTATTAGTAGTAGTAGTAGTAGTAGTAGTAGTAGTATTAGTATTAATCGCCGCAGCCACCGCAGGAAAAAAAATAACACAATAACAGACATGTCAATTAATAACTCAATAATTGCGTTTTCTCGTGTCGTGTCGTGTTTATGGACGACCAACAATCAGTTGACAGAAACCGGATATGAATAAAAAGGCATTATAGAATGAATTGACGCGGTAACGTCAGCTTCATAGTAACGTATTGATTGAAACAATCCGGGTTGACGACGAGAATCGACACTATAGGGTATTCTTAGACTAGTAGAGCTTCTGGTCATCTAGAGCAAACTGATTCAGACAGATAGCTGACCTAGATGTCCACTTCAGGAATTATGTTTTGACAACTCGAAAATTAACAATATAGGCTCCGATCATACTGCGCTGACTATATAGAGGATATTCCATCGTACATTTTGAATAGCGGCAAATAATACACGAGTGTGCGTCGGCTTCCGCGTAAGCAAATAGTGAGCGTAGCGAACGAGTTGCTTGCACGGAACCCGACGGACATGAGTGTATTATTTTCGCTATTCAAACATGTACAATTTAATATTCTATTTATTACACTTCACGGCAGTGAAGTATGCATATTTTTTGAGATTGTAAGCAAAAGAATTGTGCTGTGTGTATGAATAGTTACACATTGACGTGTTTCCCGCGTTTTGACGTGAGTGACGTCAAACGTGACGTCATGTAAACTTTTTGTAATCCAAATTACGCAGCTGTTTCTATGAACTAGATATATTTGAGTGCATGTTTGGAATGTGTTAAATCACTTTAACATTGTACATTAGTCGAGACTCTCTCCAAATTTCAAATAACTTTATTTTGACTGTAATACAAGAGGGTGCAATTACGGGTGTTCTCTTCACGGTGTATTATTTGTAAGTATAGTTGATTACGGGTTTTCTCTCACAGCAAACCCCATGCAAATAACTCGCAAGTGTTAGAGTGTAATAAAAGTCCTGAATGACTTGGCAGGTATCCATTATTACTGACATATATCTCGCATTTGTGACAAAATTGAATTCATGGCACCAATAATTCACTATATAGCGTATTCAGAAAACTCGTGAAAGATTATTTTCCGCGGTTTTTGAGTGTTGATAATATGTGTTTAAGTTAACGTTTTGTTAGAATCCAGAGCATCGATTATGCAAGTATTATGTGGATATAAGCCCATAACAACCGTGGTGTGCACTACTTGCAAGAAAATACACTACTAATTATAAATTAATGTAGTCATTGAATGTCCCATGATACCATGCATTAGCTAGCGTATGTAATATTTAATAACGATACGCTGTATCTATGGCGACCAGCGACCATTTGTCCGCAGCAATCAATTATTCGTTCCTAAGTTATCCGGTTCCAATTAAAGTGTCCTACCAACATTATGACATGATTATACACGAGAACCTCTCTAAACCGGACACCCTATCCAGGGTGTCCGGTTTAGAGAGGTTCCACTGTAAATCAGATATATGACTATGCCATGGTATGTGACTTTGCTTTGCGAATTTGAACAGGATTATCATCATAAATATACACCAATGAAACCCATAAAATTACGGATACAAAATTGTAATTTTTTATCGCCAATTGTTTAGTTTTATCCTATTGGTTATTCCTTTTTCTTTCTTTTTTTGAAGTGGCGATTTTTTTATTTTCTCCAGCGGAATCCCTGGTAAAGTGCAGTCGTCTATCATTTTAAAACACTAGATATGTTTGTAAATCTGCTAAAGCAATATGTGGCTGTGACTGGAGAAATGGGGCTTACGGGATGTGTGACCAGTACAGCTCCTAATAAAAAAACACATTCCTGTAGCCTAATAACGTTATACAAATGTATTTTAACGGATATTTCTTTGATGGAATGGCAACCAGTGCAGATCCTGATCAGACTGTGCGGATGCACAGGCTGATCTGGATCTACACTGGTCGCAAAACCCATACGCCACATGTCTTCAGTCACAGCCACAAATGAGTCCGTAGCACAGATTTCTTAATCGCATTTACAAACATGGAGGGAAATGCACTTATTGCAACATGGAAGCTGAATAAGTGAAATATTACACGCACTTAGTGCAAGTGAAATTGAGCCCCATAACGTCTAGCGTACGAAAGTTACCAGTCCCGAAATGATGTCAATAGTATACAACACAGCATATATGACGTCAGATGGACTGTCATGACGACGGGTCGAAAATTGTCCCAACAAATATGTTCATCTTACGGCGAAATTTCATTGCAAAGTTTACAGCAAAACTGGAGGTCATATATACGGAGCTCCGCAGGGGACGTATAATTATGTTTTATTAATTTGTTCCCACGAAATAACAATTCGTTTCCACGAAATAACAATTCGTTCCCTAACTTTAACAATTCGTTCCCAAGAAATAACAATTCGTACCCACATAATATATCGTGGGAACGAATTGTTAATTCGAGGGAACGAATTGTTAAATTGAGGGAACGAATTATCATTTCGTAGGAACGAATTGTTAATTCGAGGGAACGATTTGTTGTATCGTGGGAACGAATTGTTTATTCGAGGGAACGAATGGTTAAATTGAGGGAACGAATTGTTATTTCGTGGGAACGAATTAATATAAAAAAATCCATGTCCCCTACGGGGCTCCGTACATATAGATGTAAACTGAATTTCCTTGGAAAAGGTTTACTGAACCACGTGAGTCATGTATCGGCAATTCACGGACACTGCCGATGATGTTTATTTCTGAGAAATCGACCCGATGACGCTCTGCGGTCGATTCCGTCACCCGTGACGGTTTTACATTTCCCTTAACCTGTCATTTTTTCCAATTATCTCTTAATTATCTCCATACGCTTATCTCTATGGACGATGACGGTGTATCAATCGTGTTTGATCGATATTAATATTAATTAGTGGATGTTTCATACAAGTATTGAGAAGAAATATGGCATTTGACTGTTAATTCATACGACCTGTTTAAATTGTTAACGGGTTCGTTAGGTGTTTTGGAAAGTGTGTCGACCAGTCTATACATGTACTTATGAATACATGTAGCTGTAATACATGTGTACATGTAAATTAATGTCTGTTCACGAAACCTGGCCAATTACCCAATTACCATGGTGAATGGGTGATCTCAGACGCTCAACACAAGGACCATGTGTCGTTTTGTTGTTCGATTGCAATCATCGAATTCATCGATTCATGACTATTATCTATATTATGGATTGATCTGTATATACCATTAATACAATAGCTGTTCCGATATGTGCTCGTATATGTAAACACATGATACTAGTATACACATATATGCCATTCACATGTTTTTGATGACATCCTGTGGCTATAAGTCTTTACTGTGATTGCAACTCGCTAATATCGTTCATCTAATAGTGAACATTTCCAAAGATATGAAAAACCACGTAAGGTCATACCATATCTTTTCTATGTTAAGCGTCCGCCCAGTACCAAACCATACCCACTATCCGGTAAAAACAAACAAGGCCTTGAAAAAAACGCGAAGGTAAATTTATGTTAAAAACTTCATCAACCCTTTGCAGGGTTGATGAAGTTTTTAGCATAAATTTACATTTCATCCAGCAAAATTTAGAAAAAAATAAGAAAAAAATACTCTTATTAAACTTATTAAGTGGACATCCATCAGCGGATTTAATACTTGGACACGACCCCAGATCAGTTTTCATATTACTTCACCAGTAAATAGTGTAAACTAGAATACACATTGTGTTTTTTCACAGAACCACTTTCAAAACCTGTCAGCACGAGGACGCTTAACAGAGAAAGAACTTGATATGGCCTAAGTACGTGTTACTTAGCGACATGATGTGCTCTTACTTACTCTGCTCTACTTTCGAGTTTCGACCATTTGTGTGGGCACGCCACGTGTCGCGGTGCATCATTAGTTTGGTTAGTTAACTCAGTCTCAATCTCCATGTATTTGGAGATCGAGTATAGTGGGTTGACCTAGCATCATGTTATCATTTTTGCGGTCTATAAGTATACATCATGTTTATAATGACATTTAATAAAGAACTTGACCAGCACAACACGTACAATGTACACTGAGTTACCTCTCGTAAATGTTCAAGTAACAACTATTTTGCAACCAACGTCCATTCTTAAACTATTGATAATGAACTATTGATGCCAAACACCAACGACTACTAGTTATTATAGGAATGAATGGCCTTTTTGTGGAATTTATCGGGGTATAAACTTGGAAAAGTCGCGGGAATACTGGACGAAGGCCGGAAGGAAATCGATTCTTCGCAAAACCGACAGAAGTAAGGGGCGAAAATACTGAGACCACCAAATACAGCTTAACAAGACGCGTTTGATGCGCCATATTTCATCAAAATCCCGTACGTAATAAGGACACTATAAAATAATACGTACTTTGAATTGGTACTTGTTGTTGTTAGTACCACGTGATCATACACCTTGATTCTACTACACTGCAGTATTGTTATATCGTATTATTGCCCAAACGTCTGTCGTTTTTGCAAAGAATCGATGTCCGTGTCTCCGACACGTAAATCGATTCTTCACAAAAACGACATAAGTCTGTGCCGAACTCCATGGACCACTAAATGCAGCTCATAAAGACGCATTTGCTGCGCCACATTTCATCAAAATCCGTTTCATATTAAGGAAAATATCAAATAATACTTTCAAGATTTCAACACATTCAGCCACTGTTGTTGTTGTTATAACCACGTGATCATGCACCTTGGTATCAACGGCTGGAACACGTTCATCATTAAAAGGAAGAAACTGCAGTCGTATTGATGAAAATAAAATTTACCTCACAACTCATGGGCGCCGCCATTATGTAAAATCACAATAATCACAATAATAGGTCAAGTGATCCCACGCTATTGTTAAAGTTTATCTCCTCATCCCTAAGTTTAATTGACTCTAACTACATACATGTACATGTGTATGTATATACACACTGATAATTGTAGGTTATTTGATTTCCATGTGAGATAGTATGCACGAGGGCGACGGAACGAGTGGCATATATCCACAAAACAAATAACCTTTTTTATTATATACGTATATCACTCGTAATTGATATGCGCCTCACAAAATGTACAAAATATAAATGAATAAATTAATGGTGCTTTATAAAAAACCGTTTTGCGAGGTGAAACATAGTTCCGGCACTGACAAATATAAACTCTCGAGCCGTCAACATGGAAAAACTATTGACGGTTTGCGTTCCATTGTGTTTCAATGTGAAACGAAAGTACGTACATGTATATAATAACATCAAATACTTTGGCAAGTGTATTATGCTGGCCACTAGCAACTAGCAGAAACGTAGTTCACGCGCAATGTCTGCTGGTTTTACTGTACAACTACTGTCTGTTTCACGAAAGCTGCTCAAATTTTACGGCTATATAAACAATTCAAAAACAAGATTTCTTTTGATAATATTAAATTACAGGAAAAATTAAGAATGAGCCTTCTTTTCATTTCGTGAAATTTGGTCAAATATTGATTTTATTGCGAAAACATTTCTTAAATTTTTTAGGATTTCAGAAATACTGGACCGATTTTTAAAATTTAACTTTTGTTTTCTTAGTTAGATCATTTCCAAGCTATCTAGCTAGGTTTCGGAGTCAATTTCCAAAAAAAATCGTTTTTTGACTCCACCCACAACTCCTCTACCTTTTTCCCCCATGTTAAATTCCCATAGACAAATCAATTTTTCGTAATAAAATCAATATTTGACCGAATTTCACGAAATAAAAAGAAGGCTCATTCTTAAATTTTCCTTTAATTAAATATTATCGAAAATAATATTGTTTTTGAATTGTCTATATAGTCGTAAAATTTGGGCAGCTTTCGTGAAACAGACTATAGATGGTCGTGACATACGGAGCCCAGCAGGGGACATGGATTTTTTATTATTAATTCGTTCCCACGAAATAACAATTCGTTCCCTCAATTTAACAATTGGTTCCTACGAATTAACAATTCTTTCCCTCAATTTAACAATTCGTTCCCACGAAATAACAATCCCACGGGGAACGAATTGTTAATTCGTGGGAACGAATTGTTAATTCGATGGAACGATTTGTTAAATTGAGGGAACGATCGAATTATCATTTCGTGGGAACGAATTGTTAATTCGAGGGAACGCAGTGGTATATCGTGGTAACGAATTGTTAATTCGAGGGAACGAATTGTTATATCGTGGGAACGAATTGTTATTTCGTGGGAACGAATTAATAATAAAAACTCCATGTTCCCGTCGGGTCTCCGTAGGCCACGACCATCTAGTCGTACAGTAAAACCCGCAGACATTGCGGGTGAACTACGTTTCTCAGTGCTAGTTGCGAACAGTAACTCCTGCAATCATCTCCCATACCGTCCGTAGCCAAGCCACGGACGCTACGAAAGTATATTGCAATAGTGTTCGCAACTAGTTTAGTAGTATATAGGGAGTCAGTTCGTTACCGCGAAGTGTGGGGGAAGAGTTGGATGCTGTGGGTAGCCCCATAGGTGCCAAAAATAGTAACATTTCCTGTTAATTTAAAGCGAAATAAATACAACCCACAGTAAAAAAAGAAAATGTCATACTGTAGTATAAGGGAATGGCGGTTCTGGACCACTTTTAATATTCCCTCATATAAAGTGCGTGAGCCCTTGTTAGGTATATAAGTAGCTGTAATCGCGTTATCGTTATAAGCGGTCTATGGTGTTAGCATTTTTCATAACCAGTTTATAACGTACACCTACAGGGTCCTTATTTTAACCTAGGTGGGTACGCATGGAAAATTAGAATAGTTATCAATTGGGAGCTAGGTGGGAGGATACGCATGTGTTTGGTGCAGGTAGTTGAAACCTCATCCATTTGGGGACCAGTGTTAGGTAGTTGAAAACCTCATCCATTTGGGACCAGTGTTAGGTAGCTGAAAACATCATCCATTTGGGGACCAGTGTTAGGTAGCTGAAAACATCATCCATTTCGGGGCTGTTATTAACGTCAAGGTCAATGCCGGTTCTGGCTCAAAACCCTAACCAATGACTTTAGTTTGGTTTAATGCTCTCTAAACGTGTCAGTTCGTTACCGCGAAGTGTGGGGGAAAACAGTGGGTAGCCCCATAGGTACCTTTCCTGTTAATTTAAAGCGAAATAAATACAACCTACAGTAAAAAATAAAATGTCATACAAAATGTTGCAGCGGTTTCGGCTACCCAACGAGCAGCGACAAAAAATATACAAAGAATTTTTTCCAAAAACGGCTACTACATGTAGAACGGGTCGCGACTACCAGAGTGCTGGTGTACGGAGTCACTAGTTTCGTTTTTCCCATTCGGCGTACCGGACTGTTTGGCGGGGCGTACGAACTGGGCGTCGGAATCTGGTTTGCTCTTCCAGAGTCTACAGGTCTCTAGAGTCACGAATGGGAACAGTGGTCTGCATACCGCGTACACAGCGAAAGCAATCCCAAGACACCACTTTGCATTCTCCATCGTTCTCCAGATGTCGTGCACCTCCAGCTCGTCTTTCTTCGGACACTCGGAATCGGCATCGTTGAAAATTGCGTCCAAGAGTCTGCGTTCCAGCGCGTCCAACCGGTTCTCCAAACGTCTCTCCATGTCGGACAGGTGCGCCGACTCTTCGAACGAGCTTGCGTTTCGTATATCTTCTAGTAGATCCGTGTGGAACTTGGTGGGAGGGCCAGGGGTGGTTACCCTGTGTACTACGGGGGTGGGGGTTTCTAAATTTGTTTCAAATTTGGTTTCTTCGGGTTTTGTACTACGTTCCGCATCGACAGCATCCCATATTTTTCGAAGAAGAGTTGTACCAATCCCATATTTTTTCTTCGTTTCGTCCGCAGATAATTTTCCTCGAACATTGCGAATATCTTCTATATCTTGCTCCGATAAATTTCGCTTTGGTGGCATTTTTGTACGCGCAAAATATGTAAGTACATACAAATATAGTTTGCCCAAGGTTCAACATGATTTGTCTAGGTAAAACCAGGCATACTAGCACCACAACTAGGCTTACTCGTTACCAGGCCTAGGCATACCAACACCACGACTAGGTATACCAGCACCACAACTAGGCATACTAGTACCACAACCAGGCATACCAGCACCACACCTAGGCATACTAGCACCACAACTAGGCATACCAGCACCACACCTAGGCATACCGAATGGGGAAAAAAAACGTGCATAGCGACCCTTTCTACATGGAGTATCCCTTTTGAAACCCTTGCAAAATCATGGTTAATGTTATTGCATGTTGCATTGTTCAGTAATTGTTAAGCATTTGTTCAGCATTGTTAAGCAATTGCTCAGTAATTGTTAAACATTGCTCAGTAACTGTTAAGCATTTGTTCAGCATTGTTAAGCAATTGCTCAGTAATTGTTAAGCATTACTCAGTAAGAGTTAATAATTTTAGTATTAAATAATGAAATATGTGTATTTATAATAATAAAATATGTCTACGTGTGGTGAGGAAATAAAACAATTTTCACAGATAATTTTGAAAAAATTAGATAAACCTGCTTGTAGTGATAATTCTACTATTTTCAAAGAAAATAAATTAATTAATGAAGAGATAATAGATAAACCTGCTTGTAATGAGGAACACAATTCATCATTTTGTGAAAATAATGCTAATTTTGATAACAGTTTCCGCACGCCGTATGGATTGAGGAAAAAGGGAATTAAATATTATGATCCCCATGAGGAGTATTCACCCGGATGTGTTCGTATATGTAATTTGATAGATACCTATTTAGAAGAGGGATATGACGTAGTAAGTGCACAAGCGTTAGTTGATAACCCACATGTGTTTGGATAGATCACCTTCAATCAAAAACCTGTCTATTATAGAAAGCGCTACCAAGGTTTTTCTGCTACCTTTTTTTAAGAAAAATTAATCTGTAGCTGCACCCCCGGTTTCTACATTGAAAAACAAAATATGTATTGGACTAGCAGGTTTACTTGGTCGTGCGTTCAAATTCAACCAGATATTAATTAACCCCTCGTACTGCCGGAGATATGGATTAATTCTTTTCCATGTAGGTTTTTTCGAACTGTTTTATAATGGCTTCAACAAGCGGGCTCATCATCGAATCTTTGCAAATTTCAACAACAGGTTTTCGTTTTGTAGCCGCTTCTAGCTCCCTCTCTTCCTCGTGTAACTTTTTTAGACGTTCTATAATTCCGTCTTGGAGACCTAAAATATCCTCATAGCAAGTCTCATCAAATTTTGTTTTTACGTCTTCTTCTTTTGTGAACATATTTTTATATATATAACTACATATTATAAATGTTTAACATAAAATCACAATTGGAAATAAATATGTTAGACATTTATATGTATATATATAAAGTAATTCTTGAAGAATTATGCCTAAATCGGTTATTACGCAGGAAGCGCTGGTAGATATTTTACAATCACGTGGAATTGTTCCTGCCTATGAAGTTAGAAAGAAACACCATATTGGCCCCAAACGCCTTACATATCTGTGGGAATATGATAAATTTATAATGGGATTATCTAGAGATAATTGGGCAAAACCCCGTGATAAGCCCCGACCTAAGATACCTTCAAAAATTGAACAGGCTGCATAATTTTATTTAATGAAAGTTTAAAGGGGTTCTGTATGTATCCCATCTTCTAAAACCCTTCTCTTGTCATAGTAAGCGGACAGTCCTAATTTATTTTGGGTATATGTTTTCATAACACCATTTCTCATTCTAAACCCTCTGTTTGTTCCTCTATCCGTTCCAACCTGGTGTAGGGCCTCCATATATCTTCTCCATGTGAGAGGATTTTGCCTGGCAGATAACCCCTTCGCTGAATGTTTTACTTGGGTTGTGTCTACTTTTTCAACCACATAACACTTGCTGCATAGTGCGATTGCACGATCTCCTTGGAACTCTGTTTTGAATAGCCCTGGTTCTCTATTACTCCATTTATCCCACGCTAACCATTCTTTTTTATGTTTTTTGAAATCGTCTAGCATTTCTGGTTTTATCATTCCATCCAGCTCGCCACCCTTCATGCTAACCCCCATATACAAACTATCAGTATCCATCTGTATTAGTTCAAAATCTGCTCTATCTACGTATTTATCCATAAAATCGTAATAAAATTCTAACATTCTTAGTTTTGCGTATTGGTATACAGCAATTCCACAATGAAATGGACGAGTCATATTGGCATTTACTTTTCTTGAGGATATTTCGTAAGAATCTCCTATTTCCTCTAAATCATCGAAATACGCTGATCTTAAAGCTTTGACCACACATTTTTCATCTTTTGTATACGTTGTGTTGAGGTGTTTTTCGGGGGATTCTATCATTTTCCCGCAACATGAGTTACCTAATAGTTTCATTATATCTGCAATTGGGGACTTGGAACTGTCAACATCACCTGCTCTCCTGGCTGAAGTAACTTCTTTAACAAACCATTCAAAGGGCTTACCTGCTGTATAATTTATTACTCTGTAAATCCCTGTAATTTCTAAACCCTGCTTCAAATACCATTTTAATAATGGGGTAAATAGTAATAATTTTTGAGCAGACATTGCACCTACTAGTTTTCTGCCATCTCCTCTTGCGCGGTTAGTTTCTTGTAAATACTGTAACATCTTCTCTGGAACTTCCTCCTCCTCTACAATCCTATTTATAAATATTGGGGACATTTCCGAAAACTTCTCTTTTAAACTACTGGGAACCTCTATATCTACTTCAGCAAAGCAAAACCACTTACCATTTAAAACCGCCTTGGAAAACTTATTTATTTTAATAGGGTCGTGAGGGTTGCTTTCCTCGTGTAGTTTCCCTTCGCCACATGGCATTTGTTTGTTTAATGTTGATAAATATAGGGCGTTTGCATCAAAACCAAGTACGGCTTCGCAAAGCTTTCCATTTCCATCAGGGGCTGACCTGATTCTCGTAACACCCGCTTCAGTGTATCTTGTAAACACAATTGATGGACCCCCAACTAATGCTCCTTTTAACATTTCATATATTTCCTCAGTGGGGGCATACAGTGGCGGACATATCGCGTCTGCTATCTTACTCTCTTTGGTTTGGTAAGGTTTTATATGGTTTTTTATCGTTCCTCTGAGAATGTATTGTAAAGCAACTCCCGGTAGGGTAACCGCATCTTTGAACATATCTATACCTTTTGTTTGATAAAATTTTGTCATTTTTCCGATAGCTTCTAAAAATGGGCCAACATCCAAGTAGTTAAAGTATTTTAACCAGTCTTTGAAGGACTTCATATTTAATATGTTATAAATGTTGTTGCACTCTTTCAACTGCTGTTTGGTTATCGTTTTATTTGGAGTTAATTTATTTGTCCAATTTTTAAGCGGTGGTAAACCCTCATAAGCTAGTTTATCGGGAGAATCGAACCATTCGTATGGGAAGAAGGATTTTTCACCTTCGCATCCATAAGCCTTAACCCATCTATCGTAATCGATACCAGGAGCAAGATATAATTTTACATCTAAAAACCTAAATTCTGGTGTAAATAGAAAAATGGTTGTATTGGCTTTCTTTCCTGCTATTACCTTAGTGGTTTTATCCGTTAAAACGTCAACTAAATGCTTCTTTATTAAATTAAGATCGTAATTACTGGAATTGAACCCAATTACTGGGACTTGTGAAATCCAACGGGTAATTTCTCGCTGCTGAGAAGTGTAAAGATACTCCATGTCTGCAGGGTACCCATATGTATTGTTGCTCCCCACGGCCTCTCGGATATTGTCTCCCCTCCTCTTTACATCTTCCATAAATAGGGTTACTAATAGTTTTGGAGAAGTATCACATATGTGAGTTATATTGTTGGATAGAGTATCCCCTATACTAACACTTATTGGGACATGTTCGTTTATAAACTCTAAATCTTTAGTGGGGTTACGCTTTTCTTTACTTCCGTCTAAATATGCTTCAAAATCGTATACAATATGATATGGGTAAATCACTGTAGGAGGCTTTTCGAGTTCTTTTACATCCTCAGGTTTACAAATTGCATCATACTCGCATTCAAAAATAGTTACTAATTTACACTTACCCTCAATTGCTTCGTCTCTCTCGTTGGATCTTCTAAGCTTATTTTTATAATCTTTACAATGTTTGGGACACCCGTGCCAATAACAGCCGTGAAATTGATAAACTGTATCAGTCTCGTGGCAATACCCATTAACTGGGGCACCAGCGATTATTCTTTCTCCGCCGTGACCGCATACTGCAGTGTGAATATGGGGCCCTGGTAAAGATTTTATCCAACTGATCGATTTCTTACTACAACCGGGTTTTGGGTGGAAAGCTTTTTCAAACGCCGATAGTGGGCGATCTATTTGTTCTCCTTTACACGATACTTTTGTTAATCCCTTCATGCAGGTTAATGCGTGCCTGGTTAAATTGCTGGACTTTGTAAAGCGTTGTTTGCAGTCGAAGCAACAATAATTGTTTTCAGAGGCTTTATTCATATCCGTAATAAGGAAGGCGTGATCGTTATAGATGCCTATTTTCATCTTTTTATTACCAATCTTGTCGTAATGAGCCGCTACTTTTTTTTCTAAATACCATGTTCCCTCTTCTGTAGGTTCGTACGCATCAATACCTATTTTAAAAAACTCTTCTATTTTCTTGATATCTCCAAATAGTATGGGGCCTTCGGGTTTCGGTAATTTATGGGTTTTACAAAACTGTAAATATTGCTGCTGGAGCTCTTTGGTCAATGTTAAACATCTATCGGCCCTAAGCTTCGATGTGTGGAGCGCCAAGCATCTGAACAAACAAAGATCATCATTGAAACTATCCAGGGGCTTCATCCCTTTCTTATAACGCAACCACTCTGGCATTCGACCTCCTGCCATTTTTCCAGATTTCATTCCGGTATCTCCTTTTATTTAAAGCTGTTCCATATACTATTTTAACCCTAACACCCATCCATCTTACAAACCTCCATTTTGTACTTGGCCTATCTATTTTATCTATGTTTAATCTATGCTCTTCTTGTTTATTAATCCACTCTTCAACCTCATCGTAACCCCTAAACCACGGACTTCTGGATAAATTTTTATATACTAAGTTGTCGGCTTTCCTCTCGCGTCTCTCTCCTCTTGGTGAATTAATTTGTAAGAAAAAGAGAATCTTAGGTAAAAACTGTCAGTTAACAAAGGCTCTAACTCGCCCATTATCCTTTTGCTGTTATTTATTTGAAGTTTTCTTTTCAGGGTTATTGTAGTTATCATACGCCCTTTTACTATTTCTTTTTCTTTTTGTTTATAATCTTCTAATATTTCGCTACCTTCCTCTATTAACTGTTGTAATAAACGCGCTTTCTGCACTCGTTTTTGAGGTTTGCCGATGTTCCTGCTTCTAAGACTGAGGGAAGCCTCATCGGCTATATTCTGTGCTATCTTTTCTATATTCTTTTTTTCCACCCCCTTAAATACCCCCCGAGACATTGCACGAGCCATTCTTTTCATAAACTCTTCATTTGTTCCCTTATTTATTAGTGTAGTTAACCCCCTTTCCCTCAAACGGTTTGAAAAAGGTATACCCATTCTTATTAATTCTGACCTTAATTCCCGAATCCTAGGAGAAGAACTTTTAGATGGATTTACACCCCTTTTATCGCTAATCCTTGTGCGAGTTAACTTAGGGCGAGGCGCTCTCGTAACTTTATTACGTATATCTGTCATTTTCTAATCGTGGAAAATTTATTGTTTTATATAAATACCTGTATGGCTTATGTTCAATAGGGTGTTTTTTTCATGTTTGACAATTAATTAATTATTATAACACCTCTATAGAAGACACATATTTTGTCGGGCTAGGGGGCTTTCTGCTAGTTTTCTCGTGTTAAAATCCGTGGCAAATCTGTACTGGTTTCAACAACCCTATTTCAACTACCAGACTATAGCAGCTCCACATACGATTGTGATGGGTAGCCGAAACCGCTGCAACATTTTGTATGACATTTTAATTTTTACTGTGGGTTGTATTTATTTCGCTTTAAATTAACAGGAAAGGTACCTATGGGAGTACCCACTGTTTTCCCCCACACTTCGCGGTAACGAACTGACACGTTTAGAGAGCATTAAACCAAACTAAAGTCATTGGTTAGGGTTTTGAGCCAGAACCGGCATTGACCTTGATGTTAATAACAACCCCGAAATGGATGATGTTTTCAGCTACCTAACACTGGTCCCCAAATGGATGATGTTTTCAGCTACCTAACACTGGTCCCAAATGGATGAGGTTTTCAACTACCTAACACTGGTCCCCAAATGGATGAGGTTTCAACTACCTGCACCAAACACATGCGTATCCTCCCACCTAGCTCCCAATTGATAACTATTCTAATTTTCCATGCGTACCCACCTAGGTTAAAATAAGGACCCTGTAGGTGTACGTTATAAACTGGTTATGAAAAATACTAACACCATAGACCGCTTATAACGATAACGCGATTACAGCTACTTATATACCTAACAAGGGCTCACGCACTTTATATGAGGGAATATTAAAAGTGGTACAGAACCGCCATTCCCTTATACTACAGTATGACATTTTCTTTTTTTACTGTGGGTTGTATTTATTTCGCTTTAAATTAACAGGAAATTTTACTATTTTTGGCACCTATGGGGCTACCCACAGCATCCAACTCTTCCCCCACACTTCGTGGTAACGAACTGACTCCCTATATACTACTAGTTTCCTGCCCACGTTGAAATACAAATCAAGAATACTACTAACAAAATATCCTAGAGACTAACTTCTTCATACGAACGAGTTACTCACCCGTAGCTTGTGTCGTCACATGGTGTAGCTTAAAACCTCTTCCCGTCTCAAATATCAACGAATCCTTTCCTAGGAGTTACCCGGATGTGTACACAGTGTCTGCTACTGATTAAAGTCCAACCATAAATATTTTATTCTACTCTCTACATATTGCTCCTAATTAGCTTAACGAACTTTCCACTGAGACTGTGTATATCGGACAACGTCAACATATTGTTTATGGTTAAAATGGCAATGCGTCAAACGACTCCAGTTCAAAGTAGATATATCGATACGCGTTCCAATACCTTTCCGCCAGACGCAAGTTTTAAAATATTCATAGCATTGTCAACAGCCGGTTGATCCGGATATACACGGGACTAAGGGTTGTGTTAAAGTTGCACTAGCCAGTCTGTAGATACCAATATAACAGATGGCGTCAACTGATACTTAAGGCCATGCCATTGTTTTTTCTCGTTTTCCACCTGGATAACCAAAACCTACTTACGTATCTGGTAAAAACAAATAATTAAAGGCTTTGAAAAATAAATTGCTGCTAAATAATAAGAAAACACTATTTATTAAACGTATTAAGTGTAAATTCATGAACAGATTTAAAAATTAGACAATACCCAAATCAATGTTCATATTACTTCACCAATAAATGGTGTAAACTAGCATACACAGTTGTTGTTTTTCATAGAACCACTCTGAAAACCTACCAGCAAGTGGACACAGAGGAAGAACTTGCTTTGGCCTAACTTAACTGAGGGTCAATGGAAGAAGGGGGCTAAATACCTTAGGACTTAGCCCCTTTATTTTACCGACCCCTTCAATTACATGCGGGTAGTCAATGTACCGTACGTGTGTTATTTATGCGCATGTCCGTAAATTGGACACTCGGGTAGAATGATTCGAGAGCAAATACGATCGAAATTGTTAAAAGGAAAAAATTAAAACGGTAATGTAAATTACAGTGGCGTACCCAATGTGGGTGTAGTAGGTTCTAACGCACCACCTAAAATTTAGTCAGATATGCATTCTTACTTTATTTTTTTTCTGAGGGAAATAACTACAACATATGTGAAAAGTATAGCTTTAAATTACATCACTGTAATCGAAGAAACTGAATGTAGAAAGATGCTCCCGCATCCGTTTCCAAACTCAATCTTACTTTATTTGTTTTATGGTTAACTCAATCTACAACTCACCCCACCCCACCCCCCCCCCACCCCCCCCCCCCCCCGCGGTAAGAGTCTGGCTACGCCACTACATGTACCTGCATACCCTGGCGTAGATCAACGGTTATTTCATAATGACTAATCTGATATGTTTTCTAACGCCAACAATAGTGTGTTTTTCTTGTATTATTTTCCAGTTGGCAAACATTGTATTCCATAACCAGAATGCCTGAATGCGCCGATTGGGCTTCTTGCTACAAACGCTGTAACGGTGCGTATGTACCGGCGGCCCGATAGGCCCTGTAGCTTTAAACATTCCGTGTTGGCTTATAATCAATTAAAATATAATATAGAGAAATTGATTGTCAATCCACGTGACGAGATCGCGCGGAACCGGCGTTGACGATAACCATCGATTAAGTTGCTCGAGTAGGATACGACCGGTGATCTAGCGACACCCGGCCCGTGTTATCTGTCTCACCTTCACACTCAGTTATACGTAACCTGATACGGCGAACACGGCTGCCAAACACCCGCACGCTCATGACTGATCGATGGATTGGCTGGCCGGCTGACTGACGGACTTGTTTATGCCATAGACATTATTTTCTTGCAGACACCGGTCAATTGATGTACATACTTCACAAGCATGTTTGTGTATCATTTACACCATTTTCAGTTTTGGGATTGTTTTTCTTTTTTTTCTTTTCTGTCGTATTTTCCTCAAACAACCAAGTAATTTGTTTAAAAGTAGACTGCAGGCGCGGATCCAGGATTTCGGGTTAGGGGGGGCGTAACTATTTTGCAATACTTGACTATATTAGTAGACTTATATTATCGAACGAGCTAAATTTTTTGAAATATACATCTCATTTCCTGCGTTCTGGCGCATTTTGGAGCAAAACTATTGACACTGTCACAGTATGTTTAGACATGATTTTTGATTGAAAAAGTTTAAATTTTAAAACAATAAGACAACGACCGAAAAATGCATGGAATACATGGCACTTGACATGAAACGTGCCTTGTAACTTGTAAAAAATCTTTACTCGGCGAATTTTAGGGGGGGGGGAGGGGCGCGCGCTACGTCCCTGGCTACGCCCCTGATGGCAGTTCATAAAATCACGATATCATATGTGAATAATAAAATGTACATGCATTAAAATGTATTTGTAAGTGGCAGACAGTTTATTTTTCGTGTGTGATTATTTTGTAAGTCGGAACATGTTTGTCATGTGAAACGGTTTCACTTTTTGCGCCACCACCGTGACCCGGGTGGTCACAGGAGATTGCATTTATCTTTCTTAACAATAATTAAACCTATATTTTAATTTATTAGTGAACATCCAGAGCAGAATTGGTGCAGGTTATGGAAAAATAGGTCCCACAACATCCATATGAAAATTAAATTAACAGAGAATAGCAAAATGTGTGGTAATTTGTTATTTTATCTAGGAAAACCCGATGGTGGTGGTCCATCTCTAGGCCGTAATGTCTTGGGGCCGAAATGAAAGGTTTTTAGCGGGAGACATACTGTCTCCACGCTATTGGGATCGTGATTCTGGCCGTTTGCACGGGTCTACTTTCAGAAGTGGCTCTCTGTTCATCGGGGGACGTCTCAATAGGCTCAATTTGCGTTCGCAATTAACAACAGTCAGGTGACATTTAAAGTCAGCGAGTGAACTGAAAGCAAGTTATTAATAGCAACGGCAATGCTCAACATTATGTGTAAAATAGTTGGCATGCCCAACTTTACTTTTGAAGAGAACAAATTGCTGTTATTGAGACGCCCCCCGTATCGCTATTGGGATCGTGATTCTCTGTTCATCGGGGGACGTCTCAATAGGCTCAATTTGCGTTCGCAATTAACAACAGTCAGGTGACATTTAAAGTCAGCGAGTGAACTGAAAGCAAGTTATTAATAGCAACGGCAATGCTCAACATTATGTGTAAAATAGTTGGCATGCCCAACTTTACTTTTGAAGAGAACAAATTGCTGTTATTGAGACGCCCCCCGTATCGTGTACCACGCAGTCGCAATGCGACGTCGAAGGCCATTTCTTTTTCATATTGTGGTTTACGGGCGATTTTCGAAAAATTACCCTCTGGGTGAGCGAAACAAAATTCATGAAAACATTTTGCCGTTCATGCAGCATACACGTATGTAGGCCTACGCCCAGTCATAATTTTGAAACGATTTCACATAATACGTCTGCAATATACCTCGTAAAACGGTTTATTAGTCGCACATAAAGCACCTTTGCTTCATCAACCTATTTGTGTTAAGAGGAGGCTGTATTTTACAAACACCAATAACTGATCAAGTTCTCCAAATTTGCAGATTGTTCATCCAATAATCAACATCGAATATATTTCTAACAAGGAATTTCTGAGTATGCAAATTCACAAGTGGCTACTTGTCTCCCGCCAGTCAGTACTTTCAGTACTTTGATTATTAATCGGGTACCTGCTAGGTGGCGCTGTGTACAAATCAGCTTCAGCAACTCTCCCGTTTCGGTGAAAGTTTATCAACTTTTCCCACACAATCGTTGTTTAATAATAGCTTGAATACATAACTAGAAATTGCCTGTAAGTTGTCTGTGGTGTAAATGTATCAGAACAATCCGTTGACGCTTTAACTTGTCTCACTTGCATGTGAATCGTAAAACTTCGTTTGGGACATTCATTCGTACCCACTCCACTTCGTATTTTGTTCAGAAGTATAGAATTGCTGAACGACCAATAGGTTCAGGTGAGGTTTAAACTTTTGACCAACCTATATGTATTGACTTTACATGTGACAGCTGAATGTTTTCTAGTAAAGTTAAATAAAAAAAAATGTGTTTACAACCACATTGAAATGGCAATCATTCTAAGTTCTATCGATACAGATCAATAAACCAAATTTAAACTGACACTAACAATATGTATTATCAGAATAGAGATATACAGGTATATTAGAATGTGAAAAGTGCGTGTTGATATTTGCATAGCACATAATTGCAATCCTGTTTACAAATTTCAATTATGTTACATGTACCACATGTGTGGACCGTACCAGAACTCCAGATAAGACATGTATTGGTGTATTTTACACAATTATTTTTGCTGAATGCTCGTTAATTTTCAAAAGTGGGAGTACAATATACTCGGAATTTGAAAAATTCACACTGATTTTAAAATTGAGGAACCAAAAGTTGTAATAAAGTTGAAAAATCACTTATTTGGGCTGAAAAAAGCAAACACTAGCTGTTCTCATTTTGCAGCTCAGATATCCGAATTATCAACACTGTTTGCAGCTCAATTTTTCAACTTGTTTTGCTCCTTTATTCCCCATTTTTTGAAAAACCTGATAAATTCAGTAATCTATCAGAGCTCTAGATAAGTTTGGTTCTTAAGAGTTCTTATGATTACCCCCAGATTTCAAATTCAATGCGTATTTTACTTTTACAAATGTATTATTGATTTTCTTCCTTATTAAATAGGACCAAATGATAACAAATAGAAAACACATCTAAAAATTCACTTATTTGACTGTTTGCTTTATGCGGCTCAACTAAATAAATTTCAACTTTATTACAGACGTGGAGCGCCGTGGCGTAATGGTTAGTGTGTCGGACTACTGATCCAAGGGTCGTGGGTTCGAGCCTGACTAGCGGCGTGCGTTGTGTCCTTGAGCAAGACACTTTATCCACACTGCTCCAGTTCACCCAGCTGTAAATGGGTACCGATAATTCGTAGTTGCTCTGTAAATACGAATTACCGGCTTCTCTCAAATATCTCTACCTCCGTTCTTTCTCCCATTCTTGGGAGACGGCATGCAAGGTCCTAGAGCCAGTGCCGCCGTTAAATATAAGCAAAAAAAAAAAAAAAACACTTTATTACAGTATTTTGTACTCCCACTTTTCATAATCATGCAGTGCGTATTCTGCTAAAAATAAATGTGTAAAATACGCCAATATGCACCTTATCTTGAGATCTGATATATTTGCATTATAAAATATGCATTGAATTTGAAATCAGAGAGTATAATACTCTTCAGACACAATGCTGATCTGGAGCACCGGACTACTTTATTCTCTAGTTCATTAATGTGTCCGTTATCTGCCAGTGCTGTGACACTGATGTGCACTGAGCATCAGTGATGGTGGTTGCCCTGGAGACGAGCAGCTGTACCATGCCATGAAGGACGACCAACCTGTGACCTTGCGTGCCCTTTTACAGGGAGGTGGTGACCCGAATGCTTGGCTCTACGAGACGCTGAAGATCGGAGGGAAGTCCCTGCTGCACATGTCGTGTGAGACAGGCAGATACCTCTGTACCCAGGTACTCTGTACAACAGTACTGATGGTAACAAGGATTATTGTGTGAAACCCTGGTAGGAATTGGAGAAGATAGTTACCTTACGAATCAATCCTCTGGTGCTGTTTTTCTGTGTAAAATGCAATATTGGTGGTAATCATGGTAACAGGGATTATTGTGTGAAACCGGGGTAGGCATTGGAGAAGATCGTTATCTACATGTATGTGTATATGACTGTAGAAATGGGACTTATAGGCAGTTCCAGTGCAGATCCAGATCAGCCTGTGCATCCGCACGAACCGTCTTATCAGGATCTGCACTTTTTGCATGTAATTTTCATATTTTTGAGAACAAAAACATCCCCTTTTCATAAATGGACTAGTCTGAAAATCTACCATTGTCACTACTGGATTGGTCCTTCAGTTAACATCACGGTCCATTCCAGTTTTTAGCCAGGTTTTTTTTAAAAAAATCCAGGCTATTGGATTGGCGAAAGCCGGGCGGGCGGGCGGGCGGCGTCCACAATCGATGTTAAGTTTTCGTGTTTGAGTCCATTTCTTTGTTACTGTACCACCTAGGACCACCAAACTTTCACAGCTTCATAATCAAGGGATGCCCACCACATATCACTATCCAACATGTTACTTTTTTTTTAACTTGACCCATTTTTTCCGCGCAATCGACTTAGCCATTTTCAATGTTAAGTTTTCGCGTTTTCAATGTTAAGTTTTCGTGTTTAAGTCCATTTCTTTGGTACTGTACCACCTAGGACCACCAAAATTGCACAGCTTCATAATCAAGGGGTGCCCACCACATATCACTATCCAACATGTTATTTTTTTTTAATTTGACCCATTTTTTCCGCGCAATCGACTTAGCCATTTTCAATGTTAAGTTTTCGCGTTTTCAATGTTAAGTTTTCGTGTTTAAGTCCATTTCTTTGGTACTGTACCACCTAGGACCATCAAACTTTCACAGCTTCATAATCAAGGGGTGCCCACCACATATCACTATCCAACATGTTACTTTTTTTTGAACTTGACCCATTTTTTCCGCGCTGTCGACTTAGCCATTTTCAATGTTAACTTTTCGCGTTTACAATGTTATGTTTTCGTGTTTAAGTCCATTTCTTTGGTACTGTACCACCTAGGACCACCAAACTTTCACAGCTTCATAACCAAGGGGTGCCTACCACATACAACTATCCAACATGTCTTTTTCGTAATTGACTTGAATTTTGAACGTTAACTTTTTAACGTACGTCTGGTTAAATTTTTTGGTTAAAACTTTTTTGTTATACTATATCTCTGCAACTGCTTCGCCCATTACCTTGAAACTTCACATGGGTGTTTATCATCGTCCATATTTTCACTCTAACCCCCAACCGTGCGGCCCCTGTGCGCAATGTCAAGGTCAAATTACTTTGAATTTATTTGTTAAAGTTTTTTTGTGTACTATATCTCTGCAACTGCTTCACCCATTACCTTGATACTTCACATGGGTGTTTATCATCATTGTCGCACCCGCTTGCGGAAAGCGCGATATCGTCGGCATTTTGGCATACCCGTACGTTTGTGTGTCCGGTTAAAGTTTTTTCGTTAAAGTTTTTCCATCTACTATATCTATTTTTTAGTGTCCATGCCTCGCCCCAAGGCACGACATGCAGGCCACGGCCATCTAGTCTACAAAAAGTGGGTATAATTATGTTATCCAAGTGTCCATGCTTGGAAAAAACCTGGCCTTCGTGGCTTTGCCTCGTTTCTTGTTATCATTAAAACATGGTTTGACAGCACTTCAGAATCATTTCCATTGGAAATGATTCTGAAATGCTGTCAAACCATGTTTTGCCTCGTTTCTTGTTTACAGTTGAAGGGATTAAATATTATCAGCACATGCTCCAAAAATCACACAATTTGATTGGCCAATACTAATCAAAGCTCAGCCTCGACCAGTTAATTTTGTTGATTTTGAGCATGAGAATGGAGTACTTGCTCAGAAAGTTTTATGTGGAATTGCCCTGATTGTAGAAATATTAAAAATAAGCCCAGTTTTGTAGGTTCTTAACCCATTTAGTTGAGGGTTTCTGTTAATATCTTGGCTGGCCTATGTTTTTGGTGTTTAACTCTGGTGAATGTGTTCATAATATCAGGGCTTCCAAAATTCATGGGTCAACATTGTCGATATATATTAAATTTGTGGCACAGAATGCAATTTTAATATGTTTTTTGCGTAGCAGAATTGAACCTTGTATTGCAGATTCCAAGAGTCTAAATTATATATACCGGTATACAGGGCTCCAGATATGTAACCAGTAGTGTGATTTTATTTTACCCAATTAAAATTTTGAAATACCCAATTGCTTCAGAAATGATGGAGTGACAATACTCGATTACTAATTCCTTATCTGGAGCCCTGTTTAATGATACTTTATCTGGTGGAAGCTCAAATGTGGCTGTGACTGGAGAAATGGGCTTATGGGATTTATGACCAGTGTTGCTCTTGATCAATTAGCACACTCTTATAGCCCGATAACGATCTTTATATATTATTGCATGTTAGAGGATTGGTGGGTGTTTTATTGATGGAATGGCGAACAGTGCATATCCTGATCAGACTGTGCGGATACACAGGCTGATCTGGATCTACGCTGGTCGGAAAACAATTCAGCCCCATTTCTCCAGTCACAGCCACAAAGGAAGATGACCGTTGCAATTGAAGGGGCCAGTGTAAGAAGGGGGCTACGTCCTCTTCCACTGACCCCTTCAGCTTCTATTCTAATTGACAGGTTTATTTATTCGCTTCTGCCCTGGTTTCAGATCTAGCAAACTAACTGAATGGATGAATTAATGTACAAAGCCGTCGCGGATGACCGCCCTGCGCGACTAGCTGCTCTGCTGAAAAATGGCGCCGATCCGAACGCATGGATTGAAGACTATGCCCGCGTAGACTCAAAATCTCTTCTACACGTTTGCTGCGAGAAGGGTAGAATTAGATGTGTAAAGGTATTATTCGTGTCTATGTTGGGCTGCATTTGCGCCATTCCCAAATAAAAATTCCCACAAATTAAACATCATTGCGCCGCCCGGGCACATTAAAAATATGTTGACATCTGTCATTTAGGTAACAAATAAAGAAGCGACCAAGTTACTTTGGTGTGGTATGGACCTGGTACCAGATCAGGTTATTCTAATTTCAGGGCTTAATATATATTTCAAATGTAAATATTCCATTCTGATTAGGGAATTTTCCCGCCAATACGGGATCGAACCCGTTGGCCGGGCCTTAAATGACCTTAGCTATTGATAGGCCGTTAAACACAAATAAACTTACAAACTGAAATCAGGATTTAGGTTCTTGATAATTGCAGATACATGCTAATAATTCAACATGGGAAGCATGTCGGCAGATTAACCCTCTCACCCCTAAATAACTGGAATGTATTTTGATATGTTAATTTTGCAACCCATTCCAATCATCACAAAATGATTTTCAGACCAGTCCATTTATGAACATAAGGTGTTTTTGTTCTCAAATTTATGAACATTACTTGCAAAAAGTGCAGATCCTGATGAGACGGCTCATCACGAGCCGGCTCTTCTGGATCTACACTTTTTGCCAATACCACTATACAGGCCTGTGGTGTTGAACGGGTTAAGGGGGGTGCGTACGCACCCGTCACACCCCCTCTGCGTACGGGCCTGTGCTTTCACGCACTTGTGGTTTCAAAAATAAGTTTGTGCAGCCATTATCATTATTTGGCAGTTGTAACTGTTTCCACCCCTGAAAGGGCGTCATTTATATCTGGAGCAGTTTTCATGTATGACAGCTTCAGAGGATATGTTTCTACTGATCTAATACTTTCAATTTTCATACAGTATAGGTTGACGGATGTGCCAGTCTCCTCAAGTAGTATGTCACCTCACATTCAGATCGCTCCTCATTCAGCTTTTTCCCCTGTCTGTCTGTCTTAACGGTAGATGTGCATTAAAAGTTTTTGGCTACCTAATTATCAATTCAATTCGTTTGATAAAGGCCACTGGCCCATGTGAACAATACTTTGTAATTCCAGCACAAAAATATTTACACAATTCCCTAATATTTGATTGGCTCGTAGCAAGTCTCTTCTGGATCTACACTTTTTTATTTTTTCCGAAAATTTTGATTTTTTTATCGCTTCGTCCAGTATTCCCGCGACTTTTCCAAGTTTATACCCCGATAAATTCCACAAAAAGGCCATTCATTCCTATATTAAATACAATATACACAAATGGAGTTGGTGACATTATTCTGTTGCAATAATTTACAGGAAGTCGTCTCTTTCACACGCTCACACACACACACACACACACACACACACACACACACACACACACACACACTCATTTGAGATCCTCTATATCTGTAAGTTGGTTTGGGCTTTGCGTGTGTGCTTTGCAATCATGGACACAAAACTGATCTTCTATCGATTCAGGATAAGCAAATCAAGGTCCCCTTTGTGCTCAGCTGTAAGAGATTCCACTGAAAAACATCAGTGGTGTATTAGCACGTATTCCTAAAGTGACAAATGTGGCTGTGACTGGAGCAATGGGGCTTAAGCCTTATGGGTTTTGCGACCAGTGTAGATCCAGATCAGACTGTGCATTCGCACAGTCTGATCAGGATCTGCACTGTTCGCCATTCCTTCAAAGATATACCCGTTTAAAAATGTGTCTTAACAAGCAATACAGACCATTATCCTGCTACAGGAGTGTGCCCATTTCTCCAGTCACAACCGCATATCAGGTAGTTTGCTACATCTGAAACCAGGCTAGACATCAAGGGTGTGCAAGAATTATATTTAGCTCAATAGGAAAAAATGGTCTGTATTTGTGACCAGTGCATCACAGTAGCATGTAGTGTGAACAGTCTGAATCACTATACGATATTCTGAACAGTCTGAATCACTATACGATATTCTGTTCTGATTTTGGGATTTTCCCCCCAATGCAACAGGTTAAAACGGGACCGAACCCGTTTGCCCGACCTTACATTACCTTAGCTGTTGATAGGCCGTTAAACACAAATAAACAAACAAACAATATTCAATATTATAAATAATAGCTTGCGGGTCATTTCTGTCTGTATCCATGTGACGATGTCTCAACAGCCTAAAATGACCTCAGCTGCAGGATGTTTATCCTTTCAACCCTAAGTAACTGGAATGGACTGTGATATGTTAGTTTTCCGACCAATCCAATCCTCAAAAAAGGATTTATAGACTAGTCCATATATACAAAGGTGGTGTTTTTTTTCTAAAATATATGAAAATGACTTGCAAAATGAGCAGATCCTGATGATATGGCTCATTACGAGCCGGATCATCTGGATCTACTCTGTTTACAAAGATCACAAAAAAGTGCTGAATAAGAATTCAGCGTCTGCTGTTTCTTATTTATTTTCCATTTTCTCATCAGAAACATGGTTTGACAGCACTTTATAATCGTTTCTATTGGAAATGATTCTAAAATGCTGACAAAACATGTTTTACTGACAGAAGAGATCAAATATGACACAGCTGCAGACGACTATTTTCGGGTCCTGCATTCTAAGGGTTATTAACCCTTCCTACGCTGTTGACGGAAATTGCCGTCTGCTGTTTTTCATTTTTGCTTTATTTCTTAACAAAAAACTGGTTTTGACAGCACATGAGAATCGTCTCCACTGGAGACGATTCTAATCGTCTCCACTGGAGACGATTCTCATGTGCTGTCAAAACCAGGTTTTTGTCGAGAAATATTGAAAATAAAACATTTCCAGCAGACGACAACATTTAATTCAGCGTAGTAAGGGTTAAACATGTACATGTATTATATCACTGGCAGATCCTGCTGGACTATGGAGCACAGATGGACGAGCAGGCGTCGTGGGGGCAGACCCCACTCATGTTGTGTATCCTCACCATGTACCTGGATGTTGCCGAACTGCTCCTGTCGCATGATGCCGACATCCTCAACTCGAAGGACACGGCCGGGCGCTCCTCGCTCCACATTGCCATAGACAACGATAGCGTCGATGCCGTTAAACTGCTCGTCCGGTTCCACGCGGATGTTAACATCGTCAATAACCACGGAATTACGCCGCTGATGGCGATATGTGCGAGTAAGGATTCGGAGAACGTCGATACCATTGTGGAGATACTCATGCAGAACGGGGCTGACGTCAATATTAAGGATTTCAAGAGTAAACGAACGGTGCTACAGGTATGTAAGCCGTGTTGTGCCAACGACTCAGATTTGTTTATTCTTTTTATACTCCGTTGACAAAACAGGACGTATTATGTATTCACCTTGCACGAGCGGGCGGGCACAGCTTGTTCTACTTGACGGATCATAACCAAACTTTGGTATACATGTTCATCACGGCAAGACGAAGAAACCTATTGATTTAAAAAAAAGTTCCATTGACTTGCTCACTTTGCAGCCATTTTTTATTTTCGCACTCTGTATCCTTGTACCCAAAACTCAATATTTGTTTTTAGATGTCCTGCATTTGCATATCAAAAGAGGCTGATACAGACGCATGGCTCTACATTTATTATACCCCCCGCAACGAGTTGTGGGGGGTGTATACTGGAGTACGGTTGTCCGTCCGTGTGTGCGTGCATGCATCCGTGCGTCCGTAAACTCAACATCAGAGAAATATTGTTATAACTTCTATTTCCTTCATCTAAAATGCTTAATATTTCACACATGCATTCCTGTAAGGCACTACTATCATGCTGTGCCAATCCACGTCCGTCCAACCCCCGCTGATCCCAAGGTCAAGGTCAAATACTTAGTCTCTTTACAAAACTTAACATCAGAGAAATATTGTTATAACTTCTATTTCCTTCATCTAAAATGCTTACTATTTCACACATGCATTCCTGTAAGGCTCTACTACCATGCTGTGCCAAATCCATGACCGTCCAACCCCCGCTGATCCCAAGGTCAAGGTCAAATACTTAGTCTCTTTACAAAACTTAACATCAGAGAAATATGTTATTATAACTTCTATTTCTTTCATTGAAAATTCTTAATATTTCACTCGTGCATTCCTCTAAGGCTTCACATTTCACACACGCATTGCTCCAATGGACCTCTACCACCCTGTGACAAATTTACGTTCATGCCGCCCCCGCTAAGCCCAGAGTCAAGGTCACAAACCCACACACTTGTAAATTTTTACATATTTTGGGGGTACCTGGGCCCACGCGGGGGTATTCCGTAAACCTCGCTTACTGACCAATCTAGTTTAATTCTGATAATGAAAATGTTGTGCCTAATCAATGGCACCCCAACTAAGTACCCAACATCTTCACAACCATTAGTCCAAATGGGTTGAAACATCACATACTCCAGTATCACCATCTATCTAGTTTTCAGTTAGCTGTCTAAATAATCATCTTGTTGAATCCCCAAACAAGTTATCCAATGAAATCACTTTCAGTTAGTTGAATGTAAAGCTACTTTCATGATTGAAAGTCAAATGTAGATATGCCCTCCCTGGTCAGAGTGAGCAGATACTCTAGACATATGTGGCTCTGACTGTGGGTTTTGCGACCAGTGTAGATCCAGATCAGCTTGTGCATCCGCAGTCTGTTCAGGATCTGGGGCCTGTTTCACTAAACTTCTTACGACTAAAATGTTCGTAAGTTCAAATTTAAGATCGTCTGTAAATGTCAATTTATGGATTTACATGTATTGAGCATAGGCTGCATATGCAGCCTATGCTCAATAAATGTAAATTCAATAATTATTTACAAGAAAACATTGTTGATGTGAAATTTACAGACTATCATAATTTTGCATTTACGAACATTTTAGTCGTACGAAGTTTAGTGAAACGGGCCCCTGCTCTCTTCGCCATATCATCAATGAAACAGCCTTCATGCTTCTAACAAGCAATATAAATCACTATCCGGCTACTTGGCAATGCTACATGTACCCCATGTTTTTAATCAGAACTACAGTGGTCACAAATCCCATAAGCCCCATTTTTCTATTCACAGCCTCATATCGTTGCAGATAGCCGTCGCATCCAGGAAGACTGGAATTGTGCGACTTCTCCTGCAGGCCGGTGCTGATGTGAACACGGTGGACAGCGGGGGGCGTACACCCCTCACCACCCTCATCTCTGTCTACCTCAGTAGCTACCACACCTCACAGGAGATCCACCCCGACGTCATGGTGATCGTGGAGATGTTGGTTTCCGCGGGAACGGACCTGAACTTGTGTAGCCATGAGAACAGTAACCCAGTGGTGATGGCCGCGGTCTGTAGGTGTACACCACTCGTCCGGCTGCTGCTACAGCGCGGGGCCCACCAGACAAATAAATGTAAGTCCCATCTATACGTATCTAGGACCTGTGTAACCATGGGAACAGTTACCCAGTGGTGATGGCCACGGGCTGTAGGTGTACACCACTCGTCCGGCTGCTGCTACGGCACGGGGCCCACCAGACAAATAAATGTAAGTCGCATCTATACGTATCTAGTAGCTGTGTAGCCATGAGAACAGTAACCTAGTGGTGATGGCCGCAGTCTGTAGGTGTACACCACTCGTCAGGCTGCTGCTACGGCGCGGGGCCCACCAGACAAATAAATGTAAGTCACATCTATACGTATCTAGGACCTGTGTAACCATGGGAACAGTAACCCAGTGGTGATGGCCGCGGTCTGTAGGTGTACTCCACTCATCTGGCTGCTGCTACTGCACGGGGCTCACCAGACAAATAAATGTAAGTCACGTCTATATGTATCTAGGACCTGTGTAACCATGGGAACAGTAACCCAGTGGTGATGGGCCGCGGTCTGTAGGTGTACACCACTCGTCTGGCTGCTGCTACAGCGCGGGGCCCACCAGACAAATAAATGTAAGTCACATCTATACGTGTCTAGTACCTGTGTAGCCATGAGAACAGTAACCCAGTGGTGATGGCCGCGGTCTGTAGGTGTCACCACCCGTCCGGCTGCTGCTACAGCGCGGGGCCCACCAGACAAATAAATGTAAGTCGCGTCTATACGTATCTAGGACCTGTATAACCATGGGAACAGTAACCCAGTGGTGATGGCCGCGGTCTGTAGGTGTACACCACTCGTCCGGCTGCTGGTACAGCACGGGGCCCGCCAGACAAATAAATGTAAGTCACATCTATACATATCTAGGACCTGTGTAACCATGGCAACAGTAACCCAGTGGTGATGGCCACGGTCTGTAGGTGTACACCACTCGTCCGGCTGCTGCTACAGCGCGGGGCCCACCAGACAAATAAATGTAAGTCACGTCTATACATATCTAGGACCTGTGTAACCATGGGAACAGTAACCCAGTGGTGATGGCCGCGGTCTGTAGGTGTACACCACTCGTCCGGCTGCTGCTACGGCACGGGGCCCACCAGACAAATAAATGTAAGTCACATCTATACGTATCTAGTAGCTGTGTAGCCATGAGAACAGTAACCCAGTGGTGATGGCCGCGGTCTGTAGGTGTACACCACTCGTCAGGCTGCTGCTACAGCGCGGGGCCCACCAGACAAATAAATGTAAGTCACATCTATACGTATCTAGGACCTGTATAACCATGGGAACAGTAACCCAGTGGTGATGGCCGCGGTCTGTAGGTGTACTCCACTCGTCTGGCTGCTGCTACTGCACGGGGCCCACCAGACAAATAAATGTAAGTCACGTCTATATGTATCTATGACCTGTGTAACCATGGGAACAGTAACCCAGTGGTGATGGGCCGCGGTCTGTAGGTGACTAGTGTACACCACTCGCCTGGCTGCTGCTACAGCGCGGGGCCCACCAGACAAATAAATGTAAGTCACATCTATACGTGTCTAGCACCTGTGTAGCCATGAGAACAGTAACCCAGTGGTGATGGCCGCGGTCTGTAGGTGTCACCACCCGTCTGGCTGCTGCTACAGCGCAGGGCCCACCAGACAAATAAATGTAAGTCGCGTCTATACGTATCTACAACCTGTGTAACCATGGGAACAGTAACCCAGTGGTGATGGCCGCGGTCTGTAGGTGTACACCACTCGTCCGGCTGCTGCTACAGCGCAGGTCCCGCCAGACAAATAAATGTAAGTCACATCTATACATATCTAGGACCTGTGTAACCATGGCAACAGTAACCCAGTGGTGATCGCCACGGTCTGTAGGTGTACACCACTCGTCCGGCTGCTGCTACAGCGCGGGGCCCACCAGACAAATAAATGTAAGTCACGTCTATACATATCTAGGACTTGTGTAACCATGGGAACAGTAACCCAGTGGTGATGACCGTGGTCTGTAGGTGTACACCACTCGTCCGGCTGCTGCTACGGCGCGGGGCCCACCAGACAAATAAATGTAAGTCGCGTCTATACGTATCTAGGACCTGTGTAACCATGGGAACTATATGGTTCCTCACAACAAATAGATCCAATATTTAGGGGTAGTATAGGTGGACTAGGTTATTATGATGACAATGTATAAGGATACAGTTTGTTTTGGGAAACTCCTATTATATAGGACACGGTGTATTAAAGATGTTCCACAACAAAACATGTTTATGCCTCCGTCCTCTGTTGAGCAGTAGCCTATTTCACCAATATTGCAAAGTATACTTATCTAGCAAAGTATACTTTGAGGGAGACATTTTCAATTTAAGGATAAATTTATTAATTTTTAGCCAGGTTTTTTTTTTTAAAAATCCAGGCTATTGGATTGGCGAAAGGCGGGCGGGCGGCGGCGGGCGGGTGGCGTCCACAATCAATGTTAAGTTTTCGTGTTTGAGTCCATTTCTTTGTTACTGTACCACCTAGGACCACCAAACTTTCACAGCTTCATAATCAAGGGGTGCCCACCACATATCACTATCCAACATGTTACTTCTTTTTTTAACTTGACCCATTTTTTCCGCGCAGTCGACTTAGCCATTTTTCAATGTTAAGTTTTCTCGTTTACAATGTTAAGTTTTCGTGTTTAAGTCCATTTCTTTGATACTGTACCACCTAGGACCACCAAACTTTCACAGCTTCATAACCAAGGGGTGCCTACCACATACAACTATCCAACATGTGACCATTTTTTTACCTTCACCTATTATTTCTACGTAATTGACTTCAACGTTAACTTTTTAACGTACGTCTGGTTTTTTGGTTAAAAGTTTTTCGTTATACTATATCTCTGCAACTGCTTCGCCCATTACCTTGAAACTTCACATGGGTGTTTATCATCATCCATATTTTCATTCTAACCCCCAACCGTGTGGCCCCTGTGCCCAATGTCAAGGTCAAATTACTTTGAATTTTTTTGTTAAAGTTTTTTTGTGTACTATATCTCTGCAACTGCTTCACCCATTACCTTGATACTTCACATGGGTGTTTATCATCATTGTCGCACCCGCTTGCGGAAAGCGCGATATCGTCGGCATTTTGGCATATGTCCGTCCGTACGTCCGTGTGTCCGGTTAAAGTTTTTTTTCCTTTAAAATTTTTCCATCTACTATATCTATTTTTTTAGTGTCCATGCCTCGCCCCAAGGCGCGACATGCAGGCCACGGCCACCTAGTCTACAAAAAGTGGGTATAATAACTATAATTATGTTATCCAAGTGTCTATGCTTGGAAAAAACCTGGCCTTCGTGGCTTTGCCTCGTTTCTTGTTATTATACTGAATTTATTACATCACAGGTGGGTGGCAAAATTGAAAATGTAATTCAAGAGTACACCTGTCTTAAATGTGATATTAATTTACATACATATAATAAAACTATTAATTTACATACATATAATAAAACTATTAATTTACATACATATAATAAAACTATTAATTGACATACATATAATAAAACTATTTATTTACCTACATTTCACGTGGGTGGCAGGTGGGAGCATGCGATGGGTAATTTAATGATCAGGGTTCATCCTTACCGGAATCCCGACTGGAGACCTGGTTTGGCCCTCACATACGTCTTTGGCATTTTGTATGTGACAGTTGAATCTGGTTATACCCCTTATGTGAGTATTACGATATTCGTAATCCTATTTTAGGGGCAAATGACTTGGTGTGGTATGGACCTGGCACCTGGTCAGGTTATTCTAATTTCAGGGCTGAATATATTCCGTTCTGATTTTGGGATTTTCTCCCCAATTCAGCAGGTTAAAATGGGATCGAAACCGTTTTCCCGGCCTTACATGACCTTAGCTGTTGATAGGCCGTTAAACACTAATAAACAAACAAACATTATCACAGCCATTTTGTTATAAATTCAGTATAATAATTCTGCATACTTTTAATCATCAAATATATGCAGTTATCTATATGAAATAATGCACTTCTAAAAAATAAACGATTACTCCCTCAAAGGTATACTTTGCAATTTTGATGAAATCGGCTACTGGGATGCATTTAGTGTTTGGACTGTGTGTCCGTCTATGGGTCCGGTTAAGTAGTTTGTCGAAGTTTCTCCCATCTGCCACTGGGTGCATTTGTGTGCCGATAGACAACATTTTCTTGTTCACTCTTTCATTTCAGTCTTTTCTGGGATATCACCACTGCTTGTTGCCACTAATAAAAAGGACATTCCAACCGCAATTGAGCTTCTCAACTGGCAGTGCGACATTTACACGAGGGGTCGGTTCATGAGACGGGATTACGAGTTCTATCGAGATGCGTTTCACCTGGCAGTCGAGAACGGATGCACAGAAATTGTTTGTTTACTCGCAGAATCCGGTTACAATATCTCCGCAATCGATTATTTAGTCGATTGGTCAATAGACCCGCCGGCTTCGCTCAAGAATTCACCTGAAGTGTTGGAGTATTTGCGTCTGAATGCTGTGCAAGCTCCAACATTGTTTCGATCGTGTGTGATGTGTATTCGGGGTCAACTGTCGTCACATGGTGATATCGTGGGGCTGGCGGCAACGTTACCGCTGCCATCGTTCCTGAAGGACAGTGTGGCACTGAAAGATGTGTTGACTCCGGGATAACAAAATCCAATACAGTGGAACCTCTCTAAACCGGACACCAAGAAAACACCCGTGATCTTTATTTTTATGAGTTTCTTGGGTCATTTAGCACAGTCGATAATGTCTGTTTGTGATCGCATAGCACACGACTTTGGCTCAGAATGATCAAATGCTGAAACTGAAAGTGCATTTCGAAGAGCTCGAAAATAGGACAACCCCCTAGTTGCGAACGGTAACTTGCAATTACTCCCGTACCGTCCGTAGCTAGCTACGGACAGTACGGGAGTAGATTGCAAGAGTTACCTTCGCAACTAGTCAACAAAATCCATACAGAGCATCCTCTCTAAACCGGACATCAATAAAACGTCTGTGATCTTATTTTTGATGAGTTTCTTGGGTCATTTAGCTCAGGTGATAATGTCTGTTCGTGATCGCATAGCACACGACTATGGCTCAGAATGATCTGATTTACATGTACAGTGAAACCTTTCTAAGCCGGACACCCTGGGAATCTCCCAGGGTGTCCGGTTTAGAGAGGTTTCACTGTACCTGGTGACCAGCAGAGAGAACAGAACAGTATGAAGACCATATACGAGACACGCCATGTGATCTTATACTAATATCTCGTGAAAATTATTTACGATGTTTTCTGTAAACGACTCTGAAAGTTCACGCAATTTCAATAGCAATGGAAATTCCTTCTTCTTTCGACATGATTTACAGAAAATATCACAGTTCTGTAAATATATTTCATGTTCTCAGGTACAAAATCACCTGGCTTGTCTCGTGTGGCTGTGATGGGAGAAATGGGGCATATTGGATTTGTGACCAGTGTAGCTCCTGCTCCTTAGCACAGTCATGTAGCTTGACAACGATCTATATTGCTTATTAGAAGTGGGAAACTTAATGTGTGGCTCCGACTGGAGAAATAGGGCTTATGGGATTTGTGGTCGGTGTATATTTATACGATCTAGCAGTCCTGTTGCCTGATAGCAATCTACATGTACCTGGTGTACATGTATAAAAGTAAAGTGTTGTATATTATCGTGTCAACCCTATTGAAAGGACCAGCCAGTTTTGACTTCAGAGACACTCTAACCTCTGAACATCTGGGGTCCATTTCACTAAACTTTGTACGACTAAAATGTTCGCAAGTGCAAAATTATGATAGTCTGTAAATTTCACATTAACATCGTTTTCTTGTAGGCAATTATTGGATTTACATTTATTGAGCATAGGCTGCATATGCAGCCTATGCTCAATAAATGTAAATCCATAAATTGAAATTTCCAGACGATCCTAAATTTGCACTTACGAACATTTTAGTCGTACAAAGTTTAGTGCAACAGCCCCCAGTACTTGCCATGTATATTGCTGGTGACTGTGATTAAAGTTATTGGTTTGCAGATTGGTTGATCTGCTGCGGAGTCAGTATTATTGTTTCTATTTTGACGAGTGTTGGGCCTCGATCTTGGATCCAAGGGAACAATTTCAGGCTTTGGGCCTTGGGCCTCGTTACTATTGTACATAAATGGGAGGTTCTAATATTTCAAGGTACATTTTGTGTCGGAAAATGTTCCCCGGGCTCGCTCTAGGCACAACACTGTACAATATTTATAGGTTATTTGATTTGTATGTGTGTATATATGCATGAGTTGCGCAGCGTGCAATATTGTTTGCTATATCAGCTGTCTGGATTTGTCAGATTGTAATCATTGTTTTCTTGTGGGGCAATGCAATAACTACGCTCAATGTGCAATGTTAAAATGTGGCTGTGACTGGAGAAATGGGGCTTATGGGATTTACGACCGGTGTAGCTCCTGATCAAACATCACACTCATGTAGCCTGGTAATAAATTATATTGCTGATTTTGGGATTTTCCCCGCATCCATACAGGGGAAATATGGGATTTGATCCTGTTTAACTGACCAAAGAAGACCTTGGTTGTGGAGAGGCCGTTAAATACCATTAAATAAAGAAGACAATCAAAAATCATAAATGTTAACCCTTTCACCCCTAAGTAACTGGAATGGAATTTGTTATGTTAATTTTGCAACCAATCCAACACCTTCACAAAATTATTTTCAGATTAGTCCATTTATGAAAGGGGGTGTTTTTGTTCTCAAAATTATGAAAATTACTTGCAAATAGTGCAGATCTTGATGAGATCATCTGGATCTACACTGTTTGTCAATACCACTGTACAGGCCTGTGTTTGTCAATACCACTGTACAGGCCTGTGTTTGTCAATACCACTGTACAGGCCTGTGTTTGTCAATACCACTGTGTGTTTGTCAATACCACTGTACAGGCCTGTGTTTGTCAATACCACTGTGTGTTTGTCAATACCACTGTACAGGCCTGTGTTTGTCAATACCACTGTACAGGCCTGTGTTTGTCAATACCACTGTACAGGCCTGTGTTTGTCAATACCACTGTACAGGCCTGTGGTATTGAAAGGGTTAACCTAATAAGTGGCTTAATTGGCCAAACTATCAATAAGTCCCATTTGGTCATTTCACGTGACATCGCATATTTCATGGTTTGTACCATAATAACTCTAAATATTTGGACCCCATTTGTTTTGGAAAACGTCTATGAGATGGGCGTTGTTCCAAAACAAATTTTATCCACATACAAATACATTTTCTTACATTTCAGCTGGTAGTTTACAGAAATCGAACGGTGAATTACACCACTGGGCAGCAGTGGTTTACACCACTCTCGTGTTTACCATATATGGAGATATGACGTCAGTAACGTCACAATGACGTGTTTCCTTCGACCAATCAAATCTCGTTGTTGTCACTACGGCCCGCCTCTAGAAATTAATTCACATAACTCTTGGCCATATGTATTTTAAGCTTGATTCGCTTTGTTTTCTTGACAAATCATATATGAAATGTAAGAAAATGTTTATTCAACCAGGTGAACTGATTATCTTGAAATAATTCCCTCGTGATTGGGTCCTACTGCTAAACAATCTTGTTTCGCTACGCTCACTCGTTTGTTTTGCGGAAGGACCCAATCACTCGTGCATTATTTCCCAGTAATCAGTTCTCCTGGTTAAATAACCGGTATATTGCAATAGTACAACCAAACTAACCCTAAATATCGGGACACTCGCATATGTAAATGTGTTTCAGCGCTCCAGATAAGGAATTACCGTAGTATTTCAAAATTTTAATTGTGTAAAATAGAATCACACTACTGTTTACACATCAGCAGACCGCACTTATTGAATAGTTTGCTTCTAAATGAAAACACATCTTGGTATTTCATTAGAATTGTCTCCTTGGAGACAATTCTAATGAAATACCAAGGTGTGTTTATGAAAAAATAAGAAAATATGCTATATTTGTGGTCTGTTTATTGTTTTCTGTAGCATGATAAAGATGCCACAAATCTTTCATTGCTTTTTGATACTCACTACTGCTGATTTCAATTGGGTTTTTGGCAATTATAATTGGGTATTTACGCAAATACACACCTTATCTGGAGCTCTGGTGTTTGACAGAATAGTTGTGTTCAAATATTTATGTTTATTACAGTAGTTTTTGTGCCAAACATTTTACATGCTTATTTTATATATATGCAACATGCTATCACTCTGTTAGTCACATGTTCTTGACTTCATTTGTCCAGTTAATTATAATCACTTGTTTACCTTTGTATCAAAGTTAAAGGCAATGCTTGTTTTTCTGAATTATACACTGGAAAATTTATAAATGTGGAATAGTACGATTATTTCTAGTGGGTGCTTGGTCGGGAGGATTATTCTGATTTCAGGGCTGAATATATAGTTTTTGTCTCGCCCGCGAAGCGGAAAGCGAGACATAGGTTTTGCTTTTCCGGCGGCGTCTGCGGCGTCCTCATTCAATGTTAAGTTTTCGTGTTACAGTCATTACTTCAACACCTTGTCAGCTACAGTCATCAAACGTTATACATACGTTAACTATGATATGTACATGAATTGAATATAGGACTATTAAAACAATGTTGGCGGGCCCCAGGGTCTTCAGGGTCAAGGTCAAACTATTTGTTAATACATTCAATGTTAAGGTTTTGTGTTACGTTTCGTGTTACGATCATTACTTCAACACCTTGTCAGCTACAGTCATCAAACTTTATACATACCTTTACTATGATATGTACATGAATATAGGACTATTAAAAATAATTTGGCGGGCCCCAGGGTCTTCAGGGTCAAGGTCAAACTCTATTTGTTAATACATTCAATGTTAAGTTTTTGTGTTACGTTTCGTGTTACGATCATTACTTCAACACCTTGTCAGCTACAGTCATCAAACTTTATACATACGTTTACTATGATATGTAGATGAATATAGGACTATTAAAAAAAAAATTGGCGGGCCCCAGGGTCTCCAGGGTTAAACTCTATTTGTTAATACTTTGAATGTTAAGTTTTCGTGTTACGATCATTACTTCAACACCTTATCAGCTACAGTCATCAAACTTTATACATTCCTTTACTATGATATGTAGATGAATATACGACTATTAATTTGTTTTTCTCGGGCTCCAGGGTTAAGGTCAAATTCTATTTTTTTAATACTTTCAATGTTATGTTTTTGTGTTACGATCATTACTTCAACACCTTATCAGCTACAGTCATCAAACTTTATACATTCCTTTACTATGATATGTAGATGAATATACGACTATTAATTTTGTTTTCTCCGGGCCCCAGGGTGAAGGTCAAGGCGGAACAAGGCGAGACATTTGATTCCGCGGAATTCTTGTCTATTGTAAATATTCAGTTCTGATTTTGGGATTTGAACACATGTACAGGTAATATATGTGATTTAGTACTAAATCCATTGAACCGGCCTTGAATGACCTTAGCTGTTGATAGGCAGTTAAACCCCAACAAACAAACAAACAAACGATCATTTCTACTGAAATAGGTAGGTGGGTGGTTGGTTAGTCTGGCGAATGCGACGGCGTAAATTAACGGTAGTGGTTCCTCCTTATAGGAATCATGATTCGCCTGGTTTGGCCCTCAGGTACGTTTTTATCTTTGGCTCTTTTGTTACCTGGGAGTTGAATTGGGTTATTGCCCATTATAAAAGTAGTAAGATTATTACTGATCCTACTGCTTTTGGAAGGGGGTCAAGTGATTCCAGTGTGGCGAGGACCTGGCATCGGATCAGGATTATACTTATTTCAGGACTGAATCTAGTTTTTTGTCGAGCCCGCTTGCAGAAAGCGAGACATACTGATCACAATGGCATCCGGGTGTCCGGGTGTCCGTCCGTCCGTTTGCATTATAAGTTTGCATTATTATAAAATCTGCGTTAAAGTTTTTACATACCTTATATCTCCACAATTGTTACTCCAATTTACTTCCAACTTCCAATGCTTCCTTTTCATCATCCATATTTTCATTCCATAGCCTGCCCATGTGGTCCATATGCCCAAGTCCAAGGTCAAATGACTTTGAAATTTGTGTTAAAGTTTTTACATACCTTATGTCTCCACAACACTTTTCTTCCAACATCCAATACCTCTAATTCATCATCTTCAAACTTCAACCCTTAATTCAAGCTTCAAATAAATACACTCATGAGACCATCAGATGCCTCGGCGGGCTCGACATGCGGGCCGCGGTCATCAGTAGCCTATTTCATCAACATTGCAAAGTATACTTTACTAGCAAAGTATACTTTGAGGGAGTAATCATTTATTTTTCCTGAAATGCATTGTTTCATATAGAACTAACAAATGCATATATTTCATGATTAAAAGTATGCAGAATTATTATACTGAATTTATTACATTATCACAGCCATTAAATGGCTGTGATAATGTAATAAATTCAGTATAATAAAAATTAATAAATTTTTAAAAAAATTGAAAATTTCTCCCTCAAAGTATACTTTGCTACTAAAGTATACTTTGCAATGTTGATGAAATAGGCTACTGGTTTATTGTAAACACAATATAATTTCAGGGCTGACTGTATTTTTTTTTCTGTAAACATTTAGGTCTGATTTTATCCCATCCATTCAGGTGATATGTGGGAGTCGACCCCATTCACTTAGTCTAAAATAACCATAGCTGTTGAAAGGCCACTAAACACCATTAAATAAATAAATTGACTATTTTCATGATGCTTCACACATGTGTTCATCAATACATCAGGACTGAAATGCGTCTCACTTGCAAGAAAAATGGCTCTATATTTTGCACTTTTGGAGTTCTTCTTGGCACAATGCAGACGTTGTTGATTCGACACTTTCACCTCTAAGAATATACTGTGATATGTTTTAAGGACCAATTCAGTTGTCACAAAATGATTTTCAGACTAATCCATTTATAAAAAGGGTGTTTTTTTTTCTCTAAAAATTATTAATACACATGTACTACTTGCAAAATGTGCTGATCCTGTTGAGGCGACTCGTTACGAGCCGGCTCATCTGGATCTACACTGTTTGCAAACACTAAAACAGGTCTGTAGTGTTGAAAGTGTCTGGGGCATAACTAAACTGTATACTGCTTTGAATATATTCATAATACCTCACACATTTTGGCTGCAGCTGAGTGGGCAACATCTGGGCATTTCTCAAGTTGGGACTTAGACATTCAGGAAAATGTAAGTCGAATCTGGCCAAACAACAGGTGTGTACAATGTGCACTACGTACCCACAGGTGGAAGACTTGGACCTGTGACACTAAAAAAATTCCATTACCCCACACACTTTGTCTCGTACAGTGCTATGTTCTATATAGAATTGTTTTAATGAATATTTTTTTTGTGTCACAGATCCGAGTCTTCCACCTGTGTACCTACCGTGTTATTTGTATCTCCTGTTAACCCTTTCCCTGATAGAAACGACTTTTCACGCCTCTGCAGAAGATGTCTTTTGAAAACATTGTGGCAAAAGGAGAAATTGCTTGTAACAAGCAATTTCTCCTTTTCCCACAATGTTTTCTACTCTATCAGATAATTTAACCATCATTTGACCCAGCATTTGATTCTTTTATTCAGATGTTTTGGATTTGGACGAGTCGAAATATCGCAAAACAGGGAAAGGTTTAATGTACATGATGTATTGCTGTATTTTATGCTCAAAATAAACCTGCAGTTCTTTATTATGTTTATTTTTTTCTAATTTTCCGATTCATTAGTGGGTGGTTGGTTGGGAGCATGCAAATGGTAAATTTACAGATGGGTTTCATCCTTAATGGGTGGGTGGTGGTCGGGCGAATGAATGAGATGGCGTAAATTAACGGTATGGGTTCCTCCTTATAGGAATCACGATTTGCCTGGTTTGGCCCTCAGGTACGTTTTTATCTTTAGTTACCTGGGAGTTGAATTGGGCTATTGCCCATTATAAAAGTAGTAAGATTATTACTGATCCTACTGCTTTTGGGAGGGGCCAAGTGATTCTGGTGTGGCGAGGACCTGGCAACAGATCAGGATTATTCTGATTTCAGGGCTGAATATATAGTTTTGTTACTGTAAATATTCAGTTCTGATTTTGGGATTTTCCCCCCATTTGTACATATACTTGAACATGTACTTGTACAGGTAATATATGGGATTTAGTACTAAACCCATTGACCCGGCCGTAAATGACCTTAGCTGTTGATAGGCCGTTAAACCCCAACAAACAAACAAATTAACTCTGCATGCTAGCGGCGAAAATATCCGCCAAACGAATTAGGAGTATATTATGTTTTATTTCTCTCTGTAAATATGTCTTGAAATTTCATTAGAATTGTGTCCTCCGGACACAATTCTAATGAAATTCCAAGACATATTCATGACATTTATAAGGAGAAATAAAAGAAAATATAATGAATTGTCATCTGCTATTTTTTAACTATTTATAGCCCACAAATTTCCCAGCATGCAAAGAGTTAATGGAATCCCGATATCCTTGGTTTGGCCCTGCTTCATTTCTGGCTTCCTTGTTACTTGAGAGTTGAATCTGGTTATACCCATGATAAAAGTAGTAGATCAGTACTCCTTGTATTGCATTTATAGGGAATGGGGCTAAGTGCCGTTGGCCCGGCCTTAAATGACCTTAGCTGTTGATAGGCCGTTAAACACCAATCATCAATCATCACAGCAGTTTAAATTTGGGATTCAACCCCAATAACGTATTAGGATATTCCTAATCCTATTTTAGGGGAAGGGGCCAAGTGACTTTGGTGTGGTAAGGACCTGGCACCAGGTCAGGTTATTCTAATTTCAGGGCTGAAAATATTTGTTCTCGATGTAAATATTCCGTTCCGATTTTGGGATTTTCCCCCCAATGCAGCAGGTTAAAATGGGATTGAACCCGTTTGCCCGGCCTTACATGACCTTAGCTGTTGATAGGCCGTTAAACACTAATAAACAAACAACCCCGTTAACATCTGCTACGGGCCTACACAATGTTCGCTATTAAAATTTGTGTTTGATTCGCCTAAATAAAGTTTTTAAAGCACATCTCCCCATATGTGCAGGTGAAATATGTGATTTGACTCCACCTAAAATGACCTTAGCTGTTTACATGCAGTTAATCACCATTAACCGTTAGACCGCTATCTTAATTTTGTTGTCTGCTGTTTATTTTTGCCGTCAAAAACATGCTTTGACAGCACTTTAGAATAATTAACAACATCCTTTGACAGCACTTCAGAATCATTTCCATTGGAAATGATTCTGAAGTGCTGTCAAACCATGTTTTTATTGAGAAATAAGGCAAGATATAAAAGCAACAGCAGACGACAATTGTTGTGAGTAGCGTTTTAAGGGTTAAATAAACAATATCAGGCCATACTAGGCTCCCTGCTTGGAGGCTACAATGGTCAAAAACTCGATAAGCCCCATTATCTTGTGTCGGTCACAAATGGTGTATCCTCATAATGGGTCAATAAACAGATGGCCAGTCCAAGGCAGGTGACCAGTGGGTGGCCAATTACAGATGTGTATCTGGTCATTGTAGACCTGACATAGCACAGGGCCCCAGGGGTGAACCACACCTATCTCTTACAAGGATGAATATTCAACATGGGAAATTAACGTGTGTCTTTTGCTACCAGTGTAGATCCTGATCACACTGCACAGCCATGCAATTTGATCAGGTTCCACACTGGTTGCTTGATACATGATACAGTAATGTGTATTTGGCAACCAGTGTAGACCATAAGATTGTTAAAATCTGTATGCTTGATATAATTCTGTAAGTGTGGCAAACAGTGTAGACACTGATCAGACTGCATTAATGTACACTGACCAATTCAATTTGGCAAACAGTGTAGACACTGATCAGACTGCATGGATTTACACTGACCAATTCAATTTGGCAAACAGTGTAGATCCTGATCAGAAGTCCTAAACGATTATATGTAGCACAAAAACATTAGTTTAAATTTGGACTTTTGTTTTTATCCTGATTTAACCCTTTCAACACCACATGCATGTATAGTGGTATTGGCAAAAAGTGTAGATCCAGATGAGCCGGCTCGTGACGAGCCGTCTCATCAGGATCTGCACTTTTTGCAAGTAATTTTTGAGAACAAAAACACCCCCCTCCCTGTTCATGATGTTCATACATGGACTAGTCTGAAAATCATTTTGTCATGATTGGATTGGTTGAAAAATTAAAATATCAAAATCCTTTCCAGTTACTTAGGGGTTAACAGGTTAACCCTTACACCGCTATCTTAATTTTTTGTTTGCTGTTTATTTTCCATTTTTATCATCAAAAACATGCTTTGACAGCACTTTAGAATAAATTACAACATGCTTTGACAGCACTTCAGAATCATTTCCATTGGAAATGATTCTGAAGTGCTGTCAAACCATGTTTTATTGAGAAATAATGCAAGATATAAAAGCAACAGCAGACGACGGGATCAAACCTGTTTGCCCGACCTTACATAACCTTAGCTGTTGATAGGTCGTTAAACACCAATAAACGAAGAACAATAATCATGGTTTTGTCAGATCGTGTCCCCAATTGTAATGACCTAGCTTGTATGCCTTGCAGCCCGGATTTTGAATTATCAGATCAGATCTTTTGGGGTTTAACATCTATAGATGGTTCTCAAAAGTTATTTATCAATACATAGCTTATTTGTATTGCAAGTAAACTTGCTCAAATCAAGATTAATGGCATCCTTTTAATTTGAATGGAAACTTGGCTCAAAATTATTTTAATGGCATCCTTTTAACCCTTTCCCTGATACTAGAAACAACTTTTCACGCCTCTGCAGAAGATGTCTTTTGAAAACATTGTGGGAAAAGGAGAAATTGCTTGTAAATTGTAACAAGCAATTTCTCCTTTTCCCATAATGTTTTCTACTCTATCAGATCATTTAACCATCATTTGACCCAGCATTTGATTCTTTTATTCAGATGTTTTCGATTTGGAAGTCGAAATATCGCAAAACAGGGAAAGGGTTAATTGTATTTATCTTTCATGAAGTGATGTATATATGTGTAAAATAATACAGTGAAACCTGTCTAAACCGGACACCCTGGGGGCCTAAACCGGACACCCTGGGAGGTCCCCAGGGTGTCCGGTTTAGTGAGGTTTTACTGTAAATCAGGCATATGATCATTCTGAGCCATAATTGTTTGCTATGCGATCATGAACAGACATTATCACCCGAGATAAATGACCAAGAAACTAATAAAAAAGACGATCAAAGGTGTTTTCTTGGTGTCCGGTTTACAGAGGTCCCACTGTATTTCTATGTGTTTAAGTATGACCGTCGATCTTGGGTTGCATACAAATTAGTTACATCAGAGTTTACCGAGTCATAAGAAACTTTTTTACGTCAAGTTTCTTAAGAAAATGACTTTAATATATATATTAAAATCAACACAAATGGTTGTCGTTGCACTGTGAATGTCCATTTTATGCAATCATCGAGACAATTCAAATGAGTGGTCACAACATACATCTACATCTTTATTGAGAGATATGAAATTATTTCAAAGTTTTAAAATGTAATTCAATAGTACACCTTCCTTATTTGTGATTTTGAAAACATAAATAGATACAAGTGGACATTATAGGAATGAATGGCCTTATTGTGGAATTTATCGGGGTATAAACTTGGAAAAGTCGCGGGAATACTGGACGAAGCGATAAAAAATGACAATTTACGAGAAAAAAAATCAAGAATTTTTTTTTTTTTTTTTTTTTTTGAAAGTTGTCATTTTTTTAAGGCCTCGTCCAGTATTCCCGCGACTTTTCCAAGTTTATATCCCCGATAAATTCCACAAAAATGCCATTCATTCCTTATAATTCCAGCATTTGAAATAAATTCATCAAGAAAATATGTTTATTTTCCGTTTTCTTAAGAATATTTTAACTGCGCCTCACGGTTACGGAAAATAGTTTGGCGTGGGAGTTTACTGGGATATAAATTTTGGACAGAGACTTGCTACGGGCCAATTAAATGTTAGAGAATTGTATAAATATTTTTGTGCTGGAATTATTAACCCTTACACTGCCGAATTACATGTTGTCATCTGCTGTTTATTTTTTATATGGTTACATGGTTTGACAGCATTTTAGAGTGGAAATGATTCTAAAGTGCTGTCAAACCATGTCTTTATTGAGAAAGAAGGCAAATTATAAAGCATCATCAGACAAAAATTTTCGCGCTCCGCAGTCTAAGGGTTAATATATAAAGTGTTACGCCGTGGCGTAATGGTTCCAAGGGTCGTGGGTTCGAGCCTGACTAGTGGTGTGCGTTGTGTCCTTGAGCAAGACACTGTATCCACACTGCTCCAGTTCACCCAGCTGTAAATGGGTACCGATAATTCGTAGTTGCTCTGTAAATACGAATTACCGGCTTCTCTCAAAAATCTCTACCTCCGTTCTTTCTCCCATTCTTGGGAGACAGCATGCAAGGTCCTAGAGCCAGTGCCACCGTTAAATATAAGCTAAAGAAAGAAAAGAAAATAAACAAAACATAACCACAGTGCCAATGATAATTAGTGGGAATGTTCAGGATATATCCTGAACTCAGGATTTGAGGTTCCTGATAATTGCAGAAGGTAATGTTTCAACATGGGAAGCACACTTTTACGCATTTGTGGGTGCAAAAATATGTTTGATTACCGGTAGCCATTTTTGGAACTGTTCCCACCCCCGAGTGATGAAGCAATCATTTCAGATTGTAATCATGTACAGAACATTGACATAGTCGCAATATTTTTGCCACATGCCGTAGATTACATATTCAGCAATTGGTTAATGTATGTACCAGGCATGACTGCGGGGTATATCTACAATGTATAGATGCTATCAGCACCTGTAGATGACAAACGACAAATTCCTCGGTCACACCTAGAAATCTACATGAATTACCGATTCATTTCATTGAACTGTGAAGATAGTGTATTACTAATGTATTACTAATAACACTTTGTTTCCGATTATTTGTAATATAGGTTTTACTCAATTTACTGCTACGTAGTCTTTAACTGTGAAGATGGGAATATGATAACTTAGTGACATTTTAGATTTGGTGTTGCATTTGTATTACTTGACAACATTGCTTCAACTTACAAATACGCCTCTGAATATTTTAACCCTTACACCACTATCTTAATTTATTGTCGTCTGCTGTTTATTTTCTATGGACATTAGTTAGAAATACAGGAGAAAATAGTAATTATTAGACTGGAGTATTAGACTATGACAATGTACCGTGAAATTGACAATTAATTCAACTATGGTTATATCATGATATCTGTGTATTGATACTTGAGTGATCAATGGACGTTATATAATTCTGTGGATATGTATACAGTTGTATTTATCATTTATTTGTCTGGAACCTTATTTGCTGACAATGTTGGTGAGTTTGAAAATGTATAATACATTAGTACTAACCCAGCATGTATAATACAATAGTACTAACCCAGCATGTATAATACAATAGTACTAACCCAGCATGTATATACAAAATTGTTATAACCCATATAATACATTGTACTAACCCAGCATGTATAATACATTAGTACTAACCCAGCATGTATAATACATTAGTACTAACCCAGCATGTATAATACAATAGTACTAACCCAGCATGTATAATACAATAGTACAAACAGCAGTATAATACAATAGTACTAACCCAGCATGTAATACATATACATGTATAATACAATAGTATAACCCAGCATGTAATACATTAGTACTAACCCAGCTGTATAATACAAAAAAATAGTACAAACCCAGCATGTATAATACAATAGTACTAACCCAGCTGTAATAATAGTACTAACCCGCAGTATAATACAATTGTAATAACCAGCATGTATAATACAATAGTACTAACCCAGCATGTATAATACAATAGTACTAACCCAGCATGTATAATACAATAGTACTAACCCAGCATGTATAATACAATAGTATAACCCGCAGTGTATACTAATAGTAACCCACTGCATGGTATAATACATAGTACTAACCCAGCATGTATAATACAATAGTACTAACCCAGCATGTATAATACATAGTATACCCGTAAATACACTAGTATAATACTTAGTATAACCCACATGTACTAGCAATGTTAATACAATAGTACTAACCCAGCATGCTTCAGATATATAATTGTTCTGGCTGAAAATATTAACCCTTACACCGCTATCTTTTTTGTCGTCTGCTGTTTATTTTCCATTTTTATAATCAGAAACAGGCTTTTACAGCACTTTAGAATAATTTACAACATGCTTTGACAGCACTTCCATTGGAAATGATTCTGAAGTGCTGTCAAAACATGTTTTTATTGAGAAAATAAGGCAAGATATAAAAGCAACAGCAGACGACAATTGTTGTGTGTAGCTGTCTAAGAGTTAACACAAATCTCAGACAGAGGGATGAAGAGGGTGGCGAGAATTTATATCTGTATACTTAACCCTGAGAATGCGGGAAACAAAAATTGTCGTCTGCTGTTGTCATATATTTTGTTTTCTTTCACAACAAAAACATGATTTGACATGATTCTGAAGTGCTGTCAAAGCATGTTGTAAATTATTCTAAAGTGCTGTCAAAGCATGTTTTTGATGATAGAAATGGAAAATAGAAAATAAACAGCAGACGACAAAAACATTAAGATAGCGGTGTAAGGGTTAATACAGTTTTCGGCTCTATTATCTCTGTTGCGAGAAGTCAAATTGGTTTGAAACATATATACGTATTTGTCCTCATCCATATTTTCATTCTATAAGCCCATCATGCAGCCTGTGCTCAATGTGAAGGTCACATGACTTAAAGTTGTGTACAGTTTTTGAGGGATCTATCCATCAGTGTTTCTGATTTCTTATTGTTCTGGGGCCCGTTTCACTAAACTTCCTACGACTAAAATGTTCGTAAGTGCAAATTTAAGATCGTCTGTAAATTTCAATTTATGGATTTACATTTATTGAGCATAGGCTGCATATGCAGCCTATGCTCAATAAATGTAAATCCAATAATTATTTACAAGAAAACATTGTTAATGTGAAACGGCCCCCAGGTGAGTCAATCACATGAAATGAAATGAGTCGACTATTATTTCCAGGTGGCGCTGAATGTGGTAGTGGCGTGTGTGTGAACAACACCACATGTTGCCCCGGCAACGAACAATGCTGTAACGACCTTGACCATTGTTGCGGCGAGCACTGTTGTCGCCATGGCTACACCTGTTGCCATGACAGTGCGACTCCCCAGTGCTGTAAAACAACCGGCAGTTGTTGTGGCAACTCCATCTGTTGCCCTGACAATACATTTTGTTGTCCAAATCGGAATCACTGTTGCCCGGTGGGTTACCGATGTTGTGACGGTAGTGATGGATGTTGTCCGGCCGACGCACATTGCTGCGGTTCGTACTGCTGTAAACACAACACACACTGCTGTCCCCATGGTGACGGTTGCTATAGCGATGGGTTCTACTGTTGTGGCAATGGACTGTCGTGTCCGCTGGGGCTGGCGTGCTGCGGCGACCAGTGTTGTGGAGAGGGGTACCGTTGCTGTGGCAACCAGTGTTGTAAGGAGGACATGGATTGCTGTGGTAACGGATGTTGTCCTGGGTAAGTCACTAGAAACAGGTCTGTGTTATTGAACCGATTACATTCCAAATATGCTTATAGGAAGATGAAGATCTGAAGAAATTTTGTTTTCTATTTTTCTTATTTCTAAATGAATAAAAAGAAATCCAGAAAATATCAATTGTTAATGTACATATTTTTCATGCCCCACCACAATAGTCGAGGGGGCATTTAGTGTTGCGATTGTCCATCCGTCCCGTCCGTCCGGGCAGGTATTCGAGAGTAAGGGGCCAAGAGGCGGAGCCTAACAAAAGAATCCTTTGATTTATTCCGTATGTCCCTTATTCTATTCATAACAAGGGGCCATTTCTATTGTTCTAGAACAATGGAAATGGCCCTTTCCTCCATATTGTTCAGACCTCCGTCCGTCCGTCCGTCAGTACGGATGCACGAGAGGGCACTTGTTGGGTACAAAAGTACCCAACAAATGCTCTCTCGTGTGCTGGGCAAGCTTTTTAGGGATGTTATTGGGTAGGGTTAGGGTTAGTATTGGGTATTTGTTATACAGTAAAAACCCAACAAGTATCCATTCGTGTGAACGTCCGTCCGTCCGTCCGTCCAAGCTTACTAATGGATACATATGTGGCTAGGAGAACAATAGGTTATGTAATATTATATTGTTCCGTGATTTTATGTGGCTAAAAATGGGTTTATGTGGCTACAGAACAATAGGGATGAACAGAGGAAAATGTTAGGGTTAGCCACATAAGTATCCATTTGTAGGAACGTCCGTCCGTCCGTCACCTAGCCTTGTAACTCGTAAAACTTTTAAACCGTACTAGCTACAGACCCAAAACTTGGTGTGTAGAGCTTCCTTATGATTAGTAGATGCGCAGAGTTTATTTAGATTTTTTATTCGACCCCGGATCATGGATTATCTCCCCCTTTTTTGATGTAGATTTCCCAGTTTTGCCTTGCAACGCTTAAAACTGCTCAACCGTACTAGCTACATACCTGAAACTTGGTATGTAACTTCCTTATGATGAGTAGATGCGCAAAGTTTATTTTGATTTTTGATTCAACCCCCAGGTCATGGATTATCTCCCCCTTTTCGACTTAGAATTTTACAATTTTGCATTGTAACTCTCAAAATGTTTAAACTGTAATAAATACAGACCTGAAACTTGGTATGTATCTTCTTTATGATGAGTAGATGTGCAAAGATTTTTTAAAAAAAATTTCACTCCCGGGTCATGGATTATCTCCCCCTTTTTTACTTAGAATTTCACCATTTTGCCTTGTAACTTGTAAAACTTCTTATGTAGCTTCTTAATGGTGTGTAGATGCACAAAGTGAATTTCTATTTTTGCTTTTACACTGAGCCATGGATTATCTCCCCTTTTGGACTTGGAATTATGCCTCGTTTACTATCAAAGCGATATGTGGGGCATCCGTATTCTATGAGCACATTTTCTCTTTTCAGGTTAGTTTCCATAAGATATATGTATCTTCAGCATGAACGTCTTTATAACTGGAAAGTATTTCACATTTATTGAATACAATCCTTATATTTCAGCAAAACAAACCGCCCACCCCTACATAAAACAACAACATATTTCACACCGGCTTGGTCACCAACTACGTTAATGCTGCACAACAACACCCTGCCTAAAACCAGTACCATACCAAATACTATAAATTCAACAACACGACCTACAACACTCACACAAGAATTACCTACACCCGTACCACAGACAAATACAACGCACAAACCAACAAACTTACCAGTAAGAGACACAACAGTAAAATCAACATCACAGACAACAAATGAGTCGGAAGTGACGACACGAAAGGAGACGGAAGTGACATACAGAACTACAAAAGCGAGCCCGTCGTCATCCAAGTTGACAGGAAAACCGACGCACACGTCGACGTCGGATATCTCGAACTGGGGCCTCTTCCTGATGATTCCGGCCGTCGCATTTGTTGTGATTGTCTCTCTTGTTGTAGGTCAGTAGAAACGTAAATTTAGTCAGCACTCCGCATTAACTTGAATACCATATGTTGAACAATACTTCAGTAACCAAGAACCCACTCTTCCAACATTTCCGCACAAGGCCTTTGTCACGGAATTAGTTTCTACTACACGCTAAGTGCCAAAACATTTGAGTGAGTGAGTGAGTGAGTGAATAGGGTTTAACGTCCGCTTTTCTGACATAGAGGTACAAGCCTCAGGCACAGGTGGAAGACTCGGACCTATGACACCAAAAAAATGCCTATTAAAAAAAATGTATAGTATAGTACTGTACGAGACCAAGTGGGTGGGGTAATGGGATTTTTTTTAATAGGCATTTTTTAATAGGCATTTTTTCATAGGTCATAGGTCCGAGTCTTCCACCTGTGGCCTCAGGGAGTCTACACGCAGACGGGTCAACGGGGTCGTGTCCCGTATCCACCTATCCGAGGGGGGTAAATCCCAACTTCAGAACTCGATATTTACAATCAAAATATATATTCAGTCCTGAAATTAGAACAACCTGATATGGTGCCAGGCCCTCGCCACACCAGCATCATTTATCCCATCCCCTAAAAGTAATAGGATTAGCGCTAATCTTACTTTTATATATGGGGCATAGCCTGACTCAACTCTCACATACAAGAAAGCCAAAAATGTACATGAGGGCCAAATCCGGTATAGTGGGTTCCGGTAAGTATGAACCCAATCGTTAAGCCAGTTTAGTCGCCTTTTACGACAAGCAATCCAAAACGTTTGAAGAGTGGGTTCTTGGTTACCGAAGTATTGTAAATTTAGCCACCATTAGACAACTGGGCCCAGCTCTGCTCTCCAAACCACCACCACCCCCTTCCACACCCCCACCCCGTTGTCATATCACTGATGTCATATTCTGTAAATTAATGAAGCTTGTGCAAAAAATCAATTCCGCATAAGCTCTGAATTTTGTGTCACTTTTTGACACCATTTACAGGCATTTCACACATTAGGTCCTGGCTGGACTGTTCAATGATATTGCCCTCTAGTTAGGATATGTAGGTATACTTGGAAATGACCATATACCTTGGTATATGATGTTTACTTTGTGAACCATTTAATCCATTACAGTTGCCATATTTTCTATTCTATTTTTTTGTCTAGCCCGCTTGCGGAAAGCGAGACATAGTGGTCACAATGACGTTTGGGTGTCCGTCCGTGCGTCCGTCCGAAATCTGCATTAAAGTTTTTAAATACAATATATCTGCAGTACTAAGTCACATTGACTTGAAACTTCATATGCTTATTAATCATCATCCATATATTCATGCTGTGTCCCACTCATGCGTCCCCTGTGCCCAAGGTCAAGGTAAAATGACTTAGAAGTTTGCATTAAAGTTTCTGTCAAAATTGGCATTAAAGTTTTCACATACATACTATCTCTGTAACCGTAATACGGATTTGCTTGAAACTTTGTATGCTGATTGGTCATCATCCATATCTTCATTCTGTGTCTCACTCATGTGGCCCCTGTGCCACAAGATCAAGGTCAAATGACTTAGAAGTTTGCGTTAACGTTTCTGTCAAAATTTGCGCTAAAGTTTTCACGTACCTACTATCTCTGTAGCCGTAAGTCGGATTTGCTTAAAACTTTGTATGCTTATTGGTCATCATCCATATATTCATTCTGTGTCCCACTCATGCGGCCCCTGTGCCCCAAGGTCAAGGCCAAATGACTTAGAAGTTTGCATTATTATAAAATCTGCGTTAAAGTTTTTACATACCTTATACCTCCACAATTGTTACTCCAATTTACTTCCAACTTCCAATACTTCCTTTTCATCATCCATATTTTCATTCTATAGCGTGCCCATGTGGTCCACATGCCCAAGTTCAAGGTCAAATGACTTTGAAATTTGTGTTAAAGTTTTTACATACCTTATATCTCCACAACATTTACTCCGATTTACTTCAAACTTCAAATACTTCCTTATATGATCCATATTTTCATTCTATAGCCCATCCATGTGGCCCACATGCCCAAGATCAAGGTCAAATGACTAAAGTTTGCGTTAAAGCTTTTACATACCTTATATCTCCACAACCCTTAATTCAAACTTCAAATAAATACACTCTGAGATCATCAAATGCCTCGGCGGGCTCGACATGGGGGCCACGACCATCTGGTCTTATTCAGCTATGATCGTCGTATATGTTGTGACCACTCATTTGAATGGTCATATACGTCTGATAAGAAATGAAAAAAATATTAAGTTTGCTTGTTTGTTTGTTGGGGTTTAAAGGCCTATCAACAGCTAACGTCATTTAAGGCCAGGTCAATGGGTTTAGTACTAAATCCCATATATTACCTGTACAAGTACATGTACAAATGGGGGGGGGGATCCCAAAATCAGAACTAAATATTTACAATAATAAAAAAACTATATACATGTATTCAGCCCTGAAATCAGAATAATGCAGAATCACTTGGCCCCTCCCAAAAGCAGTAGGAACAGTAATAATATTACTACTTTTATAATTGGCAATAACCCAATTCAACTCCCAGGTAACAAAAGAGCCAAAGATAAAAGTAGGAAGCCCTACCATTAATTTACGCTGTCGCGTTCGGAAGACCAACCACCCACGAAAATATTAAGACTCCTATCAATGCATTAGGTATTTCATGAATGGTATCCAATGCTACTACATGTACGAACATATTACAGTCACAAAGTATTGTTCTGCAAATCAGTCACTAACCCTTAGACCACTATCTTATTTTTGTTGTTGTTTGCTGTTTATTTTCTATTTTCCATTTTGATCATCAAAAACATGCTTTGACAGCACTTTAGAATAATTTACAACATACTTTGACAGCAAGTGCTGTCAAACCATGTCTTTGTTGAGAAATAAGGAAAGATATAAAAGCAACAGCAGACGGTAATTGTGGGTTAACATCAGATCATGCATTTATAATGCGATCTCATATTTGTGCAGGTTTATATAACCCTTATAATGCTTAGTTAAAATTTGTCGTCTGCTGTTTAGTGTCCATTTTTCTCATCAAAACCATGTTTTGACAACACTTTAGAATCATTTCCAATGGAAATGGTTCTAAAGTGTTGTCAAACCATGTTTTCATTGAGAAAAAAGACAAAACATAAATCGACAGCAGACGATAATTTATGTTTCCCGCCTTCTAAGGGTTGATAGATACCTATTTATTTTTTTGCCCAGGTTACTATATCCGTCACAAACACACAAAGGCAGAAACTCGGGAGACGATTCTACCAATGAAGATGAAGACGACTGTGGACAAAATACACCAGAAAGTCAACCGCCTGATCCACAAAATCACAGACTTCACTTGAATAGTGATGCGCCACAAGAACATAGCACATGCCTTTGTATGCCAAGAGAAATAAAGGTCGCAACATTATGCCACTAAATACATGTACTTATAAACACATAATGACTTTATCAATGGGTAACTTACAATCAGCACCCACAGGTTGAAGTAACGTACCAAGGTCTATAAATACATTAAATATACCTAAAAGTATCAATCCCTGTTAGAACACAATATTGTGTAACAGGGAGCAAACCATTTTTTTTTCAACTGATTTTTTCCCACTTATTGATACTTTTAGGTATATTTAACTCTTTGCATGCTGGGAAACTTGTGGTCTATAAATATTTCAAAACTAGCGGACAAAAATTCATCATATTTGCTTTTATTTCTCCTTGTAAATATCATGAACATGTCTTGGAATTTCATTAGAATGGAGTCCTGAGGACTCAATTCTAATGAAATTCCAAAACATATTTACAGAGAGAAATAAAACATAGTCCTAATTTGTTTAGCGGATATTTTTCGCCGCTAGCATGCAGAGTTAATGTATTTTTAGACCTTGATCCATTACTTCAACCTGTGTGAGCACCATGTTTACAGTATTTCTGTTAAAAAAGAACTTGCATTAAATTTTACACATCAGCTAATATACGTCTGTAAATTGTATGAGGCGCTAAATGGTGAGGTTCAGGAAGCAGTATGTTCAAGTCACAGAGACGTACACTAATAATCATATGCTCTTGTTTATATATGCTTTACAGATCAAGAATGGGTTAGTCTGTTTGTTTGTTTGTTTGAACTGAACAGAACTGAATATTTACAATAAAAGAACTATATATTCAGCCCTGAAATCAGAATAATCCTGTCCCAAAAGCATTAGGATCAGTAATAATCTTACTACTTTTAAAATGGGCAATAACCCAATTCAGGTTACAAAAGAGCCAAAGATAACCTGGGGCCAAACCAGGGACATCGTGATTACTATAAGGAAGAACCCCTACCGTTAATTTACGCCATCACGTTCACCCGACCAACCACCCACCAATGGGTTAGTCTGTAATATCTATACAGAATATTACAATTTATGTAAAATTTAACCCTTACTACACTGAATTAAATTTTGTCGTCTGCCGGAAATGTTTTATTTTCAATATTTCTTGACAAAAACTTGTTTTGACAGCACATGAGAATCGTCTCCTGTCATGTGCTGTCAAAACCGTTTTTTTTTTGTGAAGAATTAAGGCAAAAATGAAAAATAGCAGACGACAATTTCCGTCTCGAGCATGGCGAGGGTTAATTTAACTAAATGATGCAAATATATGGGTTACCCTCAGGTCTGTAAGGCATTGACCTAAATATGTACAAGTGACAGTTGACCCAATTGTTGCCATTGAAATTGTCGTCTGCTGTTGATTTATAGTTTCAATATTTCTTGACAAAAACTTGTTTTGACAGCACATGAGAATAGTCTCGACGATTCTCATGTGCTGTCAAAGCCGTTTTTTTGTTAAGAATTAAGGCAAAAATGAAAAACAGCAGACGTCAATTTTCGTCTCCAGCATAGTGAGGGTTAATTTACCTAACTGATGCAAATATATGGGTTACCCTCAGGTCTAAAGCATTGACCTAAATCTGTACAAGTGAAAGTTGACCCAATTGTTGCCATTAAAATTGTTGTCTGCTGTTGATTTATATTTTCTATTCTTTCTAAATAAAAACATAGTAATTTCGGCCTTGCAAAATCGATTTTTTGAAAATTATCGTATACAGTGGAACCTCTCTAAACCGAACACCAAGATAACGTCTGTGATCTTATTTTTGATGTGTTTCTGTGTCATTTATCTCACATGATACTGTATTCATGATCGAACAGCATCCGACTACATATCAGCAAGGTAAAGTGCCTGAGTTACAGTGGAACATGTCTAAACCGGACACCTCACAGGGTATCCGGGTTTAGAGAGGTTTAAACACTGTACAAGGGTTAAGTTTGGTGCTATTTTAAATCAGAATTCTAGTTGCGTAGTATTACACTGAATATTACAAACATGGTGAAGAGAAAGAATCAAGCGCCAACATACTTAGCCAATGGATGTCCTGTTTGTTTGTTTGTTGGGGTTTAACGGCCTATCAACAGCTAAGGTCATTTAAGGCCGGGTCAATGGGTTTAGTACTAACTCCCATATATTACCTGTACACATACATGTACATGTTCAAGTACATGTACAAATGGGGGGAAAATCCCAAAATCAGAACTGAATATTTACAATATAATATACAAAACTATATATTCAGCCCTGAAATCAGAATAATCCTGAGCTGATGCCAGGTCCTCGCCACACCAGAATCACTTGGCCCCTCCCAAAAGCAGTAGGATCAGTAATAATCTTACTACTTTTATAATGGGCAACAACCCAATGCAACTCCCAGGTAACAAAAGAGCCAAAGATAAAAAGGTACCTGAGGGCCAAACCAGGCAAATCGTGATTTCTATAAGGAGGCACCCCCACCGATAATTTATGCCGTCTCTTTCGCCCGACCACCACCCACCAATGGATGTCCTGGGATTCATGAGTAACTTCCCTTATAACAACAGTTATTATGACCCAACTCTCCATACAAGTTAATATTAATTCTCTGGATATCGAATCATCTGGGAAATAGTTTCACGTGCCTGGGCAATAGTCAAAACTATTTTCACCCCTAAAATCAGGATTTTTATCGAAGATTACGTCATAAAACACAATCTACAGTCGAACCTGTGCTAAAGACCACCTCCGAATAGCAATCACCTGCCATAAAGGCCACAATTTTGTTGTCCCAATGGCACAATTACTATATCAATGACCATGTGAATAATGACCACCTGTGAACAAAGGGCAGATTTTTTACTTCCCATGGCTTGCCTTTATTCACAAGTTTGAAGTATATCGATAAGTCAAAGTGCCCCACCCCAAAATCACGTTCATTGTAGCACATACAGTACATTGCAAGTTGGGTAATAAAACAGTTATTTCATGGTCATTCAGGGAGCAGTCAAAACATCTTGCCCCTCGGTGCTATGGACGACCCGATGCACTATTGCCCTCGGCCTCAGGGCAATAGTGCCTCGGGTCGTCCACAGCCCCTGGGGGCAATAGTTTTGACTGTTCCCCGAATGACCATGAAATAACTGTATACTGTTACAATTGTTACAAGGGAAGTTACCCATTGGGGAACTTCCCTTGTGACAATTGTAACTTGGTAACCTTACAGTAACGCTGGTCTATGATCGACAAATACAAACAATGGTTAAATCAGTAAACAGTTTATTATCAACAAATATGCCCGACAGTTTAGGCAAAAATTCCGTACTACACCTTTTTATAACATGGCTGTGGCTGGAGAAATTGGCTAATGGCATTTGTGTCAAGTGTAGTTGCGAACAGTAACTCTTGCAATCTACTCCTGTACCGTCCAAAGACGGTATGGGAGTATATTGCAAGAGTTACTGTTCGCAACTAACCCAGCTCAGTATACAACCACTGTGCAAGTGACGTTTTCCCAGCAATGTCCCCAACATGTATCGATTTGTGATTCATGTACCATGGAAAAGGGGCCCAAAGCCGGAGATTTTATTTGATTTAATGGTGTTTAATGGCCTGTCAACAGCTACGGTCATTAAAGCCGGGCCAACGGGTTCGATCCGTGGAAAATCAGAATGGAATATTTACATCGAAGTAAATATATATTCAGCCCAGAAATTAAAATAACCCGACCTGGTGTCAGGTCCTCACCACACCAGAGTCACTTAGCCCCACTCCCCAAAGGTAATATGATTAGTACTAATCTTATAACTTTTATAATTGGTATAACCGGATTCAACTCTCACGTACCAAAAATGTACCTGAGGGTCAAACCAGGGATATCGGGATTCCGTTAAGGATGAAACCCAGTGTTAAATGTACCCTTCACATGCTCGCAACAAACCACCAAAGTCGGAGAGTGTCCCCTGGTATCCAAGACCTAGCTAGGCACAAAATTGCAGCCACACAGTCTGATCAGGGATTACACTAGTTACCCACCAGTCAGTGATACATTGTCAATTTAGCCCTTTCAACACCACTGGCCTGTACAGTGGTATTGGCAAATAGTGTAGATCCAGATGAGCTGGCTCGTGACGAGCCATCTCATCAGGATCTGCACTTTTTGCAAGTAATTCTCATATTTTGGAGAGCAAAAACACCCCCTTTTCATCATGTTCATAAATGGACTCGTCTGAAAATCATTTTGTGACGATTGTTTGTTTGTTTATTGGTGTTTAACGGCCTATCAACAGCTAAGGTCATGTAAGGCCGGGCAAACGGGTTCGAACCCATTTTAACCTGCTGCATTGGGGGGAAAATCCCAAAATCAGAACAGAATATTTACATCGAGAACAATATATTCAGCCCTGAAATTAGAATAACCTGACCTGGTGGCAGGTCCATACCACACCAAAGTCACTTGGCCCCTTCCCCTAAAATATGATTACGAATAATCGTAATACTCACATAAGGGGTATAACCAGATTCAACTGTCACATACAAAATGCCAAAGACGTATGTGAGGGCCAAACCAGGTCTCCAGTCGGGATTCCGGTAAGACTGAACCCCGATCGTTAAATTACCCATCACATGCTCCCACCCCACTTTGTGACGATTGGGTTGGTTGCAAAATTAACATATCAAAATCCATTCCTGTAACTTAGGGGTGAAAGGGTTAATCAATCCAGATCCTGCTAGCAGCCTCCTGCAGCCTGATAATGATCAATATTAGCACATCTGGAACTTGATTGATTACACATGCCATAAAGCCCCATTTCTCCAGAAGCTAAACTGACCACAACTGGCATAAGCCCCATTTCTCCAGAAGCTAAACTGGCCACAACTGGCATAAGCCCCATTTCTCCAGAAGATAAACTGGACCACAGCTGGCATAAGCCCCATTTCTCCAGTCACAGCCAAATATGTGTACAGCACTATTGTACTACAATGGTATTCAATGCCCGCCAATATCCCTTATGATTATTATGAAACATTCCGAGCATGTTGTTGAAATTTGTACTCGAAATCAAGCAGTTTGATTGGACAAGACTGAGCACAGCTCAGTCTCAACAATATGCATGAAAATATTCATAGTCAGAAAGCATGGGCACATGTATGTAAATCTTATTTGACTTTATTTCCCACAACTGGCATCGTTACAGAACACATGTACATGTATATTGGTTAAATGCTTCCCGTCTAATCATTTAACCCTTTCAACACGACTGACCTCTTTTGTGATGTTTACAAACAGTTTTGATATAGATGAGCGGGCTCGCTCATAACAATTGATTTGATTTATAGGTGTTTAACGGCCTATCAACAGCTAAGGTCATGTAAGGCCGGACCAGCATCGAGAAAAAATATATTCAGCCCTGAAATTAGAATAACCTGACCTGGTGCCAGGTCTATACCGCACCATAGTCACTTGGCCTCTTCCCCTAAAATAGCATTACGAATAATCGTAATATTCACATAAGGGGTATATAATATTCACATAAGGGGTATAACCAGATTTAACCATCACATTCAAGAATGCCAACGACGTACGTGAGGGTCAAACCAGGTCTCTGGTCGGGATTCCGGTATGGATGAATCATAGCTAGCCGTCTCATCAGAATTTTCATATTTTTTAGAATCTTTTTTTTTATTAAATGGACTAACCCTTAGACCGCTACTCACAACAATTGTCGTCTGATGTTGCTTTTATATCTTGCCTTATTTCTCAATAAAAACATGGTTTGACAGCACTTCTGAATCATTTCCAATGGAAATGATTCTGAAGTGCTGTCAAAGCAGGTTGTAAATTATTCTAAAGTGCTGTAAAAGCATGTTTTTGATGATAAAAATGGAAAATAGAAAATAAACAGCAGACAGAAAAATTAAGATAGCGGTCTAAGGGCTAAACCTGAAAATCATTTTGTGGCGATTGGATTGGCCGGAAAATTAACATATCACAGTCCATTCCAGTTACATGGGGGGTGAAAGGGTTAATCAACCACAGAGCATCAGGTATCCCCCAGATGGAGGCCGGACACATTTGGTTTGTACATGGGGAAGAATAATCTCTACAGCTTTTGCCCATGTGTCTGTAAACAGAATAGTCGCCTTGTAGCAAGTTGTACATTTAGTTTAATGGTGTTTAACGGCCGGCCTGGGCCCGGCTGCTCAAAACCTCTGTTAGCTTAACAGACTGTTAAATCCTTAGCAATGCTAAGGATTTAACAGTCTGTTAAGCTAACAGAAGCTTTGAGCAACCAGGCCCTGTCTGTTGACAGACCGTTAAGCACCATGAAATTCAATGTGCAATGTGAGAATTCTGTTAATAGACAGATGAATATCGCATGATTCTAACTCCCCATAACATCAGCAAAGGTCGGGCATGACTGCCAGACAACAATGGATTTATCGGACCCAGTTTCACACTGTAGAACCGCCACTACAAAAGAGGCTCATCAAATAAATGACAATTTCATCTCCTGACCAGCCGGCACATTCTTGCAGATTGATACAGATAAATAAGTTTAATGTATGAATATTGATTGATTCAGTGGGGTTTTACGTTCGTTCAACAGCAAGGTCATATACAGAAGGGAATGCACCTGTTCGGGGGTACATGTAGTACCATACCTTCAGCATGGAAATTACAATAAAGTGAGTGAGTGAGTGAATAGGGTTTAACGTCCGCTTTTCTGACATAGAGGTACAAGCCTCAGGGAGTCTACACGCAGACGGGTCAACGGGGTCGTGTCCCGTATCCACCTGTCCGAGGGGGGTAAATCCCAACTTCAGAACTCAATATTTACAATCAAAATATATATTCAGTCCTGAAATTAGAACAACCTGATCTGGTGCCAGGCCCTCGCCACACCAGCATCATTTATCCCATCCCCTAAAAGTAATAGGATTAGCGCTAATCTTACTTTTATATATGGGGCATAGCCCGACTCAACTCTCACATACAAGAAAGCCAAAAATGTACATGAGGGCCAAATCCGGTATAGTGGGTTCCGGAAAGTATGAACCCAATCGTTAAGCCAGTTTAGTCGCCTTTTACGACAAGCAATGGCTACTGCAGCACTATTCTCAGGATCAGTTGATCCCGCCCTGGTGCCTGCACGGGGCAAATTACAATAAAAACATTCAGCAGTGAAATATAGTATCCTGATCTGGTGTCAGGCAATTTTGTTTCTTTGTTGGGATTTAACGGCCTATCAACAGCTAAGGTCATTTATGGCCGAGTCAATGGGTTTAGTACTAAATCCCATATATTACCTGTACAAGTACATGTTCAAGTACATGTACAAATGGGGGGAAAATCAAAAAATCAGTACATGTACCAGAATCACTTGGGCCCCTCCTAAAAGCAGTCGGATCAGTAATAATTTTACTACTTTTATAATGGGCAATAACCCAATTCAACCAGGAAAATTGTGATTCCTACAATGTATAAGGAGAAACCCCACCGTTAATTTACGGCGTCGCGTTCGCCCGACCAACCACCCACTGGTGTCGGGGAATATGTACTACACGAGATCTCTTGGCCTACTAACAAATTAATTTTTAACCCATTCCTTTTGGTATACATCTTTACGGGTATGAAAATTATTAAATATTTTAATTTTATTTTTTTTATTTCTCGATGAAAGTATATGTTGTGACCAATCATTTGAACCGTCTCGACGAGACGGTTCAAATGATGGTCGCGACATATACTTCTGAGCGCATAGAAGGATAATATTTAGGATTTCCGTAAACATAATGGCGTATCCTCAGTATGAAAAGGGTTAAGGGTGCATTCATCGTTAAGGTAAGCATACCCTCCTTTCCTCCGAGTAAAGGCATGATCAGGCGCTGGCCACAAGCCCGATAAGCCACAATAGCACCTCTGTAACCTATTTCACCAACATTGCAAAGTCTACTTTTCTAGAAAAGTATACTTTGAGGGAGTAATCATTTATTTTTCCTGAAATGCATTATTTCATATAGAAGTAACAACTGCATATATTCGATGATTAAAAGTATGCAGAATTATTATACTGAATTTATTACATTATCACAGCCAAATTGGCTATGTAATAAATTCAGTATAATAAAATTAATAAATTTATCATAAAATTGAAAATTTCTCCCTCAAAGTATACTTTGCTAGAAAAGTATACTTTGCAATGTTGGTGAAATAGGCTACAGGTGCTGGCCACAAGCCTGATAAGCCACCTTTTTTGCCAATAGCACCTCTGGTATTACCCGGTATGTGAAAGAAACAACAACAAATATACAGGCAAAACATGGCAGACAATGTAACAATAGCCCGCAGTTTGTAACATCTCTTGTCCCTTGGGCACTTCAATTCTGTCCAGGGGCCGTTTCACTAAACTTCTTACGACTAAAATGTTCGTAAGTGCAAATTTATGATAGTCTGTAAATATCACATTAACAATGTTTTCTTGTAAACAATTATTGGATTTACATTTATTGAGCATAGGCTGCATATGCAGCCTATGCTCAATAAATGTAAATCCATCAATTGAAATTTCCAGACAATCCTAAATTTGCACTTACGAACATTTTAGTCGTACGAAGTTTAGTGAAACAGGCCCAAGGACCAAAACAGCTGCATGTCATGATTTAAAGTACTATACTGCGACCTGTTTCGTAAAACTTTGTACGACAAAAAAAAATATGTACACATTTTTTTATTAATTTGCTTCTCACATGCCCACTCAGTAGGCACAAACTGTTTTTACAGGAATTAAATAAGTGTATAATTGTGTCATTATTCAACCAGTTCTAAAAATTACATACATGTATAATCATTTAGTTTTGTTTGTTTATTTATTGGCGTTTAATGGCCTATCAACAGCTAAGGTCATGTAAGGCCGGGCAAACGGGTTCAATCCCATTTTAACCTGCTGCATTGGGTGGAAAATCCCAAAATCAGAACGGAATTCCGCCCTGAAATTAGAATAACCCGACCTGGTGCCAGGTCCATGCCACACTAGTCACTTGGTAAAAATCATTTAGTAATATTTATTTTACTGATAGTGACGTGCATTGGTATCCGGCTATTTTCATATGCAAATGAGGCATGGTATTTTTTAATTATTTATACCAATTACATGCATCACCTGAAAAATAATATTTTCGAAAGATTATGAAGTATGATAATTGCACATCAAAAATTAAATTCAGAGTATAAATAGTAATGCCCGATATCATTTGAAGGAAACACAGTTATCGCCCCTGATATCAATGTGGAAAATTACGTCTGATATAAAATGTATAATAATGCCAATCAATACATGGGGTAATGGTGAATGAATGTTTAGTTTGCCAGAAAATGTCTCAGATGATGTCTCTGATATAAAGAACATGTTGTGCCTATTGAGTGGGCATGTACCTTTAAGCCTTAGAATGCGGGAAACCTAATTTGTTGAAACTTGTTGTCTGCTGTTGTTTAATATCTTATCTTTATTCTCTATAAAAACATAGTTTGGTAGCACATGAGAATCATTTCCATTGAAAATGATTCCGATGTGCTGTCAAAACTATGTTTTTCTTGATAAAAATGGAAGGAATAAAGCGGACAGATTTAATTCAGCATTGTACAGGTTAACAAATTCTACCATTTTCTACCTACGTGCACACATCATTATATATGAACACATCCACGAAAGATATGTTGATATCGACGGTAAGGGCAAATGTTTTTCTAATTTTCAACTTTTGCACTTACCAAACTTCCGAGTCATACGAAGTTTAGCGAAATGGACCACTGGTATGTGACATAGCTGTGATTGGAGAAATGGAGCTTATGGGTTTTGCAAGCAGTGTAGATCCAGATCAGCCTGTGCATTCGCACAGTCTGATCAGGATCTGCACTGTTCGCCATTCCATCAATAGAATACCCATCATGCTTCTATCAGACTACAGGAGTGTGCTATTTGATCAGGATCTACGCTGGTCACAAATACCATAAGACCCATTTCTCCAATTACAGCCACAATTGTCCATCACTTGGGAACAGACACTCAAATGGGTATTCAGGAGAGAAAATCTACCATACAACATTAACCCTTAGACCGCTACACACAACAATCTGGACTTATAATAAAAACATGGTTTGACAGCACTTCAGAATCATTTCCAATGGAAATGATTCTAAAGTGCTGTAAAACCATGTTGTAAATTATTCTAAAGTGCTGACAAAGCATGTTCAAAATTATGATTGCGGTCTAAGGGTTAAACAAGAGGCCCAAATGGGCCTGTATGGCTCACCTGATCTACGGACCATAACTGAGAAGTATGGGCAGTATCGGCCAAGCGGTTCACAAGATGTTTGAAATCTATAATAAAAGGATGTCCTTTTGGTGGCCATCTTGGATGGTGCAATCATCCAATTTAAAAAAAAATGCTCCAGAGTGATCGTCTCGTCGATACCTTCAATTTGATATATAACATGACGATAGTTGGTCAAAAGTGAAATTTGAACCCCAAGGGCCCTGCCCATTTTTGATCGCGGGGTCATCATTTAAACAAATCTGAAAGAGCAATGACCATCGATCATTCCTACCAAGTTTCGTCAAAATCAAACTGGCGGTTCGTGAGAAGATTAAGAATTTGACCTAATTTTCTATGGTGGTCATCTTGGATTTTTTGACGACCTCCCTTTTAACAAATATGAAAAGGCTTCACCCATGGACCATAACTGTGAAGTTTGACCAGCAACGGCCAAGCGGTTCATGAGAAGAAGACGTTTGAAATCTATAACAAGAAACGAGGCAAAGCCACGAAGGCCAGGTTTTTTCCAAGCATAGACACTTGGATAACAGAATTATACCCACTTTTTGTAGACTAGATGGCCGTGGCCTGCATGTCACGCCTTGGGGCGGGGCATGGACACTAAAAAAATAGAAATAGTAGATGGAAAAACTTTAACCGGACACACAGACGTACGGACGGAAGGACGGACGTATGCCAAAATGCCGACGATATCGTTAATGTTGAAAATGGCTAAGTCAATTACGTAGAAGTAATAGGTGAAGGTAAAAAAATGGTCACATGTTGGATAGTTGTATGTGGTAGGCAACCCTTGGTTATGAAGCTGTGAAAGTTTGGTGGTCCTAGGTGGTACAGTACCAAAGAAATGGACTTAAACACGAAAACTTAACATTGTAAACGCGAAAACTTAACATTGAAAAGTCGACCACGCGGAAAAAATGGGTCAAGTTAAAAACAAGAAACGAGGCAAAGCCACGAAGACCAGGTTTTTTCCAAGCATAAACACTTGGATAACATAATTATACCCACTTTTTGTAGACTAGATGGCCGTGGCCTGCATGTCGCGCCTTGGGGCGAGGCATGGACACTAAAAAAATAGATATAGTAGATGGAAAAACTTTAACCAAAAAACTTTAACCGGACACACGGACGAACGGACGGACGTATGCCAAAATACCGACGATATCGCGCTTTCCGCAAGCAGGTGTGACAATGATGATAAACACCCATGTGAAGTATCAAGGTATTGGGTGAAGCAGTTGCAAAGATATAGTACACGAAAAAACTTTAACAAAAAATTAACAAAGTAATTTGACCTTGACATTGGGCACAGGATCGCGCTTTCCGCAAGCAGGTGCGACAATGATGATAAACACCCATGTGAAGTATCAAGGTATTGGGTGAAGCAGTTGCAGAGATATAGTAAACGAAAAAACTTTAACAAAAAATTCAAAGTAATTTGACCTTGACATTGGGCACAGGATCGCGCTTTCCGCAAGCAGGTGCGACAATGATGATAAACACCCATGTGAAGTATCAAGGTATTGGGTGAAGCAGTTGCAGAGATATAGTACACGAAAAAAAACTTTAACAAAAAAATTCAAAGTAATTTGACCTTGACATTGGGCACAGGATCGCGCTTTCCGCAAGCAGGTGCGACAATGATGATAAACACCCATGTGAAGTATCAAGGTATTGGGTGAAGCAGTTGCAGAGATATAGTACACAAAAAAACTTTAACAAAAAAATTCAAAGTAATTTGACCTTGACATTGGGCACAGGATCGCGCTTTCCGCAAGCAGGTGCGACAATGATGATAAACACCCATGTGAAGTATCAAGGTATTGGGTGAAGCAGTTGCAGAGATATAGTACACGGAAAAAACTTTAACAAATAAATTCAAAGTAATTTGACCTTGACATTGGCACAGGGGCCGCACGGTTGGGGTTAGAATGAAAATATGGACGATGATAACACCCATGTGAAGTTTCAAGGTAATGGGCGAAGCAGTTGCAGAGATATAGTATAACGAAAAAGTTTTAACCAAAAAATTTAACCAGACGTACGTTAAAAAGTTAACGTTGAAAATGGCTAAGTCAATTACGTAGAAATAATAGGTGAAGGTAAAAAAATGGTCACATGTTGGATAGTTGTATGTGGTAGGCACCCCTTGGTTATGAAGCTGTGAAAGTTTGGTGATCCTAGGTGGTACAGTACCAAAGAAATGGACTTAAACACGAAAACTTAACATTGTAAACGCGAAAATTTAACATTGAAAATGGCTAAGTCGACTGCACGGGGAAAAAATGGGTCAAGTTAAAAAAAAAGTAACATGTTGGATAGTGATATGTGGTGGGCACCCCTTGATTATGAAGCTGTGAAAGTTTGGTGGTCCTAGGTGGTACAGTAACAAAGAAATGGACTCAAACTTAACATTGATTGTGGACGCCGCCCGCCGCCCGCCGCCCGCCGCCCGCCCGGCTTTCACCAATCCAATAGCCTGGATTTTTTTTTAAAAAACCTGGCTAAAAAAGTAACATGTTGGATAGTGATATGTGGTGGGCACCCCTTGATTATGAAGCTGTGAAAGTTTGGTGGTCCTAGGTGGTCCAGTACCAAAGAAATGGACTCAAACACGAAAACTTAACATTGATTGTGGACGCCGCCCGCCCGCCCGCCCGGCTTTCGCCAATCCAATAGCCTGGTTTTTTTCTTCAAAAAACCTGGCTAATAAAAGGATGACCTTTCGGCGGCCATCTTGGATGAAAAAATGCTCCAGAGTGATCATTTCCTCGATACCTTTGATTTGATATAAACATAGTAAATGGTTGGTGAATAAAAAAAACGAAGAACAATTGTCGACAGTTCAACAGACCAACATTATTACACATGGATGTAACAATATGTGGTTTTCACATGGCTTATACAGTAGAACCCGTCTAAACCGGATACCCTGGTGACCCCATTGTGTTTAATTTAGATGGGTTTCACTGTCATTGTCGTATCTTTTCATGATTGTAAATGACAAAAACTGTTCACGGAGTGCTTAATTACGGTGGAACCTCTGTAACCCGGACACCCTGGGAGGTCCCCAGGGTGTCCAGTTTAGAGAGGTTCCACTGTTTCACGGTGTATGATCACACGTGGTTACAAGAATAACAACAAGTACTGACACTTCCAGAAGCCCTCCGATTTCAAAGTACCTATGTATTATTTTATTTTGTCCTTATTATGTAACGGATTTTTATGAAATATGGCGCATCAAAAACGTCTAGCTAAGCTGCATTTCGGTCTCGGTTCTGTAGCTCAAACTTATGTCGCTTTGCGAATAATCGATTTCCGTGTCACGGAAATCGATTCTTCGCAAAAACGACACAAGTATGTGCCAAACTCCTGGGACAACCAATTGCAGCTCATGAAGACGCGTTTGCTGCACCATATTTCATCAAAATCAGTACTTACATACTTTGGAGTGGGCGTGCTTTCAACACTTTCAGCCATTGTTGTTGTAACCACGTGATCATGCACCTTGTGTATAGGGTGCTCGACAACATGGCGACCAGCATAGACACTGTACACACATACACACAGTCTGATCAAGGTCTACTCTAGTATGCAAGTCATTTGCTTAACCCTTACAATGCTGAATTCAATTTTGCCGTCTGCCGTTTCATTATTATTTTCCATTTTTCTCATCCAAGACGATTTTTACTACACATTAGAATCATTTCCCACAGAAAAGTGCTGTTAAACCATGTTTTTATTGAAAAATACAAAATATAAAACATCATCTGGGCCCGGTTGTTCAAAACACCAGTTAGCTTAACGGACTGTTAAATCCTTAACGGACTGTTAAATCCTTAACTGAATGGTTAAAATCTCTGTTAAAACAGAGATTTTAACCATTCAGTTAAGGATTTAACAGTCCGTTAAGCTAACGGATGTTTTGAACAACCGGGCCCCGTTTACCACATTCTAGGGGTTAACTCATTTCAGGTGGAGTACAGTTTCACATGAATCAAAATTTACCATCATTTCGTTTCTTCTATTTGCTTTGTTTCTCAATGAAAGTATATTATGTAGCCACTCATTTGAACAACCTCAGTATGGCGTTTTCAAATGAGTGGTAACAACAAACACGTTAGATAGCTAGACGTGCCACAACTATCATAAGGCCCATAGTAAAAAAAAAAAGACACATTAGATCACGAATGTGTGCAAGTGCAGGATTAGTATTCACACTGGTCTGTAGGGTCGTCCCTCAGGTCCATTATATCAGTGGGTGGTACAACATCAACACGAGACTGACCAGCAGTCGTGCTACATTCAAGACAACAGTAATATATACACTACAGCTACAACCTGCGATGGGATTCTAACAAATAACTATTAACCCATTACATGCGGAAAACACCTTTACGGGTATGAATTTTTTAAATATTTTATTTTTGTTATTTCTCAATGAAAGTATATGTTGAGACAGTTCACATGGTGGTCGCGACATATACATATTAAGAAATTATTTATGGCATACCCTCAGCAAGAAATGGGTTAAACAGGAAATGGACAGAAGCGTCGTCTTGTAAACTTTACTTGTATCATCAGTAAACACACAACGATACTTATTAATATAATATTACTGTAGGCAAGCGTATGGAATTATTAACTGAATGGGGCTTACCATTGGCATAGTGTAAGACCCTTGTGGGGACATTTTCAAGGGGAATTTGTATTAGGTCACAAACAGACAGGTTTTGATGAGTGAGGAAACAGTAGTTTAGAATTAGTTCTCAAATTTTCTGGTACCCCTCCCCCACCCCCACCCCCCTCCCCAACGTATGTACTGGCTGCCAGGAGCGATACACTAGACTAACACAAACATCCCAACGTTCAACTTCAACTGATTTTGACTGGGTAAACTAAACAAGAGGGCCATGATGGCCCTAATTCGCTCACCTGACTCCATGAACACCAGAGGAGAATGTGACATTGAGTTCATGTGTTTTAAAAAAATTGTGCTATTTTTAGATGGCAGTCATCTGGGATTAAGCGATGACTCATTTTACCAAATCTGAAAATGCTTCACCCAAGGATCTTAACTTACTATGAAGTTTGGCCAGCATCGGCCGTGGTTCCTGAGAAAAAGACGTTCAAAATCTTGAATAAATGGACCTTTTGGAGGCCATTATGGATGACATAATCATCCGATTCCGACAAATATTGCACCAGAGCATTCGCCTCATCGATACCTTCAATTTGATATATGACATGAGCATATTTGGTCAAAAATAAAATTTGACCCCACGGGCCACGCCCATTTTTGACCCTGGGGTCACCATTTTAACACCTTTGAAAGAGCATTCTACGTCGATCATTCCTACCTGTACCAAGTTTCGTCGAAATCCGGCTGGCAGTTCATGAGAAGAAGATTTTTTAATAATTTGTGCTATTTTTAGATGGCGGCCATCTTGGATTAGCGATGACCTCTGTTTTAACAAATCTGAAAAGGTTTCACCCATGGACCATAACTGTGAAGTTTGGCCACCATGGGCCAAGCGGTTCGTGTGAAGTGAGTGAGTGAGTGAATAGGGTTTAACGTCCGCTTTTCTGACATAGAGGTACAAGCCTCAGAGAGTCTACACCCAGATGGGTCAACGGGGTCGAGTCCCGTATCCACCTGTCCGAGGGGGGTAAATCCCAACTTCAGAACTCAATATTTACAATCAAAATATATATTCAGTCCTGAAATTAGAACAACCTGATCTGGTGCCAGGCCCTCGCCACACCAGCATCATTTATCCCATCCCCTAAAAGTAATAGGATTAGCGCTAATCTTACTTTTATATATGGGGCATAGCCCGACTCAACTCTCACATACAAGAAAGCCAAAAATGTACATGAGGGCCAAATCTGGTATAGTGGGTTCCGGAAAGTATGAACCCAATCGTTAAGCCAGTTTAGTCGCCTTTTACGACAAGCAATGGCTACTGCAGCACTATTCTCAGGATCAGTTGATCCCGCCCCGGTACCTGCACGGGGCGTTCGTGTGAAGAAGAATTTTGAAATCTCTAATATTTAAAGAACGACCTTTTGACCTTTCGGCGGCATTCTTGGATGACATGACCATCCAATTTCGATAAAATAATGCACCAGAGCGATCGCCTCTTTGATACCTTTGATTTAATATAGACATGACCATATTCGGGCAAAAATAAAATTTGACCCCAATTTAAGCCCACGGGCCACGCCTATTTTTGACCCCGGGGTCACCATTTTAACAACTTTGAAAGCATTGTACATCGATCATTCCTACCAAGTTTCGTCGAAATCCGGCTGGCGGTTCATGAGAAGTAGATTTTTTAAGAATTTATGCTATTTTCAGACAGCGGCCATCTTGGATTAGCGATGACCTCCATTTTAACAAATCTGAAAAGGCTTCACCCATGGACCATAACTTTTAAGTTTGGCTACCATGGGCCAAGCGGTTCATGTGTAGAAGAATTTTGAAATCTCTAATAAAAGAACGACCTTTTGACCTTTCGGCGGCCATCTTGGATGACATAACCATCCGATTTCGACACGAAATGCACCAGAGTGATCGCCTCGTTGATACCTTCGATTTGATATATGACATGACCATATTCGGTCAAAAATAAAATTTTACCCCAATTTGACCCCACGGGCCACACCCATTTTTGACTCCGGGGTCACCATTTTAACAACTTTGAAAGAGCATTGTACATCGATCATTCCTACCAAGTTTTGTCGAAACCGGTTGGCGGTTCTTGAGAAGAAGATTTTTGAAGAATTTGCGCTATTTTTAGACGGCGGCCATCTTGCATTACGTGATGAAGTCATTTTAACAATTTTGTAATCCCCCTACCTAAGGACCATGACCATGAAGTTTGGTGACTATAGGCCCAATGGTTACCGAGGAGAAGACGTTTGAAAATGTTCACGGACGCCGGACGACGGACACATTGCGGTAACAATAGCTCACATGAGCTTCGCTCAGGTGAGCTAAAAATATAAATATTGATGATGATAAACATGCATAATACGTGAAACAGGCTTAGTTGCGGAGATACAAGGTAATTAAAACATAGTGTAACACAATGTTATGAACGGACAGATGAACAACCCAACAGATAGACAGAATTATATGTATATCGGTGGTATACTTAGTTTACAGTTTAATATCGGTGAAAAAAATGTGGATTTACATTACATTGCATTACCATTTGGAAAAAAAATACTATTCACAGCCTATGCTCAATAAATTTAAATCCAATAATCGTTTACAAGAAAATATTTTTAATGAGAAACTTGCAGACTATCATAAGTTTGCACTTACGAACATTTTAGTCATACAAAGTTTAGTGAAACGGCCCCCTGTAGCCGATTTGACCAACGTTGCAAAGGATACTTTTCCAGCAAAATATTCTTTGAGGGAGTAATCATGTATTTTTCCTGAAATACATTATTTCATATAGAACTAACGACTGCAAATATTTGATGATTAAAAGTATGCAAAATGGCTGTGATAATGTAATAAATTCAGTATAATAACAAGAAACGAGGCAAAGCCACGAAGGCCAGGTTTTTTCCAAGCATAGACACTTGGATAACATAATTATACCCACTTTTTGTAGACTAGATGGCCGTGGCCTGCATGTCGCGCCTTGGGGCGAGGCATGGACACTAAAAAAATAGTAGATGGAAAAACTTTAACGAAAAAATCTTAACCGGACACACGGATGTACGGACGGACGTATGCCAAAATGCCGACGATATCGCGCTTTCCGCAAGCAGGTGCGACAATGATGATAAACACCCATGTGAAGTATCAAGGTAATGGGTGAAGCAGTTGCAGAGATATAGTACACGAAAAAACTTTAACAAACAAATTCAAAGTAATTTGACCTTGACATTGGGCACAGGGGCTGCACGGTTGGGGGTTAGAATGAAAATATGGATGATGATAAACACCCATGTGAAGTTTCAAGGTAATGGGCGAAGCAGTTGCAGAGATATAGTATAACGAAACAGTCTTAACCAAAAAACTTTAACCAGACGTACGTTAAAAAGTTAACGTTGAAAATGGCTAAGTCAATTACGTAGAAATAATAGGTGAAGGTAAACAAAATGGTCACATGTTGGATAGTTGTATGTGGTAGGCACCCCTTGGTTATGAAGCTGTGAAAGTTTGGTGGTCCTAGGTGGTACAGTACCAAAGAAATGGACTTAAACACGAAAACTTAACATTGTAAACGCGAAAACTTAACATTGAAAATGGCTAAGTCGACTGCGCGGAAAAAATGGGTCAAGTTAAAAAAAAAGTAACATGTTGGATAGTGATATGTGGTGGGCACCCCTTGATTATGAAGCTGTGAAAGTTTGGTGGTCCTACGTGGTACAGTAACAAAGAAATGGACTCAAACACGAAAACTTAACATTGATTGTGGACGCCGACCGCCCGCCCGCCCGCCCGCCCGCCCGCCCGCCCGGCTTTCGCCAATCCAATAGCCTGGAAATTCTTTCTTCAAAAAACCTGGCTAAAAATTAATAAATTTATCCTAAAGTTGAAAATTTCTCCCTGAAAGTATACTTTGCTAGATAAGTATAGTTTGCAATGTTGGTGAAATAGGCCACTGGTCTGTTCAAGCAAAGCAAGACCATAAATCCATGGGAAACCAATAAACTAAACAAAGAACTGAAGATGCGAATATTGTCAGTTTCAAGTCAATTTTCTAAGTTTTTGGAAAATACTGGTTGGATTTGGCAAGTGACAAATTGGTAAAGGCATATTACCTTTACCAATTTGTCACTTGCCAAATCCAACCAGTAACAAGACGAGATGACCGCGGCCCGCATGTCACGCCCGACGAGGCTTTGATAGTCTACCGAAAAATCTTACGCCAATGTGCCAACTATATCGCGCTGTCCGCAAGAGGGCATGACAAAAATCCTTTCGCCAGCACGAAAATTGACTCGCCAATGCGAGTGTTGCGAGTGAACCTTTTACCCCTGTCACACAATGCTTATTTGATTCACAGTGGGTTGTGGTGCACATCACATGCACGTTGATGAGGAGCGGATAGACTGACGGGACAGACAAAGGTTAACACCAAATACCCCCTCCACCATCGTGGTGGGGCATAAAGTGTAAGTGCATTAACATTCTAGCATATACTATATGTGGCTGTGACTGGAAGGATGGCACTTACATGATTTGTGACCAGTGTAGCTCCTGATCAAATAGCACATTCCTGAGCCTGATAACAATATATTTTGCTTGTTAAAAACATGACATTGGTGGAATGGCAAACAGTGCAGATCCTGATCAGACTGCTGCTCTGAATCTACACAGGTCAAAAATCTCATAAGGCCAACTTCCAAGGTGCATGATCACATGGTTACAACAACAACAACGTCGCCCACTCCAAAGTAAGTATTATTTGATATTTTCCTTAATATGCAACGGATTTTGATGACATATGGCGCAGCAAACGTGTCTTCATGAGCTGCATTTGGTGGTCCAGGGAGTTTGGCACAGACCTATGTGGTTTTTGCAAAGAATCGATTTCCGTGTTTGATGTGCCATATTTCATAAAAATCTGTTACGCAATAAGGACACTATACAATAATTCCGCCACGGAAGCGGTGTCGCGCCACACGAGGCATTTGACCGTGAACATTACAAGTAAATAAATGACCTTGAGAATTTGGATGTGGGGGTGTGCGTAATGAAGCATTATCCATAGACAAACATTGATATGAAATATTATCAAAGTCTGGCAAGGGGTTAAAGAGAAATTGTGAAAAAACAATAACTTTAACGCATTTCTGTTACAAAACCGGTGAACATTACAAGTAAATAAATTACCATGACCTTCAGAATATGGATGCGGGGCTGTGCGTAATGAAGCATCATTCCTAGACGAACATTGATGTGCAATATTATCAAAGTTTGACAAGGGGTAAAAGAGATATTGTGAAAAAACAATAACTTTAACGAATTCCTGTTACAAAACCGGTGAACATTACAAGTAAATAAATGACCTTGACCTTGAAAATTTGGATGTGGGGCATAATGTGTAATGAGGCATCATCCCTAGACAAACATTGATGTGAAATATTATGAACAACTGGCAAGGGGTTAGAGATATTGTGAAAAAACAATAACTTTAACGCATTTCTGTTACAAAACCGGTGAACATTACAAGTAAATAAATGACCTTGACCTTCAGAATTTGGATGTGGGGGTGTGCGTAATGAAGCATCATCCGTAGACAAACATTGGTGTGAAATATTAACAAAGTCTGGCAATGGGTTAAAGAGATAGCGAAACAACAATAACTTTTAACGCATTTCTGTTACAAAACCGGTGAACATTAAAAGTAAATAAATGACCTTCACCTTCAGAATTTGGATGTGGGGGTGTGCGTAATGAAGCATCATCCCTAGACAAACATTGATGTGAAATATTATCAATGTCTGGCAAGGGGTTAAAGAGATATTGTGAAAAAATAATAACTTTAACGCATTTCTGTTACAAAAATTTGGATGTGGGGGTGTGCGTAATGAAGCATCATCCGTAGACAAACATTGGTGTGAAATATTATCAAAGTCTGGCAAGGGGTTAAAGAGATATTGTGAACAAACAATAACTTATTTGCCTTACAAAAAAACGGACAACGACGACCGAAAAAAGCGCCGACTATAGTCGTGCCTCTGCTAAAGCAGGCGCGACAAAAAGAATACGTACTTTGAAACAGATGGATTCTGGAAATTTCAGTACTTGTTGTTGTTGTTAGTACCACATGATCATACACCTCGACTCCACCAGCCACAGTGGCTCAGACTTTGGTATAAAATCTCATCTGAAAGATTAGTGTGACCGAGATGTAAACCCACATCAAAATATGTGCATCCGAGTAAGGTCTACACAGTTCGCCATTCAGTCAGTAAAACACCCTTCTCAAAATGCTTCTAAGAACAGTACAGATCCTCGTCAGGCTGCTAAATTATACTAGAGTAACCACAGCTAGACTGACCACAGGGCTCCAGATAAGGAAATAGTAATTGAGTATTGTCACTCCATCATTTCTGAAGAAATTGGGTATTTCAAAATTTTAATTGTGTAAAATAGAAACACACTACTGTTTACACATCAGCAGACCGCACTTATTGAATAGTTTGCATCTAAATGAAAACACGTCTTGGTATTTCAATAGATTGGAGACAATTCTAATGAAATACCAAGATGTGTTTTCATGGAAAAATATATGCTATATTTGTGGTCTGTTTATTGTTTTCTGTAGCGTGATAAAGATATTGTGGTATCTTTATCATGCTACAGAAAACAATAAACAGACCACAAATATAGCATATTTTCTTATTTTTCCATGAAAACACAATTCAAGGAGACAATTCTAATGAAATACCAAGATGTATTTTCATTTAGAAGCAAACTATTCAATAAGTGCGGTCTGCTGATGTGTAAACAGTAGTGTGATTCTATTTTACACAATTAACATTTTGAAATACCCAATTGCTTCAGAAATGATGGAGTGACAATACTCAATTACTAATTCCTTATCTGGAGCCCTGTATCCATTTCTCCAGTCACAGCCAAAAATGCCATTATATCCATTTCTTCAGTCACAGCCTTAATTGAGGATTCAATCCAGATGTATTTGCTGTCAGATTTCAGCAACTAAGACTGAATTTCAAACAGTGTATGCAGAGCTCCAGATAAGGTGCGTATTGGCGTATTTTACACAATTATTATAGCTGAATACGCATTGATTATCAAAAGTAGGAGTACAAAATACGCACAGCAATGTGAAAATACGCACAGCAATGTGAAAATACGCTTTGATTTTCAAATTGAGTAGTGAACATACTGTCATAAAGTTGAAAATTCATTTTGCTTTTTGCAGCTCAAATAAGTGAATGTTTAAATTTGTTATCTTTTTTTATCCTTTATTCCCTATTTAGTAATGAATAAAATCTTATCTGGAGCTCTGATTCCCAGTCTTCGTGGCTATGCTGGTCTCAAACGCTGTAACATCTATTTTCTCCTGAGGTGCAAACATAGAAGACGTAAATCGGTTTCCGCACAGAATGGGTTCAAGACGTGCACCGCCCGACCGCGGTCACAACTGCGACGGTTTCACTGGCGTAAACACTGCACTACCGGGACTTTCCGATATAGAATGTAACATCGCGGACGACGTATCGCCCGACTCCGACATATCAGTCGATTCCGTCACATCAGTGTTTTCTGAGTCTGTGGTTTGCATATCGTGAGAATTTCCCAGGGGTCTGAATCCGAACATCTGTGGGGCGGGGCGGGAGCTGATCGGGACGTGGATATCGTGCATACTGGTTGCCCGCGGCACCGTTTGTTCTGGGCTGCTACCCTCCAGACTGCTTGACGATACACTGCTGTAATGGTAGACCGATTCATTTTCAATATAGGAATGAATGGCCTTTTTGTGGAATTTATCGGGGTATAAACTTGGAAAAGTCGCGGGAATACTGGACGAAGGCCGGAAGGCCTCGTCCAGTATTCCCGCGACTTTTCCAAGTTTATATCCCCGATAAATTCCACAAAAAGGCCATTCATTCCTTATAATTCCAGCATTTGAAATAAATTCATCAAGAAAATATGTTTATTTTCCGTTTTCTTAAGAATTATTTTAACAGTGCCTGACGGTTACGGAAAGTAGTTCGGCGATGGGAGTTTACTGGGATATAAATTTTGGACAGACACTTGCTACGGGCCAATCAAATGTTAAGGAATTGTGTAAATATTGTTGTGCTGGAATTATTGGCATTTAACCCTTTCACCCATAAGTATCTGCATGGGATTTTGATATTCTAATTGTGCAACCAATCCAATTGTCACAAAATGATTTTCAGACAAGTCCATTTATGAAAAGAGGGTATTTTTGTTCTCAAACATATGAAAATTACTTGCAAATACACTGTTTGCCAATACCACTATACAGATCCTTAGTTTTGAAAGGGTTAACGGCCCATCAACAGCTACGGTCATTTTAATGTGGGTCACCGGGTCGAATTCTGCAGTTCATGTGCATGGTTGGTGAGAATATCCGAAAATTGGTTCAAAGAGTGATTGATTGATTGTTAACGCTTAGACCGCTACTCACAACAATTGTCGTCTGCTGTTGCTTTTATATCTTGCCTTATTTCTCAATAAAAACATGGTTTGACAGCACTTCAGAATCATTTCCAATGGAAATGATTCTGAAGTGCTGTTAAAGCATTTGTAAATTATTCTAAAGTGCTGTCAAAGCATGTTTTTGATGATGAAAATAGAAAATAAACAGCAGACGATAAAACAAATAAGATAGCGGTCTAAGGGTTTATGTTATTTAATAGCCTGTCAATAACTACGGTTATTTTAAGCCGGGTCAACTGGGTCGAATCCAGATGGGGGTTGAGGATAGATTCCCATATTTTACATGTATGGGGTGACGTGGGGTGGAAGCAAAAACTGGTTCAGTGATAGAGTGGTTGATTACCATAGATTTGGATTATACATCCGCTCAACAGCAAGGTAATATACAGACGTACTGCTTAAAGAAAATTACGTAGTTTTGAATGCAGACGGAGCCATAGCCTGATACCGTAATTTGCTTGATCAGTCAGCGGACAGGTTCTATAGTTTGTAGTTGTAAGCAGAGCTCCAGATAAGGTGTGTATTGGCGTATTTTATGCACTTATTTTAGCCAAATACGCATTGATTATCAAAATACTCACAGTATTGTGAAAATATGCATTGATTTTCAAATTGAGTAGCGAAAATACTGTAATAAAGTTGAAAATTTACTTATTTGAGCTGCACAAAGCAAACAATAAAGCAAACATTGTTTGCTTTTTGCAGCTCAAATAAGTGAATTTTTAAATTTGTTGTATTTTTTTTTATCATTATTTCTTCCCTATTTTAATACGGAAGAAAATAAATAATACATTTGTAAAAGTAAAATATGCATTGAATTTGAAATATGGGGGTATAATACTCTTTAGACACAATATCTGGAGCTGTGTGTAAGTGAATGGGAAATTAAGCAGGAATGTCTTTACCTGTGAGCGAGTGGGTGGGGTATCATTCTGTCAGGAGTTAATGGCCCTTGGTTCATCTTCTTTGGCGGACTCATATAGCTGTCCCCATCGCAGTCAACTGGAAAAAGAACCAAATTCATTGATTGAACGTGGTTTAATGTTTGTCTAACAGCAAGGCGTGAATGGGAAAAATATCTGGCGAGGCACGGAAAGGGGATGTGCTCGGCAGAGCCTCGCCCATCCCGTTTCCTAAGCCTTGCCAGATATTTTTTCCCATTCATGGCACTAACCTACTATTCTATTTATCGAAAAATACATATTTTTTGCATTATTTATATAGCCGTACAATTTGGACAGGTTTCGTGAAACAGACAGTAGAGAAGTGAGCAGAAGAAGTATATGAAGTTTCAAGCCAATACGACGTATGTTTGCAGAGTTAATGGTTGTCCGAAAGCTTTAACACAAATATAACAGTCGGACGAAAATACGAATACTATATACCCATTGACATACTTTGTATGCCGGGGCAGAGATTCCGCTGGCGATCGCCACTTTCGCAATTGGCGATAAAAATAAACAATTGGCGATAAAAACTTACAATTTTAAAAAAAAAAATCTAAAAAAAAATAAATAAAAATATCGCCAATTGTTTTGTTTTTTTTTGAAGTGGCGATTTTTTTATTTTCCCCAGCGGAATCCCTGCCGGGGGTATACTAATCAATATCGGCTAGAAATGCAAATATTGATGGTGATAAACAAGCATGTGAAGTTAATCAGACTTGTGGTTACAGAGATAACAGATACCTGAAACTTTAACATAAATTAGTGACAGACAAATGGATGTACACACATGAGGATGTAAATGCAGAAACAATATAAGGACGAGGCCGTATGGACCAGATTATCAATATGAATAGGTGACTGAACTTGGGAAAAGAAAATTCCCTTAGAACTACATCGAGGCATCCACGATGTTAGAATTGGCGCAATTTGTCAGATTGACATCACGTTGCTTAGCTTAAACCATTACATGCGCAATACACCATTTACGGATAAGATTTCTTTCAATATTTTATTTTTATTTTTGTTATTTCTCAATGAAAGAATATGTTGCGACCACTCATTTGAACCGTCTCGATGAGACGGTCCAAATGGTGGTCGCGACATATACTTTTAATCACATTTAAAGAAAATATTTACGCTTTTCTCCAATATTATGGCGACAAACTCCGTCACGTCCAACACCGATGATGCCCAGGACGTAGTCCTAAGGGAAGTTACTCATCATTTTCCAAGTTTGGTAAACTATTTATAACGAGGGCTGTTATTGTCAAGTCAGAAAGTACATCTAAGTACTCACGTTTCCGTTTCCCGATCAAGAGACCAGGCCTCATGATGCTAGGGCTCAGTGACCTGAAAATTAACAAACACACTGGATCAGGTGCCTGGCTGCGCATTGACCAAATATACACACACTCGCAACAATATCATGCATCCGGAATTAATGATAATTAATGAACTTCCTCTATCAATAGGTGTTTAGTGACAGATTTTGGATATCATAGCTATTTTCATTTATTTGATTTTCTGCTGATTTCTAATCTAATCATCAATAAGGAAGTAAATTTTCAATCATTGATTTTCCAGAGCCACAGTTCTCCTATAGTCACCGATAAATCCACTCGTCCGCTCGTATTGGCGAGTGAATTTTCGATCTGGACGAGTGATAATTAGAAGGGACAGTGCGGCATAAACATTAAAACATACAGGAATGCACGAGATGAACTCCAATCTGAACGAGTGGAAAATTAAGAATTTGTTGAGACATGTAGCCTATTTCACCAACATTGCAAAGTATACTTTATATCTAGCAAAGTATACTTTGAGGGAGAAATTTTCAATTTAAGGATAAATTTATTAATTTTTATTATACTGAATTTATTACATTATCACAGCCATTTTGGCTGTGATAATGTAATAAATTCAGTATAATAATTTTGCATACTTTTAAGCATCAAATAAATGCAGTCGTTAGTTCTATATGAAATAATGCATTTTGGGAAAGATAAATGATTACTCCCTCAAAGTATACTTTGCTAGAAAAGTATACTTTGCAATGTTGGTGAAATCGGCTACTGGTTTATAATGTATTGAAAAGGCCTCAGGCTGACAAGTGAGACCGTTACTTAGTGTCGAGTCCGGTATTTAAAGGGTTATGTCAGCCAAAAACCCTAGTTGCATTGCTCAATGAGAGGAACTCTATATTAAGATAGCAATCTTTCATTCCAATCCTCTTATATACCCAAAATTGTTATTATTTACAATTTCACAAAATACATTTACAACGTCATAACCCTAAATGCTTAGGAATCCCCTATTAAATAGGGGTTTCCCAAAACAAATTGTATCCAAATACGTTGTTATTGTGATTAAACCAGTACTGCCATACTAACCAAGTTGCGAAGGTAACTTTTGCAATCTACTCTTGTATATTCAGACACAATTTGCTTTGGGAAACCCCTATTAAATAGGGGTTTCCCAAAACAAATTGTATCCAAATACGTTGTTATTGTGATTAAACCAGTACTGCCATGCTAACCAAGTTGCGATGGTAACTTTTGCAATCTACTCTTGTATATTCGGACACAATTTGCTTTGGGAAACCCCAATTAAATAGGGGTTTCCCAAAACAAATTGTATCCAAATACGTTGTTATTGTGATTAAACCAGTACTGCCATACTAACCAACTTGCGAAGGTAACTTTTGCAATCTACTCTTGTATATTCGGACACAATTTGCTTTGGGAAACCCCTATTAAATAGGGGTTTCCCAAAACAAATTGTATCCAAATACGTTGTTATTGTGATTAAACCAGTACTGCCATACTAACCAAGTTGCGAAGGTAACTTTTGCAATCTACTCTTGTATATTCAGACACAATTTGCTTTGGGAAACCCCTATTAAATAGGGGTTTCCCAAAACAAATTGTATCCAAATACGTTGTTATTGTGATTAAACCAGTACTGCCATGCTAACCAAGTTGCGATGGTAACTTTTGCAATCTACTCTTGTATATTCGGACACAATTTGCTTTGGGAAACCCCAATTAAATAGGGGTTTCCCAAAACAAATTGTATCCAAATACGTTGTTATTGTGATTAAACCAGTACTGCCATACTAACCAAGTTGCGATGGTAACTTTTGCAATCTACTCTTGTATATTCGGACACAATTTGCTTTGGGAAACCCCAATTAAATAGGGGTTTGGGGGTTCAAAACAAATTGTATCCAAATACGTTGTTATTGTGATTAAACCAGTACTGCCATACTAACCAACTTGCGAAGGTAACTTTTGCAATCTACTCTTGTATATTCAGACACAATTTGCTTTGGGAAACCCCTATTAAATAGGGGTTTCCCAAAACAAATTGTATCCAAATACGTTGTTATTGTGATTAAACCAGTACTGCCATACTAACCAAGTTGCGATGGTAACTTTTGCAATCTAGTCTTGTACCATTCCACTCCTAGGATTCATCTGCAGAATAGCGAATCAGGTCCGATTCGCATTTTAGCAGTTAATTGTGAAAGATTTTATATATTTTTGAACTGAAATGAGTGTTAATATTATGAAAATAACATATTCAAGTAATTATGACATAAATTTACATATGTAGTTGACCCGATAAAGTAAATTTAAGCTAGAATAAACAAGTGACCCAGTCAGTGGCAGCCAAATTCAACATGTACAAGTTATGATGGGGTCCATTTTATGTAAATGCAAAAAAAAAAATTCTTAACCTTCTACAATGGTAAAAATTGTTTCAGAATAATTGGTTTGTATTACTTTTATAACACTAATATTTTTTCAGATGGGAAACATCTCAAATATGTCACAATTAACTGCTAAAGTGCGAATCAGATCCGATTCACTATTCTGCAGAGGAATCATAGAAACCATATATTTCTATGTGTTTCCACAAATAAATGGTGTCCGAATATTTAGGTACACTAAATAATGTATTCAGTTATCTTTGTGAAATACCAATTAACACGTTACCTGACAAATGTCTTCCTGGTTGGACTAGGGCTCGGACTAGGTGTAAACGAGTGGTTTTTCACGGCCGATTGCATAGACGGAGAAAAACATTGCTGAAAGTAAAGTGTGAACAAGTGGTTTTTCATTGGGTGATTGAATAGATGGGGAAATATATTGCTGAAAATGAAGTGCAAACAATCTGTTTTCAAATAATGGTTTGCATAAGACATATGAGCTGTTTCATGCATTTTCTTAATTATAAACTAGAAATTATGTTTGTAAAACATGGACATTCCCCCATGGTATACTGGACTCTAACTAGAGATTGTGTGCAAAAAAAACAAAAACTTTAAATTTACAAAAAATTGAAAGCCATTTGAGAAAGTCTTACACATTTTTTGATGTAACAAATGGCTAAGTGTTTCAGCGACATTTCGAAGGTGACCAATGTCAAGGTCGTGTTAATGGTGGCGCGAGGGTGTGAGAAAAGTATCGAAGCAATCCTTCGCGTAATATTGAAGATATTGGAGAGTAGAAACTCTTACAAACTTTTTGACATAAATGTAAACAGACGGACGTACGATACCTCAAGAGCAACACAATGCCCCACCTGCTATCGTATAGGGGGCATTAATATCTCTAAGAGTATTGTTTCCTATTGATTAATATTGCTCAAGATTTCATATTAATCATCAGAGATGCGTATTTGCGTAAATAACCAATTAAAATTGCCAAAAACCCAATTTAAATCAGAAATAGTGAGTATCAAAAAGCAAAGCAATAAAAACAATTGTGGTACCTTTATCATGCTGCAGAAAACAATAAACAGACCATAAATATAGCATATTTTTCTTATTTTCTATGAAAACACATCTTGGTATTTCATTAGAATTGTCTCCAAGGAGACAATTTTAATGAAATGCCAAGACATGTTTTCATTTCGAAGCAAACTATTCAATAATTTCTGTCTTTTGATGTGCAAAAAGTAGTGTGATTTTATTTTACCAAATTAAAATTTTGAAATACCCAATTGCTTCAGAAATGATGGAGTGACAATACTCAACTACTAATTCCTTATCTGGAGCCCTGAATCATACAGTATGACAGAGTTCCAGTTAAGGTGCGTAATTTTGGGACAAATTTCTTATTTCTCTATCAAAAATGGCATGCTGGGAGTGCTTTAGAATCGTCTCAATGAGACGATTCTAAAGGACTCCCAACTTGCCATTTTTGGTGAAGAAATAAGAAAATTTCACCACAAATTGAACAAATTACGCACCTTCACTGGAGCTCTCGTATGTGTCGTGTAATAGCAAATCTGCATGAAGTTACAATTTCAATCAATTGATTATTCCATTTCAAAATTGATAGTAGGATCAAAAGTAACATTTGTAACATTGTAACATTTGTAACATTTTGTAACATTTGTAACATCTCGAACACCACCTTTCTAGTAGTTGTTCTAAGGGGAGTCAGAGCTCCAGATAACCTGCGTATTGGCATATTTTGCGCACTTATTTTATCAGAATAGGCATTAATTAAGTTGGAGTACACAATACTCACAGCAATGGGAAAAAACACATTGATTTTAAAATTGATTAGTGAAACTTATCTGGAGCTCTGGGAGTTACTTGGCCTTTTACAAGTTTGATGTAAATCCAAGACTGGTGTATTACCACTGTGCAGTGCTCCAGATAAGGTGCGTATTAGCTTTGATGTAAATCCAAGATGGTGTATTACCACTGTGCAGAGCTCCAGATAAGGTGCGTATTTTACAAGTTTGATGTAAATCCAAGACTGGTGTATTACCACTGTGCAGTGCTCCAGATAAGGTGCGTATTTTACAAGTTTGATGTAAATCCAAGACTGGTGTATTACCACTGTGCAGAGCTCCAGATAAGGTGTATTTTACGATGCAAGTCAGATTTAAGGTGCGTATTTTACGCAATTATTTTAGCTGAATACGCACGCATTGATTATCAAAAGTGGGAGTACAAAATATGCACAGCAATGTGAAAATACGCATTGATTTTCAAATTGAGTGGTGAAGATACTATCATAAAGTTGAACATTCACTTAGTCGAGCTGCAAAAACCAAGTGAATGTATTTGTTATATTTTTTTATCATTTGTTCCCTATTTAGTACTGAAGAAAATCAATAATTAATTATACGTATATGGTACGCTTTAGACATAAGCTTATCTGGAGCTCTGGACTGTGGTTACCTTGCCGACCCTGGTTGGTGACGGAGTGCCGGCGATGATACATGGTGTCGTGAAAATGTGTAGTGTCTCACTGAGGGACCTGGGGCGTCGCGTCGCCACCTCACACACCATTCTCTCATGGTCATCCTGAATCAAATAATATCGTAATAACCATAAATAATTGGACACAATTTATTCTGCGAAACACATATAAAACAGGTTGAACTAGAGCAAGTGAGCAGGCGGATCTGGTGGGGGGGGGGGGGGGGGGGGGGGGGGGGGGGGGGGGGGGGGGGGGGGGGGTGCGGATCGGTAGCCTATTTCATCAACATTGCAAAGTATACTTTAGTAGAAAAGTATACTTTGAGGGAGAAATTTTCAATTTTATGATAAATTTATTAATTTTTATTATACTGAATTTATTACATTTTCACAGCCAATTTGGCTGTGATAATGTAATAAATTCAGTATAATAATTCTGCATATTTTTAATCATGAAATATATGCATTAGTTAGTTCTATATGAAATAATGCATTTCAGGAAAAATAAATGATTACTCCCTCAAAGTATACTTTGCTAGTAAAGTATATTTTGCAATGTTGATGAAATAGGCTACTGGGGGGGGGGGGGGTGTGATTATATTATTTCCCATATAAAATTGGTACAAAATGTTTCATTGCATTATCATATAATATTACTTGGCTGTTCAAATTAATTACTTATTTTGACAAGTTGTATATCTACTATATATCGAGTGGTATATAGTTTTCGTGAGTTAAAGTTGTCTGGTACCCATTATCACTGCAACTGTAAGTCAAATTTACTTGAAACTTCATATATTTTGTTATCATCATCCATATTTTCACGGTAACTCTTGCAATTACTCCCGTACCTAGCCACGGACGGTACGGGAGCAGATTGCAAGAGTTACCTTCGCAACTAGACAACCCCCGTTCCCCAAATGCTGGATCCGCCCCTGGCAGGGGCTCACGGATAGCCCCGGCCGATGCCTTGTCCGACCAACAAATATTTTCTAAGTCATTTGGCCTTGAAATTTGGCATAAAAGTCACATGGGTGGGCTATAGAATGAAAATATGGATGATGATAACAAAGTATATGAAGTTTCAAGTAAATCTGACAATTGCAGTGATAATGGGTACCAGACAACTTTAACGTCACACCAGAGGGCCATGTCCCGATGTGGAGTCCAACGAGGTATGGATAATCAGGTCGCAAAAAATGTTAAACACACATTTCAAAATAATTTGACCTTGACCTCATGTATCTGGTCTGCATGGCTGGGCAATAGAACAAGAGGGTCATGGTGGCCCTAATTCGCTCACCTGACTCCATGAACACCAGAGGAGAATGTGACATTGAGTACATGTGTTTTAAAAACATTGTGCTATTTTTAGATGGCAGTTATCTTGGATTAGGCGATAACTCATTTTACAAAATCTGAAAATGCTTCACCCAAGGATCTTAACTTACTATGAAATTTGGCCAGCATCGGCCATGTGGTTCAGGGGGACTGAGAAAAAGACGTTCAAAATCTTGAATAAATGGACCTTTTGGAGGCCATCATGGATGACATAATCATCCGATTCCGACAAATATTGCACCAGAACAATCGCCTCATCGATACCTTCAATTTGATATATGACATGAGCATATTTGGTCAAAAATAAAATTTGACCCCACGGGCCACGCCCATTTTTGACCCCGGGGTCACCATTTTAACACCTTTGAAAGAGCATTCTACGTCGATCAAGTTTCGTCGAAATCCGGCTGGCGGTTAATGAGCAGAATTTTTTTTAAAGAATTTATGCTATTTTTAGACGGCGGCCATCTTGGATTAGCGACGACATCCGTTTTAACAAATCTGAAAAGGCTTCACCTATGGACCATAACTGAAGTTTGGCCACCATAGGCCAAGCGGTTCGTGTGAAGAAGAATTTGAAATCTCTAATAAAGGAACAAAAAATGTACCAGAGTGATCGCCTCTTTGATACCTTCGATTTGATATAGACATGACCATATTTGGTCAAAAATTAGTGATGACCTCCATTTTAACAAATCCGAAAAGGCTTCACCCAAGGACCATAACTTTTCAGTTTGGCTACCATGGGCCAAGCGGTTCATGTGAAGAAGAATTTTGAAATCTCTAATAAAAGAACAACCTTTTGACCTTTCGGCGGCCGTCTTGGATGACTAAACAATCCAATTTCGACAATAAATGCACCAGAGTGATCGCCTCATTGATACCTTCGATTTGATATATGATATGACCATATTCGGTCAAAAATAAAATTTGACCCAACGGGCCACACTCATTTTTGACCCTGGGGTCACTATTTTAACAACTTTGAAAGAGCATTGTACATCGATCATTCCTACCAAGTTTTGTCGAAATCAGGTTGGCGGTTCTTGAGCAGAAGATTTTTGAAGAATTTGTGCTATTTTTAGACAGCAGCCATCTTGGATTACGTAATGACGTCATTTTAACAATTTTGTAATCCCCCTACCTAAGGACCATGACCATGAAGTTTGGTGACTATAGGCACAATGGTTACTGAGGAGAAGACGTTTGAAAATGTTCACGGACGACGACGACGGACACATTGTGGTAACAATAGCTCACATGAGCTTCGCTAATAAAAATAGGGAAGGTGATAAACAAGCATATGTGTTTCAAGTTAATCCAACTTAAGGTTGCAGATATATACTTAAAGATATACTTAAAGGAACATGCCCACTCAGTAGTCACAAAATGTTCTTTATAGGAATTAAATAAGTGTATAATTGAGTCACTATTCCACCAGTTCTAAAAATTACGAGTGCCAGCTATACAGATATAATCATTTACTAATATTTATTTTACTGATAGTGACTCGCAGTGGTATCAGGCAATTAAATATGCAAATGAGGCATGATATCTTTTAATTATTTATATGCTAATTAAATGTGTCACCTGAAAAAAATAATATTTTCAGCAGATTATAAAGACTGATCATTACACATAAAAAAATAAATACAGAGAATAAATAGTAATGTCTGTTAGCATTTTAAGGAAACACGGTTATCGCCCGATATCAGTGTGGAAATTTACATCTGATATAAAATGGATAATAATGCCAATCAATAAGGTGGGCAATGGTGAATGAATGTTTATTTTGCCAGACAATGTATCAGATATAAAGAACATGTTGTGCCTACTGAGTGGCATGTACCTTTAATTTAAAAACTTTAACACAGATTTCTGACAGATGCATGGATGACTAGAATGAACACAGACACACGGATGTCGTATCATTATGTCTTATATTCTGCAAGCGGACAGACCAACCTCTACATATGAAGTGTATGAGAATACATTACCACAGAGATTTCATCCAGCGAATTTGTCAACTGTATGGTGCTCCGGACTTCTCTGAAAAAAAATCAATACTAATATAATCACAGTGCTCCAGATACACATTAACAGACAGCAATTATTGAAATGTTTGCTTCTAAATGAAAACATGTCTTGGCATTTCATTAGAATGGTTTCCTTGGACAAAATACCAAGATGCGTTTTCATGGAAAATAAGAAAAATATGCTATATTTGACATCTGTTTTTGTTTTCTGCAGCGTGATAAAGGTACCACAATTTTGTTATTGCTTTTTGATACTCGCTACTTCTGATTTCAAATGGGGTTTTGGCAATTTTAATTGGGTATTTAAGCAAATACGCAGCTTATCTGGAGCTCTGTAATCAATAATAATATATTTGTTTTCATATACATGTACGGGTGAACCAGACACCATGACGGAGATAATAAATGGTAACAACAAGCGTAACAACTGACCAATAATGTCTGATCAGTTTTACAATGCTTCTGTAGCCTATTTCACCAAAATTCCAAAGTATACTTATCTAGCAAAGTATACTTTGAGGGAGAAATTTTCAATTTAAGCATAAATTTATTAATTTTTATTATACTAAATTTTGGCTGTGATAATGTAATAAATTCAGTATAATAATTCTGAATACTTTTAATCATCAAATATATGCAGTGTTTAGTTCTATATGAAATAATGCATTTCGGGAAAAATTAATGATTACTCCCTCAAAGTATTCTTTGCTAGATAAGAATGCTTTGCAATGTTGATGAAATCAGCTACTGATGTTGAAGAGTAGGAATCTGATCGGAGAAGGATTAGTTCAGGATAAAAGCACCGTGTCATGACTAATGGGTGCAGCAGCGAGGTAGAGATAGATGGGAAATATCTTGTAATTATACAATAATTTAGAATTTACTCCAAATTTGAAATTGAAAGGAAACACTCGATATCGAACACTTTTTTTTTTCCTGGGAAAAATTGAATCGGTTTAATGTCCCTGCAACAGCTAAGGTCATTTAGGGACGGGATCTCGGTTTGAAGTCTCATCCGAAAGACAGGTGGGATGGAAATACTATGAAAATATCTTAGATACTCAAGGCGTATTGAAATCAAGTGGTGTCATTGAAGAAGTGATCTTCCTATGAGCCTTGAATCATTATTTATGTGATGTCAGCATTGATTTTTAAGATACTTTTCAAATTGATAGTTGAATAAATTATATATTACATTCACTACAATAGTGAATGTAATATATAATTTATTCAACTATCAATTTGAAATGTATTAGTTATCTCCATAATGTTGTAAATCATATATAAAATAAACTTGCGCTACACATTCTCTTTATTGAATATACACTGGAACATCTCTAAACCGGACACCAAGAAAACACCCGTGATCTTATTTTAAACGATTTATTGGTCATTTATCTCAGGTGATAATGTCTGTTTGTGATCGCATAGCACACAACAATGGCTCAGAATGATCAAATGCCTGATTTACAGTGAAACGTCTCTAAGCCGGACACCCTGGGGACGTCCCAGGGTGTACGGTTTGGAGAGGTTTCACTGTATAAACATTTTGAAGGAATAGGTTATGAATTTCAAATTTATACAGACAGGCATATGGAAGTGGAAGTGGCTACTGTCTGTTTCACGAAAGCTGCCCAAATTTTACAGCTATATAGACAATTCAAAAACAATTTTTTTTTTGATAATATTAAATTAAAGGAAAATTTAAGAATGAGCCTTCTTTTTATTTCTTGAAATTTGGTCAAATATTGATTTTATTACGAAAAATTTATTTCTCTATGGGAATTTAACATGGGGAAAAAGAGGTAAGGAAGTGTGGGAGGAGTCAAAAAACGAAAAAAATTGGAAATTGACTCCGAAACCTGACTAGATAGCTTGGATATGATATATAAACTAAGGAAACAAAAGTTAAATTTTAAAAATCGGTCCAGTATTTCTAAAATTCAAAAAAATTCCCCATGTTAAATCCCCAAAGATGTCTATGGCCAGTATGGGGATTTAACATGGGAAAATTGTTTTTTTTGCAATAAAATCAACATTTTACCAAATTTTTGAAATAAAAAGAAGGCTCATTCTTAAATTTTCCTTTAATAATATCCAAAAAAATATTGCTTTTGAATTGTTTATATGGCCGTAAAATTTGGGCAGCTTTCGTGAAACAGACAGTAGTGCTATGTCTGTGGTACCTTTCCCTCTGAGTCTCGCGGTCCACAATGTGTATTTCCTCCTGCTTGATCTGGTTGATTCGGCCTGGCGCCTTCACTGGTGTCTGATAACAAGTCAACATAGTTAGCTGTTTCTGTCTGTACTTGTATGTTTCAGAGCTCCTGTTATGGCTGTTAAGGTGCGTAATTTGACCAACTTGGGGTGAAACTTTGTTATTTCTTCATCAAAAATGGCAAGTTGGGAGTCCTTTACAATCGTCTCATTGAGACGATTCTAAAGCACTCCCAACTTGCCATTTTTGATGGACAAATAAGAAATTTACCGACAAATTACGCACCTTAACTGGAGCTCTGATGTTCGTTTGTTTATTGGTGTTTAACGGCCTATCAACAGCTAAGGTCATGTAAGGCCGGGCAAACAGGTTCGATTTCGTTTTAACCTGTTGTATTGGAGGGAAAATCCCAAAATCAGAAAGGAATATTTACATTGAGAACAAATATATTCAGCTCTGAAATTAGAATAACCTGACCTGGTGCCAGGTCCATATCACACACAAAGTTACTTGGCCCTTTCCCCTAAAATTAAAAATAGGATTACGAATAATCATGATACTCACATAAGGGGTATAACCAGATTCAACTGTCACATACAAAATGCCAAAGACGTATGTGAGGGCCAAACCAGGTCTCCAGTCAGAATTCCGGAAATGATGAACACTGATCATTAAATTACCCATCACATTCTCCCACCTGCCACCCACGCAGTACTTGTAACCCTGACCAATGCCTATAAAACTCCCCGAGCATGTGAGCATATACTTTCAAAATCAGGAAGTTGGATTGGTCAACGCTGAGTTGTACTTAGCCTTGGTCATTCATACTGTCTGATTGTGAGTACAGATTGGGATAAGTGTTATAAGCATGAGCCCGGATTAACAAGAACACTCACTCTGCGGTATTAGTTAAAAGCATTGAGATTCTAATAGCGACAGGGCATTTGGCAAAAGTGTGATGGACAAATGATACATGTAAGTCATTAAAGTCAAAATGCTATAGTCAATCTCTCTGAGCCCACGTGCATGATTGTATGCATCATGCTCCAGATAAGGAATTAGTAATTGAGTATTGTTACTCCATCCTTTCTGAAGCAATTGGGTATTTCAAAAGTTTAATTGGGTAAAATAAAATCACACTACTGTTTACACATCAACAGACAGCAATTATTTAATAGCTTGTTTCGAAATGAAAACATATCTTGGCATTCCATTAGAATTTTCTCCTTGGAGACAATTCTAATGAAATATCAAGATGTGTTTGCATGGAAAATACGCTATATTTGTGGTCTGGTTATTGTTTTCTGTAGCATGATAAAGGTACCACACATTTGTTATTGCTTTTTGATACTCGCTACTTCTGATTTTAATTGGGTATTTACGCAAATACGCAGCTTATCTGGAGCTATGGTGCATTGTGGGCTCCATGCATGCGCTATGAATATTAATTGTATCCTCCTTGGCTACTTACAGCATTTGAGTGCAGAGTTGTAGAACTCGAGCTACTTCGTCTTGTTCGACCATGGTCCACTGACGTATGGGTATTTGGTGGACTAAAACAAGAAAATATATGGGTGTTCAGTTCAGCTCAGCAAACCTGCTACAAGGACAAGGATCATTGTCAGCATGATAAATATAAACAGGGCTTCAGATAAGGAATTAGTAATTGAGCATTGTCACTCCATCATTTCTGAAGCAATTAGGTATTTCAAATTTTTAATTGGGTAAAATGAAATCACACTACTGTTTACACATCAACAGACAGCAATTATTGAATAGTTTGCTTCGAAATGTAAACAGGTCTTGGCATTTCATTAGAATGGTCTCCTTGGAGACAATTCTAATGAAATACCAAGATGTGTTTTCTTGGAAAATATGCTATATTTGTGGTCTGTTTATTGTTTTCTGCAGCATGATAAAGGTACCATAATATTTGTATTGCTTTTTGATACCCGCTACTTCTGATTTCAATTGGGTTTTTTGGCAATTTTAATTGGGTATTTAAGCAAATACGCAGCTTATCAGGAGCGCCGACTTAAAAGGCATATTTACAGCATACTTAAAGTAAAAGTTGTCAAATATTTACCATTGAATTTGTGATATTTGACCAGAAAAATAAATGTATGAGTATCACCTTATTTCTAAGCTTGCAGAAGACACCAGAGCATTTATCATTGGTGCACTGTTAGATCGTTTTAGCACACCGGTCATCATTGTGACGGTCGAATTGGAGCAGCTCTCCAGGTCTCGACTGCCATAACCGGAGCCAGGGTGGCAGTGAATTGGTGCAGAACTGATGGCTGGTGCAAGTGGCAGTTCCATGTCAACTTCCATGTCAGTTTATCCTGCCATGTCGTCTCACATAACAAAACAAGGGAACTCAACCGAAAAGTTATTTAAATGAGCAACTGAACATGCTGAAATCACTAAATTTGAGTTTGTCAGTCACAATAAGGAGTCAGTAAGCAAATTCATATATGTTTTGATTGCGTCTAGTTCAACAACATAACAATGCAATGACCAAGGTCTGTGTTACTCCCTATCAACATGAATAATTTTTCAATGTGAATGTCTTCAAAATTCTTGGGATGTTTTCACCATTTGTTGGTTAATTGAGAAAGTACTACATTTTGATTTTTCTAACACTTCATTGCAATGTATGTAGCTACATGGACTACTATAGTAGACAACGTGTCTGTCGCCAAATATCTTGCTTTGTTGTAGAAAACGTGTTTCTTTTGAATGCAAACGAACTTCTAACAATTTTCATTGGGAAAATGGCCCCTTGTGCACATAAACAGATGACGTCAAAATTCTATGAGTATCATTCATTTCGCCCCATGTGTAGTTCGCCCTATTTTCAATTCGCACTCTGTAAGTTATGATTACTGGTACATATATGATACAGACTAACAAAAGCAAATTAAGTTATTACCAAATTAAACCAGTATGCCCACTGTGCCGAATTCAAAACGAAGACAGTATCCACATGTTGACGAGATGCCCGATCTTCCATGTAACTAGGAAACTCTACTTTCCAAAGCTTAATAAGGGACTGGTCATTATTTATCGCCGGGGGGGTGGGGGGGCCTCCAATTTTTTTTAAATAATTCATGGAGGGGGGCCTTGAAAAACATCCGTGCACTCTGATCAGGGTCTACACTGGTTGCCATTCAGTCAGCTAGTAAAGAGATTTAATAGATTCAGATATAAATAAATGTCCCTTCAGAATAGGGGTGTTACAAATATTTCAGAAAAAAAAAACACAAATTGTATGGGGAAAATCCGAAAAATTGTTGCAAACAGTGCAGATGCTGATGAGACAGCTCGTTACTGAAACATAGTCATATACACATGATAAATATCAAAGACATCTAGGACATTATGATTAAGTTACAGTACTACAAATGTACATGTATATATAATTGTATAGATACATGTACTTCAATAAACTGTACTGTAATAAAGAGTGATGATGATGATGATAAGCATCATGCAATTGAATATATTACCATCCGAATGGCCAGTTTACATGGGGTGGGGTTGAGTTGGGAGCATAGGTAATGACCAGTCCCTAATGAACTAATTAAATTACTGGGAACTGACACCTGGTAAGATGATTACAGAACGAAATATGCATTAACTAAAGTCATCATATACAGTTAGAAATATTTTAGATAGAGCCCTAACACCTTCAATCATTCAACTTACTACGAGGACTCTACGTATATCATTGGTGCACTTATGGAGAGGTGGCATAATACGTCCGTCCGTCCGTCCGTCCTCCGTCTGGACTTTAAAGAACAAATAGCTCATAAACCCGAAATGTTAGAACGTCCGTCCATCCGTCCATCCGTCCGTCCGTCCGTCCGTCCGTCCGGTCCGTCCGTTCGGTCTGTCCGTCCGTCCGTCCGTCCGTCCGTCCGTCCGTCCGTCCGTCCGTCCGTCCGTCCGTCCGTCCGTCCGTCCGTCCGTCCGTCCGTCCTCCGCGTCCGTCCGTCCGTCCGTCCGTCCGTCCGTCCGTCCGTCCGTCCGTCCGTCCGTCCGTCCGTCCGTCCGTCCGGGCACACATTAGGGTACTTATGGGGTAGGGGGCGTGGTCTAAGACAATGGGTTAGGGTTAGAACACAATGGAACTTAATCCGTACCCGTAAGCCTATTGTGTCTTACGGGGTATTTCCTTTGATATTTTATATAGCAAGTACCCCCTAAGGTCCGAAATGTAAGTCCGTCCATCCGTCCGTCCGTCCGTCCGTCCTCAAGTGCTATGATTAAAAGTCGGCAGTCACCGTACAATGAAAAGAGTAAGAGATGTCGACGACAAAAACAGCAGTACATTGCAAAATTTTAGGTTTTCTGTTTATATAATTCCTAATCATGTTATAAAATTTGACAGGAAACACATGAGTGCCGTCAATTTTGTGTCTTTTGAATCACGGTAAAACTTTGTGTGGGCGATCACTTTTTTTGTGTGCAAAATTACATTGATTGTCTCCACTGGTGGTGTGCAAGTAGAAATGTTGTCTTATTCACTAAAAATAGAAATACAAAATGAAATTCTAACTCTACATACTTAGCTAAAATAAATAAGTCATTAAATTTGAGACAGAGCTTTGCGACATCGATAAAACCAGCCTCAACAACTGTCAGAGCATGGTTGCAATGATACAAGTTTGATAATGACAAGGAAAACCGATCATACATTCGCTCCCTAGAGCGTTGGTGGTCTTGATAAGGGGATCTTTGACTGCCAGGTAGTTCAGATAAACAACAATGGTAATGTGAAAAATGCGCACACCTCCGCCAATATCTTGATTATCAATTAAACATTTCGCATCCAGGATAAGCTTTATGACAGTCCCATGTTTTCAGTTTTCAAGATTTATATATGGGAGCGATGAATTTCGTAAGTTTATGCAGGTAATCATCTCGTTCTTGTTTGAAGACCTCACAGTCAGCCGAGACGAAAAGTCAGCGGCTGAAAATCACCACATACAACAACAACAATGGCCGTATCTTGGGTTCTACCGATTATTTCTCCGATGCATTACGATGCAGCTTTTAAAGGTATATCCGCTATTTAGAACGTTCATATCCCACTGATGCACGTGGACTAATTTTCATTTCCTGATATGGTCAGTCTTAGCATCTGACACATGTATACACTTACATTTTATCGACATGTTTTTGTTGTGTCATGTATTTTCGTGTTTGTTTTGTTGTTATAACAAATGCTCTTGAACAAGTTGGTAAACACTTGTAGTGTCATTATTCATTAACTATGGCAGATACATATTCCAATAAGCGTATGTCAATGTATGGCAGAATTGACTGTGTATATACACACACAATACTGAATAGGTAAATATTTTTCTTTGATCTTTAAAATTGTCAGGTAATTTTCTCATTTTTCCTTCAAGAACGAAACTTGTTTTTCATGAATTTATTTTGGTTGCCAGAAGTACTAATGTGCATGCGCAACATCTTTGGCTTATTTCATAATTACCGTAAAGATTCTAATCACCGCAGGTTCCGAAGTCTTGGGCGGACATTTAATAGATGCAAGAGTTATTCAGCGAAGGGAAAATGATAAAATATACAATGGTGTCGGCTAATTCTGCGCATCTAAGGCTTTCCAAACAAATTTATATGGCATTACCGTCTCCATATTCAGGCAAACTTTCCTGAATATTCAATGCAGTTGAAAGACGTTTGTGCAGGTAAAATGTCATAACGTTCTGGCGTCAGTAAGTGACGTAAATTGTGTGATGTATGACATCACATGCGTGTTTGCAACGTCACATTTGTTTCGGCTAATGCTGCGCATCTGGTAGTGTAAACAAAATGGCGAGCAGCATACTGTATCAGCATAGCAAAATTGGTATTAAACTTGAAGCAGAACTATCCATTGACATCATGGCAGGTTAGTTTCTTTGTTTAACAGTTCATTTAGTAAATAAGACATCTATTCCATCTGCAGGGTCTGAGGATTTGACACATTATGACTATATTCGGAATAACATTTTGCAAAACAATCGGAATGTGATAAAATTCTGCCACATTGTAGTAATTAATCAGCTTGTTTATTCCAAAATCCACATAGTTTATAATAATGGCGTACGCATGGCTAAATTTGACGTGAATTGCGCATTAGCCGATGCGCAGAATTAGCCGAAATGACCGTACAATTTTCTGCTCTCTGAACAAAACCCAAAACACAAAGCGATGTTACTCTCAACATCTGTCAGACTTGGTTGTACTCTCTGTCAGTTTATGGACATTTTGGACCAAGACATTTCGGACCAAGACATTTCGGACCACATTTGGTCATTATGTAGTTGCGAACTGTTGCAATCTACTACAGGGATCCTCCAGATTATCGGACAAAAATTGCATTTTTTTACGATATTTTTCTTAAAATAGCAGCTACGGGTATACAATTTTCACAGAACAATCATCGGTTCGTGCTTTCTCAATGCATGTAAACTAATTAGTAAGCTGTGCCCTCTTTCTGACATAAAATTGGGTCAGATCATCAGTCGTAAGGTTGCCCCAAAATTAACATAGACAATCAGTTATCCGGACAAATGTATAATTAATCGTCTTATAACTTGTATTATCACCTTAAAATCATAATTTTGTCGCCTGAAAACCAGTGTAAACGGCATTTTGTAGTTCTCCAGAAAAAAACAATCATCATTCGCTTCTTGGAAAATATCGTATTTATTGTATTTATAGAACAACTCTGAAATGACGTAATGGGTGCACTCGATTGGCAGCCCCCGCGCGACTATTGACGTTGTAAACAACTTGTGGACAGAGTTAATGAATGTTTTTATAAAAATTTACTAAAGATTATACTTTGGCGATATATTATTCACACTGACATGAAAACAGCAAGCACCTGAGTGACTTAGATGTGTTTGTTGCAAAATCGGATCAAATGAATGCGTTTAATTTAGGTATTTTCATTTGCCCGATAAACTGATTGTCCGGATAACTGGTATGACCCCTGTACCGTATCGTCCATAGCCAGAGTTACGATTCCACTCATAGCATTTCTCTGCAGAATAGCGAATCAGATCTGATTCACATTTTAGCGGTTAATTGTTACATATTTGAGATATTTTCCATGTGACAAAAATATTAGTATTATAAAAGTAATACAAACTAATTATTCTGAAACAATTTTTACCATTGTAGAAGGTTTAGAAAATTATTTTTTGCCTTTACAGGGCCTGAAAATAGCAGCTTTTACCAGTAGGTCCGGGACTTAACAAGGAATAAATGAAAGGTCCGAGGAATTTTTTGGAAAGTCCGAGAGGATAATCGCTAGAAAAATTGTAGAATTATTTGTCTGTTTCATGCAAAATGACTCATCACACCATGTGTAAATCCTCGATTGTGTCACCATAAATTATCTTATAAGACGATAATCAGAACAGATTTATCATCGCCACTGAATGATGATCGTATCCATCATATTTTGCACTCTCGTTTTAGTGGACGTTCTGCTGCATCAGCCTCTGTTGGCAAGGGGAGTTACTCCTGCTGACATTCGACTAGAGATGATGTCTCTCTGTTCACAACTCGAGACCCTTTGCAAGAAAGAAGCACACGAGGTTTGCATTCCTTACACCAACATGATTTTAAACAATTTTACGAAATAGTCTCTCTCATGTCTTGTTTATATACGACATGCATTGGTGAAACTAGTTTACACAACATGTAATGGCTATTGCATTCATTGCAAATAGAAAAGAAAATGATTGAGATTTTTTTCATAGTTCGGGAAGAAATAGCCCCTAGCATTGAGTAAGGGTCGGAATTCAGCCCCTGTGTGTGTGGTAAATTAGTCACTGGTGCTCCTTTGTATGTGCATTCCTGTCTGTATATGATCTGGTTGTTGAACAGACGTAAAACTCCAATCAGTCAACATGGTGAAGGGAAATAAATCTCATATTTCAACATACCGGTATAAAGTCGGATGGGAATAAATACCATATTTTTAAATAAATGAAAACTATATTATTGTAACCATGATAACCTCATGGACTGGATTGTCCAAATATTATTTTCAGGCTCAAATGCGTGGATCTGAACACAGTCACATGACCAATTCATTCCTGGACAGGGGTAAGTCACGGTGCTTAATTTACATCTCTTGTCATTTAGGCACACTTCGACCTACAATTTTCTTAACCCTTAGACCGCTGTCTTATTATACCCCCACAAACAAAGTTTATTGGGGGTATATAGGAGTCAGCTTGTCGGTTGGTCTGTCGGTCTGTTGGAAATTCCCTTCCGCTCTATATCTTCTACACCGATACATGGATTATCAAATGGCTTGGCACAAATGTTTGTCATGATGAGAAGGTGTGTCGCGATCAATAACCACGCACCTACGTCCACGGTCAAGGTCACAGTTGAAGGTCAAAGGTCAAACCTATTGAAATTCCCTTACGCTCTATATCTTCTACACCGATGCATGGATTATCAAATTGCTAACCACGCACCTACGTCCAAGGTCACAGTTGAAGGTCAAAGGTCAAACCTATTGGAATTCCCCTTCCTTCTCGATATCTTCTACACCGATGCAATTGGATTATCAAATCCTTGGCACAAATGTTTCTCAGGATGAGAAGGTGTGTCGCGATCAATAACCACGCACCTACGTTCAAGGTCAAGGTCACAGTTGAAGGTCAAAGGTCAAACCTATTGAAATTCCCTTCCGCTCTATATCTTCTACACCGATGCATGGATTATCACACTATGCCCTGGGTCAAGGTCACAGACTTGATGCGTTAGAAACCTTAACGCTCGGCTAAATGGCTTATAATCAAAAATGCCTCGTTTTCTTTGGCTGCCAGTGGGGGTATTCGTGTGGCGACAGGCCACATTTCTAGTTTTTTTTGTCGTCTGCTGTTTATTTTCTATTTTCCATTTCTATCATCAAAAACATGCTTTAACAGCACGTTAGAATAATTTACAACATGCTTTGACAGCACTTTAGAATCATTTCCATTGGAAATGATTCTAAAGTTGACAGCACTTTAGAATCATTTCCATTGGAAATGATTCTAAAGTGCTGTCAAACCATGTTTTTATTAAGAAATAAGGCAAGATATAAAAGCAACAGCCTACACTTCGACCTACACTTTCCATAATACATAAAATATCTCAATAACTACTGTAAAACAATGTATTAAAACTCAACATGAAAAGTCATGCAGAGCATGATGTTATTAGCCGATCAAATCAGGGTAAAGTGCATCGAACATATGTAGGTGTCTCTGGTAGTCAATGGTAAACTATTTTCGACCACAGTTCTGTACCCAGCGTTGACATTTTTCTCGATTTTGTGCAGGTTTTGGAAACCCGTTCCCAAATCCATCCAATAGCAGCAATGCCATAGCAGCAATGTTTTGTTGTCACCATTATGTTGCGAAATATTCAGCGTAACACCTGTACTGTATGCTCTATTTATCTACAAATTACACTCCGCAATACACAAAGTTGTAGTCACTATGTGTTTGTCCGAATTCTGTGGCAGCAAGCGAGTGGGCGGAGCTACCAGAGCTATATATATCTAGCGGTTACAGTGTCATCTAAAAATAGACGCAAGCTCCTGCGTATTCAGGCACATGCCCAGATTGGCCTAATGTGCCCCATCCGTGATTTTTTGCGCGATGTCGGGCGCAAGACAATCAATAATTTGCGGCATTGACAATAATTAAGGGGGATTGCCGCAATCGCGCGTGCTGGATGCATCCCTGCCATCCCTGCATGATACGTAAACAAAGTTCGCTATGAAGGGCAATTCTTCGTTTTGATTGGTGGAAAATGTTGGTGAATATTAACTAGCGTCAAATGACGCGCATACGCGATCCAATGGGATAAACCCGAGATGCTGGGATAAACCCGAAAATGCTGGGGTTGCTAGTAAGGAGATTTTGAGCAGAGGTCGATTATAAATTAGCCGAATAAACACATTTTACGCGATTATACGTGGCTGAAACTTGTTCTGTTTAATAAATAAAAGCTTTAATTAGCCCAAATAATCGGCGTATGTTGGCGTATATGGCCATTAGAGCCAACTATGGACTTCAACAACAATAACTTCCGGGTTAAATCTCTTCCGCGTTCAGCTCATTACGTATTCAAAATTGTGTTATTTGGCTATAAGTAAAGTTTTAAACGGAGATAATTGCCAAAAATGCAAACTTTATCGGTTGATGCAATTTGGAAGTGATACAGAAAAATTCGCGTTCGTAGATTACCGAATAGCGGAGAAAAGGGTTGCTACAAACTTTTTCAGAATTCGATGGATAACCAATATATTAGCCGATCTATAAATAGATCGGCTAATAATAATACGATTCAATTGTTGTTAAATTGAAGTCGCTATGAGAATAACAGTTAACAGAGAATGTATCCACTAACAGCGAAAATAGTCTAATGTATTACTTATGTCACGGCACGGATCTAGTAACTCAGGAGAGAGAATATGTATCTGTGCCTGGTTAGCTCAGTCGGTAGAGCGACCGCCTTGTAAGCGGGAGGTGCCGGGTTCGAGTCCTGGGTCGGGTGCATATTTTCTCTTCCTGTTACACTTATCATGTCAATCTTTGCACTTTTGCGTTCTTACGCATGTGGCCAGTGTAGATCTCAGCCACAGGTGAGACTCGGACCTGTGACACACACACAAAAATGCCCATTAAAAAATCCCATTACCCCACCCGCCTGGTCTCGTACTGTACATTACGTTATATAACAATATAACAGAATGTACAGTACAAGACCAGGTATTACCCCACCCACCTGGGTGGGGTAATGTGATATATAACAGAATGTACAGTACAAGACCAGGTATTACCCCACCCACCTGGGTGGGGTAATGTGATATATAACAGAATGTACAGTACAAGACCAGGTATTACCCCACCCACCTGGGTGGGGTAATGTGATATATAACAGAATGTACAGTACAAGACCAGGTGGGTTAATTATATTTTTTTATGGGCATTTATTTTGTGTCACAGGTCCGAACCTTTCACCTGTGATTTTATCAGCCTGCTCAGTTTGATCAGGGCCCACATTGTTTGCAATTCGGTGGTGTGGAAGTGTGGAGAATGATCAGGACACACATTTGTGGCTGTGACTGGAGAAATGGGGCTTATGATTTGTGACCGGTGTAGCTCCTGATCAAATAGCACACTCCTGTAGCCTGATAACAATATACATTGCTGGTTAGAAGCATTGCGGGTGTTTCATTGATCTAGCGAACAGTGCAGATCCTGATCAGACTGTGCGGATGCACAGGCTGATCTGGATCTACACTGGTGGCAAGGCAAAACCCATAAGCCCCATTTCTCCAGTCACAGCCACATTTGTTGAATGCGTTCATTTCTCAGCTGTGGGGGTCCATTTGTCCTTCAATCTGCAAGTCTCTGAATTCCTACATATTCCTAGCCATGCCTGATGAACTTGATATGGGAATAAAAGCCACTAGCCTGGCATTCTCTGTTGTCAGTTGATGCCCCGTTTCTCATCATCGTGTCTATTACAGCCACTGTGGTTTGTGACCGGATCGTTCAAGTGATGGATCGAAGTCCCGGAGGATCACTCGAACCCATGGTAATCGTTCACACTCACTGATGTCGATCAGTGTTAACTCAAGCCTCTGTTATCGCGGTGCCATTCTTAATCCTTACACTGCTATCTTATTTTTTTTGTCGTCTGCTGTTTATTTTCTATTTTTCCATTTTTATCATCAAAAACATGCTTTGACAGCACTTTAGAATAATTTACAACATGCTTTGACAGCACATCAGAATCATTTCCATTGGAAATCCATTGGAAATGATTCTGAAGTGCTGTCAAACCATGTTTTTATTGAGAAATAAGGCACGATATAAGAGCAACAGCAGACGACAATTGTTGTGAGTAGCCGTCTAAGGTTAACACAACAGGCTTTATATCTAGATATAAGAGCTAACGCCCTGTTGATTTTCAAACATCACAGATGAGTTATCTTCCCATGGTGCCATTTTCATGCCTCCTATGTGATAGCAATGGGTGCATATTGCGTTGCTCTTGATGTTCTGTACGTCCGTCCCAGGGTCTGAAAATAGCAACTTTTACCAGTAGGTCCAGGACCTAATAAGAAAAAAAGTCAAAGGTCCGAGGAACATTTTGGAAGGTCCGAGAGATTCGGATAATCGTCTTTTAGTTTTCTATTTTCAACCAGTCTGTCAGAGGATATTCACCACTGGTTACATATGAAGTGTATTATAAATAAACATACATGATGCCCAGACTTAACTGATACATTGTTTGTTTGACAGATAGACGATAATCATAACTAATTCAACTTCGCCACTGAACGATGATCACCATTTCAATTTTATCACAGGTCCGGCGGACTTGTTGCTTGTAAAATACAAAGGTCCGAAGTTACAATTCACAGGTCCAGGACCTCGGACCAGTGCTATTTTCAGGCCCTGCGTCCGTGTACATATACGTCTAAAAGTTTGTCAGAGTTTCTCCAGTTATATAGAGTTCATTATGCCACGGGGGCATATCCATGTGTTACAAACATAATGTCCAGTTAATTTCGCATTCTGTGTCCTTGTCCGTGTTATGAACAAATTGGCTTATCATGACTAAAGAAAGAACCCTATTGATTTTCAAAACATCTTATCTTGGTTACTGACTGCCTCAACAAGGGTATACTATGACCTTTGGCGCTCTCATTTGTTTTAGGTGTAACAAATTACTGATCACAAGCCACATAGATCCAGGTGCACACATTTTAAGGAATCAAATGAAAGGTTTACAGAATGTTCCATACAATTCGGTAATGGCCATGTGATTTTGTACCGAAGAAGATATGCGATATCGCATAAAAAATATTTACAAAATTTACGATATCTTCCATAAGTGACGTCAAAACATGACAAAATATTCAGAGAAAATGCCCATAGAACTCTGCATGTCGTCCACTTTCAATTTTATTTACAGAAAATATTAGTTTCTGTAAATAGTATTCATGAAAAATCGCACATCACAATTGAGACATCTACAATATATACATGTACTTGGTATTCACTAAGGCCGTCCTTAAAAAATAGTTTGTTTCCTGTAACCCGACCCAGAATTTTAGAAGTGGGTCGGTCGGTAGGCAATTTCGTTTTTTTTCTGTCACATGACATATTGAATTTAAAAATTATTAATATTAAAAAGGTACAATATTTTAACACTTGCATTGCAAGTGTTAAAATATTGTACCTTTTTAATATTAATAATTTTTAAATTCAATATTGCAAGTCTTGCAATAAAAGTATGTCAATTGCTGTATGTGTTGTTGTATGAACATGTATGCCATTTAGGGCCAGAGATTATATTAACCCACTGTAGCACTAAATTGAAAAAAAAAAAAAAAATAATAATTGTAAAATAAAATAAAATTGTGAACGAAATTGCAATAAAAAAAATCGGGTCGCACCGTTTTTAGCGGGTCGGTCAGGTTACAGGAAACGGAGATATAATTATGGATGGCCTAATAAAAGTGTGGGTGGTGGTTGCGCGAATGAGACGGCGTAAATTAAACGGTATGGGTTCCTCCTTATAGGAATCACGATTTGCCTGGTTTGGCCCTCAGGTACGTTTTTATCTTTGGCTCTTTAGTGAGTTGAATTGGGTTATTGCCCATTATAAAAGTAGTAAGATTATTACTGATCCTACTGCTTTTGGGAGGGGCCAAGTGATTCTGGTGTGGCGAGGACATGGCATCAGATCAGGATCATTCTGATTTCAGGGCTGAATATATAGTTTTGTTATTGTAAATATTCAGTTCTGATTTTTGGATTTTCCCCCCATTTGTACATGTATTTGAACATGTACTTGTACAGGTAATATATGGGATTTAGTACTAAACCCATTGACCCGGCCTTAAATTACCTTAGTTGTTGATAGGCCGTTAAACCCCAACAAACAAACAAACAAAACTAATAAAAATAATCTGGTTCACGGTATTTTTATATTTGACAGGCGTACATTAAATCCCACAGCCTCGATCGATTATTCCCACGGGCATCGTCATACTTTATGAACCAGCGTGTTTCTGCCTCGGAGGAGAAGACTAGTCTCGATTGTGAGTATAGACCTCAGAGCTCCAGATAAGCTGTGTATTTGCTTAAATACCCAATTAAAATTGTCAAAAACCCAATTGAAATCAGAAGTAGCGAGTATCAAAAAGCAATACAAATTGTATGGTACATTTATCATGCTGCAGAAAACAATAAACAGACCACAAATATAGCATATTTTTCTTATGTTTCATGAAAACACATCTTGGTATTTCATTAGAATTGTCTCCAAGGAGACAATTCTAATGAAATTCCAAGACATGTTTTCATTTCGAAGCGAAGTATTCAATAATTGCGATCTGCTGATGTGTAAACAGTAGTGTGATTTCATTTTACCCAATTAAAATTTTGAAATACCCAATTGTTTCAGAAATTATGGAGTGACAATACTCAATTACTAATTCCTTATCTGGAGCCCTGGACCTGCCTCATACTTGTACTTTACATTATCGTAGAACAAGAATCTCAGGACACGGTCCTTGAAAATAATTAATAATAATAAAAGAATGAACTTCTTGATCAAGTTCTTTATCCTGATTGAGGTTTGTCATCTGTAGCCGATTTCATCAACATTGCAAAGTATACTTATCTAGCAAAGTATACTTAGAGGGAGAAATTTTCAATTTAAGGATACATTTATTAATTTTTATTATACTGAATTTATTACATTATCACAGCCATTTTGGCTGTGATAATGTAATAAATTAATTCTGCATACTTTTAACCATCACATATATGCAGTGGTCACTTCTATATGAAATAATGCATTTTGGCAAAAATAAATGATTACTCCCTCAAAGTATACTTTGCAGTGTTGGTGAAATAGGCTACAGATATATCAATGAATATTATATGCAGCTTGAAGCAAAATGTTTAATTTCTGTGTTGGACATTTTTAGTTCATTTTATAGTGTAAATAAAGTTATAATTTGTACATTGTCAACAGATCGCTTTTATTGGTTATTCACCATTTCTGCACGTTATTATTTTGATGTGTATTGTGTAAGCGGGTCCTTAAAGGTACATTCCCACTCAGTAAGCGCAAAGTCTTTTTTCTATCAAAGACATCATTTGAGACATTTTCTGGTATGGACCTGGCACCAGGTCAGGTTATTCTAAGTTCAGGGCTGAATATATCTTTTCTCGATGTAAATATTCCGTTTTGATTTTGGGATCCCCCCCCCCCCCAAATGCAACAGGTTAAAATGGGATCGAACCCATTTGCCTGGCCTTACATGACCGTAGCTGTTGATAGGCCGTTAAACACCAACAAACAAACAAACTGTTCCTTGGTCTTTGGGATGATACCTAAAAGCGAGGACCCGTCCCTAAATGACCTTATCTGTTGCTATGATGTTAAACTCATTCACTTTCACGTCCCATCTGGGATGGATTGTGGCCGAGGGGTTAGAACACCTGACTTCCAATCCGGAGGTTGTGGGTTCAAACCTCGCCTTGGGCATCAAAAATACTTTCATAGTATTTCCATCCCACTGGTCTGTCGGATGAGACTTTAAACTGTGGTCCTGTCTTTATATGACCTTAGCTGTTGGTGGGATGTTAAACCATTTCACTTTCTCCCATCTGTTCCAGGTTACTATTCCAATTTGTCATCATTGAGTCGTCTCTCTACGCTTGCCCGACAGATGTACAGTGACTGTGCGGACCCGGCGTCCCAAAAATATATTGCCCACCAACTCGCCATATTGTATGTAAGCACTGCGACAACTGTCTAAATCGGACGACATTTGCGACAACCGTCTAAATCGGACGACATTTGCAAACACTGCAGATACAGTTGAGACGGCTCGTAACGAGCCGTCTCATCTGTATCAGCAGTGTTTGTCAGTATTTTAAGATTTTGAAACAATACCTCTTGATTGAGGAATAGTCCAAAATTATTATGGAAGAGACCATGTGATATATTTTCCAATGGTATCTACATTTCATGACGACACTTATTTTAGCTTGATACGCAAAAGTGGGAGTACAAAATACGCACAGCAATGTGAAAAATACGCATTGATTTTGAAATTGAGTAGTGAAAATACTGTCATAAAGTTTAAATTTCACTTAGTTGAGCTGCGAAAAGCTTTTTGCAGCTCAAATAAGTGAATGTTTACATTTGTTATATTTCTTTATCATGTGTTCCCTATTTAGTAACGAAAGAAATCAATAATCCATTTGTAAAAGTAAAATACGCAATGATTTTGAAATCAGGGGGTACAGTACGCTTTAGACACAAAGCTTATCTGGAGCTCTGATCACACACACAATTATCTGTCTCTGCATCTCTGCAAATGTAAGGTGGATTGACCCAACACTTACATTATCCAACTTCAACCTTTATTTGTTTTCATTATCCATATTGCTATCCCATATTGTCCCATTTTCCGATGTATGTCATATAAGAAAAGCTAGATAGCACCAGAAGCGCATACCAAAGGAAGGTGATTTCATTGAAGCTTTGAATAAAAAAGACAAAAAACAAAATAAATCTTTTTTTTTGCAGTCGGACATTCGATCCGGCGACTTCCGGTTTACCGTCAGACCGGCGACAATTTTAACGAACATGTCCGACGGACCGACGACTTTCGCGGAGATTGCAATGTCACATGACTGAAATTTAAGTGAAAAGTTTTTGATTTCAACTGAAAAGGTATTAACCCTTACACCGCCCCTATTCAATAGGGCTTTCCCAAAACAAATTGTATACAAATACATGTACATTGTTAGCCAGGTTTTTTGAAAAAAAATCCAGGCTATTGGATTGGCGAAAGCCGGGCAGGCGTGCGGCGTCCACAATCAATGTTAAGTTTTCGTGTTTGAGTCCATTTCTTTCTTACTGTACCACCTAGGACCACCAAACCTTCACAGCTTCATAATCAAGGGGTGCCCACCACATATCACTATCCAACATGTTACTTTTTTTTTAACTCGACCCATTTTTTCCGCGCAGTCGACTTAGCCATTTTCAATGTTAAGTTTTCGCGTTTACAATGTTAAGTTTTCGTGTTTAAGTCCATTTCTTTGGTACTGTACCACCTAGGACCACCAAACTTTCACAGCTTCATAACCAAGGGGTGCCTACCACATACAACTATCCAACATGTGACCATTTTAGCCAGATTTTTGAAAAAAAATCCATGACTATTGGTTATTGGCGAAAGCCGGGCGGGCGAGCGGGCGGCGTCCACAATCAATGTTAAGTTTTCGTGTTTGAGTCCATTTCTTTGTTACTGTACCACCTAGGACCACCAAACTTTCACAGCTTCATAATCAATGGGGTGCCCACCACATATCACTATCCAACATGTTACTTTTTTTAACTTGACACATTTTTTCTGCGCAATCGACTTAGCCATTTTTTTTTCAATGTTAAGTTTTCGCGTTTTCAATGTTAATGTTTTCGTGTTTAAGTCCATTTCTTTGGTACTCCACCTAGGACCACGAAACTTTCACAGCTTCATAATAAAGGGGGGGGGGGGGGGGGGGGGGTGCCCACCACATATCACTATCCAACATGTTACTTTTTTTTTAACGTCACCCATTTTTTCCGCGCAATCGGACGTTAGCCAATTTTCAATGTTAAGTTTTCGCGTTTTCCAATTGTTAAGTTTTTCGTTTGTGGTTTATTTAAGTTACCATTTCCTTTGGGGTAATCTTTACCCACCTAGGTGACCTACCAAAATTTTCAACAGATTCATAATTTCATAGGGGTGCCCACCCCCACATTATCACTATCCAACATTGATTACTTTTTTTTTAACTTGACCCATTTTTTCTGCGCAGTCGACTTAGCCATTTTCAATGTTAACTTTTCGTTTACAATGTTAAGTTTTCGTGTTTAAGTCCATTTCTTTGGTACTGTACCACCTAGGACCACCAAACTTTCACAGCTTCATAACCAAGGGGTGCCTACCACATACAACTATCCAACATGTGACCATTTTTTTACCTTCACCTATTATTTCTACGTAATTGACTTAGCCATTTTCAACGCTTCGCCCATTACCTTGAAACTTCACATGGGTGTTTATCATCGTCCATATTTTCACTCTAACCCCCAACCGTGCGGCCCCTGTGCCCAATGTCAAGGTCAAATTACTTTGAATTTTTTTGTTAAAGTTTTTTCGTGTACTATATCTCTGCAACTGCTTCACCCATTACCTTGATACTTCACGTGGGTGTTTATCATCATTGTCGCACCAGCTTGCAGAAAGCGCGATATCGTCGGCATTTTGGCATACGTCCGTCCTTCTGTCCGTACGTTCGTGTGTCTGGTTAAAGTTTTTTCGTTAAAGTTTTTCCATCTACTATATCTATTTTTTTACTGTCCATGCCTCGCCCCAAGGCGCGACATGCAGGCCACGGCCATCTAGTCTACAAAAAGTGGGTATAATTATGTTATCCAAGTGTCTATGCTTGGAAAAAACCTGGCCTTCGTGGCTTTGCCTCGTTTCTTGTTTTTACCTTCACCTATTATTTCTACGTAATTGACTTTTCAACGTTAACTTTTTAACGTACGTCTGGTTAAAGTTTTTTGGTTAAAAGTTTTTCGTTATACTATATCTCTGCAACTGCTTCGCCCATTACCTTGAAACTTCACATGGGTGTTTATCACCATCCATATTTTCATTCTAACCCCCAACCGTGCGGCCCCTGTGCCCAATGTCAAGGTCAAGTTACTTTGAATTTTTTTGTTAAAGTTTTTTTGTGTACTATATCTCTGCAACTGCTTCACCCATTACCTTGATACTTCACATGGGTGTTTATCATCATTGTCGCACCCACTTGCGGAAAGCACGATATCGTCGGCATTTTGGCATATGTCCGTCCGTACGTCCGTGTGTCCGGTTAAAGTTTTATTTTTCGTTAAAGTTTTTCCATCTACTATATCTATTTTTTTAGTGTACATGCCTTGCCCCAAGGCGCGACATGCAGGCCACGGCCATCTAGTCTACAAAAAGTGGGTATAATTCTGTTATCCAAGTGTCTATGCTTGGAAAAAACCTGGCCTTCGTGGCTTTGCCTCGTTTCTTGTTTTGTGATTAAACCAGTACTGCCATACTAACCCTGAATATTGGCACGATCACTTTTGTAGGGAAACAATATATTGGTATGTGTTTCCCCAAATAAATTATGTCCGAATACTTAGGGTTATTACGATAATCTCATTATTCCGTTTCAGCAACTACTCACAAACCTGAAATCAAGCACATTTTCCCAACACAAACAGAGTATTGAGGATAACTTCAAGTCAATCAAGTCTACCGTTGGTGGGAGTGGTCACCAGCCCTGCCTTGCCACAGACCAGCAGGAATGGTACGTTTATAAAATGTCCGGAGTGTGAATTCCACTTCAATATTCTCGGGAGGTTTGATTGGTCGAGGCTACTGTGCACAGTCACTGGTCAAAATAAGCAAATTGATTGGCGGACACTGTGCCACAGTGTCAGCCAATCAATTTGCTTATTTTGAAATTACAAGATTGTCAATTTTCTAATTCATCCTTTTCTTCTGCTCGAAATTGAGGGGATTTGTCTGAATTTCTTCAAATTTTTGAGCTCATTGATCAACTTTGTCATTAATATTATTGTCGCTGGCTGTTGGTACAATGTGTCACAGTAATAGATAGAGATTACTAGGTTTATGAGACGAGGCTGGAAATGCTTAGGAATTCCTTCTTAAACTGAGCCGACCCTGATAAACTTGGTACCAAACTACATCGGACATACGATATTTATCAGGAAACACCATATTTTTATGTGCTCGTTTGAAATAACTGCACATATTATGCATTCACCTCGGGCGGCCAGGTGGGCACAGCTTGTCAACGCAATAACTAGACTTCTACTTGACGGATCGCAACCAAATTTGGTATACATGTTTATCACGGCAAGGCAATGAAGCAAACATTTTCAAAATTTTCTGATGACTTATCTCCCCTCAGCAGCCATTTTATAATTTTCGCATTCTGTATCCTTGTCCAAGCAGTAACTAAAGTTCTCCTTGACAGATCCTAACCAAATTCAGTACTATCATTTCGGCCAATTCTGCACATCTGCTATAAATGCCCAATTCACATTAAATTTAGCAGTGGAAGAAAATATGTGGATTTCGGAGTAAACATCAGAGTATACAATCTGATTAAATGCTAGCCTGTGGCACAGTTTTATCACATTCCGATAGTTTGGTAAAAACTTCAGAATATAGTCAAAATGTGTAATATCCTTAGACCCTGCTGATGGAATAGCTGTATTTACTAAATTAACAGTTCAAACAAGAAACTAACCTGTCATATTGTCACTGGATAGTTCTACTTCAAATTTAATACCAATTTTGCTATGCTGATCTAGTATGCTGTTCGCCATTTTTGTTTACACTACCAGATGCGCAGCATTATCAGAACAAAATGTGATGATGCAAACACGCATGTGATGTCATACATCACACAATTTACGTCACTTACTGACATAAGCACTTTATGATATTTTACTTCTTTGAACTGCGTTGAATATTCAGGGAATTTCGACTGACTATGGGGATATTAATGCCATTTAAATTTGTTTAGAAAGCCTTAGGTGCGCAGAATTAGCCGACACAATTTTATTCATTTTTAGCTCGACTATTCGAAGAATAAGTAGAGCTTATGTTGTCACCCCGGCGTCGGCGTCACCGTCACGCCTTGGTTAAGGTTTTTAGTCAAGCTTGTATATGGAATACTACTGGCCCTACACCCACCAAACTTGGACAACTTCATCTCCTAGTGATGTACATCAATAACCCCTGATCTATATTTCACCTTGACCTACATTTCCTCTTGAATTACTTGGTTAATTCCCCTTGGTTAAGGTTTTTAGTCAAACTTGGTTACGGTTTTTAGTCAAGTTTGTATATGCAATACTACTGGCCCTACACCCACCATACTTGGACAACTTCATCTCCTAGTGATGCACATCAATAACCCCTGATCTATATTTGACCTTGACCTATATTTCCTCTTGAATTACTTACTTAATTCCCCTTGGTTAAGGTTTTTAGTCGACCTTGGTTAAGGTTTTTTTTCAAGCTTGTACATTGAATACTATTGTGCATCCAGACACCATACTTCGACAACCTTTTCTCATAGGTATGTACATCAATAACCCCTGATCTATATTTGACCTTCACCTTCATTTCCTCTTCAATTACTTACTTAATTCCTTTTGGTTAAGGTTTTTAGTCAACCTTCTATATGGAATACTACTGGCCCTACACACCATACTTGGACAACTTCATCTCCTAGTGATGTACATCAACAACCCCTGATCTATATTTGACCTTGACCTACATTTCCACTTGAATTACTTACTTAATTCCCCTTGGTTAACGTTTTTAGTCAAGCTTGTAGATGGAATACTCCTGGCCCTACACCAACCATACTTGGACAACTTCATCTCCTAGTGATGTACATCAACAACCCCTGACCTATATTTGACCTTGACCTACATTTAACCTTGAATTACTTACTTAATTCCCCTCGGTTAAGGTTTTTACTCGACCTTGGTTAAGCTTTTTACTGAAGCTTGTACATGGAATACTATTGTGCATACAGACACCATACTTGGACAACCTTTTATCATAGTGATGTACATCAATAACCCCTGATCTATATTTGACCTTGACCTACATTTCCTCTTGAATTACTTACTTAATTCTCTTTGGTTAAGGTTTTTAGTCAAGCTTGTAGATGGAATACTCATGGCCCTACACCAACCATACTTGCACAACTTCATCTCCTAGTGATGTACATCAACAACCCCTGACCTATATTTGACCTTGACCTACATTTAACCTTAAATTACTTACTTAATTCCCCTTGGTTAAGGTTTTTACTCAACCTTGGTTAAGCTTTTTTAGTCAAGCTTGTTGATGGAATACTATTGTGCATACAGACACCATACTTGGATAACTTTTTCTCATAGGGATGTACATCAATAACCACTGACCTTTATTTTACCTTCACCTACATTTAACCTTGAATTACTTGCTTAATGTTTATAATCAAGCTTGTATATGGAATACTTCTGGGCCTACATCAACCATACTTGGACAACTTCATCTCCTAGTGATGTACATCAATAATCCCTGACCTATATTTGACCTTGACCTACTTTTATCCTTGGATTACTTAGTTATCTCCCCTTGGTTACGGTTTTTACTCAAGCTTGTGTATGGAATAATCCTGGGCCTACAGCAACCATACTTGGAAAACCACGCACCTACGTCCACGGTCAAGGTCACTGTTGAAGGTCAAAGGTCAAACCTATTGAAATTCCCTTCCGCTCTATATCTTCTACACCGATGCATGGATTGTCAAATGCCTTGGCACAAATGTTTCTCAGGATGAGAAGGTGTGTCTCGATCAATAACCACGCACCTACGTCCAAGGTCAAGGTCATAGTTGAAGGTCAAAGGTCAAACCTGTTGAAATTCCCTTCCGCTCTATATCTTCTACACCGATGCATGGATTATCACACTATGCCCAGGGTCAAGGTCACAGACTTGATGCGTTTGAAACCTTAACGCTCGGCTAAGTGGCTTATAATAAAAAATGCCTCGTTTTCTTTGGCTGCCAGTGGGGGTATTCGTGTGCCGACAGGCCACATTTCTAGTTTCCCTTGGTTAATGTTTTCAGTCAACCTTGGTTAAGATTTTTATGCAGGCCGCAGCCACCTTCTTTGTCAAGCTATGTGTACATCGACAACCCTCGTAGTCGAGCTATGCTGTTCTCCTACAGCTCTTGTTATCATTGCAAGACGAAGTACCCTGTTCATTTTCAGAAAGTTTGGATGACTTATCTTCTCTTTGTGGCCATTTTTCCTGTGGGAACGAATTGTTATTTTGTGGGAACGAATTGTTAAATTGAGGGAACATTATTAATTTGTGGGAATGAATTGTTAAATTGAGGAAACGAATTGTTATTTCGTGGGAACGAATTAATAAAAAAGAAGAATTCTACGTCTCCTGCAGGGCTCCGTATAAAAGTATGTTTTCTTAGAGTTGGTTTAGTGTAATTGACAAGTGATTGTGTACACGGTGATTATCCATACTTACTGTAATAACCCTAGATATTCGGACACCATTATTTCGGGGAAACACATTAAAATATATGGTTTCCCTACAAGAGTGACCGTGCCAATATTTAGGGTTATTATGGCAGTACTGGTTTAATCGGAAAACAAAATGTATTTGGATACAATTTGTTTTGGGAAACCCCTCTTTAATAGGGGTTTCCCAAAGCAATTTGTGTCCAAATATTTAGTGTTATTATGGAACTCTGGATTCACACCCTTACACAATTGTGCATGGTCTTGTTGAACAGACATAAAACCCTGTTTAATGAATGAATCATGATCGTTGTTGCAGGTTATTGAATCTTACAAGCAGCATAATCACGACAATCAGCACATTCCCGGCGGAGTTGACGCAGGATCTGTTGGTTCCGGCCTCGTTACTGCTGCAGAAACCGTGACCCCCTCCGCCCTCCCGGGGGCAAATATGTGCAATTCACTTTTACATTCATTTCAACTCATATCATCAGGGCTACAGATAAGGAATTAGTAATTGAGTATTGTCACTCGGATCATTTCTGTCAGAAGCAATTGGGTATTTCAACATTTTAATTGGGTAAAATAAAATCACACTACTGTTTACACATCAACAGACAGCAACTATTGAATAGTTTGCTTCGAAATGACAACATGTCTTGACATTTCATTAGAATTGTCTCCTTGGAGACAATTCTAATGAAATACCAAGATGTGTTTTCATGGAAAATAAGAAAAATATGCTATATTTGTGGTCTGTTGTCACACATTTTTTTTATTGCTTTTTGATACTCAATTGGGTTTCTGTGCTATTTTAATTGGGTATTTAAGTAAATACACACCTTATCTGGAGCTCTGATTTCATTCAGAATTATCCACTCGCCGATAGGCAAGAGGTGATATTGCGTTGGTCCATGTATGTGCGTGCATACGTACGTTAGTAACACCTTTCATTTTTCAATAACTCAAGAACCGCTTCACCGGTTTTGATATTTGGCCACAATGTGTGTATAGGGATGTTGCTTTGTTTTGCATATGACCTACGTCCAAACACCCAAGTTCAAGGTCACTGAGGACTTACATTCACCTTGTTTGTAAGGCAAAGATATTTTAAATTATCAAAGCTACCAGCGATGGGATTATCTTCGTTTAGTGACTCCATTTCTTGTATTATGCACTAGTGACGGTGATGGGACCTCGTCCAAAAGATTAATCTTGTGAATAGGTTATCCTACTCGGTTACTAAATGAATAGTGAAATAACTCGGGGTTGCTTTGCTCTTTCCATGGATGCTCATCAAAAGTACTATCACCCTAATATTATTGATTTTATTGCGAAAAATAGATTTTTTTTAAATATTTTTTTTATTTGTGGACCGATTTTCAAAATCTGACTTTTGTTTTCTTAATTACATCATTTTCAAGCTATCTCGTCAGGTTTGGGAGTCAATTTCCAATTTTTTTTTGTGTTTTGATCCTTCAGGATCAAAAAACGAAAATTTTTGGAAATTTACTCCCCATGTTAAATTCTCATAGGAAAATCGTTTTTTCGCAGTAAAATCAATATTTTATGGAATTTCATGAAACAATTTTGTGGAGGGTGACTTTTTTTGTTATTGATGAAAAAGTACTTACATTTAAATATTTTTTAGATGTGTTTAATAGCCAAAAGTTCATCGGCTGGAAAACGGGGTTCAGACAGTAGTGACTTCATTTTGCTTATGGAGATATTTAAATATTGTGTTATATTCCTCATCTAGAGTGTATGATGTGACTACCATGTGAATCATTTCATCAACATGAATACGCTACTCGCAATATAGACTTTCGATGAGAAGTTAGTAAGATGTTTATGTTAGAGCAAGCCTCATACATATCGGGTTGTAATGTTTGGGAGATATACTTATTTTGTCACTTCTTGGGATAAATCAATTATCTACACAATAGTCGTTCATTTGCCATTACCGGCGGTTTTTATTGCCATTCAACTGTATTATATATAAAACATGAATTGCCATTCTTGAAATCAAGTCTGATAACTGTGTTGATGCCCCTGGTCTCTGTAGAGCTGGAAGGCGTATAGTGTTTTGACTGTGTTTGTCCGTGGGTCCGGTTCAGACGTTTGCCAGTGTTTCACCAATCTGCCACTGGGGACATTTGTGTGCCGACAGGCCACCTATTCTTGTTCTGTATTACACTCTTGCAATTTATTTGCATGGGTTTCGCTGTGAGAGAAAACCCGTAATCAAGTCCTTACAAATAATACACCGTGAAGAGAACACCCGTAATTGCATGCCTGTTTTCTTGGAAACCATGAGCTACCATGCAAAATGTTTTAATTTTTATTACAGTCAAAATAAAGTTATTTGAAAATTTGGAAAGGGTCTCGACTAAATTTGAATATTAATGTTATTGAACACATTCCAAACATGCACTCAAATATATCTGACTCATAGAAACAGCTGCGTAATTTGGATGTCAAAAAGTTTACACAACGTAACGTCAAAACGTGGGAAAACACGTTGTTGTATAACTATTCATGCGCACATCACAATTCATTGATTATAATCTAAAAAATATACTAAATGTGCATATATATCTACTGTGGAAGTTTAATAAATAGGATATTCCATCGTACATGTTTGAATAGCGGAAACAATACACTCGTGTCCGTCGGCGTCCATGCAAGCAACTCGTTCGCTATGCTCACTCATTGCTTTCGCGGAAGCCGATGCACACTCGTGTATTATTTCCAGCTGGAGAAATGGGGCTTACGGGTTTTGCGGCCAGTGTAGATCCAGATCAGCCTGTGCATCTGCACAGTCTGATCAGGATCTGCACTGATCGCAGTTCAATCAGCGAAATACCAGTCATTCTTCTAACAAACAGTATAGGCATTTTCTGTGCCGCAGGATTGTGTTAGATCATTTCTCCAGTCACAGCCACAAAAAATTGTGGTTTTCCTAAACAGAACATTTACCTGTTTTATTGTCAGCAAAGGTATTTTGTAATTCTGGATTGACTATGATAAAGTGGAACAGTCTCTCAACTGAACACCCTGGGAGGTCCCCAGGGTGTCTGGTTTAGAAATTTTCCACTGTAAATCAGGCATATGACCATTCTGGGACATACATATGTATTTTGCAATCATGAACTTCATTATTATCTGAGATGTGTTACCAGGAACCATCTAAACATGAGATCCCATATATTTTATTGGTGTCCTGATTAGAGAGGTTCCATGATACATTGCGTTAATGCCCGACACATCATTTTGCCACAGGTGGAAGACTCGGACCTGTGACACACAAACAAATGCCCATTAACCAATTCCATTACCCCACCACTTGGTCTCGCACTGTACTATGTTCTATTTATATATAAAACATATTAATGTACGAGACCAAGTGGGCGGGTAATGGATTTTTTTAATGGGCATTTTTCTTGTGTGTCACAGTAGGGTGGTTGCTTGGGCGAACGCGACGGCGTAAATTAATGGTAGGGGTTCCTCCTTATAGGAATCATGATTTGCCTGTTTGGCCCTCAGGTATGTTTTTATATCCACACAAACAAAGTTTGTTGTTATACCCCCACAAACAAAGTTTGTTGGGGGTATATAGGAGTCAGCTTGTCGGTCGGTCTGTCGCTTGGTCTGTCGGTCGGTCTGTTGGAAATTCCCTTCTGCTCTATATCTTCTACACCGATGCATGGATTATCAAATGGCTTGGCACAAATGTTTCTCATGATGAGAAGGTGTGTCGCGATCAATAACCACGCACCTACGTCCAAGTTCAAGGTCACAGTTGAAGGTCAAAGGTCAAACCTATTGAAATTCCCTTCCGCTCTATATCTTCTACACCGATGCATGGATTATCAAATGGCTTGGCACAAATGTTTCTCATGATGAGAAGGTGTGTCGCGATCGATAACCACGCACCTACGTCCAAGGTCACAGTTGAAGGTCAAAGGTCAAACCTATTGAAATTCCCTTCCGCTCTATATCTTCTACACCGATGCATGGATTATCAAATGGCTTGGCACAAATGTTTCTCATGATGAGAAGGTGTGTCGCGATCAATAACCACGCACCTACGTCCAAGGTCAAGGTCACAGTTGAAGGTCAAAGGTCAAACCTATCGAAATTTCCTTCGCTCTATATCTTCTACACCGATGCATGGATTATCAAATGGCTTGGCACAAATGTTTCTCATGATGAGAAGGTGTGTCGCGATCGATAACCACGCGCCTACGTTCAAGGTCATAGTTGAAGGTCAAAGGTCAAACCTATCAAAATTCCCTTCCGCTCTATATCTTCTACACCGATGCATGGATTATCAAATGGCTTGGCACAAATGTTTCTCATGATGAGAAGGTGTGTCGCGATTAATAACACGCACCTACGTCCAATTTCAAGGTCACAGTTGAAGGTCAAAGGTCAAACCTATTGAAATTCCCTTCCGCTCTATATCTTCTACACCGATGCATGGATTATCAAATGGCTTGGCACAAATGTTTCTCATGATGAGAAGGTGTGTCGCGATTGATAACCACGCACCTACGTCCAAGGTCAAGGTCACAGTTGAAGGTCAAAGGTCAAACCTATTGAAATTCCCTTCCGCTCTATATCTTCTACACCGATGCATGGATTATCAAATGGCTTGGCACAAATGTTTCTCATGATGAGAAGGTGTGTCGCGATCAATAACCACGCACCTACGTCCAAGGTCAAGGTCACAGTTGAAGGTCAAAGGTCAAACCTATTGAAATTCCCTTCCGCTCTATATCTTCTACACCGATGCATGGATTATCAAATGGCTTGGCACAAATGTTTCTCATGATGAGAAGGTGTGTCGCGATCAATAACCACGCACCTATGTCCAAGGTGAAGGTCACAGTTGAAGGTCAAAGGTCAAACCTATTGAAATTCCCTTCCGCTCTATATCTTCTACACCGATGCATGGATTATCACACTATGCCCAGGGTGAAGGTCACAGACTTGATGCGTAACGCTCGGCTAAATGGCTCGTTTTTTTTGGCTGCCAGTGGGGGTATTCGTGTGCCGACAGGCCACATTTCTAGTTATCTTTGGCTCTTTTGTTACCTGGGAGTTGAATTGGGTTATTGCCCATTATAAAAGTAATAAGATTATTACTGATCCTACTGCTTTTGGGAGGGGGCAAGTGATTCTGGTGTGGCGATCAGGATTATTATGATTTCAGGGCTGAATATATAGATTTTTGATTGTAAATATTCAGTTCTGATTTTGGGATTTTCCCCCCATTTGTACATGTACTTGAATACATGGTAATATATTGGATTTAGTACTAAACCCATTGACCCGGTCTTAAATGACCTTAGCTGTTGATAGGCCGTTAAACCCCAACAAACAAACAAACACAGTCACAGGTCCATGTCTTTCACTTGTGCATTTTGCTACCGTCGGCACGTACATTGTATATCGTTCTAACAAGTAACCCTACTGTCTGTTTCACGAAACCTGCCCAATATTGTTTTTGATAATATTAAATTTTATCAAGATTTAAGAATGAGCCTTCTTTTTATTTCGTGAAATTTGGTCGAATATTGATTTTATTACGAAAAATGAGTTCTCTATGGGAATTTAACCCTTTCCCTGATAGAGACGACTTTTCACGCCTCTGCAGAAGATGTCTTTTGAAAACATTGTGGGAAAAGGAGAAATTGCTTGTAACAAGCAATTTCTCCTTTTCCAACAATGTTTTCTACTCTATCAGATAATTTAACCATCATTTGACCCAGCATTTGATTCTTTTATTCAGATGTTTTGGATTTTGATGAGTCGAAATATCGCAAAACAGGGAAAGGGTTAACTGGGGGAGAAAAGAGGAGTCGAAAAATGAAAAATTTGGGAAATTGATTCTGAAATCTAGCTAGATAGCATGGAAATGATCTAACTAAGAAATCAAAAGCTTCATTTTGAAAATCGGTCCACTATTTCTGAAATTAGAAAAATGTTAAATCCCCATCTGTGAAGATGTCTATGGGGATTTAACATGGGGAAATCAATAAAATCAATATTGGACCACATTTTACGAAATAAAAAGTACGACTCCCCCACCCAGCCTCGATGTCCACTTTTTTAGCCTCGATGTCCACTTTTTAGACCCCCCCTAGATACCTCAGGCCCCTTGGGCCTTTGAAACGACCCCCCCTTCAAGCAGGTCTGGCTACGGGCATGGAAACTATGTAAATGCTTTAACTGTACTTAGTATGTTAACCCTTAGACCGCTACTCACAACAATTGTCGTCTGCTGTTGCTTTTACATCTTGCCTTATTTCTCAATAAAAACATGCTTTGACAGCACTTCCGAATCATTTCCAATGTCAAAGCATGTTTTAAATTATTCTAAAGTGCTGTCAAAGCATGTTTTTGATGAGCACAAACATGACCGTCTCGTGAACTGGTGACAACAAGGCATAAAATCAGTTCTAAATATAGACTGAGCATTTAATGATTAATTTTAATACATTTTGGTGAAAGCGTCGCAATATTTTGTGCAAATGGAAAATAGAAAATAAACAGCAGACGACAAAAAAATTATGATAGCGGTCTAAGGGTTAATATTTTATGTAACAGTTGTGCCCAGAGCGAGCCTGGGGGTGGGGTGGGAGTAGCGTTGGGCATTTTTCCACCTCAGAATGCAAATGTCCCTTAAAGTATTATTATACTGTCCCATTCACTTAGATTTTGTCGTCTGCTGTTTTTTGTTGTTTTTTTTCTTTTTCCTCATCAAAACATGATTTTACAGCACTTGAGAACCATTTCCATTGGAAAGTATTATCTAAGGTGTTGTCAAACAATGTTTATTGAGAAAGAAGACAAATATAATTGTTGGTTCCCGCATTCAAACATTGATATTGTCCCTCTTGGATCTGAGACAACAGCACTACTTTTGCTTGTCCCACAAACCATGATGCATAAATGTTTTATGTGACTGTGTGTTCGTAATTTGTTCAATGTATGAATCTCAGATTCCTGTCGTTTGATAGGCTGAGCCTCAACCAATCACACTAGTTTACTCCGTTATGCCATAATGCCAGATGAGAGCTGCCTGACAAAGTAATATGGTTGGTTCATTGTAATTTTACCCCGGCATACAAAGTATGTTGAGGGGTATATAGTTTTCATAATTCCGTCCGCCCGTTTGTCCGTCCAATCATACGCTTTGAATTTTTTGGATGCCCATTAACTCTGTAACAGTGAGTCGGATTGACCTCAAACTTCATATATCTCCTTATCATCATCATCCATATTTTCATTCCATACCACACTCATGCTGTGGGTGGCAGGTGGGAGTATGCAATGGGTAATTTAACGATCGGGGTTCATCCTTACCGGAATCCTGACTGGAGACCTGGTTTGGCCCTCACATACGTCTTTGGCATTTTGTATGTGACAGTTGAATCTGGTTATACCCCTTATGTGAGTATTACGATATTCGTAATCCTATTTTAGGGGAAGGGGCCAAGTGACTTGGTGCGGTATGGACCTGGCACCAGGTCAGGTTATTCTAATTTCAGGGCTGAATATATTTGTTCTCTATGTAAATATTCCTTTCTGATTTTGGGATTTCCCCCCCAATGCAGCAGGTTAAAATGGGATCGAACCCGTTTGCCCGGCCTTACATGACCTTAGCTGTTGATGGCCGTTAAACACTAATAAACAAATAAACAAACCACACTCATGTGGCCTTCATGTCCATGGTCTAGGTCAAATTACTTAGAAATTTGTGTCTGTAAGATTTGCATTAAACTTTTCGGGTACCCATTATCTCTGCAACGGTAAGTCGGATTGACTTCAAACTTCATATACTTCCTTATCATCATCCATATGTTCGTTCCATACTACACCCATGCGGCCTTCGTGTCCAAGTCAAGGTCAATTACTTAGAAATTTGCATTCAAGTTTTTTAAATATTTGCATTAAAGTTTTTATTTGTCGGTCCAGGCGGCGGCCGGTGGTATACGTGAGCCCCTGCTCACTTTCTCTAGTTTGTTAGGTTTTATTTTTTGGGAAAATTGGCTGTAGGATAGAGCACATGTATGTGACTGACTCTGGACCTTGGACTGGGACAATGGCCTGTTCCAAACAGTTAGCCCATCCACTCCCTTCTATATAGACTAATACGTCGTAATCGATGAATAGCCTATAGAAATGGGTGGCTAAGGTAACTTTTGGAATGGTGAAATGGGGCTTATGGGATTTCTGATCAGTGTAGCGTCTGATCAAATAGCAGACTGCTGTAGCCTGATAACACTATGTTACTTGATAGAATCATGACGGGCGTTTCAGTGATGGAATGGCTAACAGTGCAGATCCTGATCAGACTGTGCGGACGCACAGGCTGATCCGGATCTACACTGGTCGCAAAACACATAAGTCCCATTTCTTCAGTCACAGCCTATAGAAACGGGTGACTTCGGTCCGAGTATTCAACCTGTGGGATAGAGTGGGTAATATATAATATGGTTATTATACGTCGGCATATGTAGTTTGTTGCCTGGTACATGTTTTCATCTTCCTGCCCATCCATGGCAGCTTCTGCTGATCTAACCATGCAAGATCTAACAATGAATACATCCTTCATATCTTTGCGTGAATCTTACTGGGGTACACACCTGGCGCCCGTTTCACTAAACTTTGTACGACTAAAATGTTCGTAAGTGCAAATTTAGGATCGCCTCGAAATTTCAATTGATGGATTTACATTTATTGAACATAGGCTGTAAATTCAATAATTGTTTACAAAAAAACAGTGTTAATGTGTACTTTACAGAATATCATAAGTTTGCACTTACGGTACAGACATTTTAGTCGTACAAAGTTTAGTGAAATGCCCCCCCCCCCCGGGGGCCAAGTGATCTGACATAATGAGAGTTCCTGGCACCATATCAAGACACTGTTTTTCAGTGCAAAGTTATTACTGTAATTTTATTGCTGAATGGTCATGCTTTTATGTTTTCCATTCCTTTATATTTTGCTGTCTTGAAATGATCATGTTGAATGGATTTAAATTAAACCACATGCACTAAACCAACCAATCCATTCTTGAAGGATTTACATGTTTCTTTATAGCCATGTTTACCAGCGGCCATACATTTATATTTGTTTACACCACTCCGTGGGTGGCACGTGGGAGTATGCGATGGGTAATTTAACGATTTGTTTTGGCCCTGACATATGTCTTTGGCATTTTGTATGTGACAGTTGAATGTGGTTATACCCCTTATGTGAATATTACAATTATTCATAATCCTATTTTAGGGGAAGGGCCAAGTGATTTTGGGATTTTCCCCCCAATGCAGCAGGTTAAAATGGGATCAAACCTGTTTGCCCGGCGTTACATGACCTTAGGTCATTAAGCACCAATAAACAAACAAACAAATAAATATACACCACTCCATTGTACCAAGGGCATGGTCACAGGGCTTTTAAAGGCCCATTAAATATGTTTAAAATCTGCTTTATTTTTGTTTTGTGTTTTATCTCCACATCACATCTGTTTGAAGGATAGTGTTTCCTCTATGTAGAAGGACCGGACGCCCTGCCCCATGTTTGCCCCTTGTCAAATCTTGATATTGTAACCCGATGACAATCCCCATATGTCTTCGTCCTCGTCTTAATTCTCATTCAGAAACATGATGTTAACACACAAGCATTAATTCTACCAGCATAGCACTACAGTAGCTGTTTATAATTGCGGGCAGTAGTTTTGCAAAACTCACGTAGCGTATTCTATGGAGGGTACGTGAGTTTTGCAGAGTTACCTCCTGCAACTATAGTTTAGTGATGGAGGGTACGTGAGTTTTGCAGAGTTACCTCCTGCAACTATAGTTTAGTGATGGAGGGTACGTGAGTTTTGCAGAGTTACCTCCTGCAACTATAGTTTAGTGATGGAGGGTACGTGAGTTTTGCAGAGTTACCTCCTGCAACTATAGTTTAGTGATGGAGGGTACGTGAGTTTTGCAGAGTTACCTCCTGCAACTATAGTTTAGTGATGGAGGGTACGTGAGTTTTGCAGAGTTACCTCCTGCAACTATAGTTTAGTGATGGAGGGTACGTGAGTTTTGCAGAGTTACCTCCTGCAACTATAGTTTAGTGATGGAGGGTACGTGAGTTTTGCAGAGTTACCTCCTGCAACTATAGTTTAGTGCTGTCCTTAGGATTAGTAATACAATTGCTTTTTTTTTCATTAAATTTTATTCACGTTTAAATACAACTCTTCATATGCATACATAACACAAAACATTACATGAAGTACATAGTGTATTTTCAAGTAATGTTTTTTTTAGAGAAATAATCTGAAAAATATAGTAGAATGGAAGGAAATAATACAATTGCACTTGCCACCACCCCAAATGCTGGCTCCGCCCCTTTGGCTAATGATAGTTGTGGCCAATCTAGCTACTGTAGCCTATTTCACCAAAATTGCAAAGTATGCTTATGTAGCAAAGTATACTTTGAGGGAGAAATTTTCAATTTAAGGATAAATTTATTAATTTTTAGCCAGGTTTTTTGAAAAAAAATCCAGGCTATTGGATTGGCGAAAGCCGGGCGGCGGGCGGTGGGCGGTGGGCGGTGGGCGGCGGGCAGCGGGCGGCGTCCACAATCAATGTTAAGTTTTCGTGTTTGAGTCCATTTCTTTGTTACTGTACCACCTAGGACCACCAAACTTTCACAGCTTCATAATCAAGGGGTGCCCACCACATATCACTATCCAACATGTTACTTTTTTTTTAACTTGACCCATTTTTTCCGCGTAGTCGACTTAGCCATTTTCAATGTTAAGTTTTCGCGTTTACAATGTTAAGTTTTCGTGTTTAAGTCCATTTCTTTGGTACTGTACCACCTAGGACCACCAAACTTTCACAGCTTCATAACCAAGGGGTGTCTACCACATACAACTATCCAACATGTGACCATTTTTTTACCTTCACCTATTATTTCTACGTAATTGACTTAGCCATTTTCAACGTTAACTTTTTAACGTACGTCTGGTTAGAGTTTTTTGGTTAAAACTTTCTCGTTATACTATATCTCTGCAACTATTACCTTGAAACTTCACATGGGTGTTTATCATCATCCATATTTTCATTCTAACCCCCAACCGTGTGGCCCCTGTGCCCAATGTCAAGGTCAAATTACTTTGAATTTTTTTGTTAAAGTTTTTTCGTGTACTATATCTCTGCAACTGCTTCACCCAATACCTTGATACTTCACATGGGTGTTTATCATCATTGTCGCACCTGCTTGCGGAAAGCGCGATCCTGTGCCCAATGTCAAGGTCAAATTACTTTGAATTTTTTTGTTAAGTTTTTTCGTGTACTATATCTCTGCAACTGCTTCACCCAATACCTTGATACTTCACATGGGTGTTTATCATCATTGTCGCACCTGCTTGCGGAAAGCGCGATCCTGTGCCCAATGTCAAGGTCAAATTACTTTGAATTTTTTTGTTAAAGTTTTTTTTCGTGTACTATATCTCTGCAACTGCTTCACCCAATACCTTGATACTTCACATGGGTGTTTATCATCATTGTCGCACCTGCTTGCGGAAAGCGCGATCCTGTGCCCAATGTCAAGGTCAAATTACTTTGAATTTTTTTGTTAAAGTTTTTTCGTGTACTATATCTCTGCAACTGCTTCCACCCAATACCTTGATACTTCACATGGGTGTTTATCATCATTGTTGCACCTGCTTGCGGAAAGCGCGATCCTGTGCCCAATGTCAAGGTCAAATTACTTTGAATTTTTTTGTTAAAGTTTTTTCGTGTACTATATCTCTGCAACTGCTTCACCCAATACCTTGATACTTCACATGGGTGTTTTATCATCATTGTCGCACCTGCTTGCGGAAAGCGCGATCCTGTGCCCAATGTCAAGGTCAAATTACTTTGAATTTTTTTGTTAAAGTTTTTTCGTATACTATATCTCTGCAACTGCTTCACCCAATACCTTGATACTTCACATGGGTGTTTATCATCATTGTCACACCTGCTTGCGGAAAGCGCGATATCGTCGGCATTTTGGCATACGTCCGTCCGTTCGTCCGTGTGTCCGGTTAAAGTTTTTTGGTTAAAGTTTTTCCATCTACTATATCTATTTTTTTAGTGTCCATGCCTCGCCCCAAGGCGCGACATGCAGGCCACGGCCATCTAGTCTACAAAAAGTGGGTATAATTATGTTATCCAAGTGTCTATGCTTGGAAAAAACCTGGCCTTCGTGGCTTTGCCTCGTTTCTTGTTAATAAATTCAGTATAATAATTCTGCATACTTTTAATCATCAAATATATGCAGTCGTTAGTTCTATATGAAATACATGTACTGCATTTCGGGGAAAATAAATGATTACTTCCTCAAAGTATACTTTGCTAGATAAGTATGCTTTGCAAGTTTGATGAAATCAGCTACTGATCTGTGACTGGCGAAGTGGGGCTTATGGCATCTGTGGCCAGTGTAACTCCTGGTCTGTGTCTGAAAAATTGCAATCTGTGGCAAGTCTAGCTTATTATCTGTGACTGGCGAAGTGGGGCTTATGACACCTGTGGCCAGTGTAGCTTCTTATGTGTGACTGAAGACAAGGGGTTTATGGAATATGTGGCCAGTGTAGCTCCTGGTCTGTGACTGAAAAATTGTGATCTGTGGCAAGTCTAGCTTATGATCTGTGACTGGCAAAGTGGGGCTTATGACATATGTGGCAAGTGTAGCTCCTGATGTGTGACTGAAGACAAGGGGCTTATGGAATATGTGACCAGTCTAGCTCCTGGTCTGTGACTGAAAAAATAGATTTTTTTGCGATCTGTGGCAAGTCTAGCTTATGATCTGTGACTGGAGAAATGGGGATGCGATTTTGTACCTAAAACATGTGCGATATCTGGAAAAATATTTACAAAATTTAGGATATTTAAATGACGTCGAAGATGACAGAATTATTTGCTATGAAAATGTTGTCATCTGTTGACGTCATTACAGAATATATCACATTTTCTGTAAATATATTTCATGAAAAATCTAAGGTACAAAATCGCATGGCGTGTCACATATGTAACTGGGAAATTGATCATTACTTTTGTGAACAGTATTGCTTATGATCTGTGACTGGCTAAACTACTGTCTGTTCCACGTTTTTCTGCTGACGAACTTTTGGCTATTAAACACATTAAATCTAAAAAATATTTAAAAGTAAGTACTTTTTCATTAATAACAAAAAAATCACCCTCCCCAAAATATTTTGTTTCATGAAATTCCATCAAATATTGATTTTATTGCTATTCCTATGGAAATCGTTTTTTCGCAATAAAATCAATATTTTATGGAATTTCATCAAATTCTTTTTGGGGAGGGAGAATTTTTTGTTATTGATAAAAAAGTACTTACTTTTAAATATTTTTTAGATTTATGTGTTTAATAGCCAAAAGTTCGTCGGCAGCAAAACGTGGAACAGACAGTAGTGACATTGGCAGGCAGTCTAGAGCTTATGGTCGGTGAATAGAGAAACGGGGCTTATGACAGTTGTGACAAGTCCAGCCCCTGATCTGTGGCTAAGAATGATCAAAAGCCTGATTTACAGTGAAACCTCTCTAAGCCGGACACCCTGGGGACCTCCCATGATGTCCGGTTTAGAGAGGTTCCACTGTGTAATGCTTGCCATTTGTTTCCTTATAGAGACCCACAAATCGCGTTGCGTTATGTCCGTATTGGCTTAATTGACCCGTCGTTTCGGCACAATTAGTTTCTACTGAACGCAAAGTGGCATCCATTTTAGATTTCACTATGTTTATTCATAACGTCATGACATAAGTGCACAGCATCACGACACCATAACGTTATAAAAGATGGCATACTGCATAAATAATACGGAAAACAAAATTAATGTTAAAACAAAAGGGTTGCGTAGCTGACACGTGACATGTTGGAAATCCTGCAGACCCTGATTTGCATTCAGTAGAAACTAATTCCTTGATAAAGGCCTTGTGCCGAAACGTTGGGAAAGTGGGTTCCTGGTTTTTGCAGAATTGTGTAACGTTACAAGAACATTCGGGCCAATTGAGCCGATATGACAGACGGACATAACGCAACGCGATTTGTGTGTCTATAAGGAAACAAACAGCAAACATTACACAGTGGAACCTCTCTAAACCGGACACCCTGGGAGGTCCCCAGGGTGTCCGGCTTAGAGAGGTTTCACTGTAAATCAGGCTTTTCATCATTGTTAGTATTATGTGGAAAGATTACTGTAACGTCATGTAGTCAGAACATTCGGATTACGGTTCAATATGAAAAACTCGCCTATCTTCCTATTATTCCCCGAGGCCAGATGACGGCAGTTTATTGGGAACGGCGAACATACAGGGGGAATTAGACAGCACAGATAGACTCCAGTGACGGGAATTTGATAGACACACAGTTGATCAGCAGCGGATAGTGTCCGCCGGTCTACCCATACTGTCATTCATAAGTCGCGCTGCGTTGCAGACAGAAACTTCGGGTGACATTAGTGGAACATTTAAACCCAGGGGAATAGAGTCGGTATTAGAATTTCCCGTGTGTTATCCAAATCCCACCCTCCTCAACACCGCACCACCACCCGTGTACCAACACCAGGGGGCCGTTTCACTAAACTTCTTACGACTAAAATGTTCGTAAGTGCAAATTTAGAATCGTCTGGAAATGTCAATTGATGGAATTACATTTATTGAGCATAGGCTGCATGCTCATTAAATGTAAATCCAATAATTGTTTACAAGAAAACTGTGTTAATGTGAAATTAACCGACTATCATAAGTTTGCACTTGCGAACATTTTAGTCGTACGACGTTTAGTGAAACGGGCCCCAGCTTACGATGTATGTGTGAGGTATTGCTGGGTCGCTTCCTTCACCTAGTATCGAAGTCACTTATAATAGCGGCTATAGTCTTATTTATTCGTGGCTGTGACTGCAGAAATGGGGCTCGTGGGTTTTGCGACCAGTGTAGATTCAGATAATCCTGTGCATCCGCACAGTCTGATCAGGATCTGCATCGTTCGCCATTTCATCTGTAGTAGGAGGGGAATGTATATAAAGTGAAAAATATTTTGTCGGCGGTTGGGGTCGAACCCATGCCACGTGCGTGAGAGACGAACACTCTACCACGTCGCTATAGAAGCCGGCTTGTACCGCAAGGCAGCACAAATGTTCGATTATCCTACTATGGCCGTACTACTACAAATGTCTCCCTCCAGGTTCTTTCATAGACTCCCTATAATTCATTCTGTATTGAAGACTACATACGAGATATGACTTTGCCTATATTGACTCGAAGGGTAATTAATCTATCCTGGTTCATTGGCACCACTGTAGTAAGAGGGGAATGTGTTATAAAGTGAACAAATATCTCGTTGGCGGCTGCGTGAGAGACGAACACTACCACGTCGCTATACCACGACCCCAGCTGCCGACAAGATATTTTTCACTTTATACACATTCCCGTCCAACTACACATCAATGAACCAACCGTCATGCTTCTAACAAGTAATATAGATCGATATCAAGCTGACGTTACATGAGTGTGCTACTTGATCAGGAGTTACACTGGTCACAAATCCCATAATACCCATTTCTCCAGTCCCAGCCACATTTGACTACCTTACGTCAGTCAGCATCCGATTTACGTCTCTTTGCTGAGACGTCATTGTACATCCTTGACAGCACTTCCTGACAACACAACGTCAGTTGACGTTACGTTCACTCTGGAGTACTCGGTTCAAACGATAGTCGCGTTTCACGTCGAATTGTCGTTTTCCAACTCGCCAGCGTCTCGTATCCACAATTTCCACCAGTTACCAACGGGGCTTGCTCCCCCCGCGGAACCCGAACATTAACCATGGATAGGGGGCGGCGAGGCGATCTGGGCGTGGCGGGCGTGAATAAAGCCTCGGCGGTCTCCACTCCGGGCGGGAAGTCATTTCGGGACCGAGAGGAAGAGGAGAGGCAGCGCAAACAAACGTTTGGGTATGTTGGCAGCATTTGCCGGGAAATGTAGTTGGACTACGATTTTCGTTGCAATAACAATATTACCAAACAATCAAAACGAATTTTCACGCATGTCAACAGCTGTATGTACCCACTACCCCCACTCCGCCTTTCCCCTAACTCGAAGACTATAATCCTAGTTAATGGTGATTTCAACCTCGGAAACATTGATTGGAAAACCTCGAGCATAATTCCTAATACAAGTAACGTTAAACACCACCAAGAGCTGCTAGATATTATTGCAGACCACTCTCTTACCCAAATTGTTGACAAACCAACCCGTAATGACAAAACTTTAGATCTAATCGTAACCAATTACCCTGCTATCGTTGACAACCTGGAAACAATCCCACCAATCGGCGATGCCGATCATGATATATTATGCCTTGAAAGTACTACCTCACTCCGTAGATGCAAATCATCACCCAGAGAAGTACTAACATATTCAAAAGCTAATTGGGAAGCAATTAAACATGACCTGGAAGAAACAGAACATTCAACAAGTAGAAAACACTGAAGGTATAAACAGCTTATGGAACCTATTTAAAGATAGCCTACAAAGCTCAATCTCGAAAAACATTCCAACCAAGCTAATCAAACATGATAATAAACTCCCATGGACTTGGGAAGAAAATGAATAGCTACAGACGAACATTTCTAAAAAAATAAACAAAACCATTACCGCAAAAGCGACTACCTAAAAAACTTGAAAAGCGAGATCCAAAAAGAGCAAAGAAATGCATATTGTCAATATATTGAAAACATGATATTCGACATACCGATCCCGGAACAAGATAACTCAAAATGCACAAAGACTCCCAAAAATCTCTTATATAAAAACACAGAAAATTGAAAGCCAAACAATCCTACCACTCAGGGAAAACGGCATTATACAATCAGACCCGCACAATAAATCAAATATTCTGAACAACCAGTTCCAAAAGGCTTTCACCGCTATTACTAATAACCAAATACCTGACAAGGGGCCAAGTCCGCACCCACAAATGGAAGATATCAATATTACTGAAAATGATATTCGGAAACTTCTCCAAAACCTCAAACCTCACAAAGCTGCTGGACCAGATAAACTTCAAAGTAAAATTATAAAAGAATGTAGCACATCTATATCACCTATATTAAATATCATCTTTCGGAAATCTCTGTCTCTTGGCAAAATTCCAACCGACTGGAAGCACGCAAATGTATGTCCTGTCTTTAAAAAGGGTGACAAGCACAATGCTATAAACTACAGACCCATTTCGCTCACATGCATTTGCTGCAAACTCCTCGAACCTATTGTCTCTAGCAACATGATGACTCACCTGGAAAACAATAAAATACTCTATGACTTACAGCATGGTTTTCGGCCATCCCGCTCCTGCGAGACGCAACTAATTTCTTTCTTACAATACCTCATTGAATCAAATAATCGAAACATTCAAACCGGCGTTATATATTATCATGGATTTTGCAAAGGCATTCGATAAAGTTTCACACCGACATCTCCTGTATAAACTACAATATTATGGTATACAATGTAATGCTCTCCCCTGGGTACATGACTTTCTTAACGATAGAACCCAGGCAGTTGTCCTGGAACGTGAATCATCGGACACAGTTCCTGTATCTAGATCGCAGCACTCTTCGACTCTTTACAGATGACAGTATTATCTATAAGGAAATTAATAATCTCTCTGACGCTAAACATCTACAATCTACATCTACAATCTGACCTGGAAGCTGCGGGTAGGTGGGAACAAGACTGGCTTATGCCCTTTCATCCGGACAAATCTAATTTATCCCGTCAGCAAAGTGCGTATGTGCCGTGAAACACGGTGCCGTGAAACATTTTTGATATCCGGTCAATACTATTTTTGCATTTTACAGCCATTTGTAGGTGTTGACGGGATAAATAGAATAGTAGGTTAGTGCCGTGAATGGGAAAAAATATCTGGCGCGGCACGGAAACGGGATGTGCTCGGCAGAGCTCGCCCATCCCGTTTCCTGAGCCTTGCCAGATATTTTTTCCCATTCACGGCACTAACCTACTATTCTCTATATTCTCAGTGTCACCCAAAAAAGAAACCCTGTCAAATTTATTTATAAACTTCATAACCAAAGCTAGCCAATCACTAGGATTCCTCCGTAGACATTTAAAAGTAAACTCTTCCAAAGTTAAAGATCATGCCTATAAAGCCCTTGTCAGACCCAAACTCGAATATTCTTCTTAAGTCTGGAACCCATTTACCACCTTCCAAATAAACAAACTTGAAAAGGTTCAGAGACGAGCAGACAGATTTGTTACAAACCGTTATCACAATACAAGCTCCGTCTCTGACATGTTCCATACGCTAAACCGGCCTTCCCTACAAATCCGACGAACACGCTCCCGACTCATATTTTATAAGATCATCCACTGTGTAGTTGTGATCCATCCACCCATTAATCTTCTAATCACTTCAGATCTCAGAACAAGATATAGTATAGTATTCATTCTTATAAACACATTCAAACAGCAAAATACTCCTAAAAATACTCCTTGTATCCGAGAACAGTTGCCCATGGAACCTACTACCGCCCTCAGCACATTCAGCAGTCACAGTGGACGCCTTCAAGGCCCTAATCCCTGTGTCTGTCCTGACTCAAATCTTCCCATAGACAGATACTACGGGGCGCCAAGTACGGGGCGCCAAGTGGGACATGGCTCAATTTTGTCAACAAAATTCATTTTTGTGCCACAAAATTAAATTCAGTGTCGCAAAATTCACTCAATTCTGTGTCACAAAATTCAATTCAGTGTCGCAAAATTCACTCAATTCTGTGTCACAAAATTCAATTCTGTGTCACAAAATTCGCTTTTGTGTCACAAAAATCAATTCTGTGTCACAAAATTCACTTTTGTGTAACAAAATTCAATTCTGTGTAACAAAATTCAATTCTGTGTCACAAAATTCAATTCTGTCAATTCTGTGTAACAAACAAAATTCAATTCTGTGTCACAAAATTCAATTCTGCACACGCATGTAAGAAGGACTACCATTGGTCAGAAACTGCACTGGAGAAATGGGTCACGGTATAATCAATTAGTAATATTTATTTTACTGATAGTGACGCGCAGTGGTATCACGCTATTTTCATATGCAAATGAGGCATGATATTTTTTAATTATTTATACTAATTAAATGTGTCTCCTGAACAAATTATATTTTCGACAGTTTATCAAGTATGATCATTGCACATCAAACAATAAATACAGAGAATAAATAGTAATGTCCGTTAACATTTTAAGGAAACACAGTTATCGCTTCTGATATCAGTGTGTAAATTTACGGCTAATATAAAATGTATAATAATGCCAATCAATACGTGGAATAACGGTGAATGAATGTTTATTTTGCCAGAAAGTGTGTCAGATGATGTCTCTGATGTAAGTAACATTTTGTGCCTACTGAGTGGGCATGTACCTTTAAATCAATAATACACGCGCTGTGACCTGTGTTCTGACTGCTGTCTGTGTTTATAAACATAATGTGTGTATTGGGCCATTTGAGGAAACCATTTGTAGTATTTGTGTAGATACCATGGATACTAAGATGGTGTATACTGTAAATAATGCATGTAGACACATAGTTGCGAACACGTAACTTCGCAACTAGTAGACACAGATCCAATACCATTTGTTTCACAAGGTTAGATCTACTGTTAGAATACGACGTCATCTAATGTCATTTTCGAGCATAAAACGCTACCTGATAAATAGAATACCAGGCTAGTGTATTTTAATATCAAGTTTATCAGGCTCGGCTCGGAAACGGTAGGAATTCCTCGGCAAGCCTCGGAATTCCTACGCGTTTCCTAGCCTTGCCTGATAAACTTGATATCCAAATACACTAGCCTGGTATTCTCTATATATGGGCATGCTCTCAGGTCTAGCTATGTCCCGGCTACTTTATGTTTGACCCTGTTTACATAATTGAGGGAAAATTCTGAATATTTTTCTTATTTCTCCTTCAAAGTATATATGCTTATATGGTGTGACCACTCATTTGTAATCATAATATAACCAAAATAACTGTCCATAAAGAAGTATAATATTGATATATTGGGTTATATTTTCGCATTGAAATATTTAAACCTGCAAGTGTACTCCACCATCTAGTAAAATGGACTAAGACCGATCTCAACGTAGAGATGACATAGACTATCCTACGAAAACTAATGTTTGTGGACAAAACTGACTTTTGTGGACAAAACTGAATTCTGTCCCACAAAACTGGAATTTTGTTCACAAAACTCAATTCTGTCTTACAAAATTGAATCCTTTATAACAAAAATGAATTTTGTATATCAGAATTTTACATAATTGGATTTTGTGATTTTTAGTGTTACAAAACTCAATTTTGTCTGGACAAAATTGGTTTTTGTATCAGAATTTTACATAATTGGATTTTGTGATTTTTAGTGTTACAAAACTCAATTTTGTCTGGACAAAATTGGTTTTGTACACATAATTAACCTGTCCTGCATGGCGCCCGTGTAAATAGTTTTAAACCAGCATTGAAAAACACAAAAATGGAAAATAAAAAAATAATTAAAATATAAAAAGTCAAATCTATGTGTGTACGCACAAATCTATTCTCTTCTTTCTCATGATCACTTTCTGAACTTTAATAATCACATAACTAATCATTTGTAAATACGGCGCCGGCACATACTCTTCATGAGTGAAGGAGTGCTCGTAAATCAAAGAAGAAGAAGAAGATATGTTGTGGTAATTTTATGTGTGGTGGCCACAAGTTCGAAAACTATACGGGCCACCATTCCAAAAATAGTTACGTGTAAGGTAAAAGCATAAGATAATTACAACATGTGAAAGATAATTACAGGCAATGCATGAATATGAGAATTAAAATAACGGAGTTGGAGTATGTTAAAACAATATAGTTACATCGCATACACAGTTTTAAAATAGCTAGAACGATATAAATGCGTCATGTAAAAATAAGACTACCATATTTGTAGTGTCCAGAAAGGGAACGAGAATGTAATACTAGAGTTATCACCTGCTAAAACTGATTCCCCGCCAGACCTCAACGAGGCCCTAGAAAGGGAATAACAACTACTTTAATCTAGAACGCGAGCACGGAGACCAAAATGTGCAAAAAATATATTCCAATATATAGTCGTGATCAACATCGTATATCGACCCACCTGTCTAAAAAGTTAAACTAGCATAATACATGTACATACACTGATCGGCGGAAGGGAGGGAAATGGTAAGACTGTAAAAAAAAATTTCTTAAACTGTTATGTTTTTTAACTGAACATATTTTATTTAATATGTTAACTATCATGTAAATATGTTTCATGAACAATTGCACATCTTGCGTACAAACTCACATGGCGAATCTCATTTATTGTCGATAGACTCACACGTGCTGACAATACCGGTCTGCACGTGTGAGTATATCGACACTAAATGAGATTCGCCATGTGAGTTTGTACGCAAGATGTGCAATTTTTCATGAAACTAAGATCAGCCAGAACATATATGCCCATAAGCTGACCAGTCTTTGTGCTATTCGTCACTCTGGGTGTGAAGCAACCGTCACGCTTCGAACAGACATTACTAATCAGTATTATAATATTAATGCCTAGTGCACTAGTAGATCAGGAACTACACTTGTCACATGTGCCATACACCCATATTTATAACATAGAGGGTACAAACATGCTGGGAAAAACTGTACGAAAGTCCAATGTTGCACAGAGGCGACTTGCAGAATTCGCCCCTAAACCAAATCGGACTATGGAACTTTATCCCAGTACATGACCGAACACACTGTCAATCAGAGTAAGATAACCCATGTGTGTCCCTGACTGAATGTATGGGGCTTATGGTATTTCGAGTCAGTCTAGATCCTGATCTTCTAGCGCATTACAGCAACCTGATAGTGATACATACTGTTAGAAGCAGGACAGGTGATATACTGACTGAATGGCAAATACTATAGGATCTGGTCAGATTGCGCAACACATAATCCACATTTCTCCAGTAACAGCGCCATATTAATATTGTCAACAGTCGCAAACAAATATATATTTATGTCGGCAGTCTGATAAACGTCAAACCGTCCTGAACATTTTGATATGTAGCATTGCTTGCGATACCGGATGGTAACCTATAGCTACACCTCCAAAAAGTACCTGTTTCCTAAGAGAGATGAGAGGAGAGATGAGAGGAGGGGAGAAAAAGATGCTGAGAGAGAGAGTAGAGAGAGAGAGAGAGAGAGAGAGAGAGAGAGAGAGAGAGAGCTACACCTCCAAAAAGTACCTGTAGCTAAGAGAGAGAGAGAGAGAGAGAGAGAGAGAGAGAGAGAGAGAGAGAGAGAGAGAGAGAGCACTGGGTTTTAATACCAGAGGTTGTGTGTTCAAACCACGTCTTAGGCATCTAAATATTTCCATCCCACCTGTCTTTCAGATGATACTTCAAACTGAAATCCCGTACCTAAATGACCTTAGCTGTCACGGGGGCATTAAACCAATTCACTTTTTCTGCTGCTATACGGTAATTTACAAGCACGACCTCATTTGCTGGTTACTTCAGGGGCGAGATAATAGCGCCAACTGTACAGAGGGACACTCGTACCCTGATGATAGACCCGAATCTTCTCGTAGGGCCCCTATACGACTCGACGAGCCGACAGAAAAATATAAAGGATCAACTTACCGACATAACCGACAAGTTACACCAGGTTTGTTGGATTGTATGCAAATTTAAACTGTTGTTAAACTGTTATAGTCGAACCTCTGCAAACGGCCCACCTTTGTACAACAACACTGTCACATTCTCTGTAACAGCCGATATTTTACTAAAGTATGTTCACGAAACCTGCCCAAATGTTAGGGCTATATAAATAATGCAAAAACAATATATTTTTCGATAATATTAAATTATAAAAAAACATTTAAGAATGAGCTTACTTTTTATTTGGTGAAATTTAGTCTAATATTGATTATATTGCGAAAAAACAATTTCCACATGTTAAATCCCCATAGACATCTTCACAGACATGGGAAACAAATTCTAATTTCAGAAATAGTGGACCGATTTTCAAAATATAACTTCTGTTTTCTTAGTTAGATAATTTCCAAGCTGTCTAGCTAGATTTCAGAATCAATTTCCAATTATTTTTTTCGTTTTTCGGCTCGTCATCTAGGCTCTCCACCTCTGCTGTCTGTTCCACGTTTTGCTGCCGACGAACTTTTGGCTATTAAACACATTAAATCCAAAAGATATTTAAAAATAAATACTTTTTCATCAATAACCGAAAAGTCACCCTCCCCAGAAATAATTATTTGATGAAATTCAATCAAATATTGATTTTATTGCGAAAACATTATTTTATTTACATCATTTCCAAGCTATCTTGCCAGGTTTCGGAGTCAATTTCCATTTTTTTTCGTTTTTCGACCCTCCCGGTCAGCCTTTTCCTTCTTTTCCCTGATGTTAAATTCCCATAGGAAATTCGTAATTTCGCAATAAAATCAATATTTTATGGAATTTCATCAAATACATTTTTTTTGGGGAGGGTGACTTTTTGTTGTAATTGATGAAAAAGTACTTACATTTAAATACTGTTTAGATTTAGTATGTTTAATAGCCAAAAGTTCGTCGGAAGCAAAACGTGGAACAGACAGTAATTTTCCCCATGCTAAATTCCCATAGAGAACTCATTTTTCGTAATAAAATCAATATTTGACCAAATTTTACGAAATGAAAAGACGACTCATTCTTAAAGTTTGATAAAATTTAATATTATCGAAAACAATATTGTTTTTGCATTGTTTATATGGCCGTACAATTTGTGCAGGTTTTGTGAAACAGACCGTAGTATCCCCAATGTACATGTGCAATTGTCTCTATTTAACCTCCTTACAACAACCACCTCTCTACAACAGCCAGCTCTGTGTCTTCCCATGAGTGACTATTGTAGACAAGGTTGCACTGTATATTCAATTATGATAATTAATACACAAACAAGCTATGTTCGGCCCCAGTGTGTGTTTGGTTATTGATTCCCGAATATTAAGGCTATATCAATTAATGGATGTTCCTGTAAATCACCACTTTTCTCCGAAAAAATATACATGTATAATAGTTTTTGTTCAATCTGTTGTGCAGACCTTGGGCGCCTTCGATGATATGATCGACTATGAAGAGCCAGAGGATCCACTTATGAAGATGATGAAAACGAAAATTCATGAAATGGACGACGTTGAGGTATCAGCATTACATTCCTACTACCAGATACCGTTGTTGCTGTCTTTGTGAACATATCGTTCCATTCACCCACGGGTGGAAGGCTAGGATATGTGACATAAAGAAAAGCTCATTGAAATAAGACCTATTATCCAACCCACCTGTTGTCGTTCTGTGCAGAACGGCAGCTAGGTTGGTATCGGGGTGTGCCCATTGAAAACTCCCATTAACCACTCACCTAGTGTCTTTGTGTACGCTACATTATATATACAAAGTGTGTACAGTACGCCACCAGCTGTGTGGGATAATGGGACTTTTTTTCAATGAACACTTTTATGTCGCACGTCCGAGTCTTTTTCCACTTGTACACTTTTATGTCGCACGTCCGAGTCTTCTTCCACTTGTACATTGACCAGGTTATACAGCCACCGTGCTCACTGGCCGTCTCACATGTTGTCATACGTCCGTGCATCAGTGTGTTTATGTGTTTTCTTCTAGGACTACAGTTTTTCTGAGACAAGTTTCTACCTCTGCAACCATACATCAGATTGACTTGAAACGCTCGCTTCGTGTGCTTCGTTATCATAATTCCAGTACAAAAATATTTACACAATTCCCTAACATTTGATTTGTCCGTAGCAAGTCTCTGTCCAAAATTTATATCCCAGTAAACTCCCATGCCGAACTACTTTCTGTAACCGTCAGGCGCAGTTCAAATAATTCTTATTTCAAATGCTGGAATTATAAGGAATGAATGGCCTTTTTGTGGAATTTATCGGGGATATAAACTTGGAAAAGCCGCGGGAATACTGGACGAGGCCTTAAAAAATTACAATTTTGGAGAATTTTTTTTTTTTTTTTTTTTTTCGAAAATTGTAATTTTTTATCGCTTCGTCCAGTATTCCCGCGACTTTTCCAAGTTTATACCCCGATAAATTCCACAAAAAGGCCGTTCATTCCTATAATAACTTCGTCCATATTTGCATAAGTTGTTGTCATTGTTTGCGTTCAACCTGTGTCTGTACAGAAATTTGGCATGGGTATACGTGAATCCACGCTCTAGTTATTGCTATCGACAACATTCAGCCATAGCGGCTCAGTATATACTAGTATTGTTTTGTTTTCAAAATGCAGTCAGTTGTCTTTGATTTAAACAACATTTGATGTTTTAACATATACATACATAGCATTATTGCAAGAAAAGATGCGTAGGATTAGAAATCACACATGATATAATAGCTTAGATGAATTCTTCTCACGTTATATACTGATAATTATATAGAAATGGAATGGATGGTATGAAAAGAAGTGTACATTTTATCCCGTCAACACAGTGCGTATGTGCCGTGAAACACGGTGCCGTGAAACATTTTTGATATCCAGTCAATACAATTTTTGCATTTTACAGCCATTTGAAGGTGTTGACGGGATAAATAGAATAGTAAGTTAGTGCCGTGAATGGGAAAACATATCTGGCGCCGCACGGAAACGGGATGTGCTCGGCAGAGCCTCGCCCATCCCGTTTCCTGAGCCTTGCCAGATATTTTTTTCCCATTCACGGCACTAACCTACTATTCTCTATATATTGTTGTCGTTTGTTTTCTGTTGGTTTAACTGTTCACATTCATTTCATAAAATATCCTTTCGCTGTATACGGTATGTGATTTTGAACCAATTAACGTCCTCTTTTTTCGTGTTGTAGATGAAAAGCCATTTTGCCCAATTTGTCAATCAGTACGAGGGTATGGCTGTCGAGGTGTCCAATGCTAACAAAGAGCGTGACGAGGTAATACAATATAGGGTTAACTGTATTAATTTTCAAACTTGCCACGTATATCAAAAAATGATAGGTCGGAAAATTTCCATTAAACATGTTTTCCGACCTATCATTTTCTGATACACGCCGCAAATTTCAAAATTACAATGCGGTTAATCTGTTTATAATGCACTCCTTTACTACTGGCGTAGGAATACATATTTAAATAATTTGCGACCGTTCATCAACAATGATATACCTGTAATGTATGACCATCAGCCAATCAGATTGCGTGATATTTATAGAGTGTATTAGATTATAGTTTATGTGAAGCAACTTATATAAACATAATTCCAGCACAAAAATATTTACACAATTTCCTAACATTTGATTGGCCCGTAGCAAGTCTCTGTCCAAAATTTATATCCCAGTAAACTCCCACGCCGAACTACTTTCCGTAACCGTGAGGCGCAGTTAAAATAATTCTTAAGAAAACGGAAAATAAACACATTTTCTTGATGAATTTTTTTCAAATGCTGGAATTATAAGGAATGAATGGCCTTTTTGTGGAATTTATCGGGGATATAAACTTGGAAAAGTCGCGGGAATACTGGACGAGGCCCTAAAAAATTACAATTTTCGAAAAAAAAAAAAAAAAAAAAAAAAAAACATTGTTTTTTTTTTTTTTCGAAATTGTAATTTTTTATCGCTTCGTCCAGTATTCCCGCGACTTTTCCAAGTTTATACCGCGATAAATTCCACAAAAAGGCCATTCATTCCTATAATAAACTGTGCATAGATATACATATAATGCAAATTATAACATTTCAAACACTTCAACATTCAAAACCACGCCCGGTATTGCATTAGTTTATGTACATGTATCACTGTGGTGGACACATACACATGCAATTTGTGGAACTGGGGCCCGTTTCACTAAACTTCGTACGACTAAAATGTTCGTAAGTGCAAAATTATGATAGTCTGTACATTTCACATTAACAATGTTTTCTTGTAAATAATTATTGGATTTACATTTATTGAGCATAGGCTGCATATGCAGCCTATGCTCAATACATGTAAATCCATAAATTGACATTTACAGACGATCTTAAATTTGAACTTACGAACATTTTAGTCGTAAGAAGTTTAGTGAAACGGGCCCCTGGTGAATTGAAGTGTGCAACATGTAGATGCGAGTTCACTACATGTATATATAATATTGATATATCTTGACTAACAGTTTCCTGCCGAATTTGAACGTCATCCATGTGTCGCACATTGTTACAATGTTAACATGCAACATGTACATGTAGCGCACACTTTTAACTACATACATGTCTCTGCTTGTTTTAGATGCTGTTTCAACTGGCAGACGTAAGTACGTCGTGGGGTGGTGGGGGGGGGGGGGTTATGGGACACATTGTATGCACGATTACAACATTTAATTTTCTAGTAATTAAATGTCTTTGTCTACGGTGTTAAAGTGTGTAAAAAATAGTATATTACTGGGCAAAAAAAAGTTAGCTGTGCCAATTAAAAAAACAATAGAATGCTACGTGAAGCTTTGAGTAAAACAATAAAAGTGTGCTGCAGATAAAGGAGTATGTACACTGAACTGTACACTATGTACACTGAACTGTACACTATGCACACTGAACTGTACACTATGCACACTGAACTGTACACTATGTACACTGAACTGTACACTATGTACACTGAACTGTACACTATGCACACTGAACTGTACACTATGTACACTGAACTGTACACTATGCACACTGAACTGTACACTATGTACACTGAACTGTACACTATGTACACTGAACTGTACACTATGCACACTGAACTGTACACTATGCACACTGAACTGTACACTATGCACACTGAACTGTACACTGTAAATGTGTATATTGAACATACATGTACTTATATTTATGCATATCACAATTCGTTTAATCGACAACAATATAATTAAAGAGTAGCTATATATGATGTAAAAAAAAATATACAAGAAAAAACATTTGCGGCATATGCTTACATTTCTCTAATATTTAGCAAATAAAAATCGAATTATGGAAACTGCAGGCGTCGTCTGAACATAATTAAAACAAATGTTTGTGTGTTTCAGTGGTTCACGACGGATCATGTTGACCTGGTGAGTTGTGTATTTAGTTTATTTTGTTTGTCTGGCAAAATATCTTCATGTGAACACTTATACAGCATGACATTAATTTCGTGTCTTCATTATGTTTCTCATCATTAAATAGTTAAGCACAGCGTCGTAACCAGAAAGCCAAAAACGAGGAGGTAAAACAATCGAATGAGCGGGGCGAGGGGTTACGCTAGGGTAGTCCGAGGGCATCCCCCCACCACCAACCCAGAAATAAATTAACCAGAGAAATAATTATTATGATGCATTTTCAGGCGAAATATCCCTTTCTTTTGTTTGCTACTTTCATGACAAAACTATATCATTTCCGCTCTCCAGTCCATTCATTTCTAGACTATAGACCAATATTTTAAGACGAACTAAAAAAAATGTGGCCAAAAAACGAGGAGGCCTCCTCGTGCCTCAGTGTAGTCACGGCCCTAAATAGTTTATTCCAATAAAACATTACGATCCCGTATATTTAGTATGTCATAGTATGTACTGTTGCATAGTTATATTTCCATATTGCAAATCTGTTTGTGTTTGTATTAGTCCATTTTGCATATTGTGAAATGCTTCTTACTATACAAATTTCTGTAATTGCATTAAGTCCCGCGTAAACTGGTCGTATGAGCCCTCTATGTAAATACTGTGGAAACAAACTGTCACAGTCCGTGAATCGCCGAACGTGATTACTAGTATCATATTGATCTCTTGAATGTTTTATAATTGTATTTCTTTTCTCTATTTCACTTTCATAGAATGACATAAAATCATCCCTTGATGACAGCGAAGAAGACAATATTAAGTAAGTTGAAACCTAGATCACCGTTTTGTAGATAGACTTCGATTAACATAATGTGTTCTCATAAATATGCCATTTTGTACATCCTGGTCACGGTACCAAATCTGTCTTATGCTACACCGCTCCACACATTACGGGTGATGACAGTCATGTACATACACACCAAATGTTAGTATAAGACTCCATACAAGCATAAACCTTGTGATAAATAGTATACATGTACATGTAATAATTTGCTTGAGCATACATGCGATCATTGTTATAATATTTAATTTAAATAGGATACAATTACTATAGACAATCAACTTCAAATAGGTCTAGTGTGTATGATATGTGAACGTGTCCATCGTTGTAATGGTATATATAAAATATTATGTACGTTTCATTTCAGAGATAGTTATTTTGAAACAGTGACTAACTTTGAGAAACTAAAAGCACTGCAGAACAATATTGCGAAGGCCACTTTTAACGGGAAGCCAACAAGACAACTGGAAATGTAAGCAGATTGCAATAATAATATGTACTTGCATCTTTTAAGCATGTACATTGAGACACATTTTACAAATGTGGTTAATGAAGTATCGTTCAACATATTGTTTTAATGTGGAAAGCTTGTTTCTATAATTGATTCCGAGCGTTTCTGATTTTCTGATTCAGAAGCAGATCTGTAAATAATTGTTTGCAAATAGTATTAAATACCGCTTGATAAATGTGTCTAAACCTAAATAATTCCGTCACAGAAGCGGTGTCGCGCCTGCCGAGGTATTTTATCGTAACATGATCACGGGCATGTGCTAAAGTAAGCATTACAAAAACCATCAGAGAAGTGCATCCTTTAAACACGAAAAATGCCAAGGTTATGTTAATGGCAGTATGAGTGTGTTCCATATGCTCACAAGTGTCTAAATATTGAAGCAATAGGTCAAGTTAAACAAACTTGTACACACTTTTGACGTAAAAAGGGGGAAAAGTGTTTCCGCAACAATGTGCATGTCAACAATGCAAATTTCATGTTAATGGCAGCAGAAGTGTTCCAAATGCTTACATGTATATAGTGTCCAAGTATTGAAGCAATACATCAATTAATAATAACGTTATATGATGATGCAGAAACTTGTACAAACGTTTTGACCCAAACAAATGGCTAAATGGCTAAACATTTGAAGTACAAAAGGTCAATGTCATGTTAATGGGCATGAGTGTGTTCCAACTGCTCACATGTATCAAGTAGCCAAATATTGAAGCAGTCCGTCAAGTAATATTAAAGTTATATCATGATCAAGAAGCTTGTACAAACTTTTCGACAGTGTCGACACGGACGACGACGACGTAGACGACGACGACGACGACGACGGAAAAAGCGGCGGCTATAGTTGCGTCTTCTGTTAAAGCAGGCGCGACAAAAACTATATTTTGTTTGCATTTCAGGACAAAAATGGCGCTAGAAAAAGAGGTCGTATGCAACTTCAAGTGTATGAAAGACAGTAAGTTAATAATTATTATTAGCCGATCTATTTATAGATCGGCTAATATGTTGGTTATCCATCGAATTCTGAAAAAGTTTGTAGCAACCCTTTTCTCCGCTATTCGGTAATCTACGAACGCGAATTTTTCTGTATCACTTCCAAATTGCATCAACCGATAAAGTTTGCATTTTTGGCAATTATCTCCGTTTAAAACTTTACTTATAGCCAAATAACACAATTTTGAATACTTAATGAGCTGAACGCCTGATGAGATTTAACCCGGAAGTTATTGTTGTTGAAGTCCATAGTTGGCTCTAATGGCCATATACGCCAACATACGCCGATTATTGGGCTAATTTAAAGCTTTTATTTATTAAACAGAACAAGTTTCAGCCACGTATAATCGCGTAAAATGTGTTTATCGGCTAATTTATAATCGACCTCTGCTCAAAATCTCCTTACTAGTAACCCCAGCATTTTCGGGTTTATCCCAGCATCTCGGGTTTATCCCATTGGATCGCGTATGCGCGTCATTTGACGCTAGTTAATATTCACAAAATTTTCCACCAATCAAAACGAAGAATTGCCCTTCATAGCCAACTTTGATTTGTTTAGTATCATGCAGGGATGGCAGGGATGCATCCAGCACGCGCGATTGCGGCAATCCCCCTTAATTATTGTCAATGCCGCAAATTCTTGATTGTCTTGCGCCCGACATCGAGCAAAAAATCACGGATGGGGCACATTAGGCCAATCTGGGCATGTGCCTGAATACGCAGGAGCTTGCGTCTATTTTTAGATGACACTGTAACCGCTAGATATATATAGCCCTGGTAGCTCCGCCCACTCGCATGCTGCCACAGAATTCGGACAAACACACACACAGTGACTACAACTTTGTGTATTGCGGAGTGTAATTTGTAGATAAATAGAGCATACAGTACAGGTGTTACGCTGGAATATTTCGCAACATAATGGTGACAACAAAACATTGCTGCTATGGCATTGCTGCTATTGGATGGATTTGGGAACGGGTTTCCAAAACCTGCACAAAATCGAGAAAAATGTCAACGCTGGGTACAGAACTGTGGTCGAAAATAGTTTACCATTGACAATGTTACCAGAGACACCTACATATGTTCGATGCACTTTACCCTGATTTGATCGGCTAATAACATCATGCTCTGCATGACTTTTCATTACATATTTATTTATTTACTTCTAACCAATTGTACACATACTTTTACCATTACAACATATTAACTATTAATATGGGGGTGGGGGGGGGGGGGGGCAATTGCTCAGAATCAGGCACCTCGTGTTAATTTTTCTGTGTTAATGGTTTTGTATTCGTCTTGGATCCCACTTTCCAAAAAATCCGGGTGCCATTTTGTTCAGACACTTTCAAGGTCATTTCACGGTCATTCAAAATCAAGGTCAAACTCCTGGTATTTATGCCCTGAAACCGAATAATAAGTTAATTTGAAATGTCAATATTTTCAGTGGTATGCATCAGAATAATTATAAATCAACTACAATCAAGACATCTAACAACACCAATCAAGGTCAAGGTCACAATACTATATGTTCAAGGTCATCGAAGGAAAACGGCAACTTTTTCTTCTTTTTAGTACTGCTATTACAGTATGGTGTACATATATCGTTGAGTTATTAACCTAGGAAATATATATCTAGAGATCTGTAAGATAATGTTCATTCTTTTCACCCACTACAAAAAGAAACTTATTTAGTTTCTTACTACTGAACCTCATGATGGGCTAGTACATTAATGTACCCTGGTATGAACATAACGTTATAGTTCTGGGGTAATCGCCATGCATGCGGCGCATCGTGTTCATCTTTCTTCTCGTGGTTGTTTTATAGTATAGCCTTAATTATAGGGTTTAACTTTCAGTAAATAACGGTGCCATTTACAATTAAGTTCAATGTCATTTCAAGGTCATTGAACTTCAAGACAAATGTGATGCTACATATAGTTTTTAAACATGTTCATTAATACATTTGGCATACAAAAAGTGTCAATAGTTTGATATTGATAATACATTTGTGAAATAGAAAAGCAGTCATCAAATGTCAATATCATAGTAAGTCGCGGATGTTGATACCTTTAAACCTGCATCAGTCATGATGAACTGTGAACTTTTAACATTTAAATTAAATACTCAAACTGCATGTTTCGTATTCTTTGTCATAATTCCACATTTATTAATCAAAAGTAAGCTTTTCGCAATAATGCGATATGTTGAACAATTCTACAGTAACCTGGTTCCTGGCTTACTATCATGACTAACCCAGAACGCAGGGAATTGATGCTTGGAAGATCCGGTGAAAGAGATATAAAGAGTGAAGAGTAGGTTCCTAGTTACTGTATTAATCTAAAGACATGTATTTCTAAATAAAAATATCTTCAGAAGTGTATTTGCAAGGAGGCATATTGCGTTGCTTTTGATGTTCCGTCCGTCCGTCCGTCCGTCCCATTTACGTGGAAAAGTCGAAAAGTTTGGAAGAGTTTATCCAGTTAGAGTCCAATATGTCACGGGGGCATATCCATGTTTTACAACATAATGCCTAGTTATGTAATGTATTTGTATTTTTCTTTTGTTAAGTTGAATGCCAGTTCAAGATCATGGAAAATTAAGAATTAATAATGTCGTATTGTATTTATCAAAATAACAAAAACAGGATAAATACCATATCATGGTCATCTACTGAATGTGTGTGTCAGGGTTCATATCATGGTCATCTACTGAATGTGTGTGTCAGGGTTCATATCATGGTCATCTACTGAATATGTGTGTCAGGTTTCATATCATGGTCACATAATATGTGTGTAGGGTTTCATATCATGGTCTCTACTGAATATGTGTGTCAGGGTTCATATCATGGTCATCACTGAATGTGTGTCAGGTTCATATCATGGTCATCTAATATGTGTGTCAGTTTCATATCATGGGTTCATACTACTGAAAATGGTGTGCAGGTTTCATATCATGGTCATCTACTGAATGTGTGGTGTCAGGTGCATATCATGGTCATCTACTGAATGTGTGTGTGGACAGGTTTCATATCATGGTCATCTACTGAATAATGTGTGTCAGTCATTTTATTTCATGGTCTCTATCATGGTCAATACTGAATATGTGTGCAGGTTTCATATCATGGTCATCTACTGAATATGTGTCAGGTTCATATCATGTCATATGAATATGTGTGTCAGGTTTCATATCATGGTATCTACTGAATATGTGTCAGGGTTCATATCATGGTCATACTGAATATGTGTGTATTTTTCATATCATGTCATCTACTGATGTGTGTCAGGTTTCATATCATGGTCATCTACTGAATATGTGTGTCAGGGTTCATATCATGGTCATCTACTGAATATGTGTGTCAGGTTTCATATCATGGTCATCTACTGAATATGTGTGTCAGGTTTCATATCATGGTCATCTACTGAATATGTGTGTCAGGTTTATATCTGGCACTACTGAATATGTGTGTCGGTTTCATATGGTCATCTACTGAATATGTGTGTCAGGTTTCATATCATGGTCATCTACTGAATATGTGTGTTCAGGTTTCATACATGGTCATCTACTGAATATGTGTGTCAGGTTTCATATCATGGTCATCTACTGAATATGTGTGTCAGGTTTCATATCATGGTCATCTACTGAATATGTGTGTCAGGTTTCATATCATGGTCATCTACTGAATATGTGTGTCAGGGTTTCATATCATGGTCATCTACTGAATATGTGTGCAGGGTTCTATGGTCATCTACTGAATATGTTTTGTCAGGTTCATATCATGGTCATCTAGATATGTGTCAGTTTCATCATGGTTCATACTGAATATGTGTCAGGTTTCATATCATGGTCATCTACTGAATATGTGTGTCAGGTTTCATATCATGGTCATCTACTGAATATGTGTGTCGGGTTTCATTAATTAAAAGAACATTATTAATGCACAGATCTTAGGAAATGATAATTTCAATGTCATGCTTCATAACGTTTATACTTACTGATTGTTACCTATTAATTTCTAATAAATGCAGATTCGAACACAGTTCATCATGACTCATGCACGGCTGTATGCGATAGTTGTTAATGTGTACGCGTGTCATGCTCTTACCCCATTATGTATTGCGCCAGACATATGCTTTCATGTCTTCATTTGTCTCCTCTCTGTATCTTCTTTTCTAGTTTGGATAACTTCACAGTCTGGTTAAGATCGAAAATCTAAACATATATGATTGTATTCAAAGTTTGTGGTAATATAGTATAATCATTATTATATTTTGGTGGGACCGTGCTCAGTTACTTCCATACAGACTCACATTGAGATAGCATCTCCCCCATAATATATAACCGTATCTAATTCTCCGAGTAAAAAAATATGTACGAAATCCAAATGAGGAAGGATTCACTGTTAACCATAGACCATAGTAGAGGATCTATACAGTCAGCTTATTTCATGTACATGTAATACTAAATAATATCCACCAACTTATTATTAAAATAGCATCTTTCACAAAGGTCTTAGCTTTCATAAGCATAATGATAACCGATTATGAATATTTCCTAATGTATAATGGCTACAAGCAGTCTGTTGTGCCATCCGACTATGCACAATGATAGTGTATTGCATAAACAATGCTGGCTTTTGATAAAAACAGACAATCAATTTGAAAATACAAGCATGATGACAGATAATGGACACGATTAGCACATGGTATGACATATTAGCATGCATTGTATACATTGTCCACTGTAACGGATATCATAGACGAACGTGGCCAAGCCCTCAATCAGCTCAGAATACAGAGAATTCTGACATGTGTTCTTCCTTATATAATATAAGCTCATACAAATAGCATATATAATGGTTAAGTGCCTCGTTAAAATTACAGTCCTCCTTAATTGCGCATTTTATAGTATTGACATGTTGACATTATTTTCAATGAGTCTACAGTCCATATGGTTTACTGCTTTATAGTATGCACCTTAAATAAACATGCGATGATTTTGCAAATAGAGAAACAACCCAGTATGGTGACCTTTATTATAAGGAGCTTATCGTTACTTGAATGATTAAATTACTTAAAATAACCAGTATATGTTTCAACTCGCTAATAACGGACTTCCAAAAAGAGTATGCTATTGGAATTGCTCTACTTTTCTGAATGCAGTGTATGTATCAGATTCAGCTAAACACGAATATTAATTTCACATTATGGAAAAGATTATATCGTTGTCACTACATATTCCATAGTTTTATATATACGGTACATTGTATTGATAAAAACTAATTTAGTCCATGCAGGGGCCATGAATATCATCACCTTCAAAAGTGCTATCTAACTCTACATGCCATTCATACAGCGCATAAGTAGAGCCGTATAACCAAAATATTCGTCCCTGGTATGGGGTACCCCTGAGCACTCTATAAACCTAGTTAATGTATGTGTGACACCTAGTCAAGTGAGCAACTCCGTATAACCACAATGAAAAGTAATTACGTAAGTTAGAAAATCTGTTTAACTATTCCAATTAAGTAATATCCTTGTGCAGCATGTTCACAAATTAAGGAGCATACATGTATATATAGTAAGTTGTATAGTGACATAATTTGCATAGGTTACTTAGCACCGTAAGTGGTTTCCTTTACACTGAATATGTGGGTATATACACAGCTAATATGTTCGAACAAATGTGTATAAACTTCCAAGTAATCAATATATGTGTGAAGTATGTATATACTTGACTAGCAACTGTGATATAAAACATGACTAGATTCATCGAATGTTTGACACATATATATCTGGTGTATTGTTAGAATCTTTGATATTGAATACATGGATTACAGCATCCACGTGAAGTTCACTATTTGACTTTTCCACTGGTCTATAATCATTTTATTTTGGTGGCCATATTGAAAATAAACATGATTTCCGTGCTTATTATGCCGTTTCTAGACATTATTATCAATAGCCGATCATGTTGATTTATTTCACTTCACCGGCATCACTACTAAGTTATTTTAGACTGTATTTATAAAAAGAAATTTAAATGCAGTTTGGCGGCCATTTTGAAATTTAAATATGGTAAAGTGTAAGAAACGGTATCACTACATTTCTTATACGATACTTTGAATTACAACTATAGGTATATATACATGAAATTACACTCCTACGTGTCTTACATACAAAATGTAGACTTTTGGCGGCTATTTTGAAAATATAACCGCCGTACATTGAAAATACTTGTTTGTTTCTGCTAGTCTATTATTCCGATCTTCTGAGCAATTTATACGGTTATCAATTCAATAGGAAATGCAAATTATCATATCCATATCATTATTCGGACACCAAGCGTGTATGAAGTTCAATGACCTTGAAATGGTTTAACAAAAAATGGCACCCGGATTTTTTTGGAAGCCTTATACATTCAAGTTTATAAAATCATCGGGTGCAAAAAATTAACATGAGGTGCCGGATTTGTATACGTATAGGTACGCCATTCTATATATAATTATAAGAGACGATATTTTACACCATCCATGTAAAACAACATCATGTTCACATAATACACACTGAGCTATAAAATGAGCACATGTGTTATGCACAAAAATACAATGCACAGTCGAGCGATCCATGATAATTATCGAACGCGACTACCAAACAAACGTATACATTATTTGTATCGCGGACTGTGCTGTATTGTCTAAGTGCATGACACAAACGCCTCCTAGCATTGAATTTAGCGAAACTGAATGTAAAATTGACAACATTAATACAAAAGCATGGGCAAAATGTGTTCAACTATCGTGCTCAACGACCAACGTGGATCAGGTTATAGAGAATAGTAGGTTAGTGTCGTGAACTGGAAATAAATATCTGGCAAGGCTTAGGAAACGGGATGGGCGAGGCTCTATAACCTGATCCACGTTGGTCGAACAAATATCTGGCGCGGCACGGAAACAGGATGTGCTCGACAGAGCCTCGCCCATCCCGTTTCCTAAGCCTTGCCAGATATGTTTTCCAATTCACGGCACTAACCTACTATTCTAGTTATCCCGTCAACACCTACAAATAGCTTTAAAATGCAAAAGAAATAACCCCAGCCGCATCCTCAAAATCGGAGAATCGATTAGTAGGACAACCGCACATATTCATACGCAGTGATTAGGTCGTATTGACAGGATATCAAAAATGTTTTACGGCATTGTGTTTCACGGCACATACGCACTGTGTTGACGGGATAAAATACTAGTATCACGAATCCATACCCATTGTAAAATATTACATATATATACATGTATGAAACGTGATATTGCAATTACAGTGATAATGATATGCAGCCTATGCTCAATAAATGTAAAATCCAATAATTGTTTACAAGAAAATATTGCTAATGTGAAATTTACAGACTATCATAATTTTGCACTTACGAACATTTTAGTGTAAGAAGTTTAGTGAAACGGGCCCATGGTGCGTATGTCCTGCAAGACACTTACGTATGTTTTGCTGTTTTATACAGATATTAACATACGAGTTAATCACAAAGAAACCCACCAAAGGTAATCACAGAGAGGTTTTATGTGTGTCCCGTTTAGAGAGCTTTTACTGTATTCTATATTCGTAGATCAATGTTGCCCATTTACAATTTCTGTTTCACCACAGTGAGCATGCAGACGATGAAGTTAAAGATAGTGGACGATGCACCGTGGAAGTACGCCGCCCAAGAAATAGTCCTCATGTTGAATAATGTCAGAACGGAAAACTCAGCAGGTTAGAATTTGTGGAGAGCGTAAAGAAGGGGCAACCTCCGAGAAGGAGTGGGCCTTTTTCTTATGCGGACCCCTTCAGTTTAGCTGAGGGAAGAAGAAATAGCAGGTTACAATGGCATTTGAATTGAGGGGCTCAGTGGAAGAAGGGGGGAGTTAACCCCATTTTCCCACTGACCCTTTTTATCATGCTGAAGAAAATCGGGACAGAAAACGCAGTGCTCATGTTTCATTGGTATTTTGCTTCAACCAATCCACTCCCAACCGTGACACTGTCTATGTAACAAGTAGGTTGGTGGTGCAGACTTCGAATCCCAGTGTTTGGTTCATTAAAGAACACATATACACAGCATAATACGTAGGTTTTTCCATGTTTGCTGAAATCGTCAATTGGATTGACGGCAGTGGTTATGTATTAGATGATTACGTTTGAAATCTAGACTAATGTAGATCCAAACCAGTATGGAAAGTAGTAGTATAGAGGGATTCAAAATGATACCACCTAACGGTGGTATCATTTCTCCACCCTCTATACTACTCCACCACCCCCCGAAAAATCAAAAATTGGTTAACGAGGAAATTGTCTCCCACTAAAAATTGGACGTGAAAAAAAAAAACATAATGTTTTTCCGACAGTAAATTTATGATAAAATAATTATTTAAATGTGCCCACGAGTGATAGTTTATATTCCAACACCCCATTTTTCTCCTCCAATATAGATAATTTATTTCGCAGATCAGCAACTAATTCTACCAGCTCTAGTCTACCACGTTCACCTGTAGCCACCTGACAGTGTAGTTGCTTATGTCTACAAAGAGTTTGGGCACTAATGAATTTACAAGGGCATCTGGGGCATTGAAATTGCGGGGGGACACAAGGAATTTTTCTACGTCTCGCTAGATGCCTTCGTAGATATTCTTTACGCGTAAACGTCTTACAACAAGTCTCACACTCCATTATATATGTATATGTTTATGTTTATATTCAATTAGAAGTGAAAAAAACATAATGTTTTCAAGACCAATTGAACAGATAAATTTCATAGGTTATACAAAAGTATATTACAGAAAATATGATAACGTCAGAAACTAGAGCAGAAATAGAAAGTTTGAGAAGAGAAGCCGAATCTCTAGGGATTACTTATAGTAAACGGTTGAGAGTTAGGGGGTTGACAAAGCTGATAAATGCCACAAAGAATGAGGCGTTTATGAAGCGGTTTACCCGCGCCCACAAACGAGGAGCCTTTAAAGATATATCCAAAGCGGAGGAAGTAGGTAACAGAATTCAAAAAGAAAGTATTGCGGGGTTAAGGGCTAGTGTAATCAAACCTTCAAGCACAAATAATTTGTCCCAAATTAGACGCCAAAATAATAATAAGAAAAAATCTATCGTTAGCGCGATAGTGGAAAAAGGTGAAGAAATATTGGGGGCTCACGATGAAACATTGGAAAAGGTAGAAAATGGAAGACGGGTAGTTACATTATCCTTTCGTAAAAACATTAACATTAACGAGTCTGAACGCATGTCCGATAAACTCGCTCCGTATCTAACAACCAATTTTTATTTGAGATATTCATATTCTTACAAGCTAGAACATATGGAGGAAATTAAAAATGGAAAACCTAAAACTATAATATTTCACAAAAATCTCGGTGGTAGCGAACCACTATCATCAATGAAAACCGTTAAAAAATGGCTGTCAGATAAGGAGCAAACACGAATAATGTCCGATAAAATAGACAGACCAAATACAAAGTGGAAGTTTGTAAGATGGGTAGAGGTTTTTGTAAAGCTAATACAGGGTAGTAGGGGAATAGATTTGGGACTACAATCCAAAGAAGCGGCAGGAGGAGAACTTCCAGAATGGCTGAAGAATAAAAAAGGTATGTATTCTTTAGATAAGTATAATGACGACCTTTGTCTGTTCAGGTGTCTAGCTATGCATATGACAGATAAAAGACCCGACAGATGTACAGAAAAGGCGAAAGAACTTAGTAAGCAATATTTTGGTAGTAATGTGGTTTCACCAATTCCTTTTTCAGATCTGAAAAAGGTTGAAGAGTTTTTTAAAATCGGTATAGAAGTATATCAACCCACCGAATGTAATGTATGGTGGTTGAAAAAGGTACCAGCACACTATAAGGCAATAGGTAATAAACCAATGACAATAGGACTGTTTAATAATCACGCATTTCTGATAAAAAACCTTAAAACCTATCTAAAATTTACGCCTGCGATAATTGCAAACAGAAATTCACGACAGCGAGTAATATGAAGAGACACGGACCAAAATGTATGAAAGGTGAGACAAAAATAGTATGTGATGGTAATTATTTAGAGCGCCCGCGTTCGTCGTTCGAGAAAGCGTTCTACCCAAAAGGTTCTAACAGTTATGGGGCGATCGATTGGATGTATTCTGTGGAAAAGCGGGAGGGAATTCACATTCACCACGAACAGTGCGGACACGGAGGTGAAAGATGGATTTTAGGAGCTCCGGTAGATGGATACTGTCCAGAAACCAATACCGTATATCAATATCACGGCTGTTACTGGCACGGGTGTGAGATTCATGCAAAGCATAAAAAAGAAGAACGCGCATCCACAATGAGAAGAGATAAAGTTATTAGAAAAAGCAAAGAATTCAACCTAGTAGTTATGTGGGAATGCGAATTCCAAAGAACGGGTAAAGATATAAAGATCGGTTGTGACACTACTCTTTATCCATATCAGATAGTATACGATTTTGAGGCATATCTCCAGCCAGAAGTTGAAACTACCGGTAATAGTTTAGAGTACGAAGCTGAGCACGTTCCGGCAAGCGTTAGTATAGGAGATAATTTCTCAGGAACAGTAACTCATATTTGTGATAAAGATCCCGCAAAACTTATAGAAAAATTCATAGAAGATTTGAAAGTCAGGGGAAAAGCTATAAGAGAAGAAGTGTGGTCAAGATATAAGTTTAATACGGAATATTTACGTAAAAACCAAATCGCCAAGATCGAACAGTGGATAGAGCAAGTACCGGTTATAGGTTTTAACAGCAGTAAGTACGATATAAACTTAATAAAGAAATACCTAGTAGGCGAACTGACATCAACAACAAAGAAAGTAATGGTCGGAAAACGTGCAAAACGCAACAATATTTCTATTTACTCCAGAATTTAGATTTCTTGATGTAATACTTTATCTAGGACCTGGTGTAAGTTATGATAGTTGGATAAAAGCCTACGACTGCAAAGGACAGAAATCTTTCTTTCCTTATGAGTGGTTCGATTCTCCAGACAAACTGGATTACCCAGGACTACCCGATATAGAGAATTGGTATTCCAAACTATCTGGGAAAATGTTAATAGATGAAACAGAATTAAGTAAATGTCGTAGAAATTTTCGAAGAAAATAATATGAAAACTTTCAGAGATTGGTTGAAATATTATAACGATTTAGATGTAGCACCGTTCCTAGAAGCGGTGGAAAAAAATGTGTGAATTTTATAAACACAGAGGTGTGGATATTTTCAAAGATGCGGTAACACTACCTGGAGTAGCTATACAATATTTATTGAGAGGAACCATTAAAGAACAAAAATCTTCAAAGACGATTATACCGGAGGATGCTCTATATGCACCAAAAGAAGAAACATACGAAATGATGAAGGACGCTCTAGTTGGTGGTCCATCAATAGTATTTACACGCTATGCAGAAGCCGGTGTTTCCAATATTAGATCAAATGAAATTAACAAACCTTGCAAGGCTGTTTTGGGGTACGATGCAAACGCGTTATATTTATCTACGTTAAATAAAGAGATGCCGTGTGGGAGAGAAACTATACACCATATAGATACCCCACATAACCCTAAATTTATTAAAAAGTTTTGTAAAAGAGTTTTATCTGGAGACTGGTTTGGGTTTGCGGAGGTGGATATAGAAGTTCCACACAACTTAAAACATAAGTTTTCTGAAATGTCCCCAATATTTATAAACAGAGAAGTAGAGGTTGATGAAGTTCCCACACACATGTTAAAATATTTGGAAGATACTGGAAGAACTAGAGGAAATGGAAGAAAATTGGTGGGATCTATGTCGGCCACTAAAGTATTGCTGTACGCGCCACTGTTGAAATGGTATTTAAAACACGGCCTAGAAATAACGGGAGTTCATCGTGTTATAGATTATATTAGTGGTAAACCCTTCGAATGGTTCGCAAAAGAAGTTACAGCCGCAAGACGAACAGGCGATGTAGAACCAAATAAGAAACCAGTAGCGGATATAATGAAATTATTAGGCAATTCGTGTTGTGGAAAAATGATAGAGGCAAAAGAGAGACATTTAAATACGACATATACACAAGACGAAACCTGTGTTGACAAAGCGTTAAGATCTGCATTCTTTGATGATTTGGAAGAGATAGGAGATGCGTACGAAATATCTTCCCGAAAACCCGGTGTGCAGTAAAGAGCCCCTTCCACTGTGGAATAGCGGTTTATCAACTAGCTAAATTGAGAATGTTGGAATTTTACTACGAATTTCTAGATAAATACGTAAAAAGAGAAGACTTTGAATTAATACAGATGGATACAGATAGTATGTATATAGGAGTTAGTGGAAAAAACGATAGAGGAATTGATTAGACCTAACTTACTAGACGAGTTTGAAAAAGAAAAAAAGAAATGGTTGGCTTGGGATAAATGGAGCGAAAGAGAGCCCGGACTTTTCAAAATGGAATTTTAGCGGGGATAGGGCGATAGCGTTATCTAGTAAGTGTTATTTCGTAGAAAAAATTAATTTCACTAAAGATAATTTGGAACAAATTAAAATTAATAAAAACTCTGCGAAAGGAATGTCCAAGAGAACTAACAATTTAAATTGGGATAGATATAAACGAGTACTAAGTGAAACTACAGAAGATGGAAAACACATTATAGATGTAGCGCAAAATAGAGGATTTAAAATGAAAGACGGTGTTATGAAAACGTACTGTCAAAAAAAATTAGGACTCTCGGCGTACTACGATAAAAGACGCGTGTTACCAGACGGAATACATACCGAACATCTCTAAAGAATCTGACGATCCGGGGGTAGCTGGGTGTCAGAAGGCACCATAAGAAGTTCTTCGCGAACAAAACCGCGAGATGGACCATCAGTCAAATAATAGAGCACGGGCTCATCAGGTTTGGTAATAGAGCGATCCAGATGATATACATTCATTGACCACACGGGATCAGTCGCGCGGCGGCTGCCACCTTCGAGCTCTCCCGGTTGATAGAGGTACCGGACGTCAATATCTGATGGAAGCCGCTGCTCCTCTAAACCAACTGGTCGCCCGCGCGAGACGGCAGAGGGCTTGCTCGTCACCCTTTTAAACTTGATAGCATCTACAGGCTTCTTACCTATCAATCTGGTCACCTCTCCGTTCAGTTGAGGAGACCACGGCGGGCAGTCTGGCCACCCACTCGGTCGATCGCGAATGGAGGGTCTACAAGTTCTTTAGCGTATTGGTGTCCGAACAGTCTCTCAGCCAGGGTTCGATTGAAGCGTTCCACGATCCCCTGGTCCCGGTGGATGTTGACGCGGCCGCGTCTGATAGAAACTTTATGCTTAGACAAATAGATTGAGAGGACCCGCGCCCATGAACTCGCGGCCGGGATCGACCTGGAGAAGATTCGGCCATTTGAGAGGACTCCTCTTATATATTCGGGAAAGAGCCTCGGCCACTTCCTTAGACTCTTTAGTGGCCAACGGCTCAGCCCCCTTGTAACGACTCGCTACGTCAACGATTGTCAGTGCGTACTTGTACGTTTTGCGACCGACGCGATCGTGAGGGAGAAACAGGAGATCCGCTTGGTGAACTTGGTTCGGCACCGGAACGTCGAATTTTGGGCGCGGAATATTGTGAGGCGCGGGTAAATAGATCTGCCAGATGGCCTGCTTCTTGAGCCATTCCTTGACAGCGTTTTCTGAAACCTTGGTCGCCGCCGCGAGGTTCTTGATGGCCGCGAGTCCCTTCCAGTAGCCGCGGGGGCTATAGTATGTATTCGACAGCTTGCGCGTTAGTTTGGTATCAAGTTTGCGCGTGTTCATCGTATGCGAAGTATTCTAATATATCGGACAATCTCCAACATGCCCTCGCCAGTTCGTCCGGTAACTGCGTCGTTAATAATAAACCTTTGTTGGAAGTTTCGCTGCAGCCCCAATCGCGTTTGGGTTGGAACAGGAGAGGGGAATCTAATTCAACATTGTTGATGGAGGAATCTAACATCCGCTTTGCGAAAAGGGTGGCCGCTTTTTCGTCCTCGCGCCACGTCTCGAGACAATCTCGGGCCAGACGAATCATACTCTTTGCACCAGGTAAACGATGTTTTTGGGCAGTGTAGCCTACATCGATCATAGCGTCATAAAGTTCGTCAACTAACATCGTTCTATATATATATTTTTATAAAAAAAAATTGTTTTAATTAATTAATTTAAAATCTCGATTGAATATAATAGCCGGCGAGACCCACCACACCCATTCCCACGATGATGAACGCGATCTCGCGGTCCTTTTGGGGCTCTGACGGTACATAGAAATCTGAAAGTTGGGGCTCGGGATCCATTGGATCGAGACTGTTTTGTGCGGATATGCCAGCGCGTACTCGCGGTTGGCTTCTTCAACGTTCTGAAAATTTGCGCGGCGTGATTTTCGCGGCGAAGCTCTTCATTGACCCAGTCCAGATGGGCGGTTCGTTTTTTCGACCACGCTTCCTTTGCGCTATTGAGTTGTTCTACAGCTAAATCGTGACGCTTACGCTCCTCATCCACGTTCGAGCTTTTCATTTTAGAGAATATAAAGTTGCTACCGCTGAACGCCAATGCGTTTACAAGCGCACCACCTACTATTACTGCGATTGAAGCCATTTATTTCCATATATTAACTGGTATAATTCCAGCTTTAACTAGATAATCTCGGGTCCAAACTGCGGCCGCTACATCTAAGGTCGCGAGCCCTACGTCTCTCACAGTAAAGTCCAATTTGGGAGCGGTTCCTCCTAGGGCCATCTTTGATAGTCGAGCATACCCGATACTGAAACCCGATATCACCACGGCGTGATAAAGCGCATTCACTAACATTTTACCATCTTGTTCAGCCATTGTTATAATTATTGCATATAAAATGGGTCGCGATCAATGTTTAAATGGGGCGCATCCAAATTCAACATTGTTGATGATTGGTGTTTCGTAACTTTCTTCTGAACACTGGCTGGTTGTTTTTTGGGGTATTTCCAAACGCACAGGGCACCAACAACTGCCAGACCACCACCAACAACCCAACTCCAATTCACGAATTTGGGTTCAATCGGATTCGCCCAACCTCGATTGGGTGTTGAGTGTGCTTCCAATTCGTGAATTTGGGGTGAAGTTGAACCCGATTGCTCTGTCTTCAGATGTTTTGCTGTCTCCGTCCCCATCAATTCACTAATTGGCTGCAACCCCAATCTCGATTGGAGTTTAGCCTCTCGAAGCTCGGCGAGTATTTTATCTTGTTTAACTTTTCGGGTGGCAGCCGCCGCCCGCCCAGCTGCCTGTCTTTTGGGATTTTTTATATGCGGTATGTCATCCAGTGGCGGAGTAACACTCTGGTTCGATTGTGTTGGAGCAATCTGGTTCAACTCCGTCACTCTCGTGGGTGTGTCTTGTGTCATCATTTATAATATTAATATTAGGGCTTATAGTTCGTGGGCATATATGTCCAAATTGACAGTGTTTACCCGTGGTCAACGCGGTTGTTAGTGGAGCTAAGTACATTCCAAACTTGTGATAAATTGAGCAGCATGCCGTTCTAAGAGTGTGACCTATAAAAGGGTCAGTCTCTAGATCATCAATCAACCCCGCAGTGTTTGGTATAGGGAGAAGTCTACTAACGGCGGTAGCGTACAAATGAATAGCCGCCGATCCAAGAGTTTTTGTCATCTCTGCTCCCAATTTGGATTCGTATCGCGCATACATTTTATCGATCTCCGCATCTGACATCTTATCCACCTGAAAAACTGAGAGACGCCTACCGAGATAATGCTCCGATTGTCCCCCAGCAACCAGCGCAGCTAGCCGCTCTCGTCGCGCCGCATTTTCATTTTCATTCGGAGTCGTTGCACTCAACCCAATACCAACCCCCGATTCCGATTGCTCTGTCGGATCATTATTGTTGGCAGTCGGAGTTGAGGTTTCTTCTATTAGCTGATCGAGAAGTTCGTCGCAGTTCATTTTTCTTAATTTTTTCAAAATTAGTAATTTAACTATTCTAACAAGTCTCATCACTTTAACATATTTATTTATTACAAAAATAATAAATGCGCACCACCCGATACTTATGATCACCATTATGCTCGCAACAAAGCTCGCAGCGGAGCACCAAATTGTTAACATTGTTAACCATTGTTCAGCATTTGTTCAGCAATTGCTAAGCATTGTTCAGCAATTGCTAAGCATTTGTTCAGCATTTGTTCAGCATTATTCAGCATTTGTTCAGCATTATTCAGCATTTGTTCAGCAATTGCTAAGCATTGCAATAGCTTATTACTTTGCAATTTTCCTAATTTTTTCAAAATTATTAATTATTAAATAAATCGTTAGATTTAGTTGATAACTTTATAAGCAGTTGGTTGATCAGTCTTTAGCAGAAGCTTGGCGTGCTTAGTTTCGGAAAGCATCTGTCGAACCTCCAGGCGCTCCTCGCGCGTTGGGATAACGTCATTCTCCCGAAGACAGTCATCGAATGAGTCTCGGTCCTTGCAGTGAAAGAGGGCGACCCATTTCGTTTGCTCGCGCAGATCCTTGAGGACGGCGTTGTATTTTTGAGTGGATATCCATACGCTTTGCCTCGCATGGCGGCCAGAAAATGCGAGCTCGGAGAGCATGTCCTTCTTTTTGGTCATCGCCGCCTTGGCTGAGCAATCGTCAATCACGTATAGGGTGGGCTCGCCCTGAAATATTTGGTATAAACCACGCAACCAATCGTGAAGCCTATCACCGGGGTCAATAACGTATACCTCAGGGTCGGTCCATATCCACGGGCACCGCTGATAAGTATCGTTGTGCCGCACAGTGGGACATAGGATCACAATGTGACGAAAGGCATCGCGGTAGGATCCCTCGAGTAAGTGGAGGATGAAAACCGTTTTTCCACATCCTGTCTGCCCACATATTATGGCGGAGTGAGCATCTCCAATCGTGAATTGGTATTGATTGCTAGATTTCTTAATTTTTTCAAAATTATGTATTAATAAATCGTTAGATGATTTTTTTATTAAATCAGTAGATCGCTGATACGTATCGACCATCTTCGATGTTGAGTTGTGCGTCTGTAATTATATATAAGTACACGTTCAATGGCCCGGCTCCGTCCGCCTCTTTGGTTATCTGGATCGTCACACCCTCACTAGCGTTCTCAACTTGGCGTCCGCTACCGTGTATTTGGTCATCGTCGCTGGCTCGCATGTCTAGCCATAACGCGTATTTGGTATTCAGGAACTCCGCGAGGGAGACGGCCGAGAGATGCAGGTCTTTAGCAACTGCTGCAACCTCCGGAGAGCGCTTAGATCCGGCAGCAAACTGCTTTCTTACTTCATCCCACTGCTGGTGCGCGCGAAGACCGCGCTGTAGAGTTGATTGGGGACTCCCTCGATCGTCACCTCTACCTTCGTGATTTTGGGGTTATAGAATCGGTGGTCTAGCACCGAACGCGAACCGAGCATCCTCGAACAACATCAGTTTTATTTACCTTTTCATCGAGCGGTGGGCGGGTACGTTGACGTTAATATTCCACAATGTGTCGCTTTTGTTTTTCGGCATCTTGCGATGGCGAAGAACTCGGTCGTAAAGTATGGCAACGCGCCCGGCGTACTGGGTTCTGATCAATCGCGCTAGTTCGGGCATCGTGACCATGTCGTACTCCAGCGAAACATTATCGATCGTATACGTCGATAACTGGTCGGTGGCTATGAGAACTCGGCCGTAGTCGTTGAACGTTAGTTCGTATTCGAGGCGGTCAGCCAAAGCACTCTGATAGTAGGGCATGTGACTCTCTAGCAACTCAAAGTCGAGCGGAATGTAGAAGCGGTTGCCGTAAGCACCCGCGACCGCGTTGTCACTCGCGTTGTTATCTGCCTTGTTAGCAGCCCCGATTCTAAGTTTGGTTACGTTTTTATTTTTGCTGGTGTCAATACCTTGATAGACAGCGTTTTCAAGCTCGTGTGACGTCTTCCACAGGTCCTGATAGCAATGGTAGACGTCGCTGTCGTCGATCGACATCACCTCATTACCAGAAATCTTTATCATGGTCTTCTTGACGATGGCGCGACCCAGGTTCTGAACTACGGTTCGGTCCGCGTCCGTCGATGTTAGCGAAATAGTGAAAGCGAGGCGAACAGTACCAGGAACAATGACGTCGTTAGCTCCGAGGTTGGGGAAGGGGAAGCGGACTAAGAGCTGCTGGTTCTGGTCGATCGTAGATGGGTTGTTCGTAATAACGACACTCTGTCTCACGCCTTTTGCCCCGAGGGGCTCACGCAGTCTGCGGTATGGATTGAGTTTGCGACCGTATTGACTCGAAGACATAATTAATTTTTTCAAAATTATTGAAACTATTAAACCCGTATGGTTTTGTCTTTAATACATAATTAATTTTAAGAAAATTATAAATATGGCTGATTACGATGTTGACATGGATGAAATCGGAAGAGACGATTACCTCGATGGTGATGATGATAACTTCGAGGATTCCCTCACGACACCCACCATAGAAACTCCAGTTCCAATCCAATCACAATTGGGTGACGCTACCACTAGTCAAAGTCAGGAATTACTTGAGGGAGCTGTAAACGACTACTACAACAATTTGGCAGCAGAAAAAGGTCTGGTCCCCTCTGTCGGTCGCGACTACTCCAAGTTCAAATTTATGAGCGGTAAATTGCGACTAAGAGCAGCACTAAATCTCCCATTAGTCAACATTAGGACCGGAAAACCCCTATCGCTAAACACCATTGCAGGAAACCCGGCGGTGGCCGATTCATAAGGGACGACGAACTAGGCTTCACGGGTTGGAAGAGGGTTAAAACAATTATACCGGCCCGCGCTGTAGAGGCCCTAAAGTCTACCGACGAAACTATAGCGAAGACGGCCACCGCGATAGAAACGGTCGAGCTCAGCGAGGTCCCTCAAATAGCCACCGACGTTATTAACACTATGGAGACCACGTTCAGCGTCCAATCGCAATTGGGAAAAATACTCAACGATGACCCACCGTTACCTCTTCGAGAACTCCGTGGACTCGATAAGGCTCTACAAACGGTCCGGGGCGAACTGGTCCTTAACCTCTCCAACTCACGGCGCTGGATGAACATATCGCGCTAGAAGAAAGAAAACTGGAGGAAGCCGGTGACGATAGAGAATCTACCGAGCGGATCAACAAACTCCTGCGGTCTTTGCGGGATGAAAGAGAAGCTCGCTTGGAGGCCGCCTCGGCTAACCGTGAGGCTCTCCGCACACAAATAAGTCGGATCCGCGAATCAATCTCGAGGGTCCTGCACGAGGAGACGACACTCGGTGAGCGTCTTCGCACTCTGTTCAGAGAGCAGGGCGTCACGATAGCAAGCATCCTCGTTGCTATCGGCATGACTATATCGACCATAGTTCTAACTTTCACTGGTGGTGCGGCGCCACCACCCGCTCCAGCACCAGCTCCAGCACCAGCACCATCCGGTGGGGTAAAAGAATGGATAAAAAAACAACTAAAAGCCCTCGCCAATCTCCTGGCTAAATTAGCAGGAAAGTTGGCTGCCGCACTACCTGGACTGATCGGAAGTATCGTTTCTTACTTGCTATCTATATTATCAAAAACGGTCGGATGGCTAGCCAATAATACTTGGGCTTTAATCGTGGCAATCGCCGGTCTCCTATTATTCTCTGTCAGAGAGTTCCTACAACCAAAGCGTAAATAATCCGATCGCCACGAGGGCGACGACGAGCGCTAATTTCTCCTCCTCGTGTGTTGTGCTTCCAATTTCACCCAATTTGTAATTGATTGGTGTTTCTCCAATCGCGATTGGTCTGTTGATGGATTTCGATGGTTCATCCAATTTACGAATTGGGGGTACTTGGTTCGATTTACGAATTGGGGGAGGTGTATCCATTTTGTGTTTTATGAAATCGGTTCCACTGTTGGGGGTGCGCTTGATGATATCCGTGTTCACGTTACCGTTGTGGCCGATTTTTTGATTGGCGGTGGCGATTACGATATGATTATTGTAACCGTCAACCGGGTCGTCTCGTAGTATCATATTGCTCGGCGCCATATAAAGACCTATTCCAAATACATAGTTTTTTTTTTTTTCTACTAATGGGGTGCTGGCATTCTGCAAAAACGTCTTGATAATTCTGGATCGCCTTCTCCAGGTCCACCCTAGCTGAGATGGCGTCCTCTACAAGTGCCAAAAATTGTTTTTGTGCATCAAACGCTGTTCCCATGCCCAGTATAGAACTGCGAGTTTGCTTCTGTGCGCCCGAGAATGGCCCAGACGTACGTGCGAATGGAGTCGTTGACGCGAGGAGTGAGTAAAAACCCCGGCCTGCGTGAACCTAGACCCGTATCTAACATAAAATGTACCCCACGCGTTCTGAAACCTCAGCAGCCTGCTGTATGGTAATCGATCGTGAGCCAGTTTCGGAGGTAACATTTTACAGGAAAACACGCCACAGTGTCGACCTCCAGACACTTCCGTCCCGAAAGTCAGTCAGTCGCGGGGTCAAAAATTCCCGGCGTTCCGACTGACGATGTGGGGTCACCGGAGTGATCGTGTCTAAAATCAGTCTGTGTCCAATTCCCGGACTGGCCGTGAATGAGAACGTCCCCGAGGCCGGTGCTGGTAGGAAATGCTTTCTGTCTCCAGTCCGCGTCTTTTGAAACGTAAAATTCGTTACACAGTCTTTCAAAGGCCATACGGTTATATGTGTTGGAAATGGGATCCCAGGCGTCGTCTTGAGGTAGTGAAATACCTAGTTCTTTGAGAATCCTCCTAATAGTATAATACACGTGAAAGTTGTAGACACTTCGGAGCATGACATTCTTGGATGTCAGATGGTCTTTATATGAAACTCCACACCCGGCTGTTGCGCACCATACAGCGAAATTTATTTGGTTCTGCCAAAACTGCATCGGTGTTGCTTTCCAGCCGTTTACCACCTCCATCGTAGTAATCTTGGGCAACCTATATTGTTCAAAGATGTTAGGGAAGTTGGTGGCAAAGCCACTGTCCGGTCTAACCGTTACGGTTGGGTGTACAAGGCGGTTAACAACGTCTTTTTGTGTGTATTTACCTCCGACCGCGTACTTTACATTAGAGTTAAAGCTAAATGCTTTGGTATCCATTGAAAGATATTATTATGTTTGCTACTATAACTAATGTTCAAAAAGGGAGTTGTGAACTTCAAAAATTAATAGACAACTGCTGCGGAAAACGCCGGGTAGGCCTTAGATCAATCACCTTCACGGTTGGATGGCAGAATGTGGGGAAGAGCGAATGGTTTTACTATGTGAAGGATGGACTACAATTAGAAGTAAAGCTGCCTCACGGACTGTGGGGAATAAGACAGCTCAAAGATTTTGTCAACTCAGAGCTTGACGGTATAATCAACCTCACAGTATCGAATGCTACCGGGCTCGCAACAATGACCATCAGCAGTGATAATAAGGTAGTGGTCTCCCCGGGGTTGGGTATTCAACTCGGTTTTAGAGAGACATACTCCTCAAACAAAGGAGTGTTTACCCCGGGTGAGTACGTCGGTGATAACCGGTGGACTTCACCTTCACAAAAACTCTCAGGTGCACCTGGATCGGGTGAACACATCGTACAACACGATAGACGGATCCCCAGCACATTACTGAAAACTGTGCCCGCCAGCGATTGTTTCTATGGCGAGACTGTAACGTTAGACTTCCCACACCCAGAGATGAAAGTTTTGGAATCGGGACACATCCACGAGTTGAAGATTTATATTCTTGATGATAAAGGGCGAGAGTTGAAGAACGATTACCCGATTTCGGTCGTCCTAGAAATTTCAAATTAATTAATTTTAAGAAAATTAGAATTAAACGCATGTTCGTAATATATATTATCAAACATGAGTATATACGGACCAGGTAGTTCTTCCGATTGGGTGACAAATTCAAATAATTTGGAACCTGCAGAAGGGGGATTCATCCCGACAGAGGGCGACTTTTTAACTACCCAAAAAACAAAGGCCTTGATTAATAGAACTATATCGAGGGCCACGGACGAGATTCACAAGAGTCTACTATCACAACTTAGAGAATATGCCCTGGCTGTGAATACACAAAGTCGTGAAGAAACGCATACGGAACTAAACGAACTAGGTAAAAAAATAACCAAATTTAGAAAAGAGACCCGGTTGGGGATTGATAAAGTCCGAGAAGACCGTAAGGCTGAAATTACGGAGGTTTATGATGCGTTGCGCTTAGAAGACTCTCTCAGCAAAGAAGCTACACTTGCTGAATTAGACGGGAAAATAATCGATTTTCGAAATGAGGCCACGTCGGGTATTGAGAAAGCACGAGAAGACCACCAGGCGGACCTTATGAAGGCTTATGAGGTGTTGCGCTCAGAGGACTCTCTCATCAGAGAAGCGGCACTTACTGAACTAGATAAAAAAATAACCAAATTTCGAAAAGAGACCCGGTCGGGTATTGATAAAGTCGAGAAGACCCAACAGTCTAACCTTGCAGAGGCCATTGCGGAGGCTTATGATGCGTTGCGCTTAGAGAACTCTCACAGTAAAGAATCGACACTTACCGAACTAGATGAAAAAATAGCCGAATTTATAAAAGAGACCAGGTCTGGGGTTGAGGGGGTCCGTGAAGACCACAAAGAGGCCATTGCGGAGGCTTAGGGGTCGTTACGGCTCAGAGAACTCTCTCAACAGAGAAGCGGCACTTACTGACCTATAAATGAAAAAAATAACCGATTTAAAAAAAGAGACCCGGTTGGATCTTGATAGAGTCCGAACGGGTATTGAGAAAGCCCGAAAAGACCACCAGGCGGACATTACGGAGGCTTAATAGGTGTTTGCGCCTCAGAGGACTCTCCCAACGGAGGAAGCAGCACTTACTGAACTAGGAGAAAAAAATAACAGAATTTCGGGAAGAGACCCGAACGGTTATTGAGAAAGTCCGGAGACCACCAGGCGGCCCTTACGGAGGCTTATAGGGTGTTGCGCTCAGAGGATCGGACGGGGATTGCGGGATTAGGAACCGAGTGGTTGAATCTATCCGCGCCATTGATGAATCACTTGTTGCGGTTGATGATAAAGATAAATCGAGTTCGTAACTGAGGCATATAACGCAAACAATGCGCTTGCCGGAATAGTGCGAACAATGAAAACGCCAAAACGTGTCATAACTGTTTGGGCTGAGAAGCGGGGCCCATTGGTTGTGGGGCACTATGAATATTCGTTCGGTGCCAAAGCGAGTAATAAATATGGGGGATACACTATGACAGCTGCAGGTGAAGTTGTCCAAATGGCGGTCTGCTCGGTTAATGCTAATGGTAAACCTGTGGGAGCGCGGTCGCTATATATTGTTGTAGATGGGAAAGAACGGGGGGTTGGAGTCACTAAAATCTCTGGAGATAGTTCGACGGTGGTTTTCGTTTGCCGGTGATGATCGAATTAGACTTTCACAAGGTAGTGTTATTAACTTTGTTACGAAAATCGGTGACTCAGAGAGTTCTTCCACTATTGTATCATTGTTAATTGAACTTATTGTGTAAATACTAATATATTGAAATAAATTTAACTATGAACGAATCACCGCTTCCAATTGTCAATACCGATCCACCAACACTGTATTCAACTCTCAATACCACTCCACCAACACTGTATCCAATTAACGAAAGAAGTTCAGATTTTAGGTTGAATAATATCGTCGCTATGCAGGATATTTTAGTTAGAGAATGTGCAAATAGAAAAAGACACTCTAATAAATATAGGCGCGCGGCAAACATAGCTGAAGCATCTAGTACGGTTCTGGCAAGTGTTTCTGTGTTGTGTGGGGCGGGGACTGCTGCAACGCTATCTACAATTGTAATGATTCCACTTGCAGGGGTTTTGAGTGGAATTACCGTTTTATCTGGAACACTTTGTATGGTAATTAGGGCGGCGGGTGGAAAACTCGAGAAAAAAAGTAGAAAACATGATAGAATATCCGTTCTCGCTAGGTCTAAGAAAAATAGCATCGACGTTATGGTGTCCAAAGCGTTGGCCGATAAGAAAATATAAAATTTAGAGTTTATGAATCCGTGGTGGGAAGAAATGGGGAGATATGAAGAATTAAAAAATGATATAAGGATCAAGGCGCGCGCCACCATGCCAAAAATTGAGTGTACTGATTGGGATAAATTTAGGGTAAAACTTGGAAATAAAGTCGGAGGAAATGTTACAGCACCATTATAAAATAATTAAAAAAAAGAAAAAAAAAAAAAAAAAAAAAAAAAAAAAATTTAAAAAAAATAATTAAAAAAAAAATAAAATAAAAATAATAATTTAAAAAAAAAAAAAAAAATTCTTAATTTTATAATTTTCCTAATTTTTTCAAAATTATATTGGTGCAGTAAACAAATTTACATACCTATACAACATGTGTTTTTCACTGAGAATTATCGGCTCTGTTTACCTCGGCTATCAATTTACGCATGGGCCATAACCCGTGTAATTGAAACATTGTCGTTACAACATAAATTAATTACTATGTAATAATAGGGAGTGTTCAGCTTTAAATTAAATTATTAAAAAAAAATATAAAATTAATTATAAAATTAACAAAATAACGAACCATCACATGTTTTCTTTCGCCAATAGGTATTAATAAATAATTATAATATGCACACCATTTGTATGTTGTATAGGAAACTGATGAGTATATATATGTGTGTTGACCTTACAACAATTGGTCTCATCTCGTGTGTGCTATGTTGTTGATCCGGTATGACGTCCGTCTCGTCTGTTTAATGGTAGCAGTCTATCCATATGTGTGTATTTGGAGATGTAATTGTGTAGCTCAAAGGTGCCGGCCTAACAGATTTCTGCCTAAGAGCTTTGCAATTTCGGAAACCAAATTCACACATAGGCTCTCCTTACTTCGCTGGTTTCTCTTAATTAGAGGAATTGGCAATGGGGTTCAAGGCGACCCGTAAAACCAGACTGTGAGCCAACAGATGTGTGGGCTTAAGAAAGGTCCCAACACCCCAGTGGCTGGGTGCCGGCTTTATAAGTGATATCGTAGAAATGTATATTCGTAAACGAATCGTTGGGTTTTAACAATTTTATATAATACACCTTAATTTCATATCCGATACGCATTATCCGTCTTAATGTTTGTATTTGCCTATTGTATAGTTGACATAATTGCCGGTATATATTGTAAATGCAACGTTTTTATCGGAGCGTAATAAATTACGCTGGTATTTCATGTATTCGATATCGCCTAGTGTTCTCATTTTATAGAATTTATATATAGGATTATAACCCCCGTATTCTTCATAAATTTCTTCAACACAGTTATTAAAAACTTTCAATTCCAATTGTATTGTATTATCCATTTTCTCTAATAGTTGTTTTTTTCTATTCAATTTCCAATTTCTTCTAATAATTTTTCAATTTCTTCGTTAAAAGCGATATTGTAGAAACGCATATCCGTAAACGAATCTTTGATTTTAAACTGTTTTATAAAATTAGTTTGATAATATTTCGGTAGTGTTTCTACGATCCTATTGATCCTATTTAGTCGCTTCATTACATAAATTTGAGACTTATACCGGCGACATAATTGCCGGTTTAATATTGTAAATTCAACGTTTTTATCGCAGCGTAATAAATTACGCTGATATTTCATGTATTCGATACCACATAGTATTGTCATTTTACCGTGTTTTAATACTGTAGAAACAGCGGCGTAAAATTCTTCAGCAAGGTCATTATACAATTCCAATTCGTTGTGTATTTTATTATCCATTTTGTTATTAATAATTTTTATTATACCAATATTAAATTTATATGTTCAATTGGACGTGAAAAAAACATAAGGTATTTATGACACAAATATAATTGGACTACAATTCGACATCGTAGAAATAAATTAGCTATTGGAGGAGAAAAATTCCTTGTGTCCCCCCGCAATTTCAATGCCCCAGATGCCCTTGTAAATTCATTAGTGCCCAAACTCTTTGTAGACATAAGCAACTACACTGTCAGGTGGCTACAGGTGAACGTGGTAGACTAGAGCTGGTAGAATTAGTTGCTGATCTGCGAAATAAATTATCTATATTGGAGGAGAAAAATGGGGTGTTGGAATATAAACTATCACTCGTGGGCACATTTAAATAATTATTTTATCATAAATTTACTGTCGGAAAAACATTATGTTTTTTTTTTTCACGTCCAATTTTTAGTGGGAGACAATTTCCTCGTTAACCAATTTTTGATTTTTCGGGGGGTGGTGGAGTAGTATAGAGGGTGGAGAAATGATACCACCGTTAGGTGGTATCATTTTGAATCCCTCTATACTACTAAAGTGAAATCACGTGTACATGTAGCACAATTAAGAGGTTTTAGCACTTGACAGTCCGCTGCAAGTCGAGGTTTTGAATGTTACAATTTAGATATAGAAACATAATGCTATTAATGAACCTTTTTCATACACATACAGCTTTTGAAACAGACAGATTAATTATATTTAAGATTATAGAAAATAAGTTTTAATATATTTGTATTACTATGACAATTTTCGACCATATATGCCGAGTATTTCTACATAATTTACTAAACCTAAACGCACCTGCCTTACCAAACCCAAATTTGCCATTGCATTTTATATGTTATTTTCCAGAACTGGAAGGGATCGCCAAGAACATGAAAGGCATGGTTCGACAGCTGGAACAACAAGCGCTGACTATCAAAAGGTATGCAGTATCTAATTGGTGCTTCACTCCGCTCCGGGGTATAGAGAATAGTAGGTTAGTGCCGTGAATGGGAAAAAATATCTGGCAAGGCTCAGGAAACGGGATGGGCGAGGCTCTGCCGAGCACATCCCGTTTCCGTGCCGCGCCAGATATTTTTTCCCATTCACGGCACTAACTTACTATTCTATTTATCCCGTCAACACCTTCAAATGGCTGTAAAATGCAAAAATTGTATTGACTGGATATCAAAAATGTTTCACGGCACCGTGTTTCACGGCACATACGCACTGTGTTGACAGGATAAAAAGCGTTTCACGTCGAAACTGGAGCCGGACGAATGCTCATTCAGCTACATGCAGAAGCTACCGCATGTATACACACATGTTCTTCTAGAAATATGCGCCGGTTACTAGACAAAAATGAGTTTATACGATAACTCTAAGTACAGTGGCATATCATTAGGAAACCGGTAAAATAAATAAAGTTTATACTTAACGTTGATAAATTCAAAGCAGCTCAGAAATAACTTAATATCTACGTACTCTGAAACTGAATATCCACAACATTGCAGCCAGACGTGTAGTGCTCCACGTTGAAAAGAACTACTGTCTGTTCCGCGTTTTACTGCCCACACACGTTTGGCTATTAAACATATTAAATCTAAAAACTATTTAAATGTAAGTACTTTTTCATCAATAACAAAAAAGTCACCCTCCCCAAAAAAAATTGTTTGATACAATTCCATCTAATATAGATTTTATTGCAAAAAAAAAAACAATTTTCCTATGGGAATTTAACAGGGGGGCTAAAAATAGATTTTTTTAAATAATTGTGTTTGTGGACCGATTTTCAAAATCTAACTTGTTTTCTTAGTTACATCATTACCAAGCTATCTAGCCAGGTTTCGGAGTCAATTTCCAATTGTTTTCGTTTGTTTTCTCCACCAGCTCATTTACCTCTTTTTCCCCCATGTTAAATTCCCATAGGGAAATCGTTTTTTCGCTATACAATCAATATTTGAATATATTTCATTTTTTGTTATTGGTGAAAAAGTAATTTCCTTTAAATATTTTTTATATTTAATATGTTTAATAGCCAAAAGTTCGTCGGCAGAAAAACGTGGAACAGACAGTAGGGGCCCGTTTCACTAAACTTTTTACAATAACAATGTTTGTACGAAGATTTTGTTTTATTTATTTGCTTCTCACAACGCTGCCATTTTGCACATACTACATGTACATGCTATCATTACATGTGAACACGTCCACTAGCGATTTTCCACAATCGGCTATCTATGTATTCCTGTAGAGTATACTTTGAGGGAGTAATCATTTATTTTTCCTGAAATGCATTATGTCCAGACGCGGATCCAGGGGTGGGGGGGGGGGGGGGTCCATGGGGTCCGGACCCCCTCCCACCGGTCCGGACCCTCCCCCCCCCCCCCCCCGGCAACAAAATAATAAAAAATCTACAATACGCGAAAAGGTTGATGACTTTCTTCGTGGCCTAGGGTGTCAGGAAATTGCATCTGCGGCGATCTGGCATTTAACAATTTCATGGGGTAGGACCCCCAGACCCCCCGACGATGCAAATCGCGGTTCGCGCTCGCGGAGGTCGGCTAAGACGACTTGTAATTACAGACCACCTCCGCCCCCCACTCCCCCCCCCCCGCCCCTGCAATTATTTCTGTATCCGCGCCTGATGTCATATATATAACCTACGACTGCATATATTTGATGATTAAAAGTATGCAGAATTATTATACTGAATTTATTACATTATCACAGCCAAAATGGCTGTGATAATGTAATAAATTCAGTATAATAATAAATAATAAATTTATCCTAAAATTGAAAATGTCTCCCTCAATGTATACTTTGCTAGATAAGTATACTTTGCAATGTTGGTGAAATAGGCTACTGATAACTGCTGTGCAAACGTCTGCGTTTTAGATATGCCCAAGTTTTATTTCTTATTTGACATTTTGGCGGGAACCATTTACAACAACAACAAAAGGGAAACTATTGGACATATTTCAAATGAAAGTTGTAGACCTGTTATTTCTTTATACCTCCTGCATGCGAAGTATATCAAGAGGTATATAGTTTTCGTCATTCTGCCCGGTCGTCCGTGCGTTCGTCCGTCCCATTTGCGTTAAAGTTTCGGGTACCCAATAGCTTTGTACCGGTAAGTCGGATTGACCTCAAACTTCATATACAGTCAAACCTGTGCTAACAACCACCTGAGAATAGCGACCACCTGATCAACAACGGCCAGTTAAAAATCCCCCAACCCCCCTCCAATTATGTTATTTATAAGACCTTGGAATAACGACCACCCCCAAACTGCGACCAGCGGCCAGCTATTTTCATTCACACACGGCATTTTTGTCTGTGAACAGCGGCCATGTCAAGTTTTTGTCGGCCAAAAAAAATATCACCACAATCGCTATTTTCCTTTCATCACAATCTGGCCGCTATCATTTCAGTTGAATTGCAACTGGTCGTATCCAATTAGTCATCGATAATTTATATTCGCATACATTGGCACAACGCTCTTTTGAAAACATTTACCTTGGCCGATATGGTCCGTCATTTTGGCGACATTAAACATTTTCCATGAAAAATATTGCATAACTCCATTAACGGTAATTCCTGATCGTGTATTCCAATAGGCATAATGCAATTCCGCGTAAGTCGTAAAACTCCATCATTAGTTGGCAAACTGTGTTTACACGATGCTGATTCGTCTACAGTGACAAGACTAAGACTTCAAACACACCGCGCTTGTCAAGTATTACTACGTGTAAATTTCACACCGCTGGGCACAAGGCCATATATCAAAGATCAATACACACGGTTGCTCATGTCAGTCACGTAGTCCACACTAGACGGGTACCCTGTCGGATGCGCAGCCTAGTGAAACAATACTACCAGGAACCAGTCTAAATGACACGACAAACATGTTTATGTGAATTGGGTCTCGATCTCCGACAAATCCCGGCTTATTGCATTAGCGGCCAGACCAGGCAGTGGATTCGCGTAGTCTGCCCATGGTTTACAATGCTCGCCAATCTCTAATTAAATATTTGGGCTTGATCAGGATATTATACATTGGACAGAAAGTAAATAAGCCTGGTGTTCTCTGCCGATTTGGACACCTATCTCGCGTGGGTTACTCGACTTGGCACATTCAATGAAATATTTTTGTTACAAAAAAAATCACGGTTTTCACGGGCCGCGCCACATACATGTAGGCTATCGTTTAAATAAAGACTATAATGACCGTTATTAATTTCAACTGATGGTGTGAAATTGAAAATAAGAAAACAAAATACTAATGGTCATGCTTACATGTAATTACGACAAGCTATTAAATGGTGCACCAAAGCAAGCCGTTGGATCTACTTATCGTGAAAATAATTACTCCCCTTTGTATATAATTTCCAAAGCGAGGCTGGGTTCAGAACAATAATAACAAAATAATGTAACAAAATAAATTGACTATTTTTGCCATTTTCATGCAATTTTTAATTGATAAAAAGCAGATACACTCCACGATCGTGCAATAGCGAATCGTCAGGTGGAAGTGTATACAGCCAAGACGTTTTCTATGCATGCATATAGATAATAATAATAATAATAATAATAATAATAATAATAATAATAATAATAGACTTTATTTAACAAGGGTGACTCAATTAGACAGTGCCTAATCTCCCATGAGGCCCTCGAACAAAAAACAAGTATATACACATGTACAGTTGACAAAGAAAAAGGCAATACAAAATGAAAATTATAGACAACTATTAACAAGAAACAAGAAACTGGTAGTCTATGTTTTCATCCATCTTATACATCTATTGTGAAAGTTATTTATAGTTTGAACATTTTTCATTATTAGAATACAGTTCCATATTAACGCGCCTGAATATGACATACTTTGTTTGAATATTTCTTTGTTTGGCTTGGGGGTATAAAGTTATTGGAAGCAGTTGATCTCAAGACTGGTAAATTGTTGCTTGGTTGTCTTTGGTGAAACAATTCATTAATATAAACCTGGTGTAATTGTATTTGCCACTTTATACATGAATTTTGCCTTCCGTACAAATATTCTTTCATACACGTTCAATATTTTAAGTTCTTGCATGCTTTGGATAGTATTTTCAACATTATAATCAAGTATTATTTTAATAACTCTTTTTTGTAGTTGAAACAGTCGTAATAGATTATTTTGTGATGAACATCCCCAAATTAGATTGCAATAATCAATGTGTGGTTGAATATATGTCTTATAAAATTGGATCCTGTGTTCTAGAGTCAGAAAATGTTTAATTCTTGATAGCAGCCAAATGTTAGATTTAATTTTCTTACATACTTTATCAACATGAATAGTCCAACTTAAGTTATTATCAACCCATACACCTAAAATTTTATCATTCATGATCATGCCTAGTTCCTCATTACCTCATTATTGTATTTCAAATTAAGCTCATGTTTGTTTAGACATGTTCGCTTTTGATGTGTTGTAATTAGCATTACTTTTGTTTTAGCAGAGTTTATGACCATTCCATTGTTCTTACACCATACATTAAGATTACATAAAGCTTTTTGAAGATTATTTTCAATTGCAACTTCTGATTTATTGATATCATATAGTGTAGTGTCATCAGCATAAAGATCTGTACTAACGCTGAAGGGGTCTATGTCGCACAGGGTACTACACATATGTACCCTAGCATGTAGGGTACTACAGATGTGTACCCTAATTTAATTTTATTCCACGAATGTACCCCATGATTTGCAGTTGGAAGCCAAGTCGGCAAGTCGGGAACCAGTCTGCTAACTGCTGTGAATCTGCAAGTTCCTGCGCATGCGCATTGCAATATGAAAATGGCGCAAACTGTCAGTCTGCTAACTGCCGTAAATCGGCAAGTTCCTGCGCATGCGCATTGCTATAGGATGATTGATTCATAAGCATAGAATAGCTAAAATATATCATTTTGAAAAATATGACAGCCATAAACGTCTTTTGAAGCTGCGAATGTGCACGTTATTACCTACCATACCAAGGTAGCCTAAACCAAAAGTCAATGTCGTAATCGTTATCCGCGACAGGTGCGCGCATAGTCGACTGGTTCTAAAAACATTGTTATAGTCGACGCAACAGGGTACGTAAATGTAGTACCCCATCCCGTCAGGGTACATAAATGTAGTACCCTACATGCTAGGGTACATATGTGTAGTACCCTGTGCGACATAGACCCCTTCAGCTGTACTAACATCATGGGTGTATAGAGGTAAGTCATTAATAAAGAGGAGAAATAGCAAAGGACCTAAAATAGACCCTTGAGGAACACCATTTACAACATTTTCATAGTTAGATGTAACATTATTTAATGATGTTTTCTGTTTGCGATCATAAATGTATGACGTTATCCATTGCATTGCACTAGTTGATAGTTTATAGAGTTCTAGCTTTTTAATTAAGAGTTTATGATCCACCAAGTCGAAGGCTTTTTTTGAAATCAACCATGACAACTCCTATTAGCTTATTATTATTAATAGCATCTAACCATTTGTCAATCATTCCTATTAATGTAGTTTCGCAGGAATGATTTGGTCTAAAACCAGATTGTGTTTTATGAATTAATTGATATTTATTCATATATTCCATAAGAGAGTCATGAACATGTTTTTCAATCAGTTTAGATAATATTGGCAAAATAGATATTGGTCGATAATTGTTCAAGTCAAATTTTGAACCATTTTTAGTCAGGTTTTTTGAAAAAAAATCCAGGCTATTGGATTGGTGAAAGCCGGGCGGGCGGGCGGCGTCCACAATCAATGTTAAGTTTTCGTGTTTGAGTCCATTTCTTTGTTACTGTACCACCTAGGACCACCAAACTTTCACAGCTTCATAATCAAGGGGTGCCCACCACATATCACTATCCAACATGTTACTTTTTTTTTAACTTGACCCATTTTTTCCGCGTAGTCGACTTGGCCATTTTCAATGTTAAGTTTTCGCGTTTACAATGTTAAGTTTTCGTGTTTAAGTCCATTTCTTTGTACTGTACCACCTAGGACCACAAACTTTCACAGCTTCATAATCAAGGGGTACCCACCACATATCACTATCCAACATGTTACTTTTTTTTTTAACTGCACCCATTTTTTCCACGCAGTCGACTTAGCCATTTTCAATATTAAGTTTTCGCGTTTACAATGTTAGGTTTTCGTGTTTAAGTCCATTTCTTTGGTACTGTACCACCTAGGACCACCAAACTTTCACAGCTTCATAACCAAGGGGTGCCTACCACATACAACTATCCAACATGTGACCATTTTTTTACCTTCACCTATTATTTCTATGTAATTGACTTAGCCATTTTCAACGTTAACTTTTTAACGTACGTCTGGTTAAAGTTTTTTGGTTTTAAAACTTTTTCGTTATACTATATCTCTGCAACTGCTTCGCCCATTACCTTGAAACTTCATATGGGTGTTTATCATCATCCATATTTTCATTCTAACCCCCAACCGTGCGGCCCCTGTGCCCAATGTCAAGGTCAAATTACTTTGAATTTTTTTGTTAAAGTTTTTTCGTGTACTATATCTCTGCAACTGCTTCACTCAATACCTTGATACTTCACATGGGTGTTTATCATCATTGTTGCACCTGCTTGCGGAAAGCGCGATCCTGTGCCCAATGTCAAGGTCAAATTACTTTGAATTTTTTTGTTAAAGTTTTTTCGTGTACTATATCTCTGCAACTGCTTCAATACCTTGATACTTCACATGGGTGTTTATCATCATTGTCGCACATGCTTGCGGAAAGCGCGATCCTGTGCCCAATGTCAAGGTCAAATTACTTTATTGAATTTTTTTTGTTAAATTTTTTTCGTGTACTATATCTCTGCAACTGCTTCACCCAATACCTTGACACTTCACATGGGTGTTTATCATCATTGTCGCACCTGCTTGCGGAAAGTGCGATCCTGTGCCCAATGTCAAGGTCAAATTACTTTGAATTTTTTTGTTAAAGTATTTTCGTGTACTATATCTCTGCAACTGCTCCACCCAATACCTTGATACTTCACATGGGTGTTTATCATCATTGTTGCACCTGTTTGCGGAAAGCGATCCTGTGCCCTGTCAAGGTCAAATTACTTTGAATTTTTTGTTAGTTTTTTCGTGTACTATATCTGCAAACGCTTACCCCAATACCTTGATACTTCACATGGGTGTTTATCATCATTGTCGCACCTGTTGCGGAAAGCGCTGATCCTGTGCCCTATGTCAAGTTCAAATTACTTTGAATTTTTTTGTTAAAGTTTTTTCGTGTACTAATCTCGCAAACTGCTTCACCCAATACCTTGATACGTCACATGGGTGTTTATCATCAATGTCGCACCTGCTTGCGGAAAGCGCGATCCTGTGCCCTATGTCAAGTTCAAATTACTTGAATTTTTTGTTAAAGTTTTTTCGTGTACTATATCTCTGCAACTGCTTCACCCAATACCTTGATACTTCACATGGGTGTTTATCATCATTGTCACACCTGCTTGCGGAAAGCGCGATATCGTCGGCATTTTGGCATACGTCCGTCCGTGTGTCCGGTTAAAGTTTTTTGGTTAAAGTTTTTCCATCTACTATATCTATTTTTTTAGTGTCCATGCCTCGCCCCAAGGCGCGACATGCAGGCCACGGCCATCTAGTCTACAAAAAGTGGGTATAATTATGTTATCCAAGTGTCTATGCTTGGAAAAAACCTGGCCTTCGTGGCTTTGCCTCGTTTCTTGTTATGAAGTGGGCTAACTTTTGCTTCCTTCCATTTATCCGGAAAGACTGATTGTTTAATACTCCGATTGCATATGTACATGAGGCTATCCGCTATTTGTACTGCTGATATTTTGAGTAAACGGGGTCCAATATTGTCACAGCCAGTGGCTTTCGTCACATCAATGTTTTTTAAAAAGTGTTCAATCTTGTTTTGCGTCATATTTGGTATTGAAAACTCTGTATCTTTGGGTAGCTTATCATTACAAAATGCTTTAAGTGGCTGGAAATCGGAATGTGTTATTGGTCCTTTTATGGTAGAGGCGACGGATATGAAAAAGTTATTAAATTCATTTGCAATACTTTCTGTATCACTAACTTCCTTATTATCGATTGTGATTGAGGTTATATTGTTATTGGCTTTTTTTTTACTTGCACATATTTCTTTAAATAGTTTCCACACACTTGATGGCTTGTTATTATTTTCTTCAATTAATGTCCTGTATTGTTCTTTTTTAGATTTTTTAATAAGGTTTGTAACTTTATTTCGCCATAGTTTGAATTGTGTTTCATTATTTACTGATTTAAATCTATCTCGCGTCTTCATAGCATCTATTATGTCCGGAGTGAGCCATTTTGGTTGCTGTTTGTTTTTAACCCATTGTGTTTTTAGAGGAAGATGCTTATCAACAGTTTCTAGAAAGAGAGAACACCATGTATCAAGTACATAATTTGTATCATCAAATACTTTAATAACATCCCATGCTGTACTTTGAAGATCTGTTATGAAATTGCTTGTTGAAGTGCTTGAAAGACCTGTATGTTATAGTGTGATGTGAATCTTTTGGCAAATGAGAGTTTATTTTTCGTGTAAGAAATATAGGAAAATGATCACTTAGGCCAATTTTGGGAACAGCTACTGAGGATATGTTATCTGGTATATTACAATATATATGATCAATTAGTGTATTTGACATATTTGCTTGTCTAGTTGGTTCACATACTTGTTGGAAGAGTCCAAATTGTTCCATATATTCAAGCCAGGGCTTACTAATGTGTTCATTTGATAAATCACGGTTAAAGTCACCTAAGACATATAATTCTTTTTCATTTCATAAGACGTTTTCAAACTGTGTTTCAAACATTTCATTCCAATGTATAGTCTCATTAGGGCCACTTTGGCCACTTCCCTTTGCCGGTCGTTGTTCACATGTTTGACTGTACTTCCTTATCATCATCCATGTTTTCATTCCATACCTCACCCATGCGGCCTTCATGTCCAAGGTCAAGGTCAAATTACTTGGAAATTTGCATCCGTAACGTAAGATTTGCGTTAAAGTTTTTGGGTACCCATTATCACTGCAATGGTAATTATTTCAGATTAACTTTAAACTTCATATAATTCTTTATCATCCATATTTTGACTCCATACCACACGCATGCGGCCTTCATGTCCAAGGTCAAGGTCAAATAATTAGAAATTTGCGTTCTTGCTCTAGTTTAATGTGTAATTGTATCACAACTATCCCAGAGACGTATTGAATGCAAGAACGTTTTTGGCATGACCTTGACTTACTTTATCATGCTTTGCTTAGTTATATTCCCTGCAGTTACCCTTTTAATCTACGTTTGCAAATCTATGTTTGTGACAAAGGACAAGTTGCGACTGCACTCGTACAATGGTCATATCTTTGCTGTGTTTGTGAAATTATTCTTCGAAAGTACCATCTGAGACACATTCGCTTTAATCCTGCAGTCATAATGTGGCTGTGACTGGAGAAATGGGGCTTATGGTATTTCTGACCAATGTAACAGGAGTGTGCAATTTGATGTGGGGCTACAGTCCTGTAGCCTGATAAAGATCTATATTGCTTGTTAGAATCATGAAAGGTGTATCATTGATGGAATTGCTGATCTGGATTTACACTGGTTGCAAATCTCATAAGCCCCATTTCTCCACATAACCACATACAGGTCATTCTCGTTATCTCGAAGTCGAATGGACTGACGAAAATATATCGATATATCCGAACTTCGAGATAACAATTCGCCAAATTTATCGGAAGAAAATCCAAACAAAATCTCTTCAGAAATGCCTCTTTAGTTTATTTCCGGGTTTTCATAAATCGTGGCTTGAGTTTATTCTAAGCTGTTTTCGTAATTAACAGACGATTTGATATCACATTAAGTTTAATTGATTCATTTTGGTTTTACGTGAACTGCTTGAACTGGTCATTAACTTTAAACACATTTTAGCAGTGGCGGTGTCTTTGGTTTCTATAGATGTGTGAAAACTTACCTGAGAAAATCGTGCTGATTCAGACTTGGCAGTGCCGGGCGCTTAATTTTTGCATCGCCATATCATATCAGAATACCACTTCGACTAAACCAATATATCGACATATCCGATATCGAGTTATCAGGAGTAAAATATATGATCGATATTGGGAATTCTGCCGGGACCCCGGATGTATATTGAGATAAGCAGGTATATCGAGATAAACGATATCGAGAGGAGATTCAGCTGTATTAGCATTCTATGATCAGCCAGTGGTGTGCATCAATCACATGACACTGTAAAACACATGTTTCAATTGACCTTCGAATATGTGTGCTCTTCATTTGCTTAGTTATTTTCCTTGGTTAACCCTTTCAACCCTAGAGGCCAGAAACCCAATATGTACAAACACTGTAGATCCAGTCTCATCAGCTAGGATCTTCAGCATTTGTTACAGCTACAAAAAATTCACATTTTCTCATTAATGGAATAGTTCAAAATTAGTCCAAAAAGCCACTGTACGATATCCAATTGTTTTTTTTTATCAAGCTTCTAACGTCATTCAATGCTTTTAACCCTTTCAACACCAAGTAACTTAATAGGATGTTCCATGCCAATGTTTCACGCTATTTCATTAATTTTGTTCATTCAAATTATCCCATTCTTCTAAAAGGGTAATCTGTACGACGTTTAAAATTATTATTAACAAAACAGTGGAGATCCTGATGAGACGGCTCGTTACGAGCCGGGTCATCTGGATCTGCACTGTTTGCAAACATTGTCTCTATAGAGGTCTGTGGTGTTGAAAGGGTTAAACATGCAGTCACAATATTTTTTACACCAATCAGCCAGTGGTGTGCACTGTAACGCACATGACATTGAAATGACCTTGACCTACTTTTTCCAGTTCACTGACAGAGTGCCTCAAACAGGCATTTAGTGTAAATTTGACTCTTAATCGGCCTGTGGTTTGTATAAGTTTTGAGTAAATGACCATTATTTGTGGATTTAAATGTTTTTTCTTTCAAACTATATTTCAGTTTAACAGCTGAACTGCGAGAGAAGAAGGAGGTATGTTACACTTACTAATCAGTTGTAAAGATAACTGCTTGCTAGTAAAACACCAGAGCTCCAGATAAGTTTTGTATTTCAAATTCAATGCGTATTTTACTTTTACAAATATATTATTGATTTTCTTCCTTATTAAATAGGGAACAAATGATAAAAAAATAAAACAAATTAAAAAATTCACTTATTTGAGCTACAGAAAGCAAACAGTGTTTGCTTTTTGCAGTTCAACTAAGTAAATTTTCAACTTTTATTACAGTATGTTCACTACTCAATTTGAAAATCAATGCATATTAACCCATTACAGACGGGATACACTTTTAGTAGTATGAACCTTTTGAGAGAAAAATATCCCTATTTTCTTTATATCCTTTCGAAAGTATATGTTGTTACCACTCATTTGAACCGTCTCAACGAGACGGTTCAAATCTCTCTCGAGACGGTTCAAATGAGTGGTAACAACATATACCTTTATCGATGAATGAACAAAATAATGAGATTTCTTCAGCAAAAATCAGGCTGAAATGGGTTAACATGGTGCATCTAACTAAACTAAAATCAATATTTCATGGAATTTCGTCAAATAATATTTTTGGGAGAGGGTGACTTTTTTATTATTGATTGAAAACTACTTGAAATTAGATATTTCTGAGATTTAATGTATTTAATAGCCAAAAGGTTGTCGGCAACAAAACGTGGAACAGACAGTATAGTTATTACACCATGTTATTAAACTGTGAAAATCTATTTTATGCAATAAAGCCAATTTATATTACTAGATTCTAACGAAACTGACAGATGAAAATGGCGATCTTAATCAAGATGTTGCGGTCCTACGAGCAAGATATATACGCTACGAGAAAGACCTTGTCACTGCCAAAACGGTTTGTATCATCACCCTTCCCCACTCCCTTTGGACAATGCCTTCTCCACCCATCAACAGGGTATGGGTTCATGTGGTTTCCGAACGTTTTGCGACGTGACTTAACCCTTACAGTGCTGAATTAAAATTTGTCGTCTGCTGTTTATTTTTTATTTTCCATTTTTCTTATCAAAAACAAGATGACAGCACTTTAGAATCATTTCCAATGAAAATGATTCTAAAATGCTGCCAAACCATGTTTTTATTTAGAGAAAATACAAAATAAATTACAACAGCAGACGACCGTTTTCGGTTCCCGCCTTCTAAGGGTTAATGTTTGGCGTTATTTTTACTGTGGTTTTTCTATGCTAGAATTTTTTTATGCTAGAAACTGACAGATGAAAATGGCGATCTTAATCAAGATGTTGCGGTCCTACGAGCAAGATATATACACTACGAGAAAGACCTTGCCGCTGCCAAAACAGTTTGTATCATCGCCCGTCCCCACTTCCTTTGGACAATGCCTTCTCCACCCATCAACAGGGTATGGGTTCATGTGGTTTCCGAACATTTTGCGACGTGACTTAACCCTTACAGTGCTGAATTAAAATTTGTAGTCTGCTGTTTATTTTTATGCCACCGGGTTTCGAAGAAACGGGTGGCATATAGTGTCCATCTGTCCGTCCGGGCCAACATCGGGGGTTTAGGAGCTTAGGGTAAGGGTTAGTAACAAAGGATTCCTTTGTTATAGTCGGTAAGCTCGTAATTCCATTGATCTTTAGGAGCTAATCCTTTGATCTTTTAAAGAACAAAAAGCTCATAACTCCCAAATGTTTGAATGTCCGTCCGTCCGTCCGTCCGTCACACTTTTCGGTTAACCACTTTGTCACAGTTTCTCAAATATGCTGCAGGTGGCATCCGCGTTCGACAGACGCATTTCTTGTTTATTTTCATTTTTTTCTTATCAAAAACAAGGTTTGACAGCACTTTAGAATCATTTCCAATGGAAATGATTCTAAAATGCTGCCAAACCATGTTTTCATTTAGAGAAAATACAAAATAAGTTACAACAGAAGACGACAGTTTTCGGTTCCCGCCTTCTAAGGGTTAATGTTTGACGTTATTTTTACTGCAGATTTTCTGTAAAATCTTCCTAACAAACGGACAGATTTTTTTATGCTAGATTGCCCACTAAAGACAATAACTTACTTGTTTTATGGTTCAACTAAAGCAAGGTGCATGATCACGTGGTTACAACAACAACAACGTCGCCGACTCCAAAGTAAGTATTATTTGATAGTTTCCTTAATATGCAACTGATTTTGATGAAATATGGCGCAGCAAACGCGTTTGCATGAGCTGCATTTGGTCGTCCAGGGAGTTCGGCACAGACTTATGTCGTTTTTACGAAGAATCGATTTCCATATCGGTAGACACGGAAATTGATTCTTCGCAAAAACGACAGAAGTTTGAGCGAAAATACAGAGACCACCAAATGCAGCTTGACAAGACGCGTTCGATGCGCCATATTTCATCAAAATCCGTTACATAGTAAGGACACTATAAAAGAATACGTACTTTGAATCAGATGGATTTTGCAAGTTTCAGTACTTGTTGTTAGTACCACGAGATCATACACCTTGTAAATGCTTTTTCCAAAACCGAAGAAGTAAGTACCGTTTATTTGTTACAATCATATGCTCTAGCTTTTTATTTAGGTTGAAGGTCACCAAATATTTGTCGTCAAAACAACAATATTGCTGTTAATGCAAACTGTACAATGAAGGGCAAACAGTCTCAGATTTACTGATTGTCCTGTAATAAGCCAAATATTCGCACGTGTTTTATGCAGAGAAACCTGTGTACACAAATGGTTTCCCAAAGTAAAGAGTGTCTCTGTATTTATGATTAGTATGGCTGTGCTGCGTTAGCAAAATAATGATGTATTCGGATACAATTTATTTTGGAAAACCCCTATTTTATAGGGGTTTCCCAAAATAAAATGTGTCCGAATATTTAGTGTTATTACGTTATTTCTTAATGACTTAATGCACACTTTGTGACATTTCAGATGATTAAATCCCTAAACCAGGAGCGGATAGCGCTGGGCAGGGAACAAGTCTCTGGGCAAGAGGTGATCATTCCTGTCGGTAAGGAGCTGTCTGAGTCAGTTTCCATAGTCCTCAAACGGGTACGGTACATTTTAATTGTGTCTACTTGCGTCTAATTGTTTTTCCTCGCTGATAGGCAAGAAGGGATATAGAGTTAGTCCATGTACGTGCATGCATATGTAACACCTTTCATTTTCAATAACTTATGAACCGATTCACCGATTTTGATATTTGGCCACAATGTGTGTCTAGAGATGATGCTTTCTCTTGCTTACGACCCATGTCTGACTGTCCAAGGTCAAGGTCGCTGAGAACTTATGTTCACCTTGTTTGTAAGGCAAATGCTTTAAGTCTTGTTTTTTCAATAACTTGTGAATCTCTTCACTGATTTTGATAATATTTGGCCACAGTGTGTGTCTAGGGATGGTGCTTTGTTTGCGTACCACCCATGTCCGACCGCTGAAGGTGAAGGTCACTGAAGACTTGCGTTCACCTTGTTTGTAAGGCAAATGTGTTCACGTTTTTGTTTATTTTTTTTATTATCAAGGCTGCCAGCGAGGGGATTAGCCTCATAATAACTATGCCCTTGTTTTTAATTGCTTCTACCACAATACCCCTAACTATTGGACACGATTTGCTGTGGTAAAACCCTATTAAAAATTTAAATAGGGGTTTCACAAAACAAATTGTATCCAAATACATTGTTATTGTGATGAAACCAGTACTGCCATACTAACCCTTAATATTGGCATGCTCACTGTTGTGGGGAAACTATATATTTTATGTGTTTCCCTCAAATGAATGTTGTCCGAATATTTAGGGTTATTACGGTAATTGTGTCTGATTGCTTCTAATTGTTTATTGTTGCATCTACCCAATCAATCAATCCATTCAATCAATAAATCAATCGGCCAACTAACCAATCAATAAATCAATCGACCAACCAACCAACCAACCAAACAACCAAACAAACAAACAAACAAACAAACAAACAAACAATCCATCCATCAATAATTCCTAACCAACCAACAAACAAACCAAACAAACCAACAAACAAACAAACAATCCATCCATCAATAATTCAACCAACCAACCAACCAACCAACCAACCAACCAACCAACCAACCAACCAACCAATTAACCAATCAATCAATCCAACCCATCAATCCAACCCATCAATTAATCAACCATTTAAACAATCATTTATTCAATCATTCAATCCATCCATCCATCCATCTACCCACTTGCTCATCCACCCACCAACACAATCGACCAACATTTCAGTTGGAGGAACCTGAGGTAGACCCAGGGCAACACAGCAGTGATCCGGCTCAACTACGCAGCCTTCTACGAAACTTTAAGCAGGCGTTGGAGTGTCTTAAGGGTGTATGTGAACTTTCATCACGTAATTTCTCTACTTCACTGATATTGATTTCGTGAAAATGCAATAATTCCCATTAACCCTTTCACCCCTAAGTAACTGGAATGGATTTTGATATGTTCATTTTGCAACCAATCCAATGGTCACAAATTTATTTTCAGACTAGTCCATTTATGAAAAGGGGGTGTTTTTGTTCTTAAAAATATGAAAATTACTTTCAAAAAGTGCAGATCCTGATGAGACGGCTCATCACGAGCCGGCTTATCTGGATCTACACTCTTTGCCAATACGACTATACACGCCTGTGGTGTTGAAAGGGTTAATAACATTAGAAGTAGCTGTCAGAGTGCTTATCGCATAATTTCTCTATTCGACCCCCAGTCGAAAAAAGAAATGTTTTGTCTGTTCAGGGTATATAAACATGGCTCTACATGCCTCTCGAAGAAAGGAGTGCTTATGGCATACCCTCGATGTTGTAGTCTGCGTCCGTCCGTCCGTCCGTCCATCTGTCCATCCGTCTGTCCGTCCGTTTTAAAGTTGAGGGAAATTTGTTACAATTTCTGTTTCCTTTCATCAAACGTTTTGATATTTCAAACATGCCTTTCTCTAATGATTCTTTATCATGCTGTGATAAATCCCCCGCACTCAGACCCTCGCTAACTCCAGGGATTCCGCTGGTGATCGCCACTTTCGCAATTGGCGATAAAAATAAACAATTGGCGATAAAAAATTACAATTTTCGAAAAAAAACAAAAAAACAAAATGATTTTTTTTTTTTGAAGTGGCAATTTTTTCCCCCCCCAGCGGAATCCCTGTAACTCCAAGGTCAAGGTCACAGTGTTAGTGCTTTCATAAACTTAATGTTGGGGGAAATTATTTATAATTCATGTTTCCTTTCACCAAACATTTTTATATTTCATGCATGCCTTTCTCGAATGATTCTCTATCATGCTGTGACAAATTCTACGACTGTCTAACCCCAAGGTCAAGGTCACAATCTTAGTGCATTCATAAACTTAATGTAGATGAACATTTTGTTATAATTTCTGTTTACTTTTACCAAACGTCTTGACAATTCGCACATGCCTTCTCTAATGATTCTCTATCTTGCTGTGGCAAATTCTACAACCATCATTATAGGAATAAATGGCCGTTTTGTGGAATTTATCGGGGTATAAACTTGGAAAAGTCGCGGGAATACTGGACGAAGGCCGGAAGGCCTCGTCCAGTATTCCCGCGACTTTTCCAAGTTTATATCCCCGATAAATTCAACAAAAAGGCCATTCATTCCTTATAATTCCAGCATTTGAAATAAATTCATCAAGAAAATGTGTTTATTTTCCGTTTTCTTAAGAATTATTTTAACTGCGCCTCACGGTTACGGAAAGTAGTTTGGCGTGGGAGTTTACTGGGATATAAATTTTGGACAGAGACTTGCTAGGGCCAATCAAATGTTAGGGAATTGTGTAAATATTTTTGTGCTGGAATTATACCCCGCTAACCCCAAGGTCGTGGTTACCACCATCTCAGTGATTAATGTTGTGGGAAATTTGTTATAACTTCTGTTTCCTTTCACTCCACTGTTTGATCATTCACATATGCCTTCCTCTCACTGTTCTCTATCATGCTGTGACAAATCCACGACCATCACAGGGATTCTGATGCGGAAAATAAAAAAATCACCACTTCAAAAAATTGGCGATAAAAAATTACAATTTTCGAAAATAAATCCAAAAAATATTTTTTTTTGTTTTTTTTCGAAAATTGTAATTTTATCGCCAATTGTTTATTTTTATCGCCAATTGCGAAAGTGGCGATCGCCAGCGGAAGGAATCCCTGCCATCATACCCCCGCTAACCTCAAGATCAAGGTCACAATCTTACTGTATTCATAAACTTAACGTTGAGGGAAATTTGTTATAACTTCTGTTGCCTTTCAACCCATTGCTTGATAATTTCACACATGCCTTTCTCTCATTATTCTCTACCATGCTGTGACAAATCCACGACCGTCATACCCCCGCTAAACCCAAGGTCATCGTCACATTCTTAGTGCATTCATAAACTTAACGTTGAGGGACATTTGTTATCATTTCTGTTTCCTTTTACCAAACGTCTTGATATTGCACACATGCCTTTCTCTAATGATTCTCTAACATGCTGTGACAAATCCACGACCGTCGTACCCACGCTGAACCCCAAGGTGTCGCAATCTTAGTGCTGTCACAAACTTAACATTGGAGAAATTTTGTTATAATTTCTGTTTCCACACTTCTTGATATTTCACACATTCTTTCCTCTAATGGTTCTCTATCATGCCATGTCAAATCCACGACCCTCCGTCCCTCGCTAACCCCAAGGTGAAGGTCACAATTTTAGCTCTTTCACAAACTTAACATTGGTGGAAATTACTTTTCATTTCACTTATCTTCTTGATATACGTTAAACTGAAGCACTACCAGTAGCCTATTTCATCAACATTACAAAGTATACTTATCTAGCAAAGTATACTTTGAGGGAGAAATTTTCAATTTAAGGATAAATTTATTAATTTTTATTATACTGAATTTATTACATTATCACAGCCATTTTGGCTGTGATAATGTAATACATTCAGTATAATAATTCTGCATACTTTTAATTATCAAATATATACATTGGTTAGTTCTATATGAAATAATGAATTTTGGGGAAAATAAATGATTACTCCCTCAAAGTATACTTTGCTAGATAAGTATACTTTGCAAATGTGATGAAATCGGCTACAGACGTGCTTCGTTGTCTTCTGATAACTCTTGTGGATTATGATTTGAATATGCAAATGTACCATGTGATGTTCCTGACATCAGCGCTCCAGATAAGGTGCGTATTGGCGTATTTTACGCAATTATTTTAGCTGAATACGCATTGATTATCAAAAGTCGGAGTACAAAATATGCATAGCAATTGAAAATACGCATCAATTTTCAAATTGAGTAGTAAAAATAATGTCATAAAGTTGAAATTTCACTTAGTTGAGTTGCAAAAAGCAGCTCAAATAAGTGAATGTTTAAATTTGTTAAAAAAAAATTCTCATTTGTTCCCTATTTAGTAATGAAGAAAATCAATAATCCATTTGTAAAAGTAAAATACGCAATGATTTTGAAATCAGGGGGTATATTACGCTTTACACACAAAGCTTATCTGGAGCTCTGTAACATGTGCCGATACATCTTACTTTCAGGAATATTCACATGCAATGGAAGATGTAGATGAATTGCAAATAGAACTGGAAGAAAAGGTAGGCCAACGCGTTTGTTTCTTGCCTACTGTCTGTTACACGAAACCTGCCCAAATTTTACGACTATATAAACAATGCAATTTTTGTTTCCAATATTGATTTTATTGCTAAAAAATGATTTTCCTATGGGAATTTAACATGGGGGCTAAAAATAGATTTTTTTGGAAATATTTGTTTATTTGTGAACCGATTTTCAAAATCTAACTTTTGTTTTCTTAATTACATCATTTTCAAGCTATCTCGCCAAATTTTTGGGAAATTGACTCCCCACGTTAAATTCGTGGAACAGATAGTGGATGTGCTGAAGGAAGAGTCGAAAAACAAAGAAAAATTGGAAATTGACTCTGAAACCTGTCTAGGTAGCCTGGAAATGGTCTATCGAAGAAAACAAAAGTGAAATTTTGATGCTAAATCCCCATAGACATCTTCACTCGCAATACAATCAATATTAGACCAAGTTTCACGAAATAAAAAGAAGGCTCATTCATAAATTTTCCTTTGTTGCATTGGTTATACAGCTGTAAAATTTTGTGGCTGTGACTGGAGAAATGGGGCTTATGGGATTTGTGATCAGCGTAGCTCCTCATCAAATAGCATGCTTCTGATAGCAATCTAATTTGCTTGTTAAAAGCATGACATGTGTTTGATCGAATGTTAACAATGAAGATCCTGATCAGACTTTGTGGATGCACAAGCTGATTTGGATCTGCACTGGTCGCAAAACCCATAAGCGCAATTTCTCCAGTCAAAGCCAGATTTAGCATATTTTAAATAGAAGCTTAGAAAAAAATCACTGCGTTGGTCATTGTGAGCTTACTGTCTGTTTCACGAAAGCTGCCCAAATTTTACGGCTATATAGACAATTCAAAAACAATATTTGTTTTGATAATATTAAATTAAAGGAAAATTTAAGAATGAGCCTTCTTTTTATTTCTTGAAATTTGGTCAAATATTGATTTTATTACAAAAAATTGATTTCTCTATGGGAATTTAACATGGGTAGGGGGTTCAGTACGCTGTCGTAATCCTGTAATTTGGCTGCCTCGTAATGAAAATCAAGCATTTTTAATTCACAAATTCTATATTATAATCAGATTAAAAACCATTTTTTACAGCTGAATTCAATAATATAATCATTATTTTGTTCATTTATTGCAGTGTTTACGATAAATAACCCGATTTTAGTACCTAGAACACAATTTGAATACACCGATGTTGACCCACTTTCGCCGACGTTGCGAGATGCGCGGGCATATTTTTAGCTGTGTTACAGCACTATGGGGTTACTCAACGCGATTTCCACGGGATTTTCCTGTGACGTTTTTCTTGAATGACCAATCAGATTAAAGCTTACATTCTGAACTTTACATAGGTCAATGGCTCGATAAAATCCGACATTGGACAGCGAAATGATGATGATTTAAAGCAGAAACATTGTTTTTTGACAGTTACATACTGTTTTCATCATCTTGAGCCATCGATATTATTAATCAGTGTCCATTTTACTTAAAAAATCAACTAATCTATAATGAATTTAATAAAACAATTCGCGCGGAAATCCAAACTTTCCAAAGAGGTGCTAGCAATTTTTTGATAATTACACGTCGTGTGTGTTAGCGTGTACGCTGCCGACAGTCATACGATTTGACGCTACACAGCATATACACATAATATACCTTACGATACACTTCACAAAAGAAACGTGTCTTGAGTTTGAAAAAGGATAATAATTATCTCTTAGATTATTTGTATTATGAATTAAACAAAGTATTTTTAAATAATTAGATATTAATTTCAATAAATATTTCGGCATCATTTACTCAATAAATTAAAATTAAAATTAAATGTGTAGCTGAAATGAAAGTGAAAGTAGAACGATTTTGTTATATCCTCCGGGTTACAAATCGCTGAGGATTCCTATTTGAATTGGAAAATGATATGAATTTTAAATTTAGGAGACTGTGTCAGGAGAAAATGGACTGATGACATATGTCACCAGCAGAGGCGGATTCAGGTGGGGGGGGGGGGGACCTTCAGACTGTTATGATCTTCAAATATATAAAAAAAAAAAATGCAGTAGAATGCAGGAAATGGCTTCCTAAATTCAAAAAAATTCTGGGGGAGGGGGCATGCACATATGGTTTGCACTTAAACATTTCCTGGGGGAGGACCCCCACACCCCCGACTTTACAATTTCGCGCTTGTGGAGGTATAGCCGTCCTGTAATTACACTACAGACCCCCCCTGCAATTATTTCTGTATCCGCGCTTGAAATGGGACTGATGACATATGTCACCTGTCATGTTCCATGCATGACTGCTCGCTCTTGTTTGTAATTGTTGTAAAATATATAAAGCTTAAACTGTGTATACAAAACTATAGATATACCTCCCTCCGCCCCCACCCCACCCATCCCCCCCCCCCCCCCCCCCATCCCCCCCCCCCCCCCCCCCTGTTTGGGTACCCATTGTCTCTGTGACGGAAAGTCGGATGGACCTCAAACTTCATATACTTCCTTATCATCAACCATATTTTCATTCCATACCACACTCATGCGGCCTTCATTTCCAAGGTCAAGGTAAAATTACTTAGACATGTGCATCCGTACGATTTGCCTTAAAGTTTTCTGCAACCGTAAGTCAGATTGACTTCAAACTTCATATACTTCCTTATCATCATCCATATTTTCATTCCATACATGTACCACACCCATGTGGCCTTCATGTCCAAGGTCAAGGTGAAATTACTTTGAACAATCATGTTTGTCAAGATAAATATTGTTTTTGCAGCATTGATAATGTTTACTGATTCAACGAATATATTGATTTTAAATGGAGTATATATATGAGTTTTTGTGTGAAATATTAAAATGGTTGCCATGACAACCAATATTATTAAGCGTTCACATGTTAAGTGTATTGCTAGATGGTAACAGTACTCGGGGTGTATTGCATTGATTTTCAAAAAGTAAACCCCTTTTCAACAAATACTATTTTTGTGTTTTCCAATATTGGTTACCATGGTTGCTATGGCAAACTATATCTTGTGCCATAGTAACAACTCTACATGGATATGAACAAAGATAGTATAGTGCACATATGGTTTGTCAAATAAATTTGGTATTTGCAGTATTGATAATCACCTACTGTATCTCAAAAAGGTTTATTTGAAATAGTTAAAATAAGCCGGATGTTTGAAAATCAAGACATAATGTTAATATTGTTACTATGGTAACAATTTGTGCTTTTCAAAAGTACAGTAGCAATACTTGTGTGTCATTTGTATCTATTAAAGTTTATCATAATTTACTGACGTCTTAAAACGTCACAATAGGTATCAAAAACACTTTTTCAAAATCGTTGCCATGGTAACCGATTTTGTAAAAAATGGAGCATTTGTAGGGAATTTCAACATGGTAAATGAATGTAGTTACATTATAATGTTATTATATACCTATTTGTGTTAATTGGTAATGAAATTCATTGGAAATGAGATGAACATTGCAAATAATAACACTTTTGGGTAAAAAAACATGTTTTTGTTGACTCATTTTACATTCCATAAACAATTATTTTCAGCAAAATTGACAAAATATCAGAAAAATGTGTATAACGTGATATTTTATTCATTTATTTCCAAAATAGGTAATTAATAATAGGAAAGAAAACTTGATTTTAGCCGATTTCGGTGCCATTTGCTCCCATTCAAATATATGGAGGAAAAATTACAAAATTTGCCAAAAAATTGGTTAAAAAAAGTGCGATAACTTTTGAACCGCTGGACCGATTTTAATGATCTATATCTCATTGTAAAGGTCTCACCAAGATCCACAATTCTGCAAGAAAATTAAATAGGTAGCTTATACATTAAAAAATGACCTGAACACCCTAACATGGGGGAAAAAGAGGTAAGGAAGTGTGGGAGGAGTCAAAAAACGAAAAATTTTGGAAATTGACTCCGAAATCTGACTAGATAGCTTGGATATGATCTAACTAAGAAAACGAAAGTTAAATTTTAAAAATCAGTCCAGTATTTCTAAAATTCAAAAAAAAAATTCCCCATGTTAAATCCCCATAGATTCGTGAAGATGTCTATGGGGATTTAACATGGGGAAATTGTTTTTTCGCAATAAAATCAATATTTTACCAAATTTTTCGAAATAAAAAGAAGGCTCATTCTTAAATTTTCCTTTAATTTAATATTATCCAAAAAAATATTGCTTTTGAATTGTTTATATGGCCGTAAAATTTGGGCAGCTTTCGTGAAACAGACAGTAGTAACCCTTACAATGCTGGGGGTCGTTTCACTAAACTTCATGTGACTAAAAATGTTTGTAAGTGCAAAATTATGATAGTCTGTAAATTTCACATTAACCCTTAGACCGCTACACACAAAAATTGTCGTCTGCTGTTGCTTTAATATATTGCCTTATTTTTCAATAAAAACATGTTTTGACAGCACTTTAGAATCATTTCCATTGGATAAAGCATGTTTTTGATGATAAAAATGGAATTTAAAAATAAACAGCCGACTACAAAAAAAATAAGATAGCGGTCGAAGGGTTAAAATGTGATCATATATGGAAAGGTGGCAATGTATGAAAAATGTTAAAATGTGCCCATGTAATAAAACGTTGCGCATGAATGGAATGTGTGGCCATGTATAGAAATTATGGCAGTACATGGAACATGTGGTCATGCATGGAATACATGTATGTGGTCATGCATGGTATGAGTGCATGGAATACATGTATGTGGAACATGCATGAATCATGTATGTGGTCATGCATGGAATGAAATACATGTATGTGGTCATGTATGGAATGCATGTATGTGGTCATGCATGGAATGCATGTATGTGGTCATGCATGGAATGCATGGAATGCATTTATGTGGGCATGCATGGAATGCATGTATGTGGTCATGCATGGAATGCATTTATGTGGTCATGCATGTAATGCATTTATGTGGTCATGTATGTGGTCATGCATGGAATACATGTATGTGGTCATGCATGGAATACATGTATGTGGTCATGCATGGAATACATGTATGTGTTCATGCATGGAATGCATGTATGTGGTCATGCATGGAATGCATGTATGTGGTCATGCATGGAATGCATGGAATGCATTTATGTGGGCATGCATGGAATGCATGTATGTGGTCATGCATGGAATGCATTTATGTGGTCATGCATGGAATGCATTTATGTGGTCATGTATGTGGTCATGCATGGAATACATGGAATACATGTATGTGGTCATGCATGGAATGCATGTATGTGGTCATGCATGGGCTACATGTATGTGGTCATGCATGGAATACATGTATGTGGTCATGCATGGAATACATGTATGTGGTCATACATGTAATACATGTATGTGGTCATGCATGGAATACATGTATGTGGTCATGCATGAAATACATGTATGTGGTCATGCATGGAATACATGTATGTGGTCATGTATGGACTACATGTATGTGGTCATGTATGGAAAATATGGCCATATATGGCAGTACATGTATATGGAAAATATGGCCATATATGGCAGTACATGTATATGGAAAATATGGCCATATATGGCAGTACATGTATATGGAAAATCTGCTTATGTATTGTAAATGTAAATGTATGGAAACTGGCAGTATGTGGAAAATGTTGCCATTTATGAGTCACAATGTATGGCCATGTATGGAAATTGTTCCCATGTATGGAAATTGTTCCCCTGTATGGAAAATATGGCCATGTATGGAGATGTGTCTGTGTTTTTTCTTTTAGAAAGTCTACATCACAAACATGGAGAATGAGAATGAAAAATTCATGCGTGATTTACGGAAACTACGACAGGAACGCAAACAGTCCATGTACGTAGTTTAACTCTTTGCATGCTGGGAAACTTGTGGGCTATAAATAGTTCAAAAATAGCGGACAAGAAATCATCACATTTTCTTTTATTTTTTCCCTGTAAATATCATGAATATGTCTTGGAATTTCATTAGAATTGAGTCCTGAGTCCTGAGGACTCAATTCTAATGAAATTCCAAGACATATTTACAGAGAGAAATAAGACATATACTCCTAATTTGTTTGGCGGATATTTTCACGGCTAGCATGCAAAGAGTTAATATGATCGTTATTGCAAATGTTATTGTAAATTCACATATACATATTTTACTGAAACCAGTCCCATGTATCTAGTAGCCCCATGCATCCTCCATCTTCTAACTTTATTTACAGAATATATAGAGGATATTCATATTTTTGCAACAAATATTACATAAATGTTCATCTCGTGGTGTGAAATGTCCATATTTAACAAGTGCCGATATGTTCATTTCGTGGTGTGAAGTGTCCATATTTCACACGTGCCGTTAGGCCATAGTACATGCCTTTTACAGTGAGCGGAGTATAGATTGACATCAGCAAACATTATTAATACAAATGAAACCTGTAACACAATGCAAATAATGTGCAACAACAAAAAAATATTAAAAACAAAAGTTGGTGTAAGAAACGTACCTTCTAGATGTCGGCCATTGTGATCTAAATCAGCTAGGAGCTTTCTCCTATCTTCGTGTTTTAAAGTTCTATATCCTGCCTGTATCGGTGCACCCACTTCAGAGTGTAGTTTGTAGTGTTGTATGAATGAAAATTGTATCTGGTTTCCAAATCACAGTATTTCTTCAAAAACACAGTTCAGTTAACATAATTTTGGTTAAATTTTATCAAGGGATCATTTTTTTTTTTACACCATTTTTATAGATTTTTTATATAGTCAGATTTGGAATGAATCTAAAATGATCGATAACATAATTGTTTCTGTGAAAATCAACAGTGAAAATAGACACTAAACATAATTGTCGACTCAAGCATCTAAGTCACTCTGATCAAAATGTCACATGACCAGTTGTCAACGACGCTGAAAGTAAAATTGGAGCTAGATTTTTCCAAATAATACGAAAAATAACATGGTAAATTACTTACAAATTGTGAATCGATTTGATAAAAATATTTCACCTTAGAAAGTAGTTTTAACACCAAAATTGGATTCAAATACCTGTTTTTTTTCTCATTTTCTTCCTTGAGTAGTGACAGCGTACTGTTTACTTCCGGATTGAATGAAAGGTGACGTCATAAAAGTCACGAGCTGCCATTGCGTGTGAATAAAAGAAAAGCCCCGAAGTTAGTTCAAGCTCCAAAGATAGGAGAAAGAGGGATATGTCATATTCGTTGCAAAAATATGAATATTCTATTTATTATTGTAGGAATGAATGGCCTTTTTGTTGAATTTATCGGGGTATAAACTTGGAAAAGTCGCTGGAATACTGGACATTCATTCCTTATAATTCCAGCATTTGAAATAAATTCATCAAGAAAATGTGTTTATTTTCCGTTTTCTTAAGAATTATTTTAACTGTACCTGACGATTATGGAAAGTAGTTCGGCATGGGAGTTTACTGGGATATAAATTTTGGACAGAGACTTGCTACGGACCAATCAAATGTTAGGGAATTTTGTAAATATTTTTGTGCTGGAATTATATACCGCTCCATGGAAATTAGCAGTTTTTTAGACTGTATACGGTAATGAATGTGTATTTGCAGCCTATTTGCGCTGTTTTCTTTCTAAATACAGAATATGAATATAGATAGTGGAAGTAGTCTTATTTTCACCGGAAGTTGTTTATTTCATCGAATAGAACAGTCATCTCATATTGGGTTTAACACTTACAAGGCGGGAACCGAAAATGTCGTCTGCTGTCGTTTCATATTTTGTATTCTTTCTCCATAAAAACATGGTTTGACAGCACTTTAGAATCATTTCCATTGGAAATGATTCTAAAGTATTGTCAAAACATGTTTTTCATGATGATAATGGCAAATAAACAGCAGACAACAAAATCTAATTCAGCATTGTAATGGTTAAAGGTACATGCCCACTCAGTAGGCACAAAAAGTTCTTTATGGGAATTAAATAAGTGTATAAATGTGTCACTATTTCACCAGTTCTAAAAAATTACGAGTGCCCGCTATACAGATATAATCATTTAGTAATGTTTATTTTACTGACAGTGACGCTCGGTGGTATCAGGCTATTTTCATATGCAAATGAGGCATGATATTTGTTTAATTATTTATACTCATTAAATGCGTCACCTAAAAAAATAATATTTTCGACAGATTATCAAGTATGATCATTGCACATCAAAAAATAAATACAGAGAATAAATAGTAATGAAACAACGTTATCACGTCTGATATCACTGTGAAAATTTATGTCAGATATAAAATGTATAATGATGCCAATTAATACGTGGGGTAATGATTAGTGAATGTTTATTTTGCCAGAAAATGTCTCAGATTATTTATGTCTCTGATATAAAGAACATTTTGTGTCTACTGAGTGGGCATGTACCTTTAAGCCTGTATGAGCCAAGAATCTCCAGAATTCATTTAAAAGATCTGCAATATTATGTTTTGGTAATTTGCATTGAAAGTTTCATGAGTGATGATTTAATATGATATTTATTAAACGAGGTTACTGATTTCATAAGACCTTTTTGACCTTCACATGGTTGTGGAAACACTTTTTGAAAAAAAATCCAGGCTATTGGATTGGTGAAAGCCGGGCGGCGGGCGCGGGCGGGCGGGCGCGGCGGCGGGCGGGCGGCGGGCGGCGTCCACAATCAATGTTAAGTTTTCGTGTTTGAGTCCATTTCTTTGTTACTGTACCACCTAGGACCACCAAACTTTCACAGCTTCATAATCAAGGGGTGCCCACCACATATCACTATCCAACATGTTACTTTTTTTTAACTTGACCCATTTTTTCCGCGCAATCGACTTAGCCATTTCAATGTTAAGTTTTCGCGTTTTCAATGTTAAGTTTTCGTGTTTAAGTCCATTTCTTTGGTACTGTACCACCTAGGACCACCAAACTTTCACAGCTTCATAATCAAGGGGTGCCCACCACATATTACTATCCAACATGTTACTTTTTTTTTAACTTGACCCATTTTTTCCGTGCAATTGACTTAGCCATTTTCAATGTTAAGTTTTCGCGTTTTCAATGTTAAGTTTTCGTGTTTAAGTCCATTTCTTTGGTACTGTACCACCGAGGACCACCAAACTTTCACAGCTTCATAACCAAGGGGTGCCTACCACATACAACTATCCAACATGTGACCATTTTTTTACCTTCACCTATTATTTCTACGTAATTGACTTAGCCATTTTCAACGTTAACTTTTTAACGTACGTCTGGTTAAATTTTTTGGTTAAAACTTTTTTTTGTTATACTATATCTCTGCAACTGCTTCGCCCATTACCTTGAAACTTCACATGGGTGTTTATCATCGTCCATATTTTCACTCTAACCCCAACCGTGCGGCCCCTGTGCGCAATGTCAAGGTCAAATTACTTTGAATTTATTTGTTAAAGTTTTTTCATGTACTATATCTCTGCAACTGCTTCACCCATTACCTTGATACTTCACATGGGTGTTTATCATCATTGTCGCACCCGCTTGCGGAAAGCGCGATATTGTCCGCATTTTGGCATACGTCCGTCCATCCGTACGTCCGTGTGTCCGGTTAAAGTTTTTTCGTTAATGTTTTTCCATCTACTATATCTATTTTTTTAGTGTCCATGCCTCGCCCCAAGGCGCGACATGCAGGCCACGGCCATCTAGTCTACAAAAAGTGGGTATAATTATGTTATCCAAGTGTCCATGCTTGGAAAAAACCTGGCCTTCGTGGCTTTGCCTCGTTTCTTGTTTTATGTCAAAAGGTTTGTACAAGTTTCTTCATCATCATATAACTTTAATGTTACTTGATGGATTGCTTCAATATTTGGACACTTGGTACATGTATGCATTTGGAACACACTCATGACCTTTTTGACCTTCACATTGTTGGGCAAATTTATTCATCATTATATAACTTTAATATAATTTTACGGGTTGCTTCAATATTTGGACACTTGATACGTGTGAAAATTTGGGACACACATTTTCCTGCCGATGATCATGTTACGGTCAAATAACATGTTTATGATCCATCCAACACAGTGATGGATATATGCCGTTAGCGGTATTCTTGTTTACGAAAAATATCCCAATATTTATCACGCTGTCAGTTTTGGCATTCATCTGTGCGTCCGGCATTTGCGTTAAAAGTATTGAAGTACCAAAGATCTCCACAATGTGAATACTGTAACCAGTAGCCTATTTCACCAACTTTGCAAAGTATACTTATGTAGCAAAGTATACTTTGAGGGAGAAATTTTTAATTTAAGGATAAATTTATTAATTGTTATTATACTGAATTTATTACATTATCACAGCCATTTTGGCTTGGCTGTGATAATGTAATAAATTCAGTATAATAATTTTGCATACTTTCAATCATCAAATATATGCAGTGGTTAGTTATATATGAAATAATGCATTTCGGGAAAAATAAATGATTACTCCCTCAAAGTATACTTTGCTAGATAAGTATGCTTTGCAATTTTGATGAAATCGGATAGTGATACATGTACATACTTATTACACTCTTGCAAATTATTTGCACAAGTTTTTCTGTGAGAGAAAACCTGTAATCAACTCCTTACAAATAATAAGCTACCATGCAAAATGTTTAATTGTTATTACAGTCAAAATAAAGTTACAGTCGAACTTCGATGGGTCGAACAGCCTGCGGGGTTAAGTTTTAGTTCGACCCATCCGTTGTTCGGCCCATCGGGATTTTCTACTGTAACCATTACAGATCGACGAGTTGGTCAGTGTACTAAGTGAAACAAGTCGTCATTACGACACGTTGTTTCATATAAATGCGCTTATATTTGCATTTACGGTTGATTGTCACAGTCGTTTATTAACAGAAACAGGCTTTAATAAAATAAAGAAAGCGGCAAACTCATGTGTGTTTTTATTTACATAGCCATTATACAGCAATAGAACATGAGAACAACAGAAAATGATTACGAAATACAATTGGCGGACTTGATTGCCCCGTCCGATACGATCATGCCCAGTCGCCCCATCACTACTTCGGACCCGGAACCACATTCACTGCATATCATAATTTACTATCACATGGAACCCAGTACAAGTTATACATGAAAGTTATACACGTCCGGTATTGAAGAAGTCTGTTATCTCGCCTTGCTTCGTAGTCTTCCGCTTCACCTGCTTGTATGGCGAATAAATCGGATGACACATCACACTCATTACTGATCATAGTAAAAACAGTTCATGTTGATTTACAACTTAAAAGGCCAGATGCTTGGGTCATTAATTAAAACTGAGCGATATTTAATTCCACATGTCCCATAAATTACCACTTTAATTAACTAACAACTTCGCCGACATTGGTCAATGCATAATTACCACGTATGCTGGTCACGACTGCTGTTATTGTATACGCTCAAATGACCACTTGAGATTTGTTTGATAACCGGTTAACAATAGGTGTGAAAGTCAATCAACTAGTCTGGAGACAATCGTCTGACATGTTCGAGTTTTTGTGGTGTTTATAGTGGATTTATACACGACCGGGCGTGACAGCGATTCGAGGCATTGAGGGTTGTTCGACTTTCACAAGTTCGAACTATACCGGGTAGTTTTAACGTATTTATATAGGAATTCTGCCGGGACCTAAAGGCTAGTTCGAGGCAAGCATGGCTGACGAGTTTACCAGGGTTCGACCCATCGAAGTTTGACTGTATTTGAAAACTTGGAAAGGGTTTCGACTAATCTGGAATGTTAATGTGATTAAACACATTCCAAACATGCACTCAAATATATCTGAAATATATCATAGAAACAGCTGCGTAATTTGGATTTCCAAAAGTTTGCATGACGTCACATTTGACGTCACACAACGTAACATCAAAATGCGGGAAGACACGTCATTGTGTAACTATTCATGCGCACATCACAATTCATTGATTTTAGTCTCTAAAATAGACTAAATGAGCATATGTATCCGCCGTGGAAGTGTAATAAATAGAATACATGTATTCCATTGTACATGTTTGAATAGCGGAAATAATACACTTGTGTCTGTCGGCGTCCGTGAAAGCAACTCGTTCGTTACGCTGACTCGTTGCTTACGCGGAAGCCGACGCACACTTGTGTATTATTTCCCGCTATTCAAAATGTTCGCTGGAATATCCTCTATATACTCTAGTTTGTATTCCTACTTCGCTATTGATCATTAATAGTTAACTGATAAGGGAGATAAATGATTGACATGGTTTCCATTACAGGGCGGCAGGATATGCCCCCCCGTCAGGCGGTGATGCCGTCCACCAGTGCGAACATTGTAAATGTCACGTGACCGAGGAGGCCATTGAGGTAGGTGACCTTGACCTTGATGTCACTGACCTTCATGTCAGGTCTTGTAGTAACTTCCCTTAGAACAACTTCGCATTGCTAAATACTGCCTGTTCCACGTTTTGCTGTTGACAAACTGTTGACCATTACGCACATTAAATCTAAAATATATTTAAATGCAAATAATTTTTCATCAATAACAAAGTTATCCTCCCCCAAAAAAATTATTTGATGAAATTCCATCGAATATTTATTTTATTGCGAAAAACACATGGGGGCTAAAAATAGATTTTTTAGAAATAATTTTGGAATTTGTGGACTGATTTTCCAAATCTAACTTTAGTTCTCTGAGTTACCGGTACATCATTTTGTTTTTCCACTCACTCATCACCGTGCCAGTCACCACCCAGCTCCTTTTTGCCCGATGTTAAATTCCCATAGGAAAATAGTTTTTCTCTATAAAATCAATATTTGATGAACTTCCATGAAATAAAAAAAAACGGGGAGGGTGACTTTTTTGGTTATTGATGAGTTATACATAGTTGAGCTGATCCCATTTAAAAGCAGGGGCGTCGGAATAGGTCCGGCAGATCCGGCAACTGCCGGATCAATAATTATGACATATTTTTAGTTCATATATAAAAAAAAACGGAAATGACATAGCAAGGGGGAGAAGTGGCTGTCTATAGCAAATATGGTTAATGTCTTCGAGTTACTCATTGGACATGGAGAGTTTTCATTTTTTTAGAAAGACTGCCACCAAAGCAAGCTTTAACTACAGTCTCTTCCACGCGTCGCCATTAAACAGATTTTCCGACCTATCATTTTCTGATATATGCCGCAAATTTGAAAATTACAATACAGTTAACCCTATATTTGTTGTGTATATTGATCATATATAGCCATGACTGGAGAAATGGGGCTTATGGGTTTGTGACCAGTGTAGCTCCTCATCAAATATAGTATACTCCTGGGGCCCGTTTCACTAAACTTCGTAAGACTAAAATTTTCGTCAGTGCAAATTTAAGATCGTCTGTAAATTCCAATTGATGGATTTACATTTATTGAGCATAGGCTGCGTATGCAGCCTATGCTCAATAAATGTAAATCCAATAATTGTTTACAAGAAAACTTTGTTAATGTGAAATTTACAGACTATCATAATTTTGCACTTATGAACATTTTAGTCGTACGATGTTTAGTGAAACGGGCCCCTGTAGCCTGGTAGCAATCTATATTCCTTGTTAGAAGCATTGCGGGTGTTTCATTGATGGAATAGCGAACAGTGCAAAGATCCTGATCAGACTGTGCGGATGCACAGGCTGATCTGGATATATACTGGTCGTAAACCCATAAGCTTCATTTCTATAGTCATACTCACATATAATGACCATTGATACTTCTTGTACACCTTATGTGTAAAATGCAATTTTAATATGTTTTACTTGTTCAAACTCTTCGAATTCAAACTCTTCAAATTCTTCAAAATGTTCCGTTCTGATTTTGGGATTTTTTTTCCCCCACTGCAGTAGGTTCAATACGAGATCGAACCCATTGGCCCGGCCTTAAATGACCTTAGCTGTTGATTATAGGAATGAATGGCCTTTTTGTGGAATTTATCGGGGTATAAACTTGGAAAAGTCGCGGGAATACTGGACGAAGTGATAAAAAATTACAATTTTCGAAAAAAAAAACAAATAATAATATTTTGTTCGATCTCGTATTGAACCTACTGCAGTGGGGGGAAAATCCCAAAATCAGAACAGAACATTTTCAAAAAGAATATATATTCAGCCCTGAAATCAGAATAACCTGACCTGGTGCCAGGTCCATACCACACACCAAAGTCACTTGGCCCCTTCCCCTAAAAGTAATAGTATTACAAATAATTGTAATACTCACATCAGGGGCATAACCAGATTCAACTATCACATACAAGAATGCCAAAGAAGGCCAAACCAGGTCTCCAGTCGGAATTCTGGTAAGGATGAACCCTGATTGTTAAATTACCCATCGCATGCTCCCACCGGCCACCCACTTGATTGGCTTGAAACTTCATATACTTACTTGTTATCAACCATGTTTTCATTCTATAGCCCACCCATGAGCTCAAGGAAAATGACTTTTTTGCATGAAACATTTTGAGGGTTACATCCGTCTGAGTTAGTGATTTCTTGTTTACATATTGATGAATATTCACGTGTTCACAGACATACTTTATATTTTGATGAATATTCATCTGTTCACAAACATAATTTAGTATTAATGAATATTCATGTGTTCACAGACATAATATACTTATTGATGAATATTCATGTGTTTACTGGCATAATACACATATTGATGAATATTCTCATGTTCACAGACATAATTTACATATTGATGAATATTCATGTGTTTACAAACATACTTTACATATTGATGAATATTCATGTTCACAGACATAATTTACATATTCATGTGTTCACAGACATACTTTACATATTGATGAATATTCATCTGTTCACAGAAATAATTTACATATTGATGAATATTCATGGTTTCACAGACATACTTTACATATTGATGAGTATTCATGTGTTCACAGACATAATTTACATATTGATGAATATTCGTCAGGATGAGGAGATTGAGGACATGAAGCATGAGGTGGAGAAATGGAAGAGCAAGTGTGAATACTTCAAGAAGGCGCTGGCAGACACAGAGCTGAAGCTCAGTGATACCTACAAGGAAATCTCTGCGCTGCGGCAAAACATGGACATCCATGAGAACATTGTCAAGGCACCGAAGGTAATCTGGATCTACATTGGTCGCAAACCCATAAACCCCATTTCTGCACGACCAGATCTGGATGTACACTGGTCGCATACCCATCATGCTGTGACGAGTCTATGATCCTCTGACCCTTGTTAGTCCCAAGGTCAAGGTCATAGACATACTGCATTCTCAGAACTTAATTCTTTGCATGGTACCGGTGAAAATAACATCCAACAAATTATGAGTATGTTTCTTATTTCTCTCTGTAAATATGTCTTGGAATTTCATTAGAATTGCGTCCTCTGGACGCAATTCTAATGAAATTCCAAGACATATTCATGATATTTATAGGGAGAAATAAAAGAAAATACAATGAATTGTCGTCTGCTATTTTTTTTAACTATTTATAGCCCACAAATTTCCCAGCATGCAAAGAGTTTAACATAGCGGATACAAAAAAAGTTTATCACATGAAAAAAATGTTATTCCATGCTGTAACCCATTTCATAAATGTGATATAACACATGTGTAATAACACCTGGAGCAAATTTGATTGGCTGGCTGCATCACCTATTCATATTTCACGCCAACGTTATGTCAAATGAATAAAAGGGATACGTTCTAAATGACGTCCATAATGGCGTGACAAAGTAATGGTGTTTTGACGTTGACGTCTTCATGTTTGAAACGTCATTAGAAGCGTCAGTGACTCTTTAAAATTGCTGAAATTGTTAGAATGTGCTCCCATTTGGTAATATGAAGTGTTTACAAAGAACAGGAATCTATTATATGGTGTATTTTTATGCCACCGGGTTTCGAAGAAACGGGTGGCATATAGTGCTTGGACCGTCCGACCGTCTGTCTGTCTGTCTGTCTGTCCGTCTGTCCGTCTGTCCGTCCGTCACACTTTTCGGTTAACCACTTTGTCACAGTTTCTCAAATATGCTGCAGGTGGCATCCGCGTTCGACAGACGCATTTCTTGTTCATAATTTTCTTGCTGTGATTAAAACTATTTTTCTCTGTGGAGATTTTAACTCGATGCAAAAATAGTCCATGGCGTTTGCTCACTGAAACGTATTGGATGTATCCACGCTCGCTGCTCTTTTGAGGGTGAAGTCATGTGATAAACAGAATCTCAAACTGATTTCCATTTGATATGAGATTTATGAAACTCGTCTGCAAATTGTGCGTAAGACGTTTCATAAATCTCATATCAAGTGGACAATCGTTTGAGATCCTCTATATATTTTGTTAGTGTCTGAAGTTCATGATTTGGAAGGAAATGATACTGAACATTTCTTTCCAAATACTAGATCCTTTAAAAAAACACCATTTCCAAATCTGTTGCCTGCTTGTGAAGTTTTTATAAGGTAACTGGCTGCTTGTTAACCCGATACAGCAATACAACCATGTGTAGCTGTGAAACAGGGCTTATGGGTTTTGCGACCAGTGTAGATCCAGATCAGCCTGTGCATCCGCACAGTCTGATCAGGATCTGCACTGTTTGTCATTTCATCAATGAAACACCCGGCATGCTTCATTTTCAAGATACAGGAGTGTGATATTGTATCAGACACTGTAGCCTATTTCATCAAAATTGCAAAGTATACTTTTCTGGCAAAGTATACTTTGAGGGAGAAATTTTCAATTTCAGGATAAATTTATTAATTATTATTATACTGAATTTATTACAGTATCACAACCAATTTGGCTGTGATAATGTAATAAATTCAGTATAATAATTCTGATTACTTGTAATCATCAAATATATGCAGTAGTTAGTTATATATTAAATAATGCATTTCGGGAAAAATAAATTATTACTCCCTCAAAGTATACTTTGCTAGAATAGTATACTTTGCAATGTTGATGAAATCGGCTACTGGTCACAAAACCCATAAGCCCCATTTCTCCAGTCACAGCCACAAGGATCTGTCCTGTGTTGACGATGATTCAATATGTCATGGTTAATTTGGATTTAAAAATGACTGCCATCAACATTTTAATAGTTGGTCTACAAGGTGACAAATGCCTTCAACGAGTGTACTGTCTGTTTCACGAAAGCTGCCCAAATTTTACGCCCATATAAACAATTCCAAAACAATATTTTTTTCGATAATATTAAATTAAAGGAAAATTTAAGAATGAGCCTTCTTTTTATTTCGTGAAATTTGGTCAAATATTGGTTTTATTACGAAAAATTGATTTCTCTATGGGAATTTAACATGGGGGAAAAGGTAGAGAGAGGGGTTGTGGGAGGAGTCAAAAAACGAAAAAAATTGCAAATTGACTCCGAAACCTAGCTAGATAGCTTGGAAATGATCTAACTAAGAAAACAGAAGTTAAATTTTAAAAATCGGTCCTGTATTTCTGAAATTCTAAAACTAAAAAATTTCCCCCTGTTAAATCCCCATAGACATCTTCACTCACTCTTTTTTCGCAATAAAATCAATATTTGACCAAATTTCACGAAATAAAAAGAAGGCTCATTCTTAAATTTTCCTTTAATTTAATATTGTCGAACAAAATATGGTTTTTGAATTGTTTATATGGCCGTAAAATTTGGGCAGCTTTCGTGAAACAGACTATAGTTGGAGTTTTAAACATTTACACCTCTATATTGTGTAGTAGGACCCTGTACATATTTCTTATACCACCTTGCGGTACAAGCCAACTTTTATAGCGACATGATAGAGTGTTTGTCTTTTATCCGAAGGGTTCTGAGTTTGATCCTCGCTCCAGGAACTCCCAGATATTTTTATCTTGAAACGTTTCTCCTTCCATTACATTTATCTAGCCCTATAATATTTGTCACTTGTATTTCAGGCAGTTAAAAAGAAACGAGGACCAGAAGAAAAGAAGGTATAAACGGTCTATCGGGGCATTTGACCTTATATTTGTGACCTTGTTCATTTGGAAGATTTATACAGTGGAACGAACCTCTCTAAACTGAACATCAAGAAATCGCCTCTGATATTATTTTTGACGAGTTTCTTGGTCATCTATCTCCGGTGATTATGTCTGTTCGTGATCGCATAGCACACAGCTGTGGCTCAGAATGATCAAATGCCTGATTTACAGTGAAACCTCTCTAAAATTGACACCCTGGGGACCTCCCAGGGTGTCCATTTTAGAGAGGTTTCACTGTACTTTTGTACCAGCCATATAGTAAAATAAGTTTTAATCAAGTATCCTTTTACAATACATGATTTATGTCCTACAATACAGTTTGGTGACATATTTGAAGATAGATTTGTGATCTTGTATATCTTTTGCATTGGGAAACATTTATAGGGGGCCAGGGTGATGTATAAATGTTCCCAATGCAAAATAACAATTATTCAATTACATTTATCCTTTTAAAATGCAGGATTAATATCTTTCAATATATTTGTAACTGTTCAGCGGCGCAATTGACCTTATACTTGTGACCTTGTATAGCCTAGAATTACCTTAACAGTTGACAGGCATTAAACGTCATTAAATAAATAAAAAAAAATTCTCCGTTGACCGATTTAATAGCGCGAACAGTTTGTCCATCTAATTGCCTATGTATGCCATATTCTCCTACTAAAGGAAGAACCACCAACAAAGGAGCCCAAAACTTACCAGGAGCCCAGGATTAAGCCCAAGGCCAAACAAGAGATAAAGGCCCGCTACTTAGAAACAGTAAGTGTTACTACTCCGGGCTACCACATGTACATGTACCTTGCATAGAGAATAGTAGGTTAGTGCCGTGAATGGGAAAAATATCTGACAAGGCTCAATAATTTCTCATCAGACATATATGTTGTGACCACTCATTTGAACCGTCTCGCCGAGATGGTTCAAATGAGTGGTCACAACATATACTTTGGTTCAGAAATAAGGAAAATAGATAGAGAATAGTAGGTTAGTGCCGTGAATGGGAAAAAAATATAGAGAATAGGAAACTTAGGGAACGGGATGGGCGAGGCTGGCTCTGCCTCGCCCATCCCGTTTCCATGCCGCGCCAGATATTTTTTCCCATTCATGCCTCGCGCATCCCGTTTCCTAAGCCTTGCCAGATATTTTTTCCCATTCATGGCACTAACCTACTACCGGTATTCTATTTATCCCGTCAACACCTACAAATAGCTTTAAAATGCAAAAAATAACCCCAGCCCCATCCTCGAAGTTGGATAATCGACTAGTATGACAACCACACATATTCATACGCAGTGATTAGGTCAGTTGACAGGATATCAGAAATGTTTCACGGCACATGCGCAATGTGTTTATAGGAATGAATGGCTTTTTTGTGGAATTTATCGGGGTATAAACTTGGAAAAGTCGCGGGAATACTGGACGAAGGCCGGAAGGCCGGAAGGCCTCGTCCAGTATTCCCGCGATTTTTCCAAGTTTATATCCCCGATAAATTCCACAAAAAGGCCATTCATTCCTTATAATTCCAGCATTTGAAATAAATTCATCAAGAAAATGTGTTTATTTTTCGTTTTCTTGAGAATTATTTTAACTGCGCCTCACGATTACGGAAAGTAGTTGGGTGTGGGAGTTTACTGGGATATAAATTTTGGACAGAGACTTGTTACGGGACAATCAAATGTTAGGGAATTGTGTAAATATTTTTGTGCTGGAATTATGACGGGATAAATACAGATACAACATATTTAATTTAAAAAAAATAGAATGTTTTTTTTTGTAAATGGACAGAAATTTCAATTTGTAATGTGAAGTCACGGGCCATTACACATTATCTTAATCAATCACCCGGCTAATTAATCAATCCTTCAATCAATCAATCTGTCCGTCTGCTACCTACTGTCTGTTCCATGTTTTGCTGCCGACAAACTTTTTGCTATTAAGCACATTAATAATAAATTTAAAAAATATATAATTGTCGATACTTTTTCATCGATAACAAAAATGTCACCCTCCACAAATGTTTTTATTTGATGAAATCCCAACAAATATTGATTTTATTGCGAAAAAACGATTTTTCTATGTGGCCGCAGTTACGATGGAAGGCCAAAAAGCACAAAATAAAAGGAAATTGACTCCAAAACCTGGCGAGGTTGCTTGGAAATAATGTAACTAATAAAAAAAAAAATTAGATTTAGAATCGGTCCACAAATAATTAAAAAAAAATCTATTTTAGCACCCATGTTAAATTCCCAGGAAAATCTTTTTTCATCAAACCAATTTTTTTAGGGAGGGTGGCTTTTGTTATTGATGAAAAAGTATGTACATTTAAATATTGTTTAGATTTGTTGTGTGTAATAGCCAAACGTTTGTCGGCAGCAAAACGTGGAACAGACAGTAGACCTCCCAAGGCCAGAAACATGTCACGCCTACTGACAGAGGGTGGTGGGGGTGTGTCTCCTCGTGGGGTGTACACCACCTCCTACCCTTATCTTGCCCATAGCTGTCAATTTAATTATTTCGAAGTACTTTGATATTGTGCTTGATGTCAAGTAGCTTGATTGACTGAGCCTGAGCTGTGCTACAGCTCGGTCTCGGACAACCAAATTGCTTGCTATTGCAAGTTGATTATAGGAATGAATGACCTTTTTGTGGAATTTATCGGGGTATAAACTTGGAAAAGTCGCGGGAATGCTGGACGAAGGCCGGAAGGCCTCGTCCAGTATTCCCGCGACTTTTCCAAGTTTATATCCCCGATAAATTTCACAAAAAGGTCATTCATTCCTTATAATTCCAGCATTTGAAATAAATTCATCAAGAAAATGTGTTTATTTTTCGTTTTCTTGAGAATTATTTTAACTGCACCTCACGGTTACGGAAAGTTGTTCGGCGTGGGAGTTTACTGGGATATAAATTTTGGACAGAGACTTGCTACGGGCCAATCAAATGTTAGGGAATTGTGTAAATATTTTTGTGCTGGAATTATATTGCCAATATTTGTGAGAAACGTTGATGATGTTGGCAGGATTAGCGCAGGCCGTGTTGCAGGACCAAGTAATTCAATCAGTTTACCAATCAATTAATCAGTTGATCAATCAATCTGCCAGTCCTCAAATCAGTCTCTCAACCAAACAATTCATGTATCAATTAATTCATCAACCAGCCATCCAATCAATCCTCCAATCAATCAATCAACCAACCAATTAATGAATCAGTTCATCAATCAATCAACCTTCCAAGCAACCATCCAATCAATCCTCCAATGAGTCGACCAACACACCAATCAGCCAATGAACCATTTTATATAGGCAATCTGCTATTTAGAATCCCCAAGTAAAGAAACGTGTCCAACCTACAGCCACGGTGTCTCAGTGGGGTGTAAGATGACCAGGTAATTCAATAAATTGATAAATCAACTAACCAATCAATCAATCAACCAATCAGTCAATAAATCAACCAAACAACCAATCTGCCCCAAGAAGCCCCAAGAGAAGACATCTGTCCTGCCCCCAATAGAGCCAGACGTCCCTGAACTCGTGATCAAACAGAGCCGCGAGATGAACCTGTATAGCGTCGGCGACCTCCAGGGCAAGGTAACCATGGAGACCGGCAACTTTGACCCTTATAATGTGGGAAATGAAAATTATCGTCTGCTGTTGTTCCTGTTTTGTCTTTTTTCTCTCAATAAAACATGATTTGGCAGCACTTTAGAATCATTTCCATTGGAAATGATTCTCAAGTACTGCCAAATCATGTTTTTTCTTGTGAAAAATTTAAATTAAAAAGTAAACAGCAGACAACATTTAGTTTAGCATTTTAAGGGTTAAAGGCACCGAGTCTCGGATTGTGTTTTAGATATTCAATATGGCGGTTTTCGCTGTATGTACTCCTAATCACCGATATCAACCAATCATACCATTTCATTTGATGGAATTCGTCAAAAGTTAGTGTTATTATATAGAGAATACCAGGCTAGTGTCTTTTGATATCAAGTTTGTCAGGCAAGGCTAGGAAACGCATAGGAATGCCAAGGCTTGCCGAGGAATTCCTACCGTTTCCGAGCCGAGCCTGATATGATAAACTTGATATCAAAAGACAGTAGCCTGGTATTCTATATATCAGGTAACGTTTTATACTCGAAAATGACCACATATGACATCATTATCGATGGACAGAATGCAGACTTGTTTACGTTGCGTCATTCCACCGACGTCATTCGGTAACGTCACGTGACGTCATCCGACCAATGGAACGTCAGTTTTCACTTCGTTGTAACCTGGATGTTTGTATCTGGTCAATGCCTGATACAACAATATGTTATCAGTCGGTACGTATTCGGTCAATACAGAGCAGGTTACCTGATAAATTAGTATGTACTATCAGAAACTTTAGTAATGAGGGGAGATAAGTTTGTATTTCATTTTCGCTATACACATGCCAGTATGGAAAATTTGTGAAATATACATGTAATTATTTTTGTTGTGAAATAATCTTGCTATACCACAACTAGAAACCGGTTTCCCTTATGGACAATAGTTTAACCCTTACAATGCTGAATTAATTTGTGCCGTCTGCTGAATATTTGTTATTTTCCATTTTTCTCATCAAAAACTTGGTTTGGCAGCACTTTAGAGAATCATTTCCAATGGAAATGATTCTAAAATGCTGCCAAACCATGTTTTTTACTGTCGGAGAGAAAAGACAAAATATGAATTACCGGTAACAGCAGACGACTATTTTCGCTTCCCGCATTTTAAGGGTTAATCAGTTACCTTTTTTTTATTAATTCGTTCCCACAAAATAACAATTTGTTCCTTCAATTTAATAATTCGTTCCCTCGAATTAACAATTCATTCCCACGATATTCCGAGGGGATGAATTGTTATTTCATGGGAAGAAATTGTTAAATTGAGGGAACAAATTGTCATTTCGTGGGAACAAATTGTTATTTCGTGGGAACGAATTAATAAAAAAAAAGAATCCTACGTCCCCTGCAGGGCTCCGTAGTTACCTGTGACCAAGTCCCTTAAAACTACCATCCAACACAACCCATTACATTCGGAATAAGCTTTTATGCTTGTGCAACTTAAAACTACCATCCAACACAACCCATTACATTCGGAATAAGCTTGTATGCGTATGCAACTTAAAACTACCATCCAACACAACCCATTACATTCGGAATAAGCTTTAAGCCTTATGTATGCGTATGCAATTTAAAACTACCATCCAACACAACCCATTACATTCGGAATAAGCTTGTATGCTTATGCAACTTAAAACTACCATCCAACACAACCCATTACATTCGGAATAAGCTTGTATGCGTATGCAACTTAAAACTACCATGCCAACACAACCATCCCTTACATTCGAATAAGCTTGTATCGGTTAAGTGCAGACAAAACTTAAAACTACCATCCAACACAACCCATTACATTCGGAATAAGCTTGTATGCGTATGCAACTTAAAACTACCATCCAACACAACCCATTACATTCGGAATAAGCTTTTATGCTTGTGCAACCTAAACAAGCGTTAGCAACTTAAAAACTACCCACCAACACAACCCATTAACATTCAAGGAATAAGCTTTTATGCTAGTGGGCAAAACTTAAAACTACTCATCCAACACAAACCCATTACATTCGGAATAAGCTTTTATCTTGTGCAACTTAAAACTAAACCCCATCCAACCCACAACCCAATTAACATTCGGCTTAAAAACTACCATCCAACACAACCCATTACATTCGGAATAAGCTTTTATGCTTGTGCAACTTGAAACTATCATCCAACACAACCCAATAATTCCAGCACAAAAATATTTACACCATTCCCTAACATTTGATTGGCCCGTAGCAAGTCTCTGTCCAAAATTTATATCCCAGTAAACTCCCACGCCGAACTACTTTCCGTAACCGTGAGGCGCAGTTAAAATAATTCTTAAGAAAACGGAAAATAAACACATTTTCTTGATGAATTTATTTCAAATGCTGGAATTATAAGGAATGAATGGCATTTTTGTTGAATTTATCGGGGATATAAACTTGGAAAAGTCGCGGGAATACTGGACGAAGGCCTTCCGGCCTTCGTCCAGTATTCCCGCGACTTTTCCAAGTTTATGCCCCGATAAATTCCACAAAAAGGCCATTCATTCCTATATTACACTCGGAATAAGCTTTTATGCTTGTGCAATTTTGAAATATATTCTTTTCGCTTTATTTCTTGACAAAATGTATATATTGTGACCTTTTTAATTGTCTCGTAATGACATTTCTAAAACCGGTTTTGATGTTTTTGCGCTCACACCACCTCATGACATTTGACATGCTGGCTGCAGGCAACTTGTTAGTCATAATTTCACAACCATGTATCTTGTAATTTCAGTTGAATATGTTGGTGCACGAGATTATGGAATTTGTGTCTGAAGTCGGCCGAATGCTGTACGTTGAAAAAGAAGATGTAGGTTTATATTTAACATTTTCAACCCGACAGACCATAAAGCCAAGATGTGCAAACACTGTAGATCCAGATGAGCCGGCTTGTTTACAAGCCGTCTCATCAGGATGGGCAGTGTTTGTCAGTATTTTTCAGATACTTAAGAAAAATGCCCCGTATCTGGTTTAATTGAATAGTCCATAAATTATCATGGAACTATCAATGTCGGATATTTATGGGTCAAAGCCAAAGGGTTAAATATGTAAAAGAGTTTGAGAATTTTACCCAGACATATATTATAAGATTGAGACAACAAAACAAATCTCCTTTCCATCAACCAACCAACCAGCCACGCAGCAGGTGAAGCAAACTAATCAATCAGTCAGTCAGTCAACCCATCTATCAACCAATCAATATAGCTATCGATCAACAATTCCATTATATGCACCACCATTATACATGTAGGACAAAATATCCAGTTCAAGTCAGATATTCATTGAAGTCATTCTTCAACCAAGTGACCAACCAACCAAAAGGTCCTGTCAATGAAATGAATCTATTTTCCAACCACCTCCATCCACCACCATCCATCCACCACCATCCATCACCATCCATCCATCCATCCAACCACTCCAATCCATCAACCCAAAAAAACCAACCAACAACCACCATCCAACAACCAATCCAAACCATACCAACCACCAATCCTATCCACCATCCATCCAAACCAACCATCCATCCAATCCATCCATCACCAACCATCCATAACCACCCATCCATCCAATCCATACCATCCAACCATCCAACCATCCATCCATCCATCCATATCCACCATCCATCCATCCAATCCATCCAATCCACCATACCATCCAATCCATCCAATCCACCAATCCATCCAACCACCATCCATCAACCAACCAATCAACCAATCCATCCATCAACCACCATAACCAACCATCATCAACCAACCCAATCAACCAACCAACCATCCAATCAACCAACCATCCAATCAACCATCCGATCAACCAACCATCCAATCAACCATCTGATCAACCAATCATTCAATCAACAACCATCCAATCAACCAACCAACCATCCAACCAACCATCCAATCAATCAACCATCTGATCAACCAACCATCCAATCAACCAACAAACCATCCAATCAACCATCCAATCAACCAACATGCCATTTTTGTCTCACCCGCGAAGCGGAAAGCGAGACTTTTCCGGAGTCGTCGTCATCGTCGTCGGTGTCGGCGGCGTCATCATTCAATGTTAAGTTTTTGTGTTACGGTCATTACTTCAATACCTTATCAGCTACAGTCATCAAACTTTATACATACCTATATATATATTTACCCTATATAGTGGGACACCCTTTATATTGGGACACCCCCCGTTTTGGGGAGAAATAATTATTTTTTAGGAAACAAGTTTTGGGACACATCACAATTTTAAAAAAAAATCAATAATTTCTGCACCTTAAGTATTGGGACATCTTTTTTTTTTTAAATACTTTTAAACACAGTCAGGGATTCCGCTGCGGAAAATAAAAAAATCGCCACTCCAATTTTGTTTATTTTTTTTCACCGGCTACTGGTCATGCCGACTATTGGCACGTCTCGCTATAAACAGAGGCCGTCGCTGATTAACTAATATAACACAGTGCTGACGGTAAATCTGAGCTCTGTTCTTTAAATAGATTACCAATAAACCGTATACATCGTCAATGCCGCCTGTCAATGCCGGAATGTGATTTATTTGCGAAAAATATTTCGATTCACACGGAAATACTCCTGATACATCGCCCCGCCCTCTCATCAATATTCACGAGGTAAGTTTAAAGTACGGACATGTATCCGGTCACGGCATGCTCTCCATGCTATTATATCCAGACACTACCGAGGGATGGCGTTTCGATCGGGACAACTGGGTGGAAAGTATAGTACACTGCAGCTCCATAACGCGATTGCGTATAGCGCGATTGCGTATAGCGCGATCTCCATTATAACGCGGGTCTCTTGTGGATCCCAAAAAAATATTAAAATAATCGAGAAAAAAACCCAAAAAATCCAAACAAATTTGTAATTATCATTATCATGTTAATATGCATACAGTGCGATCCCCCCCCCCCCAACAGCCCCCCCCCCCCCCCCCCCCCTCCCCCCCCCCCCCCCCCCCCCCCCCCCCCCCCCCCCCCCCGGCGACATACGACCTTCCGTGTTGCTTATCAGAACCAGGGGATATGAATTCCAAATCCGAGATGCCATTATAGCCGACATATATTATACACAGGTTGAAGTAACGGACCGAGGTCTATAAATACATTAAATATGCCTATAAGCATCAATGAATGAAGAAGAAAAAAACATTTTTTATATGGATAATGGAGGGTGTAAAAAAAATAATTTTGTTTTCTTCATTCGTTGAAGCTTTTAGGCATATTTAATGTATTTATAGACCTCGGTCCATTACTTAAACCTGTGATATTACACAGACGAGATTTATGTGTTGCTTTGTGCAAAAAAAATGATGACACCAAGACTGTAAACTGTGTGACCTTTAGGCTATGTTTTGAAATGTTACTGATTGGTCAACACGCCTTTTGATGTTCCGCAGACGTCGCGAACGTGTGACTCATGGGGCAATCATGCAGTAACCCATTTCATGCTGAGGATACGATTATGTTTGCGGGAAAATATTTTCCTTCTATGCACTCAGAAGTATATGCCGCGAGCACCATTTAAACCGTCTCGTCGAGACGGTTCAAATGAGTGGTCACAACGTATACTTTCATTGAGAAATAACAAAAATAAAAATAAATTATTTAATAATTTCATACCCGTAAATGTGTATTCCGAAAGGAATGGATTAAAAAAAGACACTGAATTATATGCAGATCTGTCGCCATATTTCGCCGATATTGATTTCGAAAATATTTTCCATAAATGGTGTTGAAAAGTTGACACAACATTCAGAGTTCATGCGGAATTGTCGGTGGGATTATGCACGTATCGACAGCTGATCGTCCGCATGAATAGGCAGGACACGTGACCATTATTTATTATCAATTAATCCTTTTAAGCACCTGTTGATCGCGAGCATTATACATTGTAATAAGCGTCTGTCTATCGCGAGCACTATACAACGTAATAAGCATGATTTTATAAATATATAACTCGTGTTTAATACGAGTTTGTATGTCATAGTCATTATTAATAATTACTTTAACTTCTGTTCAAATGACATGATTTTATATGGGTCCGTTGCTAATTGAATTCCCGCAATAGTTGGTAACCGAAATGCGGATGATACCAGTACCCGTGCATGTCCCGAAATTTTATGGCGCGGTCGGATTCGATCGCGATTTGAAATCTTGGACGTTACACTGGTCTCATTTGAAGTACATGTACAATTTGTACAATTTGTCGGCCGACTATATATCACACTATGTCTTCATATATATCACACTGCAATCATCAAATCACTCTACATTCGCAGTTTTTGGTCGAGATAATACTTTTTTTTAATTTGGAAAAAAAAAAATTAAATTTAAAATTGTGTCATTTGCGCACTCGGCAATTTCCGTAACATATAGTTCGGGTATTTTCCGATCATAAAAATGGGCGACATGCTTAGAAACGGAAAATAATTAAGTTTAACCTGTTATTGTACCGATATAGCAATTTCACAATTTCGAGGATACAAACTTTCAATATTAATAATTGGGACACCAAAAAAAATTATTTATTTATTTTATATTATGTATTGAGACACGTAAAATTTTATTTATTTTTTACTGTCCCAATACATAGGGTAAATACAGTACCTTTACTATGATATGTAGATGAATATAGGACTATTAAAAAAAATTCCGCGCTCCAGGGTCAAGGTCAAACTCTATTTCTTTCTATGCTACAAACTGAACATTAATGCATGAAGACCCGTTTTCTCGTGCGCTCTGTACACCTTACCTGTAGAGAGAACAATAGCCTTCTCCAGTTGAACACTTCTGCATGTGCAAGCATGTGCAAATTTCCAGCTTGACCACTAAATGTCCAGCTAAATTATTACAGGTAATTTATACAGGTAAATTATTATACCTGGGTATTACATTTCCGTAAACGGTGTTGACAATATTGTGGCAATATGTGGACCTGTGCAGATATGATATGTAGATAAATATAGGACTATTATAAAAATTCTGGGCTCCAGTAGCGAGCATTATTTATTTATTTTTTTGTTAATTTTTAAACTTTTTTTTTATATACTTTTTTTCCATTTTTAGCCAGGTTTTTTTTGGAAAAAAAATCCTTTTAAACTTTTTTTCCATTTTTAGCTAGGTTTTTTTTGGAGAAAAAAATCCAGGCTATTGGATTGGCGAAAGCCAGGCGGGCTGGCGGCGTCCACAATCAATGTTAAGTTTTTGTGTTTCAGTCCATTTGTTTGTTACTGTAACACATAGGACCAACAAACTTTCACAGCTTCATAACCAAGGGGTGCCCACCACATATAACTATCCAACATGTTACCTTTTTGAACTTGACCCATTTTTTCCGCGCAGTCAATGTTAACTTTTCGCGTTTACAATGTTAAGTTTTCATGTTTAAGTCAATTTCTTTGGTACTCTACCACCTAGGACCACCAAACTTTCACAGCTTCATAACCAAGGGGTGCCCACCACATACAACTATCCAACATGTGACCATTTTTTTTACCTTCACCTATTATTTCTACGTAATTGACTTAACTTTTTAATGTACGTCTGGTTAAAGTTTTTTGGTTGAAGTTTTTCGTTATACTATATCTCTGCAACTGCTTTGCCCATTACCTTCAAAATTTACATGGGTGTTTATCATCATTCATATTTTCATTCTACCCCCCAACCGTGCGGCCCCTGTGCCCAATGTCAAGGTCAAATTACTTTGATTTTTTTGTGTACTATATCTCTGCAACTGCTTCACCCATTACCTTGATACTTCACATGGATGTTTATCATCATTGTCGTGCCCGCTTGCGGAAAGCGCGATATAGTCGGCATTTTGGCATACGTCCGTCCGTCCGTCCGTCCGTCCGTCTGTGTGTCCGGTTAAAGTTTTTCCATCTACTATATCTCTTTTTTTAGTGTCCATGCCACGCCCCAAGGCGCGACATGCAGGCCACGGCCATCTAGTCTACAAAAAGTGGGTATAATTATGTTATCCAAGTGTCTATGCTTGGAAAAAACCTGGCCTTCGTGGCTTTACCTCGTTTCTTGTTTTTTTTTCAAATTCTTTTTCCATTTTTAGCCAGGTTTTTTGAAAAAAAATCCAGGCTATTGGATTGGCGAAAGCCGGGTGGGTGGGCGGGCGGGCGGGCGGCGTCCACAATCAATGTTAAGTTTTCGTGTTTGAGTCCATTTCTTTGTTACTGTACCACCTAGGACCACCAAACTTTCACAGCTTCATAATCAAGGGGTGCCCATCACATATTACTATCCAACATGTTACTTTTTAGCTCACCTGAGCGAAGCTCATGTGAGCTATTGTTACCGCAATGTGTCCGTCCGTCCGTGAACATTTTCAAACATCTTCTCCTCGGTAACCATTGGGCCTATAGTCACCAAACTTCATGGTCATGGTCCTTAGGTAGGCGGACTACAAAATTGTTAAAATGACGTCATTATGTAATCCAAGATGGCCGCCGTCTAAAAATAGCACAAATTCTTCAAAAATCTTCTCAAGAACCGCCAGCCGGATTTCGACAAAACTTGGTAGGAATGATCGATGTGCAATGCTCTTTCAAAGTTGTTAAAATGGTGACCCCGGGGTCAAAAATGGGCGTGGCCCGTGGGGTCAAATTGAGGTCAAATTTTATTTTTGACTGAATATTGTCATGTCATATATCAAATTGAAGGTATCAAAGAGGCGATCACTCTGGTGCATTTTTTGTCGCAATCGGATGGTTATGTCATCCAAGATGGCCGCCGAAAGGTCAAAAGGTCGTTCTTTTATTAGAGATTTCAAAATTCTTCTTCACATGAACTGCTTAGCCCATGGTAGCCAAACTTAAAAGTTATGATTCATGGGTGAAGCCTTTTCAGATTTGTTAAAATGGAGGTCATCGCCGTCTAAAAATAGCATAAATTCTTAAAAAATCTTCTTCTCATAAACCGCTAGCCGGATTACGAGGAAACTTGGTAGGAATGATCGATGTACAATGCTCTTTCAAAGTTGTTAAAATGGTGACCCCGGGGTCAAAAATGGGCGTGGCCCGTGGGGTCAAATTGGGGTCAAATTTTATTTTTGACCGAATATGGTCATGTTATATATCAAATCGAAGGTATCAATGAGGCGACCACTCTGGTACATTTTTTGTCGAAATCAGATTGTTATGTCATCCAAGATGGCCGCCGAAATGTCAAAAGGTCATTCTTTTATTAGAGATTTCAAAATTCTTCTTTACATGAACCGCTTTGCCCATGGTAGCCAAACTTAAAAGTTATGGTCCATGGGTGAAGCCTTTTCAGATTTGTTAAAATGGAGGTCATCGCTAATCCAAGATGGCTGCCGTCTAAAAATAGCATAAATTCTTAAAAATTCTTCTTCTCATGAACCGCTAGCTGGGTTTCGACGAAACTTGGTAGGAATGATCGATGTGCAATGCTCTTTCAAAGTTGTTAAAATGGTGACCCCGGGGTCAAAAATGGGCGTGGCCCGTGGGGTTAAATTTTATTTTTGACCGAATATGGTCCTGTTATATATCAAATCGAAGGTGTCAATGAGGCGATCACTCTGGTTCATTTTTTTTGTCGAAATCGGATTGTTATGTCATCCAAGATGGCCGCCAAAATGTCTAAGAGGTCGTTCTTTTATTAGAGATTTCAAAATTATTCTTCACATGAACTGCTTGGCCCATGGTAGCCAAACTTAAAAGTTATGGTCCATGTGTGAAGCCTTTTCAGATTTGTTAAAATAGAGGTCATCGCTAATACAAGATGGCCGCCGTTTAAAAATAGCATAAATTCTTAAAAAATCTTCTCATGAACCGCTAGCCGGATTTTAACTAAACTTCGTAGGAATGATCGATTTTCAATGCTCTTTCAAAGTTTTGAAAATGGTGACCCAGGGGTCAAAAATGGGCGTGGCCCGTGGGGTCAAATTGGGATCAAATTTTATTTTTGACCGAATATGCTCATGTCATACATACATCAAATTAATATTTGTCGGAATCGGATAATTATGTCATCCATGATGGCCACCAAAAGGTCCATTTATTCGAGATTTAAACATCTTTTTCTCAGGAACCACATGGCCGATGCTGGCCAAACTTCATAGGAAGTTCAGATCCTTGGGTGAAGCATTTTCAGATTTGGTAAAATGAGAGTCATCGCTTAATCCAAGATGACCGCCATCTAAAAATAGCACAATTTTTTTAAAACATATTAACTCAATGTCACATTCTCGTCTGGTGTTCATGGAGTCAGGTGAGCGAATTAGGGCCATCATGGCCCTCTTGTTTAACTTGACCCATTTTTTCCGCACAGTCGACTTAGCCATTTTCAATGTTAAGTTTTCGCGTTTACAATGTTAAGTTTTCGTGTTTGAGTCCATTTCTTTGGTACTGTACCACCTAGGACCACCAAACTTTCACAGCTTCATAACCCCAAGGGGTGCCTACCACATAAAACTATCCAACATATGACCATTTATTTTACCTTCACCTATTATTTCTTCGTAATTGACTTTCAACGATAACTTTTTAACGTACGTCTGGTTAAAGTTTTTTGGTTAAAAGTTTTTCGTTATACTATATCTCTGCAACTGCTTCGCCCATTACCTTGAAACTTCACATGGGTGTTTATCATCATCCATATTTTCATTCTACCCCCCAACCGTGCGGCCCCTGTGCCCAATGTCAAGGTAAAATTACATTGAATTTTTTTGTTAAACTTTTTTTGTGTACTATATCTCTGCAACTGCTTCACCCATTACCTTCATACTTCACATGGGTGTTTATCATCATTGTCGCACCCGCTTGCAGAAAGCGCGATATCGTCGCCATTTTGGCATACGTTGGGAAAAACCTAGCCTTCGTGGCTTTGCCTCGTTTCTTGTTGTCTAGTAGCATAAGGTCGTAAGTGCTATATATCGACTATTATCATATACTAAAACAATTATTGACTAGTGAGCCATAGAATATAATCTGATATTCTATGGCTCACTAGTCAATAATTGTATAATATGTTCGGGCCAGTGAAAATTGCTTTCTGGCCCAGGCTCGAGGTCACGGCGGTGGGACAAGGCGAGACATTTGTTTCCGCGGAATTCTTGTTTATATTGAACCACTACGTACAGGACAAGAAGATCCAGTCGATAATAAATCCCCATTCAGCCAATCAATCAAACAACCAATCAACAAATTACTCAATGAAATTATTTATTTATAATCTGCCACCAATGACTACATGCACATCTCTATTCACTAACCAACCAATTAACCAGCCAATCAACCAACGAACCAACCAATCAATTAACAAACTAACCAATTAACCAGCCAACAAACCAACCCAACTAACCAATTAACCAACCCAACAACCCAATTAATCAATCAACCAACCCAACTAACCAATCAATCAGTCGGTCAGTCAATTAAACATCCAATTATAATCATTTGTTGGTCGATGGATAATTATTTTGTTGACTGGATCTTTTTGTCCTACCTTTTTGTCCTACCTGTCCTTTCCAGTCAATGAAATAAATGTACATTCGATCACCATCTAACCAACCAACCAACCAACCAACCAACCAACCAACCAACCAACCAACCAACCAACCAACCAACCAACCAACCAACCAACCAACCAACCAACCAACCAACCAACCAACCAACCAACCAACCAAAACCAACCAACCAACCAAAAACCAACCAACCAACCAACCAACCAACCAACCAACCAACCAACCAACCAACCAACCAACCAACCAACCAACCAACCAACCAACCAACCAACCAACCAACCAACCAACCAACCAACCAACCAATTACCAACCAACCAATCAATTAACCATTCATTTATAATCTGCCAATGTTGTACATACAGGACAAGAAGATCCAGTCTGTAAAGGCGTATGCGTTTGACCAGTCGGACAGGCCCAAGAAGCCGGCGCGCGACATGGACACCATCAAGGACGAGCAGGCGAGACAGAAGAAGAGCCAGGTGATATTCAGTGGGCAGCACGCCGTCTCTAAACTACGCGAGGCCTTCGAAATGCTGTCCAACTCACTCGAATTAGGGGTATGTCACTGTGTTCTGTTTGTTGCCCTCGATTGGATGACTAATTTGCCTGTCTTTAACTAATTGAGCTTACGAGTATGGCACTGTGTGTTTTGTAACTTTTGTTTGCTGCTGCCCAAATTGGTTGACTACTGTCTTTTTCACGTTTTTCTGCTGACCAGCTTTTGGCTATTAAACAAATTAAATCTAAAAACTATTTAAAGTACTTTTTCACCAATAACAAAAAAGTCGCCCTACCCCCAAAAAAATTGTTTCATGAAATTCCATCAAATATTGATTTTATAGAGAAAAAATTATTTTCCTATGGGAATGTAACATGGGAGAAAAAGAGGTGGAAGACGTGGAGGAGTAAAAAAAATATAAAAAAAAAATTGGAAATTGACTCCGAAACCTGGCTAGATAGCTTGGAAATGATGTAACTACGAAAACAAAAGTTAGATATTGAAAATCGGTTTACAAATAAAACAATATTTTTTTATATATATATTTTTAGCCCCCATGTTAAAAATATTTTTTTGGGCAATAAAATCAGTATTTGACAGAATTTCATTAAATAAACAAATTTGGGGAGCGACTTTTTTGTTATTGATGACAAAGTACTTATATTTAAATATTTTTAAGATTTAATGTGTTTAATGCCCAAAAGATCATCATAATAAAACGTGGAACAGACAGTAATTGCAGAAATTTTAGTGAGGTCCAGTGCGCGGCTAGCTTTAAAAAGGGGGTGGACCATTTTCTAAATACATCACTACCGACCCTGCAAGTTACACCAGTGTGTCTAGAAAAATAGGTTTATTAATATTTCTTGACTTTGGGAGGCTTGACTAGGAGTATTTCATAATTCTACGGAACTGAATATTAGCTCCGGTTGATTTTGACATCTTGAAAAATGGCGCATGCTATGCTGTTTCACTGGTACTGTTTCGCGTCAGTATTTTTCGGGTATTTGTAGCGAAAATTTGAGGTGGTTATGACCCCGCTTTGATGTTACAAGTGATAGAACAAGTCATAATAAAGCGCCTCATATTCTCATGAAAACAATTCCAACAAATTCAGTCGTGTTGAAATTTCTGGCCAAAAATAGGTGGATGGGGTAACTTTGTAAAAAATTAAATATACACATCTGGTGCAGTTACTGCATTTTTATTGTGGCGCTCGATTTGTATTTCATTTGCGAGTATTTTTCAATATTTTTCACTGCTTATGAGAGGCGGTGATTTTTTTCGAGCCCGCTTGCGGAAAGCGAGACATAGTGATCACAATGACGTCCGTCCGTCCATCCGTCTGTCCGGGCACACATACAGGGTCTTAGGTGGTTAGAGGCGTGGCCTAAGACAAAAGAATACAATAGATTTATTCCGTTGACCACTTAAGCCTATTGTTCCTTAGGTGGTCATTCCTTTGATCTTTTATATAGTAAAAACCACGTAAGGGATGTCACGTAAGGACGTCCGTCCGTCCGTCCGTCCGTCCGAAATATGCGTTAAAGTTTTTAAATACCTTATATCTGCAGTCCTAAGTCACATTGACTTGAAACTTCATATGCTTATTAGTCATGATCCATATATTCATGCTGTATCCCACTCATGTGGCCACTGTGCCCAAGGTCAAGGTCAAATGACTTAGAAGTTTGCGTTCGGAAATCTGTGTTAAAGTTTTTAAATACCTTATATCTCTGCAGTCCTAAGTCACATTGTCTTGAAACTTCATATGCTTTTTAGTAATCATTCATATATTGATTCTGTGTCCCACTCATGCGGCCCCTGTGCCCCTATGTCACGGTCAAATGACTTAGAAGTTTGCGTTAAAGTTTCTGTCAAAATTTGCGTTAAAGTTTTCACATACCTATTATCTCTGTAACCGTAAGTCAGATTGCTTGAAACTTTGTATGCTTATTGGGCATAAAACTTCAAATAAATACACTTTGAGACAATCAAATGCCTCAGTGGGCTCGACATGCGGGCCGCGGCCATCCTCGTTATAAGTTACCCGCCGCCCTCAGAAAAGCAGTGAATTTCGGCTATATGCAACTGTCCCGTGATACCTGAGTCACGGACGCAATGCTGTCTATAACTCATTGGAATTGGGGATATGTCACTGGGTTTATTTGTTGCTGCCCAAATTCAAATTGGTTGACAAATTTGTCAGTCTTTTACTGACTGGGCTTAGGAATATGTGTTTTGTTTATATAAATATTTTGTTCGATAATATTAAATTAAAGGAAAATTTCAGAATGAGCCTTCTTTTTATTTCGTGAAATTTGGTCAAATATTGATTTTATTGCGAAAAAACAATTTCCCTGTTAAATCCCCATAGACATCTTCACAGAGTCACAGAGTGAAGATGTATACAGGGATCCTCTAGATTATCGGACAAAAATGGCTGTTTTTTTATGATATTTTTCTTAAAATAGCAGCTACGGGCATAAAATTTTCACAGAACAATCGTCGGTTCTTGCTTTCTAAACGCATGGAAACTATTTAGCAAACTGTGCCATCTTTCTCACTTAAAATTGGGTCAGATCATCAGTCGTAAGATTGCCCCAAAATTAACATTGACAATCAATTATCCGGACAAATGTATAACCGTCTTATAACTTGTATTCTCACCTTAAAATCATAATTTTATCGCCTGAAAACCAGTATAAACAGCATTGTGTTGTTTTGCAGAAAAAACAGTCACCATTCACTTCTTGGAAAACATCGTATTTATAGAATTTATTGTATTTATAGAACAATTCTGCAATGACGTAATGGGCGCACTCGATTGAGCTCTTCATAATTTGGTGGAAAATCCGCGGTAATGATCGTTTCGTACACTGGTGTTTTTGCACCTGTCGATTTTACCCACGTATTAATATGGGTGCGAAATGGTGTGTAATGGCTCGGGGCGATTTGGTCTTGAAACAATTATTATTTGTTTTTGAATAAGTAGCTCTTCGTTCTTTTTCTATCATGCGCATTCCTTCCTATCTGCTCTGTATTGTACATTGTGTATTAAACAGTCTGAAAATTATATTGGAGGAATGCATCGTATCGTCTGCATACTTCACACAACAGAGTATTGAAAAACGCTATAGGGGCCTCAAATTATGCGCATGCGCAGTGACAGATACAAGCCCCCGCGTGACGTTTGACATTGTAAACAACTTGTGGAGATAGTTGGGGGAATGTTTTCAGCAAATTTTACTAAAATGTTTACCTTGGCGATATATTATTCACACTGGCATGGAAACAGCAAGCACCTGAGTGACTTAGATGTGTTCGTTGCAAAATCGGATCAAATGAATGCGTTTAATTAACAGCTATTTTGATTTGTCCGATAAATTGATTGTCCGGATAATTGATAGGACCCCTGTATGGGGATTTAACATGGGGAATTTTTTTAGAATTTCAGAAATACTGGACCGATTTTTAAAATTTAACTTGTTTTCTTAGATCATTTCCAAGCTATCTAGCTAGGTTTCGGAGTCAATTTTCAAATTGTTTCGTTCTTTGACTCCTCCCACAACTCCTCTACACGCTTTTTTCCCCCACGTTAAATTCCCATAGAGAAATCAATTTTTCGTAATAAAACCAATATTTGACCAAATTTCACAAAATGAAAAGAAGGCTCATTCTTAAATTTTCCTTTAGGCCACTTCTTTTTTATTTCTTGGTTTACGAGAAATTTTGAAAAAAGTATGCTCCGGGTGGAGGAAAAAAAAAAAAAAAAAAAGACGGACGTTGTGTTTTTTTTTTATATTTACGGGAAAAAACACATCGGGTGGAAGGAAAAAAAAAGAAAAAAGTTTGTTGTGGTTTATTTATATTAAAATGTTTTAATAATGCAATCCAGTTGATTCAATGCTGACCCAAGTTAATGGTGATGTCCTAACTGATGAGTCCTTCGAACACTGTACTCGGGGTAAGAGTGAGTGAGTGATCAGGGTTTAACGTCCGCTTTTCTGACAATCAAGATCTCAGCCTCACAGAGTCTGAACGCAGACGGGTCAACAGGGTCGAGTCCTGTATTCACCTGTCCGAGGGGGGTAAATCCCGGAATCAGAACTCAATATTTACAACAAAATATATATTCAGTCCCAGTCGTCACGAAAAACCATTGGTTTTCAATAGGCTCGAGGCCAGTAAAATTTGTGCCGATCCGGTGAAAATTAGAACCTCGCTGCTTAGAAATGTAGTATTCGGGCCAGCACTTTTTGATGGAGGGCCAGTTGTTTGAAAAGTTTTTCGTGAAGGCTGCAGTCCTGAAATTAGAACAACCTGATCAGGCCCTCGCCACACCAGCATCATTTATCCAATCCCATAAAAGTAATTGGATTAGCGATAATCCTACTTTTATATGATATATGAGGTATATTAAATCAGACTTAACTTCCAGATACAACAAAGCCAAAAGAAAACAGTATCTGAAGGCCAAGCCAGGGTACCGGGTTGTTCATATGCCGGCTCCGCGACTGGAGAAAAGAGGCTTATGGGTTTTGTGACAAGTCTAGATCCTGATCAGCTAGCACACTGATGTTGCTTGATTAGCATCTATACGGTTTGGTAGATCCATGATGTATGTTTCATTGACTGACATGGCGAAAAGTGTATCCCCTGATCAGACTGTGCGGATGCGCAGGCTGATCTGGGGCTACACTGGTCGCATAACCCATAAGCCCCATTTCTCCAGTCGTGACCATAAGGATGAACCCCATCATTAAGATCCTTTTACAGAAGCAGGACAGACATACTGTGGTTTATTCTTTCCTGGAATCAGACAGAGCTGATCCACCCCCACACCACAGGGGGTTGTAGGGGTAAGACTGGATACAACTATAAATAAGATCAAAACAATACAGTATGATTTTGATATAGTCGTTCGGATATCAAAAATATTAATCTGACAATATGCGAGAGCTGCAGTTCTACTTGTATTACACAAATATTCAAATTAAATACTATTAAAGTACACACTTGCACTGTATTCAATAGGCTCGGCAGCGGAAACCTCTATATTGGTATTGCCTGTGTGCAAATTTAGTTTTACAGTCTCGAATTATTTATTTAGTATTAAGATATCTGAATTCTAATGAACTGGGATACAGGCTGCACAGTCATGAGTTTCAACTGGTGTGCATAAACACTTTATTCCCGGCGAATATGTATACTCGTCTAAAGCTGCGACAGTGCATGAAGTTTTCAACTGTGCATAAACACTATTCCGGCGAATAAGTTTATACTCGTCTAAGCTGCGACATAGCATGAGTTCAAAACTGGGTGTACATAAACACTATTCCGGCGAATATGTATACTCGTCTAAGCTGCGACAGTGCATGAGTTTTCAACTGGTGTGTACATAAACACTATTCCGCGAATAATGTATAAATTCTCGTCTAAGCTGCGACAGTGCATGATTGTTCAACTGGTGTGCATAAACACTATTCCGGCGAATATGTATACTCGTCTAAGCTGCGACAGTGCATGAGTTCAACTGGTGTGCATAAACACTATTCCGGCGAATATGTATACTCGTCTAAGCTGCGACGTGCATCCACCCCCCCCCCCGAGCCCTCCATTCAACTGGTGTGCATAAACACTATTCCGGCGAATATGTATACTGTCTAAGCTGGCGACAGGTGCATGTTTCAACTGGTGTGCAAACAAAAACTATTCCGGCGAATATGATACTCGTCTAAGCTGCGACAGTTGCATGAGTTCAACTGGTGTACATAAACACTATTCCGGCGAATATGTATACTCGTCTAAGCTGCGACAGTTGTATGAGTTCAACTGGTGTGCATAAACACTATTCCGGCGAATATGTACGAGGGTTGTTAAAAAATAACGTGGATTTTTGCTCTCATTCATTTATTATTTGCACAATGTGAATGAAAATTACATGCCGAAACCTCATATCCATCTGCAGCGAACAGAGCTAGTTTTTGGTGATAACGCATTACTATGGTTAAACTGACGAACGTTTTAATTACCATAGAAACGCATACCCGGCGCACGCTATTTTTTCATTCAAAGTAGTAAACTCTTTCCTAATTAATTCTCACCTGTGGACCAATAAACGATAAAATACGCCAAAGGTTGAAGTAACACTATAGTGACGTCATCACTGAATTTGACGTCATTCGTGCATTATAGGCGGAAGTAAACAACATTTCCCGTTTGCAGGGCGAAACAACTTCGTGGAAATTATGGCGGCCTCTGAGCAGACGGAAGTTAGCAACTTTTTATCCAATAGACGGAATGCAGCCATTTTTGCTACATAGATAGTGGAAATATAGTAGTTTAAGACAATATAACTTTTATCATGCTCCGATCAGTAATTAACGTCTGACAGCAAGAGTCCACGTTATTTTTGAACAACCCTCGTATACTCGTCTAAGCTGTCATTTCGTAACCATGCCATTTCGTAACCGCCGATTTCTGATCATTTCGTAACCAATTAAATAAATATATAAATATAAATATATCCAACGGCAACAATTCATAATCACCATTGATGTATCAATAGTGTCGGCAAAGAGCAAATATGATTTTAAGTTTTCTATGTTAAAAGACCGGCGGTTACGACATGACCAACAAATTGGTCATTTCGTTAAAATACCGGCGGTTACGAAATGACTTTTTTTTCAAGGGGCCGATTTTGGGCGGTTACGAAATGACCAACAAAACGGTTACGAAATGACCAGAAATCGGCGGTTACGAAATGGCATGGTTACGAAATGACTGGATTCCCCATATACATGTAGACGTAATTTACAGAACAAATTCTGAATCATTACAGACTGTCCGATGAATATTTTATATGCATAAATAATTAGTGGCCTACTTATGACATTTTCAAATAGTGTTACCTTCTCCGGTGGGCAGAAAAATAAACGTTCAATACGAAACAACAGCGATTCTCGATCTAGGCCTACTTTCGTTTTGAAGAAACGGTCTATAAACTGCAAACGTCCGTTTGTGCTTGTCTGATACAACTCTATATGTCTCTCTAACATTATGTTACAGAGTGGCCTGCGGTTCTCTTACCAGGCGAATTGCAATTCCTGGAGCGCAGGATTGCAATTCGCGTTCCCATTAATTGCAATTGGACCGCAATCGGACCGCAATCGGACTGCAATCATGTGACCGCGGTCCAAAGAGTTGGTTGCGGAATTGCAATACTTATAGCGCAGTTCGCGCTGCGCTCCGCTTTTAATTGCAATTTACGCTCCTTTGTTTCTGTAAACTGCGAAAGAATGACCGCTTTACGCTGCGCTCTGCGGTAAAACCAGCGGACCGCTCTGCTTAACCAATGCGGCAATAAAATCGAAATAGTTGACAAACGTGTCCGTGTTCCAATCCATAATTTTATCCCATATATCTAATTCAAAGTGACTACCCTAGAAAGTCAGCGGTATTTGTGATCTGTTTTTTTGGTGCGCAATATAAAAAAAATCGGCGGGTTATTGCGAGACAAACAGTGAAACATTGACCTTGACAAATTCTTTCTTGGACAAAAAACAAAATGTCGTCACTCACTCACTGCCGTTCCGAATATCAAGAACACATTAATAGACACCACCATGCTGACAATATATTTATTTTCATATAAAATCAAATGATAATGTGTGGTCTACGGTATAATATAGCAAAAACAACAGCATCAATTTTGCGTTTTGTTTACTTTTTCGTCGGTATCAAATTACGTTTTCCTATTATGTTGACATTATTTCGATGCGATCCTATAGTCGACATGACAATTTCTGAGATCAATACAACTTTTCATAATGTCTTTCAATTTCAAGCTGCAAGGAGACTGTGAATTGCATATTAACCATAATAACATGGTGAACATATTGATAATAATTTTAAAAAAAAGAAAATCATATTTTAATTTTCGAAACCTGATCATAAAAATTAAAATATTAAAAATTTATTTTGGAATTAGATTTATATTACTGCAAACGTTCTGTTCTAGCTGTTGATTTCTATTGCCCCGATTCAAATTTTGTGAAGATAATATTTATTCCGGTGATAGCCATTTATTTAAAATAAAACGGTTTACTTGTGTCACAGAGTGAGAAAGATAAATAACGGCCCGGAATCGAACCAGGGACCTCATGTTTACCGTACCATGCCCATGACTCTACCGAGAAAGCTAACAAGGCACAGATCATACACACTTCATCCCCATGGTCAGTTGCGTTACTGTGACATTCTTCTCCGCCAAATTGAAATTCGTCCTCGAATTCTATGTTTAATTTTTGTCTCCGAATTCCATATGTTTGGGTACAATTTGGGAGTATTTATCAGTCGCGGTCCTTTGTTAGGCAACAGAATACTCATAATTATCGTCCGTACCCAGAGTTCCGTGCTCCATAGGTTTTTCCTCTGCAGAGTACCGAATCGGATCTCATTCGCGCTTTAGCTGTTAATTGTGACATATTTTTCTGTACTTATTACACAGAAATGAATAAGTATAATACTGACATTTCTTTCAATTGAAAAATACAGAAAATATTGTCGCAATTAACAGTTGAAGTGCAAATCAGATGTGATTTGGTACTTTGCAGGGGAAACCTACGGAGAGCACCATTATAAACTCTCGGTACGGACGATTCGGGAGTATTCTGCAGAGTTACTTCCCGCAACTACGTTGGGCGCTAAATGTCACAGGGTGAGAAAGATGTGCACCAGCCCGGAATCGAACCGGGGATCTCTGGTTTACCACACCATCGCTCTACCTGCTGAGCAAACCGGGCACAAATACCATTATTCACCATAGTGATCACTTCATTCAACCAAAAATTCACAAGCTAGAAGTTATGCCAAATTATTACAGTCAACGTCACAGATTATGCTCTTGGCGACATTAGCGGACACAAATTTGTCCATCAATTTGATCAAATAAACAACGGAATCTGACAGATAACACTACGACAGCGCATGGAAACATCATTATTCTGGTACTTGGAATCAAAATGGTGGATATTAAGATCAATATGTGAGGCGCTGACGGAACCTTTAACATTTTTTATCACGATAGCAGCTACAGGGATTGTTGGACGCATTTATTTAGAGAAACAAGAGATTACAATGGATTGGATAATATACTAAGTGACATTTTGTTCTAACGTACACCAACATAGAGGATTAAATTTGCGACAATGTTGGATTCTGGATTTTGTGGACAGGTGACAGAAATCGGAGCTGGATAAGAACCGACAGACGTGATTCTGAATATGCGTGCTTGGTCTGTGGTTTTTCTTCCAGATCATGTCATGCATGTTTTAATTTCACGTCATGTCAAAGCAGCACTATTGAATATAATGAATAACTTTAATATTCTACACCAGAATTAAAGTTCATTCATCGTCTGATGTGTAACTGATAAATAAGGTAAGTTACTTGTATATGACAACTTTTGCCTCACCACGATAGAGGAGGGGGCATTTAGTGTTACCCTTGACCTTGTCCGTTCTTCCGTCTGTCACCAACCTAGTAACTCGAAAAACTTTTAAACCGTAATAGCTACATACCTGAAACTTGGTACATGTATGTTTGATTCGACCCCATGGTCATGGATTATCTCCCCCTTTTCAAGTTAGAATTTTCCAATTTTGTCTTGTAGCTCGTAAAACTTTTAAACCCTAATAGCTACACACCTGAAACTTGGTATGTCCTTATGATGAGTAGATTTGCAAAGTTTATTTTCATTCGACCCCCCGAGTCATGGATTATCTCCCTCTTTTTGAAATTTTGCCTTGTAACTCGTAAAACAGGGCGGAGCTAGCGTTAAAGGTACATGCCCACTCAGTAGGCACAAAATGTTCTTTATGTCAGAGACATCATCGGAGACATTTTCTGGCCAGATAAACAATCATTTACCATTAGTCCATTACCCACGTATTGTTTGGCATTATTATACATTTTATATCAGAAGAAAATTTCCACATTGATATCAGGGACGATAACCGTGTTTCCTTAAAATGTTAACGGACATTACTATTTATTTTCTGTATTTATTTTTTGATGTGCAATGATCATACTTTATAATCTGTCAATTTTTTTTTCAGTTGATGCATTTAATTTAATAGTATAAATAATTATAAAATATCATGCCCCATTTGCACATGAAAATACCGATACCACCGCGCGTCACTATCAGTAAAATAAATATTACCAAATGATTATATCTGTATAGCGGGCACTCGTAATTTTTATATTAAAGTAGTGGAATAGTGACAATTATACACTTATTTAATTCCCATAAAGAGCATTTTTAGCCTACTGAGTGGGCTTGCACCTTTAAAAAGGGGTTGGACAATTGTTGTCGCAACCGCCTGCGGACAGTGCGATATAGTCTGCACATTGACGTCCATCTGTATTTTTTTTGCCGAGCCTGCTTGCGGAAAGGGAGACTTAGTGATCACAATGACGTCCCTGTGCGTCAGTCCGTCCGAAATCGGTGTATGTTTTTAAATACCATATCCTAAGTCACATTGACTTGAAACATCAAATGCTTATTAGTCATAATCCATATATTCATTCTGTCTCCCACTCATGCGGCCCCTGTGCCCCAATGTCAAGGTCAAATGACTTTGAAATTTTTGTTAAAGTTTTTGCATACCTTATATCTCCACAACACTTACCCAGATTTGCTTCAAACTTCAGATAATTCTTTATTATCATCCATATTTTCATATTATAGCCCACGCATGCGACCCACATGCCCAAGATCAAGGTCAAATGACTTTTAAATTTGCGTTAAAGCTTTTACATACGTTAATTCAAACTTCAAATAAATATACTCGGACACCATCAAATGCCTCGGTGGGCTCAACATGCGGGCCATGGCCATCTGATTTTTATTTACCGTAGGTTAAAGTTTTTAAGAACACTATATCTGAGAAACAGCTTCGCCAATTCACTCGAAGCTTCACATGTGTGTTTATCATCATCCATATTTTATTTTCTATGTCAACTCCTGCAACCCCTGTGCCCAATATCAAGGTAAAATTACTTTCAAATTTACCTCAAAGTTTTTGACATGCCTGCATGTGGACAGTGCGATATAGTTGTCACATTGGCCTACATACATACGTACGTACATCCGTCCGGTTAAATTTTTTTGATTTAAGGTTAAAGTTTTTAAAGGTACATGCCCACTCAGTAGGCACAAACTGTTCTTTATAGCAATTAAATTAAAGTGTATAATTGTGTCACTATTACCACCAGTTCTAAAAATTATGTGTGCCCGCTATCCATATATAATCATTTAGTAATATTTATTTTACTGATAATGACTAGCAGTGGTATCAAGCTATTTTCATATTCAAATGAGGCATGATATTTTTATGCCACCGGGTTTCGAAGAAACGGGTGGCATATAGTGTTTGGACCGTCCGTCCGTCTGTCCGTCACACTTTTCGGTTAACCACTTTGTCACAGTTTCTCAAATATGCTGCAGGTGGCATCCGCGTTCGACAGACGCATTTCTTGTTTTTAATAATTTATGCTAATTAAAGGTACATACCCACTCAGTAGGCACAACAATTAAAGTTATGTGTATTCTCAGTTATTTGTAGGAATTAAATAAGTGTATAATTTTGTCACTATTCCACCAGTTCTAAACATTACGAGTGCCCGTTATATGGATATAATCATTTAGTAATGTTTATTTCACTGATAGTGACACGCGGTGATATCAGGCTATTTTCATAGGCAAATGGGGCATGATATTTTTTAATTACTTATACTAATTAAATGTGTTTCCCTGAAAAAATAATGTTTTCGACAGATTATAAAGTATGATCATTGCACATCAAAAAATAAATAGTAATGTCTTGGTAACATTTTAAGGAAACACGGTTATCGCCCCTGATAGCAGTGTGGAAATTTACGTCTGGTATAAAATGTATAATAATGCCAATAAATATGTGTATTTAAATGGTGAATTAATGTTTATTTTGCCAGAAAATGTCTCAGATGATGTCTCTGATATAAAGAACATTTTGTGCCTACTGAGTGGGCATGTACCTTTAAGAACACTATATCTCTGAAACCGCTTCACCAATTCACTCGAAACTTCACATACGGTGTATTTGTCACCCACATTTTCATTATTATTTATATGTGCCCAATGTCACGGTCAAATTACTTTGAAATTTCCCTTAAAGTTTTTGTTGGGCCCGCTTGCAGACAGAGCGATATAGTTGGCACATTGGTGTGCATTCAGGATAAAGTTTTTGGTTAAAGTGTTTTTTAGTTAAAGTTTTTGGGTATACTATCAAAGCCTCGGCGGGTGCGGCATGTTTTTACGTCAACGGGCTAAAGCTTTGTTGCAATAAAAAAAATTGTTTGTACTATCAAATGCCTCGGCGGGCACGACATGCAGGCCATGGCCATCTAGTTATTATGGCATGCGATTTGATCAGTCGGCCATCACACCATGACTAGTTTAGCACTTGATCAGTCGGCCATCGCACCAGGACTAGTTTAGAACTTGTTCAGTCGGCCATCACACCAGGACTAGTATAGCACTTGATCAGTCGGCTATCGCACCGGGACTAGTTTAGCCCTTGATCAGTCGGCCATCGCACCAGGACAAGTATAGCACTCGATCAGTCGGCCATCGCAACAGGACTAGTTTAGAACTTGATCAGTCGGCCAGCGCTCCAGGACTAGTATTGCACTTGATCTGTCGGCAATCTCACCATGACTAGTATAGAACTAGATCAGTCGGCCATCGCTCGAGGACTAGTTTAGCCCTTGGTCAGTCGGCCATCATACCAGGACTAGTTTAGCCCTTGATCAGTTGGCCATCGCACCAGGACTAGTGTAGTCCTTGATCAGTCGGCCATCGACCAGGATGTATAGAATGATCAGTCGGCCATCGCACCAGGACTAGTTTAGCCCTTGATCAGTCGGTCATCGCACCAGGGACTAGTAGAGCACTTGGATCAGTCTGCCATCGCACCATAAGTAGTATAGCGCTTGATTAGTCGCCCATTGCACCATGCCCAGTATAGCACTTGATCAGTTGGCCATCTCACCATGCCCAGTATAGCACGTGATCAGTCGGCCATGCCGAGTATACATGTAGCACTTGATCAGTCGGCCATCGCACCAGGACTAGTAGAGCACTTGATCAGTCTGCCATCGCACCATAACTAGTATAGCGCTTGATTACTGATGAATTACTGTATTGAACACACATGTATATGCACTGTGATACCGTACTTCACAATCCTCAGTTTTAAATTGTTTCTGTATCGTAAAACTGAACATTTATTCATTTTGAAAAACTTAAAATTGTGGCAGATGATCGAAGTGAAAACCGGATGTTTACATGCGAAATGAACCGGTGCATCGGTATATTTTAACCGCACGATGACCCACTGTATATTCATACCATATCCGTACGGATATATCGTATATACGAACGGATATCGTATGTTTTTGTATAATATTCGTATAGTACGTTTGTATAATGTAAACAAACTGTACTATACGATGATACGGTAAGTTTTTAACGGAAATAGCGAAAGAATGACCGCACAAACGGTATCGCGAAAGAATGACCGCACAAACTGGACCGCGAAAGAATTACCGCACAAACGGTATCGCGAAAGAATGACCGCAACAACGGGACCGCGATTGGACCGCAATTAGACTGCAATTTCAGAGCGGACGAATTGCAATTCAACGACCGCTGGATTGCAATTCTTGGTAAGTGAATCGCAGGCGGGAGTGTAGTATTTCACCATGCCCAGTACGTATAGCACTTGATTAGTTGGCCATCTCACCATGCCCAGTATAGCACGTGATCAGTCGGCCATGCCGAGTATAGCACTTGATCAGTCGGCCATCGCACCAGGACTAGCAGAGCACTTGATCAGTCTGCCATCGCACCATAACTAGTATAGCGCTTGATCAGTCGCCCATTGCACCATGCCCAGTATAGCACTTGATCAGTCGGCCATCGCACCAGGACTAGCAGAGCACTTGATCAGTCTGCCATCGCACCATAACTAGTATAGCACTTGATCAGTCGCCCATTGCACCATGCCCAGTATAGCACTTGATCAGTTGGCCATCTCACCATGCCCAGTATAGCACGTGATCAGTCGGCCATGCCGAGTATAGCACTAGATCATTCGGCCATCACACCAGGACTACTTTAGCACTTGATCAGTCGGCCATCGCACCAGGACTAGTATAGCACTCAATCAGTCGGCCATCACACCAGGACTAGTTTAGAACTTGATTAGTCGGCCATCACACCAGTACTACTTTAGCACTTGATCAGTCGGCCATCGCACCAGGACTAGTATAGCACTCGATCAATCGGCCATCGCACCAGGACTAGTTTATAACTTGATCAGTCGGCCATCGCACCAGGACTAGTTTAGAACTTGATCAGTCGGCCACCGCACCATGACTAGTTTTGCCCTTGCTCAGTCGGCCATCGCACCAGGACTAGTTTAGAACTTGATCAGTCGGCCATCGCACCAGGACTAGTTTAGAACTTGATCAGTCGGCCACCGCACCAAGACTAGTTTTGCCCTTGCTCAATCGGCCATCGCACCAGGACTAGTTTAGAACTTGATCAGTCGGCCATCGCACCACGACTAGTTTAGAACTTGATCAGTCGGCCATCGCACCAAGACTAGTTTAGCCCTTGCTCAGTCGGCCATCGCACCTGGACTAGTATAGTACTCGATCAGTCGGCCATCGCACCATGACTAGTTTAGAACTTGATCAGTCGGCCATCGCACCATGACTAGTGTAGCCCTTGATCAGTCGGCCATCGCACCACTACTAGTTTAGAACCTGATCAGTCGGCCATCGCACCACTACTAGTTTAGAACTTGATCAGTCGGCCATCGCACCAAGACTAGTTTAGCCCTTGCTCAGTCGGCCATCGCGCCTGGACTAGTATAGCACTCGATCAGTCGGCCATCGCACCATGACTAGTTTAGAACTTGATCAGTCGGCCATCGCACCAAAACTAGTATAGCACTTGATCAGTCGGTCATCGCACCAGGACTAGTTTAGCACTTGATCAGTCGGCCACGTCATCCTGCGTTACAGACAGAAGTGGTGGTCGGGGGCGGGGCGGGGGGGGGGGGGGGGGGGTGTAGTGTAGTCATAGACAAAAGCTGGTGGTGGTGGTGATACACATTGTTCCCACTGTGGGATATAGACCGGAACTTTTAGGACGCCAAATGTAGATGGCTGGTGTGCGTGGGGGATCATTGTTTTGTGTCCCCGGCAGTGGTGCGGAGTACAGTGATGAATTACTGTATATTGAACACACATGTATATGTACAGTGATACCGTACTTCACAATCCTCAGTTTTAAATATTGTTTCTGTATCGTAAAACTGAACATTTATTCATTTTGAAAAACTTCAAATTATGGCAGATGATCGAAATGAAAAGCGGATGTTTACATTCGAAATCAACCGGTGCATCGGTATATTTTAACCACAGGATGACCCACTTTATATTCATACCATATCCGTTACGGATATATCGTATATACGAACGGATATCGTATGTTTGTATAATATTCGTATAGTACGTTTGTATAATCACTGATAATGTAAACAAACTGTACTATACGATGATACGGTAAGTTTTTACCGGAAATAGCGAAAGAATGACCGCACAAACGGTATCGCGAAAGAATGACCGCACAAACTGGACCGCGAAAGAATGACCGCACAAACGGTATCGCGAAAGAATGACCGCAAAAACGGGACCGCGTTTGGACCGCAATTAGACTGCAATTAGATTGCAATTCCAGAGGGGAAGAATTGCAATTCAAGGACCGCTGGATTGCAATTCTTGGTAAGCGAATCGCAGGCGGGAGTGTACAACATTTTATATACCGGTACTACATGTATTCAAGTAACAAATGAATACAATTCCCCACTCATTGTTTACATTGGTGCCGTGTAAACAATGTAGATTTAACAAATAATTATTTTGTCATAATTATTTTGTCATTTATTTTTTACTTGTTATACCCCCGCAACGAGTTGTGGGGGGGGTATACTGGAATCAGATTGTCCGTCCGTGCGTCCGTGCGTCCGTGCGTCCGTGCGTCCGTGCGTCCGTCTTGCCGTGCGTGCATCCGTCACAAAACTTAACGTCTCGTAAATTTGTTATAATATATTCTGTTTCCTTCAACCGAATGTCGTGATATTTCACACATGCGTTTCTACGCCAATCATCCAGCCTTATGCGCTGAATCTACGGCACCCCGCTGACCCCGCGGTCAACGTCATGAACTTAGAAAATTCCGATTTTTTTGCTTTGGGTCATGGTCCACACTGGGGTATCCCGTAAGCCCTCGTTTACTGACACATCTAGTTCAACTTTCTCATGTGGGGCATAATAGGTTCACAAAACACACAAATAAATATGATCCCCGGCAAAACTCTTTTCTATATATTTTTGGTCACCTAGACACCTACCTTCATATGTCGAGTCAGCCCTTGTAATATAGCCGACACAACACATGTATGTCGCTGGAACAGTTGTTGTCTGTTGAAATCGATCCGTTAAATGTTCATAGGTGTAATTAAAACTTTTATTTTATTAGTATTCTCCATTTTTGCGTGTATAATACATGGGCAGAAACGTCTACGAATATGTGCCGACATATTTCAGACGTGGGCAGACACGTCCACACATAGTCATAGCCCGAGAAGACCGTGCAGCCTCTATCGAGACATGGGCCGACTGGTCCAAACATACGGGCTCATATGACCGTAGCCCATATCTGGACGGGGCCAAATCGTCGGACCCCAAATCGTCCATATATGGGCCGACTCGACCGTGGTCCGACTCGTCCGTAATTCGTTCATAAGATCGAAGCGCTCAAACGCGCTGGGTGTCCCGAATTTCAACGATGTAGGTGATTAAAAGTTGATCTGTTTTATGTTTATTAACACTATTTTTTTAACAATTGAATTCCCGATCATTATTTTTTTTATTTCAAAACGTCTTTTCCATCGCCGGAAATAATTACTTAAAAAAAAAACGAACTTTCCTCTTTTTTTTTTTTCGTGTTTCCCAAAAATTACACTCGGCGGTTTTGTAAACCAAGACATATAAAATAAATCGCCTTAATTTAATATTATCGAAAAAATATTGTTTTTTAATTGTTTATATAGCCGTAAAATTTGGGCAGCTTTCGTGAAACAGACTATAATTTGTTATATCGTCTATATTTTAGCATGAGGAATTCGAGATGATCTACCGATCATTCAAGGTCAGCCAACAGCGCAATGCGATCAAGCGACATATCATCAAAGGAGCCATGCCGCTGACTGCTCTCAAGGAGTTTGACAAATCGATCTGTGCAGCCGCAAACAAGGACCAGACAAATGACCTGCTCAATGCATATTACAAGTACGTAATCACCCTAAATATTCAGACATTTGGGGTTTCCCAAAACAAATTGTATCCAAGTATGTTGTTATTATGATAAAGCATTACGACCATGCTAAACCTGAATAAGGAAATGGCAACATTGACCAAAACACCTATTACAAGTATGGTGTTTGTTGTGTACCAGGATTTACTGATGTATATGTTATAGTGTATGCAGACCTATTACAAGTATGGTGTTTGTTGTGTACCAAGATTTACTGATGTATATGTTATAGTGTATGCGGGCGGACCTATTACAAGTATGGTGTTTGTTGTGTACCAAGATTTATTGACGGATATGTTATAGTGTATGCGGGCGGACCTATTACAAGTATGGTGTTTGTTGTGTACCAAGATGTACTGAGGGATATGTTATAGTGTATGCGGGCGGACCTATTACAAGTATGGTGTTTGTTGTGTACCAAGATTTATTGACGGATATGTTATAGTGTATGCGGGCGGACCTATTACAAGTATGGTGTTTGTTGTGTACCAAGATTTATTGACGGATATGTTATAGTGTATGCGGGCGGACCTATTACAAGTATGGTGTTTGTTGTGTACAAGATTTATTGACGGATATGTTATAGTGTATGCGGGCGGACCTATTACAAGTATGGTGTTTGTTGTGTACCAAGATTTATTGACGGATATGTTATAGTGTATGCGGGCGGACCTATTACAAGTATGGTGTTTGTTGTGTACCAAGATTTACTGAGGGATATCTTATAGTGTATGCAGACCTATTACAAGTATGTAATCAGCCTAAATATTTGGACACCATTTGTTTTGGGAAACCCCTAAATAGGGGTTTTCCAAAACAAATGGTGTCCAAATGCATTATGATTGTAATAAACCAGTACAACCATGTTAACCCGGACATGGTAACAAGGACAAGACTAATCACCTGTTCAATACCTATTACGAGTATGTTGTTTGTTTTGTACCAAGATGTACTGAGGGATATGTTATAGTGTGTGGATTGTATACAAGTATGTAATCACCCTAAACATTTGGACACCATTTGTTTTGGGAAACCAATGTGTTGTGATTGTGATAAACCAGTACAACCGTGCTAACCCTAAATACGGACATGGCAACAAGGACAAGAATAATGACCAGGGCCTGGTTGCTCAAAGCATCTGTTAGCTTAACGGACTGTTAAATCCTTAACACTGTTAAGGATTTAACAGTCTGTTAAGCTAATAGATGTTTTGAACAACCAGGCCCTGCTCAAAGCCTATTACAAGTATGATTTTGTTTGTGTATCAAGATGTATTGAGTGAAACCAGATAAGTTTAGTTATACATATCTTTAACCCTTTCCCTGATAGAGACGACTTTTCACGCCTCTGCAGAAGATGTCTTTTGAAAACATTGTGGGAAAAGGAGAAATTGCTTGTAACAAGCAATTTCTCCTTTTCCCACAATGTATTCTACTCTATCAGATAATTTAACCATCATTTGACCCAGCATTTGATTCTTTTATTCAGATGTTTTGGATTTGGACGAGTCGAAATATCGCAAAATAAGAAAAGGGTTAATATACAAGCACTGATCGTAGAATGGGACATGCAGTATCACTGTCACATTTGCCCTAGCAGGGTGAGGAAGGAGATGTATGTCAACATGTGTCAATTATATCTAATTGCAGCAATTTCAATAAACTTTGTATGACTAAAAAGTTTGTAAATGCAAATATTTATTTTTAGGAAAACGCTATCATTGGCAGGCAATGTTGGCAAATCTTTAGCATGTTAGATTCATAAAACAAATTATCATACGAAGTGTATAGATTACAAACTAGATCAAGTGAGCAGGGGCTCATGGATACACTGCCTGGAATGACAAGCCAAATAGTTGAACATGCTCCAGATAAGTTTTGTATCTAAAGATTATTATACCCCCATATTTCAAATTCAATGCTTAATTTTACTTTTACAAATGTACTATTGATTTTCTTCATAATAGTATGTGAGTATTTTGTACTCCCAGTTTTGATAAATCAATGCGTATTCTGCGAAAATAAGTGCTTAAAATACGCCAATACGCACCTTATCTGGAGCTCTGTTTTATTGTAAAATCATAAATTTTTAAGTTTATGTGTTACGGATGGATGAACGAACAAACCGAGAGATGACCGGATGGACGGGTCAAAATTATATACCCTGTTATATAATAAATTGTATAATGTACGATGCAGGGCTCATAGTTGCAGGTGTCTTTCCAGATGTGAATTCCTCATTGGAGAGGTAGTTGCTGAGACATTTACCACATACTGCCTTAGGCCGTACAAAGTTCGTTCTCTGTTAAGTGTCCGCGTGCGGGATGGTTTTGAGAGTGGTTCTGTGGAAAAAAACACTCTGTAAGCTATTTGAAATTATTTACTGGTGAAGTATTATGAAAACTGATTAGGGACGTGTGCACGTTTTATACTCATGAATTTACGCTTAATAAGTTTAATTAGAGTATTTTCTTCTTATTTTTTCTATAGTTTGCTGGCCGAAGTTTAGATTTATGCTAAACAAATTCTCAACCATTGCAAAGTGTTGAGGAAGTTTTTAACATAAATGTACATTCGTTTTTTTTAGCTCACCTGAGCGAAGCGAAGCTCATGTGAGCTATTGTTACCGCAATGTGTCCGTCGTCGTCCGTAAACATTTTCAAACGTCTTCTCCTCGGTAACCATTGGGCCTATAGTCACCAAACTTCATGGTCATGTTCCTTAGGTAGGGGGATTACAACTTTGTTAAAATCACGTCATTACGTAATCCAAGATGGCCACCGTCTAAAAATAGCACAAATTCTTCAAAAATCTTCTTCTCAAGAACCGCCAACTGGATTTCGACAAAACTTGGTAGGAATGATCGATGTCCAATGCTCTTTCAAAGTTGTTAAAATGGTGACCCTGGGGTCAAAAATGGGCGTAGCCCGTGGGGTCAAATTTTATTTTTGACCCCACAATAGTGTTAATGTCATATATCAAATCGAAGGTATCAACAAGGCGATCACTCTGGTGCGTTTCTTGTTGAAATCGGATGGTTATGTCATAGTAGGGTCAAACTGCTACATGACCACAAAAAAATTGCAAGAAAATGTTTTATAGTGTTTTTCTGTAGTATAAGGTCTGGTGTAGAACATATCAAAAGTTGGCCAAAATCGGACCACCAGAAAGTGTCGAAATATGACGTCATAAAAGATGGCCGTCAATGTTTAAGAATGGCTAAACGTTAGTCCTACCTGTTAAATTCAACAAGTTCTCACACATTTAAGTGTGAATATTACCTATAATATTCCTTATTTTGCCAAATTAATAATTCCGGAACGGGATAAAAGTGTTACATGTGACGTCATGACGTCGAGAATAGCATCATATCATGAAGAATGACGTCATGACGTGGTTTAGTTCTAATTTAAATATCAGTCACAATTTCATCGTCATCTGAAACTGAATCTTAGGACACATTGTCAAAGTTGCCATTTTGGCAATGTCCACAAGCCGTGGTGCATTCAAGTCCATGCTTTTTGCAGCTACATTTCAGTGTGCTGCATCCCGAGGAACAACTGCATCTGATAATTTTAAGCAGTTGGTCTGGTGCGGGACTATTGCCCATCATGAGTGTAACAAGTTTACCCCCTTGTACATCCCAGCCCCATTTAGTGGTATCCAAGCCTTCATTGCTGCCCATCCACTGCATGACTTGTAAGTATGTCCGTCGAGAGTGAAGATTTGTGGCCGAGGTTGAAAGGGGCAGTCTTTCTGGTTTCACAAAAGTCTTTGCTGTGGACACTTTCTTGCAAAGGTAACCATATATAGCGCAATGGCACTAGAGACGCAGATTTGGTTCCATTGAACAGGGAGACCATTGCTTTGCAGCCAGTACTTTCTACAGTAGCTTGGTCTGTATTTGGTGTACAGAAGATCTTTGAAAATTCGCGCAAGACAGAATCGCCCTTGACAAACTTTTGGAAACCAGACTTCTTGCCGACCCCAAATATTCTTGAAGTAGTGTCGCAGCCAGAGAACGCATGGACAAACAACATGCCAGAGCAGACATCATCACCAAGCGACTGTTTCAGAACTTTGATGTTATACACATTTGATTTTTCTTTGTCTTTGTCGGACCTAAAGAAAAGATCATTGCAGTCTTTTGTTGCGTGATGCAATAACAAGACCAATAAGTCGGTGTCTTCTCCAATCAGGGTTGTTGATTTGTAAGTACAGCAGCATCTGATGACATGAGCTGGTTTCGGATAGCATCCAGAAGTTGTGATTTATCTGGCTTCCGTAATATATATTTTGCTTCAAACAGTGCTGGTGGATATGGTGAAAGTTCATACTTCATCAGTTCATCTAGACCAAGATCTTCAGACTGCGATACCACCAGAAACCTCTGAAACAACAGAGCTGGTTCAATGGTTCGGTCCTCAATGACCTTGATGGCACTAGCTGTTGCTAGTGTCTTGACTTTAGTCTTATGTCTGTACGAATATGAAAAGACAGATTGCCCTTCCATTTGTTTAACTATGTCTCTTCCAACAGCAAACAGATCTTGAATGTTTACATCCTTATTAGCATTTATTCCTGTGATAATGTTTCTCAATGTCGTCTCCTCTGAGAAGGGAGAATGTTCTTCAAGCTTGGCTGCAAGTTTTGACATGTCCACATTGTCTCTCTCCATTCGCGATGCAGTTGTCGCCTTGTGTTGTTCCCTTGTTTTGTACACTGTGTTATTGAAGTCCTGCATGGCATAGTTATAGGCTGAGGATATTGGAGCAGACATTGTCCAAACGGCTCGTTGGTGTTCAGTCATGCCACTTCCACTAGTTAACCCACCTGTACTTATCAGGGACCGCATTAGAGTCTGCTCAATCACTAAGTCGGAGCCAAGGCCAGCCTTATTACATGGAATCCATTTACGATTTCTGGAACACTGCAGGCTTTTCAATTTCTATGGCCTCAACTGTCTGCAGGTAGAGATACGCAGATTTCAGATAATTTGCGTGCCCAGCAGCAGCAAATATTGGTAGGCACTCAGATATAGCGTGGAGGTGCATTTTCCACGACCTTTTGCGATCAGCTTTGATTAGCTCAACAGCAACTCCCAACATTTGTTGATAGTTCAGCCACAGCTTGCTCGTCTCTGAAATATTGGATAATTCACATTTTTTATAAGCCAATACGTTTACAATTCTTTCGATGCAATCTGATTTCAATAATGTGTCTAAGTCATTTTCACCGGCTTCCTGTAATGTGTACACATGTATGTGATTATCAAGGTCTGGTACGCTTTCAATGGCTTTGGCTGCGATCTGTTGCATAAAAACACTGACTGACAAGGAGATGTCCACGAAATGAGCGCTGCACAGCTTTTCCGCTCATCATGTGTACGATTGCATTTTCACCGTTTATCGTCTCTAAGATGTTTTTGAGTCCACTTCAATCCATTAATGTTCCTATAGCACCCAGAAAATTCATAAATGTGTGGAAGCTTCCTAATAACAGCACAACATCTCGTATTGGACTATTGTGAGGAACCTCGTGTATTATCTCGGAAGCTTTCCAGAAGAGTGGCTGGTCAAATGTAACAACCGGTGGGGCATTATACTTAGATGAAAGCTTGCCAATATACTCAAGAGTAGAGAAGATACATGTCTTGTCGCCCGGGTACATGTCGATCATTGGAAGGAAGACTATCGATGACTGTGCAGGATGGTCTAATTGCTTGTGCAGTATGTGCATCATGCTTTTCCAATTTGGTACTGGTCGACTAAACCGAAAGGATACCTCCCACAATATGTCAATAGTATGACCCACATCGATTAGACCTGCCATTGGTTGGAATTGCATACTACAACGTAATTGCTTTGCAAATCCGTACTCCACAATGTCCACTTTTGTTTCGTCAATAACGTGTAATTCGGAGAGGTTTTGTCCAAGTATTGTTCGAGTAATTTGTTGGCTTGGGGTTATGGCTGCTATCATCCCCAATGCCATGAAATGTACATTTTCCATCTAGTGACACAATGTTGTGGTCGACATTATCTGCTGCAAACAACAACATCGTATCGGCCATATTGACATTACCTAAAACATCAGGGGCAACTGCGGAAGCAGCATTTTCCTCACACCTTTGAACTTCTGAGTATGAGGAGCAATACCCCAAGGAGTACAGGATGTCTATCAAAAACCTTGATCGGAAGTGATGATGCATTTGAACAGCGAGCCCGATTTGTAACTGCGTAATTAAAGCCCTTGGACAAACTGCTTGAACAAGTGCTTGTCCAATACTCGCTTCTTTCTGACGGGTGTCCTTTCCGACGAGAATATTTTGAAGCAGACAGCGCAAACTAGGCGCAATGTATCCTAAAGCAGATTCTAGTTCAAGGTCTGTAACTTTCGGATACTCGTCCGTTAAAGGTGTAATAATGGTTTTGATATCACTTTTGATGAATTTGGCGGCAGTTTCTATTATCGCTTTCGTATGACCTTCCTCGTCTTCCTTATTCGGCATGTTAAAGTAATTCCGCATTTGCTCTGGAATTTTCCTCAACTTTCGACTTTATTTACAAAAACAGAATGTCTACGGCGAAAATCTCAAGTGCGATAAGGTCGGCTTTCTCATACACTGGCTCTTTTATTAATTAAACTGACAATTTACGGGCCCAGTTTTGTAAATTTTTATTCATTTATGCCTCATATATACTGTATACCGCGTTACGAATATAAGTGCTATAACCCTACAGAAATACGGCATGACGTCATTTTTGACGGCATGACGTCACATGAACCACTGATATCATAACAACAAAGTACCTTTAATAAAACAATGCATATCAGCAATAATGTTCACACATTATTTGGCAAGAAAGTGTTTTATTTAACAGATACGAGAGATTTTAGTCATTTTTTATCAATGGTGGCCATCTTTTTTGACGTCACATTTAGACCCTTTCTGGTGGTTAGATTTCGGCCAACTTTTGATATGTTCTTCTCCAGACATAGTAGTACATAAAAACACTATAAAACGTTTTCTTGCAATTTTTTTGAGGTTAGCGGAAATTTTTTTCCACGTTGACCCTACTATCATCCAAGATGGCCGCCGAAAGGTCAAAAGGTCGTTCTTTTATTAGAGATTTCAAAATTCTTCTTCACATGAACCGCTTGGCCCATGGTAGCCAAACTTAAAAGTTATGGTCCATGGGTGAAGCCTTTTCAGATTTGTTAAAATGGAGGTCATCGCTAATCCAAGATGGCCGCCGTCTAAACATAGCATAAATTCTTAAATAATCTTCTTCGACGAAACTTGGGAGGAATGATCGATGTACAATGCTCTTTCAAAGTTGTTAAAATGGTGACCCCAAGGTCAAAAATGGGCGTGGCCCGTGGGGTCAACTTTTATTTTTGACCGAAGATGGTCATGTCTATATCAAATTGAAGGTATCAAAGAGGCAATCGCTCTGGTACATTTTTTGTCGAAATTGGATGATCATGTCATCCAAGATTGGCGCCGAAATGTCGAAAGGTCGTTCTTTTATTAGAGATTTCAAAATTCTTCTTCACACGAACCACTTGGCCCATGGTGGCCAAACTTCACAGTTATGGTCCATGGGTGAGGCCTTTTCAGATTTGTTAAAATGGAGGTCGTCGCTAATCTAAGATGGCCGCCGTCTAAAAATAGCACAAATTCTTAAAAAATCTTCTCTTCATGAACTGCCAGCTGGATTTCGACGAAACTTGGTATGAATGATCGATGTAGAATGCTCTTTCAAAGGTGTTAAAATGGTGACCCCAAGGTCATAAATGGGTGTGGCCCGTGGGGTCAAATTTTATCGATGAGGCGATTGCTCTGGTGCAATATTTATCGGAATCGGATGATTATGTCATCCATGATGGCCGCCAAAAGGTCCATTTATTCAAGATTTTTAGCGTCTTTTTCTCAGAAACCACATGGCCGATGCTGGCCAAACTTCATAGTAAGTTAAAATCCTTAGGTGCAGTATTTTCAGATTTGGTAAAATGAGTCATCGCTTAAAAACACATGAACTCAATGTCACATTCTCCTCTGGTGTTCATGGAGTCAGGTGAGCGAATTAGGGCCATCATGGCCCTCTTGTTTCAAGACCTTGTTTGTTTTTAACGGTTACGTAGGTATGCTTTGGTCATCTGGGTGGACGCTTAAAGGTACATGCCCACTCAGTAGTCCCAACATGTTTGTTATAGGAATTAAATAAAATTAAATGGGCATGTACCTTTAACATAGAAAATCAATGGCATGGCCTTACCATATTTCAGCATCAGCTATGTGGCCGGTGGGGAGATGCAGTTTCAAGGAAACAAACCTCGGAGTAGCTACTGGAAAACTTCCTCCATCTCCTCCATCTCCTCCGTCTGCTCCGAGTCTCCGGTAAGCTTCTATCTATTACATTGTTGTTCCTTCTATTTATTACTACTGTCCAAACACATTACATCAAAAAATATTTATGTAACAGTTATAGTTCATATATTGAATTTTTAATAAATTAATTTTGTAGCGAGCGAGAAATATAACTATAACATACTTATTGTTTACCCAGCCCAGTCGCGAAGCTCCGCCCCTTAACGTGTTTAGAATCACTATACTAGTATGTGATTGGCGGTGTGACACGAAGTGGGCGCATGTGTGGGCGGTAATATGCTTTGCGTCACGTGAACTGATGACAACAAGGCATAAAATCAGTTCTCAGCGTTGAACATTTGATGATTAATTTTATACATATTGGCGAAAGTGTCGCAATATGTGATTAATTGAGACGAAATGTTGTTTTTTCATTGGTCGAGAAAGTATGGTAAACAATAAATAATAATAAGGCACCCTCGCCAATAAAAAAGATAGTTTACAAAATTTCGTTAAAATTTGATTTTATTGCAAATATTTTAACATGGGGGCTAAGCAGCTGTTCTTTTAACCCTTTCCCTGTTTTGCGATATTTCGACTCATCCAAATCCAAAACATCTGAATAAAAGAATCAAATGCTGGGTCAAATGATGGTTAAATTATCTGATAGAGTAGAAAACATTGTGGGAAAAGGAGAAATTGCTTGTTACAAGCAATTTCTCCTTTTCCCACAATGTTTTCAAAAGACATCTTCTGCAGAGGCGTGAAAAGTCGTCTCTATCAGGGAAAGGGTTAATAATGACGGCAGGGTCCAAATATAAACATTTGATGTTATTGGGTATGTAGTAGGAGGACACCTATAATGGTCATCACGAAATTATTAAAAATGGGTTGCTATGGTCTTAATAATTCTGGAAAGGTCTGTAGCCTATTTCACCAACATTGCAAAGTATACTTTTCTAGCAAAGTATACTTTGAGGGAGTAACCATTTATTTTTTCTGCAATGCATTATTTCATATAGAACTAACAAATGCATATATTTCATGATTAAAAAAAGTATGCAGAATTATTATACTGAATTTATTACATTATCACAGCCAAATTGGCTGTGATAATGTAATAAATTCGGTATAATAAAAATTAATAAATTTATCCTAAAATTGAAAATTTCTCCCTCAAAGTATACTTTGCTAGAACAGTATACTTTGCAATTTTGATGAAATCGGCTACTGAACAGGGGACCGTTTCACTAAACTTTGTACAACTAAAATGTTCGTAAGTGCAAATTGAGGATCGGCTGGAAATTTCAATTGATAAATTTACATTTATTGAACATAGGCTGCATATGCACTTACGAAAATTTTAGTCGTACGAAGTTTAGTGAAACGGCGGCCCCTTGGTCCATAAACCTTCAATATTAATTGTATGGTGTAAGACACTTATAACGGTCATGACAAAATTATCAAAAATGGGTTACAAATGATCTGTCTTACTAATCCCGGTGGGGGTGAGATGGTGGGGGGGGGGGGGGGATCCAAATTTCCGTATAAACCTTTCATGTTATTGAATATTGAGTAGGAAAATTCATCAAAACTGATCAAATATGGGTTACAAACTCTCTGTGTTGTGCTAATCCCATGGAGGCCCAAATAAACCTTGGATTTTAACCCTTTAAACACCAAGTAACTTAATAGGATGTTCCATGCCAATGTTTCACGCTATTTCATTAATTTTGTTCATTCAAATTATCCCATTCTTCTAAAAGGGTAATCTGTACGATGTTTAAAATTATTAACGAACAGTGGAGATCCTGATGAGACGGCTCGTTACGAGCCGGCTCATCTGGATCTGCACTGTTTGCAAACATTGTCTCTATAGAGGTCTGTGGTGTTGAAAGGGTTAATGAGCATGCAGTGGGACACTTGTAATGGTCATCACAAAATGATAAATTGTGTAATCTATATCGTTCTGTACACAAGATCCACACTCCATGTGACATAATAATGCCAGTATGTAAACATATTTGACTGTGGCTGGAGAAATGGGGTTTATCGGTTTTGTGACCTGTGTAGATCCAGATCAGCCTGTGCATTCGCACAGATCAGGATTTGCACTGTTCACCATGAAACCATCACCATCATGCATCTAACAGGGAATATGTATCGTTATCAGGCTACAAGAGTGCTATTTTATCAAAAACTACACTGGGCATAAAGACCATAAGCCCCATTTCTCCAGTCACAGCCTGTTATGTCGACCAGGTTTATGTAAATAATGTAGTTTGAGACTCCTCCACAGGAGAGGTGATCTATAAGAATGGCCCTTGAGTAATCACTCTTGAAATTTGGGACGGGTGGATAGGCCATTGGTGTAGCATTAACCCTTAGACCGCTACACACAACAATTGTCGTCTGCTGTTGCTTTTATATCTTGCCTTATTTCTCAATAGAAAACATGATTTGACAGCACATCAGAATCATTTCCAATGGAAATGATTCTGAAGTGCTGTCAAATCATGTTGTAAATTATTCTAAAGTGCTGTCAAAGTATGTTTTTGATGATAAAATTGGAAAATATAAATAAACAGCAGACGAGACAAAAATTAAGATAGCGGTGTAAGGGTTATTATCGGAGGCTGGCGATTCAGTCCCAGTGTTAGGCATGAAAAATACTTTCATAGTATTGCTGGAACGTCTCTATACGACCATAGCTGTTGCTGGAACATTAACACCTTTCACTTTTCTTGAAATTGTATTTTATTGTTTCTAACCCTGTCAACTCCACATGCCTGTATATTGTTATTGGCAAACTGTGTAGATACAGATGAGCCGGCTCGTGTCGAGCTGTCTCATCAGGATCTGCACTTTTTGCAAGTAGTTTTCAAATTATTGAGAATAAAAAGACCCCTTTTTCATAAATGTACTAGTCTGAAAATCAATTTGTGACAATTGAATTGGTTTTAAATTAACATATCAAAATCCATTCCAGTTATTCATGGGTGAAAGGGTTAACCAATGAGCAATTGTGATTTTATACCTTTCACTCTTAGATATCTGACATCAACTGTTCAATGATGACTTTGGACAATTTCATTAATCGGAAAGGGGGTATTTCGGAAAGTTGGAAGAAAAGTACCGACATTGATTGCAGATACTGATATCAAGTTTATATATATATTCAACCAGTGCTAAGGAATTAGTAATTCAGTATTGTCACTCCATCATTTCTGATTGGGTTTTTCAAAATTTTAATTGTGTAAAATAAAATCAAACTACTGTTTACACATCAACAGACAGCAATTATTGAATAGTTTGCTTTGAAATGAAAACATGTCTTGGCATTTCATTAGAATTGTCTCCTTGGATGTGTTTTAATGGAAAATAAGACTAATATGCTATAATTGTGGTCTGTTTATTATACCCCCTGCAACGAGTTGTGGGGGAGGGGGTATACTGGAGGTCAGGTTGTCTGTGCATCCGTCCATCCATCCGTCCATCACTAAACTTAACATCAGAGAAATATGTTATAATTTCTATTTTCTTACATATTTAGGGGCACATGGGCCCACATGGGGGGTATTCCTTAAGCCTCGCTTACTGACAAATCTAGTTGTTTTCTGCAACATGATAAAGGTACCACAAACTTTTTATTGCTTTTTGATACTCGCTACTTGCTGATTTCAATTGGGTTTTTGGCAATTTTAATTGGGTATTTAAGCAAATACGCAGCTTATCTGGAGCGCTTGTCAGCGTCAACAATTTGGGACATACATCCAAATGTTGAATACCGTATTTTTTCTAATAGTAGCCCCCTCTCTAATAGTTGCCCCCCTCCAATATTTGCATTCTGAATACATGTATGTATGTTATTTTCACATACAAATATTTTAAATGGCTTTTGTATGTGAAAATAACATACTAATATTTTGATCCTATTTTCCACGTTTTCATCCCCACAAATTGCATAGCCCCAGGGGAATATATTAGAATAAATACGGTATCTCCTGATATGTCAGTCAGATCAGTAACCATACTTCATGGTGGGTGGTGGTCGGGCGAACGAGACGGCGTAAAGTAACGGTAGGGGTTCCTCCTTATAGGAATCACGATTTGCCTGGTTTGGCCTCCGGTATGTTTTTGTCATTGGGTCTTTTGTTACCTGGGAGTTGAATTGGGTTATTGCCCATTATAAAAGTAGTAAGATTATTACTGATCCTACTGCTTTTGGGAGGGGCCAAGTGATTCTGGTGTGGCGAGGACCTGGCATCAGATCAGGATTATTCTGATTTCAGGGCTGAATATATAGTTTTGTTATTGTAAATATTCAGTTCTGATTTTGGGATTTTCCCCCCATTTGTACATGTACTATATGGGATTTAGTACTAAACCCATTGACCCGGCCTTAAATGACCTTAGCTGTTGATAGGCCATTAAACCCCAACAAACAAACAAACAAATCATACTTCATGAATCGGTTCCTCACACAGATATCTATCCATCGGTTGACCATGACCTTGTTTTTGTGGGTGAGGCACGCGTCCGTGATCACATTGTTTGTTGTAGATGTTTGTAAATCCGATACAGTGATTAATGTGTAGCATGAAGTACTTCTTAGGATTTTTTTGACGACAGTAAATCCATGTTTCTTCATAATGATAATCGATTATATTATTATTATTATTTATTATGCTAATAAACAGCCCCGGGACTATGAAATATTTGTGAATCAAAAATACAGTATTACATGAGAAAACTTGGAAATGCTATTGTTTACATGGCTTTTGCCTGTGAATGTTACATATTTTTACTGAAAATGTGGAAGGGATGTTTTACTATTAACCCTTAAACAGCTATCTTAATTTTGTTGTTGTCTGCTGTTTATTTTCCATTTTCCATTTTTATAATCAAAAACATGCTTTAGAATAATTTACAACATGCTTTGACAGCACTTCAGAATCATTTCCATTGGAAATGATTCTGAAGTGCTGTCAAAACATGTTTTTATTGAGAAATAAGGCAAGATATAAAAGCAACAGCAGACAACAATTGTTGTGTGTAGTGGTCTAAGGGTTAACGCTTTCAACACTACAGGCCTGTATAGTGGTATTGGCAAACAGTGCAGATCCAGATGAGTCGGCTCGTGACGAGCCGTCTCATCAGGATCTGCACTTTTTGCAAGTAATTTTCATATTTTTGAGAATAAAAACGACCCCTTTTCATAGATGGACTGGTCTGAAAATCATGTTGTGATGATTAGATTGGTTGAAAAATTAACATATCAAAATCGATTCTAGTTACTGGGGGTGAAAGGGTTAAAGAGGGTGCTATTAATAGAGATATACAGTAGGAGAGCTCTTAACATCTAAAAATCAACAATTTGGCCGAAATATGGGTCAGTAAATTGAAACTACATGACTACGTAATAAAAATCGGTCCCTTATGTCTTTCTGTGTTTTCTCTCATATTTCGCTTATCAATTATTGCCCTTGATTATTTAAAGGCGTTCATGAACTATTCTTTATTAGATTCCGACTTGAGAAAACATAAAACCTGCTATTATCTACCATCATTGACCAGTAAGCCCGCACATACAGAATTGATTCTCCATAACTACACAACATACTATGAGCTGATGAGCTGACGAGCAATTACATCGTATCTTACAACAAGTATACATATGTAGATCCTGGTCAGTCTGCATGCATGTGCAAACTGATTTGGAGTTACGCCGTTGTGCAAACGTCAAAATGTACATTTCCTGGTGAATATATTCAATTTACTGTCATCAGTTATTATAAATAACCATTGTATACTTGATCTACAATGATAAAATCTCAGATATTTTGGCAATTGTATGATATTTTCTGTAGATTATGTCGAATGTTGGTGAAAACTTCAAAGCAAATACGGAATGGAATTCCGTATTTGCTTTGAAGTTTTCACCAACTTTCGACATCGTTTTAAGGGTTTAATCAATTATCGTCATTATTATTGGTAAAAAATGGATTCAGGGTGATTTTGTCAAAAATTGGTGTTTGGACTAAACTGTAAATGTTCATAATCAATTAAACATTGTGGGGTATGGAATGGATAGCACTGTAGGCCGTTTTCGAAGGTATGTGGAATAATAGTGGGAAATAATTTATGTTAAATAATGCTGGTTTATTACAATAATTATGGAGTGTGTTTACTTTATATGTTTTAAGCAACATACAGATAGGTAACAAGTGGTGTCATTGTATTTGTTAATTTGTTTGGTCTCTGCTTTGTGTTTGGTTTGACGTTCCGTCAGCCCGTCCGTCTGTACATCTGTCTGGCCATGGGCATTTGTGATGGTCCAGTTTACAAGTTTATCCATCATACCTGATCTGCAAAATAAAGAGAAAGATGGCTTTAATATTCAGACAGTTTATTATACATATGGATTTCAATGACTGTACCACCAGTAATATGACCATGAACTTTACCTCATATGGACTTCAATGACTGTACCACCAGTAATATGACCATGAACTTTACCTCATATGGACTTCAATGACTGTACCACCAGTAATATGACCATGAACTTTACCTCATATGGACTTCAATGACTGTACCACCAGTAATATGACCATGAACTTTACCTCATATGGACTTCATGACTGTCCACCAGTAACATGACCATGAACTTTACTCTATGGACTTCACTGTACCAAGTATGACCATGAACTTTACCTCATATGGACTTCAATGACTGTACCACCAGTATGACCATGAACTTTACCTCATATGGACTTAATGACAAGTACCACCATATATGACCATGAACTTTACCTCATATGGACTTCAATGACTGTACCACCAGTAAATGACCATGAACTTTTACCTCATATGGACTTCATGGCTGTACCACCAGTAATATGACCATGGAACTTTACCTCATATGGACTTCAATGGCTGTACCACCAGTAATATGACCATGAACTTTACCTATTATATGGACTTCAATGACTGTACCACCCAGTAATATTTGACCATGATCTTTACTCATATGGACTTCAATGACTGTACCACCAGAATAATTATGACCATGAACTTTACCTCAAATGGACTTCAATGGCTGGTACCACCATAATTATTGACCATGAAATTTACCTCATAATGGACTCAATGGCTGTACCACCGTAATATGACCATGAACTTTTATCACCCTCATATGGACTTCAATGACTTGACCACCAGTTAATATGACCATGAACTTTACCTCATATGGATTTCAATGACTGTACCACCAGTAATATGACCATGAACTTTACCTCATATGGACTTCAATGACTGTACCACCAGTAATATGACCATGAACTTTACCTCATATGGACTTCAATGACTGTACCACCAGTAATATGACCATGAACTTTACCTTAACAAGGTCACTTGTTCATAATTCCAGCACAAAAATATTTACACAATTCCCTAACATTTGATTGGTCCGTTACAAGTCTCCGTCCAAAATTTATATCCTAGTAAACTCCATGCCAAACTACTTTCCGTAACCGTCAGGCGCAGTTAAAATAATTCCTAAGAAAACGGAAAATAAACACATTTTCTTAATGAATTTATTTAAAGTGCTGGAATTATAAGGATTGAATGGCCTTTTTGTTGAATTTATCGGGATATAAACTTGGAAAAGTCGCGGGAATACTGGACGAGGCCTTCCGGCCTTCGTCCAGTATTCCCGCGACTTTTCCAAGTTTATACCCCGATAAATTCCACAAAAAGGCCATTCATTCCTATAACATAGCCACAATTTTGTCAAAGCTTTTGTGAGAGTATCTGTGCCATGTAACCCATTCCTTTCGGAATACTCCTTTACAGGTATGACATTTATTAAATATTTTTGTTATTTCTCAATGAAAATATATGTCTCAACCACCATTTGAACCGTCTCATCATGACGGTTTAAATGGTGGTCACGACATATACTTCTGTGTGCATAGAAGGAAAATAAATATTAGGATTTTCCGCAAACATAACGGCGTATCCTCGGCATGAAAAGGGTTAATAACTTCAATATAACATCTAGGATTACTTTACTATTTAGGTTGGTTGGGCGAACACGGCGGCGTAAATTAACGGTATGAGTTCCTCTTTATATATAAATAGGAATGACGATTTGCCTGCTTTTGGGAGGGGGCCAAGTGATTCTGGTGTGGCGAGGACCTGGCATCAGATCAGGGTTATTCTGATTTCAGGCCTGAATATATATTTTTTATTTTATTGTAAATATTCAGTTCTGATTTTGTGATTTTCCCCCCATTTGTACATTTACTATATGGGTAATATATGGGATTTAGTACTAAACCCATTGGCCCTTAGCTCTTGATAGGACTGTTAAACAAACAAACAAACAAACAAACAAAAACTTTACTATTTAGACACTTGATACATTTGGACATAGCACCATTTGCATGACCTTGATATTTCTTACCTTCTCTAGCAATGTCAAGTGCCGTCAAAGCATGTTTTTGATGATAAAAATGGAAAATAGAAAATAAACAGTAGACGAAAAAAAAATAAGATAGCGATGTAAGGGTTAATCACAATATCAATGTACATGTATTTGGATATAATTTGTTTTGGGAATTCCTATTTAACTTTGCATGCTAGCGGCAAAAATATCCGCCAAACGAATTAGGAGTATATATGTTTTATTTCTCTCTAAAATATGTCTTGAAATTTCATTAGAATTGTGTCCTCCGGACACAATTCTAATGAAATTCCAAGACATATTCATGACATTTATAAGGAGAAATAAAAGAAAATATAATGAATTGTCATCTGCTATTTTTGAACTATTTATAGCCCACAAATTTCCCAGCATGCAAAGAGTTAAACAAGTTTACTGATTCCATACCAAACAAGGTTATGCCGAGTGAGCAGAGGATCAATGATAACCTCGGCCACCGTTTGGATTGACACAAAAACTTTAACTTGTGGACAGACAGACGTATCCGAAGGCAAATTGTGTCCGAATATTTAGGGTTAATATGGTAATTTTTTTTGAGAAGCTAATACGCTTCAGATATAGAGTTTATTCAACTACCATTTTGAAATAACAGATTTATTTCCTGAGACATCTGGAAATCCGATAAAGAAACGAGTGCGGAGCACAAGTTTCTTTGTCGGATTTACAAATGTCAAGGGAAATAAATCCCATATTTCAAAATGGTAGTGGAATAAAGTGTATATTACATGCCCTTCGAAAAATGTGAACAATTTGCTCTTGGACCAGCTTATAACGTTGTCAAAATTGACAATTTTGACGTTAGTGTATGAATTGTTTCTTCGCCGGAAATGACGTCACAAAATGACGTCAGTTACGTCTCGCGAGCGTCTAGGAGGAAATATTCCTTCAAGGAAATAAATCCCTCTAGAATCAGAAATAGTCACTGGGTAGCATGTAATATTCATAGATATTAGAACCCATGAAAAAAAACTGAATAAGTCGCATTTTGTCGTAGCGGAACTCACAAAATACTTCACAGTATCACAGTGTGCATGCCTATACACAATGCACCTGTTATAAATAATGTAGTTGATAGGCAAGGGTAATATTTGTTTGTTGTTCCCGGACATTAACTCTTTTTCAACACTACATTCCTCATTAGCAGTGTTTGCAAACAGTGTAGATCCAGATGAGCCGGCTCGTGAATCTGCACTTTTTGCAAGCCCCGGCCTTAAATGACCTTAGCTGTTGATAGGCCATTAAACCTCAACAAACAAACAACTTTTTGCAACTAATTTTCATATTATTTTCGAAAAAATCATCCCCTTCTTATAAATCTACTTCAGTGTAGATCCAGATCAGCCGGCTCGTAGCGAACCATCTCATCAGGATCTGCATTTTTTGCAAGTAATTGGGATATTTTTTTAGAAAATAAATCACCCCCTTATATATAAATGGACTAGTCTGAAAATCATTGTGTGACAGCTAGACTGGTCAGAGACCATTCCTGTTATTTAGGGGTGGTGAAAGGGTAGTACATGTCTGCAGGCTGGTCTGTTTATATGTTTGGCCGCAAAGACAGCAACACATTTTCATCCAATGCTTGGCCCCAAGTATGCATACATGTATATTTGAAATTGTATTAGGTAATGAATTATTAACTCTTTGCATGCTAGCGGCGAAAATATCCGCCAAACAAATTAGGAGTATATGTTTTATTTCTCTCTGTAAATATGTCTTGAAATTTCTAATGAAATTCCAAGACATATTTATGACATTTACGGGGAGAAATACAAGAAAATATAATGAATTGTCATCTGCTATTTTTTAACTATTTATAGCCCACAAATTTCCCAGCATGCAAAGAGTTAAGTAAATATCGAAACCCCGTAAACTGCCACAGTATTGAAAGGATTACAAATTTTGCAGTATTGTATATTATTGTGCAGTATTCAGAGGCGTATGATGGTTCTGGAAAGTGGTCCGGCCAAATTACTATCTTCGCCAGGGCCCGCAGGGCACAAGGGCCCGAACGGCCCGAGTCGCTAGGGGGGTCCGGGGGTATGCCCCCCCGGAAAATTTTTGATACTTAGGTGCTCTGAAACGCGTTCTCCTGTATTCTGGTGAGTATTTTTGGAAGTTTTTTTTTGTCAGTATTGTGTGGCATCATCGGAAAAGGGAACCTAAAATTTGAGTCCGAATAAAAAGTGATGCCCGTTTCTGATTCAAATAGCTTTAATATACAACCAGACCCCAAAACACACACTGACAAATTCAGCGAAACAGAAAGTTATGCTATAATATTGGTGTTCATGTATTTTGGCCTATATTACAAGATATATTCATTATCTGTAGGGACCGATGCTCATTTAAGTCATTAACGGTGTAGTGGTAGTAGTTAGTAGCGGCATTTGAATGCCCGCTACAATTTATTGGAGGTCGGTTGGTGTTACATGTAGATTACGACACTTTCAATATACATTGTACATGTAGCGTGTGAAATGCGCTATTGTAAATCAGTATTTAGACTTTACTGCGATATTAGACAACTCGCGAAGTTAATCCACGGAATGTCAATTTATGGATTAGTTTGTGTTTTTACGTCTTTCATGGAGACCAGTGTCCGTGAAAGATCTGACCGTACAAATCGGCCAAATACTTCCAAACGGTGCTGTTCGTTGCCGGATACGAACTCGTTCGCGATGTCTAACATGTCCAGCTCACCTGCCTGATATTTGTGGGTGTACACCATCATCAGATGATTTAACCTGTTCTGTGACATGGTAGTACGCAGGTACGTTTTGACCCGCCTCAGAGCACTGAATGAACGTTCACTCGTCGCATTAGTTGCCGGCATAACTAGGATTAACTTCGCGAGCTTCATAACCTGGCCAATCAGATCTTTTTGGACATGTGACAATGATCGCAGATAGGATACGATGTCCGAGAGTGAGGAGCTAGAGTCCTTCGGAACATTGAACTGAAGGGTTGTCAGTTGCATCTTCAGCGTGTCTGGTTCAAAGTCAGCCCCATAGAACTGTGAAACAACCTCCAACTCGTCAGTAAAGTCATCACCATTTGAAGCTTTCAAGAGCAGCTGTTCGCTTTTGGCGTATATCCGATAATCTCGTTGATCGAATCGATCAGTTATGGCAGACACAATGAAATCCAACGCTTCAAAGTATATAGGCCGATAGTATGCTTCGGAAGTTTCTGGGTATGTTGGATCTGCGCTACCCTCCTCAAACCGACGGGGTGCTTTCCGTCGTCGAGGTAACCGTGGTTCATCAACGTCGTTGTCAGCAGCACGTTTGGTTACAAGGGACCAAAACAACGCGAACTCGCGCTCTGTTCTTAGTCCTTTCAAGGTGTTGACGGTCATTGCAGCTACAGATTGTCCCTCGGCAGCAGACAGTTTTCTCGTTTGCAGTGTAGCACTCAAATTATCCGCATGACGGAGGAGAAAGTGTCCCAGATGCAGACCAAAATAAAAGTCGAACCTCGACATGTAAGTATCAACACCACGGATTCGCGCTTTCATTTCTGTGTCGGAAGTATTGTCAAGTGACCATTCCCATAGTTCTCGCAATTGTGGGTAATTATCAATAATGCTTTTAAGGGCATTGGCCCTAACGGTCCATCTAGTCGGACAAAGAATGCGTATGTTTGCAGTACGGTCGTCTTCTGTCATTCCTGATTTGATTTTTGTCAGATGGGCATCGCGTTTGGGTGATTTTTTAATCAACTTAGTTATCTCGTGTATGATTTCCAGTGCATCTTTCATGAGTTTATTGTTCTTAATTGAATCTGCACACGCTAGACTTAATGCGTGGCCGTAGCAGTGACTGTATAAGCAACGTGGTTCGTCGTCTTTGATCCGCTTCGCAACACCGCTCTTCTCACCACTCATGGTACTGCATCCGTCATAACATTGACTCCGCGCTTTTTCAATTGGCAAACCAAGTCTCATAAGGATATCTTTGAGTGTGTGAGTTATGGTCTCAGCGTTTGCACATGGAATATCAACCAATCCAATGTAGTCTTCGTGAGCTTCCAGATCATCGTCAACCCACCGAATACACGTAACCAATTGTTCAAGGTTTGATAAGTCTGTACACTCATCCGCAAGAATACCGAAGAATTCACTGGATCTGATGTTACTCGCAATCTCTCGCAACAGATCATTTCCGAAGATTCGCAAAATCTCATTCTGAATTATAGGACTGGCATAATTGTTTCGCTTTTTCTGAAGCCAAGAGGCAAACTGGGGATCATCATCTGCTAACAGCTGGCACAATTGAACAACATTTGATTCACCTTCATCATGGCCGCGAAGAGCAAGTCCTTGTCTGCATAAGAACCGAAGACACGATACTATTTTCAAAAAGTTTTTTCGATTTGTGATTTTTTCCTGTTTGTGGATGGAAGATAATTCTTCACCCACGTCAAGGGATGGTTTGATAGACCGCTCTAGTGCTTCTTTATGACTGTCACTTAGTTCATGTGCATGAAACCCCCCTCTCTTGCGACACCCGTCTTTCCAATTTGTATATCCACGAGAAATAAAAGACTGGTCGATTGCCTGAGAAGATAGTTTTTTATCTTTATATGCCGTGGAACAAATGTAACAAAATGCGGAATCATTTTCTTCGTCATAGTGAATCCAACCCCACTTTCTAAACCACTCAGACTGAAATGATCTTGTCACTGGATTTTTTAGTCCAAATGTTCTTTTGGGAAATGCTATTTGCGGTTGGTGCGGTTTATATCCAATTTCAGGCAGTGCATGCATGATGCCGTTTCCGTGCTACTTGGAATATTAGCTTCAACAGAACTTGTCTGAATGTCAACACTTGAAGATGCATCAGCGGTATTAAGGTCAGAAGTTGACGCTTCAGATTCTCTGCAAGGGAACAAAAGCATATTCAGTTATACGAGTTGGGAAATGTGATGCTAGTCTGTGATGCACACCTGTGAAATATATGAGAAGGCGTTGAGCAGAGCAGAAAGTTGATGTTTTTTTCGTAGAACATAACCATTGGCATGGTGGGATAAGAAGGGTATGATTCTGGTATGAAACGTAATTTCCTGAATTCTCAGCATATTTTATTATAGTTCGGACACGGTAGGTCAAGGCCACCCGAAACACGTGGGACGGTAAGTACTCAATGGCAGTAAGGTACAGTTGAAGTTTGGTGGAAGTGGGACCAGCAGACACAGAGATAATTATATCTTCATCAAAAATGTTGTCCTACAACTTGCACGAGACCCATATTTTCCATGTATTTTGAACAAAATTGAAAATTTGGCCAGGGCCTCCGGCCTACCCTATGTAATTCTTGTTTTAGGTGAGCATAAAAAAAATTCACAGGTGAGATAATAAAATGTGGACGTGATAAGGTACTGATGGAGTTTGGTGACAGTAGGTAGTACGGTATTGAAGTTATGAGCATAATGAGAGACGGCGGAAAATGTCATATAACCTACATTTTCAAAGTATTCTGGGCAAAATTGAAAATTTGGCCAGAACCTCCGGCCTACCCTATGTAATTCTTGATTTAGGTGAGCATAAAAAAATATTTCACAGGCGAGACAATAAAACTTGGACGTGATAAGGTGCTGATGAAGTTTGCTGGCATTAATTAGTAAGTTACTGAACTTCAGAAGTTATGAACATAAGAATAGACAGAGAAAAATGCAAGGGTGCTGGTCAAAACGTACCCAAGTCAAAACGTACCCACTAAAAAAAGTCAAAACGTACCCTCTGAGAAGTCAAAACGTACCCACTAAAAAAAGTCAAAACGTACCCTGTGAGAAGTCAAAACGTACCCACATTCAAAATAAAAACATAAAATTAAAAAACGAACTAATATGTTTACAAAGACCTTGTGGGCTTCGTTTCACGAAAAATAGATTTTGACATGGGTGGTGTGCCTTATTAGCGCAAAGGATATTTCATGATTTTCATCCAGCGTGCCTCCGTCACCACTATTTGATTTAAACTTATATTTCAAAGGATTACAAAGTTGACATAATTCTAACTCTTTCTTCACTGTGCACGTTGATTTAATGTCCAAATATCTGATTCAGATATTTGGACATTAAATCAACGTGCACGTGATATACACTTTTCCAATAAAAACTGTCGTCGTATTACTGAATCACTCTGTATTCACTTAGAAATGGGAAAGTACTTGAAATAGTCCGTTATTCTGCGTTTAGCAGACATCACGATTCTGTTTTTGTTGTTGTTGTTGTTGTTGTTGTCCTCGAGGTCCCGGCGCTTATTTTTACGACCTGCACAGCTGCTGAATTTTCGCGTTTACTTCTTACGGCCAACGTAAATTTATGGAAGTGCAATTGAAAAAAAAGAGTTTGATATAGCCCTACTACAGTCGAGTTCCGTTTCCCAAGTCTGTATGCGTCTCGTTTGACTTTTTATACGTCAGGCAGTGTATATATTATTCTCGAAATGTGTTTATTAAAAAAAAAAAAAAAAAAAAAAGTCCGAAAAGTGGTCCGGCCATGGCCGTACGGCCGGACCCGTAGATACGCCTATGGTATTGTATATTATTGTGCAAAATTGTATACTTATTGCCATGCAAGCAGTCAAGTCATTCAATTACAAAATTTCAAGTACTATGCCTTTACAATGCGGAATTAATTTTTGTCGTCTGCTGTTTATTTTTTAATTTCCGCTTTTCTCATCAAAAACATCGTTTGACAGCCCTTTAGAATCATTTCCATCTAAAATGCTGCCAAACAATGATTTTACTGAGAGAAAAGAGAAAATATGAAGCAACAGCAGACGACAATATTCGGTTCCCACATTCTAAGGGTTAAAATAATATTATTTGTCAAGCCCGCTTGCGGAGATCTTGACATTATAATCACAGTGTAGGCGGTCTGTGTGTTTGTTTGTTTGTCTGACATCATAGTCCTTGGTAAACTGTAAAGATTTAGTTTTTTCCAGAACATATTTTATTATTGTGATGGGTTGGGGACATTGTATATCGCGAATACCAGGCTGGTGTACAGTAGAAACTCTGAATAATGGACAGCCTCCGGACCGGACAAAAAGTCCTGTTTAGAGAGGTTTCCGGTTTTTAGAGGTTTTTCAATATTCTTACTCAAGACTTGATATACATGTACATGTACTGTAGTATTCTATTATCTATCATCATTATTGATAGCCTGCCAAATGCAAAACAAACATGAAAATAAACATCATTTTTTACATTTCAAATGTGTGAATAAGAAACGCGTGTGCTACTGTTACAGTAAGTGATTTTTGTTCTATTCTTTACCTTAATTGTAGGTTTGGGAACCATTTCTGATTCTCTGATATCAAGTTTTTCAGGCTCAGCTAGGAAAAGTCGCGGGACTTTTCCAAGTTTAGGAAACGTGTAGGAATTGCAAGGCTTGCCGAGAAATTCCTACCGTTTCCAAGCCGAGATTGATAAACTTGATATAAAAAGACACCAGCCTGGTATTCTATTTATCAAGTAAAGTTTTAGGCTACATAATGAGCAATTATGATGTGGTTTTCGTTGAAAAGACTGCTGATTTGTTTCCGTGACGTCATTCCTCTGATGTCATTCAGTAATATCATGTGAATCCGTTCGATCAATGAAACGTAAGTTTTCAATTTATTGTAACCCGGATAAACTTTTTTGATATCCTGTCAATATGACCTAATCACTGCGTATGAATATGTGCGGTGGCTGGGGTTATTTTTACTGCATTTTAAAGCTATTTGTAGGTGTTGACGGGATAAATAGAATAGTAGGTTAGTACCGTGAATGCGAAAAGATGTCTGGCGCGGCACGAAAACGGGATGTGCTCGGCAGAGCCTCGCCCATCCCGTTTCCTAAGCCTTGCCAGATATTTTTTCCCATTCACGGCACTAACCTACTATTCTCTATATGTTATCAGTCAGTACGTATTCAGCCAATACAAAGTTTGTTACCTGATGAATTAGTGTACATTTTAGATACCTTTGGTGGTCTCACACATGCTGACTGTAGCCTTGTTTCAGAAACATGTGGCAAAGACATAAATCCACATAAATTTGCATTTAACCCTTAGACCACTACTCACAACAATTGTCGTCTGCTGTTTATATCTTGCCTTATTTCTCAATACAAACATGGTTTGACAGCACTTGGCCAATGGCAATGATTCTGAAGTGCTGTCAAAGCATGTTGTACATTATTCTAAAGTGCTGTCAAAGCATGTTTTGATGATAAAAATGGAAAATAGAAAATAAACAGCAGACGACAGAAAAAAATAAGATAGCGGTCTAAGGGTTAAATTAGTTTGGTGTTTTTAGAAGATACATCGCCCACATCGTAACAGTAGTTTCACTGCTGGAAGGATATTCTAAATTGTTTGTCAAATATGCGATATTGCTCGCATACAGGTAACATATCCACCTTTCTGTATATGGCATTCTTGTTGAACAGACATAAAACCCCATTCATTCAGTACAGTCAATCAAACTATACAATCGACTAGCTCGGTCTACTTACCATCCATGTATATTGCAATTTATCTTGAATGAATTATTGTTTGCACACAATGTATCTTCGTACTCCCTGAACATTAAAGGGACCGTGTCTCACATTTTATTGTCTCGTATTTCTATGTGTGGATGTTATCATTGATGATTATTCATTTGATCAATACCAATGATTGGTATACATATATTATGTGCGTTTGGCTGGGAAAATTACCTTATGGTGTATGCGACCAGCGTAGTCCCAGATCAGACTGTGCATCTGCACAGTCTGATCTGGGACTACACTGTTCGCCATTCGATCAATCAGACATGCTTGCTGCTAGTAATAAAGGATTTGTCCATGACACAAATGTGTAAGTGCACAAAATGATCTATTGAATACATAGGCTGCCACATAGGTACATTTTGTCGGGCGGCGGAACATAATATGCCATGTTATTTCCCAGACTATGGCAGACAGTTGAGATAATCACATTGTACTTCTAGATTATAATACAATATTGCTTCATCATATAATTATCACCCTTGAAGTAAGACAATATTCCTGACCACAAAGTATAGTATTAAGCCTATCTACTGATTGAGATATGGGTTGATCCAATCTGCTTCCTATGATCAGTAGCCTATTTCATCAAAATTGCAAAGTATACTTATCATGCTAAGTACACTTTGAGGGGGAAATTTTCAATTTAAGGATAAATTTATCAATTTTTATTATACTTAATTTATTACATTATCACAGACATTTTGGCTGTGATAATGTAATACATTCATTATAAGTCGGATTGAAACTTCATATGCTTATTTATCATCATCCAGAGTTTATTCTATAGCCCACTGCGATCTCTTTGCCCAAGGTCAATTAGAAGTTCTTTTTACATTATAACCCTTAGACCGCTACTCACAACAATTGTCGTCTGCTGTTGCTTTTATATCTTGCCTTATTTCTCAATAAAACATGGTTTGACAGCACTTCAGAATCATTTCCAATGGAAATAATTCTAAAGTGCTGTCAAACCATGTTGAAAATTATTCTAAAGTGCTGTCAAAGCATGTTTTTGATGATAAAACTGGAAAATAGAAAATAAACAGCAGACGACAAAAAAATTAAGATAGAGGTCTAAGGGTTAACCTACTTGGAAATGATTCTGAAGTGCATGCTGTCAAACCATGTTTTTATTGAGAAATTAGGCAATATATAAAGCAAATGCAGACGACAATAGTTGTGTGTAGCGGTCTAAGGGTTAACATATGTAAAGGAAACTGCGACTAATGTACTGTTAACCCTTAGTCCTCTACACGCAACAATAGTCGTCTGCCATTGCTTTTTTATCTTGACTTATATTTCTCAATAAGAACATGGTTTGACAGCACTTCAGAATCATTGGAAATTATTCTAAAGTGCTGTTAACCCATGTTATAAATTGCTCTAAGGTGCTGTCAAACCATGTTTGTGATGATATAAATGGAAAACTGGAAAATAAACAGCAGACAACAACAAAAATGATAGCTCTGTAAGGGTTAATATTTTGTAATCTGCTGTTTATTTTCTATTTTCCATTTTTATCATCAAAAACATGCTTTGACAGCACTTTAGAATAATTTACAACATGCTTTGACAGCTCTTTATTCTGAAGTTTTGTCAAGCATGATTTTATTGAGAAATAAAGCAACAGCAGACGACAATTGTTGTGTGTAGCAGTCTAAGGGTTAAAATACTTAAAGTAACTGCAACTAATGTACTGTTAACCTACTTGTTAACGTGCTACTTAACACACTTTATAATTATAAAAAATATGTCAGACAGCGATACTTGTTCGAGTTGACCAAATCCCGGTTTGCGGGTCATATCTTTTGTTTCCAAACATGGCACAATTCAATAATGATATTTCCACAATGTTATTAAACTAGCTGATAGGAATCATGCATACCTGATCAACATATCAAACACTGCATAGGCTTCAGACAAGAAAACATTTTTTTTTTTTTTTGCTGGATAAAAGTGCCAGAGACATGATCTGTATGTACAATTGCAATGACACTCTGTACTGCTCAATTCATCAAAGATAAATGTATGTTTTATACAATATGAAAATACAGCAAAACAGTGCAAATATTTCTGCTTATCTAGGGTATGTGTGACACTGTTAATGACTTATTCCTGTGATCGCCAGAATCTCCTCGTCATGCTAGCACTGTCATGCAAGGTAGTCATGCTAGGTAGCATTCACCACGATCAGACATATACGGGCTTCTGAGTGAGTACAATGGTGTCGGCTAATTCTGCGCACCTAAGGCTTTCCAAACAAATTTATATGGCATTGCCATCTCCATATTCAACGCAGTTCAAAGACGTTTGTGCAGGTAAAATGTCATAATGTTCTGACATCAGTAAGTGACGTAAATTGTATGATGTATGTCATCACATGGTTGTTTGCAACGACACATTTGTTTCGGCTAATGTTGCGCATTTGGTTGTGTAAACAAAATGGCGAGCAGCATACTGAATCAGCATAGCAAAATTGGTATTAAACTTGAAGCAGAACTATCCAGTGACATCATGGCAGGTTAGTTTCTTCGTTTAACAATTAATTTAGTAAATAAGGCAGCTATTCCATCAGCAGGGTCTGAGGATTTTACACATTTTACTATATTCGGAATAACCTTTTACCAAACTATCGGAATGTGATAAAATTGTGCCACAGTGTAGCAATTAATCAGCTTGTTTATTCCGAAAACCACATATTTTATTTTGACGTACACAAGGCTAAATTTGACGTGAATTGCGCATTAGCCTATGTGCAGAATTAGCCGAAATGACAGTATAGATCCGGATCAGGGTGCCGTTTCACTAAACTTTGTACGACTAAAATGTTCGTAAGTGAAAAATTATGATAGTATGTAAATGTCACATATTAACAATTTGTTCTTGTAAACAATTATTGGATTTACATTTATTTAGCATAGGCTACATATGCTGTAACCCAAATATCCTGTTGCCATGCCCAAGGTCAAGCATGTTTTTAGCTCACCTGAGCAAAGCTCATGTGAGCTATTGTTACCGCAATGTGTCCGTCGTCCGTCGTCCGTCGTCCGTCGTCGTCCGTCGCGTCGTCCGTCGTCCGTGAACATTTTCAAACGTCTTCTCCTCGGTAACCATTGGGTCTATAGTCACCAAACTTCATGGTCATGGTCCTTAGGTAGGGGGATTACAAAATTGTTAAAATGACGTCATTACGTAATCCAAGATGGCCACCGTCTAAAAATAGCACAAATTCTTAAAAAATCTTCTTCTCAAGAACCGCCAACCGGATTTCAACAAAACTTGGTAGGAATGATCGATGTACATTGCTCTTTCAAAGTTGTTAAAATGGTGACCCTGGGGTCAAAAATGGGCGTGGCCCGTGGGGTCAAATTGGGGTCAAATTTTATTTTTGACTGAATATGGTCATTTCATATATCAAATTGAAGGTATCAATGAGGCGATCACTCTGGTGCATTTTTTGTCGAAATCAGATTGTTATGTCATCCAAGATGGCCGCCGAAAGGTCAAAAGGTCATTCTTTTATTAGAGATTTCAAAATTCTTCTTCACATGAACCGCTTTGCCCATGGTAGCCAAAAAACTTAAAAGTTATGGTTCATGGAAGCCTTTTCAGATTTGTTAAAATGGAGGTCATCGCTAATCCAAGATGGCCGCCGTCTAAAAATAGCATAAATTCTTAAAAAATCTTCTCACGAACCGCTTGCCGGATTTCGACGAAACTTGGTAGGAATGATCGATGTACATTGCTCTTTCAAAGTTGTTAAAATGGTGACCCCGGGCTCAAAAATGGGCGTGGCCCGTGGGGTCAAATTGGGGTCAAATTTTATTTTTGACCGAATATGGTCATGTCATATATCAAATTGAAGGTATCAATGAGGCGATCACTCTGGTGCATTTTCTGTCCAAATCGGATTGTTATGTCATCCAAGATGGCCGCCGAAAGGTCAAAAGGTCGTTCTTTTATTAGATATTTCAAAATTCTTCTTCACATGAACCGCTTGGCCCATGGTAGCCAAACTTAAAAGTTATGGTCCATGGGTGAAGCCTTTTCAGATTTGTTAAAATGGAGGTCATCGCTAATCCAAGATGGCCGCCGTCTAAAAATAGCATAAATTCTTAAAAAATCTTCTCATGAACCGCTTGCCGGATTTCGACGAAACTTGGTAAGAATGATCGATGTACATTGCTCTTTCAAAGTTGTTAAAATGGTGACCCCGGGGTCAAAAATGGGCGTGGCCCGTGGGGTCAAATTTTATTTTTGACCGAATATGGTCATGTTATATATGAAATCGAAGGTATCAATGAGGCGATCACTCTGGTACATTTTTTGTCCAAATCGGATTGTTATGTCATCCAAGATGGCCGCCAAAATGTCAAAAGGTCATTCTTTTATTAGAGATTTCAAAATTCTTCTTCACATGACTTGGCCCATGGTAGCCAAACTTAGTTAGTTATGGTCCATGGGTGAAGCCTTTTCAGATTTGTTAAAATGGAGGTCATCTCTAATTCATGATGGCCGCCGTCTGAAAATAGCATAAATTCTTAAAAAATCTTCTTCTCATGAACCGCTAGCTGGATTTTGACGAAACTTGGTAGGAATGATCGATGTACATTGCTCTTTGAAAGTTGTTAAAATGGTGACCCCGGGGTCAAAAATGGGCGTGGCCCGTGGGGTCAAATTTTATTTTTGACTGAATATGGTCATGTCATATATCAAATTGAAGGTATCAATGAGGCGATCACTCTGGTGCAATATTTGTCGGAATCGGATGATTATGTCATCCATGATGGCCACCAAAAGGTCCATTTATTCAAGATTTTAACGTCTTTTTCTCAGGAACCACATGGCCGATGCTGGGTGAAGCATTTTCAGATTTTGTAAAATGAGAGTCATCGCTTAATCCAAGATGACCGCCATCTAAAAATAGCACAATTTTTTTAAAACACATGAACTCAATGTCACATTCTCCTCTGGTGTTCATGGAGTCAGGTGAGCGAATTAGGGCCATCATGGCCCTCTTGTTTAATTGGTGTTTTTCAGTCTATGTATGTTACTGCTATTTTACCTCGTTTTTAGTCAATAATCAGAAACCAGTTAACCCTTAAACCGCTACTCACAACAATTGTCGTCTGCTGTTGCTTTTATATCTTGTCTTATTTCTCAATAAAAACATGGTTTGACAGCACTTCAGAATCTTTTCCAATGGAAATGATTTTGAAGTGCTGTCAGCATGTTGAAAATTATTCTAAAGAGCTCTCAATGCATGTTTTTGATGATAAAAATGGAAAATAGAAAATAAACAGCAGACGACAAAACAATTAAGATAGTGGTGTAAGGGTTAATAAATCATTATTATGTGATTTGGGCCATGGACATACTGGTAAGATTATATTACTGTATTTATAAATAAACAGTTCTATATGTTCTGCAAAGCCCAGATAAGTAAATCTTTTTAACGCTCCAAGGACAGGAAACGATGTTTGCTGTCTGTTGATTTTTAAAAATTATCTTATTTCTTATCACAAATGTGTTGAAAACACATTAGAATCATCTCACAAGGACAATGGAGATATTTTCATTGAGAAAAATGGAAAATAGAAAAATAAACAGCAGCCGAGAAAATTCCATTCCCTGTTGTAAGGGTTAATTAGGTAACTGAACTTAGTAACCTGACCTGGAGCTTTTAACCAAGGTCATAAAGCCACTGGTGTTGAGTTCCCAACAGACACATATTTTAACCCTCACTCACAGGAGACAAAAATTGTCGTCTGCTGTTTTTCATTTTTGCCTTAATTCTTAACAAAAAACCGGTATTGACAGCACATGAGAATCGTCTCCAGTGGAGACGATTCTCATGCGCTGTCAAAACAGGTTTTTGTCGAGAAATATTGAAAATAAAACATTTCCGGCAGACGACAAAATTTAATTATCTCGTTTTACAATTCCTGCATAGCAAATTGCATTAAACTTGGCGTATGGCCATTAGATGGTCGCACTAATCAATGGCTGTAATTATTACACCATTAATCCCTACACAGAGCTTTCATATTAATGGATATAGGAACTTGTTCACATGTGGGATATATGATACCTTTTTATGCCACCGGGTTTCGAAGAAACGGGTGGCATATAGTGTTTGGACCGTCAGTCTGTCCGTCCGTCCGTCCGTCCGTCCGTCCGTCTGTCCGTCCGTCTGTCACACTTTTCGGTTAACCACTTTGTCACAGTTTCTCAAATATGCTGCAGGTGGCATCCGCGTTCGACAGACGCATTTCTTGTTGTAAATGTTTCGTGTATGTTTTGTGTACATACGGGGCACTGCATTTAATTTAACAATTTGTTCCCTCGAATTAACAATTCATTCCAACGATATAATAATTTCTTCTCATGAATTAACAATTTGTTCCCACAATATAACAATTTGTTCCCACAATATAGCAATTCGTTCCCGTGGGAACAAATTGTTAAATTGAGGGAACAAATTGTTAAATTCAGGGAACAAAATTGAGGGAACAAATTGTTAAATTGAGGGAACAAATATAAACATATTGAACAAATTGAGGGAACAAATTGTTAAATTTGTGGGAACGAATTGTTAATTTGTGGGAACGAATTGTTAAATTGAGGGAACAAATTGTTATTTCGTGGGAACGAATTAATAAAAAAAAGAATTCTACGTCCCCTGCGGGACTCCGTACGTACAACACTAGACTATTGCATAACATGGGCTTTCACAGGGTAATAACACAGTGTATTAAAAATCATATTGTTACATGACTGCCATTGTTCGACACTGCTCACAGCCGTGTTCAAACGTGTATAGTGCATGCTCTTTGACCATTGCAGTAGACAATGCTCATTCGGGGCACTTGGGAACTGTTTGAACCCGCGGCCTATGGCTTTGCGTTTCAAGCAGTGCCCTCGTTCCAAGACAAACGTTTACCCACGGCTGGACATGGTCGAACCTTATAATGCACTATGATAATAAATATGCAAATGAGACCGCTACGGGAAACACGTGACTGTTAACCCTTTCCCTGTTTTGCGATATTTCGACTCTTCCAAATCGAAAACATCTGAATAAAAGAATCAAATGCTGGGTCAAATGATGGTTAAATTATCTGATAGAGTAGAAAACATTGTGGGAAAAGGAGAAATTGCTTGTTACAAGCAATTTCTCCTTTTCCCACAATGTTTTCTACTCTATCAGATAATTTAACCATCATTTGACCCAGCATTTGGTTCTTTTATTCAGATGTTTTAGATTTGGAAGAGTCGAAATATCGCAAAACAGGGAAAGGTTTAATGTGTAATTTACAGACTATCATAGTGTTGCACTTACAAACATTTTAGTCGTACAAAGTTTAGTGAAACGGCCCCCAGGAACGAAGGACAAATCGTTGGCCAAAGTGCTGACTATACTGTACATACCCAAATATTGTCCAGAATACATAAAAACATAAAGACATCTTCTGCAGAGGTGTGAAAAGTCGTTTCTATCAGGGAAAGGGTTAAAGTTCAATGTTTGATGTTATGCTTATGCAACAAATATCTAATATTTGTGTTAATTTAATTATATTTATGAAACCAGTTGATTGATTTCTTAAGAAACATATAGCATCGTTTTTATGAAATCAGTAAACTTGGTTATAAAATCCTTCACATATCCAACGTGTTCACTGATTCCATAAGAAATTATGAAGTTCAATCGTGTTTTAACCCTTACAATGCTGACTTAATTTTTGTCGTCTGCTGTTTATTCTTTATTTTACATTTTTCTCACCAAACATGGTTTGGCATAACTTTAGAATCATTTCCATTTTCTAAAATGCTCTCAAACCCTGTTTTTACCGAGAGAAAAGACAACATATTAAATTTTGATTCTAAACCGATGAATGGATTTTCAGATGATTTGCCATGAATGTTTGCCACATTAATGAGACGATTTGTAGTGTTCATTACCCACATGTCTACGATCAAGGTCATATTTAGAGGTCAAGGGTAAAAAATGCTCATTTCGTTTCCATATACATGTATCTTCTAAACCAGAATGGAATTTCAGATGATTTGCCACAAATGTTTGCCATGATGAGATGCGGTGTCACGTTCATTCAATACCCACGTGTCTATGTCCAAGGTCAAGGTCACACTTAGAGGTCAAAAATGTGCGTGAGCTTTCGTTTCCGCTATATATCTTTCAAAACAATGAACGTATTATCAAATGATTTGCCACAAATTTCACAAATGTTTGTCGCGATGAAACAATGTGACACTTTCAATACCAACGTGCCTACGTCAAAGGTCTAGGTCACATTTGAGGTCAAAGGTAAAAAATGGGAATGAAATTTTGATTCTGGCATACATGTATATTTTGTAAAGCGATGAATGGATTTTCAAATGATTTGTTACAGGTGTTTGCCATGATGAAATGATGTGTCACGTTCAATAGCCACATACCCATGGTCTCAGGTCATGGTTACACTTTGAGGTCAAAGGTAAAAAATGGGCATGAATTGTTTTATCCCGACCTATGAAACTCTGACATTAAACCTGTTCTTTTGTCAAAGCAATGTTTGTGGGGGTATTAGATTACTCCCGTGATAGTACTGTATTAGTTATGCACAGAGGTATATGTTGTCACCACTCATTGGAACCGTCTCGTCGAGACGGTTCAAATGAGTGGTCACAACATATACTTTTGAGAGGAAATAACAATAAATAGCGAACATTGTTCAATTTGAGGCTGTACATGTATTCAGCATGGAATGGGTTAAAGAAAAGATACATGTACATTTATTGAGAATATTCATATTGAAATTTTCTTTTGACTGAATACAACAGATTTGTGTTGTTTGTTCTAGTGTACATAGCTGTGATATCAAACACAGCTTGACAGGCAAAGTTTGTATATCATAAGAATGGAAATCGATTCTCATTGTCATTTATTGGGTAGAAGTTTTCATCAACGAACGACAAAACCTGGTGTTTCTTTATCGAATATCTGTGACGTGTCGTGGCAAAGCAGGGGTTATGAGTATTTGACCAATGTATGTCCTGATCATTTTTGCACAATCGTGAATTTACTGTTAACGGGAGAACCGAGGCAGTTTGCCTCTTCAGAATGATTTATATGGCATGCACAATTAGGAATCACGATTTGCCTGGTTTGGCCCTCAGGTTTTTATCTTTGGCTCTTTTGTTACCTGGAAGTTGAATTGGGTTATTGTCCATTATAAAAGTAGTAAGATTATTACTGATCCTACTGCTTTTGGGAAGTGGCCAAGTGATTCTGGTGTGGCGAGGACCTGGCATCAGATCAGGATTATTCTGATTTCACGGCTGAAAATATAGTTTTTTTTATTGTAAATATTCAATTCTGATTTACTTGAACATGTACATGTACAGGTAAGAAATTATATGGGATTTAGTACTAAACCCATTGACCCGGCCTTAAATGACTGTTGCTGTTGATAGGCCGTTAAACCCCAACAAACAAACAAACCAACAAACATACAACTGCATATATTTGATGATTAAAAGTATGCATACTTATTATACTGAATTTATTACATTATCACAGCCAAATTGGCTGTGATAATGTAATAAATTCAGTATAATAAAAATTAATAAATTTATCCTAAAATTGAAAATATCTCCCTCAAAGTATACTTTGCTAGAAAAGTATACGTTGCAATGTTGGTGAAATAGGCTACTGGACCTACACTGGTACATTAGTTGCCGAGTGTGATCATTTCTACTGTCAGAGATGGCCTACGCATGTCCGTTATTGAAATCAAGATAGATTGAATAGAATATTTTGTTCCATAAACGGTTTTATAGTTCAATGAAGTTCATATGGAGGCTATTAATTAAATTCTGCATTCAGGCCATTGTGTTTGAGATAGTCTTTCAGGAATATCCACTGTCAATTGCTTTTATGGTCTCTAAAGATTTATGACTTGACCGCTCAGTTGTTTTTATATCTTGCCTTATTTCTCAATAAACACATGATTTGACAGCACTTCAGAATCATTTCCAATGGAAATGATTCTAAATTGCTGTCAAACCATGTTGTAAATGATTCTAAAGAGCTGTCAATGCATATTGTTTTTTATGATGAAAATGGAAAATAGAAAATAAACAGCCGTGTATGGGTTAATTCATATTTTATATAAAATTCAACAATAAAATCGCCCATGAATTCAGACCTAGATAAACAGTGATATGCTGCCGACCCTACCCACATTTCTAAAGAAAAAAAAAAAAACGTACAAAAAAGTTTCAATTTCTTTCACTATTTGTTATATCCCTAAAGTCAAGTTGGTAAGCAAGAATTATCCATATTAACACATATAAATATAGTAGTACTAACAATTTCAATAGTAAAAAGCCGACCATACCTAGCATAGTCCGGGGCCCGTTTCACTAAACTTCGTACGACTTTATAAAGTGCAAATTTAGGATCATCTGGAAATTTCAATTGACGGATTTACCTTTATTGAGCATAGGCTGCATATGCTCAATGAATGTAAATCCAATAATTGTTTACAAGAAAACATTGTTAATGTGAAATTTACAGACTATCATAATTTTGCACTTTAGTTGTACAAAGTTTAGTGAAACGGACCCCAAGACTGTTTGCCTGCACAACAATTGCATTTCAGGCTCTATATTAGCTGCACGTTTTCTGCTGTATAGGCAATAGGTTGCACTATATCGCAACACCACAGTCAACGGCATAAATTTGCGAAATAACATTTCCATTTCGCACACTAAAATATAGCAATAATCTGCAGGGCGTTGACATTCATACTTCGTGATATTGTTATTAAGATAAAATTCTGTAATACGAGACAAAAATATTATCATAAACTCACCTAATAAAGTGTGAATTAGCAAAGTTCTTAGGACACTCTCCACAAAGTACATTGAACCTCTTTAAACCGGACACCCTGGGAGATCCCCAGGGTGTCCGGCTTAGAGAGGTTTCACTGTAAATCAGGCATTTGATAATTCTGGGCCATAGATATCTTGGTGTACTGTTTAGAGGGGTTTTACTGTAGAAAATAAACAAAGAACGCTTTAAATGCAAATTTGGAAATCCTACTCCGTCATAACGCTTATGTATGCAAATGTAATCTAATGTAATTAGAGTCATGTACTCAGAACTCGTCTATAGATAGTTATCGTATATTTCAGGCTGGGAATTGTCGATACATTTTTCATACCCGGACATACATGTATCGCATATTGAGGATTTTATAACTGTAAGAAGAACCGACCAATTATGTACTGTTTTATCTGCCTCATAAAATTGCCGGTGATTAAACCTTATCATCATTGGAATATTATAGAAATTGATTTCTCTACATGGTTAATTACCTACTACATTACATTGGTGGATGAGACGACGTACCTTGCGATGTTTGCAACCAGCGTAGTCTCAGATCAGACTGTGCGGATGCACAGTCTGATCAGGGCCTACGCACAGGTTGAAGTAACGGACCGAGGTCTATAAATACATTAAATATAAATTAAATAAAATTAAATTAAATATAAATGAAAAAAAATAAGGTAAAAAAAGTTAGTGGGAGTAAACAAAATTGTTTTCATTTATTGATGCTTTTATGCATATTTACTGTATTTATAGACTTCGGACCGTAACTTCAACCTGTGGACCTACGCTGTTCGCGAGTTAGCCGCGGAAGTACCGGTAGTTACTGTCCTCTGCATATTCAGATATAGAGGATCTCAAACGAGTCACGCACAATTTATTATATAAAATTGCGGACGAGTTTCATAAATCTCGTATCAAAGGGAAACGAGTTTGAGATTCTGTTTATCACATGACTTCAGCCTCCAAAGAGCAGAAAACTTGGAGATATCCATTATGTTTCAGTCAGCAGATGCCATTGACTCTTCGCATCTAGTTGAAATATCCACGGAGAAAAATAGTTTTAATCCTTGCAACAAAAGTATTATAGATATGCCATATAACAGGTTCCTGTTCTGTGTGTGTCATAACATATTTATGCAATGGGTTAAAACATGGCATAACAAGGATTTCATGTGATAATATATTTTATTCCATGGTGTGAATGTGCAAGTCTGGTGTTGTCATATACAAATTTTGACAATTTCCCAAGGTACATTTTGTCAGCCAGCGGCTCATAATTATGTGATTCATCATGACAAAAAGAGGCTTATTGAATGTGCACCCAGCGTAGCCCCAGATCTGTTAAGTATGATCAGGGCATTGGCTGGTCGCAGTGTAAAGTGTTTTATTTTGATGCATACATGTGTACTATTTGAAATAGGTGGGTGGCAGTGGGTGCAAGCGATGGGAAATTTAACGATCGGGGTTCATCCTTACCGGAATCCCGAATGGAGACCTGGTTTCGCCCTCGCATACGTCTTTGCCATTTTGTATGCGACAGTTGAATCTGGTTATACCTCTTATATGAGTTTTACGATAATTTGTAATCCTATTTTAGGGGAAGGGGCCAAGTGACTTTGGTGTGGTATGGACCTGCCACCAGGTCAGGTTGTTCTAATTTCAGGGCTGAATATATTGTTTCTCGATGTAAATATTCAGTTCTGATCTTGGAATTTTCCCCCCAATGCAGCAGGTTAAAACGGGTTCGAACCTGTTTGCCCGGCCTTACATGACAGGTCGTTAAACACCAATAAACAAACAAACATATTTGAAATAGATATTGTTTAACCCTTTACTATGCTGAATTAAATTTTGTCGTCTGCTGAAAATGTATTATGTTCAATATTTCTCGATAAAAAACTGTTTTGGCAGCGCATGAGAATCGTCTCCACTGGAGACGATTCTCGTGCGCTGTCAAAACAGGTTTTTAGTTGAGAATTAAGGCAAAAATGAAAAACAGCAGACGACAATTTTCGTCTCCTGCGTAGTGAGGGTTAAACTAATATAGGTGTTAGACAGTTGCCAGCTAGTCAGATTGGTCATGAACTGTATTGACATATACTTTGGAAATGAGAAATGTTCTTGCAGTTTAAAAGTACATGCCCACTCAGTATGCACAAACTGTTCCTTATATGAATTAAATAAGTGTACAAGTGTGTCACAATTCCATCTGTTTTAAGAATTACGAGTGCCCGCTTTGCATATATATATATATAGTTATATGTATTTTACTGATAGTGACTTCAGGCGGTGGTATCAGGCTATTTTCATATGCAAATGAGGCATGATATTTTTTAAGTATTTATACTAATTAAATGTGTCGCCTGACAAAATAATATGTGTGACAGATTATAAAGTGTGATCATTGCACATCAAAAAATAAATACAGAGAATACATAGTAATGTCAGTTAACATTTTAAGGTTATCACCCCTGATATCAGTGAGGAAATTTACGTCGGATATAAAATGTAATAATAATGACAATCAATGTGTGGGCTAATGGTGAATGAATGTTTAATTTGCCAGAAAATGTCTCAGATGATGTATCTGATATAAAGAACATTTAGTACCTACTGAGTGGGCATGTACCTTCAGAGATCCAGATAAGATTTGTGTCTAAAGCGTACTATACCCCCTGATTTCAAAATCATTGCGTATTTTACTTTTACAAATGGAGTATTGACTAAATAAGGAACAAATGATAAAAAATATATAACAAATTTGAACATTCACTTAGCTCAACTAAGTGAATTTTCAACTTTATGACAGTATTTTGTCTACTCAATTTGAAAATCAATGCGTATTTTCAAATTGCTGTGCGTATTTTGTACACCGACTTTTGATAATCAATGCGTTCTCGGCTAAAATAATTGCGTAAAATATGCCAAAACACACCTTATCTGGAGCTCTGTATAACAAAATCCGGTGTGTCCAAGCATGAAACGGGCCAGTAGTTAGTATTGATTTGACTTTATCATCAAAAACATGCTTTGTCAGCACTTTAGAATAATTTACAACATGCTTTGACAGCACTTCAGAATCATTTCCATTGGAAATGATTCTGAAGTGCTGTCAAACGATGTTTTTATTGAGAAACAAGGCAAGACATAAAAGCAACAGCAGACGACAATTGTTGTGAGTAGCGGTATAAGGGTTAACATAAATCCGGTGTGTCCAAGCATGAAATGGGCCAGTAGTTAGTATTGATTTGACTTTTGCAGGTTCCTATGTAGACCGGCGTATCTATTGTCTTATCATCCCGTGTTCATGATTAAATAATGAAGAGCGGTAAAAAAACCGTCAATACTCGTCATTTATTAATTGTTGTTTGTCGGTGGTGGGATACTAACTTATTCCCAAGGTATTCACAATGTTGAGCATTGTCTTAAATCTTACCATATCAACAATTTAATATGGTGTTTTTTTCTGTATTTTTTATTTCTCGGTAAAAGTATGGCTTGTGGTCATGTATTTGAACCGTCTTGTGGTCACAATATAAATACATGTGCATTTTCAGGGTACAGAATTTTACTGATTGGAAATTCGAAATACTGTCTGTATTTCTTATTTGATGTATATGTTGTGACCACCATTTGAACCGTCTCGTTGAGATGGTTCAAATGAGTGGTCACAACATATACTTTCGTTGAGATAAGAAAAATAGAGAGAAAAAATCATTTCAAAAGAAAATACAGAACAGAAAATATATTGCATATATTTGATCATAAAGTATGTGGAATTATTATACTGAATTTATAACATTTGTGGTCATGTATTTGAACCGTCTTGTGGTCACAATATAAATACATGTGCATTTTCAGGGTACAGAATTTTACTGATTGGAAATTCGAAATACTGTCTGTATTTCTTATTTGATGTATATGTTGTGACCACCATTTGAACCGTCTCGTTGAGATGGTTCAAATGAGTGGTCACAACATATACTTTCGTTGAGATAAGAAAAATAGAGAGAAAAAATCATTTCAAAAGAAAATACAGAACAGAAAATATATTGCATATATTTGATCATAAAGTATGTGGAATTATTATACTGAATTTATAACATTATCACAGCCAAAAATGTCTGTGATAATTTAATAAATTCAGTATAATAAAAAGTAATAAATTTATCGTTAAGTTGAAAATTTATCCCTCAAAGTGTACTTAGCAAGATAAGTATACTTTGCAATTTTGGCGAAATCGGCTACAGAACGTTTCAAACTGAATCTTTTTTCTTTGACAGTGACCTGTGGGATATCGGTTGGTTCGCCAAGTGTGTTCAAGTGACAGACACATTAGTGGCACGGAACTAATTAACCACACTTTTGTGTGAACCATTTTCAGTGAAATCACATAACATAACTCGATTCCGTATTTATGGATTTAATCTTCAGTCACACTTACAAACATGCTACAATTTACAACCATGGGTTGAGTGAGCTGGAGGATATTATTAATGAGCGATACATGTGTTTCAAATGGCATTCTCACAGTGAATGCAGCTGGAATGTACATTTGAGTTGGCCGGCTTATCATCTGTTGGTATAAATGGAGTTCTTCAGAATTTGCAACAATCATCTTTCTGAAGTCTATTACTGTGGAGTGATATCAATGGATTTATACATTCATTTTTGCAACTGAAATTTCATTGGTACTTACACAACATTCAGTGGACATTGAAATTGAAGCATTCTTCTTGAAGTCATTTATTTGAATCAGAAGAAATATTTGGAATCTTTTTCACAATTCATTCGCATGTACAATAGATGTTACATATTGGTGATTCAGATATCGGTTTTGTGATTCAAATGTGATTGTGAGTGCTACATACAGATGAGAGGCGATGCCGTTTCACTATATTGAAAAATCACCAACTCTATAAATGAAGCTGATATCAGTGGACATGGTGGAGTCGCCATCGGTCAGTTGGAATCTGAACTTCAGCGAGTCAATGAGTTCTCCAACAATAAAACACCCGTGTAGACCGTACACAAACGCAAGTCGGGTGAGCGGATATTCTAGTTCATGTGCGTTAAGTGTGGCTGGAGATCGGCCATATTTTGGTCGCCGATGTCGCACAAATCTAGAACAGGTGTACCGGCGAAAGGAAACAAAGGAGTATTGCCGGTCGTACACGCTGGACTATATCCGATACCTCAAGCAAAGCAATAAGGTACCTTCTATGTTCTATAATTCTGTGTGTTGTAAATAGGCCCACGCTGGTATTACCTCAATTGTATCATTGTTTTAGAAAATCATTCATATTTCCCACAAATGATATCAGAAGTTGGCAAAAAGTTCAGAGCTCGTGCTCATGCTACCTTTCAACATGATTTACGGGAAATACGACTGATTGTATAAATTAATATCGAAATTTGTCATTTCGACAAGCGAGGTAATGCCAGAGACAGGCCCAAATTCTGTCTCTCTGTAACGTCAGCTCATTCATGAGGTAAAATATGCACATCTCAGGGATTGGATTATCTGCATCACATCTCCAACTTTTTCTGATATATTCAGATGGAGAAAGTTTCTTTCTTTAAATACCGCGTGTGTGGAATTTGCTATGTTTAAACAGTATTTAAGGAAAACTCCCCTAATTTTCGAAAACAAACAGGACTGAATATGGATGTTGCACAGGGGCGATATCCAAAATCCACTGTACATGGCTTATATTTATTATTTGAATCAGCAACATCATGAGAAAACAATATTGAAAATGGTGAGTAATTTTTGATAACCTTCACAATACCATTTAACTTTACTTAGTTCCAAACCAATTACGATAAATAATGTCAATACTATTTCATATACCTGTCTTTATATGACGCTGGGTAAAATGGACAAAAATCTCCAATCAATCAATCAATCAATCAATCAATCAATCAATCAATCAATCAATCAATCAATCAATCAGTTCCTTATGAATGAAATCTGTCTGTTTTCTTTGTGTCGGTTCTCTCTGAAATATGTATGTCCAATAAACTGTTTCTTCTCTGTGTGTTTTCTCAGTGTCTTTGTCTCTCCCACTGCTAGATTTTCATTCTGTCCGTCTATTAGCCTGGCTCTGTAGCCTATTTCGCCAACATTGCAAAGTATACTTATCAAGCAAAGTATATTTTGAGGGAGAAATTTTCAATTTAAGGATAAATTTAATTTTTATTATACTGAATTTATTACATTATCACAGCCATTCAGTATAATAATTCTGCATACTTTTAATCATCAAATATATGCAGTCGTTAGTTCTTTTTGAAATAATGCATTTCGGTGAAAATAAATGATTACTCCCTCAAAGTAGACTTTGCTAGATAAATATACTTTGCAATTTTTATGAAATCGGCTACTGAGTTACTTCCCTTGTTGCCTCATTTCACCAATATTGATTACAAAAAATAGTCATATCTTCTAAAAACTTTTGACGTCATTTACATCAGTATTGGCGAAAAACTGCTATGCAATGAGGGAGGTACTACCAGAACCAGACTCATAGATCAGTAGCCTATTTCACCAACATTGCAAAGTATACTTATCTAGAAAAGTATACTTTGAGGGAGAAATTTTATGATAAATTTATTAATTTTTATTATACTGAATTTATTACATTATCACAGCCATTATGGCTGTGATAATGTAATAAATTCAGTATAATAATTCTGCATACTTTTAATCATGAAATATATGCATTTGTTAGTTCTATATGAAATAATGCATTTCAGGAAAAATAAATGATTACTCCCTCAAAGTATACTTTGCCTGAAAAGTATACTTTGCAATGTTGGTGAAATCGGCTACTGGTGTTGGTGTTTGTTCCATTTCCATCACATGTTGTTCAGTATTTCATGCTTTAATTAATATCGTATGGGATAAAGTACTAAAATTTATGCTATAAAGAACACTAATTGTATCCCCTGCCCAGACGAAAGTCTGGAAATACAAAATGTACTATGGATTTGATGTTTTCCATCCACCATTGCATCCGCCACAGACACTTTCTTGTCCGGCATAACTTGGATACCATTAAGTTTGCTATATTTTCATTAAACTTTACAAATGCATAAACCAGGACATAAAGGTGTGCTATATTTTCATTAAACTTTACAAATGCATAAACCAGGGCATAAAGGTTTGTCACATTACAGGCGATTGAAATCCCCTCTCCACATCCAGACCCCCGCCCCCACCCCCTATAGTATACTAGCTATTATAAATGTTGTCTATAACACACGTAGTATAGTCGGACCAGATGGATTTATTATAGGAATGAATGAATGGTTGGGATGTATACAGAGTAAGAAGAGAATCGGCGAAAAAATGTAGAAGGAGTTCGCCGGACAAGGAAAAAACACTATACTTATTATAGGAATGAATGGCCTTTTTGTGGAATTTATCGGGGTATAAACTTGGAAAAGTCGCGGGAATACTGGACGAAGGCCGGAAGGCCTCGTCCAGTATTCCCGCGACTTTTCCAAGTTTATATCCCCGATAAATTCCACAAAAAGGCCATTCATTCCTTATAATTCCAGCATTTGAAATAAATTCATCAACAAAATGTGTTTATTTTGACAGACGGCAGCCATTTGTTTACATTGACAGCACTGACAGCGCACCTGTAGAAAGTAGTTTGCCGTGGGAGTTTACTGGGATATAAATTTTGGACAGAAACTTGCTACGGGCCAATCAAATGTTAGGGAATTGTTTAAATATTTTTGTGCTGGAATTATCTAATGGGGGTATGTGGGTGGGGAGTTAAATCGCCTGTCACAGGTCACACATAATAATAACCACTACTGCCTTGTTAATTTCCAAGTTATCTACATTTGTTTTTTATCCCGTCAACACAGTGCGTATGTGCCGTGAAACACGGTGCCATGAAACATTTTTGATATTCAGTCAATACAATTTTTGCATTTTACAGCCATTTGTAGGTGTTGACGGGATAAATAGAATAGTAGGTTAGTGCCGTGAATGGGAAAAAATATCTGGCGCGGCACGGAAACGGGATGTGCTCGGCAGAGCCTCGCCCATCCCGTTTCCTGAGCCTTGCCAGATATTTTTTCCCATTCACGGCACTAACCTACTATTCTCTATACCTTCTTGAAGACTCATTGGAAATGCTTTCGATTCATTCCACCCTTGGAATATTTTCATTAAACTTCACACATGCATAGACCGCGACTTTAAGCTGTCACACACAAGAACGACAAATCTTGGATTTCCTATGTATTTTCCTAGCCTTACCTGATATGATGATACAGTGAAACCTCTCCAAACCGGACACCCTGAGAGGTCCCCAGGGTGTCTGGTTTAGAGAGGTTTCACTGTAAATCAGGTATTTGAACATTCTGAGTCATAGTTATGTACTATGTGATCATGAACAGAGATTATCACACGAGATAAAGGACCAAGAAACTTAACAAAAATAAGATCACATATATTTTCTTGGTGTCCAGTTTAGAGAGGTTCCAATGTATACTGCTTATTTCCTCCCTGCGCCCGAAGTGCTGGTGTTCTCTTATGCCAAGTCAATCAGACAAGGCTTGAAAACTGCAGGAGTTTCTCAGTGAGTCTTGCTATAAACTCTTATGTGGCCGTTTCACTAAACTTCGTACGACAAATGTTCGTAAGTGCAAATTTAAGATCGTCTGGAAATTTCAATTAATGAATTTACATTTATTGAGCATAGACTGCATATGCAGCTTATGCTCAATAAATGTAAATCCAATAATTGTTTACAAGAAAACAATGTTAATGTAAAATTTACAAACTATCATAATTTTGCACTTACAAACATTTTAGTCGTACAAAGTTTAATGAAATGGCCCCCTGAACGGTAGAAATTCCTCAGCGAGCCTCAATATTCCAAATTTATTTCCTAGCAACGCCTGATAATCTATATATTATTGTATTTTTGGCTCGGAAATGACAGGAATTCCGACAAGTTTCCCTGATATCGCCTGATAAACTTGATATGTGACTGGAGAAGTGTGCTAGTCGATCTGGATCTACATTGATGGAAGGGGGAAAAGTGCAGATCCTGATCAGAGTGTGCCGATGCACAGGCTGATCAGAATCTACACTGGTCACAAAACCCGTAAGTCCTATTTCTCCATATGTTATAGGCCAATAAACAAGGCTAGGAAAGGTAATTCCTTGCCTCTCTTGATAAAATATATACCGGTACATATTATTTTATTTCTCGGCTGGGAAATGAAAGGAATTCCTCTCACTAACCCTTAGAATGCGGGAACCGAAAATAGTCGTCTGATGTTAATTCATATTTTGTCTTTTCTCTCAGTAAAAACATGGTTTGGCAGCATTCTAGGAAATGATTCTGAAGTGGTGCCAAACCAAGTTTTTTATGAGAAAAATAGAAAATAAAAAACATTGAGCAGACAACACAAATTAATTCAGCATTGTAAGGGTTAAACTATATCTTATTTTATTTCTTCCCCCTTTCAGGAGTCGGAGGCAAAGCTAAAAGAGACGATGAACGTGCTGAGTATGCAGCGGTCGAAGTCCAACCTCGACACGACAGTAAACATGGCCATTGGGGGCTCCATGTTTGGTACAGACATCTTAACGCCACAGGTATAGTACAGTAACTTACTTTAGAATAACTTCTGGGGCATTATCAACATTAGATTTGACTTAAACTATTTTGTTTTGTTTTCGGTTTATATTCGAGAGTGGGAATTGGCTCGATCACTTTCCATACCCAGTATACTAATTATTAATTGAATACTATATTAATTTGCAGACAAATGGGTAAAATTCTAGTGGATTGGTAAAATTGCTTCTGACAAAAGTGATATAATTTTTATGTATCCTGGACAATATTTGGGTATGTACAGTATAGTCAGCACTTTGGCCAATGATTTGTCGTTCGTTCCTGGGGGCCGTTTCACTAAACTTTGTACGACTAAAATGTTTGTAAGTGCAACACTATGATAGTCTGTAAATTACACATTAAACCTTTCCCTGTTTTGCGATATTTCGACTCTTCCAAATCTAAAACATCTGAATAAAAGAACCAAATGCTGGGTCAAATGATGGTTAAATTATCTGATAGAGTAGAAAACATTGTGGGAAAAGGAGAAATTGCTTGTTACAAGCAATTTCTCCTTTTCCCACAATGTTTTCAAAAGACATCTTCTGCAGAGGCGTGAAAAGTCGTCTCTATCAGGGAAAGGGTTAACAGTTTTTTCTGGTAAACAATTATTTTATGACTCGCATATTCAAAAACACAATAACACATCAGATTGAATCACTTGATTTATCTTCACCATAAAACACATTGTATTTTAGTTACAACATCAAAATGATATTGGAATGTATGAGCCCTGCTAGGTAATGCCAATAAATTGGCACCATTAAGAACCGTTGTAAAAGGGAGATGCAACTGCACGTTTTAAATGGACGAAAATCCTTTTTGATTTATTTGTCTTATCTAAAATAAATAAATAAGTCATTTATTTCAAATCAGACTATTGCAAATGGATGAAAGTGAATTGATCGACCCCCGGCCCCTAGAATTTTCTTCTCTCTTTAGCGACTGTGGTTGCAGAATTGTAGATATTGTATGTAACTATCTGGTCACTTAGTTCCATGTCCTGTGGTGGTATCAGGTTGCTCGCAGGTATCCACCGTGACACTTCTGTTCTTGCCAAGCATGCCCTGTGTAGTGTATGTCTGGTTCCGTTTCGGCCTGGCTGCAGTCGTAGTTGGCTTATGGTCCAGCCCAAGTACCAACCTGTCATTTAGACATTGCCAGCAGTATTATGTTCTGACAGATAGCATAGGCCCGCATGTCTCTTGCAGACCTCTCGGGTAGATTTTTTTTTTATCCTTTTGCAAATTCAAGAAACATATGTAACTAAAAATAGGGGGTGCGGTGGGCGGGTAAATGTTGTTTATTTGCTTGCTTTCAAAAGCTGCCACATGGAAAAGAAAAGGCCTTGACCTTTATTACCCATAATGCCTTTTCCTCCCAAAATAGAATTGTAAGGGGGGCAACTGTGTGTTAACATTTGACCAACCCCCTGTTTGAGTTATTGCTCTTCCTCACTTAGCCAGTAGCACTATCCTGTGTAAACTATGAGCAGTTTAATAACAGCATGAATTAAGCTTGCAAAATAATCATGGTTATTTCTAAAGCAATAATCTGTATTATTTTATGACTCGCATGTTCAAAAACACAATAACACATCAGATTGAATCACTTGATTTATCTTCACCATAAAACACATTGTATTTTAGTTACAACATCAAAATGATATTGGAATGTATGTGGCCGCTAATGAGCCCCGCTAGGTAATGCCAATAAATTGGCACCGTGACTGAGGCAATGGGAAAATGCCATGGACCGAGGGTCGTCCAAGATGTATTGTAAATGATATTGGATTAGTTAGGCACTGAATGTTATATACATATAAATACACACACATACACACATATGTATATAATATCTGAAACACACAGAAAGTGCCCGATGTTCAGCCATTTGATTGAGATAGGAAACACACGCAGGAAGCACTGATGGCTGACATTTATGATGTAATAGCCAAAATGGGAAACACGGCAATGCAGTGCCAGGACACGATAGAGCATAAGCCTGGTCCCCAGACCTGCAATTGTCTCTTCCTTTCCTAGGTACTTCATTAAGAACTGTTGTAAAAGGGAGATGCAACTGCAAGTTTTAAATGGACAAAAATCCTTTTTGATTTATTTGTCTTATCTAAAATAAATAAATAAGTCATTTATTTCAAATAAGACTATTGCAAATGGATGAAAGTGAATTGATCAACCCCCGGCCCCTAGAATTTTCCGCCACAATAAATTTACATATTGCTCATTATTTAAATTTATCCGCCAAAATTCTAAACACATGGTATATGGGATATAGTGGCTTGTCTTATTGTGTCAAGTAATATGTCATTTCCCTTATCCGATAGGTGGACTCCATCAGATCAGAATAATTCCGACTGTGTATAATTAATAGATGCAGACACTATGTGGCCATTTCGACAATCTGTGACTGCCCGCCTACCAAATCTATTCACCCGGCGTCTCTTTTGTTCCATAATAATGTTGTCTTTGTCACCCACACCCCTCCATGTCAGTCGTTGCAAAATGTCAATCCAAACAATGACTGTGGTTGGAAATATTGTGGAAATGTGGTTAATACCCTTTTTAACCCATTTTTCGAGTTTAAATAAACTTGCTGTATCTAGATCATTCCCACCCAGATGGATTAGTATAAGTTGTGGTGGAACCTCAAACAACATATGTCGCTGGTTGGTTGGAAGGAAATCAGGCCACTTCATTCCACGGATGCCGTACCATCCGATCTTCATGCTGAATGGCGGTCTTATATCAGATGCTCTATTACCACCCCAGTACAGGATGGAGTCCCCAATGGCCCATATGACTGAAGATAGAACAATGAACTTATCATAATTCACTATCAGATGTTGTTTTTGAAATGATTTGAATGAGTTTTTAGTTAACGAATATAACGCTTATATGTCGTTGATTGCCAACACCCTAACCTTTGAATCGTCTCAAAATTGACACCATCTGCCACTAATTGTGATGCCCGGCCAATGCGAAAACTATGCGTTCGGAAATGCCCGGTTGCAATGCCACTAAACCTGATTGCTTTAGAAAGTATGCCGGCAAATTGAGACCTTGTAAGAGGAGTTTTGTTTTGATGCACAAACAATTGACCTTTTTTGCTTGGCCGTTTGCTGCAAAATTTATTTGCTCAACGAACAGACTGGACAGTGCTTATGGTTGTTTAGCGATTCACAAGGAATCTTTAAAACTGTGGGTGGACCAGATTGATTTGTTTTTGATATCCGCACCTTTATTGTAAGCATACCTGGTGTTGCAAATGAAATATCGTCCAGATGCAGTGGGTGTAATAGTCGGTCTTGGGTGGTGAATACAAGTTCACCAACACGAAACAGGCCAAAATAGGCAAGTAGATAGGCAGCGCTAAAGAGTGTTGATTCATATTCGTTATAACAAATACTGACCAATGAATTACATAACTTTTGCAACATGTCAAGAGATATTGGAGCTCTACAGTCGATCTGCCTGCGTGATCGCCTATATCCCTCTAGTAGTTTTCTAACTAAGAATAACCCAGCAGGGTCGTACCACGAGTGCAGTTTATGTTTATGGCTAATACCAGCAATGTATGTTGAAATGGTAGCAGGAGCATAGCCAGTTTCAAAACAGTACGAGATGAACAATACAATATAATTTGGTTGAGCAGGCCAATCAGTTTGGAACTGATATGATATTCGAAATGTGTCAAATGCGGCAATCGCATTGCTGTAAGTAGCATTTGTATTTGCTGCGAGACTCCTTTTTAACAGTGTGGCAACCCCTGTTTGAAGACATCCCACAGGTGGGTTGACATCTGGTGTGGCTCTGTGTCTGCCTCTGGTGCTAGATGGTGGAATCTGGTTAGCTGGAAACGAGACAAAGCATCACAAATATTGTTTTGAACACCTGGGACATGGGAGGCCTTGAGAACAATGTTCATATCTAAACAGCAAAGTGTCAACTGACGTATTAAGCACATGACATTCTCAGTCTTTGAGGACATACTGTTGACAATGTGAACTACTGACATGTTATCACAGTGCAGTCTTATTTTCTTATTCATCATTTCATTCCCCCACACCTGTATTGCTACTAATATTGGAAATAACTCGAGAATAGTTATGTCCTTGGTGATACCTGTGTCATGCCATTCAGATGGCCAAGCCTCACACATCCATTTCCCCTGAAAGTAAATGCCAAAACCTTGACCCTGACCACTGGCACTGTCTGTGAACATCTGCAGGTCCTCATTGGAGCACCAAAATCTATTGTGAAAAACAGAGACACCATTGAATTTTTGGAAAAAATTCAACCACATTTGTAAGTCCAGTCGCATTCCCCTATTCACCCTCAGATGATGAAGTTTTGTCAGCCTACATGTCGCATTGATTAGCCTCCTGCAGAAAGCTTGTCCAGGTACAATGGCCCTACATGCAAAATTCAAAGAGCCAATGAGGATTTGTAACGTGCGAAGTGTTACCTTCTCTTTTGACAAAACCACTTGAATTTTTTCCTGTAAATCCTTGATTTTATCATGTGGCAACCGCACTACCATTTCATTTGAATCTAATTCTAAGCCCAAAAAGCAAATAACCCTCACAGGACCTTCCGTTTTATCATCAGCTATTGGTACACCCAGATCAGTAAGCCACTTTTGCAAACATGCCAGGAGCTCGGAACAAAGACTCCAAGACCTTTCTGCACCCAGGAAATCATCCAAGTAACGAACTGGCTGACCAGTGTTCATTCGGCGTTTCATACCAAATTCAATAAAAGTACCAAATTTTTCAAACATACTACAACTAATGCTACAACCGAAAGGCATTGATTTATCAAAATAGCATTTCTCACGAAACTTGAAACCTAGCAATTCAAAATCCTGTGGTCTAACAGGCAAGATACGAAATGCATTTTTTACGTCTAGTTTAAAAAGGTAACAATGTCGGCCATAGTCTTGTAGCATGTGAACTGCTTCATCAAAGCTGGTATACTGAACTGAGCAAAGGGAAGGGTCTATGAAATCATTAACAGACATTCCAGTGGGGTGGGACAAATGGTGTATAAGTCGGAAATCTCCCTGTGATTTCTTTGGGACCAGGCCAATGGGTGAAACACGCAAGTTCGCAAGGGGTATACTCTTCAAATGGACCAGCAACTCTACCAGCTTGAACTTCCTTATCAATTTTTTGTTGAACAATTTCCGGCATTTCTCGAGCAGACCGTAAATTACTGGCTTCCATGAATACTCGGGGGCCTGTATAATTTAATGAAAAACCCCTTGTAAAACCGTGCAAAAGTAGGTCTCTATCAATGCACTGGTAAGCTGCTAGTTCCCTAACCAGGACGTTGACATTAATAGGAGTTGTTGCCAATTCAAAACTTTCAGAATAAAAAGTTTTTGATAACATTGCGGGTAATGAACCAGGTGAATTATCGACGGGCAAAGTATCCCGTGCGGCAAAGACTCCCTCTACGATAGCCCCTACTGCCACGTCTTTGAAAGTAGCCTCTCTGACCTCGAAATGCATTTTGGGACCCATCACCAATTTGTGTGTTACTTTGCCCTGTCGCTGCATCTCTAGCTACAGTTGCTAAAGTGCCGGACCCCTGTGGGCAGACCCATTTTCCATGACCCAAACCACATGTTGAACACGCATGGGGTAACGGCATTGTGGCCATGGACAGAATCCTTTATTAAAGTCATGGCATGTTTGATTTAGCTGGGGGCCACGGGTAGCAAGTGTAACCGGTTCGTTCATGCTGAGGAACATACACCTCAGCCACAAGTCCTGATTGATATTTGCCCACGATTGGGGGTGGAATGCCTGTCGAATGCGAAATTGCTCGTCATATGAACGCCATGACCCTCGATTGTGACCTGATGCGGCTTCTCGAATGGGCTGGGAATTTACTGATCATAATTGACATATAAATCACAGATGCATCAGTCTATTTTTCAATTGAAGGAATTTTTTCCCTGCATTCCCTTGGTTTTGTTTCAATTTGGCCAGTTGCTGAAAGTCGAAGAGTACTGGGGCAACACATGTCATTTAGTTCAATGGCGCCCTTCAAAAGCAGAGACATATTTATATATTCACCACGCCAGATTTGTTCCCTCAATGACATTGGGATGTGAACAAATGTTTCGTCTTCCACAGACTTCATGGGTTCAATTTGGGAATTTACAAAACTATTGGTGTTCATACTGGAATTGCTAACACCGCACCCCTGTAATTCTGCCACTGCTGGGCCCTGACTTCTTCTAACAATGTTAGAATCCATTAGAATTTGTTCTAAGTCAATGACCTCACCTGCTTGCGAACCTTCAGGCTCAGCACCGCATCACAACACTGCCCTCTCTGGCAGTTCCTCAGGCCTTTCAGGCCTCCCACTGACTCTTGGCAGGGTGATTGCTTGCCCTTGTTGCCCTCTTCTTCCCTTTACCTCTCCCACTCATTATAATAATTGCAAATAGAAAGTAACAAGAATTCCGCCACGGAAGCGGTGTCGCGCCTACCGAGGCATTTGACCGTGAACATTACAAGTAAATAAATTACCTTGACCTTCAGAATTTGGATGTGGGGGTGTGTGTAATGAAGCATCATCTGTAGACAAACATTGATGTGAAATATTATCAATGTCTGGAAAGGGGTTAAAGAGATATTGTGAAAAAACAATAACTTTAACGCATTTCTGTTACAAATCCGGTGAACATTACAAGTAAATAAATGACCTTGACCTTCAAAATTTGGATGTGGGGGTGTGCGTAGTGAAGCATCATCCCTAGACAAACATTGATATGAAATATTATCAATGTCTGGCAAGGGGTTAAAGAGATATTGTGAAAAAACAATAACTTTAACGCATTTCTGTTACAAAACCGGTGAACATTATAAGTAAATAAATGACCTTGACCTTGAGAATTTGGATGTGGGGGTGTGCGTAATGAAGCATCATCCCTAGACAAACATTGATGTGAAATATTATCAAAGTCTGGCAAGGGGTTAAAGAGATATTGTGTTTGTTTGTTTGTTTATTGGTGTTTAACGGCCTATCAACTGCTATGGTCATGTAAGGCCGGGCAAACGGGTTCGATCCCGTTTTAACCTGCTGCATTGGGGGGAAAATTCCAAAATCAGAACTGAATATTTACATCGAGAAACAATATATTCAGCCCTGAAATTAGAATAACCTGACCTTGTGAAAGAGATATTGTGAAAAAACAATAACTTTAACGTATTTCTGTTTCAAAACCGGTGAACATTACAAGTAAATAAATGACCTTGACCTTCAAAATTTGGATGTGGGGGTGTGTGTAATGAAGCATCATTCCTAGACAAACATTGATGTGAAATATTATCAAAGTCTGGCAAGGGGTTAAAGAGATATTGTGAAAAAACAATATCTTTAACGCATTTCTGTTACAAATCCGGTGAACATTACAAGTAAATAAATGACCTTGACCTTCAAAATTTGGATGTGGGGGTCTGCGTAATGAAGCATCATTCCTAGACAAACATTGATGTGAAATATTATGAAAGTCTGGCAAGGGGTTAAAGAGATATATGTGAAAAAACAATAACTTTAACGTATTTCTGTTACAAAACCGGTGAACATTACAAGTAAATAAATGACCTTGACCTTGATAGTTTGGATGTGGGGGTGTGCGTAGTGAAGCATCATCCCTAGACAAACATTGATGTGAATTATTATCAATGTCTGGCAAGGGATTAAAGAGATATTGTGAAAAAACAATAACGCGGACGACGACGGAAAATACGACGACTATAGTCGCGCCTCTGCTAAAGCAGGCGCGACAAAAATGTAAATGTTGTTTCTTTGCTTGCTTTGAAAAGCTGCCACATGGAAAAGAAAAGGCCTTGACCTTTATTACCCATAATGCCTTTTTCTCCCAAAATAGAATTGTAAGGGGGGAAACTGTGTGTTAACATTTGACCAACCCCCTGTTTGAGTTATTGCTCTTCCTCACTTAGCCAGTAGCACTATCCTGTGTAAACTATGAACAGTTTAACAACAACAGCATGGTTATTTCTAAAGCAATAATCTGTATTATTGGATTTACATTTATTGAACACAGGCAGCCTATGATCAATAAATGTAAATCCATCAATTGAAATTTCCAGGCGATCCTAAATTTGCACTTAAGAACATTTTGGTCATACAAAGTTTAGTGAAACGAGGCCCAGATTTGAGTTAGTTTTCAACTACCTACTATCTGTGTTCACAGTCAGCCAGGTTGAGCTGTGTGCAGAACGTAGGGTACTTACCACATACAGGTGCATTCCCGTCTGTATATGACCTTGCTATTGAACATACATACAACCCCAACCAATCAATCGATAAATTCTCCACTGTGAACTCCGATTTCTCCAGAGGTCACAGACGTATTTTAGCAACATCCTGGAACATCATCAGCGGGAGAGTACTGCCGGCGGCAACAAACAGGAAGTGAAGATTGCCAAGGCCGTTGTTCCCCGTAAAGGTCTTATACAGCTCACCAGCTCTGATGCAGAAGACGTACTAGGAGGTAACATGCAAAAATGACCAATCAATCAACCAATCAATTAATTAATCAACTAACCACTCAATCATTCAACCAGTCATAGAAACCCTGAGTCAATCAAATAATCCAGCAAGCCAATCCAACCTGCCACTCAATCGACCAACCAATCAATAACTCAACCAACCACTCAAAAAGTATTGAACCAATCAATTAAGCAACCAATAACTCAATGAATGAATCAACTAAACAACATACCAATCACCCAACCAACCAAACAATCACCCAACTAATCAACAAATCACTCAACCAACCAAACAACCAATCACTTAACCAACAACCATCCACCCACCCTACCAATCACCCAACCAACTAATCACCCAACCAAACAATCAACCAACAAATCAATCGCTACAGTTAAAGGACAGACACGTGTGTCTGTTCCGTCCGTTCCGTCCGACCCGTACTCGCCGAAGGGTCTGATTCGTCGCAAGTCGATGTTGAAGTACATCGAGGCAGGACAGAAGCAGCTGGAGGAGACGGAACAGATCAAGACACAGGAGGAGGAGATGACGAAAAGCCTCGGGGAATATACGATATTCGACCTGCAGTCGACAATCTTCGAAATGACGGTACGTTTCCCCCTCGGGTAATATACGATACTCGACCTGCAGTCAAAAATCCTCAAAATGACGATACGTTCCCCCTCGTGGAATATATGAAACCCAACATGCAGTCGAAAATCCTCTGTGTATATTGCAGGATACGAAACCACAAAAGAAGCGACCATTTGGGGCGTTGTCCGCTCCCAAAACACCATTACCCGAAGTGAAGAAGCCCGGTGGTCGACGACAGGCAGGTGATAAGGGTGTTATGTTACCCGCGATAAATCAGTTGAAAATATTTTGATATTTCCATGATACTCGCATGACAAATCGGTGTCTGAAATGGTAACAAATCTGTGTCTGAGAAATGGCAACAAATCTGTGTCTGAGAAATGGCGACAAATCAGTGTCAAATGAAAGGGAGCAAATCTGTCACTTTCACTTAACTCGGGGACATGTCCGATATTGATTTTCTAAAACTGTTTATGAGTTAATTTCTTTATTTATCCTCAAAAGTACATTTTTTCACTGATTTGAACCGTTTTGTACAAACTTCAAATGCATGGTTCTATAACACCTTCCTACATGAAGCATTCTCTAAAAAATGTTTTTATAATTACGGAGTTGTTATCTGTTGTTCTTTGTTTATCAGTGAATAGAACTGAAATGTACGGAAGCCCATTAGGGCCACTTCACTTTTTTTTAATTTCCATTTATTCAAGATGTTTTCTTTTCTTGAATTTTCAAGATCTTTTCTTGAATTTTCAAGAAAAGATCTTGAAAATTCAAGAAAATAACTTGAAAATTCAAGAAAACATCTTGAAAATTCAAGAAAAGATCTCGAAAATTCAAGAAAAGATAAAAAAAAAGTGAAGTGGCCCTAATGGGCTTCCGTAGAAATGGTTGTCAGTTGCTGTAATTTATGATCTGTGACTGGAGAAATGGGGCCGATTTTCAAAATTTAACTTGCTAACTTAGTTAAATTATTTCCAAGCTGTCTAGCCAGGTTTCGGAAGCAATTTCCAAAACTTTTAGTTTTTTGACTGCTCCCTCGGCTACTCAACCTCCTTTTCCCCCATGTTAAATTCCCATAGAGAAATAAATTTTTCGTAATAAAATCAATATTTGACCAAATTTCACGAAATAAAATCAAAGCTCATTCTTAAATATTATCGAAAAAAAATACTGTTTTTGCATTGTTTATATAGCCGAAAATTTTTGGCAGGTTTCGTGAAACAGACGGTATGGCGACCAGTGCAGATCCTGATCAGACTGCACAGGCTGATCTGGAGCGACACTGATCTCAAGGCCTGTAATCCTCATTTCTCAAGTCACAGATACACAGATACAAATATTATGATACAGGTAGAGAATAGTAGGTTTAGTGCCGTGAATGGGAAAAAATATCTGGCAAGGCTCAGGAAACTGGGATGGGCGAGGCTCTGCCGAGCACATCCCGTTTCCGTGCCGCGCCAGATATTTTTTCCCATTCACGGCACTAAACCTACTATTCTATTTATCCTGTCAACACCTACAAATGGCTGTAAAATGCAAAAATAGTATTGACTGGATATCAAAAATGTTTCACGGCACCGTGTTTCACGGCACATATGCACTGTGTTGACGGGATAAATACAAATATTATGCTCAGTTTTACAATACACATTAAAAGGTCATTATTGTTGTTTAACACATTGTTTTAACGATGTTAGGTTAAAGGCACCCAGGGCCCATTTCACTAATTTGTACAACTTTAAAGTTTGTAAGTGCAAACTAAAATGTACAACAAAATTACACATGGACAAAGGTAGTGTTAACAAACTACATTAACCCTTTGATCGCTACACACAACAATTGTCATCTGCTGTTGCTTTTATATCTTGCCTTATTTCTCAATAAAAACATGGTTTGACAGCACTTCAGAATCATTTCCAATGGAAATGATTCTGAAGTGCTGTCAAAGCATGTTATAAATTATTCTAAAGTGCTGTCAAAGCATGTTTTTGATGATAAAAATGGAAAATAGAAAATAAACAGCAGGCGACAAAAAATTAAGATAGCAGTGTAAGGGTTAATGTTTTACATAATATTAAAAAAAACAGTTTTGTCGTACAAAGTTTAATGAAACAGGCCCCAAATGGCCTTAATCAACAATAATCATTATTTTATTTGATCGCATTCCAACAACTTCCTGTTGTATTCAGTTAGAAGCTATCTCGGATTGTGATAAACGGGAGATAACTGGGTAATGCATTTCCACTATAACTGTACCAGTAAGCACTATTTGTGAAACATAACGTGCATGTTGCGAATTGTTTATGTCATTTAGGGCGTTTCTGTCAACTATCACTCCAAGTTATATATATATGTGGCTGTGACTGGAGAAATGGGGCTTATTGGTTTTGCAACCAATGGAAATCCAGACCAGCCTGTACATGATCTCGGCCTTGCTTGTTAAACACATGATGAGTGTTTCATTGATGGAATAGCAAACAGTGCAGATCCTGATCAGACTGTGTGGATTCACAGGCTGATCTGGATCTACATAAGCCCCATTTCTCCAGTCATAGCCACATTTTAAGTTTATTTGCTGCCGAAAGTCTAAAAATCCAATCTTCGTTCGCTTTTGTCATGTTTGTTTTGCAGTCTTGTGGTTACCCAGTGTGAATGTAAATGTGGCTAATTGTATGTGACCTGCTTTTATCAGCCATGGTGATGTTTACGCAACCTCACATTTAGAGGATCAGAGTACATTCGTTCTCAGATACTGACGCGTCAGAGCTTTTTACCATCGTTTACAAACTAAAACATCTCACCACATGATTAAAAACACTACCATGCAAACATATGTTAAATCTAATCGTGTGAGACGAAAATCTAAAGAGGTTACAGCAACTTTATTTTTATCCTCTCGTTGATAGGCAAGAGGGGATATAGCATTAGTCCATGTAATTGCGGACGTGCATGCGTGTGCGTGCGTGCGTGCGTGCGTGTGTGTGTGCGTGGTGCGGCGTGCGTGCGTGGCGTGCGTGCGTGCGTGCATGCGCACGTTAGTAACATCTTTCATTTTTCAATAACTTATGAACCTCTTCACCGATTTTGACAATACTTTGCCACAATGTGTGTCTAGTTATATACGTGCACCACGTGTGAAATTGACATACAAAATGCATCTAGTGTTTTCAAAAATACCAGAGATGAGGATCTTGTACAAAAAAATATATAAAACAAACCTGCCTGCTCTCCTGCATCATTTTCAGCAAGCTCCGTATCTGAGAACCAAAGTACAGTGAAACCTCTCTAAACCGGACACCCTGGGAGCGGACACCCTGGGAGGTCCCCAGGGTGTCCGGCTTAGAAAGGTCTCACTGTAAATCAGTCGTGACACCAAAAAAAATGCCCATTACAAATAAAAAACCCATTACCCCACCCACCTGGTATTGTACTGTACATGATAATAGATAGTACTGTACGAGACCAAGTGGGTGGGGTAATGCATTCTTTTGTAACAGTCATTTTCTTTGTGTCACAGGTCCGAGTATTCCACCTGTGATTTGATCATTCTGAGACATAGCTGTGTGCTATTGCGATCACAAATAGACATTACTAGTATCACCTGCGATAAATGACCAAGAAACTCATCAAAAATAAGATCGCATGTGTTTTCTTGATGTCCAGTTCAGACAGGTTCCACTATCCTTTTTTATGGCCTGAAATACTTTCCTTTATCATGGACTGATCCATGATCATTTTCAGACGGGTACATTCGTCAGTGATATCAGGAGTGATTTAACCCTTTCCCTTTAACCCTTTTCACGCCTCTGCAGAAGATGTCTTTTGAAAACATTGTGGGAAAAGGAGAAATTGCTTGTAACAAGCAATTTCTCCTTTTCCCACAATGTTTTCTACTCTATCAGATAATTTAACCATCATTTGACTCTTTTATTCAGATGTTTTCGATTTGGAAGAGTTGAAATATCGCAAAACAGGGAAAGGGTTAAATAAAGCATAATAATCTTTTACAAATGTTGTAGGTCCTAAAATGAGACGAGACTTAATACGAGAATATGTGTGATTTTTTTCATGACAAATATTTACAGAAACTGATATTTTCTGTTTGTTTGTTGTTGGTGTTTAATGGCCTATCAACAGTTAAGGTCATTTAAGGCCGGGCCAATGGGTAATGTGTTCGGTCCCATATTCAACCTGATGTATTGGGGGGAAAATCCCAAAACCAGAACAGAATATTTACATTGAAAAAATATATATTCAGCCCTAAAATTAGAATAATCTGGTCTGGTGCATGTAGCCGATTTCACCAACATTGCAAAGTATACTTTACTAGCAAAGTATACTTTGAGGGAGTAATAATTTATTTTTCCTGAAATGCATTATTTCATATAGAACTAACAAATGCATATATTTCATGATTAAAAGTATGCAGAATTATTATACTGAATTTATTACATTATCACAGCCAAATTGGCTGTGATAATGTAATAAATTCAGTATAATAAAAATTAATAAATTTATCATAAAATTGAAAATTTCTCCCTCAAAGTAAACTTTGCTACTAAAGTATACTTTGCGATGTTGATGAAATAGGCTACAGGTCCATACAACACCAAAGCCAATTGGCCCCTTCCTCTAAAATAGGATTATGAACTGATATAAGGGGTACAACCAGATTCCACCAGGGCACCGGTCGGATTCCGGTAAGGAGGAATCTCGATTGTTAAATTACCCATCACATACTGCCACTCACTGTAAATCACGTCGAAAGTTGATGAAATGTTCATAGCAAATGCGGAATTCTATTCCGCATTTGCTCTGAACATTTCGTCAACTTTCTTTTAATACATGTACCGTAAATTTTGTAAAAAAAAAATCATGAGATATTGCACATTTACATGGGTAAAAAATTACATGCTGTTTTGTTATTTGATGTTTCAAATAATTAAAAGTATTACATTGATGAACATTGTGCAATATTAGAAGTAGTAAACAAATAGAAAATAGTATTTCCACATACAGTATACATACTATACAAGTCCATACTATACAAACCTACATTAAAGGAATGTGTATTGTCCTACATAGACAACTATGCGGCTGTGACTGGAGAAATGTGGCTTATGGGATTTGTGACCAGTGTAGCTCCTGATCAAATAGTACACTCCACTAGCCTGATAATGATCTATATTCCTTGTTAGAAGCATGACGGATGTTTCATTCATACAATGGCGAACAGTGCAGATGCTGATCACACTCCACAGTAGAATAGATCTACACTGGTCGCAATGGGCTTTGCGACCAATGTAGATCCAGATCAGCCTGTGCATCCGCACAGTCTGATCAGGATCTGCACTGTGCGCCATTTCATCAATGAAACACCTGTCACGCTTCTAACAAGCAATATAGATCGCCATCAGGCTACAGTACTATTTGATCAGGAGCTACACTGATCACCGATCCCACAAACCCCATGTCTCCTGTACCGGTTATGGTGTATCACAATTATATGTGGCTGCTACTGGAGAAATGGGACTTATGGGTTTTGCGACCACTGTAGATCCAGATCAGCCTAGCCTGTGCATCCGCACAGTCTGATCAGGATCTGCACTGTTCGCCATTCCATAATTCAAACACCTGTCGTGCTTCTAACAAGCAATATAGTTCGTTATCAGTATCATCAACATTGTAAAGTATACTTTACTAGCAAAGTATACTTTGAGGGAGTAATCATTTATTTTTCCTGAAATGCATTATTTCATATAGAACTAACAAATGCATATATTTCATGATTAAAAGTATGCAGAATTATTATACTGAATTTATTACATTATCACAGCCAAATTGGCTGTGATAATGTAATAAATTCCGTCAGTATAATAAAAATTAATAAATTTATCATAAAATTGAAAATTTCTCCCTCAAAGTATACTTTGCTACTAAAGTATACTTTGCAATGTTGGTGAAATAGGCTACAGGCTATGGGAGTGTGGTATTTGATCAGGAGCATTGGTCACAAATCACAAATGCCGGTCACACAGAAGGTAAACAAGGGTAAGTTATTATTAGTTCTAGGTCTCATCAAATCATGAGCATCATCGTCTCTCTATCACATACATGTTAATATAATAAAGCAAAATATTGATTTGAAATTGTTACTATTTGCGATTAAATACATGTCATGCATGTGTATAAACTAAGTTTATATTTGTTGTTAATTTCAAGCTCCGTTCTTTGTTTTGGCATATATTGTTTGGAATGTGTGTGCGTGTGTGTGGTGTGGTTCTGTTGGTCTGGTTAAGACGTTTGTCAGGAGGTGGGGCTGGGGGAGTCATTTGTGTGCAGACATGCCACATTTTCTTATATGAAGCCAGTAATGAGGACCGAGATATCCAGGACATGTTGGAGTGTACAGTGGAACCCCTCTGACAAGAATGACAAGAAAAATGGCCATCGAGTGCTTAATTACCGTGGAGCGAACCTCTCTAAACCGGACACCATGGGAACCCCATTATGTCTTAATATAGATGGGTTTCAATGTAATGTGTGTCATTGTCTGTTCATAACAGAAAATGACAAGAAAAATGGCCATCGAGTGCTTAATTACCGTGGAGCGAACCTCTCTAAACCGGACACCATGGGAACCCCATTGTGTCTTAATATAGATGGGTTTCAATGTAATGTGTGTCATTGTCTGTTCATAACAGAAAATGACAAGAAAAATGGCCATCGAGTGCTTAATTACCGTGGAGCGAACCTCTCTAAACCGGACACCATGGGAACCCCATTGTGTCTTAATATAGATGGGTTTCAATGTAATGTGTGTCATTGTCTGTTCATAACAGAAAATGACAAGAAAAATGGCCATCGAGTGCTTAATTACCGTGGAGCGAACCTCTCTAAACCGGACACCATGGGAACCCCATTGTGTCTTAATATAGATGGGTTTCAATGTAATGTGTGTCATTGTCTGTTCATAACAGAAAATGACAAGAAAAATGGCCATCGAGTGCTTAATTACCGTGGAGCGAACCTCTCTAAACCGGACACCATGGGAACCAATATAGATGGGTTTCAATGTAATGTGTGTCATTGTCTGTTCATAACAGAAAATGACAAGAAAAATGGCCATCGAGTGCTTAATTACCGTGGAGCGAACCTCTCTAAACCGGACACCATGGGAACCCCATTGTGTCTTAATATAGATGGGTTTCAATGTAATGTGTGTCATTGTCTGTTCATAACAGAAAATGACAAGAAAAATGGCCATCGAGTGCTTAATTACCGTGGAGCGAACCTCTCTAAACCTGACACCCTGGGGACCCCATTGTATCTTAATATAGATGGGTTTCAATGTAATGTGTGTCATTGTCTGTTCATAACAGAAAATGACAAGAAAAATGGCCATCGAGTGCTTAATTACCGTGGAGCGAACCTCTCTAAACCTGACACCCTGGGGACCGGTTTAGAAAGATTCCACTGTAGAACAGAACATAACTTTATTTTGAGAAACAAATAGTCCTGGGCCACTCACAGGTGGCATATGAGACATTATTATAGGAATGAATGGCCTTTTTGTGGAATTTATCGGGGTATAAACTTGGAAAAGTCGCGGGAATACTGGACGAAGCGATAAAAAATGACAATTTTCGAGAGAAAAAAACAAAAAAAACATTTAATTGTCATTTTTTTTAAAGCCTCGTCCAGTATTCCCGCGACTTTTCCAAGTTTATATCCTTGATAAATTCCACAAAAAGGCCATTCATTCCTTATAATTCCAGCATTTGAAATAAATTCATCAAGAAAATGTGTTTATGTTCCGTTTTCTTAAGAATTATTTTAACTGCGCCTCACGGTTACGGAAAGTAGTTCGGCGTGGGAGTTTACTGGGATATATATTTTGGACAGAGATTTGCTACGGGCCAATCAAATGTTAGGGAATTGTGTAAATATTTTTGTGCTGGAATTATATACGTATGACAAAACAAGTGGGACCTCGGCTGCGAAAAGGAACCCCACGACACATGTGACCAGTGTAGCCCCAGACCAGCCTGCGTATTGGCACAGTCTGTTCAGGGCCCACGCTGTCCTCATTCAGTGTCGCTACGTACATTTTCCCGACCGGAGCCCCAATAATGTCACTGTTAGGTTTATAGTCCCAGAGTGGATCATCCGTCAGCTTCCCAGGCTACATAATATACATTTGTACTTGTGATTAGTATGAATACTTATATATGCAATTAAAGACAAATACCTGTGTCTATACATACGTGTATATATATGGGCCGCGCTCTGTGAAAACCGGCCTTAATGACAACATTTTCGATTTGCATTCTTTTACATTTTCTGATGCGGACACCTTTCAAAAACAATATTCTGAAAAGAAAATGCAATTATGTTTCATAGTTTTTGTTTTATCTCACTTTTTGTAGCACCATGTGAATCACGCACGAAAAAAAACGTAACGTCATCGAGAAAATGACGTTATTGAAACGGCGACGTTTGTACAATGCAACTCAACAGCCTACAGTAGAAATGAGTGTTCATAGACTCATTGACGGTGCTTGCTGTAAACTGTATTTGCTGATAAGTTGCACTAAATGTATCTACAAGTGTTAGTATGTATACTATCAAGCATTCATCAGAATAAAACTATGATATGTACTACGGGGCGCCATGCAGGACAGGTTAATTATGTGTACAAAATTGAGTTTTGTAACACTAAAAATCACAAAATTCAATTCTGTGTCGCAAAATTCAATTCTGTGTCACAAAATTCAATTCTGTCAATTCTGTGTCACAAAATTCAATTCTGCATACGTTTCGTATACAAAATTCATTTTTGTTACAAAAGGATTCAATTTTGTAAGACAGAATTGAGTTTTGTGAAGAAAATTCAGTTTTGTGGGACAGAATTCATTTTTGTCCACAAAAATTAGTTTGCGTAGGATAGTCTATGTCATCTCTACGTTGATTGGTTGAGATCGGTCTTAGTCCATTTTACTAGATGGTGGAGTACACTTGCAGGTTTAAATATTTCAATGCGAAAATATAACCCAATATATCAATATTATACTTCTTTATGGACAGTTATTTTGGTTATATTATGATTACAAATGAGTGGTCACACCATATAAGCATATATACATTGAAGGAGAAATAAGAAAAAAATTCAGAATTTTCCCTCAATTATGTAAACAGGGTCAAACATAAAGTAGCCGGGACATAGCTAGACCTGAGAGCATGCCCATATATAGAGAATACCAGGCTAGTGTATTTTGATATCAAGTTTATCAGGCAAGGCTAGGAAACGCGTATACCGTTTCCGAGCCGAGCCTGATAAACTTGATATTAAAATACACTAGCCTGGTATTCTATTTATCAGGTAACGTTTTATGCTCGAAAATGACATTAGATGACGTCGTATTCTAACAGTAGATCTAACCTTGTGAAACAAATGGTATTGGATATGTGTCTACTAGTTGCGAAGTTACGTGTTCGCAACTATGTGTCTACATGCATTATTTACAGTATACACCATCTTATTATCCATGGTATCTACACAAATACTACAAATGGTTTCCTCAAATGGCCCAATACACACATTCTGTTTATAAACACAGACAGCAGTCAGAACACAGGCCACAGCGCGTGTATTATTGATTTAACTGGGGCAGATGTACCTTGCGATACACACAATACATGACGTCAGTACTCGCGGGAGATCTACATGTACATGTTTTTTAATTATGTACACAATTATAACGCAAATGAGTTTAAATACGAATGGGTTTGTCAACGTTTGACTGTTTGGAGATAGTTGAAGCAAAATGGCATAATGAGAAATGAATCATCGGCAGAATGAGAAATGAATCATCGACATTGAATGTGTAGATCGGCGACCGTGACCCATTTCTCCAGTGCAGTTTCTGACCAATGGTAGTCCTTCTTACATGCGTGTGCAGAATTGACAGAATTGAATTTTGTGACACAGAATTGAATTTTGTGCACAAAAGTTGAATTTTGTGACACAGAATTGAATTTTGTGGCACAATGCAAAAATGAATTTTGTTGACCAAATTGAGCCATGTCCCACTTGGCGCCCCGTATGTACGGGGCGCCAAGTGGGACATGGCTCAATTTTGTCACTTTGACCAAATTGAGCCATGTCCCACTTGGCGCCCGTATGTACGGGGCGCCAAGTGGGACATGGCTCAATTTTGTCAACAAAATTCATTTTTGTGCCACAAAATTCAATTCTGTGTCACAAAATTCACTTTTGTGTCACAGAATTCAATTCTGTGTCACAAAATTCAATTCTGTGCCACAGAATTCAATTCTGTGTCACAAAATTCAATTCTGTCAATTCTGCACACGCATGTAAGAAGGACTACCATTGGTCAGAAACTGCACTGGAGAAATGGGTCACGGTCGCCGATCTACACATTCAATGTCGATGATTTATTTCTCATTCTGCCGATGATTCATTTCTCATTCTGCCATTTTGCTTCAACTATCTCCAAACAGTCAAACGTTGACAAACCCATTCGTATTTAAACTCATTTGCGTTATAATTGTACACATAATTCATGTACATGTAGATCTCCCGCGAGTACTGACGTCATTTAGTGTATATCGCAAGGTACATTTGCTCCAGTTAAATCAATAATACACGCGCTGTGGCCTGTGTTCTGACTGCTGTCTGTGTTTATAAACAGAATGTGTGTATTGGGCCATTTGAGGAAACCATTTGTAGTATTTGTGTAGATACCATGGATACATGTACTAAGATGGTGTATACTGTAAATAATGCATGTAGACACATAGTTGCGAACAAGTAACTTCGCAACTAGTAGACACAGATCCAATACCATTTGTTTCACAAGGTTAGATCTACTGTTAGAATACGACGTCATATAATGTCATTTTCGAGCATAAAACGTTACCTGATAAATAGAATACCAGGCTAGTGTATTTTAATATCAAGTTTATCAGGCTCGGCTCGGAAACGGTAGGAATTCCTCGGCAAGCCTCGGAATTCCTACGCGTTTCCTAGCCTTGCCTGATAAACTTGATATCAAAATACACTAGCCTGGTATTCTCTATATATGGGCATGCTCTCAGGTCTAGCTATATCCCGGCTACTTTATGTTTGACCCTGTTTACATAATTGAGGGAAAATTCTGAATATTTTTCTTATTTCTCCTTCAAAGTATATATGCTTATATGGTGTGACCACTCATTTGTAATCATAATATAACCAAAATAACTTTCCATAAAGAAGTATAATATTGATATATTGGGTTATATTTTCGCATTGAAATATTTAAACCTGCAAGTGTACTCCACCATCTAGTAAAATGGACTAAGACCGATCTCAACCAATCAACATAGAGATGACATACGCAACTAATTTTTGTGGACAAAAATGAATTCTGTCTTCACAAAATTGAATTTTGTGACACAGAATTGAATTTTGTGACACAGAATTGACAGAATTGAATTTTGTGACACAGAATTGAATTTTGTGATTTTTAGTGTTACAAAACTCAATTTTGTACACATAATTAACCTGTCCTGCATGGCGCCCCGTAGTATGTACATGTAGTGAACAAAACAAACGCACAACTATCGATTTTAAATCTATGATTAGCCGACCTGTGGCTTCGTAATTTGCCACCATCGCCATAATAGATTCATATATGTACGTGTGTCGTCTGTCAGAAAGATACATTGTAATTATTTCAGAATTGACGTCATTTAAAGTTAATTGTGACGTCATTTATTGATTTAGACAATACGTCATCAAAGACCAAATAACTAAACGGCATTCCTGGTGTTGGAAATTGTAAATTTTATGCACATCGTATCAGTGATTGAAACAAATGCATTTTATTTCTGTAGAAATGACTGACCAGAATTTGGATAGGCCTATGGCTGCACATATCAATGACTTCAGCGCCCGATGAGGTCTAGAGGGTAGTCGGACACCCCGGGCATTTTTAAACACAATAAAAATCGACTGTCCATTCCCCGACTTTCGGAATTAAATTTACATCTCAGAAAGCGGGAAGAACATTTTCCTGTGTAGCCAATATGACTGACGGACGGGCTAATATACATGTACCCCGTACTAGCAGGTAGCAGGTCTATGGGAAAATGCTGCGCGCTGACCCCCACTCCATCGACTGGCCACCACCGCCAAGGCCGGGAAAATGTGGAGATGTAACATACATGGTTGTATAATTGTTATATGTCCCGATAAAAATACCGGCAGTATATTCTCTCGTCGGGAATAATTAATTTGAAAATGAAATGTGCAATTTAGTTTTGTTGTGTTTCAGAAAAAGTACATTCAGCGCCTTTGTAAACAAAGAAACAGCCATGCTAAACACAAGGGCGGATTCACGTAGGGGAAAACCCGGCGCCCCTCCCCTCCACCCCTAAAATTTGGCGAGTAAAGATATTTTTGCTCTAAAATTCGCCATAACGCAGCAAAATGGGGTGTACATATCCGGAGGGCATACTTCCGGACCCACCTAGCAGTCTCCCCAGCTCCGCTTGGTCGACGAACACACGGTGCTAGTTCGAAAGTATATTAAACTATTTCAATTAAGAAGTCCCGCCCCCCCCCCCCACCCACCCTAACCTGAAATCCTGGATCCGCTCCTGAAAAGCACTGTGGCGTACGTACATGTATTTTGCGTAACTGCGCACTATAACACAGTCAGTGACTGCGACTATTGTTGGTGTGCATGTGCGTTTGCTTTATATTATTTACACGCCTCCGAATAGAATGGCCCTTTGATAACAAACAAAGCACGCAGACGTGCATTATTTAGTACAATGTAGTACAATGTAAGAAAATTAACAACAATCTGGCAAAGTCGGACTTCTTAAATGTGTAAATGTTGGAGACCTGTGCATCTGTGCAGTCTGATCAGTGTATGCAATGATTGCAAATATACTAGTAAAATTACTATACGTTCATATAACCGTACCAAGTGGTCATTTTAAAGAATATTTACATTGTTATCAAACGGCAATCGTACGGCTGATTCAATGTGATATTTTTGAAAGTCGCTAAATATTACGTGAAACCGTACACGTAAGTGGTAGCAGATACAGCTAGAAATCAGTAGGCTACGTCCTTGGTGGCTACAATTATGTATTACAATTATCATGATTATTGTGTCGCAGTAAATATGCATGTGGTACGTACAATACCAACACACTAAATACTAAAACATGTTTGGCCCAGTGTCACCATGATGCCATATGCCAGGAGCCGCGTATATTTTGGCACTATCATAATTATACCCCGCAACGAGTGTGGGGGGGTGGGGGGGGGGGGGTATACTGGAGTCAGGTTGTCCGTCCGTCCATCCGTGCGTGCGTGCGTCTGTGCGTCCGTAAACTTAACAGAGAAATATTGTTATAACTTCTATTTCCTTCATCTAAAATGCTTAATATTTCACACATGCATTCATGTAAGGCTCTACTACCATGCCGTGCCAAATCCATGACCGTCCAACCCCCGCTGATCCCAAGGTCAAGGTCAAATACTTAGTCTCTTTACAAAACTTAACATCAGAGAAATATGTTATAACTTCTATTCCCTTCGTCTAAAATGCTTAATATTTCACACATGCATCCCTCTAAGGCTCTACTACCATGCTGTGCCAAATCCACGACCGTCTAAACCCCGCTGATCCCAAGGTCAAGGTCAAATACTTGGTCGCTTTACAAAACTTAACATCAGAGAAATAAGTTATAACTTCTATTTCCTTCATTGAAAATTCTTAATATTTCACTCGTCCATTCCTCTAAGGTTGTACTATCATGCTGTGACAAATCTACGACCGTCCAATCTCCCGCTGATCCCAAGGTCAAGGTCACATACTTAGTCTCTCCAAAACTTAACATCAGAGAAATATGTTATAACTTCTATTTCTTTCATCGAAACTTCTTAAAATTGCATACATGCATTCCTCTAAGGCTCTACTATCATACTGTGACAAATTTCCCGCTGATCTCGAGCTCATGGTCATATAGTTGGTCTCTTTACAAAACTTAACATCAGAGAAATCGGTTATTACTTCTATTTCCTTGCTCGGATCTGCTTCACATTTCACACTCGTATTGCTCCAATGGACCTCTACCACCCTTTGACAAATTCACGTTCATGCCCTCCCGCGCGCTAAGCCCAGAGTCAAGGTCACAAGCCCGCACACTTGGACAATTTTACATATTTTAGGGGTACCTGTGCCCACGCGGGGGTATTCCGTAATCCTCGCTTACTGACCGATCTAGTTATACATCTGTGATACGCTTATTTTTCTGAAAATTTCCAAATCGTATTTTTATGTTGATTTTTGAAACATTCGACAGGCGAAACAGTAAATTAAACGAATTAAGCCCTGTGTCCAGTTCTATTTGTTACATACTACTGATTATGTGATGGTGTTATCTACAAATTACCGGTTGTATGGTTATTTAGTTTCAAATGTCAGTGGCACAAGTCGTCCATATATTATAAAAAAATAATCGACAAAATCACTACGTGTTTCCTTGAAGGAAACCGAAAAAATAGACAACTGTCTGAACGACTATGGAAACAACTATACAATTCTGATACGCGTATCCAGCAATAAAATGTTTGTGAGCCACAAATAGTAAAGCGTACGGTTATAAATAGGACAACGTCAACTTCTTGCAATGACGCAGCAACTATTTCAAGTGTCAAAATCCGACGTGACGTTGGTAAATTTAAGCGTAACTTTGCGACGTTATTTTCAGGCTTTCATGACATTGTCATTAAGGCTGGATTTCACAGAGCGCGGCCCATATCTATACAGGTATGTATATACACAGAACAGACTGTGTCTGACATGATCCACATGTACTCTCTCGTTGGTGATCTATGTGGTCACTGAGAGGACCGTGCGTGTGTGTCTTGTCTATGCCCAAGCCGCTCGTGGTGCACTTCACAGCTGCCATCGCTATGTGTGTGTGGATTTTTAAAGTCGGAAAATACCAAATTTAGCAACATTACTTCCGTAGTTAGTCATAAACATATTCTGCATTTGGAAGCCGTAAAATCTCTTGACAGAATGTTCAGACCAACTGCAGAATGCCACCTACTGCATTGATGGTAGATGAGCTCAAACAAAAACTTAACCAAGGGAAATAACTACGTAAATATTGTAATTGTAGGTCAAGGTCACACAAAGTCGTTTGCTTTACAGTGGGTTGCGGTGTACATATCAATAGCGTGTGATAGTGTGCAAGTATGGTGGCTGTTGGCCTAATACTATTAACCCTTAGACCGCTACTCACAACAATTGTCGTCTGCTGTTGCTTTTATGTCTTGCCTTATTTTCTCAATAAAAACATGGCTTGACAGCACTTCAGAATCATTTCCAATGGAAATGATTCTGAAGTGCTGTCAAAGCATGTTGTAAATTATTCTAAAGCGCTGTCAAAGCATTTTTTTGATGATAAAAATGGAAAATAGAAAATAAACAGCAGACGACAAAGAAAATAAGATAGCGGTCTAAGGGTTAAGATGCAAAAACTTTAACTTTGTAACTGACGGGACGGACAAGGGTAGCACTAAATGCTCCCTCCACTACAACTCACGGGCGCCGCATTGCGCAACACCAAAAAGCCTGGTTTGGCCCTCAGGTATGTTTTTATCTTTGGCTCTTGTTACCTGGGAGTTGAGTTGGGTTATTGCCCATTATACAAGTAGTATGATTATTACTGATCCTGCTGCTTTTGGGAGGGGGCCAAGTGATTCTGGTGTGGCGAAGACCTGGCATCAGATCAGTATTAGTCTGATTTCAGGGCTGAATATATAGTGGTTTTTTTATTGTAAATATTCCGTTCTGATTTTGGGATTTTCCCCCCATTTGTACATGCACTTGAAGGTAATATATGGGATTTAGTACTAAACCCATTGACCCGGCCTTAAATGACCCTAGCTGTTGATAGGCCGTTAAACCTCAACAAATAAACAAAACCAACCATAGTTCAACAAGGCGTTCACCAGAGTGTCTCACCAACTACACATATGTCAAGGTTACTCCAACGATGCAGGGTGGTTGTGTTTGTGTTTAACGGCCTATCAACAGCTATTAAAGATCATTTAAGGCCGGGCCAACGGATTCAATCCCATAATATTTACATCAGATTAAGATTCAGCCCTGAAACTAGAATTACCCGACTCAGGTGCCAGGTCCAAACCACACCAAAGCCACTTGGCCCCTTCAACTAAAAGTAATACGATTACGAATACTCATATTACTCATATAAGGAGTATAACCAGATTCAACTCACACATACAAGAAAGCCAAAGACGTACAGCAGAGCAAAACCAGGTCTCCAGCCGGGATTCAAGTAAGGATGAATATACCGATCGTTAAATTACCCATCACATGCTCCCACCTACCACCCAACGCAGGGTGGTCAGCTATCAATCATTGAAATAACCCTTGAAATATATGTCACATCCATCAAAACTTGGACGTACGTCCAAATTCACGTATCTCCCGATATGTTAGTCGGATGTTCGCTACTAAAGTCCATTAGTAGCTTCCTCAAGTTGAGGAAGTAGTCGGGTGTTCGCTACTAAAGTTCAGTCGGGTGTTCGCTACTAAAGTTCATTAGTAACTAACATATCAGGAGATACGCGAATTTGGACGTACGTCCAAGTTTTGATGGATGTGACCTATATTTCAAGGAAAGTAGGTCAAGGTCACCTGAATGACTCCGGATGGTTAGGTATCATGTAAGGAAGCTCCTGAGTTTAGCGAACATCCGACCAACGTATAAGAAGATATACGAAATTTCCAAATTTTGTCGGACGCTACCTATATTGTTAATTCGAGGGAACGAATTGTTATATTGAGGGAACGAATTGTCATTTCGTGGGAACAAATTGATAATTCGAGGGAAAGAATTGTTATATCATATCATTTTGTATCATAGCGTTCAATTTTGTTTATAAAGGCCTAAATTGTGGAATGGCTAAATAACTCTGTTGGATGTGCTAATCTGCGGTCGATCTTGGCGGATTTCTGCAGGCTTCGTTAATTATACGTTTGCTCTTTGCTGATGATGCTGGCGGATCTCGTCTGTGGCGATCGATAGCGATCGGTGTAGGCACTTGGCGGACCGTGCAGGTTACTCAGCGTCTACACTTGTCACAAAGGCAATACGCCAATATAAGGTTTGATCACGGCCAAGGCCGCAGGCCGCGGGTTCAAACAGTTCCCGAGGGCCACAGCAAACGTTTGCACACGGCTGGACATGATTAAACGTTATTGTTACATTTCCAACAAAAAACTGATGTAATTTGAGCATTATATTCAGTATTTTCAGTACTTTTATAAATTGTCCCATTCACGTAGATAATTGTCGGTATTCATATTCCGGGGCCACGTCATGAACGTCCTGAAGTAGTGACGTCATGAAGGCACTTCCGCGTAGTGACGTCATGAAGGCACTTCCATTACGCGCGGCCCCCGAATGAGCATTGCCTAAAGCCATGTGCAAACAGCACGCGCTATATGTGCAAACAACGGAAACCATGTAACATTAAAGTTTATTCATGGCATACGATATTCACACAGTGTTTCACAATAGCACGTACAGGGGGGGGGGGGGGGGGGGGGGGGGGGGGGGGGGGGGGGGGGGGGGGGGGGGGGGGGGGGGGGGGGGGGGGGGGGGTGGGGGGGGGGGGGGGTGGGGGGGGGGGGGGGGGGGGGGGGGGGGGGGGGGGGGGGGCTCCCCCATGCTCCGGCAAAAAAAGAAAACGAAAATCTACAATACTCGAATAGTTGGATGACTTTTTTCGTGGCCTAGGTGTCAGGAAATCGCATCTGCGGCGATCTAGCATCTTAAAAAATTCCTGGGGGACGACCCCCAGACCCCCCCCCCCTACTTTACGATTTCGCGCTCGCGGAGGTCGGCTATGCCGACTTACAATTACAGACGCGCTGCAATTATTTCTGTATCCGCGCCTGCGGTAATGATCCATATCAGGGTAGAACTATGTTTTTGTGGGTTCACTGCATACTGATTGTGTAGTGGATCAACTAAACTATACAGACAGTAAAAGAAACCGACAAGAATATTACGGTTACGTCACAAATATTACGGACACATTATGAGCAGGCAAAACATCATTCTTTCTAAAGTTCTAAATAGAGAATATGAGTCTAGCGTCTTATCAATGTATGTTAGTTGTATGATACAGATTTTGCAAATAATTATAACAACGTGTAGTGGCTTTCATTGAAAGAAACGCGGATTTGGTAACGTTACGTCATTACATCACGTCATGTTACGTCATTTGACCAACGAAGCGTTAGCGAAAGTAGTTTTCGAATACGAACTGCTTAGCTGGGTACATGGGGCCCGTTTCACTAAACTTCTTACGACTGAAATGGTTGTAAGTGCATGTGCAGCCTATGTTCAATAAATGTAAATCCAATAAGTGTTTACAAGAACACATCGTTAATGTGAAATTTACAGACTGTCATAAGTTTGCACTTACGAACATATTAGTCATACGAAGTTTAGTGAAACGGCCCGCTGATAAATAAATAATAACTGTCATGTGATATCAAGTTTAGCAGGAACAAGGTGTATGCTCACGTGGTACTAACAACAAGAACAAGTAATGAAACTTTCAGAATCCATCCGATTCAAAGTAAGTATTCTTTTAAATTGTCCTTATTACGTAACGGATTTTGATGACATATGGCGCATCAAATGCGTCTTGTTCTGCATTCTACCGACACGGAAATCGATTCTTCGCAAAAACGATATAAGTCTGGTAATAATTATGAAATGAGCATATGATTTCTTTTGTTCAAAGGAATTCATATTTGTGAATGTTACGTCATCACACTGACGTCATTAGGTAACGTCCCGTGACACCGTTTAACCGAAATATCAGCAAAAGTGGCTGGATCTCCAGTCAAAAACAAGACATATTTGCATTGTGCCCTCTCTGATAGGATTCTGTAATAGTAGCCCGTTGACCCCTAAATAACAGGAATGGACTGTGATATGTTACTTTTCAGACAAAGCCAATAGTTTCTTGCAAAAAGTGAAGATCATAATGAGACTGCTCGTTACGAGCCGGCTCGTCTGGGTCGACACCGTTTGTCGCGGAACTTGCTACCAAGTTATGTATCGTCATCATGGAACATCCCCACCTACGCACACCGGCCGCGGCCGTCAGTTCAGCCGCCAACATCCCAACTGCATGAATTATTTCATTTTCAGAAAACAGTGGCATGTTGAAAACGGAACAAAATTAAATCCCTTTTTGTAGTTTCTTCGATAAGACTGTCTAGCAAGACTAAATAAATCGATATACCAGATAGCGTGTACGTGGAAATTGTGAAAAGCAACGTTCCGGTTGGTGAACCTATTTTGCATTGGTTCATGTGAGAAAAAATAACACCATCGCCGTGTCGATATAGTCAATATATCACATGTACATGTATATACATTGCAGATATCACATGAATAATGATGTAGTTATTACAGTTACATGTAGCTAGTGAGTTATCATGCTGTGTTTTTTTCTGCTCTGGTGACACTCTTCCTTTGTACTGGTCTCCATTGCCTCTAATTCTTTCTCTGGTCTATACACTGGAACCTCTAAAACACGCACTGAATTTGAAATATGGGGTATAATACACTTTAGATACAGAACTTATCTGGAGCTCAGCCATGGTCAGTCATCGATCTTGATAGTGGTGTAGGTACTCATCTGATATACCACTCTATCATTATGAAATGTCTCCCCAAGTTATTCAATTTTAAACCTTCGTCCAAATACGCTGGTAAAAATAAACTTTTCCTGAAATATTGCTGCGCACATATGTTATATTTTATGCACCTTTTGATAAGAATAATTTCGTGAATATACGCAGTAAAATGAATTGTTCTCTTCTCATGTTATGGCACACGTGACACGTAGTGGGGATCACCTCAATATTAGATATATATTATTATTTTCACATAATTTACATAGACAGTGTTGTGTTTACATTTTACTCACATCCATATATTCCAGTGATGAATTTGAAATAATTTGAAGCGTACAAATACCGTATACCTTTATCTGTTACTGTTTAATATTTTACGAAATCTTGCTTCTTTAGTCGCTTAGTATATTGTATTTGCTGAGCTAAGCATTAATACACCGTGTACTTTATGTCACTTCCTTCACTTGCTATGCTACAATGTAGTTCTTATTGTCACAAACGTTTGAGGACATTTTACGGAACAGGTAAGAAAGTCTGCTGTATTTCGCTATTCGCTCACAACGGACCGTGAAATTACTGACAAATCCCTCATACATAGTGTATAGAACAATACAGGTCGTGTGAGATGTTTGTGGTAAATTCACCATCCCAGTAGTTTGACATGCCTTTCATGTACGTACATGCTGCAATATGTCAAATTCTAAGGCTATGCTACACTGACTCGTTATATTCAGTGAAAATTGTTATAGGACAAATTGAGAATTGCTGAACTCGAATATTGTCTTATTGCTCTTGTGCATTTGTGTCACCCAGTGTGCCAGTATTGTCATATTCAGAGACACAGACGCCTGCTACATGTAACAATGATGTAATAAAGTCAATGTACCGTTAATACCGCACATAGGCACAATGCACTGGACTTCGGTGATATGAGTTGAAATTACAAGATGATCAGCGCCAGTGTTAGTTAAAAAACCTATGCCGAGTTTCTTATGAAGATTGTCAACGAGTTTAATAAATCTCATACTAAATCAATAGACATGTTATATTCTATGTATTCTATACACACAGCACCAAACATAAAAGCTGTACCATCCAGGGTATTTCTCTATCGGTCTCATTTACATGGTTATTGCACTATGCTGTATTATAAAATTTACTATGTGGTATTACACTATGTCCATTGTACGCAATGCTATGTTTTACATCACATCAACTGATGTGTTGTTACTCATGACTTAGTAACTCATAAAAACCTTTCGCGATAGGTAATCTGAGTCCTGCAAAATAATAATATATGAGATTGACAATAACACATATCTGCAATATTACGAGGCCATCATTAGCTATAATAATGTTTAAAACGAATCGAACACTCTTGCAGTTATATTTGAAGTAATACTTTTGATTCCGTTGATTTAACAACTGCAAAACCCCTTCAACGGCCCCTTAAATACTTTACAGTCGATTCATCACGCAAACATGTATTTAGTGCAAACATACCAACCGGTGTACTACAACAAGTTGTTTGACTTTTCTGAAAATCACCGAAAAAAGCAGATAAAACCCAACGCTGTAAGTATGTATATATCACATGAACACTGAAGTAGGCAATCATAGACAACATCGACTAGCTTCGCTGAATATTTAAGGTTAGTCTGTGCCGTAATTCTCGAGTTATTGACTTTTGTATCACCTATCCTTTGTCTGAAAATTCCGCCAATAATTTACACTTACATTGAAGTAACCTATAGCCGTCATTGCCTGTACCCGGCACATCACTTGTGTGATTTGATAGTGGTGGTTTCCTCAACCGTCACTACCAATTGCTACCAATTGTTAATATAAAAGCCGATACTGCTTATCTACATTCGACATAAAACACGCGCACGCACAGATATTGGTTTTTTTTTTGCGTACATCGGTGCGAACGCGACAAAACAAGATATTTTCGAAGACTTTTGAAAACCGAAGATAGCGAGAACCGAGGTTAAAAAGATTTCTGATTATACCAGTAGCAAATATAGTACCAGTACCAGTAGCAAATATAGTATAGTAGTATAGAAGGATAGAGTAAAAATATATCAAAATAATAACCTTGAACATTTGCCAAACTTAGTATAGTGGCATAGCACAAAAACCCTGAAATTTGAAACTTCACAAAACCATCCAGAACATCAAAAATAAGTCATAGTCCTGTGTCTGAACCCTAACCTCGATTAGCAGTATCAATTAAAACGAATACTCTCACCTAGTCTAGCGGCTACACTAAATATACACCCGTTATCTATAAAACGTTTATAAAACGTTTATAAAACGAAATATTGGCATCAATTGTTGACGTCGGCCAGTCTCTCAAACCAGGTAATACTAGAAAGATCCATAGTAATTGTTACGCCTTAGTGCAATCAGATAGTTAGATAGATAGACAGATTGATAAATAGGTAGCTAGGCAGAACATTAATTAATTAAATCCATATTTTTTTACTCTTTTTTTTAAACTTGTTAATTGCTTAATCATCACTCCCCAGATTAAACATAATGGCTCAAATAAACACCCACAACAATAGGAAGAGAGCAAGGGAACACGACCATTCAGATAATCTATCACCAAACTGCAAATCACCGGATGCAAAACAACCTAACAACAAACAGAGTACTCCACCTCCGTCTCCTACATCATCGCCCACTCGTTCTCCACGCACAAACAATAAGGAGCAGCCACAGTCACAATTCGACACATTGCACTTTAAATTACTAGGGGCATAGTCCGGCCGTCAGGGTCTTAACCTTGTTTTGAATAACATGGTTTTTTGTATTGGTTAGTTTATATGTCTAGGCCATCCACATTTATAATCCGAGTGATGCCACGCTGGCATCCTTGAGCAATTTGAGATATTTGCATAAATCCAAGATGGCCGTCACATTTCAATATCATTCCATATATATATATGGACTTACATGGCATATTTACGAATTTTCAAACTTTGTAAGGCGGTTATTACGGGGCGCCATGCAGGACAGGTTAATTATGTGTACAAAATTGAGTTTTGTAACACTAAAAATCACAAAATTCAATTCTGTGTCACAAAATTAAATTCTGTGTCACAAAATTCAATTCTGTCAATTCTGTGTCACAAAATTCAATTCTGTCAATTCTGTGTCACAAAATTCAATTCTGTGTCACAAAATTCAATTCTGCATACGTTTCGTATACAAAATTCATTTTTGTTATAAAGGATTCAATTTTGTAAGACAGAATTGAGTTTTGTGAAGACAATTCAGTTTTGTGGGACAGAATTCATTTGTGTCCACAAAAATTAGTTTGCGTAGGATAGTCTATGTCATCTCTACGTTGATTGGTTGAGATCGGTCTTAGTCCATTTTACTAGATGGTGGAGTACACTTGCAGGTTTAAATATTTCAATGCGAAAATATAACCCAATATATCAATATTATACTTCTTTATGGACAGTTATTTTGGTTATATTATGATTACAAATGAGTGGTCACACCATATAAGCATATATACTTTGAAGGAGAAATAAGAAAAATATTCAGAATTTTCCCTCAATTATGTAAACAGGGTCAAACATAAAGTAGCCGGGACATAGCTAGACCTGAGAGCATGCCCATATATAGAGAATACCAGGCTAGTGTATTTTGATATCAAGTTTATCAGGCAAGGCTAGGAAACGCGTAGGAATTCCGAGGCTTGCCGAGGAATTCCTACCGTTTCCGAGCCGAGCCTGATAAACTTGATATTAAAATACACTAGCCTGGTATTCTATTTATCAGGTAACGTTTTATGCTCGAAAATGACATTAGATGACGTCGTATTCTAACAGTAGATCTAACCTTGTGAAACAAATGGTATTGGATCTGTGTCTACTAGTTGCGAAGTTACGTGTTCGCAACTATGTGTCTACATGCATTATTTACAGTATACACCATCTTAGTATCCATGGTATCTACACAAATACTACAAATGGTTTCCTCAAATGGCCCAATACACACATTCTGTTTATAAACACAGACAGCAGTCAGAACACAGGCCACAGCGCGTGTATTATTGATTTAACTGGGGCAGATGTACCTTGCGATACACAATAAATGACGTCAGTACTCGCGGGAGATCTACATGTACATGAATTATGTGTACAATTATAACGCAAATGAGTTTAAATACGAATGGGTTTGTCAACGTTTGACTGTTTGGAGATAGTTGAAGCAAAATTGCAGAATGAGAAATGAATCATCAGCAGAATGAGAAATGAATCATCGACATTGAACGTGTAGATCGGCGACCGTGACCCATTTCTCCAGTGCAGTTTCTGACCAATGGTAGTCCTTACATGCGTGTGCAGAATTGAATTTTGTGACACAGAATTGAATTTTGTTACACAGAATTGACAGAATTGAATTTTATGACACAGAATTGAATTTTGTGACACAGAATTGAATTTTGTGACACAGAATTGAGTTTTGTGGCACAAAAGTGAATTTTGTGACTTTGTGACACAGAATTGAATTTTGTGGCACAAAAATTAATTTTGTTGACAAAATTGAGCCATGTCCCACTTGGCGCCCCGTAGTTATTGGGCACAACTAATTGTTTGGGAACGTTTATGATGTAAATGACATATTGATTCATTTGCATAAATCCAAGATGGCCACCAAATTTCAATATTATTCCATATATTTGCACTTATATGGCATATTTACGAAAAATTTCAAACTATGTAACGCGGTTATTGGGCACAAGTAATCGTTTGGGTACTTATATGATGTAAATGCCATATGGACTCATTTGCATACATCCAAGATGGCCGCTAACTATTTTATTTCGCAATATATTTGTAAATGTAATACAGTATGGCTTATGTAAGAAAACGTAATACGGTGACGGCAACGTATTCATCAAGGCATGTGCGTCGAGATACCAAACACAACCACAGCTTTAAGATCCCTAAATGATAGTAAGACTTACAGGAGTAACAGCAGACATAAATGAGAAAACAACGGAAGCTCCACAGAACACACAATTAATACCAACATGATTTCTGTGAAATATACGCGAACTACATCAGACCACCACCAGGACCACAGCGGAATATTTATAATCCAGCGACAGGGCGATGCCTACCAGATGGGTATTGTAATCCCTCATTGATATGCTAGTGGTGTATCGTCTTGTATCTTAGTTTTGTAACAGTTCCATTGTGTAGGGCCTTATTTTAATACATTGTATATTGCAATTTTAGTTCAGATTTTCTTCATGAGGACCTTACAGGGCTACATATAGTCGTATATTAGTTGAGTGTTGTTCAATGAGCCTTTCAACCTTCATTACACGGGCAATAGTTTGTTCGATGTGAACGACCGTCTTGTGTCTCCTTCATTCAACGTCTATGTCGACAGCCGACTCCACCGAAGATTACAGCAGTTCGTTGCTCGACATGCACAACATATAGTGCATGTAAGCTTCGATTTGCTACACCGATATTTCATAGTGGTGCACGGGTACTCTGTTGCACACGATCACTAGATGAGCTGCAAAATATCTCTGCAAGCGCAACATCTACATTACTGGGTACAACAGTAGGTGAAAGGGATTTGGTTTGATCATCTTTCATCCAACCATACTGAACTGGATCAAGCTGGGCAGGCTGTAATACCAACGCCTATTTCCATACATGCGCCTGCAAATGGGCCCGTCTTATTTTTCAACAAACGCTTCAGTGGTTAGAGGGATTGTCAAGGTCATTACCAAGGTCAGGAATGATCGAGACAAATTGTCTCCCCTATTATGATATGAACCAAGTATACTTCAATTGTTATGACGTTATGGCCAATATAGCTTGATCTGACGAACGAAAAGTGGTAACAATGCAGTTGAAGTGTAAGGGATAGGCTAGAGTAGACAAGTACACGGAGTCACTTAATCACTTATATGTAAGCCAATCGACTGTTATACTTTAACGCAACTTAAAAGCTATAGACGAATAACGTCGGTATGTGGTATCTCAATGGTCCCGTAGTGGACAATAGTATGAATGCACAAGTACTTTGATGATCGCTAATCAAAGTGAAATAACATACAAGTATAACATGGCAGAACGAACATTGGAGGACAAATGACAATCATCTGAGCTACCCCAGTGCTGGCGTATCTCAATAGATAGTGGTAACCTCTGAGTATCAAGGTCCCAAGGTCTGCCTCACCCGCAGTACGAGGTCTATTCAACAATATGGCTATAATCCAACTTCAAGTGGATTAATCCATAAACAATATATGTAGTCTTACTACAATCCTTTAGCCATGATATGCCATGATAGGAGTATTACCATACACTATCAAAGTATACATGTGTATTGCCTATGCAATATATTTCCAAAGTATGAATGTCAAAGTCAAAGCCGGATGTGGCTACATCACATGATAGTAAATAACGATAATGTTCCGGAAGCTGGTACCGGAAGTAAAGTTCCAAAGGTAGTATTATTTCCGGAAATGGTGGACCAGATGTAAAGTTCCTATGGTATCACTCGACTGTAGCAACCCGGGTGTGGTGGACCGGATGTAAAGTATCCATGGCGAATCAATGGGTTGTAATACCGGAAGTGGTAGACCGGATGTAAAGTTCCGATATAATACAAATGGCGATTATCACGTTGACTAAGACGCCGGGAAAAGTTTCACTTAGGTGACATTCAACTCGGTGGTAGTATAATGATATGATATGTGTGTATGGCGTTTCACTTCACTAAACTATGGCTGTGACTGTCTGCTGAACGCGATGTAGCCATCACACACTGCTCTATACAGGCCTGTACCCGGAGCTGCTACACACACTGCGCCAGACAGACGTACGGACACTCGGACGACCTTGTACTCTGCACTGACTGGGGTCTGCCCTCAACGAGTGGACCAAAACGTCCAATGTTGCTCGCTGGAGCGATCTCAAGAGGCTACAAAAATGAAATGAGTCTCCAATTACTGGACGAATACGCACAGACAGACAGACAGGATGCACAACGGACTAAAACGGGAATCGAACAACGGCAAATCACAGCTGAAATAAAATGTTGTAGGTACATACCAAAATCCTCCGTGTCACTGGTGAATACAATACTATCCTTCTGTTACCAGAAAATATGTGTCCCACCAACACATAGCGAGACATCGCTTATATACGCACCAGTGAAACCATGCACGGAATAATGAATATGCCTACCCCTCGTTCGACATCTCACATACATATTACAAAACCATGGCTTTTGCCATTTCACCCGTGGGTTATATTTGGCATAAATATATGTTCCCACGCCATAAATTCAACCAAACTAGTGTACAGCCCTCGCGGAATAAATACCATCCAACATGGTATAGAGATCTCATAATCCGAAATCTACTCGACTGGTCTCGACATGCGAAGGTCGCTTTTTGGCCCCGCCAAACCCCTCCATATCGGTCCTACGGCTATACACTCAAATGAGAGTGTAGCACATACTAAACTCAAATATCGTGGTCATTTACGGAAATATCACGACACAAAGCATCACCAGTATGGGATTTCATATATCCGTGTTGGCCAGTACCAGGCTATGCTGAAACACTAACCCGTAGCATACATAACAGGGCAGACCATTGTATGGTCTGCGCTATATACTGGCTTCACCTACAGAAGGTCCCTTATCTGGTGAACAACTGACACGCGGACAAACTCGGCTGGCACGGATAGTGGACATCCGTAATACTAAAAGGGTCTTTTCCCTAGCGAAAACAGCACACGCAGTGAACGAGTTCTCTACCACACACATGCATAGTCTGTGGCAAATATGGCGTGACATCAGTAAAACATTGCTCCTAAAATGGACGTGTATTTAAATCCGCAAAAAGGACACGCATAAACGTATTTCCACCAATACAACATAAGCCCCGTTATTACACGCACATTGTACATGGGAAATGTACATGCTAAATCACAGGTATGTAAAAATCACAGGTGTGTGAAATCACAGGTATGTGGAATCACAGGTATGTGGAATCACAGGTATGTGAAATCAATAGTACGCACAACAATACAAAACAGTACCACACATCACAAATATACAATTATACGGAATCCAGAATATACAAGAATGCACGTGTCACGCGACAGGGATAGAACTAAGTTTCGGAGTGGATGCTGTTCTTAGAGCCCAAACTTTCATACGTGCTTCAGACATTGTGACACAGTTCGGTTGTCCATAACATGTTACAATGAATGCACTTGGTTGTTCGATGACCTGTGGCATTATGTCATGTATGTCACCCAACAGGGAGAGTGAGTATCCAGTCCGTAGTGCCTTCAATACATTGCCGTTGCTGATACCAAAATAGGACGCAATGTGTCACATCCCCATAGTGCGTGCGCAGCTATAAATCCTGGTAATATGGTTTTATGCTTATCTACGGTTGCCCGGATGTCTACAACACCTCTGTCATGCACTGGAGATTTCATCATGAATGGAGATGTCAGTTTCTGCTCTGAGTAGCGGTACAGTAGTAACTTAAACACGTCTGTGTCATCACACAAGACCGATACACCAGTGTTATCCTCGGTAGCCATAATCGATTGCTGAACAACAATGGTGTCGGCTTCCTGGTGATACGTCTTGATTTCGTGTCGCAAGTGCACAACACCGCCGTCACTTATGTCAAATGGTGTATCATCTTGCCCGGTAACCATGAGTCTGTGGTTCTGTGTGTGAGCCTTGTTGAATTCTGCATCGTTCCTGAGGTCTGTACAGATGATATTTATCAGCTGAATCTTGTTTGCGGTGACCAGAAGCATAATCATTTGTGACGCAAATTCGGTATTAAGAGTCAGCTGATGCACTCTACTGGCTTCCTTGTCAGCTCGTGTTTGTCGTGTTACATATTTCGTACTGTATTCACGATACCTATCAAACACGAGATGAACATTGCCTGTCTCCAACATTATACCTATGTGTTTCTTGAAGCTAGCTACAAAGTCACTAACTTTGACATTTGCTGACCAGTGTGGTATCCATAGTAAAGCACATGACAGTGCAAGACATATCATCGGTAGCATGCCGTCCTGAGATTTCTACTGAAAGCTGGGTTTTTTTTCAAGCTTGACTTTGATGAGGCTAAACACAGATCCCCAGCATCCGTGAAAATTGATGTTGCCACAGGTGCCAACTCATACCTCATACACATACACACGCTCCAAGTCTACTTCCCTTAAACTAGCTTGAAGGCCCATGATTCTCTGGTATATAACGTTCGTGTCAATGACATTGGTCTCGCCAACTTTCACATGTTTCTTTGTAATTGACATTGTTTCAACTTTCTTGGAAATTGTGTTGTGGAACCCTGCAGGCCAACTTGTTTCGAACTCACAATTTTGATGGTTGCCAATTGCTAGTGCGTCATGGACATTCGCCGACGATGGCGCAATGCACCGACTGACAATATTGGCAATATTTCCTGGGTGTCCTTCTGGATTGAGTGGGTCAGTCAATACAACGTTCCAGCTTTTTCCGAAGCCCAAACCTGTCCTGTTTATCTGACGCTTTCCTTGCATTCATTTCCTCCTTGTGTACATTCTGATGTTTTGAGGTAGTTTCCTCGCACATCTGTCTTATGTCAGAGTGCCCATGTCTTAAGGGTCTGTTGTGTTCATGTTATTCCAATGATCCCACCTTTCCCATGCCCGTATCGCATGAACGTTGTTTCTATAAACATATCACTCCAAATCCCGTTCCATATGCCCTGGATGTGGCGCATCACATGTTCACCACAAAACGGTATAACACTGCCCGTGGCAATGCTGTCATTGACTCCAGGTAATAGAGACCATAACGGGCATAATTGACATGCCTCGCTGCGAAGAAGTATGGGATCATCTGTCTAACGGTGTCCAAATGTAGTGGCAAGTCATCTTCCCTCTTAGCTCTTACGTACATTAGAGTCAGTAAGACTGGCTTTATCAGCATGTTGAGCTTTGTTGTCTTACTCAACAGACTGCGCCGTTCCAGTTCTTCTACCAGGTCTGACATTGAGGGATTGACATTGGTGGATTCTGCAGAACGATATCTCTAAGTAGTTCTTCGGCAACTAACACAGGTTCGGCAAAGTTCCTACACAAACGTGTTGCACTCTAGTGGCGGAAAGCAACTGCAACATCCAACGACGTTTGTAACTGGACGTACGTCTGACAACGTTATGCTTTTTCCTCAGGACATTTTGCGATACGCAACTCTAACTTTGCATTAAGAATTATTGCCAATTTCAGAAAATCTACACCAGTTGTATATATCGAGAAATACAAGCAGCCATCATATTTTCTGGAGGTGTTCAATGATTGTATATGTAGTTGCGCACCAATTCTGCTATACAAAACCCTCTCTTGCAAAAAAAGGCAATATATAGTACATGTTCGCGATCAGAGAACAATTACAGTAGAACTTCGATCGCTCGAACCGGCAACGGAATCGAGTTTGAGTTCGAGCGATGCATAGTTCGAGGGAATGAAGTTTCAAAAATGTACTGTCACATTCAGTCAATAAAATCACTTATGTGAATATATGAGATGACCGATGTGACATGCTATTGTATATGCATTACATTTGGAGGGAGAAATGAAAAATAACAAATACAATTGTAAAGTTGCTGTTTTATTCAATATTTACATGTAATTATACGTCAAATAAACCGCTTTGTTCCGCTTTGCGTCTATACATAATACTGGTATTCCCAGTGTCTAAAAATAGCACATAGCACAGTGGTTGGAATAAATATACAAACGGAAAATATAAACGAAACAATGTCAGTATACAATTATAAACACTATAAATTAACGCCTGAAGAATTCCATGATCTCGGTTTGTTTGGTATTGGCACACTCGATAGACATAGAAATGTGTCAATAGTCGCTCAACAGCCAATTAAACATTACATAAAATGAATTTTGTTCCAATCACTTAATTAACGTGGACATCATAACGCCCGTAATTCACGCCGCTATTGTTTGCGATTCGTGATTTAATGTCATCCCGCGTCAAGAGAAACTACTCAACGCGACCGCCCGCAATGGTGGAATTCGCACCTCGTTAGACAAACAGCTGATCACAGACTTACCTGTTCCGAGTTATTAGCGGTAATTACCACTGTTTGACCGTCCACGGGACTAATCCACAGGTTCGACTGTTCGAGTAATTCATAGTTCGAGTTTAAGGTGTTTTATTACATGAATTATATAGGAAATTTGCCGGGACTGTCGAACCAGTTCGAGTTTTCCATGGTGTTCGAGCCAGACCTATGTGGCCAAATTTTGACATTCGGCTGCCATGTTGGATTTATAAATGATATATTTACAATATAAATTTACCTAAGTTTTGTATTGTGTAAAAATACACATAACTAGCAGTTTTAAATACATACATGTATCATATAGTGGCGAATATATGAAATAATATTAATATTTGGTGGCCATCTTGGATTTATGCAAATATCTCAAATTGCTCAAGGATGCCAGCGTGGCATCACTCGGATTTTAAATGTGGATGGTCTGGATATGTAAAATCACCAATAAAAAAAAAAATGTTATTCAAAACAAGGTTCAGCCCAAAATCTCATTCTGACGGCCGGACTAGCAGGAACGGCAGTGATTACAACATTCCAGTTCGCCATTGCGTTAGTATCTTACGTAGGCAAGAATATGTCATCTAACGACGTTACATGCACCCGGGATGCGGACATCATAAAAGTTAGTACACAGAAAAAGTGGATTGACAGGGTAAAGTCATTCACTGACCCGCTAGTATGCGCAACGCACATCAAATAGGAAAAAACAAATCTACTCTACTAATTCACTTCAGCACATCCCTGCCATATCAAATTACACCAACATCCTATATTAACGAAGGCCACCCCATTGACATCGGCATAACAATCCAACGACCGATTCGCTGCAATAAGTGTCGGCAATTTGGTCACATACAAAAACAACACAATACTATGTCCCATCTGCGCGTACAACCATTATTACAAAGACTGCACGAGCAAACACGCCAGGGACAATGATTTCTGCAATAACTGTTACGTGGCTGGTGTACAGGCTTGTGGACATCGGTCAAGTGATCCCTACTTCCCGATGCTACTTAAATACAAATCACATCTCGAACAATAGAACAACACTAGGCAACTGGCACGCAACGCACTAAAAGAACAAATAATGAACCCTGCAACAAAAACACTGCCTATTCGAGTAGTCACCAACAACACACCTGCAAAACAACAAGCTACAAAACAGCCTCCAAAGAATCCAGCCCCACAAAAGGAAAACATAAAACAAACAAACCCCAAAGAAGAAAACATGCAAGGATACGTTTCTAAACAACAGCTCTTAGAACTAATTTCGGCTCTTGAAATTGCAATTGAAAAACAACTAGGAGTAACCACCAATGGCATTATAGGACAAATAGCAGAACAATACTTAGGACAAAATATAATAACAACAACAATTCCTAACACACCACCCACTGAAAAAATGCATACGTCACAGATGGACAGATCCCAATCAGAAACCTCTTTGCTAAACGTTTTAGGTAAACTGGCTAATGCGGACAAGGTAATAAAGACACGAAACAAATTTAAATCAATAAAACAATCGACCGCTAGCGGACAAAATATTAAGCCCTCTACCAAGGAACTGGGGGGAAACAAATCAACCCTAACACCCGAGCCCCTAATGTTTGATAGCAGCATGGACGACTCAGACCCAAATAAACTAATAATCGTAACACCAACCGAATCTATAGAGTCTCATTCCATTCACACAATAACAAGTATCTACAATATTTCGACCATTAGTGCAGACATCACAACACTACAAGAAATAAACGAAAATGAGGACACACCAATAAACAAACAAACGTCAAGCAATAGTGTTGCCACATCAACACACAATAACAGTCCAGCAGAAAAACGTACAACTATAGAAAATTCTAATATGCATAAAACTATAACAGCAAATCGTAAATATAATACAAACTCCATAAAAGATAATCTAGCCGAAGTTGGCTCAAAAGTAAATACAGGCATGAAAAAAAACAGAATAAATTTACTAACAAGCAGAAGATAGGTAAAAACGTATTAAAATCAGTGTCACAGTCAGCGGAGCAACAACAACAGTGCAATTTCACACCATTTAGTGGTAATAAAGTCCTAAATTCACAGAAAAGGAGTCAGACATATGCACCAAAAAGCTCATCCTAAGCAAAACATATAGAGAATAAACAAATATGGGTAGAAAGAAAAACAAAGGAATGACACTGACCGTCTTTCAATGGAACTGTCGGGGTTTTGTAAAAACAAAAGGAGAGCTTATCAACGTTTTAGAAAATAATGTAATGTCACCTGATGTAATATGCCTGCAAGAAATATCAAAGCCTTCAACACTGACTGGATACGACCTCGTATCCTACGCAACCAATTCTTTCCATGGCAGTGGGGTAGGAATATACGCTAAAAACGGAATATCATGTGTAGAACTTAAAACAAATCACCGTACAGAAAAATAAATAACCTCTATTGTGGTATTAAGGTACTCAGCAATAAAGGAAACATTGATATATTAAATGTGTACATTGGCCCTGGTAACTATAATCACGAACCCAAGCTAAACTAAAATAAACAACCTCAATAAAATTATCACACAATTAAGCAATAAGTCTCTAATATTGGGTGACTTCAACGGGCACAACCCACTATAGGAAGTGCATTACATTTCAAAGACAAACAAAGTAGGTGATGAAATAATACAATTTCTAGATAACACTGATTATGTAGTACTTAACAACGGAGCTGTAACTTTCGATACGTCACACATTTCTTCAAGTAAAGGTATTGGAACAACACCCGACATAACATTAGCAACACCTGCCTTAGCTTCCTTGACCTCCTGGTCCGTCCATGACTCTACACTAGGAAGTGACCACTATCCGATAATTACTCAAGTTTCTACCCAATACCATAGAAGTACTCCCGCCACCATTCCTAAATGGAAGCTAGGACATGCTAACTGTGAGCTATTCCAACAAATATGCACTAATAGACTACACACAGATAAAAATCTAGATACAAAACAATACCACGATGAATTTGTGAGCACCCTCTATAACATAAGTAAGGAGAGTATACCACAAACAAGTGGTAAAGCTCATAATCGCCCAACCAATCCCTGGTGGACACCAGCTTGCACAGATTCCATTAAAAACAGGGAGAACTGTCTGCGTAGATGGAAACAAGCACACAAATATCATACAACACTTAAACATACTAGGCGAGCGGAATATTTGAAAGCTAAGTCCCTCGCGACTGAAGTAATTAACGACGCAAATAGTTGTGGTTGGGAGAAATTTATATCTGAAATAAATAACGACAAAACGAGTAAAGAATTATGGGACCAATTTAATAGAATGAGAGGAAAAGCTATAAAGCCAATGCCTCCACTATTACATAACAATAGCAATGTGTACGATAATAAACAAAAAGCAGAGGTGCTCACAGATCATTATACAACTATGTCAAGTGACAATAACCTTAATCCCGAATTCAAAACAGTTAAGGTTAAGAGAATCCCTGAAATTCAAACAAAAATAGATACTAACACGTTATGGCCAAAATCTAATGAGGTTGACTGCCTCAATCGGTGCTTCATTATGTCAGAACTAAAATATGCCCTTAAAAATAAGAAAAACTCTGCACCAGGAGCAGACAAGATACACTACGCAATACTAAAGCATCTCCCAAAATAATATATGGAACAACTGCTTCTGGTGATAAATAAGTCCTGGGTAAATGGTACACTACCTGATACCTGGAAAGAAGCTACCATCATCCCTATATTGAAACCAAAAAAGGACCCAACACTTCCGCCCTCATACAGACCCATTTCTCTAACACCAGCAATATGTAAAATAATGGAAACGATGGTAGCTAACAGATTAAAACATCACTTAGAAACAAATCAGAAACTGAGCCCGACCCAATCAGGATTCCGAAATAACAGATCTACATTAGATCAACTGGCACGACTAGACACAATTATTAAAACAGCCATGATGGAAAAGAAAATGGTCGTTGCAGTATTCCTAGATTTAGAAAAAGCCTTTGACCTAATGTGGACGAAAGGTGCAATAGAACAACTCCTCGGGAAGGGCATAAATAACAGAATGTTGTTGTGGCTTGACAACTTTCTGACGGGCAGAAGAAATAGAGTGAGAATAGGATCAGAACACTCCGAATTTCAAAATGTAGATAACGGTAGCCCCCAGGGCAGCGTAGTTAGTCCAACGCTGTTTAACATCATGATAGATACATTATATAACGAACTCAATGAGAACAACTCAATTACAACTATCAAAAATGATCTATCGCAATTTGCAGATGATAGCTCGATCTGGCATGTACATGCAGATCTCAATATAGCCTTGGGGGCTGTACAGACAACATTAGATAAAATCACAACATGGCAAACTAAATGGGGGCTTAAAATATCTCCACTAAAAACTGAGGCAGTCATCTTTCATAGAGGAGGACACTTATTCTATAAAACGACGGAGCAACGGTATGCATATAAAGGAGATCAACAATACAAAATTAAAGAACAAGTTGTTAACAATCAGGCAATACCATATACAAAATGCACAAAGTTCCTAGGTATGTACTTGGACGATAGACTTACCTGGGGACCTCACATATCAGATCTAATTCAACGTTGTAGGAAGGATCTAAATCTAATGAAACTAATCTCAGGTACATCTTATGGTGCAGACAAATCCTCCCTCCTACAACTATATAAAGCATTAATCCTGTGGAAGATTGACTATGGATGCATGCTATACAAAGATGCTGCGGCTGCTCACCTGGACAAGTTAGAATTAATTCAAAGAGCAGCGCTAAGGCTTGCCACGGGTGCCTATGAAATAACAAGAGCCGCAGTAATCGAAGTAGAAACAGCAGTACATGTTACCACTAGATTTAAGAAGGGAACAAACATTACTCAAATACTGGGTCCGAACCCAACCCCATGGCGCTCACCTACCAATCAACGAATTAATAAAACTCAAACCAGTATACAAATACAATATGATTAAACTAAAACGAGACGCAACCAATACAGTCAATAAGTATACCAACAAAAAAGCCAATATAAAAACATGTTATGCAATGAATGCACTAACCTTAACAGAAGAATATGATTTGGGTGGATGGATGCAAGATGCAGCCATTCAAAACGCATATCCCGTATTATCTATTTGAAATTAAAGCTCGATCTGATCTCACTGAAATTATGAAAGATACAACTAAGTATCCAACCCTTAGCATCAAACACGCAATGGAACATTTAGAACATAATTGGAAAGACAGCCTACACATCTATACGGACGGTAGCAAAAATCGATCGGTATCACCTCAGCTGCGTTTGTGGTCCCGGAACTAGGTCACGTAGAACAATTCAAACTGACTCCCAATCTAACTGTATTTACTTCGGAACTTATTGCAATTGAAAAAGCCCTCATATTCAACCTAAAATTAAAAGACTACAATGACACTGTAATCATAACAGACTCACTAAGCTCCATCCAAGCAATCAACACAGGTACATCTAAAACGAGAGCTGACAAGGTCCATACCATTAAAATTCTAATAAGTAAACATATAGAACAAGGGAAAAATATTAATATAGACTGGGTACCCTCACATGTTGGAATACCTGGAAACGAAGAAGCCGACCGAGCGGCAAGCACAGCTCATTTGATAGGAACACAAGATAATATTCTGCCTACACACAGAGAATTATATTCAGTCATTAAACCAAAAATAAAATCAAAATGGCAAAAACGATGGGATAACATTCATAAGCATTACTATGGCGGGCTCACATTTCAAGTCATGGTGCCTACCATACCAAATAAATGTAAACAATACAGCAAGGTATAGAATGTCAGATAAAATAATAACACGACTCAGACAAGGTAGAAACGGTATAAAGGCAAATCTTCATCCACAGGGCAGCAATATTGATGTATATTTGAATTGTAGTCAGCGCGACGAAGATGAAATAGAAGAACTGGACCACTATTTCTTCTTCTGCCCAGCGCATGAATTAGCAAGAGAAGATCTAGCCGCTGTCTGATTAAAAAATAATGTTATATCATCTCCATATAATTTAATATTCCCCCCTAAAGAATGCGAAAATGAAATACACTTAGCTGTACTAAAATACATTAAGGCGACAGGGTACTGGAATAAAATATAAACATGACACCGTTGTTCCACTAAAATTAAAAGCTGTCAAAAATAAATGATATAATGATTTTACTTTAAAATACAACTCATGCAAACAGTTATACGCCGGTATCATGGATAGAAACACATTAAAAAACCCGATGGAGTGGCCGAGCTAAGTTACATCCGTGACACTGGGCCCCATTGTCTCCATCCCATATCTGAAAACGGCTGTAAATATTTCAGGATTTACCAATTTAATATAATCTGTAAACATGTCAATAGACGTCCGTGCACTCGGCTGGGAGGCGTTACTCATTCTAGAGTGAATAGTCGAATGACGAACAACATCACTTGTGTCGGGGATACATGTTTCTCCGGAAACGAGAGGACTGTTGCATACTATGCTGCTCGTCTGCCTGCTGGATGCTCGAACCTAATACTACTAATATTAATATTAGATCAATGGTGACAGCTGGGTGCTGCCTGCATCCAATGCTACAACACTTATCACCATCAGTCTGCTCATTGGTGCCACTGGTCTCATAGCAATAGCGTGTTGACTTGCAACAAGGAAAGTAACATAATGTCACGATATGCGATGCAATCAAATAAGTATAATATAACTGCACCTATACCATTTCTTCCATAATGGTAGTACCTGGCCGTTATCATTGATCACGAGGCAATCAACTCAAACAACCAACTGTTACAATCATTAATCATACAGACCCATCAAACTCAAACAATTAATGTGGTGCCCGGTCGGACGGGTGGTTAGCACAACTGAATCGGGTAGCTCCTATCATTTTAACGATATCCTGCGAGCTGCCGCCCGTTGGCTGGACACTGTATTAATTCCCGAACGGACCGTATGGGGACGGGGCCGCGGGGGCGGTGTCAGCGTATGGCTGGCCGCCACCTGGGAATCCCGTCCGCTTGCGGCTGCGAAGGCCATTCTAGCATAACCATATCTAGAATTAACATACAAGTAAGCCCACCCAATGGGTATGTACTCGATCGGAACTGGCCCGGGAAAGTCTCTTGCGTATGGACTGCCATGTCGAGGATTAGTACTGGGAAATTAACGAGACGATGTGTACATGCTCGTGTGGGCTAACACATGAATCCAAAATTAACATACAAGTAATCCCACTCAATGAGTGTACGGAATTCTACCCACCACAATCCCGATATGCTATTATGTACTATGTTAGACTAGACTTATTAGATTATATTTAGTTGTAATGGTAAGGGTAATGCGTGGAAAGAGGAAGGGTCAACAATGTGTCTGGTACCGGTGGAACTCGCTTCACCGACGAAGCCTGTTTAGTCGGTGACGGACGGACTCTTCTTGCACGCATTATTGTTGGCCTGCCTTCTAACCACTCAAGCCAGACTACGTCTGGTATTTTAATTAAACTGCAACAATAGGGTGAGTGGTGGGATTTTACATATATGCATAGACGTACTTGTATATATATCCATGTACATATATAGAGCGCGCACCGTCTGATAACAAAATATAATGGACTCGCAGAGATTGACATCGTTCCGTGCATAAAATTCCACGGCTTCTGTCGGTCTCTGCGAAGCTCTGGGACGGCTGGTTTCGTGGGGGTCGGGAACCGTAAAGTCGCCCCGAACCCCTGCGATATCAGCCGTTAGAAACAGTAATAATATACTTGCCACAAAACCGGCCAACATGCATTATAGATATAATCCCAAGTCTGAAACAAGTGCCGCTCTAATATAAACTTGTATTTTAACTGTAATGTAATTTTAAAATTGGCCCGATAATACATCAATAAAAAACATATAGGAACACATACGTCTAGGTCCACACTGTCACCGAGGAGTAATCATACTACACATATGTATACATGTCCATGATATGTACATATGCAAAAATGCATAGCATAACCAGGAGTCCCATCTCAAATACACGAAACAGATAGGGACCATACAATTGATGCTGAATAACCATACATGTTCTTCTCCCAAGATTTGTTGTAGCACCAATGCGTCACCAACGAAGCGACACCGAGAGGACCGCATCCAGGTACACCGATACTTGTCTAGAAAGTAGACAAATATCACCGACTCTCACTAGGTCACAACTGGTCTGGTCCATCCCAGGCAAGCGTACAAGGAGTTCAAAATATGCGGACGTAATACACTCATGTCACCCATAAGTCCACTCAGTCCATCTTATGATAGACCGCGCGAGACACGGGGGCTCATAGCTCCCTTACGTGTGTCTCGTCCCGAACGGCAGGGTGACAGTTTTTTTGTATTTTTTACTACATCCAAGCACGCAATAATAGCTTACTTCCGCCCAACATGGACGGTCCCTTACACGCATAGACGTTATACATGTACACAATACTCCGCACAGCAGCGTGTAGTGTAGTAAAGAATATGCATAACATAAACAAATATAAACTCACACACCCATTGTGTCCGGTAAAACCACTAAGGCGACCAAGTCAACATATGAAGTCATAGAAGACAGAAGCTGCTCCCGCTGATTGAAAGCCTGGAGTGCTTGGTGAACCCGGGTGTCACAAATAACCGGTGGATCCACTACATACAGACACGACGCTAGAAGACAGAAACACAAGAACGGAGGATTTCTGCCTGCATCAATATACCTCAAAGCGCCGAACTGTTTCTGTGCAGTTAGTGGTCGAGCCGGGCATAGTGGTCTCATCATATTCTCCATATAGTCAATCAACAGAAGCTGGCCCTATGGGGACCAGCTATTTCGCCCTTAGGGCAGTAGATGAGCCAAGTCAATAGGACATTGGACATAACCCTGACAGACACACTTAGATAGGCACGCATCCACAACATATACATACACAATCCAGATAAGGGCATCTGTGATTTTCATGCATACAGCTCACTCAAACACAAACCAGATGCGATCCTCGCGGTGTAGCCAGACGCCTACGACACCAACAAAGAGAATATCAGAACCAAAAAAAAAATTAGTCCCCCTTCCTCGGGGACAAGGCCTCACTCGTGTCTACCACCCACTCAGTGGGAGGTGGTCTAGGCCTCTGTAGACTCGACATCGGATCGTTTACTCTGTGTTGCATACTGGGCAGTGTCAAGCTATATGCGCCTTGGGATCTGTGGCGGAATGAGCTGCCTGGGGTTGCCAGTGGCGGCCTTGTGGGTGGCTTGGGCATGGCTTGCCTGGCTCTTCGTCGCTGCGGGTGGCGGTTGCGGCGCGGAGCCTCCGGTTGTCACTGGCTGCGGTGTCCCGGTCTACTGTGGGTGGGTCGGTGGCTCGGTTCCGGCTCGGCCTGCGCTGTTGCTTCTCTGTGGGCGTTGGATTTGCCCATATCACGTGGATCCGTCTCTGCTTGGTCTGTCTTGCCTCGTCCAACCCTCTAATAGCATTGGCATGTAATATAACAATGTAACGGCTGAGTATCCATATATCATGTGCACGCACACTCGGCCCTCTTCACGTTCTGACATATCGGCATTGTGCAATAGGAGAATGAACTAACTAGGTTAAACTCACCACCTCATCGTCTCCTTCATTTAATGCACATATTTCGACTGTATTGCATATATTAGTAAATTCGGAAACAATTGGGCCAACGGCCATTGGCCTGATCATTTACGGGCACATGCCCGGGTATGGAAGGTCTTCGAGCCATTTCCCACCCTTAAATATAAGAAATACAAATACCTGTGTACTACATAAACATGATAAATGTTATTCAATCATGTATGTGTTATGGAACACTCGGCCAATGCATATGTTATGATGATAATGTAACTAGATGATGGGTCACATTTTACAATTTGAATATGTATGCGTATATTAATATTATAGTTTAAATAATTATAGGTATGTATATTATTGTATAAATGTTTCGGGAAATGCATGTAAACTGTTGGAATAGTCATACTTGTCCAATCATATTGATGTTTGTATTCATTTTAACATGCAGGAAATGTGCAGTTCAAATATTGTGTTTACATTGTCGAAATATGTTTCTGTAGATGTGTATTTTATTATTAATGATCAAACAAAAATCATTCTGGATAAAGTTATGAAGGTGTAATATTGATAATGGATCTCAAATATGTGGTGATAACAATGCCACATATAATCTCTAAGTTTGCATCTCTACATATGTTATACAAGCCAGGTAATATGTCTCGTTCTTTGTTCCGCGTTTGCCCTTTCGCAGTTAGCCCTTGTCATATGTCATAAACCGCTTTGACGGTAATATGTTTGATTAATTATTGATATTACAAAGCCTGAATGACCACACCTTTTGTTCCGCCTAGACTGAATGTCCCTGCATGAAATCTGGTTCCGCCTGGATTGCCATTAAACAGACAAATATCATTGGTGGAAACCCACCAAATTATTAATCCTAACATGTTTGCAATTTCCATACTAACATTGTGAAAACTATACTGGCAGTTAATGAAAAGTTATTGTAGTGTCAACACCTGGAGTTGCCAGTGTTTATGCGGAATTTCCGTCACTAGAATTGTATAGACTTGTGCTTTATTGTTATTCATATTTTAGAACATATTAAACGTTTAAAACAACATGACTTCAACCGTGTAATAATAATTATATAGCCACGTTCATAATACATGTGTCACAGTGTGATTGGGGGATTAACTAGACTCGACCCGTATCGACGGCTGTATAGTTTATTTTGCGATCTGCAATGGTATGAAACAAATTTACGAACACATGTAAATTTCTAACTGGTCTGACTGGCGTCTCACGGCGTTCAGTCGCCAATAATAATGACGCCGGCCGACAAAATAGACATTATGACTTGTGCGACCAACTTAGCACCAAATCAGCCTGCGCATTCGCGCAGTCTGATCATGATCTGCGTTGGTCAATATTTAAGTAATAGTTAGATCATGCCAAATATGGAAAATTGGCACATGCGCAACTATATGTGGGCGCGGCTCATTAATGACAGGAGCCGTTTTTGATCGCTCGACCTGCCACGGAATTGACACGGTTCAATCAGAATTCTAGTGCCAGGTGGGGGAATTGTAAGCTCCACCCCTCTGGATACACAGAACAACAACTTGGTATTGGAAATTATAGCAGGTGCGTGTATAATGCTGAAGGTCTTTGGGCTATGATACACATGATATTATATCGTGCATGTTTTTAATCTCTGCCCGCATAATACTATATAATTATGTGGGAATGCACATTATGATCAGGATCTACACTGCATAGGTATGTCACAAAGGTGTATTTATCAGCCGGGGACTACATGTAATAACCATGGGATACAAGTATTTACAATTCGCTAGTGGTAGGTTCAAGTTATGGTCATGTAGAATCGTCTCAATGAGAGGATTCTATATGGCACTAAACTTGACCAGGCCGGGGGAATACACATGGGCACGCATGGAACAGGTAAATATACTCACAGGATGTTCCGCCGCTAATAGTACAAATACTAACCGCTAATACTGACTAATATTGTTCTCTCATGAACGGGGGTGTCTTCATGCACTGTGACAATGTCAGTGTGTGACAACAGACGGGCCCGCGGCCGGCAAAGAATAAATGAAAACATCATTTACTTTGTCGTACGCAATCATTACGTCAATGCAAGGAATAAATTATGTGGAATAATACATGAAACATTTTCTTAAAATAGCAAAAGACAGAAGTGGTTACCTGCAATGGTATGAAACAAATTTACGAACACATGTACATTTCTAACTGGTCTGACAGGCGTCTCACAGCGGATTGCGCCGCAATCTCGTAGATCGCGCCCGAAATTCAAATCCGAATGAGATTCAACGGGACGTCAGTTAGAACAATAACACAGCATACGGCCCGAAATAGCGAAAAGTAAACAGTGCAAATACTATTATGTGCTTATAATATATATATGGGTATTAGAATAGGTGAGGTATAGAATATTATGGGATAGTATGGGATCTATAGGTATATATTGGATATTATAGGGTATGTTTAGAGAGCGTTTTTGGGTTGGGAGAAGTAAATATCGCGTGGTCTAAAACAATAAAACAACTCCGGTTACACATGTAAACAAATAGCTGACATAGATTGCTATTTTACATGTCCAATATAACTTTCTGAATGACACTAATTATACATATCACACATAAACACAACTTGACTGTTACAAGCGTTATCTTTGTTCATCGCCAAACCTCTTTGTTACATCGCCAATCGGATATATCATCATGTAATGGTCATTGTTTGCCTTTCAGAAAGAAGCCCGTTAGTGATGGCCCTTTACTGGTTGAAATACTTGCTGAGCGTGACCATGTTGCTCATCGAAGCGTGGAATGAATCGAAAGCATTTCCAATGAGTCTTCAAGAAGGTATAGAGAATAGTAGGCTAGTGCCGTGAATGGGAAAACATATCTGGCAAGGCTCAGGAAACGGGATGGGCGAGGCTCTGCCGAGCACATCCCGTTTCCGTGCCGCGCCAGATATTTGTTCTGCATTGGAGTTTACTGGGATATAAATTTTGGACAGAGACTTGCTACGGACCAATCAAATGTTAGGGAATTGTGTAAATATTTTTGTGCTGCAAGTATTGTATTGTAAACTGTGTAAGCGACAATGCCGACACAATGAACGTAAATTTGTCGTGGGGCGCTTCGACTACGTTGCATTTTATGACGTAATTATCGACAAAAATCATGACTTTTTACGGGTGAAATAGTTTTGACTATTGACTAGGCCCGCGCAACTATTCACCGGGCACCCGGAAATATTGCCCAGACACGTCAAAACCCAGGGAATTAATGTCTGTTCCACATTTTGCTGCCAACGAACATTTGGCTATTAAACATATTAAATCTAAGCAATATTTAAAGTAAGTACTTTTTCATCAATAACAAAAAAAGTTACCCTATCCAAAACAATTTGTTTCATGAAATTCCATCAAATATTGATTTTATTGCGAAAAAACGATTTTCCAATGGGAATTTAACACGGGGAGTCAATTTCCATTTGTTTTCCGTTTTTTTATCCTGAATTTGGAAATTGACTCAGAAACTTGTCGAGATAGCTTGAAAATGATGTAATTAAGAAAACAAAAGTTAGATTTTGAAAATCGGTTCATTTGAAAAAAATTATTTTTAGCCCCCATGTTAAATTCCCATAGGAAAATCTTTTTTTCGCAATAAAATCAATATATGATTTTCATCAAATAATTATTTTTGGGGAGGGTGATTTTGTTTGTTATTGATGAAAAAGTACTTACTTTTAAATAGTTTTTATATTTAATGTGTTTAATAGGCAACAGTTCGTCGGCAGCAAAACGTGGAACAGACAGTAGTCAAAACTAATATCAACGTATATAGGGAATTGGGTAATAACCAAATCTATTGAAAATCATCACGTCATGAAGTTCAACGTAATTTAGATCGGTCAGTCGATGCGCCCCGCCCCAAATGCACGTCCATTGTTTCGCTTACAGTGGATTACTGGATGCGTAAAACAAATAGTCAATGCATGATAATATAATGTATTATCAGATCTATCGCCATGCACTCGGTCAATATCGATTTGCGAGTTACTGAAACTATCACCGGATGATACGTTGACACTCATGATGAAAGTGGCATGTACCAAATACCATGCGTAGCTATGCATCAACTCATGATGCATTACAAGTACAGGTACATGTAACATACACCATGCATGTAAATCGCCTGATGACATAGTTATCACCGTTCTGAAATACGTGCCTTTTTCAAACCCGTTAAAATTGTAGACATCGGTATTGTACTATACCAATTGACGTTGCATATTTATATAAAAAAATACATCGTTCTGCATAACGGTGCCGTTTACCCAGTTAAAAAACATCATGAGCTTGTGATATAACACTATTTCTACACTCCGTCTCCCACAAAAATGTCGCCGAAATCGACGGCACCTAGGGAATCGCTTTACAATTGTTTTCATTACTCACGCAAATCTTGCTGTGTTTAACCACAGACCTAGATTGTATTCTAGGTCTGTGGTTTAACCCTTTCACCCCTAAGTGACTGGAATGGATGTTGATATGTTAATTTTGCAACCAATCCAACCGTCACAAAATGGTTTTCTGAGTGGTCCATTTATGAAAAGGGGGTATTTTTTGTTCTAAACAAAATGTGAAAACTACTTTAACAAAAATGCAGATCCTGATGAAACGGCTCGCTACGAGGCGAGCTTTCGGAGTTATTCATAAATATTGGACGCGTTGAAGCTTTCCCGTTTCAAATATCATTCTAGCTAGATCTATACAGCAGATGTACACAAGTAGTATATAGGGAGTCAAAATGATACCACCTACGGTGGTATCATTTCCACCCCTATATACTACCCCCACCACCACCGAAAAATCAAAAATTGGTTAACGAGGAAATTGTTCCCCACCACCCCCGAAAAATCCAAAATTTGTGTCATAAATACATCATGTACTTTTCACGTCCAATTGAACAGATAAAACTATACTAATAAAAAGGATTTATTTTTGTCTCGTCGTCATATTGGACGTCATAAATACATCATATATTTTTCTCAACACGGCATTTTCCTCCTCCTCCAATATAGCTAATTGATTTCTACGATGTCGAATTGTAGTCCAATTATATTGGTGTCATAAATACCTCATGTTTTTTTTCACGTCCAATTGAACAGATAAATTTCATAGGTTATAATAAAATATTATAACAAAATGGATAATAAAATACGCAACGAATTGGAATTTTGTAATGACTTTGATGAAGGAGTTTACGCTGTTTCTACAGTATTAAAACACGGTAAAATGACAACACTATGTGGTATCGAATACATGAAATATCAGCGTAATTTATTACGCTGCGATAAAGACGTTGCATTTACAATATTAAACCGGCAATTATGTCGCCGGTATAAGTATCAAATTTATGTAATGAAGCGACTAAATAGGATCGGAGAAACACTACCGAAACATTATCAAACTAATTTTATAAAACAGTTTAAAATCAAAGATTCGTTTACGGATATGCGTTTCTACGATATCACTTTTAACGAAGAAATTGGAAAATTATTGGAAGAAATTGGAAACTGAACAGAAAAAAAAAAAATTATTAGAGAAAATGGATAATACAATACAATTGGAATTGAAAGTTTTTAATAATTGTGTTGAAGAACTTTACGAAGAATACGGGGGTTATAGTCCTATATATAAATTCTATAAAATGAGAACACTAGGCGATATCGAATACATGAAATACCAGCGTAATTTATTACGCTCCGATAAAAACGTTGCATTTACAATATTATACCGGCAATTATGTCAACTATACAAGAGGCAAATACAAACATTAAGACGGATAATGGGTATCGGATATGAAACTAAGGTGTATTATATAAAATTGTTAAAACCCAACGATTCGTTTACCAATATACATTTCTACGATATCGCTTATAAAGAAATTGAAAAAAATTATTATTGAACAGCAATGTTGATGCTAAGACAAATAACATCTCCCTGAAACCGCGTGTCCATTTATCCCCATGAACCTGCTAAGGTCAAAGATCGTGTCATGACAACGGCCGGAGTTTATTTTTCACCAACCTCAAGCGGTCGGACTCCGAACGCCGTTGTCATGCAGTTGTTTACCATAGTAGTTGTTTACCATTTGTAGGGATAGAAATAAATAAATAAAAATGTTTAGCTCCAACCGCGGCGCGAACCCACGACCCTCGTCTCTATAGAGTATCTCCTTAACCCACACGACCACGTAGGCTGTTATGATAAACATTATCTAGTGTTGTACAATTATCAATTACACGGGTAGTTGATAGCCGAGTGTATCAAATTACACGGGTTATGAACCATGTGTAAATTGATAGCCGAGTGTATCAATTTACACAGACAGTGTGTACACAGGTGATTTTACAGTGTTAATTCTTCGGACTGAATTTTACAGTGTAATCCTCGACTGAATTTGTTATGCGATTACGGCGTAATTCTCAATGAAAAACACATGTTGTATAGGTATGTAAATTTGTTTACTGCACCAATATAAGATTTTTTTATTTTTTTTTTAAATTATTTTATAATGGTGCTGTAACATTTCCTCCGACTTTATTTCCAAGTTTTACCCTAAATTTATCCCAATCAGTACACTCAATTTTGGGCATGGTGGCGCGCGCCTTGATCCTTATATCATTTTTTAATTCTTCATATCTCCCCATTTCTTCCACCACGGATTCAAACTCTAAATTTGATATTTTCTTATCGGCCAACGCTTTGGACACCATAACGTCGATGCTATTTTTCTTAGACCTAGCGAGAACGGATATTCTATCATGTTTTCTACTTTTTTTCTCGAGTTTTCCACCCGCCGCCCTAATTACCATACAAAGTATTCCAGATAAAACGGTAATTCCACTCAAAACCCCTGCAAGTGGAACCGTTACAATTGTAGATAGCGTTGCAGCAGTCCCCGCACCACTCATTACAGATAAACTTGCCAGAACCGTACTAGATGCTTCAGCTATGTTCGCCGCGCGCTTATATTTGTTAGCGTGTCTTTTTCTATTTGCACATTCTCTAACTAAAATATCCTGGCGGTCTGCTCGGACTTTATCAATATCCGACCTGCTCTCTTTTCGAAATTTGGTTATTTTTTTACCTAGTTCGTTTAGTTCCGTTTCTCTGATGAGAGAGTCCTCTGAGCGCAACACCTTATAAGCCGCCTGATCTTTCTCAATTTGTGCAGTCGCCGTCAGCACTTCTACTCTAACATCTGATATACTCCTGTGAATCCCGTTTGTGACCTTCGATATAGTTTTATTGATCAGGGGCCTTGGTTTTTTCAGTAGTTTAAAAATTCGCCACTCTGTCGGGGATGAATCCCCCTTCCCCCTTCTGCCGGTTCCAAATTCTTTGAATTTGTCACCCCAATCGGAAGAACCTACCTGGTCCCGTATATACTCTTAATGTTGATATATATATTACGAACATGCGTTTAATTCTACAAATAATTTTTAATTAATTTTTTTCAATTAATTTGAAATTTTCCTAGGACGACCCGAAATCGGGTAACTCGTTCTTCCAAACTCGCCTCCCATTTATCATCAGAATCAAGAAATCTTACAACTCGTGGTTATGTCTCCCCGATTCCCAAAACTTTCATCTCGGGAGGGGTGGGAAGTCTAAGGTCACAGTCCCTCCCGCCATAGAAACAGTTCGCAGGCCGGGCCACAGTTTTTCAGAATAAATGAACCATCTGACATCCAAGAATGTCATTGCTCCGATGTGGTCTACAACTTTCATGCGTATTATACTATTAGGAGGATTCTCAAAGAACTAGGTATTTCACTACCTCAAGACGACGCCTGGGATCCCATTTCCACGCATACGACCGTATGGCGTTTGAAAGACTGTGTAACGAATTTAACGTTTCAAAAGACGCGGACTGGAGACAGAAAGCATTTCCTACCAGCACCGGCCTCGGGGACGTTCTCATTCACGGCCAGTCCGGGAATTGGACGCAGACTGATTTTAGACACGATCACTCCGGTGACCACATCGTCAGTCGGAACGCCGGGAATTTTGACCACGCGACTATGACTTTCGGGCCGGAAGTGTCTGGAGGTCGGCACTGTGGCGTGTTTTCTTGTAAAATGTTACCTCCGAAACGGGCTCACGTCGATTACATACAGCAGGCTGCTGAGGTTCAGGACGCGTGGGGTACATTTATGTTAGATAAGGGTATAGGGTTCACGCAGGCCGGGTTACTCGCGTCAACGACTCCATTCGCACGTACGTCTGGGCCATCCTCGGCGCACAGAAGCAAACTCGCAGTTCTATACTGGGCACGGGAACAGCGTTTGATGCACAAAAACAATTCTGGCACTTGTAGAGGACGCCATCTCAGCTAGGGTGGACCTGGAGAAGGCGATCCAGAATTATCAAGACGTTTTGCAGAATGCCAGCACCCCAGTAGACTATGTATTTGGAATAGGTCTTTATATGGCACCGAGCAATATGATACTACGAGACGACCCGGTTGACGGTTACAATAATCAGATCGTAATCGCCACCGCCAATCAAAAATCGGCCACAACGGTAACGTGAACAAGGATATCATCAAGCGCACCCCCAACATGATCGGGTTCACCCAATCTGCGATTGGTGTTGATGTTGTAAATTCAAATAAATTTGAAAAAGATTTCATAAAACCCCCAATTCATCCAATCGTGCCTGGATTGGATACACCCACCCCAATTCGTAAATTGGATGCACCATCGAGTCCCCCTAATCCAATCGTAATTGGAACAGGAGCGAAAACACCAATCGAGATTGGAAGCACAACACACGAGGAGGAGAAATTAGGGCTCGTCATCGCCCTCGTGGCGATCGGATTATTTACGCTTTGGTTGTAGGAACTCTCTGGCAGAGAATAATAGGAGACCGGCAATTGCCACGATTAAAGCTCAAGTATTATTAGCGAGCCATCCGACCGTTTTTGATAATATAGATAACAAGAAGGAGAGGAGACCCCCGATCAACCCAGGCAGCGCGGCAGCCAACTTTCCTGCTAATTTAGCCAGTAGATTGGCGAGGGCTTTTAGTTGTTTTTTTTATCCATTTTTTTACCCCACCGGATGGATCTGGTGCTGGTGCTGGTGCTGGAGCTGGTGCTGGAGCTGGTGCTGGAGCTGGTGCTGGTGCTGAACCACCCGTGATAGATAGAACTAGAGACGATATAGATAGAATTAGGGTCGATATAATCATGCTGAAAGCCGCGATGACGGTTATTATCGTGACGCCCTTCTCTCTGAACAGAGTGCGAATACGCGCACCGAGTGTAGTGTCCTTGTGCAGGACCCTCGAGATTGTTTCACGGCTCTGACTTAATTGACCGGAAAGCGTCTCACGGTTAGTCGAGGCAGCCTCCAATCGAGCTTCTCTTTCGTCCCGCAATGACCGCAGGAGTTTGTTGATCCGCTCGGTAGATTCTCTATCGCCATGTGCTTCCTTTATTTTTCTTTCTTCTAGAGCGATATGTTTGTCCAGCGCTGAGAGTTTGGAGAGGTTATTGACTAGTTCGCCCCGAGTTGTTTGCAGAACCTTATCGAGTCCCCGGAGTTCGCGAAAAGGTAACGGTGGGTCAAAATTGATGCCGTTTATTTCGTTGACCGTGGTTTCAATCGTGTTAATAGCGTCGGTGGCTACGCGAGGGATCTCACTGAGCTCGATCGTTTCTATAGTGGCGGCCGTCTTCGCCAGCGTTTTGTCGGTAGCCTGAAAGGTTTTTATCATTTTTATAGGCAGCGGCGCCCGAATGTCATCGAGCACTCCGAGAGCTCGAGCGAGGAGTGATCCATATCGGTTCAATGTAGAGGGGCTGAGGAACTTTTTTGGGTTGTTCTTGTACGTCAGCAACTTCCAGGTCTTGCCCCATTTAACCCACAGGTCTCCTCTTTTAGTGCTGCGGAACTCCAACGGGGCATTGATGCCGCGTTTAGACACTATATTCTCCCACCGTTTCACCAGAGCATCCGTTACCTCAATAGACGCCAGCTCATTCTTGGAGATCCCCGCAGGAATCTCGGCACCTCCCGCCCATGTCGGAGTTTTGGATTGGGCCTCCCACGTTTCGAAATGTGTATTTTTCCCGGGTTGAAACAAATTCTTTCCGGGCGGGTGCTCTATGAAGGCCGTTTCGTCCTCATCATCGAGGTAATCGACGAGGTATACTTCTCGGTCCAAGCCCTCTCCGTGGCTATATGGATCGCCATCGTCGATATCATCATCATCATCGACGAGGTAATCTTCTCGGTCGCCCGTAGTGCGATCGAATTCGTCCATGCCAATATCGAGACCAGCCATCTTTAATAATTATTATTATATTAAAGACAAAACAATACAGGTTTAATAGTTTCAATAAAATTAATTATGTCTTCGAGTCAATACGGTCGCAAACTCAATCCATACCGCAAACTGCATGAGCCCCTCGGGGCAAAAGGCGTGAGACAGAGTGTCGTTATTACGAACAACCCATCGACGATCGACCAGAACCAGCAGCTCTTGGTCCGCTTTCCCAACCTCGGAGCTAACGACGTCATTGTGCCGGGGACTGTTCGCCTCGCTTTCACTATTTCGCTGACGTCGACGGACGCGGACCGAACCGTCGTTCAGAACCTTGGTCGCGCCATAGTCAAGAAGACTATGATAAAGATTTCTGGTAATGAGGTGATGTCGATCGACGACAGCGACGTCTACCATTGCTATCAGGACCTGTGGAAGACGGCACAAGAGCGCGAAAACGCCGTCTATCAGGGTATTGACACCAGCAAAAATAAGAACGTAACCAGACTTAGAATCGGGGCTGCTAACAAGGTAGATAACAATGCGAGTGACAATGCGGTCGCGCGCACTTACGGCAACCGCTTCTACATCCCGCTCGACTTTGAGTTGCTAGAGAGTCACATGCCCTACTATCAGAGTGCTTTGGCTGACCGCCTCGAATACGAACTAACGTTCAACGACTACGGCCGAGTTATCATAGCCAGCAACATGTTATCGACGTATACGATCGATAATGTTTCGCTGGAGTACGACATGGTCACGATGCCCGAACTCGTGCGATTGATCAGAACCCAGTACGCCGGGCGCGTTGCCATACTTTACGACCGAGTTCTTCGCCATCGCAAGATGACGAAAGACAAAGGCGACACATTGTGGAATATTAATGTCAACGTACCCGCCCGCTCGATGAAAGGTATACTGATGCTGTTCGAGGAGGCTCGGGTAGCGCTCGGTGTTAGAAAAACCGACAGATTCTATAACCCCAAAATCACGAAGGTAGAGGTGACGATCGAGGGAGTCCCCAATCAACTCTACAGCGCGGGTCTTCGCGCGCACCAGCAGTGGGACGAAGTAAGAAGCAGTTTGCTGCCGGCTCTAAGCGCTCTCCGGAGGTTGCAGCAGTTGCCAAAGACCTGCACCTCTCGTCCGTCTCCCTCGCGGAGTTCCTGAATACCAAATACGCGTTATGGCTAGACATGCGAGCCAGCGACGATGACCAAATACACGGTAGCGGACGCCAAGTTGAGAACGCTAGTGAGGGTGTGACGATCCAGATAACCAAAGAGGCGGACGGAGCCGGCCATTGAACGTGTATTCTATATATAATTACAGACGCACAACTCAACATCGAAGATGGTCGATACGTATCAGCGATCTACTAATTTTGATAATTCTAAAGAATTAATTAAGAAATCTAGCAATCAATACCAATTCACGATTTGAGATGCTCACTCTGCCATAATATGTGGGCAGGCAGGATGTGGAAAAACGGTTTTCATCCTCGACTTGCTCGAGGAGTCCTACCGCGATGCCTTTCGTCACATTGTGATCCTGTGTCCCACTGTGCGGCACAACGATACTTATCAGCGGCGCCCGTGGATATGGACCGACCCTGAGGTATACGTTATTGACCCGGGTGATAGGCTTCACGATTGGTTGCGTGGTTTATACCAAATATTCCAGGGTGAGCCCACCCTATACGTGATTGACGATTGCTCGGCCAAGGCGGCGATGACCAAAAAGGACATGCTCTCCGAGCTCGCATTTTCTGGCCGCCATGCGAGGCAAAGCGTATGGATATCCACTCAAAAATACAACGCCGTCCTCAAGGATCTGCGCGAGCAAACGAAATGGGTCGCCCTCTTTCACTGCAAGGACCGAGACTCATTCGATGACTGTCTTCGAGAGAATGACGTTATCCCAATGCGCGAGGAGCGCCTGGAGGTTCGACAGATGCTTTCCGAAACTAAGCACGCCAAGCTTCTGCTAAAGACTGATCAACCAACTGCTTATAAAGTTATCAATTAATTAATAATTTTGAAAAAATCAGGAAAATTACAAAGTAATAAGCTATTGCAATGCTTAACAATGCTTAGCAATTGCTGAACAATGCTTAGCAATTGCTGAACAAATGCTGAACAAATGCTTAACAATGGTTAACAATGTTAACAATTTGGTGCTCCGCTGCGAGCTTTGTTGCGAGCATAATGGTGATCATAAGTATCGGGTGGTGCGCTTGGCAATATGTTAAAGTGATGAGACTTGTTAGAATAGTTAAATTAATTTCAAGAAAAATGAACTGCGACGAACTTCTCGATCAGCTAATAGAAGAAACCTCAACTCCGACTGTCAACAATAATGATCCGACAGAGCAATCGGAATTGGGGGTTGGTATTTGGTTGAGTGCAACGACTCCGAATGAAAATGAAAATGCGGCGCGACGAGAGCGGCTAGCTGCGCTGGTTGCTGGGGGACAATCGGAGCATTATCTCGGTAGGCGTCTCTCAGTTTTTCAGGTGGATAAGATGTCAGATGCGGAGATCGATAAAATGTATGCGCGATACGAATCTAGGTTAGGTGCGGAGATGACAAAAACTCTCGGATCGGCGGTTATTCATTTGTACCCAACCGCCGTTAGTATACTTCTCCCTATACCAAACACCGCGGGATTGATTGACGATCTAGAGACTGACCCTTTTATAGGTCACACTCTTAGAACAGCCTGCTGCTCAATTTATCACAAGTTTGGAATGTACTTAGCTCCGCTGACAATCGCGTTGACCACGGGTAAACACTGTCAATTTGGACATATATGCCCACGAACTATAAGCCCTGAAAATGATGACACAAGACACACCCGCGAGAGTGACGGAGTTGAACCCGATTGCTCCAACCCAATCGAACCCGAGTGTTACTCCGCCACTGGATGACATACCGCATATAAAAAATCCCAAAAGACAGGCAGCTGGGCGGCTGCCACCCGAAAAGTTAAACAAGATAAAATACTCGCCGAGCTTCGAGAGGCTAAACAGTCGTTGCAATCGGGGATGGAGACAGCAAAACATCTGAAGACAGAGTTGAGTACAACAACACCCCCAATTCACGAATTCAGGTGGATAAGATGTCAGATGCGGAGATCGATAAAATGTATGCACGATACGAATCCAAATTGGAAGCGGAGATGACAAAAACTCTCGGATCGGCGGTTATTCATTTGTACGCAACCGCCGTTAGTATACTTCTCCCTATACCAAACACCGCGGGGTTGATTGATGATCTAGAGACTGACCCTTTTATAGGTCACACTCTTAGAACAGCCTGCTGCTCAATTTATCACAAGTTTGGAATGTACTTAGCTCCGCTGACAACCGCGTCAATTTGGACATATATGCCCACGAACTATAAGCCCTGAAAATGATGACACAAGACACACCCACGAGAGTGACGGAGTTGAACCAGATTGCTCCAACACAATCGAACCAGAGTGTTACTCCGCCACTGGATGACATACCGCATATAAAAAATCCCAAAAGACAGGCAGCTGGGCGGGCGGCGGCTGCCACCCGAAAAGTTAAACAAGATAAAATACTCGCCGAGCTTCGAGAGGCTAAACAGTCGTTGCAATCGGGGACGGAGACAGCAAAACATCTGAAGACAGAGCAATCGTGTTCAACTTCAATCCCGATTGGGTTGAGTGCAACAACACCCCACCCCAAATTCACGAATTAGAAGCACACCAAATTTTCTTTGAATTTGTCACCCAATACCAACTCCCGTTGGAGTTGGACTGAACCCCAATTCACTAATTGGAGTTGGTTTGTTGGTGGTAGTCTGGCAGTTGTTGGTGCCCTGTGCGTGTGGAAATACTCGAAAAAACAACCAGCCAGTGTTCAGAAGAAAGTATCGAAACACCAATCATCAACAATGTTGAATTTGGATGCGCCCCATTTAAACATTGATCGCGACCCCTTTTATATGCAATAATTATAACAATGGCTGAACAAGACGGTAAATTGTTAGTGAATGCATTTTATCACGCCGTGGTGATATCGGGTTTCAGTATCGGGTATGCTCGACTATCAAAGATGGCCCTAGGAGGAACCGCTCCCAAATTGGACTTTACTGTGAGAGACGTAGGGCTCGCGACCTTAGATGTAGCGGCTGCAGTTTGGACCCGAGATTATCTAGTTAAAGCTGGAATTCTACCAGTTAATATATGGAAATAAATGGCTTCAATCGCAGTAATAGTAGGTGGTGCGCTTGTAAACGCATTGGCGTTCAGCGGTAGCAACTTTATATTCTCTAAAATGAAAAGCTCGAACGTGGATGAGGAGCGTAAGCGTCATGATTTAGCTGTAGAACAACTCAATAGCGCAAAGGAAGCGTGGTCGAAAAAACGAACCGCCCATCTGGACTGGGTCAATGAAAGAGCTTCGCCGCGAAAATCACGCCGCGCAAACTTTTCAGAACGTTGAAGAAGCCAACCGCGAGTACGCGCTGGCATATCCGCACAAAAGTCTCGATCCAATGGATCGCGAGCCACAACTTTCAGATTTCTATGTACCGTCAGAGGCCCAAAAAGACCGCGAGATCGCGTTCATCGTCGTGGGAATGGGTGTGGTTGGGCTCGTCGGCTACTATATTCAATCGAAATTTTAAATTAATTAATTAAAACAATTTTTTTTATAAAAATATATATATAGAACGATGTTAGTTGACGAACTTTATGACGCTATGATCGATGTAGGCTACACTGCCCAAAAACATCGTTTACCTGGTGCAAAGAGTATGATTCGTCTGGCCCGAGATTGTCTCGAGACGTGGCGCGAGGACGAAAAAGCGGCCACCCTTTTCGCAAAGCGGATGTTAGATTCCTCCGAGTTAGATTCCCCTCTCCTGTTCCTAACCCAAACGCGATTGGGGCTGCAGCGAAAAAACTTCCAACAAAGGTTTATTATTAACGACGCAGTTACCGGACGAACTGGCGAGGGCATGTTGGAGATTGTCCGATATATTAGAATACTTCGCATACGATGAACACGCGCAAACTTGATACCAAACACAAGCGCAAGCTGTCGAATACATACTATAGCCCACGCTACTAGAAGGGACTCGCGGCCATCAAGAACCTCGCGGCGGCGACCAAGGTTTCAGAAAACGCTGTCAAGGAATGGCTCAAGAGCAGGACATCTGGCAGATCTATTTACCCGCGCCTCACAATATTCCGTGCCCGAAATTCGACGTGCCGGTGTGCCGAACCAAGTTCACCAAGCGGATCTCCTGTTTCTCCCTCACGATCGCGTCGGTCGCAAAACGTACAAGTACGCACTGACAATCGTTGACGTAGCGAGTCGTTATAAGGGGGCTGAGCCGTTGGCCACTAAAGAGTCTAAGGAAGTGCGAGCTCTTTCCCGAATATATAAGGAGGAGTCCTCTCAAATGGCCGAATCTTCTCCAGGTCGATCCGGCCGCGAGTTCATGGGCGCGGTCTCTCATTCTATTGTCTAAGCATAAAGTTTATATCAGACGCGGCCGCGTCAACATCCACCGGGACCAGGGGATCGTGGAACGCTTCAATCGAACGCTGGCTGAGAGACTGTTCGGACACCAATACGCTAAAGAACTTGTAGACCCTCATTCGCGATCGACCGAGTGGGTGGCCAGACTGCCCGCCGTGGTTTCCGCATTGAACGGAGAGGTGACCAGATTGATAGGTAAGAAGCCTGTAGATGCTATCAAGTTTAAAAGGGTGACGAGCGAGCCCTCTGCCGTCTCGCGCGGGCGACCCGTTGGTTTAGAGGAGCAGCGGCTTCCATCAGATATTGACGTCCGGTACCTCTATCAACCGGGAGAGCTCGAAGGTGGCAGCCGCCGCGCGACTGATCCCGTGTGGTCTCAATGTATATCATCTAGATCGATCTATTACCAAACCTGATGAGCCCGTGCTCTACTATTTGGATGATGGGCCATCTCGAGGGTTTGTTCGCGAAGAACTTCTTATGGTGCCTTCTGACACCCAGCTACCCCCGGATCGTCAGGTTCTTTAGAGATGTTCTGTATGTATTCCATCTGGTAACACGCGTCTTTTATCGTAGTATGCCGAGAGTCCTAATTTTTGTTGACAGTACGTTTTCATAACGCCGTCTTTCAATTTTTTTTTAAATCCTTATTTTGTGCTACATCTATAATGTGTTTTCCATCTTCTGTAGTTTCACTTAGTACTCGTTTATATCTATCCCAATTTAAATTGTTAGTTCTCTTGGACATTCCTTTTGCAGAGTTTTTATTAATTTTAATTTGTTCCAAATTATCTTTAGTGAAATTAATTTTTTCTACGAAATAACACTTACTAGATAACGCTATCGCCTATCCCCGCTAAATTCCATTTTGAAAAGTCCGGGCTCTCTTTCGCTCCATTTATCCCAAGCCAACCATTTATTTTTTTCTTTTTCAAACTCGTCTAGTAAGTTAGGTCTAATCAATTCCTCTATCGTTTTTCCACTAACTCCTATATACATACTATCTGTATCCATCTGTATTAATTCAAAGTCTTCTCTTTTTACTTATTTATCTAGAAATTCGTAGTAAAATTCCAACATTCTCAATTTAGCTAGTTGATAAACCGCTATTCCACAATGGAATGGTCTCTTTACCGCACACATGGGTTTTCTTGAAGATATTTCGTACGCATCTCCTATCTCTTCCAAATCGTCAAAGAATGCAGATCTTAATGCTTTGTCAACACAGTTTCGTTTTGTGTATATGTCGTATTTAAATGTCTCTCCGTTGCCTCTATCATTTTTCCACAACACGAGTTTCCTAATAATTTCATTATGTCGGCTACTGGTTTCTTATTTGGTTCTACATCGCCTGTTCGTCTTGCGGCTGTAACTTCTTTTGCGAACCATTCGAATGGTTTTCCGCTAATAATAATCTATAACACGATGAACTCCAGTTATTTCTAGGCCGTGTTTTAAATACCATTTCAAACAGTGGCGCGTACAGCAATACTTTAGTGGCGGTCATAGATCCCACCAATTTTTTTCCATCTCCTCTTGTTCGGCCAGTATCTTTTAAATATTTTAACATGTGTGTGGGAACTTCATCAACCTCTACTTCTCTGTTTATAAATATTGGGGACATTTCAGAAAACTTATCTTTTAAGTTGTGTGGAACTTCTATATCCACCTCGCAAACCCAAACCAGTCTCCAGATAAAACTCTTTTACAAAACTTTTTAATAAATTTAGGGTTATGTGGGGTATCTATATGGTGTATAGTTTCTCTCCACACGGCATCTCTTTATTTAACGTAGATAAATATAACGCGTTTGCATCGTACCCCAAAACAGCCTTGCAAGGTTTGGAACCCACTCTAATATTTGAAACACCAGCTTCTGCATATCGTGTAAATACTATTGATGGACCGCCAACTAGAGCGTCCTTCATCATTTCGTATGTTTCTTCTGTTGGTGCATATAGAGCATCCTCCGGTATAGATTTTTGTTCTTTAATGGTTCCTCTCAATAAATATTGTATAGCCACACCCGGTAGTGTTACCGCATCTTTGAAAATATCCACACCTCTGTGTTTATAAAATTATTCACACATTTTTTTTTCACCGCTTCTAGGAACGGTGCTACATCTAAATCGTTATAATATTTTCAACCAATCTCTGAAAGTTTTCATATTATTTTCTTCGAAATTCTACGACATTTACTTAATTCTGTTTTCATCTATTAAATTTTCATTTTCCAGATAGTTTGGAATACCAATTTCTCTATATCCGGTAGTCTGGGTAATCAGTTTGTCTGGAGAATCGAACCACTCATAAGGAAAGAAAGATTTCTGTCCTTTGCATTCGTAGGCTTTTATCCAACTATCATAACTTACACCAGGTCCTAGATAAAGTATTACATCAAGAAATCTAAACTCTGGAGTAAATAGAAATATTGTTGCGTTTGCACGTTTTCCGACCATTACTTTCTTTGTTGTTGATGCAAGTTCGCCTACTAGGTATTTCTTTATTAAGTTTATATCGTACTTACTGCCGTTAAAACCTATAACCGGTACTTGCTCTATCCACTGTTCGATCTTGGCGATTTGGTTTTTACGTAAATGTTCTGTATTAAACCTATATCTTGACCACACTTCTCTTTATAGCTTTTCCCCTGACTTTCAAATCTTCTACGAATTTTTCTATCAGTTTTGCGGGATCTTTATCACAAATATGAGTTACTGTTCTTGAGAAATTATCTCCTATACTAACGCTTACCGGAACGTGCTCGGCTTCGTACTCTAGATTATTACCGAGAGTTTCAAATTCTGGGTTGAGATATGCCTCAAAATCGTATACTATCTGATATGGATAAAGAGTAGTGTCGCAACCGATCTTTATATCTTTACCCGTTCTTCGAAATTCGCATTCCCACATAACTACTAGGTTGAATTCTTTGCTTCTTCTAATAAATGTATCTCTTCTCATAGTGGATGCGCGTTCTTCTTTTCTATGCTTTGCATGAATCTCACACCCGTGCCAGTAACAGCCGTGATATTGATATACGGTATTGGTTTCTGGACAGTATCCATCTACTGGAGCTCCTAAAATCCATCTTTTTTTTCACCCCCGTGTCCACACTGTTCGTGGTGAATGTGAATTCCCTCGCGCTTTTCCACAGAGTACATCCAATCGATCGCCCCATAACTGTTAGAACTTTTTGGGTAGAACGCTTTCTCGAACGACGAACGCGGGCGCTCTAAATAATTACCATCACATATTACTTTTGTCTCACCTTTCATACATTTTGGTCCGTGTCTCTTCATATTACTCACTTGTGAATCTCTGTTTACAATTCTGGCAGGCGTAAGTTTTAGATAGGTTTTTAAGGTTTTTTTTATCAGAAATGCGTGATTATTAAACAGTCCTATTGTCATTGGTTTATTACCTATTTCATTATAGTGTGCTGGTACCTTTTTCAACCACCATACGTCATATTTGGTCGGTTGATATACTTCAATACCTACCTTAAAAACCTCTTCAACCTTTTTTAGATCTGAAAAAGGAATTGGTGAAACAACATTACTACCGAAATATTGCTTACTAATTCTTCCGCTTTTTCTGTACATCTGTCAGGTCTGATCTTTTTATCAAGGTGCATAGCTAGACACCTGAACAGACAAAGATCGTCATTATACTTATCTAAAGAATACATACCTTTTCTATTCCTCAACCATTCTGGAAGTTCTCCTACTGCTGCTTCTTTGGATTGTAGTCCCAAATCTATTCCCCTACTCACCCTGTATTAGCTTTACAAAAACCTCTACCCATCTTACAAACTTCCACTTTGTATCGGTCTGTCTATTTTATCGGACATTATTCGTGTTTGTTTCTCCTTATTCTGACAGCCTTTTTTAACGGTTTTCATTGATGATAGTGGTTCGCTACCACCGAGATTTTTGTGCATTATTATAGTTACAGGTTTTCCATTTTTAATTTCCTCCATATGTTCTAGCTTGTAGGAATATGAATATCTCAAATAAAAATTGGTTGTTAGATACGGAGCGAGTTTATCGGACATGCGTTCAGACTCGTTAATGTTAATGTTTTTACGAAAGGATAATGTAACTACCCGTCTTCCATTTTCTACCTTTTCCAATGTTTCATCGTGAGCCCCCAATATTTCTTCACCTTTTTCCACTATCGCGCGAACTATAGATCTTTTATTTGGTATTTGGTCACCTGTGTGTCTAATTTGAGACAAATTATTTGTGCTTGAAGGTAATTCTTTAGAATTAATTACACTAGCCCTTAGCTCCGCAATACTTTCTTTTTGAATTATGTTACCAACTTCCTCCGCTAGTGAGAGGTCTTTAAATGCCCCTCTTTTATAGGCGCGGGTAAACCGCTTCATAAACGCCTCATTCTTTGTGGCATTTATCAGCTTTGTCAACCCCCTAACTCTCAACCGTGTACTATAAGTAATCCCTAGAGATTCGGCTTCTCTTCTCAAACTTTCTATTTCTGGCGTTATCATATTTTCTGTAATATACTTTTGTATAACCTATGAAATTTATCTGTTCAATTGGTCGTGAAAACATTAAGTTTTTTTTTACGTCCAATTGAATATAAACATATACATATATATATATAATGGAGTGTGAGACTTGTTGTAAAACGTTTACGCGTAAAGACTATCTACGAAGGCATCTAGCGAGACGTAGAAAGTTTCCTTGTGCCCCCCCCCCCCCACAATTTCAATGCCCCAGATGCCCTTGTAAATTCGTTAGTGCCCAAACTCTTTGTAGACATAAGCAACTACGCTGTCAGGTGGCTAAAGGTGAACGTGGTAGACTAGAGTTGGTAGAATTAGTTGCTGATCTACGGAATAAATTAACTATAGTGGAACGTGATAGACTAGAGCTGGTAGAATTAGTTGCTGATCTACGGAATCAATTAGCTATATCGGAGGAGGAAAATATGGAGTTGGAATATAGACTATTGTTGGAGGACGCATTTAAATCGGAAACTTATTAAAAGAAATTCATAAAATCCGTGGCAAAATTGAGGAGGTTTTCAACTACCATGTTTCAACTACCCCGCCTATAGTAGTTCCAAATATCATTGCGATAGACACCAATATAATTGGACTACAATTCGACATCGTAGAAATCAATTAGCTATATTGGAGGAGGAGGAAAATGCCGTGTTGAGAAAAATATATGATGTATTTATGACGTCCAATATGACGACGAGACAAAAATAAATCCTTTTTATTAGTATAGTTTTATCTGTTCAATTGGACGTGAAAAGTACATGATGTATTTATGACACAAACTTTAGATTTTTCGGGGGTGGTGGGGAACAATTTCCTCGTTAACCAATTTTTGATTTTTCGGTGGTGGTGGGGGTAGTATATAGGGGTGGAAATGATACCACCATAGGTGGTATCATTTTGACTCCCTATATACTACTACACATATTCTGGACAATGCTCTGGGACACTGACAAACAATAAAAAACCTTCGATACCTGGAAATGTCTACATGACCGCATACACTTTTAATATCTGTGGATGACGTTGATTTCAACGACTTCTTGTCAAGATGACAGAGTGATGACAGAGTGATGACAGAGTGAGACGACTAGATACTAGAGCTCTATCAAAAGCATATGGTCGCGTTGAACCCGGCAAATAATACATGGACACTGAATGGTGTATTACTTGACGTGCTGCTGTTTTAGGTCGCCTGCACGAAGTGCAGAAGAGCTTATGGCATACCCCCGGCGTCGTCGGCGTCGGCGTCCACAAGCTTAACGTTGGGGAAAGTGTCTTATAACTTCTGTTTCCTTTCATGGAACACCTTACTATTTCATACATGCATTCCTCAGATGACCCTCTATCATTATGTAGCAAATCCAAGACACACCACCCATCCCTTGCCCCAAGGTCAAGGTCACAAACTTAGCACATTCATAAACTTAACGTTGGGGTAAATGTATTATAACATATGTTTCCTTTCATGGAACGCCTTGATATTTCCTACATGCATTCATCTGATGACCCTCTATCGTGCTGTAGCAAATCCATGACCCACCACCCATCCCTTACCCCAACGTCAAGGTCACAAACTTAGCATGTTCATAAACTTAACATTGGGGTAAATGTTGTTTTTCTTTACAGGGAACGCTTTGATATGTCATACATGCATTCATCTGATGAGCCTCTATTGTGCTACAGCAAATCCATGACCCACCCCCACCCCTTTCCCCAAGATCAACATCATAAACTTAACGTTGGAGTAAATGTTTTTGTATAACTTCTGTTTCTTTACAGGGAACGCCTTCATATTTCATACATGAATTCATCTGATGATACTCTATCGTGCTATATCAAATCCATGACCCACCCCCACCCCTTTCCCCAAGGTCACGGTCACAAACTTAGCACATTCATAAACTTAACGTTGGGGTAAATGTCTTATAAAATATGTTTCCTTTCGTGGAACGCCTTGATATTTCATACATGATTCATCAGATGATACTCTATCGTACTATAGAAAATCCATGACCCACCGCCCACCCATAACACCAGGGACAAGGTCACACACTTAGCACATTCATAAACTTAACGTTGGGGTAAATGTCTGATAACATCCGTTTCCTTTGATGGAACGTCTTGATATTTCATACATGCATTCCTCAGATGACCCTCTATCATGCTGTAGCTAATCCACAACCCACCACCCAACCCTTACTCCAAAGTCAAGGTCACAAACTTAGCATGTTCATAAACTTTACGTTGGGGTAAATGTTGTGTACGGTAACTTCTGTTTCTTTCGTGGGGACGCTTTGATATTTCATACATGCATTCATTTGTTGATCCTCTATTGTGCTACAGCATATCCATGACCCACCCCACATCCTTCCCCAAGATAAACATCATAAACTTAACGGTGGAGTAAATGTCTTTTTATAACTTCTGTTTCTTTACAAGGAACGCCTTGATATTTCATACATGCATTCATCTGATGATCCTCTATTATGCTACAGCAAATCCATGACCCCCCCCCCCCCCCCCCCCCCCACCCCCCCCCCCCCCCCCATCCCTTTCCCCAAGGTCAATGTCGCAAACTTAGCACATTCATACATGCATTCCTCATGTGAATAGCTATCATGCTGTAGAAAATCACAAACTTAGTGCGTTCATAAACTTAACGTTGGGTTAAATTTTGTTTTACTTCTGTTTTCAGGGAGCGCATTGATATTTCATACAGGCATTCATCTTAATATGCTATATCATGCTATAGCAAATCCACGACCCACCTTCCACCACTGACCTCAATGTCAAGATCCACTGCACACCCCTTAACCCAAGGTCAAGTTATATATTTATTCATGTTTTGTATACAACTGTGCCAAGTTTGAATGAAGGCTACCAACAGGCGAGCTTCGTTGTCTTCTGACAACTCTTGTTATGCATGTACTAAAATACACTGTGACGGGATTTGTTCACCTGTGAATTTTGCATGTACATGTACTATCATAATAATCTTCATTGTTGCCATTCAAGTACCAGTATATACAGTGTCTATAAAACGCGTTTTCATTTGGTATTAGTAAGATCTTTCATGAATTACATTTACAGAACCTGTGACATTTTATGTAAATGACGCATTTGCTGTGGGCGTGTCGTCAACTTTGGACTTCATTTACAGAAACTATCGTACATTTTGTAAATATCTTTCATGAAATACCGCACATGTTCGTATAGGTACTAAATCGCATGGCTTGTCTCATTTGCTGATGCGTTTCTTTCATCTTATATCAAATGTCTGATATGCGACTATGACTGGTTACATTTTCCAGTTCTTTGTCAAATGCCAGAAGAGGTGAAACTGGCTGATAGCTGGAAAACACAAATATTGCCTAGTTGACCACTCCCATTTGCCGCATAGCATACAGTGAAGAGGCTGTGTTCACGTACATGTCTATTGTTATACATATATTCCATCACATTTACGAATCAATTATCTTTGGATCAAGGATGATCATGTATAGATAGTGTTTCCTTAAGGCATTTTACCTTGCATATTAAGGCATTACACCTTGCACTTTCAGATGACAATGGATGTAGTGACGCGTCACCACTATCTCTGTATCCAAGCTGGTCGACATCCGGAGGATGTACATGTCACTCGCCACGCATGACATGCGTGCAGACGATACCACGTCGTGTCCCGCGCGGGATCCTACATGTAGAACTGAAAGAAGCTGAAACCCTGTTAAAGGCAATAAACGCTGAATGCTTGTTCTGTGACTATTCCTGGACGAGCGTAGAAACACTCTTCGTTTTTGGCACGGGTGTGAATTCACATCAACATGTCCTTTATGGTCACATGTTTCAAAATTTGAGCTACCTTATCAATCTCAGAATCAGCTTGCCAAGACTGGACCGGTCACTGCCGGAAACAACATTTATTGGCCTGGACAATGTAACTACACTCGACATGTCCGACTGCTCGAGACTCTCTACTGCACACTTGTTCAACGCACTGCAAGATAAAGACGTTCTGCCAAAGCTATCAAAACTAGTGTTGCATAACACTAACACTATAAACTATAGGACGAATGCATTTACTGCTAATATTTCAAAAATACTTTCATATGGTAGAAACATTTCCGAATTGGACCTAAGTAATACAGGACTCGCAGACATTTATTCAGATAATTTCGAACCACTTTGTAAAACACTAAAAGTGCTGAATCTATCCAATGCATATGCAATGAATAATCGTGATGAACATGAAAACATACAGGAACCAGTTTGCAAGAGTCTGGAAACTTTAGATCTGAGTGGGTTTATTCCTTGGCAAACACTCAGATACACTTCTGACATTACATATGCACATGTAAACTTTAGCGCAACTTATCACAACTACACACTTTTGTTGTTTTTAAAAAACGTCAAGACGGTTTATATGCGAAACTTGAACCCAATGACTGTAGGTTCATATAGTTATATTTATAACAGTGTGCTTGATTTATCGATAGTTGCTGAATGGAAGCATATATACCTTTCCGAGAACAAATTAAAATACATGGATTTATTATTTGTTTCCGACTACATTCGACTGGAATCACTGGATTTATCTTACAACGACATGGAGTATGTGGCACCACGCATCTTTCAGCAGAGTATCATGACATCATTAAAGTGGTTGGATCTTTCTCACAATATGTTAAACCACATGGAATCAAAAGATTTAGAAATACTTTTGTCCTATCTCAGTAAAGTGGAAGTTCTGAATTTGTCATTTAACAACCTGTCGACAATTCCAAGTGTGATGTTCGAACAAAACACAAATCTACAACGGGTTGACGTGTCTAACAATAGACTCGCTACACTAATGTTTAAATTGGACAAGCTGATTAATCTGAGATACATTGACATTAGTAGGAACCTCATCAAATATTTGGATGATAGCACTATTCAAATGTTCAACAACATATACTTTAAGCAGAACCTCGCCAGTACAGACCGCTTGAAAGTTAATATACACCATAACATCCTGTCATGTATATCGTGTGCCGACTTGGCGTTTGTTAAATGGATGACTAGCACTCCGATTATAGACTCGGCTGACAATGCTTACTTTTGTCAATCAGAAAATGGTGACAAAACGCGCATTGACGAAAATGTCGTTCGCAGTACGCAAACCATTTGTGACTGGAAGGCGATACTGCTCAGGACATTATTAATAGCCACCGTAACTTCCGTGACTGTAGTTGCGATTTTTGTGATTACAATCAGACATCTAGTGAAACGGATCCGAAGGAAGCGAATTATCGCACACGTTCAGGAGAGAAAGCGACACATTGAAACTGACACATACGAGTTCAAATACCCTATATTTCTTTCGTATAGCAGCTTAGACGACGATATCGTATTAAACCATTTGTTAGCAGAATTCCACCTGAACTTACGTGCAACGTGTAGAACAGACAGGGAATTGATTTGCTTCGGTGACCGACATTTCCGAGCCGGTAGATGGATTTTCGACGAAATTGTCCGATGTCAGGAGATATCTGGCCTGCTAGTGGTGGTGATGTCGCGGAATTACTGCGACAGCCAGTGGTGCATGGCTGAGCTCCAACAGGCATACCAGCTGCACAAGCCGATGCTGCTCATCTGTATCGAGCACGTGCAGGAGACCGACATGCACGCCGTCTTACGGGAGTGTTTCCGGAACCAAGTGCGTGTGAAGTTTGGTAGAAATAACAATGGCGACTACGAGATAAGTCCCGGTTGGGACAACGTTTGCTCCTCCATACTGGAGATGCTATCGTGATGGTATTGCTCATGTCACTACAGAAACACCAACATGTGCAGAAGAAATAACAAATAATCAATTTAGCAAATGAGCAATGTACTAATCTGGTAATTATAAGGACGATCTCCGTCAAAATCAAGACAAAACGACTTCACCACGTGGCGTATTCTTACACATCTAAATTATCTCAAAGACGGCAGATATTTTACAAAACATAACCACTGAAGCTGCTATATTTAATAGTTGACGTAACAAATGAATATTTAATGGTTGATTTCATCTCGACTCTCCCAACGAGTACACAGCCGAATTCCTTGCTAATCGCCTGTTAATTTGATCATAAGTTGCGTCTTATTCCACCGATTTTGATGAAATAAAGCGCAGCTAAAGTGCAGCTAATTCTCGAAATAGTTCAGAAAAGCTTCGAAGAATTGCCGAAATTGATACCAGTATACAATTAAACCACATACATACATTAGAAATTCCAATATTAGCAGATCTGCCTACATAGCGCACTCGGTAGCAAGCTTGCCATACAATCTTTGGGTTTGGAGATCGGCCGTCAGGTGGAGCAATATTTGTTTTCTTTAAGACTTGCAGTCTCACTGAATTGATATTGGCCAAATACAATGGGTTACTATATGGGTGAAGAATTGTTTGATTTGACCGTAGCTGATTTTGAAGAATTACTGTTTTACAATGCTCTTTATAATATTTTTAGAAGAAAAAAAAAGAGATTATTGTGTCTGTTCGTCCGTCCGTCACGTAATAGCTGGATGCATGATATGTGATGTGCGGCTTCCTTGTGGACATTGACAATTCCGCCTCCGAGCGTCCCCGGCGAGGGAACTACGGTGTTACTAGCGCTACAATAATTTGCATCCGATATGTGTATCTATGCGTAGTGGAGAAATATCGTAGCGGGGTAGTAATATTATTTCTACGGTGTTGCATGCCTGTCACCAAAACCGGTGTATCAGTTTATAATATTCATAGATAGAATCCTGTTGGTATTTCAAACACTATGTGTTATCTTTCTTGCCCATTGAGATGTATTTTCTTATTCTATGGAAATAATAGTTCAGTCTCTGGTAGCAGTACTTTCAGGACTTTGATTTTTGTGAGAAACAGGATATGTGCTACACTAACTGAATGTCGATAACTGTTGATCTGGATCTACACTGGTCGCAAATCAGCACAATGTATCCAACTCAGTGCGACATAGAGTCCAGATGTATTCCTGGTTTGACAAACGAATGATTGTCGTTCGTTTACACATTATTTTGACATCGCTACCGTTGTTTCTAATGGAGGATCGTAGCTAGTTATATTTCCCTTTGCAAATCTATTTATAGATATCCGGTCCTATTTTATTTTATCGTTTATTTAATATGGATCTGGCAAATACTACAGTCCCGGATCAGTTTGTGGCCTCAACCTGTTATGGTTTCGATATGTTTTATGGGTTTACAAGGTTTGTGACAGAAGGATGGGATCGAAGGACAAGGGTAACACTAAATACCCCCTCCACTACTGGGGTGGCCTCAACATGTTATAATTTGGGTATGTTTTATGGGTTTACAAGGTTTGTGACTGAAGGATGGGATCGAAGGACAAGTGTAACACTAAATACCCCCTCTACTACTGGGGTGGCCTCGACCTGTTATGGTTTCGATATGTTTTATGGGTTTACAAGGTTTGTGACAGACGGATGGGATCGAAGGTACGGGTAACACTAAATACCCCCTCCACTATTGGGGTCGCCTCAACCTGTTATGGTTTGGGTATGTTTTATGGGTTTACAAGGTTTCTGATAGAAGGATGGGATCGAAGGACAAGGGTAACACTAAATCCCCCTCCACTACTGGGGTGGCCTCAACATGTTATGGTTTGGATATGTTTTATGGGTTTACAAGGTTTGTGACAGAAGGATGGGATCGAAGGACAAGGGTAACATTAAATACACCCTCCACTACTGGGGTGGCCTCAACCTGTTATGGTTTGGGTATGTTTTATGGGTTTACAAGGTTTGTGACAGAAGGATGGGATCGAAGGACAAGGGTAACACTAAATACCCCCTCCACTACTGGGGTGGCCTCAACCTGTTATGGTTTCGATATGTTTTATGGGTTTACAAGGTTTGTGACAGAAGGATGGGATCGAAGGACAAGGGTAACACTAAATACCCCCTCCACTACTGGGGTGGCCTCAACATGTTATGGTTTCGATATGTTTTATGGGTTTACAAGGTTTGTGACAGAAGGATGGGATCGAAGGACAAGGGTAACATTAAATACACCCTTCACTACTGGGGTGGCCTCAACCTGTTATGGTTTGGGTATGTTTTATGGGTTTACAAGGTTTGTGACAGAAGGATGGGATCGAAAGACAAGGGTAACACTAAATACCCCCTCCACTACTGGGGTGGCCTCAACACGTTATGGTTTGGATATGTTTTATGGGTTTACAAGGTTTGTGACAGAAGGATGGGATCGAAGGACAAGGGTAACACTAAATACCCCCTCCACTACTGGGGTGGCCTCAACCTGTTATGGTTTCGATATGTTTTATGGGTTTACAAGGTTTGTGACAGAAGGATGGGATCGAAGGACAAGGGTAACACTAAATACCCCTCCACTATTGTGGTGGCCTCAACCTGTTATGGTTTCGATATGTTTTATGGGTTTACATGGTTTGTGACAGAAGGATGGGATCGAAGGAGAAGGGTAACACTAAATACCGCCCTCCACTACTGGGGTGGCCTCATCATGTTATGGTTTGAATATATTTAATGGGTTTACAAGGGTAACACTAAATACCACCACTAATGTGGTGAGGCATGAACATAATAATAACTAATTTAATTTCTTTTAAATTAATTAATGTCTAGAATTGAAATATTAACTTTTCACAAGTAAGAAACATGATTCACAAACAGTTCTAACAGTAAATACACAGGTGGAAGTGGACTCGGACCTGTGATATGGTAAACATAATGACGTGCAGTACGAGACCAGGTGGGTGTGGTAATGGGACTTGTTTAATGGGCATTTTTTGTGTATGTCACAGGTCCGAGTCTTCCACCTATAAGTAAATAGTGAAATTGTTAAACCATGATTACCTATCGCTATATCCCCTCTGTTGTCTATCATGAATATGTAAGTTACTGTGCATTTAACCATTGTTAACCCTTTCAACACTACAGCCCTCTATAGCGGTGTTTGCAAACAGTGTATATCCAGATGAGCCGGCTCGTAACGAGCCGTCTCATCAAGATCTGCACTTTTTGCAGGTAGTTTACATATTTTGTTTAAACACAAACACCACCATTTCATAAATGAGCTATTCTGAAAACCATTTTGTAACAATTGGATTGGTCGGAAAATTAACATATCAAACTCAATTCCAGTTATTTACTGTTGAAAGGGTTAACGTTATTGATTGATTTGATACTTATGATAGATTGTACATTTCTCATTAACATCGTTTTCTTGTAAACAATTATTGGATTTACATTTTATTGAGCGTAGGCTGTGCTTCCAATGGAAATGATTCGAAAGTGCTGTCAAACCTTGTTTTAATTGAGTACAAAATACAATATATGAAACAACAGCAGACGATCATTTTCGGTTCCAGCGTTCGAAGGGTTAACCCTTACAACACTACAGACCTGTGGTATTGGCAAACAGTGTAGATCCAGGATCTGCATTTTTTGCAAGTAGTTTTCATATTTTTGAGAACAAAATAACATCCACTTTTGCATAAATGGACGAATCTGAAAATGACGTGACAATTGGATTTGTAGCAAATTTAACATATCAAAATCCATTCCATTTACTGAGGGGTGAAAGCGTTAAAGGGACATTTCTATGATTTATATCAAATTCAGCACTGAAATACATGGAGAATACCAGTCTAGTGTCTTTTGATATCAAGTGTATCAGGCAAGGCTATGAAACGCGTAGGAATTCCGAGGGTTGCCGAGGAATTCCTACATTTTCCTTTTTGGACATTTCTATGATTTATATCAAATTCAGCACTGAAATACATGGAGAATACCAGTCTAGTGTATTTTGATATCAAGTGTATCAGGCAAGGCTATGAAACGCGTAGGAATTCCGAGGTTTGCCGAGGAATTCCTACATTTTCCGAGCCGAGCCTGAGGTCGATTTTCTATATACTTCACTACCGACCCTACCGACACTGCAAGTTACACCAGTGTGTCTAGCAAAATAGGTTTATGAATATTTAGTGACTTTGGGAGGCTTGACTATGTGTATTTTTTTTTACAGTATTTCATAATTCTACGAAACTGAATGTTAGCTCCGGTTGATTTCGACATGTTGGAAAATGGCGCATGTTCTGCTGTCTTGCCGGTACGGTTTCGCGTCAGAATATAAGGTATTTTCGGGCATTTGTAGCGAAAATCTGAGGTGGTTATGACCCCCGCTTTGGAATCATTTTCAGGAAATGGTGTGTTACAAGTGATATAGCAAGTCGTGTTGAAATTTCTGGCCAAAAATAGGTTGGTGGGGTAACTTTGTAAAAAGTTAAATATACACATCTGATGCGGTTACTGCATTTATTTGTATTGTGGAGAGCGATTTGTACTTCATTTGTGAGCATTTTTCAATATTTCAAGCAGTTTTAGTTTACTGCACTCAAATATGCAGGGTTCAGCAGGGCTCGAGGTAAGTATGGTATGTTGCAGTCGATAGACCGAAAGGAAACTTCGGGTTTCGCCATTCTGGGGGTGGGCGATATCCGCGCCCCATTTCGACAGCAGCTTTCATTTCGTACATTTTTCATTATTTGCGTTTTGCCAAGCCTATCAGAGTATGGGATCACGCGGTTCAAGACATTTTCCAACGTGGCGTAATCTGTGACGTTCGTTTTACAGTAGATTTGTGTAAAAATCGTTCTACCAAACGACGACTTACATGTATGTGTATTATGGGTGCTCTGAAAGTTCTTTACAATATAGGAATGAATGGCGTTTTTGTGGAATTTATCGGGGTATAAACTTGGAAAAGTCGCGGGAATACTGGACGAAGGAATACTGGACGATAAAAAATTACAATTTACAAAAAAACAAAAAATAAATAATTTTTTTTTTTTCATTTTTTTTCGAAAATTGTAATTTTTTAAGGCCTCGTCCAGTATTACCGCGACTTTTCCAAGTTTATATCCCCGATAAATTCCACAAAAAGGCCATTCATTCCTTATAATTCCAGCATTTGAAATAAATTCATCAAGAAAATGTGTTTATTTTCCGTTTTCATAAGAATTATTTTAACTGCGCCTGACGGTTACGGAAAGTAGTTCGGCATGGGAGTTTACTGGGATATAAATTTTGGACAGAGACTTGCTACGGACCAATCAAATGTTGGGGAATTGTGTAAATATTTTTGTGCTGGAATTATTAACTATTAACCCTTAGACCGCTATCTTAATTTTTTTGTCGTCTGCTGTTTATTTTCTATTTTCCATTTTTATCATCAAAAACATGCTTTTACAGCACTTTAGAATAATTTACAACATGCTTGGACAGCACTTCAGAATCATTTCCATTGGAAATGATTCTGAAGTGCTGTCAAACCCACAGGTGATTCTAGCGTGTCTTGGATGGTCAATTAGTGTTTGTATATACATGAAACACCTTTCTAAACAATGTACAAAACAATTCAAATGCGCCCGGGTGTAAATATAATAGTACTTAGAAAGGCATAAAACTGCCATTCGACACCATTGAAACAAAAAGCCACGCGATGTAGACATCTGGAACTCGCCTATGCAACGCATTACAGCGTGTCGAAACCGCTGCTTTGTGGGGTTTTGGCATATATTTTACTGTTGCTAATACATTAACATAATTCTAAAATATTTCGAGTGTAAACTGCACTAAAAACGCGTCTCACTAACCTAAATTCGCTTTTTAAAATCAAACACGTTCACTTCCGCATTCTCAATGACTATTAGCCGCCATCTTTGAAAATATTTCAATCACGTGCACGCAGTGGTTTGGTTGGTAACTGGAGACTGACGTCATTTCCATTAGCCAACCAAATCAGTGCGTGTCACGTGATTCGATATTTTTAAAGATGGCGGCTAACATTCTTTTTTAATCAGGAAATGAATGTGTTTGATTTTAAAAAGCGAATTTAGGTTAGTGAGACGCGCTTTTAGTGCAGTTTACACTCGAAATCTTTGAGATTTATGTTAATGTATTAGCAACTGTAAAATCTATCTACTGTAAAAAACGGCCTTTGCATTGAGGAAGGGGCCGGTATAACAGAAAATTCTTCAGCCCAGTAAAGGTTTCAGTCCGCGCATGCGCAGACGGAACAATAACAATCGGGGCCAATGCTGTGTAAAGTTTAAGTCATCGATTATATTTCAAGATTTAATGAGATTAACGTACGTCTAAGCATAAAAATGGTCCCAAATGTAAAATGTAGGTATTTTCCCGTCCGGGGATGTTATGAATGCGTATTTGCGTAATAATATTTAGTTGCGAAAACGTAACTGCTGCGGTGTCTGGTCAAGTCGGACCATGGTCATCTCGGCCCACATTTCAATCTCGGCCCAGATCGCTGGTCAAGTCGGGCCAGATCACTGGTCATCTCTGCCCACATGTTTTGGTCATCTCGGCCCATATTATATTTTTTTGTATATGACATAAAATAAAATATTAGAAATGGTGATTCAAGAATATTTTGAGAAGAAGATTGCAAAGAACCTGATGAAATTTAATTTAAAATTAGAAAATATTATTTTTTCCGTGGTCATCTCGGCCCATATCATATTGTTCGTATATGACATATAAATTTATTAGAAATGGTGATTTAACAAGAAACATGATATATATTTAAAAAGATTCTCTATTTTAATTAAAAAAATATATATATATTTATTTATGAAAAAAATATTTATTTATATCTACATAAAAAAACAAACTTTTCTTTTCAAACTCAATTTAGTTTTTGAATATATTACGTTAGACTTATCAAAGTTGACCATACATCTGGTCTGAGATCATTACAGTACATACCGTTACAGTAGAGTATACGCCAACATTTACAACAGTTTGCAAGTTGACATAATCGAACTAGAAGCATGTTTTGCATTGAATAATGAATGTAAAGACGGATGAGCTTGAGTCTTTTGGTAACACATGAATGTGCAAAGCGACAAAGTCAAACCGGTAAGTTCATGTACCAGCAAGTATGAACGTGCACAGGTACGCTGATTCAGTGTGCTGATTTCTTCTTTTTGACGTCGTGTTTATTGAGCGTTTTAACAATTTATAATTGTAGAAAACCACGGAAGTATATTCATTAACTAATTGTTTGATTAGGTCTATAAGACCGTTTAGTTCAACATATACAAATGGAAATACACACGCATACGGGGAGAACAATACGTTCAACATTAAATTACATTACAACTAGAGTACAGTCGATGGCGCGCCATCGCAATATACCCACGTTTCCCAAATGCGAAGTTGAAAAGGGGGGAGATAATTCATGACCGGGGTTCGAATAAAAAATCAAAATTCACTGCGCATCTACACACCATAAGGAAGGCACACACCAAGTTGCAAGACCCTACCTATTACGGTTAAAGTTTTACTTCTTACACGTGACGGACGGACAGACGGACGGGCACCCGTGACGAAAACAATATACCCATTTAATTAGTTTTTGCTCTGAAAGGCAGTATTCATGTCTGATGACAGGCACCCTTACAGTACTGTCATGTGTTACGCACTATGTACACAATCACAATCACTGGAATAGCGTGAGAGCAAAAGCCTGCATCGCTTGCGTGTTATTTCTACTGCATCGCAGTCTCTCATTCGCCTACTAGGAGACCACATTCAAGGGTAGCGAGTGGAAGTCTGCCACATGGCCAAACTGGCTATGGTAACATATGTGAGACAGTTGTTACCTCAGCTTGTGATCAACTTGTCCTACCACCCACTTGTGTTTGTTTTGGGAGTGTTACGGTAGCAGTTTGTCTTTTGAAGACTCAACTCAAAATACGGGGGTCCCAAAGTACGAGGAAATGAAAGGGGAGGAGAGATAAAATAGTAACAATACCCGCAAGTCAAGAGATCCTTGATAATCGTCGAACAATACTAGAAGAACTATATCAATTGCTAGTGCGCACAGTCTTATTGTATTTGTGTCACGACTTGACAATCCTTGAAATATCATCCCACAGTTACTGTGTCTAGTTCTTGACTTTTTGCATTATTGTAGTTGGTTTAAACAGTATTTATTTCAAGAGAGATATGTGTCACATGTCCCAAACATGTTGCCTTGAAATATCATCTCACCGTATTTCTTATATTAACATGACACACATGTTAGCGTGCATTCAGATTGAAGCTTTTCATATTCAGACAACAGAAACGTCGAATGTTCGCGACATCGTCCCGCTTACAGCTGTACTTTGACCACATTGTGAAAACAAACCGGACCTTACAATATCTGCAATAAATGTACGATAGGCGACCCATATCATGTCGGTGATTGAGAAAGGATCACCCAGTGAGTGAATGGCGAACATCGTATGTTCTGATCAGACGGCGCATATGCACATATGAGACTGATCTGTCGCTATACTAATCGTAACATCCATGGCTTTGTTGTTGTTTTTTGCAGGAGATATTTATTTCTTAAAATCGGTAAAGGTTGAGCTAATTTTTAATTTTAAACATTGTATTAGAAAGAAAGAATTGATCAATAGACTGAAAATTTGCTACGATTTAACCAGATCTGAAACATATAGTTGTGCGTGAAACCGGGCCCAGGCTACATAGGTCTACACATATGATACCGATTATTTGTATGTATATGTAAATAAAAAATGTAGCTTACACAGAGTTTTCACCTGTAAATGGTGGTCGATAACAGTTAACGTGGACAGTTATCTGTAAACTGTGTCAAAGAAACTATTATGTGAAAAGAAAGGAACATAAAAAACACACGTCAACAGACAAACATTTTTATATATAGCAAAATAATAAAAGAAAATTATCCTTACGGCTTTACGCCATTATTGTTAATAAAAACATATATAAGATATGCCTGTTTCGAATAAAAATCGAGGTACGTTGTTGTTCTGTTCGTTAGATAACTTTGAACACCACGGAACAAACCTAACATGGCGGTCTGACAAACGTCGATAATTGGAAATCTCGGCGGAAATTACGTCAGCTAAGTTCACGACGTCATATCTTGTGACGTCGTCAGATTCCCGAAGACAGGTTTTCTCGCGACGCGGCTCATAGCGTCCGCGATATTCAAAGAATAATATTTATAACAGTCTTGTGTTTTTTAGTAAATGATGACATCTTGCAATATGCTTTGAAAGTGTCATAAATATTCGTTGTCATGTACGGAAGAAAATCATAAATTATGTAAATATTTTTCATGAACTATGACAACTGGAAATGTATCAAATTACTTACATGGTTGGTCTCATAACGGATCACTGTGTACATAGTATACGCATATACAAATATAAGGCCAAATATGTATAATTTGCAATTGTTATTGATTAGAATATTTGCACTAATTGACACTGAGAATGATTGGGAGTCAAAGCGTTTTCCTGGTATCATTAATGTTACTCCTTCAACAAACTTTAGCCCTGATCAGACTGCGCGGATTTGAGATTGATACAGATCGAGCTCCGTGTCAGGTGCATAATTTGGTGGCGAAATTCTTATTTCTCAATGAAAGATAGCAAGTTAGGAGTCCTTTAGAATCGTCTCATTGAGATCATTGAGACTCCCAACTTGCCATTTTTTGGTGCAGAAATTTGTTGTTATCCAGAATTGATAAAATTACGCACCTTAGCTTTAGCTAATCTAATCAAACGTTTTAACTGTCATTCATTCAGTATCAAATAAACTGACTGCGTCTGTAGTTGTACTCTTGACCAAAGTTTGATGACCTGTTTATACACACTATCCCCAATTTATTCCAACATGGGAATGGGTGGTAGGAGGGAGCATGTGATGGGTAATTTAACGATCGGTGTGTGTTCATCCTTCCCGGAATGCCGACCTACATGGTTTGGTCCTCTTGTATCGTTGTATTTATTTCTGCAAGGTGTATGTAACATAACATATGCTACATGTAATTATGTATCAACAGCACATTTTAATTTGTAACTTACTAGTGTGCTGGTCAGTTTGAACCCCATATATATCTACACTGGTTAGAAGACTAGTGTGTTCTTGTATCATCAGCTTATAGCTGTTAGAACAAGCAATTCTCCCAGCATTATTGTGGAAATAAACACACACGTTGTAGGCTACCAAGAGAGCATGGAACAAGATCAGGGTTGCTTGCTAATCCATTTAGACAATGATGAATCCAGTCGGTAACAGTCTAGATCCTGATGTGACTGCTCATTCTGATCTGGACCTAAGCTGCAAAGATTACGGTCATAATAGTCGCTGGTGGTAATAAAACTCACCTGTACATATTCTCATGCACTATGGTCGAGTCTGGCGGTTACTAGAGACTCCAGCTGCAGCCACAGACGGACTAATGTGCAGTGAAAGTAGTTCGGCATGCTTTGTTATCTCATTAGCTGACCCCATAGTGCAATACAAAATCATTAACAGGAACATTAGCCTGTCAGAATCAGCTTGGCATTTAGCTGTTCGTTTTCTATGGGACTGTACACATAATGAGTCCCATATATTTCACGTTTTTGTTTTGCCTTATATTGGTACATATTGCATAATATCATTATTGATAGGCACATTGGGTATATACCAACACAGGGGTGTGAAAAAATACCGATGTGTTCTCTATATATCAAGTTTACGGACAGGCTGAAACTTCTCATGGCCGGGTGCTTTTGTCCCCGCCGTGAAAATTGAAATCAGTCCCATATATTTCACTTTTTTTTTGCCTTATATTGGAACGTATTGCATAATATCATTATTAATAGGCACATTGGGTATATACCAACACAGGGGTGTGAAAAACTACCGATGTGTTCTCTATATATCAAGTTTACGGACAGGCTGAATCTTCTCATGGCCGGGTGCTTTTGTCCCCGCCGTGAAAATTGAATCATTCCCATATATTTCACGTTTTGTTTTGCCTTATATTGGAACATATTGCATAATATCATTATTAATAGGCACATTGGGTATATACCAACACAGGGGTGTGAAAAAATACCGATGTGTTCTCTATATATCAAGTTTACGGACAGGCTGAAACTTCTCATGGCCGGGTGCTTTTGTCCCCGCCGTGAAAATTGAAATCAGTCCCATATATTTCACGTTTTTTTTTTGCCTTATATTGGAACGTATTGCATAATATCATTATTAATAGGCACATTGGGTATATATCAACACAGTGAAAAACTACCAATGTGTTCTCTATATATCAAGTTTACGGACAGGCTGAAACTTCTCATGGCCGGGTGCTTTTGTCCCCGCCGTGAAAATTGAAATCAGTCCCATATATTTCACTTTTTTTTTTGCCTTATATTGGAACGTATTGCATAATATCATTATTAATAGGCACATTGGGTATATACCAACACAGGGGTGTGAAAAACTACCGATATGTTCTCTATATATCAAGTTTACGGACAGGCTGAATCTTCTCATGGCCGGGTGCTTTTGTCCCCAGCCGTGAAAAATTGAATATTCCCATATATTTCACGTTTTTTTTTGCCTTATATTGGAACATATTGCATAATATCATTATTAATAGGCACATTGGGTATATACCAACACAGGGGTGTGAAAAAATACCGATGTGTTCTCTATATATCAAGTTTACGGACAGGCTGAAACTTCTCATGGCCGGGTGCTTTTTGTCCCCGCCGTGAAAATTGAAATCAGTCCCATATATTTCACGTTTTTTTTTTTGCCTTATATTGGAACGTATTGCATAATATCATTATTAATAGGCACATTGGGTATATATCAACACAGGGGTGTGAAAAACTACCGATGTGTTCTCTATATATCAAGTTTACGGACAGGCTGAAACTTCTCTTGGCCGGGTGCTTTTGTCCCCGCCGTGAAAATTGAAATCAGTCCCATATATTCACTTGTTTTTGCCTTATATTGGAACGTATTGCATAATATCATTATTAATAGGCACATTGGGTATATACCAACACAGGGGTGTGAAAAACTACCGATGTGTTCTCTATATATCAAGTTTACGGACAGGCTGAATCTTCTCATGGCCGGGTGCTTTTGTCCCCGCCGTGAAAATTGAAATCATTCCCATATATTTCACGTTTTGTTTTGCCTTATATTGGAACATATTGCATAATATCATTATTAATAGGCATATTGGGTATATACCAACACAGGGGTGTGAAAAAATACCGATGTGTTCTCTATATATCAAGTTTACGGATAGGCTGAATCTTCTCATGGCCGGGTGCTTTTGTCCCCGCCGTGAAAATTGAAATCAGTCCCATATATTTCACGTTTTTGTTTGCCTTATATTGGAACATATTGCATAATATCATTATTAATAGGCACATTGGGTATATACCAACACAGGGGTGTGAAAAAAAATACCGATGTGTTCTATATATCAAGTTTACGGACAGGCTGAAACTTCTCATGGCCGGGTGCTTTTGTCCCCGCCGCGAAAATTGAAATCAGTCCCATATATTTCACTTTTTTTTTGCCTTATATTGGAACGTATTGCATAATATCATTATTAATAGGCACATTGGGTAATATACCAACAAAACAGGGGTGTGAAAAACTACCGATTTGTTCTATATATCAAGTTTACGGACAGGCTGAATCTTCTCATGGCCGGGTGCTTTTGTCCCCGCCGTGAAAATTGAAATCATTCCCATATATTTCACGTTTTGTTTGCCTTATATTGGAACATATTGCATAATATCATTATTAATAGGCACATTGGGTATATACCAACACAGGGGTGTGAAAAAATACCGATGTGTTCTCTATATATCAAGGTTTTGACGGACAGGCTGGAAACTTCTCATGGCCGGGTGCTTTTGTCTCCGCCGTGAAAATTGAAATCAGTCCCATATATTTCACGTTTTTTTTTTGCCTTATATTGGAACGTATTGCATAATATCATTATTAATAGGCACATTGGGTATATATCAACACAGGGGTGTGAAAAACTACCGATGTGTTCTCTATATATCAAGTTTACGGACAGGCTGAAACTTCTCATGGCCGGGTGCATTTTGTCCCCGCCGTGAAAATTGAAATCAGTCCCATATATTTCACGTTTTTGTTTGCCTTATATTGGAACATATTGCATAATATCATTATTAACAGGCACATTGGGTATATACCAACACAGGGGTGTGAAAAAATACCGATGTGTTCTCTATATATCAAGTTTACGGACAGGCTGAAACTTCTCATGGCCGGGTGCTTTTGTCCCCGCCGTGAAAATTGAAATCAGTCCCATAATATTTCACGTTTTTTTTTTTTGCCTTATATTGGAACGTATTGCATAATATCATTATTAATAGGCACATGGGTATATATCAACACAGGGGTGTGAAAAACTACCCCTACCGATGTGTTCTCTATATATCAAGTTTACGGACAGGCTGAAATAAACTTCTCTTGGCCGGGTGCTTTTGTCCCCGCCCGTGAAAATTGAAATCAGTCCCATATATTCACTTTTTTTTGCCTTATTATTGGAACGTATTGCATAATATCATTATAAGTAGGCACATTGGGTATATACCAAACACAGGGTGTGAAAACTACCGATGTGTTCTCTATATATCAAGTTTTACGGACAGGCTGAATCTTCTCATGGCCGGGTGCTTTTGTCCCCGCCGTGAAAATTGAAATCATTCCCATATATTTCACGTTTTGTTTTGCCTTATATTGGAACATATTGCATAATATCATTATTAATAGGCATATTGGGTATATAACAACACAGGGGTGTGAAAAAATACCGATGTGTTCTCCTATATATCAAGTTTATTTACGGACAGGCTGAATCTTCTCATGGCCGGGTGCTTTTGTCCCCGCCGTGAAAATTGAAATCAGTCCCATATATTTCACGTTTTTGTTTGCCTTATATTGGAACATATTGCATAATATCATTAATAATAGGCACATTGGGTATATATCAATACAGGGGTGTGAAAAACTACCGATGTGTTCTCTATATTACAAGTTTACGGACAGGCTGAAACTTCTCATAAGGCCGGTGCTTTTTGTCCCCGCCGTGAAAATTGAAATCAGTCCCATATATTTCACGTTTATTTTTGTTTGCCTTATATGGAACATATTGCATAATATCATTAATAATAGGCACATTGGGTATATATCAATACAGGGGTGTGAAAAAATATCGATGTGTTCTCTATATATCAAGTTTACGGACAGGCTGAAACTTCTCATGGCCGGGTGCTTTTGCCCCGCCGTGAAAATTGAAATCAGTCCCAAATATTTCACGTTTTTTTTTTTTTTTCCTCATATTGGAACATATTGCATAATATCATTATTAATAGGCACATTGGGTATATACCAACACAGGGGTGTGAACAAATACCGATGTGTTCTCTATATATCAAGTTTACGGACAGGCTGAAACTTCTCATGGCCGGGTGCTTTTGTCCCCGCCGTGAAAATTGAAATCAGTCCCATATATTTCACGGTTTTTTTTTTCCTTATATTGGAACATATTGCATAATATCATTATTAATAGGCACATTGGGTATATACCAACAAAGGGGTTTGCAAAGCCACCGATTATAGATTAGTTTACAGACAGGCTTCAACTTCTCACGGTCGGTTACATATCGGCACATTCATATAAATATACGCCATTTGGTAGAAGAACTACGGTACGCGGTGTGCATATTGCGTAATATCATCGTTACCATTCATATTGTGTATATACCAACAAATTGGTTTCCACGGGCTTAGAGTTCTCCCCCCCCCCCCCCCCCCCCCCTGAAGGTTTTCACGGACTTAAGGGGCTCACGTTATACCGTAATTCGGCCCCGGTGTGTATTGTAAATTCATCCTGGACCATGTGATCCACACTCTAAGCACCAATAAGGTCCACACGGTGAATTCAGCTGTCTGAAGAATAAATAGTTCAGGGATATGAATTCTTAAATATGGCGATACAGCAAGAATAATAGGAATTGCATCAACGTAAACTTGTGGTAAAACTTTGCGTCACACAAACTGGTCAACCTAGTCTTCAAACATAGCTGACCTCACGTTATTTTCACATATATGCTCATTACTCATACACTAGCAGTGCTATAAACAAGCTTTGTGGCCTTTTCTGAGCAATAAAGCCATTTTTCTGACTGACCATTCCAAGATGGGACCCTTTTCCAACTAGAACATTTTTAGTGGTTATGATGTTGCTATATTTGTGTATGTAGTCTGTGACTGTAGAAATGTTTAAGCAGGCCCAATTCTTCACATTACAACACAGATAGTGAAGTGTTTGTCGCATTATCTCTTGAAACCTTCAAAGTTGTCTATCTATTTGAGTTGGCGTGAATTGCGACAAGTCACTGGCTGGAGTTGAACGGTCATTATACGGTCATTATACTAGATGCCTTGGTCCCAAACTTAATACTATATCAGGGAATAGGATATAGCTGTGAATAGTGGGCAAATTTTCCAGATCTATAAACATAAGTTGTCCTTATAGGTTTAACCAGACTATATCATCAGATATTCATGCGCGGTGTATTCAAAAGTAGTATGTTAAAACTAATAAGCCAGATTTGTTATGCCATAGACACACTCTTTGCTTGCAGAAACCAGTCAATTGATGCACTAATCTACTTCACATGCATGTTAATGTATCATTTACATCAGTTTCAAGCATATGCTTTGGGATTATTTTGTAAGTTGCATCATGTGAGGCGGTTTCAAGTCCAGCCGCTGACTTTTTGCGCCACTACCAGGGTGGTCACAGGAGATTGAATTTATCTTTCTTAACAATAATTAAACCTATATTTTAATTAGTGAATATCCAGAGCAGAATGTCTGCAGGTTATGGGAATATAGGTCCTACAACATCCATACGAAAAATGAAAGTAGCAGAGAATAGCAAAATGTGTGGTCATTGGTTAGTTTATATAGGAAAACTATTTGGTGGTGGTGGACCTATAACCCACCCACAATCCCTCCATGTCTCAATGTCACATTCAGTAGACGCATGCGCGTTTCTTCATTCTCCTACAAGTTCTTTAGTGTACGAGCAATTGGCTTGAAACTTTATGTGCATGTTTCTCATCATGCATATGTTCATTTCCCGCCCTATCCATGCTCCCCATGCCCAAGGGCAAGATCAAATAACCTTCACATTCAGTACATGTAGATGCGCGAACAGTTCTCCATTTTCCTACGACTTCTTCACTGTATGAGGGATTGGCATGTTTATGATCCAACCACTACAGCGATGGGATACATGCCGTTGGCGGCATTCTTGTACTATTATAAATCTAAAATGATTTACTATTAATATTTATAATCAAGTTTGGTATCCGCAAACAAAACTGAAATGTAGAGCCAAACATGATGCCTGTGCGTGATCGAATTGATTACATTTTGCCAGGCCGGTAGACGGATCTACTGACACAATTGCCTGACCTCCGTGCATGCATATTGTACAGTTTTAGTAACAACAAGAGTTGTCAGAAGACAACGAAGCTCGCCTGTTGGCAGCCTTCACTCAAACTTGGCACAGTTGCATAAACAAACATGAATATTATATAACTTGACCTTGGGTTAAGGGGTGTGCGGACCTTGATATTGGGGTCAGTGGTGCAATGTGGGTCGTGTGTTTGCTATAGCATAATATAGCATATTAAGATGAATGCATGTATGAAATATCAATGCGCTCCCTGAAAACAGAAGTAAAACAAAATTTAACCCAACGTTAAGTTTCTGAACGCACTAAGTTGATGATTTTCTACAGCATGATAGCTATTCACATGAGGAATGCATGTATGAATGTGCTAAGTTTGTGACCTTGACCTTGAGGAAAGGGGTGGGGTGGGTCATGGATTTGCTGTAGCACAATAGAGGATCATCAGATGAATGCATGTGTGAAATATCAGAGCGTTCCCTGTAAAGAAACAGAAGTTACACAACATTTACCCCAACGTTAAGTTTATGAACATGCTAAGTTTGTGACCTTGACCTTGGGGTAAGGGTTGGGTGGTGGGTCATGGATTTGCTATAGCATGATAGAGGGTCATCTGAGGAATGCATGTATGAAATAACAAGGTGATCCATGAAAGGAAACAGAAGTTATAAGGCATTTACCACAACGTTAAGTTTGTGGACGCCGATGACGCCGGGGGTATGCCATAAGCTCTTATGCACTTCGTGCAGGCGAGCTAAAAAGTAACACGTTTAGAATGTGGGGAATTACAAACAAATTCAGTTATAGACTATGGGTATGGCGGAATGCACGGTAGTTTTTTCAAGAATGCTCGTCTGTATATCTGGTTCACGAGAGCTCCAGCTTATAGAAGGTCATATCCGCCATACTTATATTTGGCTTGATGCTTGCTGGCTGATGAAATATTAAGTTCTATCCGTCTTATTACAATTATATGTGGCTTGATGCTTGCTGGCTGATGACATTTTAAGTTATATCCGTCTTATTACAATTATATGTGGCTTGATGCTTACTGGCTGATGACATTCTAAGTTCAATCCGCCTTATTACATTTCTATGTATGTGGCTTGATGCATTATTCATTCGTACTGTTTCAATGCGTTTGTGTTGATTACATTCTAAGTGGCTTGATGCTTCATTGGTTGTGACATCCGGAGTTCCATTATTGATTATTGCATCGCTGTTTTGCTATGCGTTTTGTTAGCTCGCTAAGCCACGCCCCTTGACAACAATACTTGCAACAGTAATTTGGGAACAACCATTATGACGCCAGGTGCGCTCCTAAAACTTAAAATAGTTCTCCCTAAAAGTAGTTAATATGCTGGTACCCGTCCTACAATGCGTTGCTCTCTAAATTGGTTCCATGTCCCTAACGGTGTTGATGTAGATTGATGCCGCCTTTTCTGTTGCGCCATGTTTAGGTTAAAAGACACCAAATAGTTTTACTGTATAATTTAACGAATCTTAGCCAGTCTTTCCTACTTTCACTATTCGTATGGCTGTTGTGGGACCAACCTCGTCATGTCCCCCAATATTGTTTACATTATTTGGCCACGGAAACTCTGTTTACATCTCGTGACCAACAGGCTCAGTGTTTTCTTTTAAATGCTTCAAATATGCTGAAACTGGTGTCAATTTCTCTAACCTTAAACCTAGAGTGCTACATGCCTGGTTATGATATAGGGAGACATGTTATTCTTTCAATCTGACATTTTTCTGGCAAAATGAACATTGATTTACCATTACCAGACGTACTCATTGACATTATTATACTTGTTATATCAAACGCGAAATGCCAGTTTGATATCAGGGGCGATAACCGTGTTTCCTTAAAATGATAACGGAAGCAACTATTTATTCCATTTATGTATTGTTTGATGTGCAATATCATACTTTATGATATGTCGATAAAAATATTTATTCAGCATTTAGTTGATATAAATAATTTAAAAATACTGCATCATTTGCATATGGAACTAGCTTGATACCACCGCGAGTCTATATGAGTACATTACAGATTACTAAATAATTATATCTGTGTAGCTGGCACTCGTAATTTTTAAAAGTGGTGGACTAGTTGCAATTATACACTTATTTAATTTCCATAAAGAAAAATGTGTACCTACTAGATTGGACCCTAGCTTCAACAATAATTGAATCCATATTTTAATTAGTCAAGATCCAGAGCAGAATAAATGCAGGTTATTGGACAATAGGTCCCACAACATCCATAAGAAAAATGAAAGTAGAGAAAAGGTCCCACAACATCCATAAGAAAAATGAAAGCAGAGAAAAGCAAAATGTGTGGTAACGGGTTAGTGTTTTTGGGAAAATCAATGGTGGTGGGCCATCTTAGTCTGATCCCTGACGGTTATTGGTTTGCATCGGTAACGGGCCAGTTTGACAGTCAACCTGAGTAAGTTACCATATGTGTAACTTATTATAAAAATGTGATTGTTTTCAATTACGTACATAATTAGGTAATTTCATTATGAGGATACATGTATGTATAAAACACATTATTAAGTCAAACACCATACATACGTATGCAATTTAGTTAATATAGGTTAGATAATAATAAATGGTGCGAAATCGTCAAGGGAGTAATAGTAGTCCAGTATGAACAAAATCGTGCGGGTGTTTTCAGGTCACTGACACAGTTTGCTTGCAAATCTTGATCCATTACTACCCAGTTTCACTTGAGGAACATGTGGGGGTGTTGGTCATGTGATGTAAACAGAGTTTCCGTGGCCAATAAAAAATGTAAAAAATATTGGGGGACATGACGAGGTTGGATTTTTATTTCTTATGAGTAAGTGAACCTATTGTTTAATTCATGCAGAACCAGTACAGACCGGCTGCAGGTCGTGTACAAGTAGGTCCCACAACATCCATACGAATAGTGAAAGTAGGAGAGACTGACCTTATTGGATGGGATTCGGTTAAAGTATATAGTAAAACTATTTGGTGTCTTCTAACCTATACTGTGATAATTTGTGGGTGAAATCTTACACCAACACCGGCATTGGATGTGTGACTTGAACAGCCAATCAGATGTCGGACTATAATTTATTAGAGGGAGAATTACTTGAGCAGACAGCAGTGCCATCTGACGTCATAATGACGCACTACTAACCCATATATTGCTTGCATCATTCTGCATGTGGCTTGATGCTTTCTGCTTGCGGCTTTCCGCTTTCGGACTGTGGCTTGATGTTTACTTCCTGCGGCTTTGTCCTTACTGCTTTCGGCCTTATTCAAAGTGCTAAGCGCTTTGTTCTTACTTTCTATTGCAAATGCTTAGTGCAATAAAACAGGGACACGAATAAGGACGTATCAATAATTGTAATGTAAATAAGACGAATGAACAAAGCAATCAGCAGAATGGACATGTAAGAAAGACAAATACAATTACAACAAGCATATTTCAAATGTAATAAATACAAATGACGAATGAAATAACATGAATATAAGTTGTAATGTCATCAGTACGCAAGCATCAAGTCACATCGAATTATGGCGGATATTACCTTCCATACCAGCTAAGGTGAGTATTCGCGTATTTTACACAATTATAAAAGCTGAATATGCATTGATTATCAAAAGTGGGAGTACAAAATACTCACAGCAATGTGAAAATACGCATTGATTTTCAAATTGAGTAATGAAAATACTGTCATAAGTTGAGCTGCAAAAAAGCAAACAGCTCAAACAAGTGAATGTTTGAATTTGTTATATTTGTTTATCATTTGTTCTCTATTCAGTAATGAAGAAAATCAATAATCCATTTGTAAAACTAAAATACGCAATGATTTTGAAATCAGGGGTTATAGTACGCTTTAGACACAAAGCTTATCTGGAGCTCTGAGTTCGCAAAATACATTTTTCAACATTGTCAGATACGATACTGTTTCTCTAAGACGCTTTTGTATCTAATTGCATTGCTATTACATTGGAGGAGTTAAAGAAGTGTTCGTGGGCACAGGTATTGTTTGATGTTCCATTGTTTTTGTTTACATAACCAATGTGAATTGGAGTAGAAATACATCGTATATACCGTAATATTAGAGGTGAGCAGTTTATTGCAAACAGTCCAATCACATCCCATAGTCACGTCACAGTATTGGTATTGTTCCCTCCAGTCTATTTAGCATGGCACCGAACCATGCCCAGATTTGGTGACGCCATGCCCACATTCTGTTGTTTTTAGGGCCTACTACATTTTGCTATTTGATCAGACACCAATACAGGCAACCACAATGTGCTCCATTTTTACACGCAAAATTATGCATTTTTTCTGGCCTAGAACCATGCCCCTTTTTAATCCTGGTGGGGGGGGGGACTAATCGAAATATTATCCTATACAAAAAATCACACTATACTCATATTTATTTAACAGGCAAACTCAAATTATGAAAGATAGCCACTTGATTCGATACAAAACTCCACGATTGTCGTCCATATTTAGCATAAGCAATTCCAAACAACGCCCCACCTAAATGTGCAGCGTGATCCAATCGTTTCCATCCTAGAACAAGTCCGGCAACGTCAAGTAAAATAACTGCGATCAAAGCGTTTTCTGCGGAGAACGAATGTGGCACAAGTTGATGAACACAGGAGATTTGAAGTTCTGTTTTGGGAATCAATGTACACACAAGTCCTATAGTTCCCATAACGGCACCCGATGCACCCAGGCTCGGGTTTCTTAATCCTCGGCATCGTTTCACAATACTGCCGACTGTTGCCGAAACCGTGGCGGCACTGAGGTAAAATACTATGCTTTGATTAGGTCCATGGATGAGGTACACAATCGGGAAAAAAGAGTATAGAAAGGACATATTCACCAGTAGGTGTGCAATGCTGTGATGATTGAAGGATGAGAGAGTCGTAGAGAAAATTGAATTACAGTCCAACCTCTCTACAACAGCCAGCAGCCGGGCGGACTAAAAGTGACTGTTGTAGAGAGGTGGCTGTTGTGGAGAGGGTCACCAACGAACAGCCATCAATGAACAACCATCAACTTCTCAGTTGCTTATACCGATATATGAACATAGAAACAACTAGGATTGTATGTTTTATAGTATTATATTTTATTTACTATAGAACATATACATTTGTCATTATTAGTATGTTATTGAAGAAGACAAAATAGCAATCATGGTTATTTTGAGAAATAACAATTTATTAAACATGTTAAATGTTCAAATTGACAAATAACAATTATGCATTCATAATGACAAACTGGGCTCATTCAGTTTTTGACATGTGTAGCTACTGATCAGAATAACTTGCAGTCTGGATTCGGATCTGCATTTGTGTGACAAAGTTATAATCATGCTAATGTTAATCCAATTTTGTGTAAAAACATGTAGTGAACACACTGAGCAGACTAATTTACAGCTACACTGGTCACAAACCCAATAAGCCCACTTTTCTTGCAGTGTCACATGGTGTCATATTCAGTCAGCAGACCGTGTTGAGTATCCTAATCCTGGTAAATGGCTTGTTTAATCCACTTCAAACGGTGACAAGCTTGTCGGCAATCCCATTGTCAGATACCAGACAGATGATAAATCCGAATACAGAACTTGGACATGTGTTTACACACAACTTTTATCGACCGATTACCACCGAAGGTATCCGATAGATACGGCACACTCGATTAGATCTGCCGGTAGGCTACATAGGAATATTGAAATTGCATACGAAAATGTCCATTAAAAAAAATATGCTGCCCGTTTACAGGCCATTTTTGTCGTGGTTTATGGCCGTTTGTCAATAATAAATATGTTGGCCACTCAGAGAGGTGGTTCGTGTCATGTTTTAATTGACGTGGCCGTTTGGCGAGATTAATTATATTGACCGTTCAGAATAAAAACGACCTGTAAAAATATGTTGGCCGGTCAGAGAAGCTTATGACTCTTTGCTATGAAAAAATCAACTGTCCGTTAGCAAAAATATGTTGGTCGTTCGAGAGGTCTTTTGACGATTTCGTTGTGTTTTTTGTGGCCGTTGGCTGGAGAAGAGAGGTGACCGTTGGACAGAGGTAAAATAACGTTAAATTATAACGGGGGGAGTTTAAACTGGCCGTTGAAGAGAGGTGGCCGTTGCTGGGAGGTGGCCGTTAGGGGAGGTGGGACTGTACCTGGAAAGAGAGAAAATGGTAATACATGTACATGTAGAATAACAAAACACGAGGTTGATTTATTTATTTAATGGTGTTTAATGGCCTGTCGACAGCTAATATCATATTATGGCGAGTTAACAGGATCAAAACCCATATTTCACCGGTATGGATGGGGGAAAATCTAAACTGAATATTTACAGAAAAACAAGAGGGCGATGATGGCCCTAAATCGTTCACCTGTGCAATGTCATAAAGTCAAAGTTGTCACTAAATAAACATCAAAGTAGCCCTTGACATGCACATAGTGTCAATGTGATAAACGTGAGAAGTCGCCAGGGTAGGAGTTGTCTCGCTATATGTATATGTATCTTGCACAACTTCGCGACGTTTGGAGACCACAACAGGATTTTTCCAGCATACTTTTTATCACAATACAATCTTTTCACACATGGTATCAGAAGCAATTGATTAAATGGAGTTCTACATCCGTTTTAGATTTAACCAAGTAATACACGTGTATGGGGAGGGGGTGGGGGACACCACTGGTTACAACCGAGATTACAATATCCATTCATCATTGAAAACAGAATATCCTGACCTGGTGCCCTTACCCAACCAAGATTACTTGGCACCACATATCAGGGATCTAATTATGAGAGAGAGAAATCCCAGCATATCAGACCATGTGTGAATCCTGATACGGATGGAATTCACAATTACGCATTCCCTTCCATCCTCCATTATATTGATTTTGAATGGAAGTCTACGTCCGTTTAACCTTTAACAATGGCATGTACAGACGTGAATATAGGCCATGTGCGTAGCAGCATAAAATAGGGGTTTTAGTAACATCTCCAAAGATGTTGTTACCAATGTGACTAAACATGTATACTCTATATATTTCCGCATGTTCAGAAGTAGTAACTTAAGCCTAGTAATTTGCATAAACAAGATGGCCGCTAATTAAAAAGTACATTAATACATGTAGGGGCATATCGTATTGTGGAAGCAGTTTTCAAAGCACAAATACGATCAACTTCATGTATTTACTACTTCATAGACGACTAAATGTTTATCAATCCATTTTATTGGAATATGATGTACAGAAATCCAAACTGGCCGCCATGTTACATGAATTTTATGAATTATTTAAAGGAATAGGCACTCACGAGCAATTATGCAGGGCATTACATATAGTTGGCAGGGCATTGTATATAGTGAGCAGGGAATTTTCTAGTGGACAGGGCATTATATATAGTGGGCAGGGAATTATTTCTAGTGGGCAGGCCATTACATATAGTGGGCAGGGCATTATTGAACAGGGCATTATATATAGTGGGCAGGGCATTATATGTAGTGAGCAGGATATTACATATAGTGGGCAGGGCATTATATACAGTGGACAGGGCATTATAAATAGTGAACAGGGAACTATATAATATGGGCAGGGCATTATATATAGTGGGCAGGGCATTATATATAGTGATCCCGGGTGTGAAGGTGTTCGAGACAATTCCCATTCTTTAACTATAAGCCAAATCGAATCGAATCGCAATTATATATAGTGGAAGGGAATTATATATAATGGACAGAGTAGTATACATACTGGGCAGGCAATTACATATACTGGGCAGGGAATTATAGTGGGCGGGGCATTATATATGCAGCACTCCAGATAAGATTTGTGTCTAAAGCGTACTATACCCCTGATTTCAAAATCATTGCGTATTTTACTTTACAAATGGAGTATTGATTTTCTTCAAACTAAATAGGGAACAAATGATAAAAATAAATAACAAATTTAAACATTCACTTATTTGAGCTGCAAAAAGCTCAACTAAGTGAATGTTCAACTATGTGACAGTATTTTCAACACTCAATTTTAAAATCAATGCATATTTTCACATTGCTGTGCGTATTTTGTACACCGACTTTTGATAATGCGTTTTCAGCTACAATAATTGTATAAAATACGCCAATACGCACCTTAGCTGGAGCTCCGTATTGACAGGGCAATATATATAGGAAGTGGGACTTTCGAGACCAAGCCAGTGACAATTTTCTCTCATACTCCACAATGTACGGGGCGCCAAGTGGGACATGGCTCAATTTTGTCAACAAAATTCATTTTTGTGCCACAAAATTCAATTCTGTGTCACAAAATTCAATTCTGTGTCACAAAATTCACTTTTGTGCCACAAAATTCAATTCTGTGTCACAAAATTCAATTCTGTCAATTCTGCACACGCATGTAAGAAGGACTACCATTGGTCAGAAACTGCACTGGAGAAATGGGTCACGGTCGCCAATCTACACATTCAATGTCGATGATTTATTTCTCATTCTGCCGATGATTCATTTCTCATTCTGCCATTTTGCTTCAACTATCTCCAAACAGTCAAACGTTGACAAACCCATTCGTATTTAAACTCATTTGCGTTATAATTGTACACATAATTCATGTACATGTAGATCTCCCGCGAGTACTGACGTCATTTAGTGTGTATCGCAAAGTACATTTGCCCCAGTTAAATCAATAATACACGCGCTGTGGCCTGTGTTCTGACTGCTGTCTGTGTTTATAAACAGAATGTGTGTATTGGGCCATTTGAGGAAACCATTTGTAGTATTTGTGTAGATACCATGGATACATGTACTAAGATGGTGTATACTGTAAATAATGCATGTAGACACATAGTTGCGAACACGTAACTTCGCAACTAGTAGACACAGATCCAATACCATTTGTTTCACAAGGTTAGATCTACTGTTAGAATACGACGACATCTAATGTCATTTTCGAGCATAAAACGTTACCTGATAAATAGAATACCAGGCTAGTGTATTTTAATATCAAGTTTATCAGGCTCGGCTCGGAAACGGTAGGAATTCCTCGGCAAGCCTCGGAATTCCTACGCGTTTCCTAACCTTGCCTGATAAACTTGATATCAAAATACACTAGCCTGGTATTCTCTGTATATGGGCATGCTCTCAGGTCTAGCTATGTCCCGGCTACTTTATGTTTGACCCTGTCTACATAATTGAGGGAAAATTCTGAATATTTTTCTTATTTCTCCTTCAAAGTATATATGCTTATATGGTGTGACCACTCATTTGTAATCATAATATAACCAAAATAACTGTCCATAAAGAAGTATAATATTGATATATTGGGTTATATTTTCGCATTGAAATATTTAAACCTGCAAGTGTACTCCACCATCTAGTAAAATGGACTAAGACCGATCTCAACCAATCAACGTAGAGATGACATAGACTATCCTACGCAAACTAATTATTGTGGACAAAAATGAATTCTGTCCTACAAAACTGAATTTTCTTCACAAAACTCAATTCTGTCTTACAAAATTGAATCCTTTATAACAAAAATGAATTTTGTATACGAAACGTATGCAGAATTGAATTTTGTGACACAGAATTGACAGAATTGAATTTTGTGACACAGAATTGAATTTTGTGATTTTTAGTGTTACAAAACTCAATTGTGTACACATAATTAACCTGTCCTGCATGGCGCCCCGTACAATGGTGTAAAAACCTCGGACTGGTTGTAACAACATGTATCTGCATATGAGAGACGATACACGCTCCGCCTGCCTCCATAACGACACTCTCCATAACAACGTGACACAGCAGTTGATAGCAATAACGCCGTAAACGAGCTTGTACCAATATCTGTTGTGCAGCAATATCATATACTGCTGTAATACACACGGAGAACACCAGGCTAGTATGTACAAGGTGCATGATCACATGGTTATAACAACAACAACTTCGCCCACTCCAAAGTAAGTATTATTTGATATTTTCCTTAATATGGAACGGATTGCTATGAATATGGCGCAGCAAACGCGTCTTCATGAGCTGCATTTGGTGGTCTAGGGAGTTTGGCACAGACTTATGTCGTTGTTGCGAAGAATAGACACTGAAATCGATTCTTCGCAAAAACGACAGAAGCTTGGGCGAAAATACAGAGACCACCAAATGCAGCTTAACAAGATGCGTTTGATGCGCTATATTTCATAAAAATCCGTTACGTAATAAGGACACTATAAAAGAATACGTACTTTGAATCGGTACTTGTTGTTAGTCCACGTGATCATACACCTTGATGTAGGTGTCACTGTAATTGTGGCTGTGACTGGAGAAATGGGCCTGATAATGATCTCTATTGCTAGTTACAACGACAGGTGTTTCATTGATGCAATGATGAACAGTGCAAATCCTGATCGGACTGTGCGGATGAATCTAGATCTACACTGGTCGAAAAATCCATAAGTTCCATTTCTCCAGTCACAGCCACGTATATACCAGGATATTGTGTAGTGTCTCTTGATCTCAAGTTTATTAGGCAAGGCTAGGAAACACGTAGGAATTCAGAGGAGTTTGTAGGAGTTCCAAGCCGAACATATAGAACAAAGAATAACTGGCAACAGAGCTCCAGATAAGGCTTAGCCTTAAAGAATATTGTACCCCCTAAAATAGTATTCAACTACTGAAATCAGATTTTCTGAATTGCAGCAGTGAAAACTAAAATTATTCCAACTTTTAATAAACTTGTTACCTGAATAGACATACACAAATATGTCCTTGATACTTGTAGAAACTAGAGATTATGTTTCTAAAACATGGGTATGCCCCCTGGCATATTATACCATAAAGAACAACAAGACAATGTTTCCGCGACATTTCAAAGGTGACAAAGATCAAGGTCGTGTTAATGGTGGCGCGAGTGTGTGACAAATGTTCAGCTGATTCAAGTGTCCAAGTATTGAAGCAATCCTTCACATACTATTGAAAGATATTACATGTTGGAAAAACTCTACAAACTGTTTGACGTCAATGTACACGGACAGACGTACAGAACCCCAAGAACAAATCAATATGCCCCCTTGCTATCGCATAGGGGGCCCCCAACCCGGCCACATTTTTGACCCCGGGGCTACACTTTTCATAAATCTGAAACAGCATTGACTATCGACCATTCCTGCTAAGTTTCGTTGAAATTGGCCCGGCGGTTCGAGAGAAGAAAAGTGTTTACTTTTCAATGGCAGCCATCATGGATTAGGCGACAACCTCCAAATTTACAAATATGACACCCATAGATCATCCATGTGAAGTTTGATCAACATTGGCCAAGCGGTTCATAAGAAGAAGACGTTTGAACTCTCTAATTAATCTCTAACTCTCTAATCGTCATCTTCGATGACGTACTCATCCGATTTCATCAAACAATACTCCAGAGTGATTGTCTTGTCGATACCTTCGATTTTATATACGACATGACCATATTCAGTCAAATATGAAATTTGACCCATACTTGACACCCCTGGCCCTGCCCATTTTTGACCCCGAGCCAACATTTTAACAAATCTGAAATAGCACTTACTATCGATAAGTGGACGGCGGCGGTCTTGGATTAGGAGACGACCTCCAAATTTACAAATATGACATGCAAATTCCTGTGAAGTTTGACCAACATTGGCACATTGGCCCAGCGGTTCATGAGAAGAAAATGTTAGAAATCTGTACGTAATAAAAGGGTGACCTTTTGTCCTTCGGCAGTCATCTTGGATGACGTAATCATCTAATTTCGTCAAAACTAGTCCGGAGTGATCGTCTTGTCGATACCTTTGATTTGATATATGACATGACCATATTCGGTCAAATTTGAACTGTGACCCCCACCGATTTTGACCCCGGTGCCCGGGGCTACCATTTTAATAAATCTTTAACAGCATTGACCAGGGTATGTGATCACGTGGTCTATTGTTTACACTGGATTAATGGCGGCGCCCATGATGTCTCAGGTAAATCATATTTTTCATCAATACGACTGCGGTGCTAATACCAAAGTTAGCAGCATTATTTATGTAGTTAGTAGATAGTCTGCAGAGAAATTTAATCGGACAAAGTTTTAAACAACGTTCTATTCTATCCGATTAAAACATCTCTGCAGAATGTTCAGACTTATGGAAGGTCATATCCGCCATAATTATATTTGTCTTGATGCTTGCTGGCTGATGACATTTTAAGTTATATCCGTCTTATTACAATTATATGTGGCTTGATGCTTGCTGGCTGATGACATTTTAAGTTCTATCCGTCTTATTACAATTATATGTGGCTTGATGCTTGCTGGCTGATGACATTCTAAGTTCTGTCCGTCTTATTACATTTCCATGTATGTGGCGTGATGCTTTATTCATTCGTACTGTTTCAATGCGTTGTGTGTTGATTACATTCTAAGTAACTTGATGTTTCACTGGTAGTGACATCCCGAGTTCCATTATTGATTATTGCATCGCTGTTTTGCTATGCTCGCTAAGCCACGCCCCTTGACAACAACAATTGCAACAGTAATTTGGGAACAACCATTATGACGCCAGGTGCGCTGCTAAAACTTAAAATAGTTCTCCCTAAAAGTATTTAATATGCTGGTACCTGTCCTACAATGCGTTGCTCTCTCAATTGGTTCCATGTCCCTAACGGTGTTGATGTAGATTGATGCCGCCTTTTCTGTTGAGCCATGTTTAGGCTAAAAGACACCAAATAGTTTTACTATATAAATTAACCGAATCCCAGCCAGTCTTTCCTACTTTCACTATTCGTATGGATGTTGTGAGACCAACCTCGTCATTTCAGGCGCGGATCCAGGATTTCGGGTTAGGGGGGAGGTGGCGTAACTATTTTGCAATACTTGACTATGTTATCGAACGAGCGTAGGATTGTAGTTCAGGTTGTTGTTGTTGTGGATGCTGTTAGATGCTGCTGCTGCTGTTAGATGCTGCTGCTGCTGCTGCTTCCCCGCGTTATTTCCGTTGGCTGCACCCCCCAATAAACAATACATTCGTGGGTGGCAGGTGGGAGCACGCGATGGGTAATTTAACGATCGGGGTTCATCCTTACCGGAATCCTGACTGGAGACCTGGTTGGGCCCTCACATACGTCTTTGGCATTTTGTATGCGACAGTTGAATCTGGTTATACCCCTTATGTGAGTATTACGATATTCGTAATCCTATTTTAGGGGAATGGGCCATGTGACTTGGTGTAGTATGGACCTGACACCAGGTCAGGATATTTTAATTTCAGGGCTGAATATATTTGTTCCCGAAGTAAATATTCCGTTCTAATTTTGGGATTCCCCCCCCCCCCCCAATGTAGCAGGTTAAAATGGGATCGAACCCGTTTGCCCGGCCTTACATGACCTTAGCTGTTGATAGGCCGTTAAACACTAATAAACAAAGAAACAAAGAAACAATAAATTCACAACGCGAACATAGAAACGTGCCTTGTAACTTGTAAAAAATCTCGCCCCCCCCCCTCCCTGAATCCGCCCATGCATGTCCCCCAATATTGTTTACATTATTTGGCCACGGAAACTCTGTTTGCATCTCGTGACCAACAGGCTCAGTGTTTTCTTTTAAATGCTTCAAATATGCTGAAACTGGTGTCAATTTCTCTAACCTTAAACCTAGAGTGCTTCATGCCCGGTTATAATATAGGGAGACAGGTTTTTCTTTATTCTTTCAATCTGACATTTTTCTGGCAAAATGAACGCTGATTTACCATTACCAGACGTACAAATTGACCATTATTATGCTTTTTATATCAAACGCGAAATGCCAGTTTGATATCAGGGGCGATAACCGTGTTTCCTTAACATGATAACGGAAGCAACTATTTATTCCATTTATTTATTTTTTGATGTGCAATATCATACTTTATGATATGTCGATAAAAATATTTATTCAGCGTTTAGTTGATATATATAATTTAAAAATACTGCATCATTTGCATATTGAACTAGCTTGACACCACCACGAGTCTCTATGAGTACATTAAAGATTACTAAATAAGTATATATGTGTAGCTGGCACTCGTAATTTTTAAAAGTGGTGGACTAGTTGCAATTATACACTTATTTAGTTTCCATAAATAAAAATGTGTACCTACTAAATAGGACCCCAGCTTCAACAATAATTAAATCTATATTTTAATTAGTCAAGATCCAGAGCAGAATAAGTGCAGGTTATTGGAAAATAGGTCCCACAACATCCATAAGAAAAATGAAAGTAGCAGAGAATAGCAAAATGTGTGGTAACGGGTTAGTGTTTTAGAGAAAATCAATGGTGGTGTGCCACCTTAGTCTGATCCCTGACGGTTATTGGTTTGCATCGGTAACGGGCCAGTTTAACAGTCAACCTGTGTAAGTTACCATATGTGTAACTTACTATAAAAATGTGATTGTTTTCAATTACGTACATATGTAATTTAATTATAAGGATACGTGTATGTATAAAACACATTAGTAAGTCAAACACCATACATACGTATACAATTTAGTTAATATAGATTAGAGAATAATAAATGGTGCGAAATCGTCAAGGGGTAATAGTAGTCCAGTATGAACAAAATCGTGCGGGTGTTTTGAGGTCACTGACACAGTTTGCTTGCAAATCTTGATCCATTACTACCCAGTTTCACTGGAGGATTTGTCTTTCTTACGAATAAGTGAACCTATTTAATTCATGTAGAACCAGTACAGACCGGCTGCAGGTTATGTACAAGTAGGTCCCACAACATCCATACGAATAGTGAAAGTAGTAGAGACTGGCCTTATTGGATGGGATTCGGTTAAAGTATATAGTAAAACTATTTGGTGTCTTCTAACCTATGCTGTGATAATTTGTGGGTGAAATCTTGCATCAACACCGGCATTGGAGGTGTGACTTGAACAGCCAATCAGATGTCGGACTATAATTGATTTGAGGGAGAATTACTTGAGCGGACAGCAGTGCCATCTGACGTCATAATGACGCACTACTAACCCATATATTGCTTGCATCATTCTGCTTGTAGCTTGATGCTTTCTGCTTGCGGCCTTCCGCTTTCGGACGGTAGCTTGATGCTAACTTCCTGCGGCTTTGTCCTTACTGCTTTCGGCCTTATTCAAAGTGCTAAGTGCTTTGTTCTTACTTTATATTGCAAATGCTTAGTGCAATAAAACATGGACACGAATAAGGACGTACCAATAATTGTAATGTAAATAAGACGAATTAACAAAGCAGTCAGCAGAATGGACATGTAAGAAAGACAAATACAATTGCAACAAGCAGATTTCAAATGTAATAAATACAAATGACGAATGGAATAACATGAATATAAGTTGTAATGTCATCAGCACGCAAGCATCAAGTCACATAGAATTATGGCGGATATTACCTTCCATACAGACTAACATGTGAGCATTTGGAACACACTCATGTCGCCATTAACATGACCATGACCTTTTTTATCTTCACATGTTTGTGAAAATACTTAGCCACTTTTGGGTCAAAAAGTTTGTACAAGTTTCTTCATCATCGTATAACATTAATATTACTTGATGGATGATTGCTTCAATATTTGGACACTTGATACATATAAGCATTTGGAATACACTCATTATACCATTAACATGACCCTAACCTTTTTGACCTTCACATGGCTGTGAAAAAACGTTTTGAAAAAGTTTCTTCAACCTTGACCGTTTTCGTGTTGCATGTTACGGTCAAATGTCTCGGTATGCGCGACACGGCTTCCGTGGCGGAATTCTTGTTGTTTTTTAAGGTTACCCACATCACTTGCTTATCATGTACACCATTAGCTGATCGTTGTGTCCATGCATACCGGTAAATTGACTGAAAACTGTAGAATTAAAAGGGGCATAACCCATCAGGATCGGGGCACATACAAAAATCACGTTACGCACTGTCGCACTTGACGGTTGTCACATATACCAAGTATGAATTGGATTGGTGGACAATGTACGACTACTCACTAGTTCGCCATACAGGTCAAACATGTTCTGTGACGAACGGGCGCGCGGACGGACACTGTGACTCCAGTATACCCACTACAACTGGGAGGGTGGGGGAGGGTTTGATCACAGACATGTTCCAAGTGGCAGACTGGAGAAACTCCGGCAAATTTCTTGGATTCATGCATGGATGGACACAGAGCTCCAGATAAACTTTGTGTCTAAAGCGTACTATAACCCCTGATTTCAAAATCATTGCGTATTTTACTTTTACAAATGGACTATTGATTTTCTTCATTACTAAATAGGGAACAAATGATAAAAAGAATATAATTATTTAAACATTCACTTATTTGAGCTGCAAAAAGCAAACACTGTTAAAAGGGGCATAACCCCATCAGGATCGGGGCACATATAAACATCACGTTACGCATTGCCGCACTTGACGGTTGTCACATATACCAAGCATGAAATGGATTGGTGGACAATGTACGACTACTCACTAGTTCGCCATACAGGTCAAACATGTTCTGTGACGAACGGGCACACGGACGGACACTCTGACTCCAGTATACCCACTGTTTGCTTTTTGCAGCTCAACTAAGTGAATTTTCAACTTTATGACAGTATTTTCACTACTCAATTTGAAAATCAATGCGTAGTTTCACATTGCTGTGTGTATTGTGTACTCCCACTTTTGATAATCAATGCGTATTCAGCTAAAATAATTGTGTAAAATACGCCAATACGCACCTTATCTGGAGCTCTGTCAGGAAACACCGACACACACACAGTACAAACACTACATGCCTCCCGGCTCTACCAGAAGAGGAGGCCAGAGGCATATAAACATGTGATAAATTCGGTAAACAGAGCACGCTATATATAGGTTTGTGGATTAGACTGTAGGATAGAGTGAAAGGAAACAGAGAATAACAGAAGCTAATCAAATTTTACGGCTATTAAACAATGCAAAAACAATATTTCTTTCGATAATGTTAAATTTTATCAAAATTTAAGAATGAGCCTTCTTTTTATTTTGTGAAATTTAGCCCGATATTGATTTTATTACAAACATCCCCATGTTAAATCCCCATAGACATATTCACAGAGTGAAGAAGATGTCAATATATATAGGGATTAAACATGGGGATTTTTTCTAATTTCATAAATAGTGGACCTATTTTCAAATATTTAAATTTTGTTTTCTTCTTAGTTAGATCATTTCCAAGCTACGAATTTCGTATCTAGCCAGATATAACAGCCATGTGCACAGTGACGTGTCCTTGTCTTGGGCCTGCACATATTGCGACCACTTGAATTTCACAGCCAATCCTCTGCTAGTTTTGTGTCGTCACAAAACAGTGTTTCGGTCTTAGAGCCCGAGACTACACAACTGAACCCATCTAGGACTGGTCAGTCAAAATCTCAACATTCATCGCTAAAGGTTATGCACATAAATTACCAATCCATAATGAACAAAACACATGAATTGTATTCACTTTTAGATTATCACATGCCTGACATAGTTGTGGGGACAAAGTCCTGGCGAACAAAGGAACATTTGATAGTGAAATATTTCAAAATTCTTTAGGTTACATACCTTTTCGACAAGATAGGACAACAGGAAAAAAGGGTGGTGGTGTATTTATTTTGATCCGTAATGGCAACAACCGCAACTGAAAACTGAATGTGAAACTGTATGGGTTAAAATTGAAATGATTGGGAGTAAACCTTTGTTAGTTGGAGCATATTACAGGCCAAAGGAATCAGATCTTAAAAGCGCAGTCGAGTTCGGTAAATCACTGAGATCGTGTACAGGGACTAAATGGGGTCATGGGGATTTCAAATATCCAAAATTTACTTGGGATTCTGAGCATATACCATCAGACCGGCTGTGGCTAGTAACACATTTATGAGCACTTTATTGGTTATTAAATGACCACAGCCTAGTCCAAATGGTAAATAAAAGTAAGAGATTTGACAACGTTTTTGATTTATTTCTGACATCAAGTGAAAGCCTAGTGGATGACATTCAGGTACACCCTGGCATATCAGATCATAATATTGTTGTCGCCATAGCTAAACTAAAACCTGTTTTCAGTAAGCAAATTCCCCCGAGATGGGGATGCATTTAAACAATTTACAAATGAAAGTAAAGCAGATATCCTATCAAAACATGAGATTCTTTCAATAGATGAAGTATGGTCGAAGTTTAAAAACACCCTACACTCGGACATCAAACAGTTTGTACAAATGAAGCGATGCAGTAATAAACGGGAAATTCCATGGGTAACGCAAGAGGTTATAAGTCTAATACAGGAAGGGAGGTAACATTTAAAAAAATAAAATAAAAAGTAGCAAGACAAATGATCTCAAGAAGAAATTCATTCAAATTAAACAAATAATAAAACAATAAATAAAAGTTGCATATATAAATAATTACCTCGAAAACATACTTGAATTGAACGAGGAACAACAATTTAGCGCGAAAAAGTTATACAATATGATAAAACAGTGAAAAAGCAAATATATAAAACGGTCAATTTCAGTCAGTCTTCTCCCCCCTCGCACCACTCTCACTTAGTCAGTCATTCCTCAGCACCATTAGACACCTGTGTATCTCAAAAGAAACATTGAACATCAGTAACAGAAATGCCTTCCATACACATTAGTGCAGCTGGTGTACACACTTCTCAGCGGCCTAAAACAGATAAAGCTGCTGGACCTGACAACATCAAATCATTGCTACTCAAAGAACTGAAGGATGAGATCAGTGACATTTTATACACATCATATATCAGAAATCACTATGCAGTGGCAAACTACTATCAGACTGGACCAAAGCAAATGTCGCCTCTTTGTACAAAAGGGGCGACGCCAGCAAACTACATACCTATCTCTTTGACATGTCTCTTATGCAAACTCGTGGAACACGCTGTAGCCTCAAACCTTACCTCTCATTTTAATAAGCATACTATTTTGTACGACATCATGGGTTCCGGGAAAGGCGTTTCTTGTCAGACACCGGTAGTCCAGCTTATTGATGACTTGGCCCGTACCCTAACACAAGGCAAACAAGTTGATATTGTCCTACTATATTTTAGTAAGGCATTTGGTAAGGTGACTCATCTAAAACTTCTCTTCAAACTTCAAGACCATGGTGTTACAGATTTGACTCTAAACTCGATACAGTCATTCCTAATTGGTAGACCGTTGTCTTAGAAGGTGAAACCTCTTCAGAAGTACCTGTTACCTCCGGTGTCACACAGGGCTCTGTTCTCGGCCCATTATTATTTCCTCTTTACATAAATGATCTTCCCGACACAATTAAATCTCAAGTCCGATTATTTGCAGATGACACAGCAGTTTACTTAACACTTGACAACAAATTTGCATATAACACTCTCCAAGACTACATTGATCGTCTCGTTGAATGGGAAAATCAATGGGATATGGAGTTTAACCCACTGAAATGCCAAGTCATGAACATAACAAGAAAATAAATACAATAAAACATGATTACATACTTCATGGACAAATTCTTTTGACAGTAAATGATGCTAAATATCAACATTTCTCAAACTTTTAACCTAGAACACTCATAAATCGTATTACTAATTTGGCAAACATAAAACGTAATATTAAAACTAAAAATGGAAGTCATGGAACTTGCATATAAACCCTTAGTTCGGTCGAAACTTGCATATGCATCCATTGTGTGGTCCCTGTACACAAGACAATACAAATAAAATAGAAATGTTCAGAGACGGGCAGGTCGGTTGGTTAAGCACATCTATTCAACATATGACAGTGTGATACCACCATGTAGACCAATCTTGGATGGCATACCTTGTCCGTCAGGCGTATAGATTTAAGACTGGTAATGCTCCTAAAAGCTACCACCAGCAGGTAGCTCTCACACTACCCCCATACCTGCAGCACACCATGAGACTGACAAGACACAAGCTACCTTTCTCCATCATACGAATTCACACCACTGCAAACTACTAGAAATGTTCCTTTTTCCCCGATTTCTGTTGTTCTCTGGAACTCATTACCACACATTATTGCTGCTATGACCGACCCTGTCCAATTCAAACAGGCAGTCGGCCAGCCGAATCAGGAACCGGTTGCTTTTATTTCTCTTTTATCTTTTTCACGTTTTACTAACAAACTATCACTTTAACTCCTATTACTCATAGGCACCAATCTGGTTTTACTTTTCACCCTTTTACTCCACTAAAACATCCGACGTGCACTTTTCCTGCTCATAATACCCGCAAGGGGCGTGCAAGCAGTATACATAGATAGGTTTCGGAGTCAATTTCCAAAATGTTGTTTTTTGCTCCTTCCACGGCTCCTCTATATACCTTCTTTCCCCGATGTTAAATTCGCAGACAAATTTTAGACAAATAAATAATTATTTTTTCATAATAAAATCAATATTTGACAAAATTTCCTGAAATAAAAAGAAGGCTCATTTTTAAATTTTGATTAAATTTAATATTATCGAACAAAATATTGTTTTTGCATTGTTTATATGGCCATACAATTTGGGCAGGTTTCGTGAAACAGACACAGTACCTGCTGATCCTTCTGGGAAAGTGGACGTAAATTCGTCTGGATCTCCAGTTTAAGTCTGAGCATAAAACAGGTACCGCAAACCATTGCACAGGGAACAAACTGTAACAAAGAGAGGACATTACAGAATTGATGATGGCCTGTGATATATACATTGTATTATTATTAAATGAGTTTACTGATTTCATACGAAACGAGTCTATATGCCAAGTTTCTTATGAAATATCAACTCACTTTAGATAACAATTAAGGGCACCGTTATCACTAAGCTAATCCCCTCAATAGCAGCCTTGAAAAAAGCAACAACAAGAGGGTCATTGTGGTCCTACATAGTTCACCTGGTTATTAGATATATGTTGTTACGAGATGATGTCACTGTGATCAGTATAGCAAGTTCTGACAATAATTTCTGCCAACAGTATAGATCCTGATCAGCCAGCCAAGTCTCAATAACAGAATGAGTGAAGCCAGCAAACTTTTTACAATAAGTTTTATTGAAACAATAAAGATAAAAATTTACAAAATAGTTTACAAATACAATATACCTTTGAATGTCATGAATAAATCCACTAATATACTCTTAATGTCACAATTCCGATATATATATCCAATTCTGAATGAAATTCACTAAATACGACCTGTTTAGCCACTTAAATCACAATGTTCACCTTTTCTGTTAATTTGCTGAATCCAATTTCAAAAGTGTTACTTAAATCCACAGAATAGAGAAATCCACTTTTTCAAAAGTAAAATCCACAATAAAATACACTGTAATCCTTTTGAATATGTTTTGGTTACAACTCTCTAGCCATGAATGTACATCCCAATGTATACCCTTTAGAAAGTTCCGGAATATTCTCCAATATTCTCCCAAATTCTAGTATGTTCTATGGAATCTACTGGAACAATAATGAATTTTCTAGGTCTAGAAAGAAAGTTCTAGATAATTCTAAATACAGACATTATAATAATAATATCCAGTGACTCACAGAACATTGACATTACAGAGTGTCTGGAATACATATTGTAATCAACACCCCTGCCCTGGTTGGCGGCACGGTAGCGTTATTACTGTTTATCTGTATTTCAAGTTATTAACAACAAGCGTCTGAACTCGTACTTATTTATTAATGCAAGAGCCCCGTGTCAGGATGGCTCAAATGAACTTAACTAATAATACTATGTGAGAGAGTACTAAGTTACTCAGCGTGACGGGAATTAACTGGTTACGTGAGTCGACAATAGGTCACTAGCGGTGACTGACAATATGAGTGGGTCAGTCGACTGACAAGTTAATTAATGAGTTGTGCAGCTCGCCTCCTTTATATAGATGAGATGCGAGCAGCAGCCGTGCGAGCCCCAATCGAATTTCACGCTGCAAATAATTCAAACCAATCACAGCACAGAAAATCAGAGACGCAAGGGAAAATGTCGGCCATATTGGATACGCAAAATAACAAGTAGAAATCCAGCACACAAACGTGTCATCTAGAATAATGACAAGTTTGGTCTGTGCGGGCGCTACAAGAGCAGATAGCGACAGTGCAGATCTTTGCAATGACATATTATTCGGTGGTTGAAAGGATTTACTGGGGACTGCTCGCACGGCTAAAGGTAGGCAAGTTTACATGAAGTTGGGGAATTTACACTAACGCGCTCGATACACTTGGTTATACTGCTATGAATACCACTATTCCTTGTGCGAGCGGGTACTTTCTAGGGACTATAATGAATAGTGAATAAGATTATGCCGATCCTGGTCAGACAAGAGTGTAGGCTGAGTTTAAATGTGATAAGAAATAGCAGTCACCTGCAGTGTGAATCGAGGGGTCACGACCTTGATACCAGTACCCGACAATGACCAATAGTCGGCAACTGTCAATGAACAGTCACTGGCTAAAGGTCCTGGAAAGTCTCCAGGGTGGCATAAGATGCACAGTAATCCATCCAAATGTATTTCAGGATTACATGTGTATCATGACAGGCACTCTGGGGCTTTGTAACTCAGATCAGGGGCACTCAGTCCGACCAGGATGACAGAATCTTGTAGTGGAACCGGAGTTTCACTACACTCCCCCCACCTTAAAATCTGCACAAATTCCATGTTGTGCGCATAAGTGAATGGATAAATGACGGTAGCCAATTCCACGAAAATCCACTAGTGCACCAACACAGCATATGGCACATTGGGGGAGTAGTTCTCCAAATCTACTTATTCGTAGAAGCATTAACGTACTTTAACTAGGCACACTTGCTCACATTTGGTCAAGCACATGATTTATGAGACATCCAAACCCATCAATGATGTTATGTTGAATGAGTGTAGGATGACCAAACCATCTACTTGACCAAATGAACAGATACATTTCATGTACGTTTGGAAAACCACTGCCCCAATGCCCACACAGCCACCCTGGTGCACCACTGCATTTAAGCGGAATGGGATACACGTCTCATGGATATCCTAATTCAGTCTCAGGGGGATTTTCGCACCATCCATAATCCGGATAAAATGGTCGGTGGAGGTGTCCCTGATTTTTAATGCCTCCCTGAACATTTTTAGGAGGGAATCATTGGGTGTACGTGTGGTGACTATTTTCCGAAGGGCATGGAAGTTATAGAATCTCATGCGATGGTTGCCAGATATGGTCTTACCCCTCTGGGATCCCGGAAGACGGAAGAAATTATATTTGGCCAAGAGATCTTGCGCATCCGTCTCCGGAATCCCAGATTGACCCACGTCCAACAACATCGCCGAGAACTCAAACGGCTTGACGTCACTTGGCCGGAGTGAATCCCTTCCATCCCTTCGGAGGCCAGTGCACAGTGTTCACGTTGCCGACAAAAGTGACGGCCTCGTCTTCTGTCCAAGATCGCGGAGCTGGGGGCGATAACGGCATCACCCCCTGGCTTAACATGGTTTTCGCACAAAGTCCGGTGGCTTTCTCATGGTCAGAGGTGGAATCCACGGCCACTGGCTCCTTGAACACCGGAGTTGGGGATTGTCCAGCTGTCTGAAGAACCGGTCGTCGACGAGGTCGGATAGTCCCACTTTCTCTGCTACCAGTTCCGCCATTTCTGCGAACACCGTTGGAGTTGTTGGTACAGTGGGTCCCGACAGAAGCATGTCCAGTGGATTTCGGGCTAAATTCTGCAACGTGAGGACAGTGTCCTCGTCCCTGCAGACGCTGGAGGAGAGAGTCACCCGAAAACCACTGGTGAAGTTCTGGAGCGCTTGCAGAGTAATATGGTCCTCTGACACGGTGACGTTAAGGATAGACAGGTCATCAGGTATGCCAGGACGGGAAGGAGAGTAGGCCTCCACACATGTAGCTGCAGGTGTGGAGCACATTTGAACACAACGCGCACCGAATCCCGTTGGAAAATAAACGGGAACGCTGGCGGTATAACGAGGGGTGGTGTCAGGCCGCTCATTGGTAAGCGGTGTCGCAATGGCCTGCAGCCTCCCCTGTTCCCACTCCTCCAGGCTACGACAACCCACGGGATGCGAATTTACTAGTGACTTGATTGCCGCCATTGCGATTGAGGAGTGTTCGTGCTCTAACGGTAACGGTTTTATCATGCGCGCATAATCCTCCGGGTGAATGGCTAGGTAGAACATGGTTGGTTCTCGGAACAAATCCGCCGGCACTAACATCTCCAACCCTGTGTGTTGTTTTTCCACATGCCTCTTCAAGTCCCATAGTCGAAAGTTCCTGACCGACTCTGTACACCAGGGGCACGTTACATGCAACCGATCATGGCATGGACCAGCTATATGCTTTTTCAGCTCCTTGTTTGTTTTACATCGCTTTGAACATACCCAGCATGGTAATTCCATCCTGGAAATATAAAACCAAGCCTTCCATACATTCCTCGCCTCAAGTTTTATGACGGATAGATTTTTGACTGCAGTATTACATTTATTTTCATTCCACATTTATTTTATTACAGTCTTTAAAATCGCAAGTTTCATGTTGTGCCATAGTATTTTACATAGCATAGTTATATTATATTTAAATCAGTGACACAGACATAAGATATTCAATCTGCCCATTTATCTATTTATGTCTCTGGAAACAGATATCTCGTGTACTGCGAACTTTAAATAATGCTAAGCTCAGTATGTATCCCTTTGATACTGAGCATTTAGCCTCCTCTATCGTAAAGCACTAGTTGATCAGGCCAGTCTCTACCACCCTATATCCTTCCACATATTCCTATTATGACTACCGGCCGGTAGGACGTTTAAAACTTTAACTTCAGTACAGAGGAATTGCTGGTTTAATTTTACTTCAGGTCTCTATCTGGAGAAATCCTAGTCCGTTACTGGAATGACTAATTTATAAATATAAATTGACATAGCTTTGGTTATTTCTTCTACGTGCATTTTGGTTCATAGTGTATGAGGTTTATTTTGTTAATAGTTGACTTTACATTCATTTCTTTACATTCATTTCTAAGATATCTAAGCACATATATGCGCCCCTGGTGATTTCTGTCATTGCTTTTACTTTTATATATTCAATTTTATATTTTGTTTTATTTTAAACTAACTGACAACACTCAAACAGTAAAACGACTAACATCAACAGTACATTTAATTTTCACTAACTGTCCAGATCAGTCTGAGCTTGATTACACTTCCACGTTTACAACTGGTAAGGGGATAATTTGACCAGATTTGTTACAGGGAAAGTTTTGCTTTTTTGACCCACTGTGGCAAACTCGGAGCAATGTAAGGGCGCAATTTGTCGATGTGGTGCGCCTTCGCGTGTTTAGTCGCGGTTCTCTTAACCATATAGACGAGGTCGTCGATTTTCCGCGTAACAAGGCACAGACCCTTCCACTTACAGGTAAGTTTTGTACAAACGCCAACTTTACGGCTAGGGTCGAACAACCAAACTGGTTGGCCTACTTCCAATGATCTCCGTTTTGCATGTAAATCATAATTGCGTTTTCTATACACGTCTCGCTGTTTCAGGGTTTTCCGAACCACGTCGTGGCTTTCTGCTAGTGACCGGCACAATTTGTCAGCATAAGCATCCAGATTATCTGCGAGAGGTTCACCAGCGGGAGTACCGATAACTGCTGTCATTGGGAGAGTAACTTCTCTGCCGAATACCAGGCGGTTGGGGGTGAATCCAGTTGTAGTATGCCGGGATGCCCTGTAGGCCATCATCACCTGCTGCAGGTAACTGTCCCAGTTGTGTTGGTCGGTTTCGCAATACATAGTTAGCATGCTGGTTAGGGTTCGATTGAATCTTTCCACTACGCCGTTTGCTTGTGGCCTCATTACTGACGTCGCTATCTTATATATTTGCAGGACTTCACAGACGGACTGGAATAGTTTGGCTTCGAAACATTTGCCAAGATCTGACAGCAGGATCAATGGTGTCCCCATCCGTGTGATAAACTGATTTACCAATGCCGAGGCAACTAGAATAATGACAAGTTTGGTCTGTGCGGGTACATATCGGTTACCCTGTTTAGTAACTGGGAGAGGGCCTAGAAGATCAATGGCCACTTTTTCATAGGCTCCCCCACTGGACAGTCTCCTAATGGGGCTGTAATTGGTTTAGGTGGCTTGCGCGCTGAACAACGATTACACTGCTGGCAGTACTGTTTGACAGATACCGACATGGCAGGCCAGTAGAAAGTTTGTCACACTCGCTCTAATGTTTTATCAAAACCCAGGTGACCAGCTGTCGGTATTTCGTGGAAGTAGTGTAGCACGTCTGGTCGTTTACAGTCTGGCACGACGAGCTGTAGATGTCCGTCTGTTTCAGTATCAGTAACCCATTTGCGGTATAATAGACCGCCGTGAATTTCTAGGCGGTCCCATTGGCGCCACAGTGTCTTAGTTGTTGAACTAGAGCCAGATATCTGAGACCAGGTGGGCTGTTGTTGTGACGACTGTCCCATTATTGGTCCGATATGTTCCTCTTGCACTTGTGCATTGTATATATCACTGGGTTGCCAGCCCTCTAACATAAACTGATTTTGTTTCAGGTCCACACCCGCACTGCTGTGTTGCTGGGCTCTTGTCACCATCCGAACGTCGGAGTTCGCCAGGTTATTGGATGCCACGACGTCTCCTAATGGTTGCGATTCAACTACCGTCGATGGTTGGTCACATTTGACAGTTACTGCGTTGGTAGTCGCCGGCGGCTCACGACGGCCATTGCCATCCGGCGAGACTGGATCTGCCAAGTTAGCCGCAGTAGTTGTCGATATAGAACACGAGTGAACGTTTGTTCCACCCCCCCCTCGACTGACGGGAGATCCTCCTGCTGGGCATCTTGGCTACGCTGTTCATGTCATTGACATACATTACACGGTCGTCTACTCAGCGCGTCGGCATTTCCATGGAGACGACCCGGGCGGTGCTTCACTTTCAAGTTGTAGGATTCTACGTATTGTATCCACCGAGCTACCTGACCTTCGGCAGACTTCAAATTCTTCATCCAAGAAACTGCCGCATTGTCTGTTCGGACAGTAACCTCCTGACCGTAGAGATAGTGATGGAAGTGTTTCAGACTAGTAACTAAACTCAGCAATTCCTTGCGAGTGGTGCAGTATAAAGTTTCATGCTTGTTTAGTGCCTTACTCATATACGCGATCACGCGCTCCTGGCTGTCCTGGGTTTGACTCAACACCGCTCCCATGGCCCAATCGGAAAATTCAGTGTCTAAGCAGAATGGAATCCCAGCTTGTGGAAAACCCAATATAGGTGCAGACATCAGTGCTCCCTTCAGTTGTTCAAATGCTCCCTGTGCCTCTGGTGTCCAGATAAATTTGACCCCTTTTTCCCAAAGTTTATACAGTGGTTTAGCAATTTTGCTAAAGTCTAGTACGTATCGCTTGTAATAGGAGGCAAGACCGATAAATGATTTGAGATTTTTCGAAGAGGTGGGTATAGGCCAATCACGTACAGCAGCTATCTTATCGTCATCGGTGGCCATTCCTTCAGCTGACACGATATGACCCAATACCTTCACTGATTTTTGGAGAAATGTACACTTGCGCGGCTTTAATTTGAGATTTGCAGACTGTAGTCGTTGGAAAACATGCTCCAGTCTCTGTATATTCTCATCGAAACTCGAGCTCGGGACAATGATATCGTCCATGTATACGCAGCACTCGACCCACTGTAGCCCACGGAGTACTTCGCCCATCAATCTGCTGAATTCGGACGGCGCCGTGAGCCGGGTGAAATGGTACAGCCCCAGACTGGTAGAAAATGCTGTTTTTTCCTGGTGCTCGGCTGCCACAGCCATCTGTAGGTACCCCTGATTCAAATCCATGCAGCTGAAGTATGTAGATCCCGATAACGACTCCAGACATTCGTCGACAAGGAATCTTTCTTGACTAATTGGTTAGCTCCTCGAAAATCAACACATAATCTCGTGCTGCCATCCTTTTTCGTTAACAGCACGACTGGAGAGCTCCATGGGCTGATGCTGGGTTCGATGATGCCCCTGGATAGCATTTTCTGCACCTCCGCTCGCTCAATCTCGCGCTTTCCAAGTGGTTGCCTGCGAAACGGCATTTTGATCGGATACGCCCCTTGAGTGTTTATATGGTGTTCAACAATGTTAGTAACCCTCAAATCATCATCTGTCTTCGCGAAAACTTCGCTGTACTTAATTAACAATTGTTCCAACTGCTTTCTCTCCAATGGATTTAGGTGGATTTAAATTATTTCCAGTAGATCGGTAAGGTACTTTGGGACCTCTTGTAATTTGGTTGGTGAGCAGCTGACCTGAGCACATCTCGCGGCGCTTTCAACACTGTCAGATACTGACTCACAGAGTCCAATAGTGGTATTTGAGTGGATAGTTACATCCTTTTCATTGACGTTGAGGACATTTATTTCCATGGACGTACCCGTCAGTGAGTACACACTGTCTAAAATATGTACCTGTCTCAGATTGTCCGATTGTGACTGAACATGCACGGTGTCTGCCATATGTTCTCCGTTGGGTATGCTGATTTTCACCCAATTTGCTGTATATGCTGGTATTTTTACAGTGTCGGTTACCAATATCCTGCATACATTACATGTCTCACCCCCGGTCCAACATTGGATTTCATCAGTTTTGGTTGTCATGGTTATTTTCTCATAGTCAATTTTCTTAATGTGTTTCATGAGAAAATCTTGTCCCAAGTATTCCTTGTGGCTTCATGTCACAAACTATGATAGTGTGTATATACTGAGTGTTCCCGAGGTTCAGGCTCATATCTGCGTACCCGTAAACCTTCAGAGAGCCGCCATTTACATCGTTCACTCTACGCGTTATCTCCTTCAACTGAGGCTGCTTGTTCAGATCTATCCTGTTATACTGTGTGTAGGAGATTATGGACGCCGTTGCTCCACTGTCGATGAGAAAATTCGAGGATATACCTTCAAGCACCCCACTTGTATTGAAACCATTATCACAAGCGGATAGCTGACCGGTTCTTAGGAAAATGTTATTGTCTGCTGGCCCCACAACTTGCACGTCAGCTGACTCACGGGCTACTGAGTCAGCTGTCTGCCGTTTCCTGAAGCTATTACATCTGGCCGCCCCGCAGGTATTGTCGAAAATCGCCTTGATTCGGCATTTTGTTGTTGATTATCTCGGTTCCATGGACAGTTACGGATAAAATGTCCTCTAGCATGGCATCCAAAACAGGTTGGTGGTCCTGGTTGCCGTGGAAAACCTTGTGGTCCTTGACCTTGTCCACCCCGTTGCATTGTGCCGAATTGTCGCTGACTGTCGGCCTGGTTCCTCTCAAGTCGGTCCAACCGGTGGCCGATCTGATCCAAGGAATGTTCAATGCGATGGTACTGGTTACTTTGTTCGTTAGGAGCAGGTGACGGTTTCGTATCAACCATTCTAACCGGCTTGGACATTCCCTTCTGACCTTGTTCACAGTGGAGGTCCTCATACATCTGGACCACGTCCACCGCCATTTCCACCGTATCACACCCCTGGATCAGGCACTGGTATCGCAGGTCGGCGCTTGTTGATTTGAGTAGCTGCTGCATCCCCAGCATATCTTGGGCGGCGGTGCCCAGGTTTCCATACGCCTTCCGGGTCAGCCTCCTAATGTCTTCGCCCAATTCCGCAATTGACTCGTCCTGCTTCCGTTTTCTGTTCTCCAGCTGTGAGGCCCACATTGGCTTCTGTTTATACCCGCCAAATCGTTTTTCAAGCTTCTTAACAAGTGTTTCATATGGGTCTTGTTCAACATCTGGCAAATTTAACATATACCTCTATGCCTTGCCCCGCATACAGGCTAACAGGGTCAGCGCCTTGGCTCTTTGCAGCCACTGACCTAGTCGTGTACAAACTTCAAAATTTCGAACATCTGTCTCTTCTCGACTAGTAGTTCCCTGGTCTGGATCTCTGGAATCTCGTGATGGTCTGTCTTCAGGTCCAGGTGCTGACTGAGCCCCTGATAAATGTCGTCTGTCGATACCCGCTGTATGTTCTACTTCAGATTCGGATGCCGTATCCAATTCCACAAACTCCTCCCCACTGGATGCCTTAACCTGCTTGTTACCATCGCCCCGTCCATTGCCTCTCGTATTAATCTCTACTTTGGAGTCGGAATCAGACATTTTGTTATATATTTGCTTATTGTTGAGATTAAATGTTTAAATCTATTTTAATAAACGTATTTTAACTGTTATTTTGTCTCTTTTATGTGTACGTATTATTGTATAATAAACATAATATTGTTCTATCAGGCGTTCAGTTTTATTTTTGTACCGCACTTGCTGCTAATTTCTTGTTACATCACCAAATTTCCCCCATACCATAACATCGGTCTGGCTATTTCCTTGTTTAAACTATATTATATTATGTACAACACCGTTGTTGCTAATTTCTTGTTACATGCATGTTCGGTTTCTTGTCGGTGGATTTGGATTTACCGCCCCGCTGAGTAATATTTACAAAATTAATAAATAATAACTGTAGGCGCGAGTTCTTTTATGTTCGCGTAATAAACATCGCACTTGCTGACACCATTTGTAATCAACACCCCTGTCCTGGTTGGCGGCACGGTAGCGGTATTACTGTTTATCTGTATTTCAAGTTATTAACAACAAGCGTCTGAACTCGTACTTATTTTTTAATGCAAGAGCCCCGTGTCAGGATTGCTCAAATGAACTTAACTAATAATACTATGTGACAGAGTACTAAGTTACTCAGCGTGACGGGAATTAACTGGTTACGTGAGTCGACAATAGGTCACTAGCGGTTACTGACAATATAAGTGGGTCAGTCGACTGACAAGTTAATTAATGAGTTGTGCAGCTCGCCTCCTTTATATAGATGAGATGCGAGCAGCAGCCGTGCGAGCCCCAATCGAATTTCCCGCTGCAAATAATTCCAACCAATCACAGCACAGAAAATCAGAGACGCAAGGGAAAATGTCGGCCATATTGGATACGCAAAATAACAAGTAGAAATCCAGCACACAAACGTGTCATCTAGAATAATGACAAGTTTGGTCTGTGCGGGCGCTACAAGAGCAGATAGCGACAGTGCAGATCTTTGCAATGACATATTATTCGGTGGTTGAAAGGATTTACTGGGGACTGCTCGCACGGCTAAAGGTAGGCAAGTTTACATGAAGTTGGGGAATTTACACTAACGCGCTCGATAAACTTGGTTATACTGCTATGAATACCACTATTCCTTGTGCGAGCGGGTACTTTCTAGGGACTATAATGAATAGTGAATAAGATTATGCCGATCCTGGTCAGACAAGAGTGTAGGCTGAGTTTAAATGTGATAAGAAATAGCAGTCACCTGCAGTGTGAATCGAGGGGTCACGACCTTGATACCAGTATCCGACAATGACCAATAGTCGGCAACTGTCAATGAACAGTCACTGGCTAAAGGTCCTGGAAAGTCTCCAGGGTGGCATAAGATGCACAGTAATCCATCCAAATGTATTTCAGGATTACATGTGTATCATGACAGGCACTCTGGGGATTTGTAACTCAGATCAGGGGCACTCAGTCCGAGTGTCCCTGATCTGAGTTACAAAGCCCCAGAGTTTCACTACAATATAAACACATAGAACACAATACATGAATGTTAATGAATACATGAAAACATACACATGTACATGTTAAATATACACACACGTAACACTAATTATGTCACAATAGTTGTAGCTATGCCGAGTTTATGCACACATCAGTTTTCATTCATTGCATAAACATCATGCATTGAAGCATAACTGATTAGCAACTATCTGCACATGTAACAATGTAAGTAAATCTGAGAGAGCATTAACGCTCATTATTCTTATGAAAGACATTGTTTATGTCCAACTTTATACGGCGGCCATCTTGGATTATGTGACGATCTCCAATTTAAAAATCTGTAAATGTTTCACCGAAAGACAATAACTATGAAGTTTGGCCAGCATCGGCCAAGCGGTTGGTAAGAAAATACTGTTTGAAAGGTCTAATAAAAAGATAACGGTTTGACCTTTCAGCGGCCATCTTCGATGACGTAATCATCCAATGAAGACAAAAAATACTCCAGAGTGATCGTCTCCTCAATACCTTCGATTCGAAATATGACATGACCATATTCGGTCATATGTGAAATTTGACATCTAGTTCACACACCCGGGCCCCGCCAATTGTTTACCCATGTGTCACCATTTTTACAAATCTGAAAGGACATTGAAATGTCGATCAATTCTGTCAAGATTTTTTTAAATCTGTCGGTTTTAAGATTTTTTAAAAATGATCCAGAGTGATTGTCTCCTCAATACCTTCGATTAGATATATATATGACAGGACTATGATTTGATATATATATGACATGACTATATTTTGTAAAATGTGAATATTGACCCCTAGTTGACCCCCGGGGCCCCGCCCATTTTTGACCCATGGGTCACCATTTTTACAAATCTTAAAGTGCATTGATTGTCGATCATTCCTGTCAAGTTTTGTTGAAATCTGGCTGGCAGTTCATGAGAAGAACATGACCATATTCGGTCAAATTTGAAAGTTGACCCCTATGTTACCGCCCCCCCCCCCCCCCCCCCCCCCCTCCCCCCGGCCCCGCCTACGTTTGACCCCGGGGTCACCATTTTAACAAATCTGAAACAGCATAGACTATCGATCGTTCCTACCAAGTTTTGTCGAAATTGGTCTGGCGGTTCTTGAGAAGAAGATTTTTCAAACAGTGTTTGCTTTTTGCATCTCAACTCAGTAAATTGTCAACTGTAGTATTTCCACTACTAAATTTGAAATCAATGCGTATTTGCACATTGCTGTGAGTATTTTGTACTCCCACTGTTGATAATCAATGCGTATTCAGCTCAAATATTAAAGCGCGTAAATTACGCCAATACGCACCTTATCTGGAGCTTCAGGGATACTTCTACAATTTTTTGTTAATTATGTTGCATGATACATAAATTACCTAGTTATTATTATAATGTCAGAAACATAATATATTATATAACATGATCGTTAGACTTTCACCCAAATAAACCTACATAATGATAAGATAATTTGCCTCGAAGCAATTCCTATAGTCAGTAATGTTATTAGATTCCAACTTTCTTGAAAAGGTTTTGCACACCATTCAACAGTATTTTTGGCATACTGGGTATCAATAATTTTAATTGCTTACTGGTACTCACTGCTTCTGATTTGTATAGGGTTTTTGACATATTTAATCACTAATTAGAGGTTATTGTAACCTGGCTAGTTTGATATAAACCTAGGTATCAGCCCGATGTAATTTGATATCAGCCCGAGACCGAAGATCGAAGGCTGATATCAAGTTACAAAGGGATGATACCTAGGTTGATATCAAAGTAGCCACGTAATAACCTCGTTATTACCTAGTCTAGATACATGTATCATTGTTTTCCCCATTTCTGTGGCCGATGTCAAAGTTTTACTGAAACCTACTCAGTTTTAGAACTGGTCCAAATTTTGGATTGTACCGTTTTGATCTGCAAAGCATACAGCTGTAGGATATTTTGAAAATGAACAAGAGTGCCATAAGTCACAAAAATACGCCCTTCGAACATGGCTCTGACAGCGAAGATGCAGAACTATGAAGCTGTCACAAAAGCAAGAAACCTTAATGTGAATTTGAAAATGTACAGCATTATTTCTTCCTCTAATTTAGGTTTATCCCGTCAACACAGTGCGTATGTGCCGTGAAACACGGTGCCGTGAAACATTTTTGATATCCAGTCAATACAATTTTTGCATTTTACAGCCATTTGTACGTGTTGACGGGATAAATAGAATAGTAAGTTAGTGCCGTGAATGGGAAAAAATATCTGGCGCGGCACGGAAACGGGATGTGCTCGGCAGAGCCTCGCCCATCCCGTTTCCTGAGCCTTGCCAGATATTTTTTCCCATTCACGGCACTAACCTACTATTCTCTATATAGAAGACGTGTGTAAAGTTTCAGATCGATTGATTTAATTGCTTTAGAGGAGTAGTGTACACAAACTATGTACCCTATATAGAATTGCATACACAATTGTAGAAAAGGTGGCTAAGCTAAGACTTAGATGATATTTTTGTAAAGAAATATTTTTTGTGACTTACGACACTCTTGTTTCAGCATAAAAACACAATGGTGCACATCTTCCATATGTGTAGAAGATGTTCTAGAAAAGACGGTACGTATTAATTTATGTTTTACCGCACGGCGGTCGGGCGGCGGACAGAAAAACTGCAGAGTTTGTGTACACTACTCCTCTAAAACCATTCAGTCAATCGATCTGAAACTATACACACTTCTACACATACTGAAAATATCGCCTTTTTAACTTAGCCATTTGTATACATTTGTGTACGCAATTCTATATAGGTTACATAGTTTGTGTACACTACTCCTCTAAAACCTTCCAGTCAATCGATGTGAAACTATACGCACGTCTTCTACACATATATTGAAGATGTGCACCTTGGTGTTTTTATCCGGAAAAAATATTTTTAACAAAAATATCACCTCTTTAACTCGGCCATTTTTTCTATATTTGTGTATGTAATTCTAAATAGGGTACATAGTTTGTGTACACTACTCCTCTCAGCCTTTCAGCCACTCAGTGTGAAACTTTACACACATCTTCTACACTTATCAATTGAAGATGTGCATCTTGGTGTTTTTATGTCGAAACAAATATGTTTTAACAAAAATATCACCTTTTTAACTTAGTAATTTTGTTCTACATTGGTGTATGCAATTATATATAGGGCACAGAGTTCGTGCATCGTTATGTTTTTATTTTTTAACAAAAATATAGACTTTTCTATTTTTTTCTACATTTTTTATGCAATTTTAAACACTTTCTACATACACGTCTCTACCTTAAATTAATATACCAGTTTATCACAACAAGAGGAAGAAAACATGCTATAGATTTTCAAATTCTCATTAAGGTTTCTTGCCTTAGTGACAGCTTCACATTTCTGCATCTTCGCTGTCTGGCCCATATTTGACGGACGTATTTTGTGACTTACGACACGTACACTTGTTTCAGCATAAAAGCAATATAGGAATGAATGGCCTTTTTGCGGAATTTACCAGGGTATAAACTTGGAAAAGTCGCCGGAATACTGGACGAAGGCCGGAAGGCCTCGTCCAGTATTCCCGCGACTTTTCCAAGTTTATATCCCCGATAAATTCAACAAAAATGCCATTCATTCCTTATAATTCCAGCATTTGAAATAAATTCATCAAGAAAATGTATTTATTTTCCGTTTTCTTAAGAATTATTTTAACTGCGCCTCACGGTTACGGAAAGTAGTTCGGTATGGGAGTTTACTGGGATATAAATTTTGGACAGAACTTGCTACGGACCAATCAAATGTTAGGGAATTGTGTAAATATTTTTGTGCTGGAATTATCATGGTGCACATCTTCACTATGTGTAGAATATGTGTGTATAGTTCCATAACGATGAACTGAAAGGTTTGAGCGAGAGGAGTAGTGTATACAAACTATGTACCCTATATAGAATTGCATACAAACATGTAGGAAAAAAATGCTTAAAAATGTTTTTCGCATAATAACACCGAGTGCACATCTTCAATGTATGTAGAAGACGTGTGTATAGTCTCAGATTGATTGACTGAAGTCGTTTAGAGGAGAAGTGTACACACACTACGTACCCTATATAGAAGTGCATACAAAAATGTAGAAAAAATGGCCAAGTTAAAAAGGTAATATTAAAAAAAAAAAAAAAATCGGCATAAAAACACCAAGGTGCACAACTTCAATATGTGTAAAAGATATGTGTATAGTTTCAGATCGATTGACTGAACGGATTCACAGGAGTTATGTACACAAACTGTGTACCGTATATAGAATTGTGTACAGAAATGTAGAACAAGAATTCCGCCACGAAAGCGGTGTCGCTTCTGTCGAGGTATTTGACCGTAACATGAGCATGGGCAGATGCTAAAATAAGGATCACAATAACCGTCAGAGAACTTGCACATGCCTAAAACATGAAAAATGTCAAGGTTGAAGAATTTGTTTTCATAAAAAAATGGCTAAGTGTTTCCACAAGCATTTGAAGGTAAAAAAAGAGCAAGGTCATGCTAATGGCGGCATATGTGTGTTCCAAATGATTACATGTATCAATTTTCCAAATATTGAAGCAATTCATCAACTAATATTTATGTTATACGATGATGAAGAACCTTGTACAATATTTTGGACGCAAAAGATGGCCACGTATTTCCGCAAAAATGTGAAGGTAAACAAAAGGCCAATGTCATGTTAATGGCAGTATGAGTGTTTTCCCAATGCTCACATATATCAAGTGTCCAAATATTGATGCAATCTGTCACGTGATATTGAAGTTATATCATGATGACAGAAGCTTGTACAAACCTTTTGACGCACAAGAAATGGTTATGTGTTTCCGCCAAAGTGTGAAGGTAAAAACGGCCAATGGCATGTTAATGGCGGCATGAGTGTGTTCCAAAAGCTCATATGTATCTAAAGTGTCAAAATATTGTTTGTTTGTTTTGTTTGTTGGTGTTTAACAGCCTTTAACGGAATAAATTCAGCCCTGAAAATTACGGATAGTCATATTACTTATAAGGAGTATAACCAGAAGGCAAAGTTGTATATGAGGGCTAAACCAGGTCTCTGATCGGGATTCCGGTAAGGATGAATCGCGATCGTTAAAATACCCATCACATGCTCCAACCTGCCACCCACGTCCAAATATTGAAGCAATCCGTCAAGTAATATTAACATATTATGATGACGAAGCTTGTACATACACACACTTTTTGACATTTACGGACGACGACGACGACACGGACGACGACGACGGAAAAAGCGGCGACTATAGTCGCGCCTTCTGCTAAAGCAGGCACGACAAAAAATGGCTAAGTTAAAAAGGTGATATTTGTATTAAAAAGATATTTGTTTCAGCCTAAAAACACCAAGGTGGACATCTTCAATATGTGTAGAGTTCCAGATCGATGGACTGAAAGGTTTGAGAGGAGTAGTGTACACAAACGATGTACCCTCTCTAGAATTGCTTACACACATCTAGAAAGAATGGCCATGTTAAAAAGGTGATATTTTTGTTAAAATATATTTGGTATAAAAACACCAAGGTGTACATCTTCAATATGTGTAGGAGACGTGTACATGGTCTCAGATTGATTGACTGAAAGGTTTTAGTGGAGTAGTGTACACAAACTATGTACCCTGCATAGAATTGCATACAAAAATGAAGAAAAAATGGCTAAGTTAAAAAGGTGATTTTTTTTCCAGAGGAGTTGTGTACGCAAACTCCGTACTCTATATAGAATTGTATACAGCAAGAGACAAGGCAAAGCCACGATGGTTGGGTTTTCTTCAAGTTATAGACAATTGGATAACATATGGTGGTTCTATATGTGGTATAGTAAGTGAGAAACAGATTTAAATGCGAAAACTTAACGTTGAAAATGGCCAAGTTGAACAAAAAGGTAAAGGTAAAAAGAATAAGTTGGTGGACACCCATTAGTTATGAACTTGTGCAAGTATGGTGGTAATATGTGGTACGGTAAGTGAGAAATGGACCTAAACACGAACATTTAACATTGAAAATGGCTAAGTCGATTACGCAGAAAAAATAGGTCAAAATAAAATAAAAGTCACATGTTGGATAGTGGTATGTGGCGGGCACCAGTTGGTTATGAAGTTGTGCAAGCATGGTGGTAGAATAAGTGAGAAACGGATCTAAACGTGAAAAATTAACATCGAAAATTCGTTTACACGGAAAAAATAGGTCAAGGTAATAAGCTCACATGTTGGATAGTGGTATGTGGTGGACACCCGATGGTTATGAAGTTGTGCAAGTAGGGTGGTTCTAGGTGGTGCAGTGACAGAGAAATGGACATAAACACGGCAATAGCCGGGATGTCCGCGGCCTGCATGTTGAGCTCGCCGAGGCATTTGATGGTTTCAGAGCGTATTTATTTGAAATTTAAATTAAGGATTGTGGAGATATAAGGTATGTAAAAGCTTTAACGCAAATTTTAATGTCATTTGCCCTTGATAGTTGGCATGTGGGCCGCATGGGTGGGCCATAGAATGAAAATATGGATGCTAATAAAGATTTATTCGAAGTTTGAAGTAAATCGGAGTAAGTGTTGTGGAGATATAAGGTATGTAAAAACTTTAAAACGAATTTCAAAGTAAGTTGACGTTGACGTTGGGCATGTGGACCACATGGGCAGGCTATAGAATGAAAATATAGATGATGAAAAGGAAGTATTGGAAGTTTGAAGTAAATTGGATTAACGATTGTGGAGACTTTAACGCAGATTTTATAGTAACGCAAACTGCTAAGTCATTTGACCTTGACCTTGGGGCACAGGGGCCGCATGAGTGGGACATATAATGAATATATGGATGAAGCACAATAAGTATACGAAGTTTCAAGCAAATCTTACTGACGGTTACAGAGACAGTAGGTATGTTGAAAGTCTAACACAAATCTTTTACAAAACTTTAACGCAAACTTCTAAGTCATTTATCCTTGACCTTGGGCACAGGGACCGCATAAGTGGGATACAGCATGAATATATGGATGATGACCAGTAGGCACATGAGGTTTCAAGTCAATGTGACTTATAAGCAGAGATATAAGGTATTTAAAAGCTTTAACGCAAATTTTGGACGGACGGACGCACGGACGCACGGACGCACGGACACCCGGATTGTGATCACTGTCTCGCTTTCCGCAAGCGGACTCGACAAACAAAACCGGTAGAAATAAAAGTTAAAAAGGTGATATTTTTGTTAATAGACTAGAAATGTGGCCTGTCGGCACACGAATGCCCCCGCTGGCAGCCAAAGAAAACGAGACACATTTGAAAACAAGGAAACAGAAATTATAAGCCATTTACCCGAGCGTTAAGGTTTCGAACGCACCAAGTCTGTGACCTTGACCCTGGGCTTAGCGGGGGCGGGACGAATGTGGATTTGTCACAGGGCGGTAGAGGACCTTTGGAGCAATGCGTGTGTGAAATGTGAAGAAGATCCGAGCAAAGTTAAGGTTTCGGGACGGATGTACGGACGGACGTACGGTCGCCGGTAACACTATATGCCACCCTGACCATTCGGTGGGGGTGAGGGGGGGGGCATAACAATATTTAAAAAACACCAAGGTGCACATCTTCAATATGTGTAGAAGACGTGTGTATAGTTTCAGATAGACTGACTGGACAGTTTCAGAGGAGTTGTGTACATAAACTATGCATTTTTTTTCTCTCTCCTTTGAACGGATCGTATAAAAACGAACTAGAAATGCGGCCTGTCGGCACGCGATTGCCCCCGCTGGCAGCCAAAGAAAAAGAGGCACATTTGAACACACAGAGGGCCAGAGAAGCGTGGATTTGTCACAGCATGAAAGCAGACCATAAGACCAATGGGTGTGTGAAATATCAAGCATTATAAGTCCGAGTTTCGAACGCACCAGTGAAACTTGCATTCAGTCCATATTTTCAAGTCTACGCTACGTCATTTAAATTAAAGATGGCTGCTCCCAGTATTTTCAATCTGACAAATAAGTAAATAAATGAATAAAATTTCAGTTTGTGGTGTTGTTTATGACTATGGACAGATGCACTCGTAGAACCAGCTCCGAATAAGAATTGCATGGGTCTGGTGGCCTTTGACAATGATCATTTTAAAAGGAAGCTGTAATTTCGGTGACAAAATATGAATTATTGTTGAAGTTGATTGATTATTCATTCTGCATTGGCATTGATTGTTCTCAAATGGGACTTAAGCCTAAATCCGCCATCTTGATTTTTGTTCTCGACGAGTTGTGAAGGAAGCAAATACGTGTAGTAACTAACTGTGCATGCGTCATACAACGTTTCCAGTCAGATATGGACACGAGACATGTTATTTCCCAGAAAAGGTGATATCTGTCTGGGAAAGGATATATATCAGCCTGGGTCTTATATGTTATTGTTGTAGGCAAATAACGACCAGAAATAGTCAGAAGTTGATATATATGTAATAATGCAGCTTATCTGCAGCTCTGGGTTAAAAGACACTTACAGCTGCTGTATATGCCAGATAGTGTAAAATGGGTCTGTCTTCGTGCGCATCACTTCGACTCTCAGCATCACGCTGTTTAACTGAATCCTCTTTCACCAATTTGTCTTTCACTTTTACTTCTGGCGTCTTGTAATCAGGAACCTTTCTTTGCTGGTGCTTGAATAGCCGGACAGTCGCCCTCTGTACCTCATTGGATGGTTTCAGTAGACTATTAACATGCTGCATATACATACAACTGCACCTGCAAGAAATCAAGGATTGACATAAAGCGATGCTATATTAAACAATTACAAATCTATTGCAGGGGCGGATCCAGCATTTGGGGAACTGGGAGGTTGTCTAGTTGCGATGGTAACTCTTGCAATATACTCCCGTATCGTCCGTAGCTAGCTACGGACAGTACGGGAGTAATTGTAAGAGTTACCGTTCGCAACTAGGTTTTGTCCTATTTTCGAGATCTTCGAAATGCCTTTCCTGTGTTTTACGGCATTTAAATTCAGACTCCAACTGGTAGTAAACTGTGATCTATGTAAACTCCGTGGCTAAACGGGGGGGAGGGTGCAACCCCGGACCCCCCCCCCCCCTCCCCCTCCAGATCCGCCCCTGTATTGAACGGACACTTTCTCTTTTAATCTCATTTCATCTGAGACACTGATTGATTAGCAAGTGCATGTACCACTATTTCTATAAAACACTGTATACTGTGCACAACAATGTTCTCATTTCACAATGAAAGTATATGTTATTCCACTCATTTGAACTATCTCACTAAGTATAAAAAGTATGACAAACTTTCGTATCAGTTAAGTTCCAGTTAGTCAAACTGTTTCAGTCACAGGTGGAAGACTCGGACATGTGACACACAAAAAATGCCCATTAAACAAATCCATTAATTTACCCCATCCACTTGGTATCATACAGTAGTACTATGCTCTATATATATTGTAAATGTTTCTGTGTATGGTTTGCATGCTCATGTGCCAGTTGGCTTAATGCAAAATAAACGTTAACATATATAGAACATAGTACTGTATGAGAACAAGTGGGTGGGGTAATGGATTTTTAATGGTCATTTGTGTGTGTCACAGGTACGAGTCTTCCACCTGTGGTTTCAGTCTGACAGAGAACAAGAAAAACATTTCAATCGGACACAATGTTTTTCGAAAACACTGCATATAGGCTATAGTAACCCGTACCGTCCTTAGCCAAAATCATATTCCCACTTTATCAGTTAATTATGAAATAGTTTCAATATTTTTAACTGACTGTGAACATTATGAAAATAACAAGGTGCATGATCACGTGGTTACAACAACAACAACAATTACTGAAACTTCCAGAAGAGCATCAGATTCAAAGTACGTATTCTGTTATACTGTCCTTATTATGTAATGGAGCATCAAACGCGTCTTGTTAATTTGCATTTGGTGGTCTCGGTACTTTGGCCCAAACTTCTGTAGTTTTTGCAAATAATCTATTTCCGTATTTACTGTCAATACCGACACGGAAATCGATTCTTCGCAAAAACGACATAAGTATGTGCCGAATTTCAGAGATCATCAAATGCAGGTCACGAAGACGCGTTTGCTACGCCATATTTCATCAAAATCCGTTGCATATTAAGGAAAATATCAAGTAATATTTACTTTGGAGTAGGCGCGCTTTCAACACTTTCAGACAGTGTTGTTGTTGTGGTAATCACGTGATCATGCACCTTGAATAACATATTCGAATAATTATGACAATACATTTACATTTGCAGATTACCTGATAAAGTGAACTTAAACTACATGTAGAATCAACAAGTGACTCAGTCAATAGCAGCCAAATTCAATATGTTGGTTCTCGGACAAGTTTGTATCGCTGCGTTTCATCGTTGCCAAGTAATGTAGTAAGAGCGAACTTCAATTTAATACACATCTGAATAGCATATTAAGTAACAATAGTACATGATGAAGTTTGGCAAAGACAGTACCAGCTTGTGAACATTTGAATCCACTGCAACAATTAATATGTGAGAATGGATTCAAAGTCTAGTCTTAAACTAGTCTAAACTAGTACTTATCAGCGAGATCAGTACATTCTTCAAAAGCATGAAATGTACCCATTGAACCTACCGTGGGGTAAGTACTTTGCACTCATCCACGAAGTGTAATCATTATATAAGGATACGGAGTACAAAACATGGCTTGACGTAAGTTGTAGAATGGATACTTGATCGTTCTTCTAGTGATTATCACCCAGATGTTTAGTGGTCATTGAGCATGACTGTCGATTGGACAGTTTGGCACATGTTATATAATATCTATACTGAATTAGGAGACATGTGTGTCCTGGTATGTGACTTTTTTCATACAGTCCATGATACAAATGAAGAAGTGAAAAAAAATAATTGAAACTAGAGCAGCTTGAGCTGCATCAACGGTTTGAGCCTCAAACATTGATTTCATGTGTAACTAAGCTTTAGCCCAAGGTGTAAACTATCGGTTGCAAAAAGAATTTCTGAAGTTTTAAAATGAACAGTCCAACATTATTGTGTTCGCATCATCACACCGATGTGGGGCCGGTTAGCTTAGAGGTAGAGAGATGGACTCGGAGCGAGGGATACCGGGTTCGATCCTCAGCCAAAGTTTTAGCTAAAGGACTGAAATATCGACTACAGCAAAAACAATTGAAATCGAATGATAAATAACGAAGCTGACGTCACATCCGTTTGCTCTATTTTGAAAACTTGAAAAAATACGTTCATCTTTGACATCAAATAGAGCCGTAAGTAGTCAAGATATAGCTCTGAAAATTATCATCTTTCATGCGGCTGACACTCCCCTATCACCCTGGCAAGAAATTATGTTGCTGACAGTACTGTACAAATTGGAAAACGTTTGTAAAGACCACCCGTTATCAGCCGAAATTCGGCAAAATCGTTGAAAAGTATGTACATTTTTCAACTTCAAATGCATATAGCTCTTTTATTTGAGCAGATAGCCCAAAACTGTCAGCGATTCTGAGATAGAGAATTTTGTCAGCTTTCCAATGCAAAAAGAATTCTTGAAATCGGTTGGAAAATAAGGAAGTTATAGGAAGTATGACATCACTTCCGTTTTCGTGGAAAGTAGAGTCTCTGCTCACACTTGATCCGAATCGGCATGCAAAATTTGAAGTCGATCCGACCAGCGGTTTGGTGTAGATGGAGGGAGCCCGTAAGTCAGTGGATGATTATTTTTCGATAGTTATCGACCTTAAATTGCAGTTAACGCCATTTGTAAATACACCTAATAAAATTAAATATGTGCAATATTCCGCCAGTGAAGTTTTCGTTTGTTTTTCATCATAGGCCTGGCAAAAAGCGGGAAAGTTTCAGCTAAAGGACTGAAATATCGACCGCAGCAAGAAATTTTGAAATCTATTGATAAATAACGAAGCTGACGTCACATCCGTTTGCTCTATTTTGAAAACTTGAAAAAAGACGTTCATCTTTGACATCCAATAGAACCGGAAGTAGTCAAGATAGAGCTCTGATAATTATCATCTTTTATGCGCCTGTCACTCCCCTATCACACTGGCAAGAAATTATGTTGCTGACATTACTGTACAAATTGGAAAACGTTTGTAAAGACCACCCGTTATCAGCCGAAATTCGGCAAAAAATCGGCAAAATCGTTGAAAAGTATGTACATTTTTCAACTTAAAATGCCTATAGCTCTCTTATTTGACCAGATAGCCGAGAACTGTCAGCGAGTTCGAGATAGAGAATGTTGTCAGCTTTCCAATGCACTTGATCCGAATCGGCATGCAAAATTTGAAGTCGATCCGACCAGCGGTTTGGGCTGTAGACTGAACGGCTGAATAAAAAAAAAAAAAAAAAAAAAAAAACGAATACAATAGGTTTTCGGCGCAGCTGAAAGCCGCCTCAAACCTAACTAGAAAATTGTTTGTAAAACAAAAGGCCACTTCTGTTGAGCATTCATGAAAACAACAGCAATTAGTGAGAAATCGAGTCGAAAAAGGGATATAACTGCGGATGGATCGGTGGGACATCGAAACTGGAAACTTGTCAAGTTACACACTCCCGCACTTGATGGTTGGGATGTATACAGAGTAAGAAGAGAATCGGCGAAAAAATGTAGAAGGAGTTCGCCGGACAAGGAAAAAACATTATAATTATTATAGGAATGAATGGCCTTTTTGTGGAATTTATCGGGGTATAAACTTGGAAAAGTCGCGGGAATACTGGACGAAGGCCTCGTCCAGTATTCCCGCGACTTTTCCAATGTTTATATCCCCGATAAATTCCACAAAAAGGCCATTCATCCCTTATAATTCCAGCATTTGAAATAAATTCATCAAGAAAATGTGTTTATTTTCCGTTTTCTTAAGTATTATTTTAACTGCGCCTCACGGTTACGGAAAGTAGTTCGGCGTGGGAGTTTACTGGGATATAAATTTTGGACAGAGACTTGCTACGGGCCAATCAAATGTTAGGGAATTGTGTAAATATTTTTGTGCTGGAATTATATTCCAACAACTATTGTTGCGTGGTAAATAAATAGTTTTCTGGTAGTTGTTGCTGGCGATTATCATGATCTCCTGACTTGTCTTGTGGTCGTTTATAGCAACTATTACTTTTTTATTAATACGATTTTGTGTATACTCAATATTTTCTGTTTCTTTTGCACATTTTATCGCAAGCATGATCTACTACCAGGAGCAAGTGTGTGCAATATGTAATTATTTTATAATCAACAGTCACACTATTAGCTAATTGTTGATTGATTTATTGGCGTTTAACGGCCTATCAATAGCTAAGGTCATCAAAAGCCGGGCCAACGGGTTCAAATCCGCATGTAACCTGATGCATTAGGGAGAAAATCCCGAATTCAGAACTGAATATTTACATAGAAATAAATATATAGTCAGTGCTGAAATTAGAATAACCTGACCTGGTACCAGGTCCATAAAACACCAGTCACTTGACCCCTTCCCCTAAAAACAATAGGATTAGGAATACTCGTATTACTCATACAAGGGGTATAACCAGATTAAACCATCACATACAAGAATGCCAAAGACTTACCAAAGTGCCAAATCAGTTCTCCGTTCGGGATACCAGTATAGTTAGGTTGGTTAGGGCTATATTTAGAGATTACCGTTACCTGGCTGATAAAAGCACCAACTTTGGCATGAGGCTTCCTTAGGGCATATTAATCAATGTTAGCCTATGAGCCTTCCGGAGATTTTAACATAGGTAACAAAATTCAAGATGGCCGCCATCTATGGAATATAACGCTTTTCTCCAGTGATATGAGTCGTAAGAAGACCAGATTGGTTTCCAAATATTGATTTTTAAGTCACTGAACATACTGAATCAGATTTTTACTATTGCAATTTTCACATGTCATGTCCATTATCATGACGGAATTCCAAGATGGCTGACAAAATCACCAAAATATGTCTGTAATCTTTGTAAAGTTGCATAGTTCCGTAAGGAAAATACCAACAACCGATTGTAAATATTATTATTATGCTTATATTTAACGGCGGCACTGGCTCTAGGACCTTGCATGCCGTCTCCCAAGAATGGGAGAATGAACGGAGGTAGAGACTTTTTTTTGAGAGAAGCCGATAATTCGTATTTACAGAGCAACTACGAATTATCGGTACCCATTTACAGCTGGGTGAACTGGAGCAGTGTGGATAAAGTGTCTTGCTCAAGGACACAACGCACGCCGCTAGTCAGGCTCGAACCCACGACCCTTGGATCAGTAGTCCGACACACTAACCATTACGCCACGGCGCTCCACTCGATTGTAAATACACATTTCAAGCTTTTTATATAGTTGTGTGGTCCTATCATGCGTCTACTGTCTGTTCCAAGAGGATGGGTCAGTCGACGATTCACTGGATGGGTACAGGGAGTCCTGACCAAGCCCTGCTCTTTGTAATTTTATCCACAATGTCAGAATAGTTGAATGAATTTGACGGCTGTATATCGCCCTGTTACCTTTATAATACGATGTGTTCATTTTGAATTGGTAGTTAAGACTCTGACAAACTGTACATCAATTACACCCTCCCATTTCGGGCGGTGCCACAGAATATAAGCGAGGGAAGTTCCGCAACAACAACAACAAACAGCAACAACAAGAAAGTTTTGTTTCTACAATAATTTAATGAAATACAACAAATATGTTGTAAGGTAAATACTGTATATACTTGATGATACATGTATAGTGTCGAATAATTTCATTTTACCCAACGCCCTTGTGGTTATGTTAGGTGGTCTTCACACAGAAATGGCCCTCTGGAATACACTGGGAGATGTATTAGATAGTTCCGGCTGGACAACGGCACTCACAGCAGTAGCATCCTCTGGCACAGCTAATTCATATCTCAAGGCAGCACACCTAACTAAGTCACACTCTTGACCCTGCATAATCTCTTTAGTGCAGAGCGAGGGGCCCAACGAGTCTGTTCTACTTTCATGTACTAGGACTTGATCATGAGATATGAAACCCTAATTCTCATCTTCATCAGGGCTCACAGAGAGAAGAATTTTCCTCTCTATGTGGACGTCTTGGGGGAACTCACACCACTGTGCTTTGCCTTGGATCATGTGAATTACTCGGTGGGTGCCTGTCCACATCAGGGATACGAAGTCCTTGCTCGACACTATCAAGTATGAGTTTGGAAAGTGTTCTCATTGGGTCCTTTCAAGACCACCAACAAGTTATCTACGTTCCCATTTGACCAGGCTCATGAGCAGGAGAACAAGATTGTGAAAGGTTCGGGCGGTGTTGTTGTGCTTACAGAAAACCCTGTTGCCTTTCGACGGTGGATGCTCCCGGGGCAGGAGATGGCCAGATTGCTGAATCAGTTTGAGGAAGAATACCTTCCTGATGATGACACAGAAATCCCTAAGAACTTCCAGCACCACAAGCAGGGTCTCTCGACACAGAAGACCTTCCAGCAGCGACAGGTTACCAGCCTATCCGAAACCATCAGAAGAATGGGAAACCCATTATTGGATGATTTCCCAGATCTAGTAAATCTCGATAATCGCAACTGTACAGACAAATCAGTGGTAAGCACAGTGCGTACCATGGAAGATATAGGCAAGAACCAGTACCAGGAATTCGTCAAGAATGTGCGCAGCCACTCTATCCATGACCTAAGCAAGAGGAATTCTCTGGCACTCTTCAGGAAAACTCAGCACAAGGCAACATCTAAGCAGGAAGACGATCAAAGTGCTGCAGAACAATGTGGAACTCTTTGGCCAGCTATACATATCCATGCGGAACCATGAAGGTGACTTGAACGAGTTCTTTGCACATGAGATACAGTCCTTCCCTCCTTCCCTCTCAGACTTTGGCAAGCTTCATCTTCCAAACACGAAGTCTGACTTGCTGCAATGTCTTGAGCAGCCCGGGCAATCAGAGCCACCATCGACTTACGACTGCAAGGTCCTGGATGGTGCTGTCATCTTTCACTGTCTGCCCACTACCAGCGTCAGCTCCTTCCACGAGTATGCAGACAGGGTTTTCATACCATACATAGAGAAGCAGCTACAGGCTGCCACAAAGTTCCATGTTGTGTGGGACACATACATGCCAGACAGTTTAAAGGAATCTACCCGGGAAAAGAGAGGCAAGGGCTGCGCAGGAAAGTGTCGGGCGATACAAAACTTCCAGGCAATTGGGTGGACTTCCTCCGTGACCCAGACAACAAGAAGGAACTGTTTTCTTTTTTTACTTCCAAGGTTGAAAAGTTCAACTGACCACCAGCCAAAGCTGTATATGTCACATCAGGGCAATCTGTGACATCTATTGGAACCAGCATCCCCATGCAAAACTGCACTCATGAGGAGGCGGACACCAGGATCGTGGTTCATGTACTGCAGGCACTGGAGCATGGATAAAAGACTATTGAAGTGCGTACAGTGGATACAGATGGTGTAGTAATCCTTGCAGAAACATTCCATGATCTCATTGCGACGCGACCCTTGGCCGACATCTGGGTGGCCTTTGGCATGGGCAAGAATTATAGGTTTTACCACATCAACTTTATCTGTGCGAGCCTGTGGGAGCCACAATCACGAGCATTGACTGTGTTCCACGCATTTTCAGGTAGTGACACAACATCTGCCTTCAATGGCAAGGACATGAAGTCTGCTTGTCAGGCCTGGCAGGCCTATGAAGACGTCACAGAGACATTTGTGTATCTGGCAGGTCACCCCTTTCAGCGGCTGGATCTCGACGACGACCATTTCCAGAAGCTCGAGAGACTGACTGTTATCATGTATGACAAAACAAGTCCTTTGAGCTCTGCCAACGAGACACGAAAGGAACTCTTCTGCCAGAAGAATCGAGCAATGGAGAAACTGCCACCACCAACGATGCGCTACTCCAGCATGTCCGACGCGCAGTGTATCAAGAAGGAATATGGACGACAAGCACACAAACGCAGCTAGTAGTTCCTTCTCCACATAATTTTGCCTGGACCAAGGTATCAGAGTCGTGGCTATCACTTTGGGTGACAATTCCAGAGGTTTCCAAATCGTGCAGGGAGCTGATCAAATACTCCTGCAAAGGGGACTGCTCAAACTGCAAATGTGGCAAAGCAAATCTGGACTGCTCATCACTTTGCAAGTGCAAATGTACTCCATAGAACATTGTAAACTGTGTGTTCCTGCAAGAGACATCACAGAATAATGTCACATATAATAATGTAAGAACTATGGCTGTTGTTATAAACACATTGCATTCCAACTGAACACCATACAATGGTCTAGCCTCGGTGGTGTAAAATATTAAGGTGCAAGTAGAACTACTTAGATACCTATTAATAAAGCATTACAGCAGTTACTTGCTTGAAAAATGTTTTGTCTGTACCATTTAAATTACTGTAGATGTTCTAATAAGTGAATGCCTTGGACATCTTTAATGTCATCTTCAATGTCATCTTCAAAATTGTGTCTGTAAGAAAAAGTAGGTCACGGTCAAATCAAGGTCACATACTACATATTAGTTTTGTAGCGCACCACTAGGCAAGTATGTTGTGCAAGTTTGGTGGCTGTGGGTGTTGCAGTCGCTGAGAAAAATACTGTTCAAACAATGTGAACCAAACGTGTGACGGACGGACGGACACACACACGGACACACTCAAGCACAGACAGACAGACAGGTACAACACATACTGCCCCCACTGACATTCCGTCATGGAGGCATAAGTACATTGAGCGCACAGTCGGGTGGATATTCGGCGCAAAAAAACTTTATTATTACGAGTATTATTATATATGGAGGCCATCTTGGATATTGGTGCTTTACATTAAAATCTCTGGAGGGCTCCTAGACTAACATTAAGTAATAGGCCCTAAGGGAGCCATATGCCAAATATGGTGCTTTTATCAGTCAGGTAACGGTAATTTCATTAGGCCACCTAACTAGTAAGGCTGAATCCCGATCGTTAAATTACCCATCGCATGCTCCCACCTGCCATCCACTATTAGCTAATTGTATTAGCTTGAATTATATAGCTAATTGTAAAGACATTATATCCAGTTATGAGGAAATTTAAAGCAAATAGATCCAACCGCGCAGCATAAAGTCTGCATTAGTAAGGCCAAATATTCTGAAATTGAAAGCACTGATTAAATGTAAAACAACTGCATCATTGCATGGGTCTGTTAGTTTGGTTATAATCTATTTTGCGGAGAGGAACATGGATTTTCTTTAGCATCTATATGTACGAGAAAACTTTTCCATTATTACTTTCACAAATTTTCACAGGTTTGTTAAAGCCCCTATACGGCTGAAGTTGCCGAATTTGGTCTCCTATTGGGTTTTCCCACACAAAAATCCAACAGGTTTCTATTTACAAACACTTCGAAACTGTTTGAATTCATTTTGGTACAAAAATGAGTTTGTAGTCGATGAAAATATCAATATGTGTTGATAAAGAAACAGCAGGTGCGTGTTTCAAAGCCCGATCGATTTTCCGATAGACGCTCGGGTCAACTCCTCAACTACCCGATTCGCGGCCGATGAATTCTGATAGCCGGAGCTTATCGACTCGCTTCCGAGCCGAAGCCGTTGGGTTACGGAAATGAAATTGTCAATATTGACATTTTGCACTGAGTGGTACACAAAACAAGTTTGTGTTGTCTTCACATTGCGATTAAGATGTAAATCTCAAGACTTCAGATGTATCTATTAGGCAGTATATGTTAGTTTTGTGTACTAAATCAGTTGTCAAACATGTTTTTGTGTTTGAAAAAATCGGAAAATTGTAATACTGAGCCGTTGAGGGCCTTTAATGATGCAGTTGTTTTACATTTCATAAGTGCTTTAAATTTCAGAATATTTGGTCTTGCATTTTTGTGTTTTACCTTAACACATATCACTTGTAAATTTCAAACTCTGACCTCTGTGTATACGTTTGTTTAGGTATATATTCCGGGATACATCAGTACATTACGAGCTACAATGTTGGAGCATGTAAGACGATCGTAAATTACTCCAGCCTGCATTTTCTGTAAATTTTCTTCAAATAAAAGTAATTGTAGCAGGACAATATGACTGCCCCCATAGAAATTTGCGTGACATTATATGCTATCTCAAGGGAGATAACATAACATATACAAATAGTTGGTCAATATTGAATTGAACCAATACTGGACAGGTACCAGTGGTCGGACAATGAGAATGTAAATCAGATTAAACTTTAATTTTAATTCACACCTTTGGGACAAAATGTGAAACCGCATAAAACATATATTTAATTGTTATGAAAACTTTTTGCGAAATGGTAACATGAGATATATACATGTAGTTTTAGGTTTTGAACTTTGTTCCAAAATATACTACCACAATGGCACATTTTATCATAAACGCATTCCAAAGTATTCAATCAATTGATCTGAAACCAGAGCTCCAGATAATCTTTGTGTCTAAAGCGTACTATACCCCCTGATTTCAAAATCATTGCGTGTTTTACTTTTACAAATTAATTATTGATTTTCTTCATTACTAAATAGGGAACAAATGATAAAAATAAAATATAACAAATTTAAACATTCACTTATTTGAGCTGCTTTTTTGTGAATTTTCAACTTTACGACAGTATTTTCACTACTCAATTTGAAAATTAATGCGTATTTTCACATTGCTGTGCGTAGTTTTGTGCTCCCACTTTTGATAATCAATGCTATTCAGCTAAAATAATTGCGTAAAATACCTTATCTGGAGCTCTGTGAAACTACAGGTACATTTTAAATATATGTCACACACATATAATATATCTTTTGTACAGCTCTGTTTGCGCTGATAAGGTAATTATTCACAGAAATCTGGTGTGTTAAAAACATAACAATTTGTATACAAGTATCTTGATTGCAGGGACCAGTTCGCAAGTACTGGTATGCTCTAGACTACGATTGGAATGTATCGGTGTTCTTTATTGCCACATTAAATACTGCCAGATGTGTCTGTGCAAAATATGTTGTACATGTTTATATGTCAGTGTCTCGAAGACAAGTACAGTGCTCCAGATAAGTTTAATATCTAAAGAGTATTATACCCCCATATTTCAAATTCAATGCGTATTTTACTTTTACAAATGTATTATTGGCAGTTATTGGTTTTATTCCTTATTAAATAGGGATAAACAAAACTACATTATAATTCACTTGTTTGAGCTGCTTGCTTTTTGGAGATCAACTAAGTAAAGTTGAAACTTTATTACAGTATTTTCACTATTCAATTTGAAAATCAATGCGTATTTTCGCAGTGCTGTACGAGTATTTTTCACTCCCACTTTTGATAATCAATGGTGAATGTGTATTCTGCTAAAATAAGTGCGTAAAATACGTCAATACGCACCTTATCTGGAGCACTGCAATTATAAAGAGCCACCAACTTGCATGCGCTATTGTTAGAATACATATTGCATGTCTAACAATATTCTGCAATATGTACGAGCAACATGGCTATATGGTGCAGATATTATGTTACTTCATACAACAAACATAACTATTCTAAAAAAAAAATTCAAGCCAGTCTGGACTGGATGTGGGCGAGTGCTCTTTGCAGAGGTCACGCACCTGAGTTGATGAGTACTGTAAACAAATTTAATTTCAAACACTGCAACCATACGCAACCATGTGTCATCACTCACTCACAGCATAACAAAACTATTCAAGAATACATGGTCTGTGGGGTGGGTGACTACTGTTTTTGGTCACGGTAGAGTTTGATGTTTTCGGTACAGCCTAATCATGTCCAGTCCAGATTACCATCTGAAAACAACTCTAGAACGCAAAATACATACAAGGTTTGCTGGGTACAAAGTGGCCATGTACCAATTACATGTATATCAGTCAACTCGTAGTCAACTCTATTTTGTCTTGTGGGTGTGTATGCTGCTTAGGATCTACATTAATCGCATATTTAAGTATGACATCATGTATCCAGGATTCGTATTATGTTCAATATTGAACTTGATATTGGAATACACATGCTGTAGACTAATGTACATAACAATATACAGAACATGTTTATGAAATATATATTTCTTTCGTAATTTGCAACAAAAAAAATGTTCGGGCAAGTGGATTTATTTTTTCGGGCAAGCGGATTTTCCAAGCTGCCTGCCCGAAGGGCAAGTGGGGAAAAAGAGTTATCGCATGCGACTGTGTATATCACCGCACTCCCTAATACGCAAGTGCATCAAAGTTTCGCTTCTGTTACTGCTCACTGCCACTGGGCTACTTGGGGCAACGTCACATTGATGGGTGTTTAATTATTTAGTCGATATTCGGCTCAATGATCCGATACTTGGATAGCCTGGGTTGTTTCTCGAGATGATCTGCTATGCCAAGTGCATTTAGTACGCACTCTATATGTTTCATTTCTCCATTTCTCAAATGCATATGATTTCGGGATGCTGATAAACATGAGCAAACTATTTAAATCAAACAGTCACGTTTTTGGCCTAGTGTTCCCCAATTATCACATTGCCATCTGGCATCAGCATAGGCGTCGCCAGGGGGGGGGGGGGGGGGGTTCGGGGGGTGCGAACGAACCCCCTTTTCAGTTTTAACTTTTTAATGCAAATATGACTATTGGTAAGGAAAGTACATAATACGTCTCTGCTATTCGATATAGACTGTTTCTATTTCAGGAATACATGTTGAATATGTACGATCGCGATGTCAACTAGAATCGGCTTCGCCCTCCAATTTAACTCCAGTCTCTGTGGCTGTTGAGAGATTGTGGCGAAAAATAAGCGCCTGAATTATAGACATACAACAACAGCAACAACAACAACAATAATTTGTCTGCATCATGAAAAACTCTAAAGATAAAAGCCAACGGAAGTTGGACTCCTACTTTGTACCCGGGTAAATGATATTTTCATGTGTACATATTCATCCCCCACCCAAAAAAAACACATCTACAGCCCCCACCCCGCTCCCTGGCCAGATTAAATTCATGTCGTGTTTGGACCCAACCACCTAGACACGACACGCGGCAATTCCACTACGATTCAACAACCAAAATAAATGAAAATGACCGATGTGAAAAGTAAAAGTTGAAAAATGATTTAGGGACCTGGCTTGCACGTCTACCCACCACAACACGCATCTTGGCCAACACCCCCCCCCCCCACCCCTGGCCAAATTGTTCAATCATGCATGTGGACATAGTCGAGTCATTTTTACACCCCACCACCCGCCGCAATATGGCTAGACAAAAACAAAAAAACACATCTTGGCCCACCTCCCATGGCCAAATTTTCCATGCATGTGAACATTGTCATTTTTAGACCACCACCCGCCGCAATATGGCTAGGCAAAAACTATCTCATCTTGCACACCACCACCACACCGGCCAATTTTGTCAGGCATGTGGACATACACATATAGTCATTTTTCGACCCCCACCACCTGCCGCAATATGCCCCCCCACCCCCCACACACACACACACCGTCTCATTCAGCTCACATTCAACCCAACCTAAGTAACAGGTGCACACAGAATCCTTGGAGGAGTGTTGAAAGTCATTTTCTACGATTTATCTAAGATTTACAGATATTTTTCTTACGGAAATTCGATGGTGCGATTGTGGAAATTACAGCTCTAAAATGCATTAGAACGTCGGAAATTGCACATAGAAATCAAAAAAATTCCGGGGGAGAACCCCCGTACCCACCGTCTAACGAGAGGGGACACCCCTCTTGTGCACTCCCCATCTCCAGCCTTCGGCTGTCGACGTCTACCGTTGGTAGACGAACCCCGCTGGAAAATTCCTGGCGACGCCTATGATCAGGAGATATAGTTACATACAGTCGTGGGTGGCAATTGGGAGCATGCGATGGGTAATTTAACGATCGGGGTTCATCCTTATAAGAATAATCCTACCGGTATTACTTTTTAATAGGGGAAGGGGCCAAGTGACTTTGGTACGGTATGGACCTGCCTCCAGGTCAGGTTATTCTAATTCGAGTGCTGAAAATATTTTTTCTCAATGTAAATATTCCATTCTGAATTTGGAATTTCCACCCTAATGCAGCAGGTTAAATGCGGGATTGAACCCGTTGGCCCGGCATTAAATGACCGTAGCTGTTGATAGGCCGTTAAACACCAATAAACAAAATAAACAAACATACAGTCGTATTTAAATAATATTTCTATGGCAAACATAGGGTTTCCTTTCTACATCAGCGCTGGCCGTCGGTGATGGCACAATTGTGATGGTCTCTTGAACGGTATGAAAATGGGCATTCGGTATCATAATGGGCATTCGTTACTATGACTGGAATTGCCTGGTACTAACGTATAAATAGTCAAAGAAAGACGTGTTTCGTTATTTCAATAAGCATAAATTAAAGTATTGTTTTTACTAGAACCTGCGCAGGAGTAAATAAGGATAGTATATGACACCGACGACATACCATCCTATTGACGCAGAGGCGTATGATGGTTCTGGAAAGTGGTCCGGCCAAATTACTATCTTCGCCAGGGCCCGCAGGGCACAAGGGCCCGAAGGGCCTGAGTCGCTAGGGGGGTCCGGGGGTATCCCCCCCCGGAAAATTTTTGATACTTAGGTGCTCTGAAACGCGTTCTCCTGTATTCTGGTGAGTATTTTTGGAAGTTTTTTTTTGTCAGTATTGTGTGGCATCATCGGAAAAGAGAACCTAAAATTTGAGTCCGAATAAAAAGTGATGCCTGTTTCTGATTCAAATAGCTTTAATATACAACCAGACCCCAAAACACACACTGACAAATTCAGCGAAACAGAAAGTTATGCTATAATATTGGTGTTCATGTATTTTGGCCTATATTACAAGATATATTTATTATCTGTAGGGACCGATGCTCATTTAAGTCATTAACGGTGTAGTGGTAGTAGTTAGTAGCGGCATTTGAATGCCCGCTACAATTTATTGGAGGTCGGTTGGTGTTACATGTAGATTACGACACTTTCAATATACATTGTACATGTAGCGTGTGAAATGCGCCATTGTAAATCAGTATTTAGACTTTACTGCGATATTTGACAACTCGCGAAGTTAATCCACGGAATGTCAATTTATGGATTAGTTTGTGTTTTTACGTCTTTCATGGAGACCAGTGTCCGTGAATGATCTGACTGTACAAATCGGCCAAATACTCCCAAACGGTGCTGTTCGTTGCCGGATACGAACTCGTTCGCGATGTCTAACATGTCCAGCTCACCTGCCTGATATTTGTGGGTGTACACCATCATCAGATGATTTAACCTGTTCTGTGACATGGTAGTACGCAGGTACGTTTTGACCCGCCTCAGAGCACTGAATGAACGTTCACTCGTCGCATTAGTTGCCGGCATAACTAGGATTAACTTCGCGAGCTTCATAACCTGGCCAATCAGATCTTTTTGGACATGTGACAATGATCGCAGATAGGATACGATGTCCGAGAGTGAGGAGCTAGAGTCCTTCGGAACATTGAACTGAAGGGTTGTCAGTTGCATCTTCAGCGTGTCTGGTTCGAAGTCAGCCCCATAGAACTGTGAAACAACCTCCAACTCGTCAGTAAAGTCATCACCATTTGAAGCTTTCAAGAGCAGCTGTTCGCTTTTGGCGTATATCCGATAATCTCGTTGATCGAATCGAACAGTTATGGCAGACACAATGAAATCCAACGCTTCAAAGTATATAGGCCGATAGTATGCTTCGGAAGTTTCTGGGTATGTTGGATCTGCGCTACCCTCCTCAAACCGACGGGGTGCTTTCCGTCGTCGAGGTAACCGTGGTTCATCAACGTCGTTGTCAGCAGCACGTTTGGTTACAAGGGACCAAAACAACGCGAACTCGCGCTCTGTTCTTAGTCCTTTCAAGGTGTTGACGGTCATTGCAGCTACAGATTGTCCCTCGGCAGCAGACAGTTTTCTCGTTTGCAGTGTAGCACTCAAATTATCCGCATGACGGAGGAGAAAGTGTCCCAGATGCAGACCAAAATAAAAGTCGAACCTCGACATGTAATCAACACAACGGATTCGCGCTTTCATTTCTGTGTCGGAAGTATTGTCAAGTGACCATTCCCATAGTTCTCGCAATTGTGGGTAATTATCAATAATGCTTTTAAGGGCATTGGCCCTAACGGTCCATCTAGTCGGACAAAGAATGCGTATGTTTGCAGTACGGTCGTCTTCTGTCATTCCTGATTTGATTTTTGTCAGATGGGCATCGCGTTTGGGTAATTTTTTAATCAACTTAGTTATCTCGTGTGTGATTTCCAGTGCATCTTTCATGAGTTTATTGTTCTTAATTGAGTCTGCACACGCTAGACTTAATGCGTGGCCGTAGCAGTGACTGTATAAGCAACGTGGTTCGTCGTCTTTGATCCGCTTCGCAACACCGCTCTTCTCACCACTCATGGTACTGCATCCGTCATAACATTGACTCCGCGCTTTTTCAATTGGCAAACCAAGTCTCATAAGGATATCTTTGAGTGTGTGAGTTATGGTCTCAGCGTTTGCACATGGAATATCAACCAATCCAATGTAGTCTTCGTGAGCTTCCAGATCATCGTCAACCCACCGAATACACGTAACCAATTGTTCAAGGTTTGATAAGTCTGTACACTCATCCGCAAGAATACCGAAGAATTCACTGGATCTGATGTTACTCGCAATCTCTCGCAACAGATCATTTCCGAAGATTCGCAAAATCTCATTCTGAATTATAGGACTGGCATAATTGTTTCGCTTTTTCTGAAGCCAAGAGGCAAACTGTGGATCATCATCTGCTAACAGCTGGCACAATTGAACAACATTTGATTCACCTTCATCATGGCCGCGAAGAGCAAGTCCTTGTCTGCATAAGAACCGAAGACACGATACTATTTTCAAAAAGTTTTTTCGATTTGTGATTTTTTCCTGTTTGTGGATGGAAGATAATTCTTCACCCACGTCAAGGGATGGTTTGATAGACCGCTCTAGTGCTTCTTTATGACTGTCACTTAGTTCATGTGCATGAAACCCCCCTCTCTTGCGACACCCGTCTTTCCAATTTGTATATCCACGAGAAATAAAAGACTGGTCGATTGCCTGAGAAGATAGTTTTTTATCTTTATATGCCGTGGAACAAATGTAACAAAATGCGGAATCATTTTCTTCGTCATAGTGAATCCAACCCCACTTTCTAAACCACTCAGACTGAAATGATCTTGTCACTGGATTTTTTAGTCCAAATGTTCTTTTGGGAAATGCTATTTGCGGTTGGTGCGGTTTATATCCAATTTAGGCAGCGATGCCGTTTCCGTGCTACTTGGAATATTAGCTTCAACAGAACTTGTCTGAATGTCAACACTTGAAGATGCATCAGCGGTATTAAGGTCAGAAGTTGACGCTTCAGATTCTCTGCAAGGGAACAAAAGCATATTCAGTTATACGAGTTGGGAAATGTGATGCTAGTCTGTGATGCACACCTGTGAAATATATGAGAAGGCGTTGAGCAGAGCAGAAAGTTGATGTTTTTTTCGTAGAACATAACCATTGGCATGGTGGGATAAGAAGGGTATGATTCTGGTATGAAACGTAATTTCCTGAATTCTCAGCATATTTTATTATAGTTCGGACACGGTAGGTCAAGGCCACCCGAAACACGTGGGACGGTAAGTACTCAATGGCAGTAAGGTACAGTTGAAGTTTGGTGGAAGTGGGACCAGCAGACACAGAGATAATTATATCTTCATCAAAAATGTTGTCCTACAACTTGCACGACCCATATTTTCCATGTATTTTGAACAAAATTGAAAATTTGGCCAGGGCCTCCGGCCTACCCTATGTAATTCTTGTTTTAGGTGAGCATAAAAAAAATTCACAGGTGAGATAATAAAATGTGGACGTGATAAGGTACTGATGGAGTTTGGTGACAGTAGGTAGTACGGTATTGAAGTTATGAGCATAATGAGAGACGGCGGAAAATGTCATATAACCTACATTTTCAAAGTATTCTGGGCAAAATTGAAAATTTGGCCAGAACCTCCGGCCTACCCTATGTAATTCTTGATTTAGGTGAGCATAAAAAAATATTTTCACAGGCGAGACAATAAAACTTGGACGTGATAAGGTGCTGATGAAGTTTGCTGGCATTAATTAGTAAGTTACTGAACTTCAGAAGTTATGAACATAAGAATAGACAGAGAAAAATGCAAGGGTGCTGGTCAAAACGTACCCAAGTCAAAACGTACCCACTAAAAAAAGTCAAAACGTACCCTCTGAGAAGTCAAAACGTACCGACTAAAAAAAGTCAAAACGTACCCTGTGAGAAGTCAAAACGTACCCTGTGAGAAGTCAAAACGTACCCACATTCAAAATAAAAACATAAAATTAAAAAACGAACTAATATGTTTACAAAGACCTTGTGGGCTTCGTTTCACGAAAAATAGATTTTGACATGGGTGGTGTGCCTTATTAGCGCAAAGGATATTTCATGATTTTCATCCAGCGTGCCTCCGTCACCACTATTTGATTTAAACTTATATTTCAAAGGATTACAAAGTTGACATAATTCTAACTCTTTCTTCACTGTGCACGTTGATTTAATATCCAAATATCTGATTCAGATATTTGGACATTAAATCAACGTGCACGTGATATACACTTTTCCAATAAAAACTGTCGTCGTATTACTGAATCACTCTGTATTCACTTAGAAATGGGAAAGTACTTGAAATAGTCCGTTATTCTGCGTTTAGCAGACATCACGATTCTGTTTTTGTTGTTGTTGTTGTTGTTGTTGTTGTCCTCGAGGTCCCGGCGCTTATTTTTACGACCTGCACAGCTGCTGAATTTTCGCGTTTATTTCTTACGGCCAACGTAAATTTATGGAAGTGCAATTGAAAAAAAAGAGTTTGATATAGCCCTACTACAGTCGAGTTCCGTTTCCCAAGTCTGTATGCGTCTCGTTTGACTTTCTATACGTCAGGCAGTGTATATATTATTCTCGAAATGTGTTTATTAAAAAAAAAAAAAAAAAAAAAAAAGTCCGAAAAGTGGTCCGGCCATGGCCGTACGGCCGGACCCGTAGATACGCCTACGGACAACTCGATGACTTTGGTACAATCTCAATTTACCGCATTGAAAGTTATATGGAATGTTAGTGCGTTGCTTCCTATTTCCACAGACAATTGGAGCGTCCTGTGTAAAGTTACATCAAGATATGTCCACACATATGACAGTTTTTTAACATAGAGTGGATAGTTGTGACTGATGTTTACAAACCTAAATGAAGCGCTAGACAATCGGCTGATGACAGACATTATCCGGCTGCTAAAATGTGTTGTTGTTGTTGTACGTCTTTAATTCAGGCGCTTATGTTTCGCCTCAATCTCTCAGCAGCCACAAACACATCAAAGACACAAACTATGGCATTGTTCCGTCACACCTCAGTAGACCTGTACATGGTCTAAAAATACCCAATAAAAAACGGGGGTTGGTGTGTACACTCCACCAGCAGGGTGGCTGCGGTCGGTTTGTTAAAGTGGAAGAAAACCGGAGTGTTCAGAGCTCAACCACACCAAGCTTGCACTGAAGACAAAACCGTCCGTACATAACTCAATACAAGAAGCGGGACATTGGTCCAGCTGATTGGGCATCGAATACCCACAAACAGCTGTCCACCAACAATCAGTACTTCTACTCTATGGGTGGTGGGTCATGAATTTACTGTAGCACAATAGAGGATCATCAGATGAATGCATGTATGAAATATCAAAACGTTCCCTGTAAAGAAACAGAAGTTAAACAACATTTACCCCAACGTCAAGTGTATGCACATGCTAAGTTTGTGACCTTGACCTTGGGGTAAGGGATGGGTGGTGGTTTGTGGGTTGTGGATTTGCTACAGCATTTGGGGTGGGCGGTGGGTCATGGATTCGCTATAGCACGATAGAGTTTCATCAGATCAATGCATGTATGAAATATCAAGGCGTTCCATGAAAGGAAACAGATGTTAAGACATTTACCCCAACGTTAAGTTTATGAATGTGCTATGTTTGTGACCTCGACCTTGGGGAAAGGGGTGGGGTGGGTCATGGATTTGCTGTAGCACAATAGAGGATCATCAGATGAAGGCATGTATGAAGTATGAAAACGTTCCCTGTAAAGAAACAGAAGTTACACAACATTTACCCCAACGTTAAGTTTATGAACATGCGACGTTTGTGACCTTGACCTTGGGGTAAGGGTTGGGTGGTGGATTGTGGATTTGTTACAGCATGATAGAGGGTCATCTGAGAAATGCATGTATGAAATATCAAGGCGTTCCATGAAAGGAAACAGATGATATAAGACCTTTACCCCAATGTTATTTTTAAGTTTATGAATGTGCTAAGTTTGTGACATTGACCATGGGGAAAAGGGTGGGAGGTGGGTCATGGATTTGCTATAGTACGATAGAGTTTCATCAGATGAATGCATGTATGAAATATCAAGGCGTTCCATGAAAGGAAACAGATGTTAAGACATTTACCCCAACGTTAAGTTTATGAATGTGCTATGTTTGTGACCTCGACCTTGGGAAAAGGGGTGGGGTGGGTCATGGATTTGCTGTAGCACAATAGAGTATCATCAGATGAATGCATGTATGAAATATCAAGGCGTTCCATGAAAGGAAACAGATGATATAAGACCTTTACCCCAACGTTATTTTTATGTTTATGAATGTGCTAAGTTTGTGATCTTGACCTTGGGGAAAGGGGTGGGAGGTGGGTCATGGATTTGCTATAGTACGATAGAGTTTCATCAGATGAATGCATGTATGAAGGTATTCCCTGTAAATAAACAGAAGTTACACAACATTTACCCCAACGTTAAGTTTATGAATGTGCAAAGTTTGTGACCTTGACCTTGGGGTAAGTGATGGGCGGTGGGTCATGTATTTGCAATATCACGATAGAGTATCATCAGATGAATCCATGTATGAAATATGAAGGCATTCTCTGCAAATAAACAGAAGTTACACAACATTTACCCCAACGTTAAGTTTATGAACATGCTAAGTTTGTGACCTTGACCTTGGGGTAAGGGTTGGGTGGTGGGTCGTGGATGTGCTACATCATGATAGAGGGTCATCTGAGGAATGCATGTATGAAATATCAAGGCGTTCCATGAAAGGAAACAGATGTTATAAGAAATTTACCCCAACGTTAAGTTTATGAATGTGCTAAGTTTGTGACCGTGACCTTGGGGTAAGGGTTGGGTGGTGGGTCATGGATTTGATACAGCATGATAGAGGGTCATCTGAAGAATGCATGTATGAAATATCAAGACGTTCCATGAAAGGAAACAGATGTTATAAGAAATTTACCCAACGTTAAGTTTATGAATTTGCTAAGTTTGTGACCTTGACCTTGGGGTAAGGGTTGGGTGGTGGGTCATGGATTTTCTACAGCATGATAGACGGTCATCTGAGGAATGCATGTATAAAATATCAAGGTGTTCCATGACAGGAAACAGAAGTTATAAGACATTTACCCAACGTTAAGTTTATGAATGTGCTATGTTTGTGACCGTGACCTTGAGGTAAGGGTTGGGTGGTGGGTGATGAATTTGCTACATCATGATAGAGGATCATCTGAGGAATGCATGTATGAAATATCAAGGTGTTCCATGAAAGGAAACAGAAGTTATAAGACATTTACCCAACGTTAAGTTTATCAATGTGCTAAGTTTGTGACCTTGACCTTGGGGTAAGGGCTGGGTGGTGGGTCATGGATTTGCTACATCATGCTAGAGGGTCATCTGAGGAATGCATGTATGAAATATCAAGGTGTTCCATGAAAGGAAGCAGAAGTTATAAGACATTTACCCAACGTTAAGTTTATGAATGTGCTAAGTTTGTGACCTGGGCCTTGGGGTAAGGGTTGGGTGGTGGGTCATGGATTTGCTACAGCATGATAGAGGGTCATCTGAGGAATGCATGTATGAAATATCAAGGAGTTCCATGTAAGGAAACAGAAGTGATAACACATTTACCCAACGTTAAGTTTGTGGACGCCGACGCCATAAGTTCTTATGCACTTCGTGCAGGCGAGCTAAAAATGTGTACTAGGCCATAGTAAGAGTAACAAGAGTTGTCAGAAGACAACGAAGCTCGCCTGTTGGCAGCCTTCATTCAAACTTGTCACAGTTGTATAAAAAAACATGAATATTATATAACTTGACCTTGGGATAAGGGGTGTGAGGTGGACCTTGACATTGAGGTCAGTGGTGGAAGGTGGATCGTGGATTTGATATAGCATGATATAGCATATTAAGATGAATGCATGTATGAAATATCAATGCGTTCCCTGAAATGAGAAGGAAAACAAAATTTAACCCAGCTTTAAGTTTATGAACACACTAAGTTGGTGATTTTCTACAGCATGATAGCTATTCACATGAGGAATGCATGTATAAATGTGCTAAGTTTGTGACCTTGGCCTTGGCAAAAGGGGTGGGGGTGGGTCATGGATTTGCTGTAGCACAATATAGTATTATCAGATGAATGCATGTATGAAATATGAAGGTGTTCCCTGTAAAGAAACAGAAGTTATAACAAGAAATGCGTCTGTCGAACGCGGATGCCACCTGCAGCATATTTGAGAAACTGTGACAAATTGGTTAACCGAAAAGTGTGACGGACGGACGGACGGACAGACGGACGGTCCAAACACTATATGCCACCCGTTTCTTCGAAACCTGGTGGCATAAAAAGACATTTACTCCAACGTTAAGTTTATGATGTTGATCTTGGGGAAAAGGGTGGGGTGGGTAATGGATTTGCTGTAGCACAATAGAGGATCATCGGATGAATGCATGTATGAAATATGAAAGCGTTCAAAGTGTAAAGAAATAGACGTTACACAACATTTACCCCCAATGTAAAGTTTACGAACATGCTAAGCTTGTGACCTTGAACTTGGGGTAAGGGTTGGGTGGTGGGTTGAGGATTTGCTACAGCATGATAGAGGGTCATCTCAGGAATGTATGTATGAAATATCAAGGCGTTCCATCAAAGGAAACAGTTGTTATCAGACATTTACCCCAACGTTAAGTTTATGAATGTGTCAAGTTTGTGACCTTGACCTTGGGGTGGGCGGTGGGTCATGGAATTGCTATAGCACGATAGAGTATCATCAGATGAATGCGTGTATGAAATATCAAGGCGTTCCATGAAAGGAAACAGATGTTATAAGACATTTACCCCAAAGTTAAGTTTATGAATGTGCTAAGTTTGTGACCGTGACCTTGGGGAAAGGGGTGGGGGTTGGTCATGGATTTGCTATAGCATGATAGAGTATCATCAGATGAATGCATGTATGAAATATCAAGGTGTTCAAAGTGTAAAGAAACAGAAGTTACACAACATTTACCCCAACGTTAAGTTTATGAACATGCTATGTTTGTGACCTTGACTTTTGGGTAAGGGTTGGGTGGTTGGTTGTGGATTTGCTACAGCATGATAGAGGGTCATCTGAGGAATGTATGAAATAGCAAGGCATTCCATGAAAGGAAACAGACATTTATCCCAACGTTAAGTTTATGAATGTACTAAGTTTGTGACCTTGACCTTGGGGTAAGGGATGGGCGGTGGGTCATGGATTTGCTATAGCATGATAGAGTATCATCAGATGAATGCATATTTGAAATATCAAGGCGTTCCATGAAAGGAAACAGATGTTATAATACATTTACCCCAACATTAAGTTTATGAATGTGCTAAGATTGTGACCTTCACCTTGGGGAAAGGGGTGGGCGGTGAGTCATGAATTTGCTATAGCACGATAGAGTATCAGCAGATGAATGTATGTATGAAATATGAAGGCGTTCCCTGTAAATAAACAGAAGTTACACAACGTTTACCCCAACGTTAAGTTTATGAACATGCTAAGAGGTGACCTTGACCTTGGGGTAACGATTGGGTTGGCGGTGGGTCATGGATTTGCTATAGCACGATAGAGTATCATCAGATGAATGCATGTATGAAATATCAAGGCGTTCCATGAAAGGAAACAGATGTTATAAGACATTTACCCAACGTTAAGTTTATAAATGTGCCAAGTTTGTGACCTTGACCTTGGGGTAAGGGCTGGGTGGTGGGTCGTGGATTTGCTATAGCATGATAGAGGGTCATCTGAGGAATGCATGTATGAAATAACAAGGTGTTCCATGAAAGGAAACAGAAGTTATAAGACATTTACCCAACGTTAAGTTTATGAATGTGCCAAGTTTGTGACCTTGACCTTGGGGTAAGGGCTGGGTGGTGGGTCATGGATTTGCTACAGCATGATAGAGGGTCATCTGAGGAATGCATGTATGAAATAACAAGGTGTTCCATGAAAGGAAACAGAAGTTATAAGACATTTACCCAACGTTAAGTTTATGAATGTGCCAAGTTTGTGACCTTGACCTTGGGGTAAGGGCTGGGTGGTGGGTCGTGGATTTGCTATAGCATGATAGAGGGTCATACTGAGGAATGCATGTATGAAATAACAAGGTGTTCCATGAAAGGAAACAGAGATTATAAGATACATTTACCCAACGTTAAGTTTATGAATGTGCAAGTTTGTGACCTTGACCTTGGGGTAAGGGCTGGGTGGTGGGTCGTGGATTTGCTATAGCATGATAGAGGGTCATCTGAGGAATGCATGTATGAAATAACAAGGTGTTCCATGAAAGGAAACAGAAGTTATAAGACATTTACCCAACGTTAAGTTTATGAATGTGCCAAGTTTGTGACCTTGACCTTGGGGTAAGGGCTGGGTGGTGGGTCATGGATTTGCTATAGCATGATAGAGGGTCATCTGAGGAATGCATGTATGAAATAACAAGGTGTTCCATGGAAGGAAACAGAAGTTATAAGACATTTACCCAACGTTAAGTTTATGAATGTGCCAAGTTTGTGACCTTGACCTTGGGGTAAGGGCTGGGTGGTGGGTCGTGGATTTGCTATAGCATGATAGAGGGTCATCTGAGGAATGCATGTATGAAATAACAAGGTGTTCCATGAAAGGAAACAGAAGTTATAAGACATTTACCCAACGTTAAGTTTATGAATGTGACAAGTTTGTGACCTTGACCTTGGGGTAAGGGCTGGGTGGTGGGTCATGGATTTGCTACAGCATGATAGAGGGTCATCTGAGGAATGCATGTATGAAATAACAAGGTGTTCCATGAAAGGAAACAGAAGTTATAAGACATTTACCCAACGTTAAGTTTATGAATGTGCCAAGTTTGTGACCTTGACCTTGGGGTAACGGGGTGGGCTGGTGGTGTCATGGATTTGCTATAGCATGATAGAGGGTCATCTGAGGAATGCATGTATGAAATAACAAGGTGTTCCGTGAAAGGAAACAGAAGTTATAAGACATTTACCCAACGTTAAGTTTGTGGACGACGCCGACGCCGACGACGCCGGGGGTAGGACATAAGCTCTTCTGCACTTCGTGCAGGCGACCTAAAAACAAGAGTGCAACAAAAATTAATTTTGGCACAGTGAATCAAAAACACAATTGCCAGCATGGCGAAATCGATCCTGTTGATTCTGTTGGATGTTCCATTGGATGGTCGTGCCATTGGATTAACAGTCATCCACTATTAAGATAGTTGCTTCCTTCTGCTCCAGCCAATGCTGTGGTTGTTGTTGAGCTAAGATTTTCTAAATTATGTTAGCTACGGATTCCGTACTATCTTTGTTGTGATATCATACTATTGATATCCTACTATGGTCATCGTAGGATCATGCTATCATTATGGTAGCATCGTCTTCCGGATGCTAGGTTGGTGTTACTGGTAGCCACAGTAGCCATTTGGCTACTAAAATAGTCATTTGGCTACTAATATTTCAGAAATGGACACTTGTCTACCAAAAAAATCAGAAATTATTTGAGAAAGTTTACAAATGTTGGAGTAAATGTAAAATAGTACTGTCTTTTACTGCAGTACGAGTCCATTTTGGCTATTAATTTCACAATCCTAGCGCCAACCTAGCGGATGGACATGTGCATCTCCGGCTGAGGTGGTAATAAAATATGTTTTGTATTTTCATCCCCGACCGTGACAGTTATTATAGGAATTAATGGCCGTTTTGTGGCATTTATCGGGGTATAAACTTGGAAAAGTCGCGGGAATACTGGACGAAGGCCGGAAGGCCTCGTCCAGTATTCCCGCGACTTTTCCAAGTTTATATCCCCGATAAATTCCACAAAAAGGCCATTCATTCCTTATAATTCTAGCATTTTAAATAAATTCATCAAGAAAATGTGTTTATTTTCCGTTTTCTTAAGAATTATTTTAACTGCGCCTGACGGTTATGGAAAGTAGTTCGGCGTGGGAGTTTACTGGGATATAAATTTTGGACAGAGACTTGCTATGGACCAATCAAATGTTAGGGAATTGTGTAAATATTTTTGTGCTGGAATTATAAGGCTTTGAAAAGAAAGTTTAGTACAACCATAAGACACGCAAATCGTTGTTTAAGATGGGCTATATATCATCAAAATCCATCCGTTTGATAGGAAGATTTTCACATCGTAAATCATTCAGAAACATTCGGGAATCACGTGATCCTATACCGATTTACGAAGTGACGTAATGTGTGACGTCATTTTTTACACTATATTTTCTTTAAAATCTTCCTAACAAACGGACAGATTTTGATGCCAATTACTGACAGGTCGGACCATGATAAGGTCCACATTTGTCGGACCACATTTGTGGACCGGTCGGACCATGAAGAGGTCGAACCATATTTATGGACAGGTCGGACCATGGACAGGTTTGGTAATGTGGGTCAGACCATAATTATGGACAGGTCAAATGCACATGGCTGACACATTGGCCCATCACAGATAAATCATAACAACATGATCAACTATAGTGAGCACTTTAATATAACAACACAAATGATACACCATATGACATAACAAGAACCGGCATCATTAAATGAAGCTAATCCCGTCGCTGGCAGCCTTAATTAAAAAAAGCAAGTCATCACTGACCTTGACCTTGGGCAGTCGGACGTGGGTTGTATGCAAAACAAAGCAACATCCCTAGATACACATTGTGGCCAAATATTATCAAAATCGGTGAAACTATGTATCCTATATAGAATTGTATACAAAAATGCAGAACCAGATGGCCGCGGCCAGCATGTCGAGTCCGCCGAGGCATTTGATGGTCTCCAAGCGTATTTCTTTGAAGTTTGAATTAAGGGTTGTGGAGATATAAGGTATGTACACAATTTAACAAAAATTTCAAAGTCATTTGACTTTGACCTTGGGCATGAGGGCCACATGGGTGGGCTATAGAATGAAAATATGGATGATGAAAGTATGGGAAGTTTGAAGTAAATTGAAGTCATTTGACCTTGACCTTGGGGCACATGAGTGGGACACAGAATGAATATATGGATGATGCCCAATAAGCATACAAAGTTTCAAGCACATCTGACATACGGTTACAGACATAGTAGGTATGTTTGTTTGTTTGTTTGTTTATTGGTGTTTAACGGCCTATCAACAGCTAAGGTCATGTAAGGCCGGGCAAACGGGTTCGATCCCATTTTAACCTACTGCATTGGGGGGAAAATTCCAAAATCAGAACTGAATATTTACATCGAGAAACAATATATTCAGCCCTGAAATTAGAATAACCTGACCTGGTGGCAGGTCCATACCACACCAAAGTCACTTGGCCCCTTCCCCTAAAATAGGATTACGAATAATCGTAATACTCACATAAGGGGTATAACCAGATTCAACTGTCACATACAAAATGCCAAAGACGTATGTGAGGGCCAAACCAGGTCTCCAGTTGGAATTCCGGTAAGGATGAACCCCGATCGTTAAATTACCCATCGCTTGCACCCACCTTCCACCCACTATGTGAAAAGTTTAACAGAAATATTGACAAAAACTTTAAACGCTACCTTGTAAGTCATTTGACCTTGACCTTGGGGCACAAAGGCCGCATGAGTGGGACACAGAATTAATATATGGATGATGGCCAATAAGCATACAATGTTTCAAGCAAATGTGACTTACGGTTTCAGAGATAGTAGGTATGTGAAAAGTTTAACACAAATTTGAACAATAATTTTAAAGCAAACTTAGTCATTTGACCTTGACCTTGGGGCAAAGGAGCCGCATGAGTGGGACACAGAATGAATATATGGATGATGACGAATAAGCGTACAAAGTTTCAAGCAATTCTGACTTACGGTTACAGAGATAGTAGGTATCTGAAAACTTCAAATAACACAAATTTGGACAAAACTTTAACCCAAATTTCTAAGTCATTTGACCTTGGGGCACAGGGAGTGGGACACAGAATGAATATATGGATGATGACTAATAAGTTCATGAAGTTTCAAGTCAATGGGACTTAGGACTGCAGAGATATAAGGTATTTAAAAACTTTTAACGCAGATTTCGGACGAACGGACGGGGACGGACGGACGGACGGACGGACGGACGTTCTTACTTTCAGGTAACTATGTGGCTTATCGCATGTTAAATATTAGCCACATAAAACCACTTTTAGCCACATAAAACGATATCTTAGGTGGCTAATTGTAACCAACCCTATCCTTTAACAAGTCCATAACCCTGTGGGGCTAGCCACATAAGTACCTGAATGTCTGCCCGGACGGACGGACGGACGGACGGACAGAGGCTCTTACAGTACTATACTTATGTGGCTTATCACATGTTAAATATTAGCCACATAAAACGATTTTTAGCCACATAAAAGGATTTTTTAGGTGGCTAATTGTAACCAACCCTATCCTTTACCAAGTCCATAACCCTGTGGGGCTAGCCACATAAGTACCCTAATGTGTGCCCGGACGGACGTGCCGACGGACGGACGGACTGATGCACGGACGTCATTGTGATCACTATGTCTCGCTTTCCGCAAGCGGGTTCGACAAACAAGAGGGCCATGATGGCCCTAATTCGCTCACCTGACTCCATGAACACCAGGGGAGAATGTTTTAAAAAAATTGTGCTATTTTTAGATGGCGGTCATCTTGGATTAGGAGATGACTCTCATTTTACCAAATCTAAAAATGCTTCACCCAAGGATCTTAACTTACTATGAAGTTTAGCCAGCATCGGCCATGTGGTTCCTGAGAAAAAGACGTTCAAAATCTTGAATAAATGGACCTTTTGGAGGCCATCATGGAGAACATAATCATCAGATTCCGACAAATATTGCACCAGAGCAATCGTCTCATCGATACCTTCAATTTGATATATGACATGAGCATATTTGGTCAAAAATAAAATTTGACCCCACGGGCCACGCCCATTTTTGACCGGGGTCACCATTTTAACACCTTTGAAAGAGCATTCTACGTCAATCATTCCTACCAAGTTTCGTCGAAATCCGGCTGGCGTTTCACGAGAAGATTTTTTTAAGAATTTGTGCTATTATTAGATGTCGGCCATCTTGGATTAGCGACGACCTCCGTTTTAACAAATCTGAAAAGGCTTCACCCATGGACCATAACCGTGAAGTTTGGCCACCATGGGCCAAGTGGTTCGTGTGAAGAAGAACTTTGAAATCTTTAATAAAAGAACGACCTTTTGACCGTTCGGTGGCCATCTTGGATGACATGACCATCGAATTTCGACAAAAAATGTACCACAGCGATCGCCTCTTTGATACCTTCGATTTGATATACCGGTAGACATGACCATATTCGGTCAAAAATAAAATTTTACCCCAATTTGACCCCACGGGCCACGCCCATTTTTGACCCTGGGGTCACCATTTCAACAACTTTAAAAGAGCATTGTACATCGATCATTCCTAATCCTACATCATTTTAAGAATTTATGCTATTTTTAGACGGCGGCCATCTTTGATTAGCGACGACCTCCATTTTAACAAATCTGAAAAGGCTTCACCCATGGACCATAACTGTGAAGTTTGGCTACCATGGGCCAAGCGGTTCATGCGAAGAAGAATTTTGAAATCTCTAATAAAAGAACCTTTTGACCTTTCGGCGGCCATCTTGGATGACATAACCATCCGATTTCGACAAAAAATGCACCAGACTGATCGCCTCGTTGATACCTTCATTTTGATATATGACATGACCATATTTGGTCAAAAATAAAATTTGACCCCAATTTGACCCCACGGGCCAAGCCCATTTTTGACCCCGGGGTCACCATTTTAACAACTTTGAAAGAGCATTGTACATCGATCATTCCTACCAAGTTTTGTCGAAATCCGGTTGGCAGTTCTTGCGAAGAAGATTTTTGAAGAATTTGTGCTGTTTTTGGACGGCGGCCATCTTGGATTACGTAATGACGTCATTTTAACAATTTTGTAATCCCCCTACCTAAGGACCATGACCATGAAGTTTGGTGACTATAGGCCCAATGGTTACCGAGGAGAAGACGTTCACACGCGTGCGCACACGATAGGCTTTGCTAGTATGGCCAGTCACCAGTATGTATACACACTAGAATGGCATGTCACTAGTATGTATACAAACCAGTATGGGTTGTCATCAGTATGTATAAAACCAGTATGGGATGTCATCAGTATGTATAAAACCAGTATGGCATGCCACCAGTATGTATACACAGCAGTACAACATGTGTATCGATATTGGTGACAGGTCATACTGGTGTGTATCCGCACTAGTTACATGTCATACTGCTGCATATAGATACTGGTGACTGGCCAGACTGGTTTGTATACCTGCTGGTGGCATGCCATACTGGTGTGTATTCATACTGGTAACTGGCCATACTGCTGTGTATACATACAGGTGAGAGGCCATACTATTGTGTCTACATACTGGTAACACGCCATACTGGTGTGTCTATACATATTGGAGACATGCCATATTTGTGTTTACACATACATGTACATGTACTTGTGACCTGCCATACTGCTGTGTTTTCATACTTGTCACATGTGATACTGCTTTTTATACATATTGGCTACATGCTGTACCGGTTTGTACATATACTGGTGACATGTCTTACCTCTGTGTATATATTGGCGTCATGTCATACTTCTTTGTATACATATTGGTGACAGGCCATACCGGTGTATATACATACTGGTGAGGGATCATACTGGTGACAGTCCATATTGCTGTGTGTGCATACGTGACATGCCATATGTATGTGTATATACTGGTGACATGCCATTCTAGTGTGTATACATACTGGTGAATGGCCATACTAGCAAAGTCTTTAGTGTGCGCATGCAAAGACTATCGCGTGCACCCGCAAAGACTATCGTGTGCGCATGCAAAGACTATCGCGTGCGCCCGCAAAGACTATCGTGTGCGCATGCAAAGACTATCGCGTGCGCCCGCAAAGACTCGTGTGCGCATGCAAAGCCAATGGCTATTTTTGTTTACATAACCATGTGTATTGCAGTATAAATACACTGATTTTCGTGATGCCGCCTCATTTGTGGCCTTATTAAACTAATGTATTTCAATATTTATTGCACCGTATTAATACATTCCCAAAGTGGATGTTATGCAAAAACAATATTTACGGAATAAGCATTAAATTACTTATACAGTCAAACCTGTGAATAAAGGCCAGCCATTGGAAGTGAAAAAGCTGGTCTTTGTTCACAGGTGGTCTTTATTCGCAGGGTCATTTATATAGTAATTGTGCCATTGTGTCAACACAATTGTGGCCTTTACAGTCAGGTAATTGCTATTCGGAGGTGGTCTTTAGCACAGGTTCGACTGTATATGCATCTTATAGATTGCCAAATTGCTCAACCAGACAGTTCCTAGTAACCAGGTGGCAGTATGCCAATGATTGGCAAAGATTACCGTAATATTGGAGGTGAGCAGTTTATTGCAAACAGCGCCAATCACATTCCAGGTCACATCACAGTATAGATAGTGCTCCGTCCAGTCTACTTTAGCATTGCACCTAATCATGCCCGGTTTTGATGAAGCCATGCCCAAACTATGTTGGCCAAAAAAATGTAAATAAAAAAAACAAGAAAAAAACAAAAACAAATTCTGTTTTTTAGGGCGTACTTTTTCATTGCATTATTGCTATTTGATCAGACACCAATACAGGCAACCAAAATGATGTCATTTTCAGGTAATATTAAAAACATTGTTTGGCGCGCAGCTGATTTTTCCAAAGTTTTACACTCTAAACATTTCTGGCCTTTAACAATACCCCTTTTTAAACCTGGGAAAAAGGCTAATTGAGATATTACACTATACAAAACATCACACTATACTCATATTTATTTAATACCCATAATCCAATTATGAATGATAGCCACTTTATTCGATACAAAAGTCCACGATTGTCGTCCATATCTAGCATAAGCAATTCCAAACAACGCCCCACCTAAATGTGCAGCGTGATCCAATCGTTTCCATCCTAGAACAAGTCCGGCAACGTCAAGTAAAATAACTGCGATCAAAGCATTTTCTGCGTAGAACGAATGTGGCACAATTTGGTTAACAAAGGCGATTTGAAGTTCTGCTTTGGGAACCAATGTACACACAAGTCCTATAATTCCCATAATGGCACCCGATGCACCCAGGCTCGGGCTTCTTAATCCTCGGAATCGTTTCGCGATACAGCTGACTGTTCCCGACACCGTGGCAGCACTAAGGTAAAACGCTGTGCTTTGATAAGGTCCTTGGATGCGGTACACAAGCGAGGAAAAAGAGTGTAGAACATACATATTCACCAGTAGGTGTGCAATGCTGTGATGACTGAAGGATGAGAGAGTCGTAGAGAAAATTGAATTGCCTGGAAAGAGAGAAAAAATGTAATACATGTACAGGTAGAATAACAAAATACAAGGTTGATTTATTTATTTAATGGTGTTTAATGGCCTGTCAACAGCTGATAAGGGAAAATCCAAAATATGAACTGAATATTTACAGAAAACTAGAAAATGTGTTCATAGAACACGGATGACCCACGTATCGCTTTGATAGTAAACAAGTCCAAAAGGGGAAGATAACCCATGGACCAATTTGAAATAAAAATAAAAAATAAAATTCACTAAGTACAGACATCTACACACCATGTAGAAGCTACATACCAAGGCTCCAGCTATTACGGTTTAGAAGTTTTACAAGTTACAAGGGAAAATAATGAACGTCCAAAATTGGGAGATAATCCATGATCGGAGGTCAAATAAACAAGAATTCCGCCATGCAAGCGGTATCGCGCCTGCTAAGGCATTTCACCGTAACATGATCATGGGCATGTGCTAAAGTAAGCGTCACAAAAACCGCGGAGAAGTGCATGAATAAAATACGAAATGGGTCACGTTTGATGTAACTTTTTGACATAAAAAAATTGTTTCCACAACCATGTGAAGGTCAAAATGGTCAAGGTCATGTTAATGGCAGCATAAGTGTGTTCAAATGCTTACATGTATCAAGTGTCCAAATATTGAAGCAAACCATCAAGTAATATTAATGTTATACGAGGATGTGAAGAAACTTGTTCAAACTTTTTGACGCAAAAAATAGCTAAGTGTTTCCACAAAAATATGAAGGTGAAAAAGGACAAGGTCATGTTAATGGCAGCATGAGTGTGTTCCAAATTATCACATGTATCAAGTGTCCAACTATTGTAGCAATCTGTCAAGTAATATTAAAGTTATCCCATGATGAAGAAGCTTGTACAAACTTTTTAACACAAAAAAATGGCTAAGTGTTTCAGCAAAAATTTTGAATGTAAAAAAGGTCAAGGTCATGTGAATGGCGGCATTAGTATGTTCCAAATGCTTACATGTATCAAGTGTCCAAATATTGAGGCAATGCGTCAAGTAATATGAAAGTTATAGCAAGATGCCGAAGCTTGTACAAAGTTTTTGACGCAAAAAATATGGCTAAGTGTTTCAGCAAACATTTTAAGGTAAACTAGAAAATGTGTTCATAGAACACGGATGCCCCACATATCGCTTTGATAATAAATAAGGCCAAATTTACCCGAGCGTTAAAGTTTCGTGACGGACGGACGGACGGACGGACACGGGTAACACTAAATGCCCCCTCCACTATCGTGGTGGGGCATAAAAAGGTGGTCATGTGAATTGGCGGCGTGAGTGTGTTCATAATGCTTACATGTATCAAGTGTCCAAATATTGAAGCAATCCGTAAATTAATATTAAAGTTATAGCATGATGACGAAGCTTGTACAAACTTTTTGACATTTCGGACGACGACTAGTCGCGCCTTCTGCTAAAGCAGTCGAGACAAAATCTGAATTCACTTTGCGTATCTATATACCAAAAGGAAGCTATGTACAAAGTATCAAGCCTCCAGCTATTATGGTTTAGAAGTTTTACAAGTTACAAGGCAAATTGGTGAAATTCTAAGTCACAAAGGTCACGGTGCACATCACCGACTCATGATAGTGTATTCTATTGAAGATACAAGCTCTTACAAAAACTTTAACCAAAGGAAATAACTATGTAAATATTGCAATTGTATGTCAAGGTCCCATAAAGATCATTTGATTCACAGTGGGGCATGATATATAGTGGACAGGGAATTATATATAGTGGACAGGGCATTATATATATTGAGCAGGGAATTAGTGGGCAAGGAATCATATATAGTCGACAGAGCAGGGCATTATATATAGTGAGCAGGGCATTATAGTGTATACAGATTAGTGGGCAGAGAAATATATATAGTGAGCAGGGAGAATATAAAATGTATATCGCGAGTAGGGCATGATATAGAGTGGGCAGGGAATTATATATAAAACACTTAAGGTCAAAAGAAACTTTACAGTATATAAATGGTTCATTGTTTACATAATCTCTTTAAACAATCTCTTTAAACACATGCATCTAATGTTTTGGTTCTGTAGTTGCAGATTAGATTCAACATTAAACTAGAAATGTGGCCTGTCGGCACACGAATGCCCTCGCTGGCAGCCAAAGAAAACGAGGCATATTTGATTATAAGCCATTTAACCGAGCGTTAAGGTTTTGAATCCACCAAGTCTGTGACCTTGACCCTGGGCTTAGCTGGGGCGGGACGAATGTGGATTTGTCACAGGGCGTTAGAGGAGCATTGGAGCAATGCGTGTGTGAAATGTGAAGCAGATCCGAGCAAGGAAACTGAAATTATAAGCCATTTACCCGAGCGTTAAGTTTTCGAAGGCACCAAGTCTGTGACATTTACCCTGGGCTTAGCGGGGGCCGGACGAATGTGGATTTGTTACAGGGCAGTAGAGGAGCATTGGAGCAATGTGTGTGTGAAATGTGAAGCAGATCCGAGCAAGGGAACATAAATTACAAGCCATTTACCCGAGCATTAAGGTTTCGAAGGAACCAAGTCTGTGACCTTGACCCTGAGCTTAGCAAGGGCGGGAAGAATGTGGATTTGTCACAGGGCGGTAGAGGACCATTGGAGCATTGTGTGTGTGAAATGTGAAGCAGGTCCGAGCAAGGAAACAGAAAGTATAAGCCATTTAGCCGAGCGTTAAGGTTTCGAACGCACCAAGTCTATGACCTTGACCCTGGGCTTAGCGGGGTCTTGACGAATGTGGATTTGACACAGGGCGGTAGAGGACCATTGGAGCAATGTGTGTGTGCGAAATGTGAAGCAGATCCGAGCAAGGAAACAGAAATTATAAGCCATTTACCCGAGCGTTAAGGTTTCGAAGGCACCGAGTCTGTGACCTTGACCCTGGGCTTAGCGGGGGCGGGACGAATGTGGATTTGACACAGGGCGGTAGAGGAGCATTGAAGCAATGCGTGTGTGAAATGTGAAGCAGATCCGAGCAAGGAAACAGAAATTATAAGCCATTTAACCGAGCTTTAAGATTTTGAACGCACCAAGTCTGTGACCTTGACCCTGGGCTTAGCGGGGACGGGACAATTGTGGATTTGTCACAGGGCGGTAGAGGAGCATTGGAGCAATGCATGTGTGAAATGTGAAGCAGATCGGAGCAAGGAAACATAAATTATAAGCCATTTACCAGAGCGTTAAGGTTTCGGGACGTACGTACGTACGTATGGACGCCGGTAACACTATATGTCCCCCTCACCATTCGGTGGCGGGGGCATAAAAAACATTTTACATCAGGTTTTTAAACATACTTGTTCACAAAATATCGAACCATGATCATGGGCACGAAAAAGGTCACGGTAATGTTCATGGCAGCATGAGTGTGTTCCAAATGCTTACATGTATCATGTGTTAAAATAGTGAAGCAATCCATCATGTAACTAGATTGGTCAGTAAGCGAGGCTTACGGAATAGCCCCGCGTGGGCCCAGGTACCCCTAAATATGAAAAATAATATCCAAGTGTGTGGGCTTGGTGACCTTAACTCTGAGCTTAGCGGGGGCGGCATGAACGTTAATTTGTCATAGGGTGGTAGAGGTCCATTGGAGCAATGCGTGTGTGAAATGTAAAGCTGATCCGAGCAAGGAAATAGAAATTATAACCGATTTCTCTGTTAAGTTTTGTAAAGAGACTAAGTATGTGACCTTGACCTCGATATCAGCGGGGATTTGTCATAGCATGATAGTAGAGCCTTAGAGGAACGCATGCATGAAATTTTAAGAATTTTCAATGAAAGAAATAGAAGTTATAACATATTTCTCTGATGTTAATGTCACGATACGGATCTAGTATTAAAGTCAGGAGAGAGGATATGTATCTGTTCCTGGTTAGCTCAGTCGGTAGAGCGACCGCCTTGTAAGCGGGAGGTGCCGGGTTCGAGTCCTGGGTCGGGTGCATATTTTCTCTTCCAGTTACATTTGGTACCCAACGTGGGGCCGTGACTAACATATACTCCGAGATTGTCCCACAGATACGGTAATCACTAATCCCAAAAAATATGTAATTCGAGGACGAATTTCAATTTGGCGGGGGAGTATGTCACGGTACGGATCTAGTAAGTCAGGAGAGCGGATATGTATCTGTGCCTGGTTAGCTCAGTCAGTAGAGTGACCGCCTTGTAAGCAGGAGGTGCAGGGTTCGAGTCCTGGGTCGGGTGCATATTTTCTCTTCCTGTTACATTTGGCACCAAACGAGGGAGCGTGACTGATAAATACTGCCCAAAATGTACCAAAAATATGGATTTCAGAAACTAATTAAATATAGACTTCGGGGACGAATTCCGATTTGGCGGGGCAGTATGTCATGGTACGTAACTCACTATGGGGAGAAAATGTGTATTCGTGCCCGGCTAGCTCAGTCGGGTAGAGCGATGGTACGGTAAACCAGAGGTCCCGGGTTCGAGCCAAGGGCCGGTGCACATGTTTCTCACCCTGTGAGTTTTGTAAAGAGACTAAGTATGTGACCTTGACCTTGGGATCAGCGGGGGTTGGACGGTCGTGGATTTGGCACATCATGGTAGTAGAGCCTTACAGGAATGCATGTGTGAAATATTAAACAGTTTGGATGAAGGAAATAGAAGTTATAACATATTTCTCTGATGTTAAGTTTTGTAAAGAGACTAAGTATTTGACCTTGACCTTGGGATCAGCAGGGGTTGGACAGTCGTGGATTTGGCACATCATGGTAATAGAGCCTTACAGGAATGCATGTGTGAAATATTAAGCATTTTGGATGAAGGAAATAGAAGTTATAACATATTTCTCTGATGTTAAGTTTTGTAAAGAGACTAAGTATGTGTGACCTTGACCTTGGGATCAGCGGGGGTTGGACGGTCGTAGATATGTCACAGTATGATAGTACAACCTTAGAGGAATGCACGAGTGAAATATTAAGAATTTTCAATGAAGGAAATAGAAGTTATAACTTATTTCTCTGATGTTAAGTTTTGTAAAGAAACCAAGTATTTGACCTTGGGATCAGCGGGGGTTGGACATCGTGGATTTGGCACAGCATGGTAGTAGAGCCTTACAGGAATGCATGTGTGAAATATTAATTATTTTAGACAAAGGAAATAGAAGCTATAACATATTTCTTTGATGTTAAGTTTTGTAAAGAGACTAAGTATTTGACCTTGACCTTGGGATCAGAGGGGGTTGGACGGCCGTGTATTTGGCACAGCATGGTAGTAGAGCCTTACAGGAATGCATGTGTGAAATATTAAGCATTTTAGACAAAGGAAATAGAAGCTATAACATGTTTCTCTGATGTTAAGTTTTGTAAACAGACTAAGTATTTGACCTTGACCTTGGGACCAGCGGGGGTTGGACGGTCGTGGATTTGGCACAGCATGGTAGTAGAGCCTTACAGGAATGCAAATGTGAAATATTAAGCATTTTAGACGAAGGAAATAGAAGTTATAACAATATTTCTCTGATGTTAAGTTTTGTAAACAGACTAAGTATTTGACCTTGACCTTGGGATCAGCGGGGGTTGGAAGGTCGTGGATTTGGCACAGCATGGTAGTAGAGCCTTACAGGAATGCATGTGTGAAATATTAAGCAATTTAGATGAAGGAAATAGAAGTTATAACAATATTTCAAGTGTGTTCCAAATGCTCACATGTATCAAGGTGTATGATGATGAAGAAGCGTGTACAAACTTTTTGACATAAAAAATTCTGCTGTGTCACGTTGTTTCTGCAACAATGTGAAGGTCAAAAAGGTCATGTTAATGGCGGCATGAGTGTGTTAAAATGCTTACATGTATCAAGTAATTTATCAAGTAATATTAAAGTTATATGATAAATGATGAAGAAACTTGTACAAGCTTTTTTCTGCAAAACAATGTGAAGGTTTGTTTGTTTGTTTTTTTATTGGTGTTTAACGGCCTATCAACAGCTAAGGTCATGTAAGGCCGGGTAAACGAGTTCGATCCCGTTTTAACCTGCTGCATTGGGGGGAAAATCCCAAAATAAGAACGGAATATTTACATCGAGAAAAAATATATTCAGCCCTGAAATTAGAATAACCTTGAATAACTTGGTGCCAGGTCCATACCACACCAAGTCACTTGGCCCCTTCCCCTAAAATAGGATTAGGACTAATCGTAATACTCATATAAGGGGCATAACCAGATTCAACTGTCAGATACAAAATGCCAAAGATGTATGTGAGGGCCAAACCAGGTCTCCATTCGGAATTCCAGTAAGGATGAACCCCGATCGTTAAATTACCCATCGCATGCTCCCACCTGCCACCCACACAAAGTGAAGGTAAAAAAAGGTCAAGGTCATGTCAATTAGGGCATGAGTGTTCCCAATGTTCATATGTATCAAGTCTCATAAAATTGAAGCAATCGGTCAAGTAATATCAAAGCTATGTGTAAATGCTTTGATTTAACGACGGCACTGGCTCGATGACCTTGCATGTCGGGACCGACTATTTAAGTCCCCATCCAATAGGACTAGGCTAGCACAAAGTTGTCTTGCCCAAGGACACGCCGAATCGGCCATTCACAGCGGGTCTAGGTGGGAATCGAACACAGATTCTCCCGATCCGCAGTCCGACGCTCTACCTACTGAGCTAATCCGGGTACTCTCAAAGTTATATCATTATGAAGAAACTTGCACAAACTTTTTGACGCAAAAAATGGCTATGTGTTGTCGAAAAAAATGTGAAGGTAAAATAGGATTGTTAAGGTCATGTTAATGAGTGTCAGTAACATCAAAGTTATATCATGATGAAGAACCTTGTACAAACCTTCCGACGCAAAAAAATGTGAAGGTCATGTTAATGGCGGCATGAGTGTGTTCCCAATGCTCACATGTATCGAGTGTCCAAATATTGAAGCAATCTGTCAAGTAATATCATGATGAAGAAGCTTGTACAAAGATTTTGACACACAAAAATGGCAAAGTGTTTCAGCAAAAATGACGATGCGAGCGATGACGACGAAAAAAGAGACGACTTCTGCTAAAGTAGGACCAAAAATAGTGGGCAGGGCATTATAGTGACAATAATAAAAATTATATATAGTGACGGGGAATTATATATAGTGACAGGGAATTATATAAAGTGGCAGGGAATTCTATATAGTGGGCGGGGCATTATATATAGTGGACAAGGCAGGATATTTAATGGGTGAGGCATTATATATAGTAGACGTGGCATTCGTGATCAAGTGACAATTTCCTCTCATACCTCACAATGGCGTACAAACCTCTGACTGGTAGGGACAGCAAATATCTGCCCATAAGAGATGATACACGTTCCACCTGTCTCCATAACGACAAACGCCAAAACAACGTGACACAGCAGTTGATAGCGATAGCCCCGTAAATGAGCTTGAATAATTGCGTCTGGTGCATCAAGTGCATCGACTGCTGTAATATACAAAGAGAACACCTGTAGCCTATTTCATCAACATTGCAAAGTATACTTTTCTAGCAAAGTATACTTTGAGGGAGAAATTTTCAATTTTATGATAAATTTATTAATTTTTATTATACTGAATTTATTACATTATCACAGCCATTTTGGCTGTGATAATGTAATACATTCAGTATAATAATTCTGCATACTTTTAATCATGAAATATATGCATTTGTTACTTCTATATGAAATAATACATTTCAGGAAAAATAAATGATTACTCCCTCAAAGTATACTTTGCTAGATAAGTATACTTTGCAAAGTTGATGAAATCGGCTACTGGCTAGTATGTAATTGTGGCTGTGACTGGAAAAATGAGGCTTTTGGATTTTGTGACCAGTGTAGCTCCTGATCAAATTGTACACTCATGTAACCTGATAAGGATCTATATTGCTTGTTAGAACAACGACAGCTTGGCGGTTGTCACATATATATATACCAAGAATGAATTGGATTGGTGGAAAATGTAGGACTAGTTCGCCATACAAGTAAACTAGATGGCCGCGGCCTGCATGTCGAGCCTTGTGGCGCGGCAAGGACACTAAAAAAAAAGATATAGTATAATGAAAAACATAACCAAAAAACTTAACCAAAAACTTGAAAGTAATTTGACCTTCAGGGGCCGCACGAAAGGGGGGTAGAATGAAAATATAGATGATGATAAACACCCATGTGAAGTTTCAAGGTAATGGGCAAAGCAGTTGCAGAGATATAGTATAACAAAAAACTTTAACCAAAAAACTTAACCAAAAACTTCAAAGTAATTTGACCTTGACATTGGGCACAGGGGCCGCACGGGAGGGGGATGGAATGAAAATATAGATGATGATAAACACCCATGTGAAGTTTCAAGGTAACGAAAAACTTTAACCAAAATCTTTAACCAAAAAACTTAACCAAAAACTTTAACCAAAGAACTTAACCAAAAACGTTAACCAAAAAACTTAACCAAACACCTTAACCAAAAACTTTAACCGGACACGTACGCCAAAGTGCCGACTATATCGCACTTTCCGCAACAAGAATGTTCTGTCACGAGGGACGGATGGATGGACTGATAATGTGAGGAGGGGCACAGAATGAAGTAATTCCGGCAAACTTCTTAACTGGATCCACGCATGGATGGACACACAGACACACACACAGTCCAAACACTACATGTCTACCAGAAACGGAGGCCAGAGGCAAACAGTTTAAACATGTGATAGTCGGTAAGCAAAAATAACAGACGAATTGGAATTGGAAATGAGGGGTAATAATACATTCAGACACAAACCTTATCTGGAGCTCTGTGATAGACATGTACAGGGATTCCGCTGGGGAAAAAAAAAATCGCCACTTCAAAAAAAAAAAAAGAACAAAAAAAAGGAACAACCAATAGGATAAAAATAAACAATTGGCGATAAAAAATTACAATTTTCTGAAGAAAAAAAAGGATTTTTTTTCTTCAAAAATTGTAATTTTTTATCGCCAATTGTTTATTTTTATCGCCAATTGCGAAAGTGGCGATCGCCAGCGGAATCCCTGCATGTACCTTCTGATCCTTCTGGGAAAGTGGAAGTATTTTTGCCCTGACCATCATAATCCTGTGGTTATGTCTGTGCTGCAACCAGCTTGCACCAACCAATGCACAGGGAACAAACTGAAACAGATAAGAGGATCTTATACATTGTCGTCTGATGTTTCTTTTATATCTTGCCTTATTTCTCAATAAAAACATGGTTTGACAGCACTTCAGAATCATTTCCAATGGAAATGATTCTAAAGTGCTGTCAAAGCATGTTGTAAATTATTCTAAAGTGATGTCAAAGCATAAAATGGAAAATAAATAGCAGACGACAACAAAATTAAGATAGCGGTGTAAGGGTTAACTATCACATATTTTAACATAAGAAAATGCGGTCAGTGGACGCACTTAGGGCCCCTATAGGTGATTTGAGAAACTCTTACAAAAACTTCAAAAAATAAACGGACGGACAGACAGGGCGAAACTTATAGGGCACTGCCGAATCTCAGCGGGGCTCTAAAAAAAGAAAATTATTTGCAAAATGTGCAGATCCTGATGAGTGACGAGACGGCTTGTTACGAGTCTGCTCCAGATAAGCTTTGTGTCTAAAGAGTATTGTACAGCCTGATTTCAAATTAAATGTGTATTTTATTTTTACAAATGGATTATTGATTTTTTTAAACATTCACTTATTTGAGTGTATTTTTACTTATTCACTTATTTATACTGTAATGCAGTTGAAAATTTACTTAGTTGAGCTGCAAACAGCAAGTCAATTTTCAACTTTATTACAGTATTTCACTACTCAATTTGAAAATCAATGCGTATTTTCACATTGCTGTGAGTCTTTTGTACTCCCACGTTTGATAATCAATGCATATTCAGCTACAATAAATGTGTAAAATATGCCAGTACGCCCCTTATTTGGAGCTGTGATATTAATGATACATGTAAATTTGAGACCGTTTCATAATGCAGACAGGAGTGCCGAACATCACAATAGACACATGTCGAGTCATAGCAAGTATACAACAAGGCATAACTCCATGGAAAAAGAAATCATTAACACCGATGGACATATCCCTCAAAACCGTAAAGCAAATTTAAAACAAAATATTAATGCACATTTAAAAAAAAATTAACAAAGGACTTAATTTCTAAGTCATTTAATCTTCACCTGTAACAGAGGGGCTACATGTGTCGGCTATAAAATGAAAATATTGATAACTATAGTCTGTTTCACGAAAGCTGCCCAAATTTTACGGCTATATAGACAATTCAAAAACAATATTATTTTCGATAATATTAAATTAAAGGAAAATTTAAGAATGAGCCTTCTTTTTATTTCGTGAAATTCGGTCAAATATTGATTTTATTACGAAAAATTGATTTGTTTATGGGAATTTAACATCGGGGAAAAAGTGTTAAGGGAGTGTGGAGGAGTCAAAAAACGAAAAAATAAAATTTGGAAATTGACTCCGAAACCCGACTAGATAGCTTGATTATGATCTAACTAAGAAAACAAAAGATAAATTTTAAAAATCGGTCCAGTATTTCTAAAATTCAACAAAATTTCCCCATGTTAAATCCCCATAGACATCTTCACTCCGTGAAGATGTCTTCACTCCGTGAAGATGTCTATGGGGATTTAACATGGGGAAATTGTTTTTTCGCAATAAAATCAATATTTGACCAAATTTCACGAAATAAAGAGAAGGCTCATTCTTAATTTTTCCTTTAATTTAATATTATCGAAAAAAATATTGTGTTTGAATTGTTTATATAGCCGTAAAATTTGGGCAGCTTTCGTGAAACAGACTATAGGGCAAGTTAACAGAAGCTCACGGATACCACACACCGCCTGGAAAACAAACAATACTTTAACCCTTGGACTGCTATCTTATTTTTTTTGTCGTCGGTCGTTTATTTTCTATTTTCCATTGTTATCATCAAAAACATGCTTTGACAGCACTTTAGAATAATTTACCACATGCTTTGACAGCACTTTAGAATAATTTACAACATGCTTTGACAGCACTTCTGAAGTGCTGTCAAACCATGTTTTATTGAGAAATAAGGCAAGATATAAAAGCAACAGCAGACGACAATTGTTGTGAGTAACGGTCTAAGGGTTAACACAAATCTTATGGACGGATGAAAATGTGAAAACTGTATATCCACTTGACATACTTTGCAAATAATGACAAATAAGTGTTTCAAGCCAATCCAACGTAGGTGTCGCATGGGTGGGCTATAGAATGAAACTATGAATGATGACAAAAGTTAAAGTACAAATGTATATGAAGTTTCAAGTCAATCTGGCTTGGGATTGCAAAACTATAATAGATAGAAATTTGCTTTAAAGTTTTGGGCTAAGTCATTTGACCATGACCTAGAGCACAGGGGCTGCATGTGTTGACTATAGAATGAAAATATGGATGATGACAAGTAAGTATATGAAGTTTCAAGCCAATCCGACTGAAAGATACTTGCCCAGTGAAGTAGGCACAAAATGTTCTTTATATCAGAGACATCATCGGAGATATTTTCTGGCAAAATAAACATTCATTCACCATTACCCCACGCATTGATTGGCATTATTATACATTTTAAATCAGACGTAAATCTCCACACTGATATTAGAAAGGGGTAGGGTCGATTTACATGAAAATCGGCCCTGTGTAAGAATTTGTTCAAACTGTGCGAACAACATCTTCAATATAGCCCGACTACAAAACAGTAATTATTTTGATTCTACTATATTTTGTTTCAATTTTATAATTTTTTTACATACACGGGTATGTTCATTTTTTAGTTTCAAAACGACGTCAAAACGACGTCATGTTTATTCGACGTTACGTTAATGTCAATGGGACACGTGTAGTTTCATTACAGAACCATATATGTACTTAAATCAATCATAATATCTGATTATACATGTTTTATAATACATAATTCTGAAATATATGCATGTATGTATATTGTTGTCGCATGTACGTGGGTATATGCAGACATTAAGATTGAAATTATTTACCTGTTAAAAATCAAAAGCATGGAATGGAAGCTCATAGATGGTGCAATGTACCGGATATATAGCACACAAGGGGGGGGGGATACTTAAAAATTGGATACTTAGTTTTATTTCATGGTTTTTATGTTATCCGATGTAACCTACGGAATATGCGATTTTAATGCTGACCACACTTGTATATTCGGTGTTGCGTAGATTTATTTTGCATATTGTCTTGCGTCGACAAAATGTAAACACGCGGTGTGTGTTTGAAGAAAGTACCCATCTTACAGTAAAATACATATATCCACGCGTTCATTCCGTTTATCGGTTCTGCAAAACTTCAACACAAATTTCTAAGTAATTTGTCCTTGACCATGGGTATGTGAGTCACATGGGTAGCCTAGACTATGGGATGAAAATATGATGGATGATAAACACAAATATGAAATTACTTCAGTGCTTCAACAGACCACATTTTCTAGTTTCAATTTTTTATTCGACCCCCGGCTCATGGATTATCTCCCCTTTTTCGACTTAGAATTTCCCAATTTTGCCTTGTAAGGAGGAAAACTTTTTAACTGTAATAGCGAGGGACTTGAAACTAGGTGTGTGCCTTCTTTATGGTGTGTAGATGCACAAAGTGAATTTTGATTTTTTATTCGACCCCCGGTCATGGATTATCTCCCCTTTTTTACTTACAATCTCTCGATTTTGCCTTGTAAGTAAGAAGTAAAACTTTTTAACCGTAATAACTAGTGATTTGAAACTTGCGTATGCCTTCATTATGGTGTGTAGATGCGCAAAGTGAATTTCGATTTTTGATTCAACACCCGGTCATGGATTATCTCACCCTTTTCAACTAAGCATTTGGGAAAAGTTGGTACATGTATATTGGTATATGGCGTGCCATCGTCTGTGCTCTAGTTCCAATTGTTTTTTGGTACTCACTGCTTCTGATTTCTATAGGGTTTTCAACATTTTTAATTGAGTATTTAAGCAATAATGCAGCTTATCTGGAGCACTGGGCTAAAAGACACTTACAGCTGCTGTATATGCCAAATAGTGTAAAATGGGTCTGTCTTCGTGTGCATCACTTCGACTCTCAGCATCACGCTGTTTAACTGAATCCTCTTTCACCAATTTCTCTTTCACTTTTACTTCTGGCTTCTTGTAATCAGGAACCTTTCTTTGCTGTTGCTTGAATAGCCGGACAGTCGCCCTCTGTACCTCATTGGATGGTTTCAGTAGACTATTAACCTGCTGCATATACATACAACTGCACCTGCAAGAAATCAAGGATTGGCATTTCATGCGAGATACTGATTCACAGGTCCTAATATTTCTATAACAGGGCTCCAGATAAGGAATTAGTAATTTGTATTTGCTTAAATATCCAATTAAATTGCCAAAAACCCAATTGAAATAAGAATTAGCGAGTATCAAAAAGCAATAAAAAAATGGTGGTACCTTTATCATGCTGCAGAAAACAATAAACAGACCACAAATATAGCATATTTAGCATGATGGAGTGACAATACTCAATTACTAATTCCTTATCTGGAGCTCTGATTGAGTATTGTCACTCAATCATTTCTGAAGCAATTGGGTATTTCAAAATTTTAATTGGGTAAAATAAAATTACACTACTGTTTACACATCAACAGACAGCAATTATTTAATAGTTTGCTTCGAAATGAAAACAAGTCTTGGCATGTCATTATAATTGTCTCCTTGGAGACAATTCTAATGAAATACCAAGATGTGTTTTCTTAGAAAATAAGAAAAAAATATGCTATATTTGCGGTCTGTTAATTGTTTTCTGCAGCATGATACATGCTTTTTGATACTCGCTACTTCCGATTTCAATTGGGTTATTGGCAATTTTAATTGGGTATTTAAGCAAATACGCAGCTTATCTTGAGCTCTGCATAAAACATTGTCAGGTGCGGATACAGTGGGGGGGGACCGCCCCCCCTGCTCCCAGCCAAAAAAAAAAAAGAAAATCTACAATACACTGCAGCTCCATTATAACGCGGTCGCGTATAGCGCGATCTCCATTATAACGCGGGTCTCTCGTGGATCCCAAACAAATATTAAAAAAATCAAAAAAAATTTTTAAAAAAATCGTCGGACGTCGTTGCAATCAGTCGATGTAATGTAAATGTAATACATGTACCTTTAATCGGGTAATCATGTTAATAGGCATATTTATTAATCAATTCAATTACACATAATTGTCGCTAATAAATGGTTGCGTGTTCAATCGCCTTTCTTTTTCTTTACTCCCAGGTGTAATATTTAGCGTTCTATAAATAGACTGGTGTTTCAGCATTATCTGGGTATGGGATCACATGGTCTATTGTTTACACTGCAGCCCACGACAATCTCGCTTAAATCGTAAATTTCATTCATCAATATGACTTGCAGCGTAAACAATAGATCACGTGACCCCACATCCTGAGATTATGCTCGTATCAACCGCATGGATAGGCAGGACACGTGACCATAGGCATTATTTATTATCAATTAATCCGTTTAAACGTCTGTTGATCGCGAGTAGTATACATTGTAATAAGCGCCTGTCTATCGCGAGCACTATACAACGTAATAAGCATGATTTTATAAATAACTCGTATGTTTAATACATTAATACATACAAGTTTGTATGTCATAGACATTATTAATAATTACTTTAACTTCTGTTCAAATGACATGATTTTATATGGGTCCGTTGCTAATGGAATTCCCGCAATAGTTGGTAACCGAAATGCGAATGATACCAGTAACCCGTGCAGTACCAGTACCCGTGCATGTCCCGAAATTTTATAACGCGGTCGGATTCGATCGCGGTTTGAAATCTTGGACCCCGACCACCGCGTTATAATGGAGCTGCAGTGTACTCGAATAGTTGGACGACTTCTTTCGTGGCCTAGGTGTCAGGAAATCGCATCTGCGGCGATCTGGCATCTACAAATTTCCTGGGGGAGGACCCCCAGACCCCCCTACTTTACGATTTTGACTTGTAATTACAGACACCCCCCCCCCCCCCCCCGCCTGCAATTATTTTTGTATCCGCACCTGATTGTATACTATGTATCAGAGCTCCAGATAAGGTGCGTATTAGCATATTTTACACAATTATTTTAGCTGAATACGCATTGATTATCAAGTGGGAGTACAACATAACCACAGGAATATGAAAATATGCATTGATTTTCAAATAGAGTACTGTAATAAATTTGAAAATTCACTTAGCAGGCGCGGATACAGGGGCGGGAGGGGGGGGTCCGGACCCCCCACCCCCGGACCCCCACCCCCTCCCGGCAAAAGAAAAAAAAAATCTACATTTTGATTTGATACATTTTTTATCATTTGTTCCCTATTTAGTAATGAAGAAAATCAGGAATCCATTTGGAAAAGTAAAATATGCAATGATTTTGAAATCATGGGTTGTAGTACGCTTTAGACACAAAGCTGATCTGGATCTCTGTATGTACCCCAATTTTCTAATTTCACAATGAAAGTTTTGTGCTTCCACTCATTTGAACCATCTCATTGAGTATAAAAAGCATAACAAACTTTTGTATCAGCTGAGTTTGAGTTAGCCAAGTTTTTTCACTCCGACTAGTTTTACAGTAACTCTTGCAATCTATTCCCGCAGTTACGATTCCATTCATAGGCTTCCTCTGCAGAATAGCGAATCAGATGATGAATGCTATTTAACAAAATAGTGGGTAGTTGTGATGTTTACAAACCTAAATGAAGCGCTAGACAAACGACTGATGACAGACATTTTCCAACTGGTGAAATGTGTTGTTGTTGTTGTTTGTCTGTAATTGTCTGTAATTCAGGCGCTTATTTTTCGCCCCAATCTCCCTACAGCCACAAAGACTGCGAGGGCACGCCTGCGTATATCAGATAGCGTCTAAACACACACACATGACCACGCATCCGTATATGCCGTGTATACTTTAGAAATGTACGTTTGTTACTTCGATGTTTGCCACACTGCTAGAGCGTTCACTAGATTTTGTGCTCGGGATTGGACTGTCTGAATGGTTTAGCCTCAGCGAAGCAAAGCTTTATCTATAACCGGACTTTTTTACTTTGGGCATGTATTTGGTGTGGGCTAGAGTGGGTTGGCAAACATCTGGCTACAATTAAGAACTCGTTAGTATACATACCTGCGCCATTGCTACGTAACGGTATGTTATGTATTTATCCCATTGTGTATTCAGGGGCGGCGGAAGTGGGGACCGGGAGGGGGACTGCTGAAGATGAGGTTTCGTATCTCTTGTAGATTTGTATTCCTTGCAGTGATGAGAGGGATACCTGGTGATCATGTGGGCTCTGTCTTCTGGTTCTAATCTGCATAATGAGTATTTGCTGTCTACCTCATGTTTGTGGAACTTGGCCTTGTTTGCCTGGAGGATGTAGGTTCCTGTGAGAATTCTGGCTTTGATGATTCGCCTCTTAACATCGGTTGTATTGGATTCAACTGTATCCCAGACTGGGTGTGTTTGACATATTTGAAGCCTTGCTATATTACAATGTTCAAGGGATGAGCGTTGACGTGCATCTTCTGTTAGTTCGTTTGTACAGTACGTTTCCGCTGCCGATTTATATGCACGCTTCCATTTCATTGTTGTAAAATGGCCCAATTAATACCAAATGTGGCTCTCTGTAAAATAAGAACATTAACGGAGGAACGCACCGAGAGATTGTTTACTACTGTTATTAGCGATGCTTTTGCTAGCATTGCCCACTGAGTCAGCATATATATATGCCGTTCCGATCACTTGTATTTCCATTTTTTCATCTCGCATGCCTTTGCTGGGAGGCATTATTGATGGTTGTCGTCTATCATTTCTGTTGATCATTCTTATTCTTTGGTTCCTATTTCTATATTCTCAATTCGTTGGCTAACAAACACGTACGTTGCATAATGCTGTTCTTCGCTTCGCAAAACTATACAAAGTTGGTCTGTATGATTGTATGACTCCTCCACTAATGCTTCAACGTTTACGCTTATATATACACAAATGCGAATATGTACAATTTTATAACTACTATATAGCCTATTATGCAGCATAGCTACGGTTTTGTGTCTTATAATTAGCTATATATAACTAAGTTGTACGTGATGCTATGGTACATTTATTAGCTACTGGATTGAAAATATATTGATTGTATATACAGACGGACGGACGGGCGGACGGCGCTTCATTGGTCGGACGGACGGATGGACGGAGAGACGGACGGACGGCGGTGCATTTGTCTGTTGAATGATTGATTGATTGGCGTATTGATTGATTGAATATGTGAATGGTTGATTGATTGATTTATTGATTATGCTGGTTTATATGCCTGGAAATAGACTTACATTGTGCACTACCCCCGTACACATTGTTCCTACTTTACTGGCACTCATCAACCCCTACCAAGACAAAGATAAAGTAAAACAATGCGTTGGTTGAACATTAATTTCAAACCCAAACCTTCTCAGGGGCGAACAGTGATCGGACGAAAGAGCCAAAACTTTGATGCGCATGTGCGGAAGTGCGAAATTCGAAGTTTGTTTATGTCCAAACATGTTTTAGCGACGAGCGGCAGTCAAAACATATCTACTGCATAATGACACAAAGCACCAATAGCCACGTTTAACAACACAGCAGGTAACAGATAAATGTACCATTTATATAAGCGAAAGTGTCCGACAATTGCAAATTTGGAAATTACTGCAGATACAAGGTGTTTGCGATATGAAAAAAAATTGCTTCCCGACCCATTTCCGTTGGTTGCCTATTTCCGTGGTTTACCAATACAAGAGATTTTCGACGATATTTCGTCCTATTCTGGAAGTCGGACTAAGTCCATTTCGCATACCTGCAGGTTATAATTATCTCCCCCGTGGAGGAGCACATTGGGAAATCTGACCCGTTTCCTACATATTTTAAATTTAAATGCAGATTTATAAATTATGTTCAGTAAAAAATATTCTTATCACCATTTAGTATTTTCGTAGTTCTAAATGTGAAATATTCTGGCATAAAAATGATGTATTTTAGAGCAAAATGTAATGATTTACCCCCAAACATAGTGATACGTCATGTCCACTTCCAGAAATTGAATAAAATATGTTGGGATGCGTTAGAATTTTGATTATTTTGAAATAATGTAATTACTTGGAAGTTGCATCGTTTCAATTCAGGGCCTGAACATAGCAGCTTTTACAAGTAGGTCCGGGGCCTAACAAGGAAAAAAGTGAACAAGTCCGAGGAAATTTTTTGAAAGGTCCGAAAGGATAATCACAAAAAAAAATGTAGAAATGTGTGCGTTTCATACTAAAGGACTTGTCACACCATGTGTAAATAATCGACTGTGTCACCAAAAATTATCTTATAAGACGATAATCAGAACGGATTTAGCATCGCGCACCTGCAGATTATAATTATCTCCACGGTCGTGGAGTGCAAGGGGAGATCTGTTAAATATTCTTGTCAACATTTAGTATTTTCGTAGTTCTAAATGTGAAATATTCTGGCATAAAAATGATGTATTCAGAGCTCCAGATAAGCTTTGTGTCTAAAGCGTACTATACCCCTTGATTTCAAAATAATTGCGTATTTTACTTTTACAAATTAATTATTGATTTTCTTCATTACTAATATGAATTCGGTACTACCTATGACGGGCGACGTTAGTGTATGAAAGTAAATTTACCAATTGATAGCTTTACCATGATGTTAGTATGCTATAAACGGTACTGTAGTATATTGTAGTATTGCAGAGCTACTTCTCGCAACTACCAGGGTCTTACAGCTTCTCTATTATAATTAAATGGTGTCATTGGCGCACTTCTCTTCTTTGAAGCAATGATACAATTTAGATATTTCTTTTTCATATATAGTACATTAATAGCCTAGACATTATAGAAACTGTACATTTACGATTATTTTAAGAAAAAATAACAAGGCTAAGCATCTTCAGTGATATTATTCCCAATTTTCGCAATCTCAATCGTCATTGAGCACGACTGTCACTTCGAGAAACTGAGTTATACACATTTTGCCCATTGTATCAATTGTGTTTACATTTACTTTTGATTAACCCAGTGCTGTGTCAGAGGAACACCTTGTTATTTCATACATGCATTCCTCAGATGACCCTCTATCATGCTGTAGCAAATCCATTACCCACCACCCAACCCTTACCCCAAGGTCAAGGTCACAAACTTAGCACATTCATAAACTTAACGTTGGGTAAATTTCTTATAACATCTGTTTCCTTTCATGGAACACCTTGATATTTCATACATGCATTCCTCAGATGACCCTCTATCATGCTGTAGCAAATCCATGACCCACCACCCAACCCTTACACCAGGGTCAAGGTCACAAACTTAGCACATTCACAAACTTAACGTTGGGGTAAATGTCTTATAACTTCTGTTTCCTTTCATGGAACACCTTGTTATTTCATACATGCATACCTCAGATGACCCTCTATCATACTGTAGCAAATGCATGACCCACCACCCAACCCTTACCCCAAGGTCAAGGTCACAACCATAGCACATTCATAAACTTAACGTTGGGGTAATTTTCTTATAACATCTGTTTCCTTTCATGGAACGCCATGTTCATAAACTTAACATTGGGGGTAAATGTTGTGTAACTTCTGCTTATTTACAGGGAATGTCTTCATATTTTATACATGCATTCATCTGATGACCCTCTATCATGCTGTATCAAATCCACGATTCACCACCCAACCCTTACCCCAAGGTCAAGGTCACAAACTTAGCATGTTCATAAACTTAACGTTGTGGTAAATGTTGTGTAACGTCTGTTTATTTACAGGGAACGCCTTCATATTTCATACATGGATTCATCTGATGATACTCTATCGTGCTATAGCAAATCCATGACCAACCGCCCATCCCTTACCCCAAGGTCAAGGTCACAAACTTAGCACATTCATAAACTTAACGTTGGGGTAAATGTTTTATAACATCTGTTTCTTTCATGGAACGTCTTGATATTTCATACATGCATTCCTCAGATGACCCTCTATCATGCTGTAGCAAATCCACGACTCACCACCCAACCCTTACTTCAAGGTCAAGGTCACAAACCTAGCACATTCATAAACTTAACGTTGGCGTAAATGTTGTGTAACTTCTGTTTCTTTACAGGGAATACCTTCATATTTCATACATGCATTCATCTGATGATACTCTATCGTACTATAGCAAATACATGACCCACCCCTTTCCCCAAGGTCAATGTCACAAACTTGGCACATTCATAAATTTAACGTTGGGGTAAATGTCTTATATAACATCTGTTTCCTTTCATGGAACGCCTTGATATTTTATACATGCATTCATCTGATGATACTCTATTGTGCTATAGCAAATCCATGACCCACCCCTTACCCCAAGGTCAAGGTCACAAACTTAGCATGTTCATAAACTTAACGTTGGGGTAAATGTTGTGTAACTTCTGTTTCTTTACAGGGAACACTTTGATATTTCATACATGCATTCATCTGATGATCCTCTATTGTGCTACAGCAAATCCATGCCACCACCCCCCCCCCCCACCCCTTTCCCCAAGATCAACATCATAAACTTAACATTGGAGTAAATGTCTTTTTATAACTTCTGTTTCTTTACAGGGGGAACACCTTGATATTTCATACATGCATTCATCTGATGATACTCTATCGTGCTATAGCAAATCCATGACCCACCCCTTTCCCCAAGGCCAAGGTCACAAACATAGCACATTCATAAACTTAACGTTGGGGTAAATGTCTTATAACATCTGTTTCCTTTCATGGAACGCCTTGATATTTCATACATGCATTCATCTGATGATACTCTATCGTGCTATAGCAAATCCATGACACACCGCCCACCCCTTACCCCAGGGTTAAGGTCACAAACTTAGCACATTCATAAACTTAACGTTGGGGTAAATGTCTTATAACATCTGTTTCCTTTCATGGAACGCCTTGATATTTCATACATGCGTTCCTCAGATGAGCCTCTATCATGCTGTAGCAAATCCACAACCCACGACCCAACCCTTACCCCAAGGTCAAGGTCACAAACTTAGCCATGTTAAAACGTTAAACAAACCTTGGGGGTAAATGTTGTGTAACTTCTGTTTCTTTACAGGGAACGCTTTGATATTTCAAAAATGCATTCATGTGATGATCCTCTATTGTGCTACAGCAAATACATGACCCACCCACCCCGCCCACCTCTTTCCCCAAGGTGAAGGACACAAACTTAGCACATTCATACATGCATTCCTCATGTGAATCGCTATCATGCTGTAGAAAATCACCGACTTAGTGCGTTCATAAACTTAAAGTTGGGTTAAATTTTGTTTTACTTCTGTTTTCAGGTAGCGCATTGATATTTCATACATGCATTCATCTTAATATGCTATATTATGCTACAGCAAACCCACAACCCACCTTGCACCACTGACCCCAATGTCAAGGTCCACCACACGCCCCTTAACCCAAGGTCAAGTTATATAATATCCATGTTTTTTTATGCAACTGTGCCAAGTTTGAGTGAAGGCTGCCAACGGGCGAGCTTCGTTGTCTTCTGACAACTCTTGTTACATACAGCTTCACTTCAGCTGTTGGTAAGAGGTACTTGTGTCATGGACTGTGAATACAGCACAGGCCGCGACACAACCGAACAGGCGCAATTAAACAGCAGTTGCAATGTATACTTGTTTCTGTTAGTCATGTCCACAGAGTATCATGGATCGCTTGACTATGTCTTGTAAATAAAATCACAACATGTGCGGTATTCTACCTAATGATGTTGAGAGAGATATATTGTCCTTCTATCTAATGATGTTGAAAGATAGAGAGAGAAATATTATGGTTTATATCTAATGATGTTGAGAGAGGGAGAGGGAGAGAGAGAGATATATTGTGGTTTCTAGTTAATGATAGAGAAAGAGACAGACAGAGAGACATAGAGAAACAAAGAGAGAGAGACAGACAGACAGAAAGATAGAGAATGAAAGAAAGAGAGAGAGAGAGACATAGTCAGACAGACAGACATACATAGAGAGAGAAAGAGAGTCAGGCATACAGACAGACAGAGGGAGACATAGAGAGACATGGGTGTGGGAGAGAGAAAGATGTGGTAAAATAAATACGGCATAATGAAACTCCATTTCTTGCAAATTTTTTTTTTTAAATTTCTTTATCTACAATTTGTTTTAGAAGCATTTGGCCCTTTGGGCCAAATTATTCGTCGCCTTTATTAGTGAAATACCACCTGTCGTAAAACACCCAGCTCCATATTAGTTTACGGTAAAACAAATTTTACACTTTCAATCATATGTTCAACCTAGTTTCACTGAATGGTAAGTTTTCATATACGCGTAAAATAAAGCGGGCTAATTCGTCGCCCGTATTAAATAGGGAACAAATGATAAATAAAAAATATAACAAATTTAAACATTCACTTATTTGAGCTGCAAAAAGCAAACACACTGTTTGCTTTTTGCAGCTCAACTAAGTGAATTTTCAACTTTATGACAGTAGTTTCACTACTCAATTTGAAAATCAATGCGTATTTTCACATTGCTGTGCGTATTTTGTACTCCCACACAGGGCTTCTAAAATTTCAGAATGCCAATCGGTCCAAACGTACTTGTCTGGCCTAAGGAGCCGGTACGATTAGTGATACCAGATACCCCCCTCATTTTTTGTCGACTTCTTCAGAAACTGAAAATCTGTCGGCTATTGGGTGCAGACGAAATTAGGTTACATCTCGCCTCCATAGCTTGGCTAAGTTTTGTGCTTTCTGCAGTTTATCTGAAGCGAAGACACTTTGTGTAAACATAGAAAATATATCTTTTATACTATGTACTATAATTATAGATTTTTGTAATGCAAAAGTCGTGTTTGAAACATTTAATACACACAGGATCTTCGATGCGATGTCATAAATCGGCTGTTACATCAATTGGACACACAAGATAAAATAGTTAATCAAGTTTAAAAATGGTAATGTTTTACCCGAATTCTGGTGTACCAGCATACACAAACAATTATTAACTGTTAGGGAAGCAAGATAATTGTATTTCTGTCAAAGTAAATAACGATAATATCAACTAGTCACAACTTTTAGGAGGTAAATGGAACAGCTGTTACCTGGCGATTGCCAGCTGATCAAGTTAATGACCGGACAATGTTTGATTTTGGGAGTCTGAATTGACTGGTAATGTGTGCAGTGTTAAAAGATACGAAACATCGTGTTTTCTCGGACAACCTGGTGTGCCTATCACATGTTATGTTTACTTGCGAGGATTAAGTATGCGTGGCTCGTTTCCTTGAAAATCAAATACCAGTATATTGACACATGCGTGTCTCGCTTGCAGGATTAAGCGATGTAGCATATCCGCGCCTATTTGAAAATGGCTAAAATGCAATATTAATAATTATTAATATCGAGGATATGAAACAGAAAATGTGCATATTTCTTGCTTAAAAGTAGTCTATCCTATCAGGAAATTGTTAATCTTGTTATTACAAAAGGAATCACCTAAAGCAAGTAATAAAAAAACTAGTAGCGTCAGAACTTAACAGAAGTTAACAGCAACTGTCTATTTGTGTTATAATATTAAGGAAATGACACAGAAATAATGTTTTACTTGCATTTCAGCTAGTAGTTTACAGAAATATAACAGTGAATTACACCACTCGGCAGCAGTAGTTTACACAACTCTCGTGCTTACCATATATGGAGAAATAACAGGCGCGGATCCAGGATTTCGGGTTAGGGGGGGCGTAACTATTTTGCAATACTTGACTACATGTATATTATCGAACGTAGACCGAGCAGAGCTCGGGATAGCGCTAGGGGGGTTCTGGGGGCACTCTCCCCCACCCCCCCCCCCCCCCCCCCCCCCCCCCCCCCCCCCCCCCCCCCCCCCCCCCCCCCGAAATAGTTTTGGCGCATTTTTTAGCAAAAATATTGACACTGTCACAGTATGTTTAGACATGATTTTTTATTGAAAACGTTTAAATTTTGAAACAATAAGACAACGACCGTAGAAACGTGCCTTGTAACTTGTAAAAAATCTTTACTCCGCGAATTTTAAGGGGGGCATGCGCCGGGTATGCCCCCCCCCCCCCCTGAATAATAATAATAATGACTTTATTTAATGAGGGTAAAACATCAGTTGGTAAATCCAATCTTCCCTAAGGCTCTCTAACTATAAAATATACATACTGTAGTCTATACAAACATACATACTATGTACATTACCTTGCATCAAACTGCATCCAGCCAAGCTCTTTGAATAGTGTGGCTGATGGAGTATAAATAAATATCTTCATTCAGAATTAGCCTTGCCGATCTTTTCTGAAATTTTATTATTTGATTCAATAATTCATCATTACTGTTTTCCCAGATCGTACACAAGGTGAGGTAATATATATGCATTATTGAATAGCTTTCTTGATGGTATGTCTTAAGTATTGTTTTACATGACTTAGTAAGTAAAGCAAGGAATTGCATTTCTTGACAGTTATTTGTTCAGACCATGACAGTGTGCTATCGATAGTAATACCCAAAAAGTCGTTCTTCATTGCTATATTGGATTAATAAATCGTTAATTTTTAGATCAGGCTTGTTACAATTAATAGACTGTTGTTTTTGATTTGAAGAAATTAGCATTGCTCTTGTTTTTGTCTCGCCTGCTTTAGCAGAGGCGCGACTATAGTCGGCGCTTTTAAAGTTATTGTTTTTTCACAACACAGTCAAATGCCTCGGCAGGCGCGATACCGCTTCCGTGGCGGAATTCTTGTATCAATGTTTATGCACATATGGTTGTCCTTACACCACTTAACAATAGAATCTAAATCATTAAGGAGATAATTTGCAATTGAAACAACTGATCTGCCTATCGCGATAAGAGTAGTGTCATCGGCAAACATATTGATAAGTGAATTTTCTGCTTGTAATGACAGATCATTAATGTACAGTACAAAAAGCAATGGTCCAAACACAGAGCCCTGTGGAACACCTGAGATAATTAGCTGGGCCCGGTTGTTCAAAACATCAGTTAGCTTAACGTACTGTTAAATCCTTAACTGAATGGTTAAAATCTCTGTTAAAACAGAGATTTTAACCATTCAGTTAAGGATTTAGCAGTCCGTTAAGCTAACAGATGTTTTGAGCAACCGGGCCCTGGAGATTAGATAGTTTACCAGAAATTGAAACTTGCTGTGTGCGGTCATGTAATTAAGACTGAAACCAAGATAATCAGTTAGCACTAAATTGATAGCTATATAATTTCTGTAGCAGTATTTTATGATTTACAAGGTCAAAAGCTTTGGATAGGTCTAGAAAAATTGTTCCAACAACATCGTTATTGTCTATTGCAGTAATCCAGTCATCAATAATAGCATTTAAGGCAGTTTCACATGAATGATTACTTCTAAACCCTGATTGTCGCCCATAAATTAGATTAAATTTATTAAGATAAATTAGCATTTTGGACAGAATAGGGAAAATAGATACAGGTCTGTAATTGTTTTTGTCATTTTTAGATAATTTTTGTCAAGCCCGCTTGCGAAAAGCAAGACATAGTGATCACAATGACGTCCGGGTGTCCGTGCGTCAGTGCGTCCGTCCGAAATCTGCATTAAAGTTTTTAAATACCTTATATCTCTGCAGTCCTAAGTCACATTGACTTCAAACTTCATATGCTTATAAGTCATCATCCATATATTCATTATATGTCCCACTCATGCGGACCCTGCGCCCAAGGACAAGGTCAAATGACTTAGAAGTTTGCGTTAACTGTAAGTTGGATTTGCTTGAAACTTTGGATGCTTATTGGTCATCATCCATATATTCATTCTTTGTCCCACTCATGCGGCCCCTGTGCCCCTAGGTCATGGTCAAATGACTTAGTAGTTTGGGTTATTATAAAATCTGCGTTAAAGTTTTTACATACCTGATATCTCCACAATTGTTACTCCAATTTACTTCCAACTTCCAATACTTCCTTTTCATCATCCATATTTTCATTTCATAGCCTGCCCATGTGGTCCACATGCCCAAGGTCAAGGTCAAATGACTTTGACATTTGTGTTAAAGGTTTTACATACCTTATATCTCCACAACACTTACTCCGATTTACTTCCAACATCCAATACTTCTTATTCATCATCTACATGTATATTTTCATTCTATTGCCTGCCCATGTGGTCCACATGCCCAAGGTCAAGGTTAAATGACTTTGAAATTTGTGTTAAGGTTTTTACATACCTTATATGATTATATCTCAACAACACTTACTCCGATTTACTTCAAACTTCAAATAATTCTTTATTATTATCCATATTTTCATTCTATAGCCCACCCATGCGGCCCACATGCCCAAGACCAAAGTCAAATGACTTTAAAATTTGCGTTAAAGCTTTTACATACCTTATATCTCCACAACCCTTAATTCAAACTGCAAATAAATACCCACTGAGTCCAGCAAATGCCTCGGCGGGCTCGACATGCGGGCCGCGGCCTTCTGGTTTGAATATAGGAGTTACTTTCGCTTTCTTCAGACTGTCTGTAAAAGTTTCTGTTGAAATGCTTAGGTTTATTAACTTAGTAAGTGGTGTAGCTATAATAGGAGCACTCAACTTCAAAAATGTTTCACTTAGGTCATCGAGACAAGTTGCCTTAGTTGATTGGCCGAAGGAAACACATCATTACAACGTTACTGACGTCATTTCTCATCAATGAAATTGGTCATGCATATTTGATATTTCACCATTGTGACTAATTTGACTGGCACTAAGATTGAATGGTATTGATTATTTAATCCCGCTGCTGAAAGGTAGCAATATGCCACTAAACCAGTCTACTTGAATAACCACACATAAAATGCACAAAGGCCACTTGTAATTCATATGGTGCTTTATATTTAAGCAGTTAGAAACGAGTGGACTGGGCAAAAATGTGCGTGTGGTAGACAAATTTGATGGTAAGGAGCCATGGATTTTTATGCCACCAGGTTTCGAAGAAACGGGTGGCATATAGTGTTTGGACCGTCCGTCCGTCCGTCTGTCTGTCACACTTTTCGGTTAACCACTTTGTCACAGTTTCTCAAATATGCTGCAGATGGCATCCGCGTTCGACAGACGCAGTTCTTGTTTATTATTAATTCGTTCCCACAAAATAACAATTCGTTCCCACGAAATAACAATTCGTTCCCACAATTTAACAATTAGTTCCCTCAAATTAACAATTCGTTCCCACGATATAATAATTATTTCCCTCAAATTAACAATTCATTCCCTCAAATTAACAATTCGTTCCCACGATATAACAAATCGTGGGAACGATTTGTTATTTCGTGGAAATGAATTGTTAAATTGAGGGAACGAATTGTTATTTCGTGGGAACAAATTAATAAAAAATAAAAAATCTTCATCCCCTGCGGGGCTCCAGATGAAGGAGACATTGGTAATAAACTGAGTAATATTTGCTGCATTTTCCATAAGGTCTCTTTTCTCAGATATATGTCAAATATATGCCAATTAATATTCCAGACACTTCCATACTTTTATATGCTTTAACTGGGTGAGTAGCATTCATAGTAGGATTTATATGGAATTAAAATCTTGTCGCATTTTTTGAGAAAAAAGTGAATCTGTCTGTAGGCTGTTACATGTACATACAGAGCTCCAGATAATGTTTGTGTCTAAAGCGTACTATACCCCCTGATTTCAAAATCATTGCGTATTTTACTTTTACAAATGAATTATTGATTTTTATGCATTAATACTAAATAGGGAACAAATGATAAAAAAATATAACAAATTTAAACATTCACTTATTTGAGCTGCAAAAGTTTTTGCAGCTCAACTAAGTGAATTTTCAACTTTATGACAGTATTTTCATTACTCAATTTGAAAATCAATGCATATTTTCACATTGCTGTGCATATTTTGTACTCCCACGTTTGATAATCAATGCGTATTCACCTAAAATAATTGTGTAAAATACGCCAATATGCCTTATCTGGAGCTATCATCATTTCTACGTAATAAATGAATTATAAACACACAATTTGTTCACAAATTCTATCCTAATATTCGTTTTGGGACAAACTAAAAAAAATGAGTTTCAGGCCATTTACCGTAGCAAACAGAAATTGAGAGGGTTATACCTACTAAATTTGTTGTGTATGTGTCATAGAAGGCAACCACACTGTCAAAACAAAAATAGCACGCCAATCACAAACGACTCCCATTTAGCACTTTGGCGCCCTGGGTACATGTATCTGCACAGTCTGATCAGGGTCTACACTGTTCGATATTCCATCACTGGTGTACCCATACCGCCATTCAGGGCCAGTGGTTCTAAAACAAACACTGAGCACATACTCAATCACAAACTCAGGCAGTTTGATTGGCCGAGAATTCCTTATTTTGAGTGTGGATGTTCAAATGATGTGTCGCACATGATTGCCATGATGAAATGATATGTCACGTTCAATAGCCACATACCCAGGTCTAAGATCAAGGTCACACTTAGAGGTCAAGGTAAAACATGGGCATGAAATTTCAATTCGACCCATGTAAGTATTTCCGATATAAAACCTTTTCATGTGTCGATGCGATGTTTATGGTATGATCACTCCTGTGATAGCTCTATTTTTTTAAAGAAAAGTCATGTTTTGACAACACATGTGAATTGTCTCCATTGGAAACAATTCTCATGTGCTGTCAAAACATGTTTTCATCTAGAAAAAAAAAGTATAGAGTGGACGCCAAAATTTAATTCAATGTACGGGTTAAATCGCCAGATAGGATAACCGGTACAATATTTGTGCATCCCAGTTTTGTGATTGCATTTATTTGTGACCTCAGATAGCGGTAGTTGTTTCAATGTGGATTGATTGGCGATACAGATAGCCGGTCGATTGACAACATTGAAACTCTTGTCCAGGTATTTGTGGCAGATTGTATTGAATTCTAGATTTCCATGGGTCACGCACATTGCATGTAATTACGCCACATATACGGCCAATTGGTGAGCTATTTTGTCGTTTTCACCAGTTTTATATTCTGATCTGATGATCATCTCACACAGTTATCCATATGTTTGCTGACATTCACTGACTAATGACATAGCTCCTGTTAACTCTTTGCATGCTGGGAAATTTGTGGGCTATAAATAGTTAAAAAATAGCCGACGACTATTCATTGTATTTTCTCCCTATAAATATCATGAATATATATGTCTTGGAATTTCATTTCCAGAGGACGCAATTCTAAATGAAATTCCAAGACATATTTACAGAGAGAAATAAGAAACATACTCATAATTTGTTGGATGTTATTTTCACCGCTAGCATGCAAATAGTTAAGATCAGACAAATGCACAGCTCAGGCAAATCTATACTGGTTGCAAATGCAGTAAAAAGGATTCTTTGCAACCGCCTGTCGATATATTGCAAATATTCAAAGTATTTGACATTACTGGACAGTTTATGTGCTGTGTGTGTGCCATGCTTTTCCTAATCTTGGATATATTATGATAACTTCACAGATCTTAATCTTACTTTTCATACCTGACCGTGTTACTAATATATTGGTTTAAGACATAATACCGTAATAACCCTATATATTCGGACACCATTTGCTTTGGGAAACCCCTATTAAATAGGGGTTTCCCAAAGCAAATTGTATCCAAATACATGGTGATTGTGATTAAATCAGTACTGTCATACTAATCGTAAACATTGGCACGACCTCTGTTACGTGGAAACCATATGTTTTTATGTGTTTCTCAAAATTACTGGTGTCCAAATATTTAGGGTTATTACGGTACTTCAGATTTCTCTGGTTGTTCCCGACTGTAGCAGTGTGTACATACATTTGTATTTTTATGTTGCATCGACTCATTTGAATCATCTCATTGGGACAGTGCAAATGAGCGGCAACAGCGTGTATTCATGGCGTATTTTGAATTGATCAAATGAAATTGGGATGTATGTCACTCGCAATAACAAAATGGGCTTATTGATACTGTGACTAGTGTAGCTCCAGATCAGCCTGCACTTTCGTGCAGTCTGGCCAGGTGCTACATAGTCAATAATTGTGATAGATAAACATTGTTGATGCCTCGAACAAAATAGAGGTCCGTTCTCTATTTGACTGTAGCTTGTTCTGGGACATTAACCCTTACTACGCTGAATTAAATGTTGTCGTCTGCTGGAAATGTTTTATTTTCAACATTTCTCAACAAAAACCTGGATTTGACAGCACATGAGAATCGTGGAGATGATTCTCATGTGCTGTCAAAACCATTTTTTTGTTAAGAATTAAAGCAAAAATGAAAAACAGCAGACGGCAATTTCCGTCAACATCGTAGGAAGGGTTAAACATAATGGCTTCCTAAATGCACATATGTATAACATATCCGTGAACACTGCCTTGTTACTGTATCCTATACGGCCCATGGAGTGGCCAACTCGGCCATCTTTGTGTGTTCAAGTCGTCAGCCCATCCAGTTTCCTATGCCTCGCCAGATATGTTTTTCCATTCGTGGCACTAACCTACTATTCTCTATATCTTTTTAGGGTCAAATGTGTATGTTGTCTTTTGTGTAATAAGAGGCAGTAAGTCTTGTTTTCTTGGGATCAGGTATATGTGACTGTCACTGGAGAAATGGGGGAATGTATGACCAGTTTAGTCCCTGATCTTTCAGCACACTCCTGCAGCCTGATACACAATATTATATATCCTGCTTGTGACGCATCACATGTTTCAGACTGAATTGCTTACAGTGCAAACCCTGATCAGACTGCGCGGACGCGCAGGCTGATCTGGGTTTACACTGGTCGCAAACGCCATAATCCCCATTTCTCATGACACATATCAGGAATTGCATGTATTAATTCATAAAGAACTGCCAAGGGAAAGGGGACACGTTATTCATTGTACACAATATATAGATACACGCCGGTGTATTGGAAATACGACTAGTCGCCCGCAAATCAGCCAGGAGAGCAAATGGTCTACTTTCATGGATAGACACAACACTGAAATGGAAATGGTCTACTCTGATTGTAATATTTATGTTTGAAGATTTTTTTCATTTTTTCATTTAAAGCAACAATTGTGCATGCAGATTCAGAGTAGAGTTTCAGAGTATGCATTATGACTGTTAACAAACAAACACTATTTTCTATTGTGCTCGCTGCTCAATCGTGCTTACATTTAGAAATGATCTTGAATTTCGAATATTTATTGTAATATCAGAATGGTTCAATGAAAGTTCTGTGGTCGTGATTTGTGTTCTATATGACAATTTGTGTACCTTGTATGTACACATAATGAAGTAAAATCCACACCTGATGTATGGTATTTCAGCCTATTCTTGTTCGAGTTGACGATGTTATATATTTGATGACATAGTAAGTTGCTCCATTGAAAGTTTCTGGAATTCTTATGTATTGTTCTGCTATTCGAAACTTTACTACCATGTGTACCGGTAGTATGGATGCCGTGAAATGATAATTATGACTGTTATTAAGTGGAAATCCTGCACAAAACAGACAAAATGATACCGACAAGACCAGTGAGGTGCTGGTCCCATTTGACGGACCTGTAAAAGTTGGTTAACCCTTACTACGCTGAATTAAATCTTTTCGTCCGCTGGAAATGTTTTATTTTCGATATTTCTCGATATAAGCCTGTTTTGACAGCGCATGAGAATCATCTCCAGTGGAGACGATTCTCATGTGCTGCCAAAACAGTTTTTTTTGTTACGAATTAAGACAAAAATGAAAATCAGCAGACAACATTTTTTCATCTCCCGCATAGTGAGGGTTAATATCTGTGCACCCTCAAATGATGCCAGTCAAAAGTAGACGATATCAGTGTCGCTAGATTTGTGCGATTTGAAGACTTCATACATTATATATGTACAGTGACCACTTGGAAATGACCATCGCTAGGCGTGGGCGTTGTAACGTCGCCGGATTTATCGAGCCATATAAATGTTTGGAAGCGGATAAATGGGCGCCGTGTAAGTACATGTAGTACACATGGGCAGGGTGTGTGTATCATCACTTTGAATAGCTGATATACAATTTAATGTCTTTTCTACTTCATCTGGCGTTTATATTTTCACTAAACTTCGTACGATTAAAATGTTCGTAAGTGCAAATTTAGAATCGCCTGGAACGTTCAACTGATGGATTTACATTTATTGAGCATAGGCTTATGCAGCCTATGCTCAATAAATGTAAATCCAATAATTGTTTACAAGAAAACATTGTTAATGTGAAATTTACAGACTATCATAATTTTCCACTTACGAACATTTTAGTCGTACAAAGTTTAGCGAAACGGCCCCCTGGCGTTCATATTTTCTGCCGAGGAAATCTCGGCTAATGTGGATGCCTTTATATTTTCTTTATTACTACACCATCTACATGTATCTTCATGTGTTTATCTTCTATGGTACAGAAAATGTAACAGACAGGTGAAGTAGTAAAATACATATTAGCTGGGAGTATCTCGGCTACATGTGGGTATGGTTTTACACTATGGAGCTGGTGTACATGTACATGTAGCTGTGTGTGGTTTACTTTTCAGCTGTTGATTTGTTTTCAAGTTTCAATACTTTGGTTAGCTTGGGATAGTGACAGTTATAATTGGTTAATCTTTTTCTTTTACTACTTTATCTGTGTTTCATATTTGTATTACAATGTCAATTAGGATACAGACCATATAAAAGGCAGATGAAGTAGTAAAAGTATTCATATTAGCTGAGCCAGACTTGGGTTTGGGGTGACCGGGTGACAATGGTGTATGTAGCTTAGTGTGGTCACTATAGTACGGCTTCGGTGTGTGTATCAATTTTCATCACTTTGTTAGCTTGGGATAATCACGGTTAATAAGAGGTTAATCTTGACCTTTTACTACTTCATCTGTTTAGGATACAGAAAATATAGAAGACAGATGAAATAGTAAAAGGCATCCGTATTAGCTGAGAGTATCTGAGCTAAACATGGGTATGGTATTACAGGACGGGCCGTCACAGCACTGGTGTACATTACTGATTAGTGTGTGTTTGATCACTGTAGTACGGCTTGGGGTTTGTGCATCATCCATCACTGCACATTTATGTGCAGTGGGGTCAGCGTGTAAGTGCACACACGAACGAACACGACAGGTTGGAACCAACATGTCGTGTTCTTTCGTGTGTGACTTACACGCTCACCCCACTGTGTCATAACTTTTGTATGGGTAGATTACTTGGTGTAGCTGTGTTGTCTGTGATTGGCTACAGGTTGTGGCTACATGTATATTGTATGTCTTCTAGGTACATGTGTGTGCACTATTCCTTTTTGTGATTTTTGGAAGCCAACATGAAGCCCTATTCCCCATCTACAACAATGTACATACCTTTTCTCAATTCTGAAGTTTGTTTTTAAGACATTGAAAGAAATAAAAAAAAATTTGTTTTTGTCCAATACCCACAGATAATTGTTGTTCTGGTGCTGGTGTATTTGATCGGATCATGTGACACATCTGAATTAACAAATGAAATGATAGATACATTGGAATCGGTCAATGGAAATAAGGATCACATTAGTATCAACCAATGAAAATAAGCGTGACATTGGAATCAACCAATGCAAATAAGTCTCACATTGTTATCAGCCAATGAATATACAGGTGGGATTAGAACACATTGGAATCAAGTAATGAAAATAAGGGAGTCATTGGATTCATCCAATGAAAATGAGTGAGAAATTGACAAAAACCAATGCAAATAAGAGAGACATTGGAATCAATCAATGAAATCATCTGTACCATAGTATCTGTATCTGTATAGTTACGAAGCAGCACCAATACTGGCATATATACTTCGGGAGAGAGTGCGCGGGCAACCTAGTCGCGTTGCACGAGAGCTGTAGCCGATTTCATCAAAACTGCTATGCCTATTTTCGACGGTACCGGTCGCATTGTACTCAATCACCCATAGTGCTTGGATTGTAGACAAACTGCGGTTAAATGTACATACTACCTGAAACCGGAGATAAAGGCATGAAAGCCACTTGAAATAGGTGAACATTACATACCCATCACCACCCAGCACAGCGCTCCCCCGTCGACAAGCGCCACATAGCTGAAGCAGGTCATATTGGCATTGTATTCCTTTGTTAATGTCTCCCCATAGCATACTGCTCGTAGGCTTTAGCATGTTATTTGTGGCTGTGACTGCAGAAAGGGGGCTTATGGGTTATGCAACCAGTGTAGCCCCATAACATGATCAGGGTCTACACTGTTTGCCATTCAATGATACATTCATCATGGCTCTTGACGACAGTAGAGATCAATATCAAGCTGCAAGAGTGTGCTAGTGGCTTAACCCTTAGACCGCTACTCACAACCATTGTCGTCTGCTGTTGCTTTTATATCTTGCCTTATTTTTCAATAAAAACATGGTTTGACAGCATTTCAGAATCATTTCCAATGGAAATGATTCTGAAGTGCTGTCAAAGCATGTTGTAAATTATTCTAAAGTCAACGCATGTTTTTAATGATAAAAATGGAAAATAGAAAGTAAACAACAGACGACAAAAACATTAAGATAGCGGTCTAAGGGTTAATATCTAATTATCAAAAGCCCCACAAGCCCCCTTTCTCCAGTCACGGCCACATTTAAGGAAATGATGGGGTCATGGCACCGAGACTTGGGTGGGGTGGATATCGGAGTTACATTGACGAGGATATGAATGTTACAAACGGATCCTGGATTGAATTTAAAGAGTTTGAACCTGATTGAAAGTGATTTTTTGAATTTTTGTTGGTCAATTAACAACTTTTCTACATACGTAGCCCCGCCCGTCAACATGCCCACAGCATGCGCCCTTCTACCGTCATCCATGCCATTTATCTTTTACATGTATGTCTTGCCAAATGTATGGCTTCATATACACACAGGGCTCCAGATAAGGAATTAGTAATTGAGTATTTTCACTCCATCATTTCTGAAGCAATTGGGTATTTCAAAATTTCAATTGGGTCAAATAAAATCACACTACCGTTTACACATCAACAGACAGCAATTATTGAATAGTTTGCTTCGAAATGAAAACACATCTTGGCATTTCATTAGAATTGTCTCCTTGGAGACAATTCTAATGAAATACCAAGATGTGTTTCCATGGAAAATAAGAAAAATATGCTATATGTGTGGTCTGTTTATTGATTTCTGTAGCATGATAAATGTACCACAAATTTGTTATTGCTTTTTTATACTTGGTACTTCTGATTTTAATTGGGTTTTTGGCAATTTTAATTGGGTATTTGGCAATTTTAATTGGGTATTTACGCAAATACGCAGCTTATCTGGAGCTCTGAAATACGCCACATAGTTTGCATGTGCAAAGAAATTGATTTCATGGTGCTACTCGTAACGCACGAGTGGTTTTGATTAATGATTAGTTGAAATTCTGGATCAGGCAAGTCAATACTGTCATACAATGGGAAGGTTCATACTGATACTTGCCTTACCACCAATATCAGGGATTCCGCTGGGGAAAATAAAAAAATCGCCTCTTCAAAAAATTGGCGATCAAAAATTACAATTTTCGAAAAAAAGAAAGAAAAAAAAAGAGATTTTTGTGTTTTTCGAAAATTAATTTTTTATCGCCAATTGTTTATTTTTATCGCCAATTGCGAAAGTGGTGATCGCCAGCGGAATCCCTGCAATATTACGGCACTTTGTAGTCGATTATAAAAGTGGTTAAGTGTAGGATGATGGGGCAGTTGTATTGTTTGGTTATTGCTGGTCTCTACCTACTGTCTGTTCCACGTTTTGCAGCCGACAAACTTTTGGCTATTAAACACATTAAATCTAAAAAATACTTTTTCATCAATAACAAAAAAAAAGAAAAAAAAAGTCACCCTCCCCAAGTGGGTAGCAGATGGGAGCACGCGATGGGTAATTTAACAATCGGGGTTCATCCTCACCGGAATCCCGACTGGAGACCTGGTTTGGCCCTCACATACTTCTTTGGCATTTTGTATGTGACAGTTGAATCTGGTTATACCCCTTATGTGAGTATACGATTATTTGTAATCCTATTTTAGGGGAAGGGGCCAAGTGACTTTGGTGTGGTATGGACCTGGCACCAGGTCAGGTTATTCTAATTTCAGGGCTGAATATATTTGTTCTCGATGTAAATAATCCGTTCTGATTTTGGGATTTTCCCCCCAATGCAGCAGGTTAAAATGGGATCGAACCCGTTTGCCCGGCCTTACATGACCTTAGCTGTTGATAGGCCGTTAAACACTAATAAACAAACAAACAAACAAACACCCTCCCCAAAAAATTGTACCGGTATTTGATGAAATTCCATCAAATATTGATTTTATTGCGAAACAACGATTTTGCTATGGGAATTTATTATTTAACATGGGGAGTCCCAAAAAATTTAGATTTTTGATCGGGGAAATTTGGAAATTGACTTCGAAACCTGGCGAGATAGCTTGAAAATGATGTACCTAAGAAAACAAAAGTTGATTTTGAAAATCGGTCCACAAATAAAATATTTTTAAAAAATATCTATTTTTAGCCCCCATGTTAAATTTCCAAAGGAAAATCGTTTTGTTCACAATAAAATCAATATTTGATGGAAGTTCATGAAATAATTCTTTTGCGGAGGGTGACTTTTGTTATTGATAAAAAAGTACTTACTTTTAAATATTTTTTAGATTTAAAGGTACATGCCCACTCAGTAGGCACAAAATGTTCTTTATAGGAATTAAATAAGTGTACAATTGTGTCACTATTCCACCAGTTTTAAAAATTACCAGTGCCCGCTATACAGATATAATCATTTAGTAATATTGATTTTACTGATAGTGACGCGCGGTGGTATCAGGCTATTTTCATATGCAAATGAGGCATGCTATTTTTTTATTATTTATACTAAGTAAATGCGTCACCTGAACAAATAATATTTTCGACAGATTATAAAGTATGATCATTGCACATCAAAAAATAAATGCAGAGAATAAATAGTAATGTCCGTTAACATTTTAAGGAAACACGGCTATCGCCCTTGATATCAGTGTGGAACTTTGCATCTGATATAAAATGTATAATACTGCCACTCAATACGTGGGGTAATGGTGAATGTTGTTTATTTTGCCAGAAAATGTCTCGGATGATGTCTCTGATATAAGAATATTTTGTGCCTACCGAGTGGGCATGTACCTTTAATGTGTTTAATAGCCAAAAGTTCGTCGGCAGCAAAACATGGAACAGACAGTAGATTGTGTAGGATTTTTCACGTTATTATTCCCCAGCACTCGGCATGTAAACCTGCTTTTAAAGTATTTCCATCAAACTCGTCTATCGAATGTGACTTGAAATCAAGGTCATATCTCTATATGACTGTTCAACTATTTAATATTCGCATTACTAAGGAAGCTACGACAGATTAAACACATATAATTGTAAGCAGAATTATTAAAATATATTTATTTTCTTGCACATTTGGCTGATTTAGTAAGATGTTGACTGCAAACTTGGCATAGTTTATAGTTGTGTGTTGTTTGTCGCCAAGACCAAATATGATACTCCGCAGTTGTGTGGTTTCATGATTTAACTACCGGTATTTGTGTCAGTTCTACAGTGCATGTTAAATTAATGTAATTACCTGTGTGAATTAAAATTTAGAGAAATCTATAAATGAATTTATTCGGTTGGATTTGCGGACTTAACTGATATGAGATACTGCCGAAGAAAGCGTGGTAATTAATAATTAATTATTATTGACTTGCAATTTCATATACAGTACATGTTCATCCTTATCCATATTTGAACTATATAGCACAATCATGTCGAGGTGCCCACACACAGGTGGGAGACTCGGACCTGTGACACAAAAAAAATGCCCATTACAAAAAAATCCATTACCCCATCCACATGCCATTGTGTGTCACAGGTCTGAGTCTTCCACATGTGTGCCAACGGTGAAGTTATAATGTACTAAATTTTATATTGTGTGATTTGTTTTGAAAATTTGTGCTCATGTTTTGAATGAAACCTCTGTAAACGCATGTTTGTATTGCCTTGGACAATCTCTCTGGGCCCGGTTGCTCAAAGCTGCTGTTAGCTTAACAGACTGTTAAATCCTTAGCATTGCTAAGGATTTAACAGTCTGTTAAGCTAACAGAGGTTTTGAGCAACTGGGCCCTGGTTGTAGCTGTCTACTTGTGTGCTTTTCCTCACAGTGTGTGCAAAGTAGAGTTGAACAAAAAGAGTTTGATTGGATACCTCTGGATCACTCAAACTTCCTGTAAGTTTTCTTTTTCCACCACAAATTAGGGAGTCAGTGGTTGGTCCATTTGTACAGGTAATATATGGGATTTTGTACTAAACCCATTGACCCGGCTTTACATGACCTTAGCTGTTGATAGGCCGTTAAACCCCAACAAACAAACAAGACTTTGGATGGATCTAGACTCAGGGATAGAATACAGGACTTCAATACCGAAGGATGTGAGTTCAAAACCTACTCTAGGGTATGAAAAATACTTTTTATAGTTAAAAAGTATTTCCATCCCACTGATCTGTCGCATGAGACTTTAAACTGTGGTCCCGATATGACCTTAGCTGTTGCTGGGATGTTAAACCCCATTCATTTAATTTCCACCACAACTTCTTAACACAGTAACAGAGAATGCGAATGATTCACAGCTGGTGCTAAGTGATCCTGATCCAGTGTATTATGGGTGCCTGACACCAAATCATGATAATGCTGTTTAGTTGTTGAACGTTTTTATTGTAATTTGTGGCTGTGACTGGAGAAATGGATCAGGAGATCAGCCTGATCAGGATCTGCACTGGTCGCCAGTCCATTAATCAGGCATGGGAAATCCGGATTTGAGGTCCCAGGGACCACTTTTGTGAATCTTGTAAATCCGTTGAGAATGGCGATAAAAAATTACAATTTTCGGGAAAAAAAAATAATAATAATTTATGTGGCGTTTCTTTTATTTTCCCCAGCAGAATCCCTGTTATACATGTACTGACTTCTTGTTGCAAGTATTATTTTAAATTGAAATGGATTATTTTGCCAATTTTTCCTAATTATAGCATATTTTTTCAGGGGAAAATGTGATCTATTTAATGCTCTAATATACCTCAGAATGAAGCACAGAGCATCTAGAATTGAAAAAAAATGATGGGGGGGGGTGCATACTGGCCCCAGGGCCCCAGGTCTGCTAGCATTGTACGACTAAGGAGTATGTTAGTGCAAAAATGGAATTTAGAATAATATTTCGAGGGCTTCAAGTTAGCGCAAAACTAGTTGAAATAGGTTTTTGCAAATTTTTCAGGAAAAGCAAACAACTGATTACAACCTTAACTAGTGGGATTATAAATATGAAATTAAAATATCAATTTTAAAAAAATATAAAATTACAAAATGTAGTTGCAAATATATATTTGAAGAGTTAGACTTACTGCGCGCTGAATTTTTCAGTGCAAAACTAGTTCATCTCAAGTTATTTTGCACTGATAGCCAGAGACAGCGTAAATTAATTTATGTACATATCATTGGCGTGGTCGGGCGAATGAGACGGCGTAAATTAACGGTATGGGTTCCTCCTGATAGGAATCACGATTTGCCTGGTTTGGCCCTCAGGTACGTTTTTATCTTTGGCTCTTTAGTTACCTGGGACTTGAATTGGGTTATTGCCCATTATAAAAGTAGTAAGGTTATTACTGATCCTATTGCTTTTGGGAGGGGCCAAGTGATATTGGTGTGGCGAGGACCTGGCATCAGATCAAGATTATTCTGATTTCAGGGCTGAATATATATTTTTGTTATTGTAAATATTCAGTTCTGTTTTGGAGTCGATTTGATATGTACATGTACTTGAACATGTACATGTACTTGTACAGGTAATATATAGGATTTAGTACTAAACCCATTGACCCGGCCTTAAATGACCTTAGCTGTTGATAGGCCATTAAACCACAAGAAAGAAACAAACAAACTTAGACCGCTATCTTATTTTTTTTGTCATCTGCCATTTTTATCATCAAAAACATGCTTTAACAGCACTTTAGAATAATTTACAACATGCTTTGACAGCACTTCAGAATCATTTCCATTGGAAATGATTCTGAAGTGCTGTCAAAACAGGTTTTTATTGAGAATAATTTATAATTTATTGATATAAAAGCAACAGCAGACAACAATTGTTTTTATCGTACAATGTTTAGTGAAACGGGCCGGCTCCTGCTGCCTGATATAAATAATATATTGAAATGTGACAAGAGTTTATCTCACTGGTGCTTACCTGTGTTTCATTGACGGAACAGCGAAGAGTGCAGACCGACAGGCTGATGTGGGTCTACACTGACTGCAAGAGCTGTAAGCCCCATTTCTAATGTCAATGATCAGTATACATTTATTTATATAATGTAATATTTGCAGATTATGCTTCTGATGGATAATTATACCCCCCCCCCCCCCCCCCCCGCAACGAGTTGTGGGGTTCGTTGCGGGGGGTATACTGGAGTCAGGTTGTCCGTCCGTCCGTCTGTCCGTCCATGTGTGTGCGTCCGTCCGTCCGTCCGTCCGCCTGTGCGTCCGTAAACTTAACATCAGAGAAATATTGTTATAACTTCTATTTCCTTCATCTAAAATTCTTAATATTTCACACATGCACAGAGCTGCCAACTGTTACGATTTTTCCGTATTTGTTCCGGAAAATACGTTAGAAATACGGAAGTACGGATAACAATTAAAAAGTACGATTTTTTAAAAAATCAGCGCGGGAATATCTGGAAATAATAATTTCGTTTCACTATTCTGCCAATAAATCCTATTTTTTTATTTACCCGTAATCATACTCGCCGAGGCGCTTACCATTTCGATTCTTGTTGTGTAGTAATAGTAGTTTCAAGCGCTCAGCGATATTGATTTATTCATCACGCAAATTCATAAAATGTCTGCTCCAAAGCGTGCAGCCAACGAATGTGGGTATTTTTTATCGAAAGAAGTTAGGAGAAAAAACACATCTGTTCATCAATGATTACAGCGATACTGGCCCCAATTTTGTTTGGTCCTGTCAAAGCGCGGTGATGAATTTGCGTCTTGCAAGCAGTGTAATTGTGATTTTTCGGTTGGTCATCGTGGCCGAAACGAGGGCCAAGGCTCTAAAAAGTTAATTTTTGCATATAAGTGAGTACTGATTTGTGTTCCGGAAAACATATGTGGTGTTCCGGAAAATAGCCCCCTTTTCTCTCCATGTTCCTCATGTGACCGACATGGGGTTGGCAGCTCTGCATGCATTCCTGTAAGGCTCTACTACCATGCTGTGCCAAATCCACGACGTCCAACCCCCACTGATCCCAAGGTCAAGGTCAAATACTTGGTCTCTTTACAAAACTTAACATCAGAGAAATAAGTTATAACTTCTATTTCCTTCATTGAAAAGTCTTAATATTTCACTCGTGCCTTCCTCTAAGGTTCTACTATCATGCTGTGACATATCTACGACCGTCCAACCCCCGCTGATCCCAAGGTCAAGGTCACATACTTAGTCTCTTTACAAAACTTAACATCAGAGAAATATGTTATAACTTCTATTTCCTTAATCTAAAATGCTTAATATTTCACACATGCATTCCTGTAAGGCTCTACTACCATGCTGTGCCAATTCCACGACCGTCCAGCCCCGCTGATCCCAAGGTCAAGGTCAAATACTTAGTCTCTTTACAAAACTTAACATCAGAGACATATGTTATAACTTCTATTTCCTTCATAAAAAATGCTTAATATTTCACACATGCATTCCTGTAAGGTTCTACTACCATGCTGTGCCAAATCCACGACGTCCAACCCCCACTGAGTTATAACTTCTATTTCCTTCATTGAAAATTATTAATATTTCACTTGTGCATTCCTCTAAGGTTGTACTATCATGCTATAACATATCTACGACGGTCCAACCCCCACTGATCCCAACGTCAAGGTCACATACTTAGTCTCTTTACAAAACTTAACATCAGAGAAATATGTTATAACTTCTATTTCTTTCATCGAAAATTCTTAATATTTCATACATGCATCATTTCTCTAAGGCTCTACTATCATGCTGTGACAAATCCCCGCTGATATCGATGTCAAGGTCACATATTAGTCTCTAAACTTAACATCGGAGAAATCGGTTATAATTTCTATTTCCTTGCTCGGATCTGCTTCACATTTCGCACACGCATTGCTCAAATGGACCTCTACCACCCTGTGACAAATTCACGTTCGTGCTGCCCCCACTAGGCTCAGAGTTCAAGGTCACAACCCCACACACTTGGAAATTAGTTTACATATTTAGGGGTACCTGGGCCCACGCATAACTAAGAAACGAAAGTTAGATTGAGAAAATCGGTCCACAAGTATTTATTTTTATGCCCCCGCCACCGAATGGTGAGGGGGCATATAGTGTTACTGGCGTCCGTACGTCCGTACATCCCGAAACATTAACGCTCGGGTGAATGGCTTATAATTTCATTGCTCGGATCTGCTTCACATTTCACACACGCATTGCTCCAATGGTCCTCTACCGCTCTGTGACAAATCCACATTCGTCCTGCCCCCACTAAGCCCAGGGTCAAGGTCACAGACTTGGTGCGTTCGAAACCTTATCGCTCGGGTAAATGGCTTATAATCAAATATGCCTTGTTTTTTTTTTTTTTTTGTTTTTTTTCTTTGGCTGCCAGCGGGGGCATTCGTGTGCCGACAGGCCACATTTCTAGTTTTTAATTTATTTTTAGTTTTTCGCAATGTTCACGTTTTTTTTTGAGAGGGTGACTTGTTATTGATGAAAAAGTACTTACATTTAAATATGTTTTAAATTTAATGTGTTTAATAGCCAAATGTTCGTCGGCAGCAATACGCAGAACAGACAGTAGTCAAACTGGAATACTGTCTAAAGTGGTTAATATGTCAATATGGCACCTTTTATCACAACGTATGCGCTTTAATAATTAATCAAGATTTTATTTATTATTACTACTACGATTATTGCCCCATTAAGTGGTAGGTAGGAGAACAATAGTGTCCTTTTGTCACTTCATGAAACAACATGTTGAGTGTGGGCTGACATCACACAGAATGGTCTTTACAGTGTTTGCAACAAGTCTTGATGAATAATAACCTCTTGTAACGATGAAACATGTTGATCCATTCCAGTTTTACTATCCTCTGTTAAGTTGTTTGCAACAGGTAGTAAGGATACTGGATAACTGACTGCTGCCAAACAGTGTAGACCCTGATCATACTGCACAAAGTGCAGTATGATCAGGGTCTACACTGGTATCAGTGTAAGTTTTGTTTGGTCTTGTCTTGATATACATTAAAATTAAAACAACCATTTGTATTTAGTGTGTAGACTTGTGTATTTCTAATCGGGACAACTCGGGTTGTAGTGCATACATATTCCACACTGTAAACACAGATCAGGGGATACCATATTCTGCTTGAATGTCACAAATGCTTACTGAACGGTGGAGTCTGAACAGATGTTCAATGCGATTGCGATTAACAGCTACAAACCCACATTTAAGTTTTGGACACAAACACCAGGTTGTTTAATTTCCTGTGATTATCTCATGTGTCCTATTGTTGCCTATTGTTTTGTGGAATAAACATTGCATTTATAAGCCGTCATCCGAAAACGCACCCATTCATACTATCTTATACCCCGACTTATACAAATTTGTTATTCGTAGTATGTACTTCATACTCAGTTTGGTGGATCACATTATATAAGGCTACGATAGTAATTCTAGAAGTTTTCACTTCTATTGAACTGTCAGATATTTGGCAAATTTCGAGTTTAGGGTGAAGAATTTTAATTGCGCAGGCACCCGGGAGTGAAAATATAGTAATAATAATTGTACATCACTTCACAGATGAACGACTTTGTGTTCGAATATGAATTACATGGAAAAATTTTTGTTGCTGAATGTAAATAATGAAAATAAATAAATAATTAATTGGTTTGATGCATGTGTGAAAGTCAAATCTGAGACATAAATAATAGATTACCGGTACATGTATATTGTATATAGATTACTGGTACATTGTACATGTATATTTATATACCAGTGTGATAGGATTTGTGAAAATGCAAATATTTGTTTAGAGGTAATATTGAGATGATACGTTTGTAATTTAAATATGAAAGTTGGATAGCATTCTAGTATGGAATGTGAGGTGTTATAGTGACATGTTTGTTGCCTGGATTATTATGTACGGTCATTTTGAATAACATTTCTACGGATTGTTTCCTGCAGCTGAGGTTTGCTACACGTACCGTCAAGATGTATTTACATATGAAAAGTAAGCTTCGTTTATTGCATAGGGTTTTCCAGTGTAATAACATAGTGTAGTCATAATATGCTAGTGTAATATATATGTACAGAAACATGTTGGTTGATCAGTACCACATGTGTGATGATGTGCTTATGCAATAAATAGAATTTAACATCTGAGCTGATTTAATAGTATTATTTATCAAGGGCATCGTCAGGGGGGGGGGGGAGAGGGGAGAGGTGTTCAAGTATGAACCCCCCTTTTTGAGCCAACATGATTTTTTGGAACTTAAAATGGCAAAAATAGAAAATTAGTTTTGCTCATATCTTGATATGTGAGACTATTATAGGTTAAATTTCATCATCGAATACTTGAATTACTTTTTCTGTTTTAGATTGCGCTTTATAATATGATTTTTTTATTTTCGAACCTCCCTCCCCCTTTTATCAAATCTTCAAATCTGTAAACTTGTTTAATTAATATCCATTAAATCTCCACTATTTCCAGGAGAAAAAATACTCTATATTGAAAGGCAGTAAGCCTTACACACACATGTACCATGATTCACACGCGTAGCTCGTACCATATTATCAGTATTATATATCATTATTACACTTGCACATGTACATGTAATACACAGCATTGCTCGTACAAATATATCATTATTACACTTGCACATGTACATGTAATACAACAGCGTTGCTCGTACCATATATCATTATTACACTTGCACATGACATGTACATGTAATACAACACATTGCTCGTATACCATATATCATTATTACACTTGCACATGTACATGTAATACAACAGCATTGCTCATACCATATATCATTATTAAATATATCATTATTACACTTGCACATGTACATGTAATACAACAGCGTTGCTCGTACCATATATCATTATTACACTTGCACATGTACATGTAATACAACAGCAATTGCTCGTACCATATCTCATTATTACACTTGCAACATGTAACATGTAATACAACAGCGTTGCTCGACCATATATCATTAAATATATCATTATTACACTTACATGTACATGTAATACAACAGCATTGCTCATCATATTCACTGCACATGTACATGAATACAACACATTGCTCGTACAAATATATCATTATTACACTTGCACATGTACATGTAATACAACAGCATTGCACGTGCTTCATACATCATTATTAAATATATCATTATTACACTGCACATGTACAAGTAATACAACACATTGCTCGTACCATAATCTTATTAAATATATATTATACACTTGCACATGTACTGTAATCAACAGCATTGCTCGTACCATATATCATTATTAAATATATCATTATTACACTTGCACATGTACATGTAATACAACAGCGTTGCTCGTACCATATATCATTATTAAATATATCATTATTACACTTGCACATGTACATGTAATACAACAGCGTTGCTCGTACCATATATCATTATTAAATATATCATTATTACACTTGCACATGTACATGTAATACAACAGCATTGCTCATACCATATATCATTATTACACTTGCACATGTATGTAATACAACAGCGTTGCTCGAACCATATCCATATACAAATATATCATATTACACTCATGTTAGTAACAGCATGCACCATACAAATATATCATTATTACTTGCACAGTACATGTAATACAACAGCGTTGCTCGTACCATATATCATTATTAAATATATCATTATTACACTTGCACATGTACATGTAATACAACAGCATTGCTCGTACCATATATCATTATTACACTTGCACATGTACATGTAATACAACAGCATTGCTCGTACCATATATCATTATTAAATATATCATTATTACACTTGCACATGTACATGTAATACAACAGCGTTGCTCGTACCATATATCATTATTAAATTTTCATCTGAAATGATCCTTCAACAAAAGTTGAGTGCCAATTATGGAGATAGAAATACCACTGATTACTTTTTCTACGGGAAAAATAAACATTCATACATCAGTACTCGACGTATTAATTAGCATTATTATACTTTTTATATCAAACATGAATTTCCACACTGATATCAGGGGCGATAACTGTGTTTCGTTAAAATGTTAACAAACGTTACTATTTATTCTCTGTATTTATTTTTTGATGTATGTACAATGATCATACTTTATAATCGGTTGATAAAATTATTTTTTCAGGTTTTTTCAGGGTCCTCTCTCATTTGCATATCAAAATAGCCTTATACTTCTGCGAGTCACTATGAATAAAATAAAGATTACCAAATGATTATATCTGTATAGCGGGCACTCGTAATTTTTAAAACAGGTGGAAAAAATACACAATTACAGAGCTCCAGATAAGCGTTGTGTCTAAAGCATACTATACACCCTGATTTAAAAATCATTGCGTATTTTACTTTTACAAATCTGTTATTGATTTTCTTCATTACTAAATAGGGAACAAATGAAAAAAAATATAACAAATTTAAACATTCACTTATTTGAGCTGCAAAAAGCAAACACTGTTTGCTTTTTGCAGCTCAACTAAGTGAATTTTCAACTTTATGATAGTATTTTCACTACTCAATTTGAAAATCAATGCGTATTTTCACATTGCTGTGCATATTTTGTACTCCCACTTTTGATAATCAATGCGTATTCAGCTAAAATAATTGCGTAAAATACGCCAATACGCACCTTATCTGGAGCTCTAGTGTATTCATGTCATTATAATGCATATGACCTTCCTGTTGAACGGACATAAAAACCCAATCAATCAATCAATCCTCTGAAAATCTAGTGATCCCAGTACACCAGTTACTATGGAGACTAATTTTTTGATGATGGAAAAACATCCCAGCAAAAGCTGGTCATATAGAAACAGGTTTTGTTGATTGGATGTTAAACTGCAGTCAATCAAAGACTGAAGTCGGTGATACAGTAACCTATACACCTTCAGTATTGAACTGTTCGACAATTGACATATATCTTGACGTGTGATTTTGTACCTAAGAAGATGTTTACAGAAACTGTGATATTTTCTGTAAATGACTTAGAAAGTTGGCGAAGTTTTCATCGCAAATACAGAATTATATTCCACATTTGCTATGAACATTTCGTCAACTTTAGACATCGTTTACTGAAAATATCGTAAATTTTGTAAATATTTTTATGAGGTATTGCATCTTCTTGTATAGGCACAAAATCACATGGCTTGTGACATATATCTTGATATTCAAGTCGCCGACATTGAGTATATTCATCAGTGTTTAGTTACGCTACTCTTAGTCCGCAACACAATGGGCATTTAAACTGAAATGTGGTACATTTAAATTTGATATAATGATCTTCTATTGAGATGCCGTGATTTGTGTTGTGTCTGGCGAAAACATGTCTTCTTCTTGCCTTTGCAACCTGTAGCCGATTTCATAAAAATTGCAAAGAATATTTATCTATCAAAGTATACTTTGAGGGAGTAATCATTTATTTTTCCCGAAATGCATTATTTCATTTAGAACTAATGACTGCATATATTTAATGATTAAAAGTGTGCAGAGTTATTATACTGAAATTATTACATTATCATTATAATGTAATAAATTCATTATAATAAAAAATTATAAATTTATCTTTAAATTGAAAATTTCTCCCGCAAAGTATACTTTGCTAGATAAGTATACTTTGCTAGATAAGTATACTTTGCAATGTTGGTGAAATCGGCTACTGGTCTGTCTGTAGAGAAAAAGGAACTTGCATTATTCGCAACCAGTGTAGTCCAAGATCAGCCTTCGCATCCGCGCAGTCTGATCTTGGGCTACGCTGTTTGCCATCCAGTCAGTAAAGTAGGCTAAAAACTATGAGCAAACTCATGAGATTCCTAGCAAAATGGAAATGATTCTGAAGTGCTGTCAAAACATGTTGTAAATTATTCTAAGGTGCTGTTAAGGCATTTTTTTTATGATAAAAATGGAAAATAAACACACTTGCCATAAATTAACATGTTATAGTCCAGGGATAAAATACTTTTTTATTCCCAAAATCGCTGAGACGGTTCAGATGAGTGGTAACAACGTATGCTTTCGAGAAGAAATACAGAAATTGGTGAAAAAAATAATTAATTACTGTAATTGTATCCGATCTATAATGTATTGAACACGCCTCGTTCTGTCCAATTGTGGCAATGCTATTGTGTTCTGGGCTCATTTAGATCAGAGATATTGGTCTTGCTCTACCGTGCTTGAAAACTGCATTTTTCTATGCCGTGATTTTTTTTATCCAAGAGCGGATCCACACTTGTCATAAATTAACATGTTGTAGTCCAGGGATAAAATACTTTTTTATTGCCAAAAATCTGATTATTTTGTTTGGATTTCTCCTTACAAAATATATGTTGTTACCACTCATTTGAACCGTCTTGCTGAGACGGTTCAGATGAGTGGTAACAACATATACTTACGAGAAGAAATAGAGAAAGTGGCGAAAAAAATCTTAAACAAATTGTTTACTGTAATTGTATCCGACTTATCATGTATTGAACAAGCCTCGTTCTGTCCAATTGTGGCAATACCATTGTCTTCTGGGTTCATCTAGATCAGAGATATTGGTCTTGCTCTACCGTGCTTGAAAACTGCATTTTTCTATGCCGTGATTTTTTATCAAAGGGCGGCTCAAGCAAGATTATCAAATAGTTTGTTTTTTAAAGCTTCATTGATGTGGAAAATTGTATATTGCATATATTAATGATTATTTATATAAGAATTTTGTTATTAATAAAGCGCTCACAACTTTTACAAAAGCCGTCATAGACTTCACGTTTTGTGGATTAAATACTAAATGCTTACTCAGTGTATACCTGTGGTACATATTAACTCTTGGAATGCGGGAAACGAAAATTGTCGTCTGCTGTTATTTCATATTTTGTCTTTATTTTCCTCATTCAAACATGGTGTGTACACTTTAGAATTATTTCCATTTGAAATGATTCTTAAGTGCTGCCAATCTATGTTTTTATTGATAAAAATGGAAAATAATCAGCAGACGACAAAATTTAATTTAACATTGTAAGGGTTAAAGGTAAATGCCCACTCAGTACGCACAAAATGTTTTTATATCAGAGACATCATCTGAGACATTTTCTGGCAAAATAAACATTCATTCACCATCACCCCACATATTGATTGGCATTATTATGCATTTTATATCGGACGTAGATTTCCATACTGATATAAGGGGCAATAACCGTGTTTCCTTAAAATGTTAACTGACATTACTATTTGTTCTCTGTATTTATTTTTTAATTTTATTAGTATAAATAATTAAAAAATAGCAGGCCTCATTTGCATATGAAAATAGCCTGATACCACCGCGAGTCACTATCACATATTACTAAATGATTATATCTGTATAGCTGACACTTGTAAGTTTTTATACACTTTATTTAACTCTTTGCATGGTGATTTGTGGGCTATAAATAGTTCAAAACTAGCGGACAAAAATTCATCATATTTTCTTGTATTTCTCACCGCAAATATCATGAATATGTCTTGGAATTTCATTAGAATTGAGTCCTGAGGACTCAATTCTAATGAAATTTCAAGACATATTTACTGAGAGAAATAAAACATACTTCTAATTCGTTGGGCGGATATTTTCACCGCTAGCATGCAAAGAGTTAATTTCTATAAAGAACATTTTTGTGCCTACTGAGTGGATGATGTCTCAGATAATCAATATGTGGTTTATCTCCGTATAAACTGCAAACAAAACTCATGTCAGCCCAATGCACCTTTTCATTACGTCAAATGCCAAGTACCGTAATTACCCTAAATATTCGGACACTGATATGTGAGCAAACAGTGTAGACCCAGACCAGCCTGCTCCTGAAGGAGCAGTCTGATCAGGGTCTGCACTATTTGCCATTTTCACAGAATGCTTCGGAGGCCTCATTGGACAACATAATCAACTTGATAAATGTTTACGACACTTATAACAATTGGTTTTGGTGTCCGAATATTTAGGGTAATTACGGTATTTATGTTTTATTACTGTATGTACCCCAAAAATGTGTTCAGGGTACAGATAGTCGCCACCCTGTTTGTCTGTCTCTTCATTTGTCTGTCTGTCTGTCTGTCCAAGTTTTCTTGTACCGATCAGGGATCAAGTTACCGAGCGATGCGGGCGATTTTATCTCCCAATATGGTGCCATTCTCCCTATTTTAACGCTTAGACCACTACTCACAACAATTTTCGTCTGCTGTTGCTTTTATATCTTGCCTTATTTCTCAATAAAAACATGACAGCACTTCAGAATAATTTCCAATGGAAGTGCTGTCACCTTAAAGTGTATTTGAAATTTTCTGAAATTAATTTTCTGACAAAACATTGGAGTGTTGCCTGCAAAAATGTTGATTTAGTTTATGGTTTGTTGATAATGGAGCATTGTTTGGCAGTTAATTTTATAGCTTGAAAGATTAAAATAATTTATATATTAAGACAATATTACTACGTATAATTTACTGCCATGATATATTACTATGTATAATTTACTGCCATGATAAATAATACTACGTTCTGTTTACTGCTCTGTGCTAGTTTTGTTACATTAATTTAACAAGCATTCATTTGAGTATATGTTTGAAACTGAAGGAATGGGGCTTTTGGCATTTTTGACTTGTGTAGACCCAAATCAGTCTTCACATGTATCGCAAATCTATTACATGTATTGGGATTCACATGTATGGCGAATCCATTCTTACTGGGATTCACATGTATGGCAAATCCATTCTTACTGGGATTCACATGGACGGAGATTCCAGCCTTACTGGAATTCACACAAATACTGAATGCATCCTTACTGAGATTGACACCTGGTAGAAAGTATATAATAAAAATGTTTATCTGTTGGAGACAACCCGTAAGTGTTGACTTACAAATACTACACCGTCAAGACAACACCTGTAGCCTATTTCACCAACATTGCAAAGTATACTTTTCTAGCAAAGTATACTCTGAGGGAGTAATCATTTATTTTTCCCAAAATGCATTATTTCATATAGAAATAACGACTGCATATATTTGATGATTAAAAATATGTAGAATTATTATACTGAATTATTACATTAGGTATCACAGCCAAAATTGCTGTGATAATGTAATAAATTCAGTATAATAAAAAATAATAAATTTATTCTTAAATTGAAAATTTGTCCCTCAAAGTATACTTTGCAGGAAAAGTATACTTTGCAATGTTGGTGAAAAGGGCTACTGTAATCACCCGCGTGCACTCTCTCGCAGTCAATATAAAGAATTTCACTGCCCATACAATTTCATATGTAGATGCAACCACCCCCGAAACATTATAAAATGCATTTTTGTTCAGAAATGTAATAAATAGGATATTCCATCGTACATGCAGGGGCGGATCCAGCATTTGGGGAATGGGGGGTTGTCTAGTTGCAAAGGTAACTCTTGCAATCTACTCCCGTACGGGAGTAATTGCAAGAGTTACCATTCGCAACTAGGGGGTTGTCCTATTTTCGAGCTCTTCGAAAGGAACTTTCCTGTGTTTTACGGCATTTAAATTCAGTCGGCTTCCGTGTAAACAACTCTTTCGCTTCTCTTACTTGTTGTTTACACAGAAGCTGACGTACACTTGTATATTATTTCACGCTATTCAAATATGCGCGATGGATTATCCTCTATATAATATATTGCCATCTATTTTTGTAAGCTGATGACCCAAACTCAGTACGCCAATAAGTGCCTTTGTATTACCTTCAGCTCTGTACCCGCCCGGTAACCTCTACCATCCACTCACCTTGCATTACAGTGGACCCGGCCAAGAAGATGCGGGTGAAGAAAGCAGGACTCCGCCTCTCTCCCAATGAGGAGGCCGCATTGGTGCGCGAGGAGACAGAGAGGCGCCGCAAACTCCGCCTTCAGCAGGTTCGTAGTCCTGCCCCCAAGCTGATCATCCCGCCCCATACTGATAGTCATGCCTTCATCTTGGTAGCCCTGCTCCTTAGTCATTTCGTCCCACCCCCATACTGATAGTTCCGCCTTCATCTTGGTAGCCCTGCTCCTTAATCTTTTCGTCCCACCCCCATACTGATAGTCCCACCTTCATCTTGGTAACCCCGCCCCCCCCCATACAGATAGTCCCACCCTCATCTTTGTAGCCCTGCTCCCTAGTCTTTTTGTCCCGCCCCGATACCGATAGTCCTGCCCCCATACTGATAGTCTCGCCCTCATCTTGGTAGCCCTGCTCCCTAGTCTTTTCGTCCCGCCCACGTACTGATAATCCCGCCCTCATCTTTGTAGCCCTGCTCCCTAGTCTTTTCGTCCTGCCCATATCCTGATAGTCTTGGGTCCCAAGTTTTCAGTTTCACCCCCATCTTGATAGTTTTGCTCCAAAGCTCTGAGTCCTGCCCACAGATTGTCATCCCGCCCCATTTTCGTAGTCATGCCCACTAGTCTTTGAGCCTGCCCCATCTTGGCAGTCATGCCACCTAAATTAGTGGCAACAGCTCTTCCTGTTTTATTACTAATGGTGGGTTAATTATGCATGTGCTAAGTTGTACATATAAATGATTGATATACATTGATTCTTATTTATATAGTGATAGCGCTCATAAATATATAAATATGTCAATAACTCAGTTAGTGATTGATACTGTGATAGTGAATATTGATCTTTCTTAACTTTTTTTGTCAATATTGGTAGCACTGACTTGTCAGACAGCCTCTGTAACTTGTGGATAATGTGTGTATTCATCCATTCATACATACTAGTATTCTGTGTTTGAAACAGGCAGAAGCACTTCAGTTGTGGGTTATTACTTATATACATGTATTTGGAGTTCATAAGAGAACCATTTTCAGGGAGTATTTCTCAGGGCTCTAGATAAGGAATTAGTAATTGAGTATTTTCACTCCATCATTTCTGAAGCAATTGGGTATTTCAAAATTTTAATTGGGTAAAATAAAATCACACTACTGTTTACACATCAACAGACAGCAATTATTGAATAGTATGCTTCGAAATGAAAACTTGTCTTGGCATTTCATCAGAATTGTCTCCTTGGAGACAATTCTAATGAAATACCAAGATGTGTTTTCATGGAAAATAAGAAAAATATGCTATATTTGTGGTCTGTTTATTGTTTTCTGCAGCATGATAAACATACCACAAAATTTGTATTGCTTTTTGATACTCGCTACTTCTGGTTTCAATTGTTTTTTTTTGGCAATTTTATTTGAGTGTTTAAGCAAATACGCAGCTTAACTGGAGCCCTGATTTCTCCTAATTTGTGCCTCTTGCTACGGAATTTATTGGAATATCCAGTTGAACGTGAATTGATTTCATAAAACTCGAAATTTGTAAACTTTATATAATAAATACCACTTTTATAATATCCTCTATTCAATCAAGAACTCTGATGAATGTGATACTTTCACTGCAGAGCCATCTGATTATAACCTTGCTGTTGAACGTATGTAAGCCCCAACCAACCAACCCACCCAACCAACCAACCAATCTATCAACCAACCAACCAATCAATCAATCAATCAATCAATCAATCAATCAACCAACCAACCAACCAACCAACCAACCAACCTATCAACCAACCACCAACCAACCAACCAACCAACCAATCAATATATCAACCAACCAATCAATATATCAACCAAGCAAACAACCAATCAATATATCAACCAAGCAACCAACCAATCTACTACAGGTACGAGAGCAGTGTAAACAGAATGCGGCTAACATTCGGCACGCTGTCAAACAGGAGAAACATAAACAGCTGATGAAACTGGCCACCGATATCAAGAACCAACTGGAGGAGGAAAAGGCAGAAAGGGTACGACATCTCGAACAGCAATACGACAACAGTCTACGTAACATCGGTTTGGGGCACCGCGATGCCAGTGAACAGGTGAGGCCAAACATAATGTATTTCTGTCTTTTCACGAAACCTGACCAAATTTTACGGCTATATAAATAATGCAAAACAATATATTTTTTGATAATATTAAATTATTTTATTGCGAAAAAACAATTTCCACATGTTAAATCCCCATAGACAACTTCACTCTGTGACTCTGTGACTGTGAAGAGATCTATGGGAATTTAACAGAATTCTTTTCTAATTTCAGATATAGTGGACCGATTTTCAAAATGTAACTTTTGTTTTTTTAGTTAGATCATTTCCAAGCAATCTAGCTAGGTTTCAGAATCAATTTCCAAATTCTTTCGTTTTTCGACTCCTCCGGGTTCTCCACTTCTTCTATGTTAAATTCCCATAGAGAACTAATTTTTCGTAATAATATCAATATTTGACAAAATTTCATGAAATAAAAAGAAGCCTTCATTCTTAAATATTAATATTATGGTAAAACATGTTGTTGTTGCATTGTTTATATGGCCGTAAATTTGGGCAGGTTTCGTGAAACAGACCTATCTTGCTGTTGAATGGATGTAAAAGCCCTATTAATCAGTCGAGCCTCAACGAGCTCTGTTTTGTCATGGTGTGTCAAATACAAACTTTGGTGGCTCCTCCTATCCAGTTAGCAATTTGGCAAATCCGTCCAAGTAATTCACTATGCATTATCACGTGGTTACAACAACAATGGCTGAAAGTGTTGAAAGTGCGCCCACTCCAAAGTAGGTATTATTTGATATTTTCCTTAATAGGCAACTGATTTTGATGGAATATGGCACAGCAAACGCGTCTTCATGAGCTGGCTGCATTTGGTGGTCCCGGGAGTTTGGCACATACTTATGTCGTTTTCGCGAAGAATCAATTTCCGTGTCAGTAGACACGGAAATCGATTGTTTGCAAAAACGACAGAAGTTTGGGCCAAAATACCAAGACCACAAAATGCAGCTTAACAAGACGCATTTGACGCGCCATATTTTATAAAAATCCGGTACATAATACGGACAAAATAAAAGAATACATACTTTCAATGTAGTTTCACTACTAGTTGTTGTAACCACGTGATCATACACCTTGTAACTGTGGTGTCAATGAATGTATCCACACTGCAACTGGCACCATGCTGTACCGGGACTGCAGATTGTCTTTATCCATCCTCACATTGCACCTTGTTGTTGAATGTACAACCCAATCAATCAATCAATGATCAATCAACCAATAAACGTACAATAATATAACAAACAACCACCAATCCAATCTGGGGCCCGTTTCACTAAGCTTCGTACGACTAAAATGTCCGTAAGTGCAAACTTATGATTGTCTGTAAATTTCACATTAACATGATGTTTTCTTATAAACAATTATTGGATTTAAATTTATTGAGCATAGGCTGCATATGCAGCCTATGCTCAATAAATGTAAATCCATCAATTGAAATTTTCGGACTATCCTAAATTTGCACTTATGAATTTTTGTTGTTGTACAAAGTTTAGTGAAACGACCCCCAGCAAGCCAGTCAATCAAGCCACCCACCAATCAATGAAGTAATCAAACAAATAACTAAATCATTCAGTGAACCAATCAATCTCAATCAATCTCAAACTCAGTCAGTTGTTTCCTGTGTTGTGATTGGCTGATTGTGGAGTTGGAGTGAGTTTTTACCTGTAATTAGCCAATCAGAATGCCTGTTGTATTGAGATACATTAAGAATGCGTGAAACCTTCAACCATCAGTCGGTAAATAAATAAATAAATAAATGCCTCCCACTGCAGCCTGACTGGGTAGAGGAGAAGGAGATGGTGCAGTTTGCGGAGAATTTACGTGCGGAGTCGCGGGGCCGGGCGGCCATCGAGAAACTGAAGTGGCAGACCGACCAGCAGAATCAGGAGGCTCGAAGGGTCATCATCGCTCGGTAATGCGCTGGCTTTGTCATTTCATATCACTTGATTCTCGCCGTTGATACACATGTTTCTTTTTCGACTTTACAAACATCTTGCGGCAGACATGCCTGGATTATCATGAGGCTTGTTCAGTCATCCTCACATGGTAACACTTTCGCTTTTTGACCTTAGCTGTTGATAGGCCATTAAACATCAATACATCAAATAAAATTGTCACTTGTGCTATTTCTTTATTAGCTTTGCAAACTTGTTGTGGCGGAGAGACCTGTAGCCGATTTCATCAAAATGCAAAGTATACTTGTCTGGCAAAGTATACTTTGACGGGAAAAAATTCAATTTTAGGATAAATTTATTATTTTAATTTTTCTGAATTTATTACATTATCACAGCCATTTTGGCTGTGATAATGTAATAAATTCAGTATAATAAGTCTGCATACTTTTAATCATCAAATATATGCAGTCGTCGGTTCTATATGACATAATGCATTTCAGAAAAATTAATAATTACTCCCTCAAAGTATACTTTGCTAGATAAGTATACTTTGCAGGAAGCTACAGGAAGCTCGGAGAGTCATTCTTGCACGGTAACACTTGCCGCTTTTTCCTCAATATCATTTGAGACAAGACAAGTGTTTTCCTAAGAAGATGTGCGATACCTCATGAACTATATTTGCACAATTTACGATATTTTCCGTAAATGACGTCTAAAATTGACGAAATGTTCAGAGCAAATGCGGAATGCTCTGCTTTTGTCAAACTTTCGACGTGATTTACAGAAAATATCACAGTTTCTGTAAATATTTTTCATGAAAAATCGTCTTTGGTACAAAATCATTGGTTTTGATTTATTCTCAATTTAAGAGATATTTCTCTTGATGGTTGTAAATTCTATAATGCACTTGTTTCTTTACAGCTTTACAAATACCTCATGGCAGACAGACCTGGGACCCGTTTCATTAAACTTTGTACGACTAAAATGTTTGTAGTCAGCTACTCACAACAATTGTCGTCTGCTGTTGCGTTTATATATTGCCTTATTTCTCAATAAAAACATTGTTTGACAGCACTTTAGAATCATTTCCAATGGAAATGATTCTAAGTGCTGTCAAAGCATGTTGTAAATTATTCTCAAGTGCTATCAAAGTATGCTTTTGATGATACAAATGGAAAATAGAAAATAAACAGCAGACGACAAAAAAAATAAGATAGCGGTGTAAGGGTTAACAATGTTTTCTTGTAAAGACTTTCTGGATTTACATTTATTGAGCATGGGCTGCATATGCTCAATACATGTAAATCCATCAATTGAAATTTACAGACGATCATAAATTTGCACTTACAAACATTTTAGTTGGACAAAATTTAGTAAAACGGGCCCCAGTGAGAGAACCAAGACGCTGTGGCTTTATGACACTATCCCAGGGCTCCAGATAAGCTGCGTATTTGCTGCATATTTGCTTAAATACCCAATTAAAATTGCCAAAAACCCAATCGAAACCAGAAGTAACGAGTATCAAAAAGCAATAAAGATTTTGTGGTACCTTTATCATGCTGCAGAAAACAATAAACAGGCCACAAATATAGCATATTTTTCTTATTTTCCATGAAAACACATCTTGGTATTTCATTAAAATTGTCGACAAGACATGTTTTCATTTCGAAGCAAACTATTGAATAATTGCTGTCTGCTGATGTGTAAACAGTAGTGTGATTTTATTTTACCCAATTAAAATTTTGAAATACCCAATTGCTTCAGAAATGATGGAGTGACAATACTCAATTACTGATTCCTTATCTGGAGCACTGCTATCCTCTATCATTTTGAACTACAAGACTTGATGTTTGCGATGCACTTGAGCGTGAAGTTATGTCAACCTGATTCCATATTACAGGAAACACGCCCTGGCGGTGGAGAAGGAGCGGTCGGCAGAAATAGCAGCGATGCCCCCACCACCCCCAGACCCAGTCACCCTGGCCAGCATCAAACCCTCGAGTAAGTACGTGAAAGAGGGGAGGGTATCTGAATGAGAGATCCATCTTTAAGGATTCACATTTTAGCAATGAATTTACACTGGGATTCACACCTGGGACCAAGTGATCCTGTGTAGTAAGGGTGCTTGGCACTGGATCAGGAGTCGATTTCACCAACATTGCAAAGTATACTTTACTAGCAAAGTATACTTTGAGGGATTAATCATTTATTTATCCTGAAATGCATTATTTCATATAGAACTAACAAATGCATATATTTCATGATTAAAAGTATGCAGAATTATTATACTGAATGTATTACATTATCACAGCCAAATTGGCTGTGATAATGTAATAAATTCAGTATAATAAAAATTAATAAATTTATCATGAAATTGAACATTTCTCCCTCAAAGTATACTTTGCTACTAAAGTATACTTTGCAATGTTGATGAAATAGGCTACAGGAGACAGGGGTCCGTTTCACTGAACTTTGTACGATTAAAATGTTCGTAAGTACAAATATAGGAGTGTATGGAAATTTCAATTGATGGATTTACATTTATTGAGCATAGGCTGCATATCCAGTAATTGTTTGCAAGAAAACATTGCTAATGTGAAATTTACAGACTATCATAATTTTGCACTTTCGAACATTTTAGTCGTACGAAGTTTAGTGAAACGGGCCCCTGTTTTTAAGTGTTGAAAGTTTTGTAAATTTAGTGCTGAATGTTAAGTGCTCTCTGCCTTTCAGGTACATTTCCGTATCAGGTACATTTCCGTAGAGCCTTGTTTTTGAACGGCCATAAAACTCCAGTCAGTCAATCAATCATTAAACTTTCTAGCAAGTACGTGTCACAAAAATTCTACTGTAAAATGAAATTAATTAGCATCAATGCACCCGATATACTTTCAGTGAGAAATTAAAAAAAAAAAAGAAGAAAGTTTTTTCCATTTTCACAGAGCCAGTAAAAGTAATGGACATGCACACGTTTTACTCCACCCACTATCACATGACCAACGATCATACCATGAAATATTCTATATCTCTTCTCCCTTGATAAAGTATATGGTGTCACCACTCATTAGAACCGTCTCGGCATGACGGTTCAAATGAGTGGTTACAACATATACTTTCATTGGGAAATAAGAGAAATAGAAAAATAAAAAGTCTAATTTTTGTTTGCCCATTCCCACAGAGTCAGTAAAAGTAATGGACATGAAGACGTTCTCCTCCACCCACTATCACATGACCAACGATCACGTGGTGGATCGCGCGGACCCAGGGGAGTCAACAAACGCGCGGGAGGCGGCAGGAGTGGAACAGGAGAGGATAACTCAGCACGCCCTGGAACTACAACAGTTACGCCACGACCAGCTGGAGCGAGCCAGGATGAGACATAATGCCGCACTCGAGAAGGAGCTGCTAAAACATGTAATTATTGTATCCTGTGTTGTGATTGGCTACTTGTGGATGTGGAGTGAGTTTATACCTGTAAGTAGCCAATCAGAATGCCTGTTACTTTGTGATGACACATAAATCCGCACTGGAGAAAGCTGCTGAAATATGTAATTAATTGTTTCCTGTGTTGTGATTGGCTGATTGTGGAGTTGGAGTGAGTTTTTGCCTGTAATTAGCCAATCAGAATGCCAGTTGTATTGAGATACATTAAGAATGCGTGAAACCTGCAACCATCTTTCACATTGTGATGAGACATAATGCCGCACGGGAGAAGGAGCTGCTGAAACACATAATTCATTGTTTCCTGTCACTCAAATATATAATGTTGGAATATTAGGATGCCAGAAATGTGTCGTTGTCTCCTGTACTGTGATTGGCTAACTGTGGAGGTGTTACAAGTTTACTTCTCTAACTAGACAATTGTGATGCCTCAAATTTGCTGGGGTGTGTTTCACTTAACTTTGTACGACTAAAACGTTCGTAAGTGCAAATTTAGGATCGTCTGGAAATTTCAATCGATGGATTTACGTTTATGCTCAATAAATGTAAATCCAATAATTGTTTACAAGAAAACATTGTTAATGTGAAATTTACAGACTATCATAATTTTGCACTTACAAACATTTTAGTCGTACGAAGTTTAGTGAAACGGCCCCCTGTATTCTCTCATGTCCTCGTCAATTTTGGAGATTTGCCGAGTTTTGTCACTTTGAACGTCTCATACATGTAATTATCTCCCCTCTATCCAGGACTACAACGACATCCTACATGACCTCAGTGACCTGCAGAGGGCCGACCGGGACAGACGGCTCCGCGTTGTACACAACATCCCTGTAAGTCTCGTTTATGTCTCGTTTCTTATGTAATCAGTAAACAGGATTAATACATATACAGGGCTCCAGATAAGTTTTGTGTCTAAAGAGTATTATACCCCCAGATTTCAAATTCAATGCGTATTTTACTTTTAGTAATGTATTATTGATTTTCTTCCAACCATCCAACCAACCAACCAAACCAACCAACCAACCAAACCAACCCAACCGACCAACCGACGACCGACCGACCGACCGACCGACCGACCGACCGACCGACCGACCGACCGACAAACACCAAACCACCAACCAACCAACCAAACCAACCAACCAACCAACCAACCAACCAACCAAACCAACCAACCAACCAAACCAAACCAAACCAACCAACCAACCAAACCAACCAACCAACCTATCCATTACAGAAGCAGGTGTTTGAGCCGCACAATTTCCACCTGGAAGACCGGGAGGACAGACAGAAACAAATGGAGCAGGATTTCGAGGACATGTATATGGCCGACACAGGTATTCTGTATTTTGGGAATTTAATCATTTCAAATCGGTGGCGAAAGTCGGATGTTTATGTGGTCTTTATCATTTTTCATGGTCAGCAAGTTTTTATGGTACAGCACTGTCTGGTCATACAAGTCATTTTGTACAGGCAAATATCAAATGCTTTCTGCTTTCAGTTTTCCTTCATTCTGCCAGTTGACTAACAGCCAATGAAAACTCAAGATGAATTAGCCACATTAGTGACTCTTTTGAGCTCCCCAGGGCTTTTTGAGAGATTTCACAGTACATGTACCTCTATCTTGTCCAACAGCCTGGCTTAAATTCTCCACGAGCTATCAGAAGACACTAGCCTGGTATTCTCTATCCTTGTAGACTACCTGGACGAGATCAGTATAGCTCTTAACCACACTCGTACCCATCCACACATAAATTATAGTGGAATATCGCAAAATCGGACGTCCTGGGACCTCCCCAAGGCATTAGCCTGGTATTCTCTATCCTTGTAGACTACCTGAGAGGGATCAGTATAGGTTTGAACCCACACCCTACCCATCCACCCCTAGATTACAGTGGAATCTCTCAAAATCTGACACCCTGGGGAGGCCCCAGGGTGTCAGATTTTGAGAGATTCCACTGTACTCCACCGCCTGCGTTAAAAAATCCTGCCCACATGTCAAAGTTCCTGAACATCTATTGGCCATCTCAACTGTCAATCAAGCAGTTTGATTGACTGAGCCTGAGTGGTAGCACAGCTCAGACTCGGCAAATCATGCTGCTGGATTTCAAACACAAGTATTTGGAAATGAGAATAAATTAAACTTTTGGCAAGATTTGCACAGGCGGTGATGTACCTCAACCTTGATCTGGCTTAAACAGAGCTCCAGTTAAGTTGTGTAATTTGGAGGTAAATTTCTTATTTCTCCATCAAAAATGGCAAGTTGGGAGTGCTTTAGAATCGTCTCAATGAGACAATTCTAAAGGACTCCCAACTTGCCATTTTCATTGAAGAAATAACAAAATTTCACCCCAAGTTGGTCAAATTACGCACCTTAACTGGAGCTCTGTTGAACCCTCGACTTGTTGTCTTCTAACGCTAACCTGGTATTCTCTATCCATATAGACTACTTGGGTGAGATCAGCATGGCCTTGGATCCCCACCCCGGGACCCCGGTGACCCCAGTGGGCGATGACTCCCTGGACGTTACCACGACAACGGGGGACAACACCCCGCTACAGGAGCCGACGTTGCCGTCCGTGCCGCCTGTACTACAGGATATGACAAACATGCCGCGCGGGAAGTCTCCCGGCAAGAAACCAAGTAAGGTTTTCTTATCTGCCCATTCGGGATGTATTATGTATTCACCTTGTATGGGCCACAGGCATTCGGCGTGTTTCGGCTTTCATTGGTATAACTACATACATGTATATGAACAAGGCTTCTAACATTGGTCGGACACGACCTTGTATCATAACAAATAACATTTTTAAAATTGTAATTTTCTATGCATTCTATGTATTTCTGCAGGATAACGATAATTCTCAAATGATCACTACAATATTGACATTAGCGTTAATAAAATTGCAAAATTTGTTATGATATGAGGTCGTGTCCGACCGAAGTTGGAAGCCTTGTTCATATACAGTCGAACCTGTGTTAACGACCACCTGTGAATAGCGACCACCTGTCCACAACGGCCAGTTAAAACTCCCCCGTCCAATTTGTTCTTTAAAATACCTTAGAATAATGACCACCTCCAAACAACGACCAGCGACCGGCGATTTTCGTTCCCACGTGGCATTTTTGACTGCAAACAGCGACCATTAGCGACTATTAGCGACCAAGTCATGTTTTGTCGGCAAAAAAAAATAACATCGCAATCGCCGATTTTCCTTTCAGCAAAATATTGCATAACTCCATTAACGGTAATTCCCGATATGTATTCCGTGTCGTGTATTCCAATAGGCATAATGCAATTCCGCGCAAGTCATAAAACTCGATCATTAGCTGGCAAACTGTAATTTACGCGATGCTGATTCATCTACAGTGACAAAACTAAGACTTCAAACACACTGCGCGTGTCAAGTGTAAATTTCACACCGCAGGGCACAAGGCCATATCAAAGATCAATACACGCGGTTGCTGACACCAGTCACGTAGTCAACACTAGACTGGTACCCTGTTGGATGCGCAGCATAGCGTTATTCCTAGCGACCGGTAACCAGTCTAAAGTGACACGACAAACGTGTTTATATGAATTGGGTCTCGATCTCCGACAAATCCCGGCTTATTGCATTAGCGACCAGACCAGGCAGTGGATTCGCGTAGTCTGCCCATGGTTTACATGGTTTACAATGCTCGCGAATCTCTAATTAAAAACATCAGTAATTACGTCAGCGGACATTGCCAATTCGTCATAGGCTGCTTAAATATTCGGGCTTGACTTGGATAGTATACAGTAGATTGGACAGAAAGCAAATAAGCCTGGTGTTCTCTCCTGATTTGGACACCTAGCTCGTGTGGGTTACTCGACTTGACGCATTCAATGAAATATTTTTGTTACAAAAAAACTCGCTGTTTTCACAGGCCGCGCCACATAGGCTATCGTTTTAATACAGACTATATGACCGTTATTAATTTCAACTGGTGGTGTGAAATACTAATGGTCATGCTAAATTAAACCACTTACGACAAGCTATTAAATGGTGCACCAAAGCAAGCCGCGGGATATACTTATCGTGAAGATAATTACTCCCCTTTGTATATAATTTTCAAAGCGAGGCTGGGTTCAGAACACTAACAACAAGATGACAAAACAAAATAAATTTACTATTTTCGTGCAATTTTTAATTTATGAAAAGCACTCCACGATCGTGCAATAGCGAATTGTCAGGTGGAAGTTTATACAGCCAAGACGTTTTCTATGCATGCATATATATTACAATAGAATGCTAAATAGAACCAATAGACCAACTAGCCAATCAACTAAGTAACCAACCAATTAATTGTTTCCAGAGAAGGTGTTGCGTAACCTGATGGACCGTATTAAGTCGCAGCGGGAGGAGTGGATCACGTCACACAGTCTACTGGAGGTGGGGGAGGGTGAGCCTGACAAACCCGGCCGCCCACTCCCCGATATGGCCATGCAGCCCACAGGTACGTTAACCCTTTCCTTTCAGAAGATACACCATTTGGAAACTTGCATTAAAGTTTTTCCATTAACATTTTTATCGTGCCCACTTGCGTCCGCGTGTCCATGCATCCGGCCTTGGCAGTTTTTACCTACAAAATATCTGCAGTCAGATCGATTTGAAACTCACATACCTCTTTATCATCATCAATATTTTTATTCTATAGCCCACGCATGCCCATGTTCAATGTCAAATTACTTTGAAATTTGCGTTAAAGTTTTAAATGAAGTCTGTGTACATGTTTTAAGTACCCAATATCTCAACAACGATTGACTGTAACCACATACACAGAGCTCCAGTTAAGGTGCGTAATTTGGCAAAATTTTTAGTTATTTTTTCTTATTTCTTCACCACAATGGCAAGGTGGGAGTTCTTTAGAATCGTCTCGATGAGACGATTCTAAAGCACTCACAACTTACCATTCTTTGGTGAAGAAATAACAAAATTTCCCCCGAAGACGGTCAAATTACGCTCCTTAATGTGAGCTGTGATACATACACTCTGGGACCATCAACTACCTCCGTGTGTGGCCGTCTAGTTAAGTACCATTAGTTAGTTGTGAAGCCTCATATGGTTGTTTGCCATCCCCCATATTTAAATTATCTAGCCCTTCCATGTGACCCCCATGCCCAAGGTCATATGTCTTATCAAATGCTCGACATGTGTGGTTGGTGCCATCTGGCTTTTCTATTTCTCCTGCCCAAAATGTTACTCCAAAGTCGATAAAAAATTCTTCGTAATTCATAATACATGGCTTGGCCGTTTTCGGTACAATCTCCAATGTTCCTGTTTTCAAGATGCAGCCCATTTCCGACAACTCACACCACAGGAGTTATCTCCCCCGGAGAAACTGGCGAGAGTTCGCTCCCCTGAGCCCGTGCCGGTTACACAGTTACCGATGTTGCCAGAGGAATTTGCAGAGAAATTACACGCGACACAACAAACACAACAGACAAATGTGCAAGTGAGTGTCATCTCCGTTCAGCAGCCACCGCGCTACAACAGCCACCTCTCTACAACAGCCATCTTGGCTGTTGTAGAGAGGTGGCTGTTATAGGGAGGTCATCTATATGGGAAATAACAAAAGTTCATGTGACCAACCTATATAACAGACAAATGTGCTGGTGAGTGTGGATAGTATTAACTCTCTACACCAGCCATCTCTCTACAACAGCCACCGTGGCTGTTGTAGAGAGGTGGCTGTGGTAGGGAGGTCAACTACAGTGCAACGTCTCTACAACATCCACCTCTACAACATCCACCTGTCTACAAATGCAAATATTTTCCAACCCAATTTGAAAAGTGACAATAAAGTCAATTTTAATAATATTCTCTTTTTTTACATTTTTCCTTGCATTTCATCACAAATTAGCATATTCATGTAATATAATAGTAAGAGCAAAAGTAATTACAATTATAAATAATTACATGTATACAAATGATTGTTCATAATGACATTTGCATATTTTAGCTAATTAAACGTTGCAAACCTTGGTATCCTTTTAAGTATTTTCTATTTTTGCATGTGGTTTATAATAAAAAAATATTTAATTGACCTTGAATATACGCACATTTTGTAGCTCCACCCCCTGGTCCGCCCACACCAATCAATCGATCATTAATATATGCACATTTTGTTTTAGCTCCACCCCCTGGCCCGTCCACACCAATCAATCAATCATTAATATATGCATGTTTTGTTTTAGCGCCACCCCCTGGCCCATCCACACCAATCGATCAATCATTAATATATGCATGTTTTCTTTTAGCTCCACCTCCCTGGCCTGTCCACTCCAATCAATCAATCATTAATATATGCACATTTTGTTTTAGCTCCACCCCCCTGGCCTTTCCACACCAATCAATCAATCATTAATATATGCATGTTTTGTTTTAACTCCACCCTCCTGGCCCGTCCACACCAATCAATCAATCATTAATATATGCACGTTTTGTTTCAGCTCCACCCCCCTGGCCTGTCCACACCAATCAATCAATCATTAATATATGCACGTCTTGTTTTAGCTCCACCCCCCTGGCCCGCCCACACAGCCTCAGATACAACAGTTTGAGTTGACCGAGATTCTCAAACAGCAAGAGATGATCCTGTAAGTTTACATAGTAGTAGCCTTCTGGGGGCCGTTTCACTAAACTTTGTACGACTAAAATGTTTGTAAGTGCAAATTTAGGATTGTCTGTAAATTTCAGTTGATGGGTTTACATTTATTGAGCTTAGAGCATAGTCAATAAGTCAACCAATAAGTCGACCAATCAATCACCCAGCAATAAAACATTAAAGCCACAAACTAATCAACCGACTAGTCAACCAACCAACTAATCAATAATTTAATCAGTTACTAAATCAGTCAGTCGGACAATAAAACAATCCATCCACTGTACATACAGGGAACAGCGGCGACAGATGGAAGTGAAGCTGGAGCAGCTGAACCATCAACAACAGAGCCTTCAGGCCGGGCGCCGGCTCCCTGACTCCCAGCTGCCCCCCGCCGTCCCCCAGCCCGCCCCTACTGCCGTGTCCCAGCAGCCTCTGGCGGTCCCCGTACAGCTGGGATACAGTCAGCAGCCCCAGTATGGTGGTGCCCAGCTCACTGCTGGCCACACATTGCAATACCAGGTAACTGCATGTGTATTTACCAAAACCAGCGGTCAGCTTTATGTGGAAAATGGAATGGTTTACCGCTACACTAACTTATTTCTTCTAGCGTTTTTTTCCCTTAAAATATTTAATCAACAAAAATTAATGCAAACATATGATCATACTGCTCGTACTTATCTAATTAAACTTTTTTAAACAGAAAAGAGAAAATCTTTATGTCACCAACATTCGTGGAAACTGAGACCTAGCAGTTTCCATTCTGGGGGCCGTTTCACTAAACTTCGTATGACTAAAATGTTTGTAAGTGCAAAATTATGATATGTAAATTTAACATTAGCATTGTTTTCTTGTAAACAATTATTGGATTTACATTTATTGAGCATAGGCTGCGTTTGCAGCCTATGCTCAATAAATGTAAATCCATCAATTGAAATTTCCAGACGATCCTAAATTTGCACTTACAAACATCTTAGTAGTACAAAGTTTAGTGAAACGGGTCCCTGGTGTCAGTTTAGTCATTGTGGTCGACAGTTATGTCCAAATGTTGAATATCTCCTGATCTGTTAGTCGGACCAAATTTCAACAATAGCTTCCTCACATTGATAGATATCCACCCAGTGTAATCTGGGTGACCTTGTGAACCTTGATCTTCGTCGGTGAGACACTTGCCTTGCTATACGATCAGTGTGGCTTCAAAGTCTTTTCTTTATGAGATTTCATTCACAGAAATAATAATTACTACTTGATTCATAGTCTCGTTATCATGTTTATCAGACTGAGCTTAAAAGCACGATGTTCAGTGATTCACCTTTGTGCATTCTCATCTATATAAGCGGCTGTGACATTCGTGACCAGTATAGTCCCAGCTCAGCCTGCACGTCATATGTCTATAATTCCAGCACAAAAATATTTACACAATTCCCTAACATTTGATTGGCCCGTAGCAAGTCTCTGTCCAAAATTTATATCCCAGTAAACTCCCACGCCGAACTACTTTCCGTAACTGTGACGCGCAGTTAAAATAATTCTTAAGTAAACGGAAAATAAACACATTTTCTTGATGAATTTATTTAAAATGCTGGAATTATAAGGAATGAATGTCCTTTTTGTGGAATTTATCGGGGATATAAACTTGGAAAAGTCGCGGGAATACTGGACGAGGCCTTGCGGCCTTCGTCCAGTATTCCCGCGACTTTTCCAAGTTTATACCCCGATAAATTCCACAAAAAGGCCATTCATTCCTATAGTACATTTGTATTTCCCATTCTACCCAGGTGTGCCATATAGCAGCTTGGTCCATCGGTATTCACGGCCTGTGAGTCTCAAATCAAACACTCTACATTTCAGCCAGTCCCGGTACCACAGCCTGCGTTTCTTCAACAACCTATTCCACAGGTTCAAGAATTTGTCCATCCCGCCTCTATGGCCTCCACCCAGGTTCCTCTGTACCAGCCACAACCGCAGGCTCCCGTGGCAATCCAGCCTCAGTTCATCGCTAGTGTCTCGTCCACCGGCCTGTCCCCGCAGCCTATGAACTCCATCCCACCCACGCACACAACCACCACCGTTCCCATGGCAACCATGGGTCAGGGTCAGCAGCTGAGGATGGCGTACCAGCCAGTGCCAGGTGTCATGACAACGGACCAGCAGGGTCAGCCGTTAATACCAGGTATTCTACAACATCTACAGAACGGCTTCGGATCGGGTCAACTTCAGCAACAACCGGTCACCATGGCGACAGGCATGCCGACTGCTGCCCCAGTTACGAGTGCCCCGCTGGTTAATGGAGTAGGAGGCCCCATTGCGGGCGAAGCCCATTCTGAGCAGATGAAGCGGGTGAAGGAGTACCAGCAATATCTGCTCGCTCGGCACGAACAGAGTAAAAAGGTGTTGGCCGAAACAAAGGCGGAAATACAGAGACGCAGAGAGAACTTGCTACAGAGATACCCGAAGCTGGATCTGTCACGAATGGAAGGCCTCGGGGCTAAGTACCTAGAAGATCAAACTGCTGAGCAGTTAGGTCAAGGTCAGATTCCTGGTCAAGGTCAGTCAGTGCCTGTAACTTCGCTACTTGCATCCCTCGCAAGCCATCCATACTACGCATCAACATTGACGAAACCTGTGACAGAAAATACACTTGTGAACGGCGACGTCTCAAATGACCTTGAACCTCGCCTTCATCCAGATATTAATTTAGACACAAATCTTAGATCAAACAAATTAGACGGAATCAGGAAATCGCTTCCATTCGACGCTGACGGTTCATACGTCCAACCGAGCCCTGCTGTCAAACTACACGAACTTTACGCAGGTCGCGACCTTGATACGACCTCCGGCACTGAGAGGGACACAGAAGCTGACACGACAGCAACAACAACAACATCAACGGAGCGGGGGAGTCCGGCCCTCCCGCCATCCATGCGACAGTATGCCCAACTTGACGAGTCTGACCTTGACACGACAGCGTCGACCATGACCCCGGAACATCCCGACCCGTCAAGGTCGCGACAGGACGACCTTCGGCGACAGCTGGTTGAGATACAGAGACAGAAGGAAGAGATCATGAGGCGACACCAGGTGGGTACTGTAGTGGGCTTTATATGTGACTGGAGAAATGGGATTTGTGACCAGTGTCGCTTCGGATTAAATAGCACACTCCTGTAGCCTTATAACGATCTATATTGCTTGTTTAACAGTGCACATCCTGATCAGTCTGTGCTGTTGCAGAGGTTGATCTGGATCTACACTGGTTGCAGAACCTATAAGCCACACATTTCCCAGCCTCCGTCACATATCAGCCGTATGAAAAGTTGGCAGATTTTCCTCATTCCTATATCTGTGGGGGCTTATGATTAATGTGTAGCTTATTTCAGGTTTCGGCCAATATAGATTCCGATCAATTCCACTATGCTGTTAGCCAGCTAAAGCTGTAAACGTTGTTTGCCTAATGCTTGTTAACCCTTAGACCACTACACACAATTGTCGTCTGCTGTTGCTTTATATCTTGCCATATTTCTCAATAAAAACATGGTTTGACAGCACTTCAGAATCATTTCCAATGGAAATGATTTTAAAGTGCAGTCAAATCATGTTGTAATTTATTCTAAGGTGCTGTCAAAGCATGTTTTTGATGATAAAAATGGAAAATAGAAAATAGAAAATAAACAGCAGACGACAAAATATTAAGATAGCGGTGTAAGGATTAATGGATTATTTACAAGACTAAATTATGGTGCAGAGTGTAGTCTCGGAATAATTTTGGCCAATTTTCTCTTAGTTTATAGACTGATTGGCTCATCATATAAGTCAGACTGGTTCTTTGTCCATCAAATGTTTACATACAAACATTATCCGACAGTTTCCATAGCAATAATTATTCCTCTCCACAATAACTCGTAAATGTGTAATTAATTAATGTGTAATAGAAGAAAAAAAATAACTGCATAAAATAACTATTTAACATTTTGGAATGTCTACGGGTGAAGGCCAGGCAAGAAATATAAGTTAAAATTCAATATAGGTTAGCTCCGTATATCCATATATTTGTTTCCCCAGATCGGCGAGGAGCGAGTGCTATCGAAGCAGGAGCAGTTGAAGGCCAAACTGGCCACAATAACTCCCGATGACTTGGGCCACAATCTACGGGAATCTGTCAAACAACTGGTATGTGACATCCCATGCGATTTTGTACCTTCAGACATCTGCGTAATTTAATAAAATACTTTTACAAAATTTACATTTTTTTCCCGTAAATGACGTCAAAAGTTGACAAAATTTTCAGAGTATATTCCGCATGTACATTTTGTCAACTTTTGACTTTATTTAGGAAAATTGTTGTAAATTTTGTAAACGTATTTAATGAAATTACGCAGATTTCCGAAGGTACAAAATCACATGGCATGTCTTGTATGTGTCTATAACCCCAGTCTGGGCAGTTGTAGTGGGGGAAGGGGTGGAGGGAGCAGGGGCAGGGTTCTTGAGGGCCAATAATCGGTCCAAAACTTGTGGAAGTTTAACCCTTTCACCCCTAAGTAACTGGAATGGAGTTTGATATGTTAATTTTACAACCAATCCAACCGTCACAAAATGATTTTCAGACTAGTCCATTTATGAAAAGGGGGTGCTTTTGCTCATCTGGATCTACACTTTTTGCCAATAGCACTATACAGGCCTGTGGTGTTGAAAGGGTTAAAGGTACTAGCTCTCGGGCATGTGTAGAAAATGATCAAACAGATTAGTAAAACAATATTCAGGAGCTATACTGACCACAAAAGCCATAAAACCAATTTATCCAGCCATTGTTAACATTGTTAACATTTTCTCCCTTTCAGGCTCAAACAAGTACATCAACCTCCAAGTCCCAACCATTGACCTTTGACCCCCAGCCATCGACCTCCACATTCATTCCCAGCTCGTACGCCAGCACGTCGAGCCAATTACAATCGGACATCCGTCCCCGTGAGTCCCGACGTCACGATCTGTCCACGATTCCCGAGGTGGACACGCCGGCCAGCAGTAAACCATCGGAGAAGAAGCCCGGCCGCTCCAGTCTCGATTCCAACGATGGCAGCACGTCGTCCGCTCGGTCCAAGAAATCACTCGAGTTTTCACGCAAGGAAAAGCCAATCGTGGAAGAGTCAAGTTTGGAGAATGTCGAGACGCAGATGGAGAAAACGACATTGAAAGGTGGTTTATATAGGAAGGCCTTCAGCCAGCATTTTTGTAAATGTTACATCGCATGATAAATTCTCAAAAATGTTGTTTATTCCTTCCAACCCTGCAGCCTATTTCACCAAAATTGCAAAGTATACTTTTCTTGCTAAGTACACTTTGAGGGAGAAATTTTCAATTGATGGATAAATTTATTAATTTTTAGCTCGACTATTCGAAGAATAGTTAGAGCTTATGTTGTCACCCCGGCGTCGGTGTCGGCGTCGGCGTCGTCGTCAACCTTGTATATGGAATAATACTGGCCCTACACCCACCATACTTGGACAACTTCATCTCCTAGTGATGTACATCAATAACCCCTGATCTATATTTGACCTTGACCTACATTTCCTCTTGAATTACTTAGTTAATTCCCCTTGGTTAAGGTTTTTAGTCAAGCTTGTATATGGAATACTCCTGGGCCTACATCAACCATACTTGGACAACTTCATCTCCAAGTGATGTACATCAATAATCCCTGACCTATATTTGACCTTGACCTACTTTTATCTTTGGATTACTTAGTTATTTCCCCTTGGTTAAGGTTTTTAGTCAAGCTTGTATATGGAATACTCCTGGGCCTACAGCAACCATACTTGGACAACTTCATCTCCAAGTGATGTACATCAATAATCCCTGACCAATATTTGACCTTGACCTACTTTTATCTTTGGATTACTTAGTTATTTCCCCTTGGTTAAGGTTTTTAGTCAAGCTTGTATGGAATACTCCTGGGCCACAGCAACCATACACACTTGGACAACTTCATCTCCTAGTGATGTACATCAATAATCCCTGACCTATATTTGACCTTGACCTACTTTTATCTTTGGATTACTTAGTTATTTCCCCTTGGTTAAGGTTTTTAGTCAAGCTTGTATATGGAATACTCCTGGGCCTACAGCAACCATACTTGGACAATTTCATCTCCTAGTGATGGATGTACATCAATAACCCCTGACCTATAATTGACATTGACCTACATTTAACCTTGAATTACTTACTTAATTTCCCTTGGTTAAGTTTTTTAGTCAACCTTGGTTAAGGTTTTTATGCAGGCCGCAGCCACCTTGTTTGTCAACCTATGTGTACATCGACAACCCTCGTAGTCGAGCTATGCTGTTCTCCTACAGCTCTTGTTATTATACTTAATTTATTACATTATCACAGTCATTTTGGCTGTGGTAATGTAATAAATTCAGTATAATAATTCTGCATACTTTTAATCATGAAATATATGCAGTCAATAGTTTTATATGAAATAATGCATTTCGGGAATAATAAATGATTACTCCCTCAAAGTATACTTTGCTAGAAAAGTATACTTTGCAATGTTGGTGAAATAGGCTACAGGGGTCGGCCGTGACCTAGGGGATATTGCATTGGACTTAATACTGGATGTTTTGAGTTCAATCCTCACGCTGGGTGTGAAAATACTGACATATTATTTCCATCCCACTGGTCTGTCAGATGTGACTTTAAACCATGGTCTCGTCTCTATATGACCTTAGCTGACACACTCACTAGCACTTTCCAACCCAATTCTAATTCAAAGGGAATACAATTATTTTAAAACTTCTTTTCATTGTTTTTTCAGATTCCAACAAATGTGTACACTAATTCTCGTGTGCATTCTGATTATATTTATAGATTATTTGATTTGTATGTGGATATATGCACGAGTGGCTTGGCACCGCCGTTAACATTCAAAATTTATATGCGCTTCAATAAATATACAAAATATAAATAAAACTATATTGTGAAGTGAAGCACGGAAAAATATGAACTCGTGAGACGTCAATATGGAAAATTATTGACTTCTTGCATTGCGTTGTGTTTCAATGGGAAACGAAAGTATGTATATAATAAGACTATACTGGTGACGTACTGTAAAAACAACTTTCACTTTGCACCCCTGTTACCAGGTACTAACCCCATTTCCATTCCATCCCCGTTACCAGGACAATGGGAAGGTGAGCAGGTCGCGACCTACAGCGGAAGTAACATCGACAACGTGCTGGAGCGGGCGAAGAGATTCGAGACGGAGGTCCTGGAGAAGTTAAGGAGGCAGACCAATGCCGTGCTGTTCAACCAGGACTTTGACGAGTCGCTCGAGTTTGACGTTAGTCGGCGACAGGCGGCGCCACTGATGTCCAGTGGCAGCCTGTCACCGCAGTCGGAGAGGGACTCATTCTCCACTGGTGAGTCACGAGACAGCAATCAACAAACCAATGAACAAACCAATCTCCCAACCAACCAACTAATCTCCCAACCAATATATATCCCAACCAACCTATCTCCCAACCAATCTATCTCCCAACCAACCTACCTCAATCCCAACCAACCTATCTCCCAACCAATCTATCTCCCAACCAACCTATCTCCCAACCAATCTATCTCCCAACCAACCTATCTCCCAACCAATCTATCTCCCAACCAACCTATCTCCCAACCAATATATCTCCCAACCAACCTATCTCCCAACCAACCAATCTCCCAACCAACCTATCTCCCAACCAACCAATCTCCCAACCAACCTATCTCCCAACCAATCAATATTCCAACCAACCAATCTTCCAACCAACCTATCTCCCAACCAACCAATATCCCAACCAACCAATCAATATCCCAACCAATCAATATCCCAACCAACCAATCTTCCAACCAACCATTCTCCCAACCAACCAAATCTCTCTCCTGGCCGAACAGAGATTTATTCTCCACAGGTAAGTCTCAAGACACCAATCAACCAATCAACCAACCAATTAACCAATTCAGTCAAGTAATCAGCCAATCAATCAATTAATCCAATCAATGAACCAGCCTTTCACCGCAGTTAAACCGAGATTCATTCTCTATTCTCATTCTCCTGATTTTATCAGGCTACATTAGTATGCTATTTGATCAGGAGATACACTGGTCACATTTATCTTCCGACAGGCCACATGTTCTTGTTTAAAAATCAGCTTATGTCTTGGGATGTTCTGGGGGCCGTTTCACTAAACTTTGTACGACTAAAATGTTCGTAAGTGCAAATTAAGGATCGTCAGGAACTTTCTATTGATGGATTTACATTTATTGAGCTGTTTACAAGAAAACGATGTTAATGTGAAATTTACATAATTTTGCATTTCTGAACATTTTAGTCGTACAAAGTTTAGTGAAACCGCTCCTGATCATTAAGTCTGTAATATCTGACTGTTTGATTCATTCATTGTTTTCGATGCAGGCCGTGGATTTGACTATTTCCTCTCACATTGCAGGCCCGATAGACGAGAATTCGATGTCCAAGTCGCGTGACTTCCCCGACACGAGGTCAACCAATGGCAGCTTCCAGAGTATGTCTAAATCCTGGGCCCAGGAGTTCGCCGCTTTCAAGATGCCGCCGTCCAACGAGGCCGACCTTCCATTCAAGGTGAGGGTGGGTGGATAGTCTGGTTGTACTAGGCTACAGGGTGGTGTTTCAATAAACTTTGTACGACTAAAATGTTCGTAAGTGCAAAATCACGATAGTCTGTAAATTTCACGTTAACAATGCTTTCTTGTAAACAATTATTGGATTTACATTTATTGAGTATAGGCTGCATATGCAGCCTATGCTCAATAAATTTAACTCCATCAATTGAAATTTCCAGACTTACTTACATTTTAGTCGTACAAAGTTTAGTGAAATGGCCCCCAGTACCGAAGGTTGTGGTTTGATTAGGATCGCTGGGAAATCCAGTGCATAGAGTGGGCGGCAGGTGGGAGTATGCAAATGGTAATTTAACCCTTAGACCGCTACTCACAAAAATTGTCGTCTGCTGTTGCTTTTATATCTGGCCTTATTTCTCAATAAAAACACAGCACTTCAGAATCATTTCCAATGGAAATGATTCTGAAGTGCTGTCAAAGCATGTTGAAAATTATTCTAAAGTGTTGTGAAAGCATGTTTTTGATGATAAAAATGGAAAATAGAAAATAAACAGCAGACGACAAAAAAATTAAGATAGCGGTCTAAGGATTAACGATTAGATGCATCCTAGTTTGACCATCAGGTACATTTTTGGCTTTCTAGCACAGAGAGGTGAATCCGGTTATTCCCATTATAAAGTTATTGGATTAGTACTAATCATATTACTTTTGGGGAGTGAGGCTAAGTGACTCTGGTGTGTTGAGGACCTGGCACCAGGTCGGGTTATTCTAATTTCGGGGCTGAATATATATTTTCTCGTAAATATTCAGTTCTGATTTTGGGATTTACCCTCCATCACAACAGGTATCATATGGGATTTGACCCCATTAACCCGGCCTAAAATGACCTTAGCTGTTGACAGGCCGTTAAACACCATTAAATCAAATCAAATCTAATGTATAGAGTATTGACTTCCATACTAGCAGTTGTGAGTTAAATCTTACCTACATATGAGACTTTTCATCATCGTCTCGTCCCTATATGACCTTTTACTGTTGTTGGGATGTTAAACCTTTCATCTTTTGTGAACAGTGTAGCCGTCGGTCGGCCTGCACAGTCTGACCAGCCCCTACACTGTTCTCTGTTAAGTTAGTATTTATATCCAGATGAGACATGGCACCGAGACCGTGTATCTATATGACCTTACATGTTGCTGGGACGTTAAACCCTTTCATTTTTTCCTTCCAAGGTCATGGTGCCTGAACGTCTGTCCACCGAGAAAGATGGTCATATGAGTAAACCAACCCGGGAGGATTCCGTATTCGTCGGTGATGTGAACAGGTTTAAGGTGTATTCCGGTATTATCGGTGAACAGACAGATGATAGAGACACAAGTGTAGAAACAGAAACAGAAACACCGCCTCAGAAAACTGCCAATAAGCCGTTTACAGCAGCTGTTCTAGATTCGTCCACGGTCAACGCGACTGATATGCTACAACACCTGAAAGATCTGCAGCAAGAATTACGCGATAGTGAAGAAACCAGGAAAGTCCTTGAGGGAAAATTAAATGAGAGAAAAATAATGGAAAAAGCCATTGATCATGGAACCCAGGATCTCTCCGAGTATTCCATGAATTCTGATAAATCTGAGAAAGTTTCTCGACCATTCATGCTGGAGAAATATGCAGACACTTCAACTCGAGAATTATCCCAATATTCCTTGCAATCTGATTCATCATCCTCATCTGACCAATCACGTGGCAGGGATACTTCACGTGGCTCTCCTATCCAATCAGGGACGAGCTCTGTACATAGGGAGATGCCAGTAAGAAGGTCTCCCATTGGTGATCGTATGAGGGTGGAGTCACCTACCATAGCAGGGGCGGAGCTACTGGCTAGTGCAGCCAATCGCAGGCCAGAACAGAGGCAGGAGGTGACACAATCTGAATATTCATTTGCTGTGACCGACGAGAAACAGATGCAGAGATCGACCTCCACACCAGGTAAATACAAAACAAATACATAATATTTACATATAAAGTTTACATACTTGTTCGACAAAACGTGTTGTATGATGATATTTGAACTTGACCCAATTTTCCCCACTGCACTGACCCTGCCGTGATGACACTTTACCAGGATATGCACTGTTCACCATTATATCAATGAAACACCCATCAAACAGGTAATATAAATCGATACTAGGATAAATCGATGTCAGAGCTAATTGATCAGGATATACACTGGTCGCAAATCCCATAATTACCCATTTTTCCAATCACAGCCACAATAATTCCATAAGCCCCATTTCTCCAATTACATTCAATTATTTCTTTAAGGTGAAGACCAGCCTCGAAGGAAGTCGGCAATTCACGACACCGCTCAACAAATCGATGCTCAAACCACGATCACCAGTCGCTCGGAGTTACCATCAGAAATTACCGTCAATGACAAAACTGCGAATGAATCTGTTGGTGTGCGGTTTAACCTGCTACCAGAAATCAACCAAGCCATTAATAAAATGGCGGGAAAATCTGCAGGTGCCGACTTGTCATCGTTCTCAATTTCTAGTGCCGACGAAACGGACATCAGTGTTGGTAAACGGTTTGAGCAATTGATTCCGGAGAAAGGATCTGGCAAGAAAACGTACTCTGTGTCGTTTCAAGGTGACCTTGTGTCAGACCAGTCGGACACTGATAGGTCACAGGGTAAGTACGGGGTGACACAGGGTGACAACTTTTCAACATACTCTATCTCAACTCAGGAGGACACAACGCTTGACTCAAAGGCTAAGAAATATGACATGGCGTCTGGACTCAGTTCGTATTCAATTCCCGAGGATGATTCATCGCTCACGCCTGGCCAGCTGTCGGATTATTCATATAAAAGTTCCGTGCCGACGGACATCAGCGGAGAATCATACCCTAAATCATCGTCTCTCACAACTGTCACTTCAGATCCGTCATACAACTTTGCCGAAGCCTCTAGTCTTAGCCAACACACATTAAAATCTGACACGGAAGATGATAAATTTGCACGCATGTCAGTGAATTCAAACGACTCAAATAATTCTAATTACGTTCAACAAAAGTTTGCCGGCCTTGACAATTTAATTATGGAGTCCAAGAATCTCATAGCCCGGCACAAAGTGATTATAGACAAGAATAAACACGTCGAGGATCCACATGAAGCGAAGCAAACGGAGGAGACACAAAAATTCCGTTCTCCAGAGGAGAGTTCCCACCCTGGGGATATAATTCCGGCCCTGCCGTCGGTCCCACCTCCTGTACTACCTAGTAAGTATTTATGTTTTAGTTTTTATTATGTTATTATAGGAATGAATGGCCTTTTTGTGGAATTTATCGGGGATATAAACTTGGAAAAGTCGCGGGAATACTGGACGAGGTCTTCCGACCTTCGTCCAGTATTCCCGCGACTTTTCCAAGTTTATATCCCCGATAAATTCAACAAAAAGGCCATTCATTCCTTATAATTCCAGCATTTGAAATAAATTCATCAAGAAAATGTGTTTATTTTCCGTTTTCTTAAGAATTATTGTAAATGCGACTCACGGTTATGGAAAGTAGTTCGGCATGGGAGTTTACTGGGATATAAATTTTTGGGCAGAGACTTGCTACGGGCCAATCAAATGTTAGGGAATTGTGTAAATATTTTTGTGCTGGAATTATTTATCATTAACGATAGTTGTCAAGGACATATTAGTGACTACGCTGTATAACCGTCTGTCAGTAGACATTTTTTATTTATTGCGTTTCCGTGCGATAAGGCGATACAAAGTTCTTGCTCTGTTTAGACTGTTATGCGTCCGCTTGCGGGTAGCTTTTGAGAGTGGTTCTATGAAGAAAAAAAACGAACTGTGTAAGCTATTGTACACTATTTACTGGTGAAGTAATATGAAAATTGATTTGGGACTTGTCTAAGTTTTAAATCTGTTCATGAATGTACACTTAATACGTTTAATGAGTGTTTTATTATTATTTAGCGGCAATTTAAATTTATGTTAAAAACTTCCTTAACCCTTTGCGCAGTGCAAAGGGTTGAGAAAGTTTTTAACATACATTTACATTCGGTTTTTTTTCAAGGCCTTGTTTGTTTTTACTGGATATGTAAGTAGGTTTTGGCCATCTTGGTGGACGCTTAACAGAGAAAAACAATGGCATGGCCTATCTCCTCTACCATCTATCCGATCTTCGCGATACTTCACATGTACATTCATATCAACCATGCGAGGAACCCTGTGTGCCTCATCCATTCATCAATTCAAGGTCACGGGTACTTAACCCTTTCAACACCACAGGCCTGTATAGTGGTATTGGCAAAACGTGTAAATCTCATCAGGATCTTTTTGCAAGTAATTTTCATATTTTTGAGAACAAAAACACCCCCTTTTCATAAATGGATTAGTCTGAAAATCCTTTTGTGATTGTTGGATTGGTTGCAAAATTAACATATCAAAATCCATTCCAGTTACTTAGATGTGAAAGGGTTAATTTCTGTATTCTCTTCATTGCTGAGTACACTAACTGAGTAAAAGTTGCACCGTCTCAGCTGCATTTCTTACTTTCCAGAGCCTAAGCCATTCAGGCTGTACAACAGTGAGGACGTATCACAAACCGAGTCGAGCTTCGGCCCACTATCAACGACCGCCGAGACAACGGACCTGTCGATCACCGGCTATGATTCCTCCGGTGTAAGGGACACAACTCCGGCCACAAAGAGAACGACGTACGAGAAAACTAACGTGTCTGCGCCATCGTACAATGAGTCTAGCTTGGACTATGTAAGTATGAATTACGTTTGAATGACAAAAGAGCAAATGACTGGGTTTATTATCTACTGTCCAAGTTTTACTGCAGACGAACTTTCGTCTATTAAACACATTAAACCTGAAAAATATTTAAATGTCAGTACTCTTTTATCATTAACAAAAAAGTCACCCTCCCCAAAACAAAAATATTTTATGAAATTCCATCAAATATTTATTTTATTTTCATATGGGTATTTAACATGGCTTTAATTTTCTTTTTATTTGTGGATCAATTTTCAAAATCTAACTTTCTTAGTTCCACCATTTCCAAGCTATCTAACCAGTAGCCTATTTCACCAACATTGCAAAGTATACTTTACTAGCAAAGTATACTTTGAGGGAGTAATCATTTATTTTTCCTGAAATGCATTATTTCATATAGAACTAACAAATGCATATATTTCATGATTAAAAGTATGCAGAATTATTATACTGAATTTATTACATTATCACAGCCATTAAATGGCTGTGATAATGTAATAAATTCAGTATAATAAAAATCAATAAATTTTTAAAAAAATTGAAAATTTCTCCCTCAAAGTATACTTTGCTACTAAAGTATACTTTGCAATGTTGATGAAATAGGCTACAGGTTTCGGAGTCAATTTCCATATTATTATTTTGTTTGACTCCTCTCACAGGTCCTCCACCTCCTTTTCCCCCATGTTACATTCCCATATAGGAAAATAATTTTTCAATTGTTTTGCAATAAAATCAATATTTGATGGAATTTTATCAAATAATTTTTTTTGGGGAGGGTGTCTTTTTTTGTTATTGATGAAAAAGTATTTACATTTAAAAAATATTTTTTAAATTCAATCTGTTTAATAGCCAAAAGTTTGTCGGCAGCAAAACGTGGAACAAACAGTAGTGGTAGAGCATTGGACTTCAAATCGAGGAACCCGTTTCACTAAACTTCGTACGACTAAAATGTTCGTAAGTGCAAATTTAGGATCGACTGGAAATTCCAATTGATGGATTTACATTTATTGAGCATAGGCTAAATATAATTGTTTGCAAGAAAACATGGGTAATGTGAAATTTACAGCGTATCATAATTTTGCACTTTAGTCGTACAAAGTTTAGTGAAACAGGCCCCGGAGGACGCAGGCTCAATCACCATCCTATATCTCTATATGACCTTACATAGTTTCGCCAAGGATTAAAATGGGGCATGGTAAGGCCACAACTAAAGGGCACACCTAACATGTAAAACTTTGAAAAAGGGGCACATTCAGTGTGGGAAAAAATATTTTTAATATTACTTGAAAATTACATTATCATAAAAAAGCTGAATGCCAGTAAAAAAAATTAAAATATTTTGAGTTTAAAATTTTGGGGTAGCAACAACAAATTTGGGCATGGCGCCAGGAAAATCGGGGATTGCCCAACGCCATGACAAAATAGGCTGGGTGAAACACTACCCTAGCAGTTGCTGGGACGTTAATCCTATTCATGTTCACAATACAATGCACCAGCTGGTTTTAAATAGCCAATCAGTGGTATAACCTGCACTGTAAACTCTCGACACCCTGGGTGTTTAGACGGATTCCACCGTTTACAAATCAATGTATCACATAACCATTCTATTATTCCCGAGTTGGTTGATCACAGCAGAGGTATAGGCGGTAGTGACTAGTGTAAACTCTCTAAGCCAGACACCCTGGACACCTGCCAGGGTGTCCGGCTTAGAGAGATTCCACTGTATTACCAATCAATTAAGCAATCAATCAAGTAATCAATCAATTAACCATTATATTATTATTCACGAGCTTGTTGAGCACAGTAGCGGTATAACCTGCAATAGAATCTCGCTAACTCAGACACCCGGCTTAGAGAGATTCCACTGTTTTTCCAATCAATCAATCAACCATTATATTATTCTCTATCTGGTTGAGTACAGCAGCGGCATAACCTGTAATATTATACAGGCACGGGAAATTTCCGGATTAATCCGGAAATCCGGATTTGAGGTCCCAGGGACCACTTTTGTGAATCCGTTGAGAATGGCGATATTTTTTTTTTTTTTTTTTTTTTTTTTTTTTTTTTTTTTTTCTCTCGAAAATTGTAATTTTACAAGATTTTTTTTAATTGACGATTCTTTTATTTTCCCCAGCGGAATCCCTGTTATACATGTACTGACTTCTTGTTTCAAGTATTATTTTAAATTGAAATGGATTATGTTGCCAATTTTTCCTAATTATAGCATATTTTTTCAGGGGAAAATGTGATCTATGCAATGCTAAATATACCTCAGAATGAAGCACAGAGCATCTAGAATTGAACAAAATGGGGGGGGGGGGGCATGCCCCCAGACCTAGCAAATCGCAGCGCAATCCGCTACTCAAATAAATTTTCAGGATTGGGGATAGTGTTCCACTCACATGCCTGAATATAACCATTAAATCAGACACCCAGGCTAGAGTTCCACTGTACCATTACATTCATCAACTAACCATTCTATTATTCCCCAGTTGGTTGAGCACAGCAGCGGTATAATGGATGAGCCTGAGCCTGACCTGGCTGCAATGACCCTCGGCTCCGAGATGAGTCTACTAGACACGCTTGACCAGACGGCCAATTCTGACTCTACTGACTCGCTGAAGTCGTTTGAGAAGCACGAGATGTCTGGAACTGACTCGATGTCCAACTCGCAGCTCATCGACGATGATAGTCTGATCACCAGATCAGGAAGTAAGTGATGACAAAGTTGCAATGATGATATTTTTAATTCTTTCTCGTCGATTCATTTTGAATTCACTCTTATCTGTTGGTGGACTGTTTAGAACCATTCTGTTGTATTCATTTCAAATTTAGCAGGAATTTGGGAACGGTATGTGTCTCTTCCATCATTAAGGATTCATATCATGTGATTCGCCCATTTCATGCTGAGGACACTCATTTTGTGTGTGGAAAATCCTAAATATTTTCTTTCTATGTGCTTAGAAGTATATGTCGTGACCACCATTTGAACCGTCTCGTCGAGACGGTTCAAATGAGTGGTCACAACATATACTTTAACTGAGAAAGAAGAAAAACAAAAATAACTTATTAAAAGATTTCATACCCGTAATGGTGTATTATGAATGTAATGTGTTAAAGGTGAACAAACTGTGGAATTTGTCACTAATGCAAATAATTGAAAACATTCATTGAATAATAAACAAATATCCAGCCTTGTGGATATGGCCGATTCTGCCGCTTGCTGATTAACCTATTTCGGTCAAATGATACGATAATTTTTGTTAAAACTCACTTTATTTTGTTATAAAGGTATAAATTGTTACCAATCATTTGAATCATCTCATCGAGACGGTTCAAATGATTGGTAACAACATATACTTTTGAGATGAAATTTTGAAAAAAGGTACATGTATTGTATTTCTCAAAAATTTCATACTATAATAATTGTTATGCGTATTTTATTTTTACAAATGGATTTATGATTTTCTTCATTATTAAATATTATGGAACAAATGATCAAAACAAATTTAAACATTTACTTATTTCAGCTGCAAAAACTGCTTTTTGCAGCTCAACTAAGTAAATTTTAAGTAATAGTTATAGTTCACATATTGAATTTTTAATAAATTAACTTCAAGCGAGTGCTAACGAGTCTATTAAAAATGCAAACTGTGAACTATATATCACTTACTTATTGTTTACCCAGCCCAGTCGCAAAGCTCCGCCCCTAAACGTGATAATGAATCGCTATACTAGTATGTGATTGGCTGTGTGCCACGAAGAGTGACAGCAAAAATAAGTTTGTAAAATACGCCAATTCGCACCTTATCTGGAGCTCTGATGTTATACGTCAAATCTGGCTGACCCTTTCATTAGAGAAATACTATATTGTACACAAACGTCACTTCACAAATGAGGATTGGCCGCGGCCTAGGGTATTTGGCATTGTATTTCAATACCGGAGGTTGTGAGTTCAATCCTCACCCACTGAGGATTGAACTCACAACCTCACATTACTTATTGTTTATAACATGCTTTGACAGCATTTTAGAATAATTTACAACATGCTTTGACAGCACTTCAGAATCATTTCCATTGGAAATGATTCTGAAGTGCTGTCAAACCATGTTTTTATTGAGAAATAAGGCAAGATATAAAAGCAATGGCAGACGACAATTGTTGTGAGTAGCGGTCCAAGGGTTAAAGGTAGGGCTTTATAGGAATTAAATCCGATAGTTTTGTATATTCTGTAGACGTGACATTTTCTGGCTAAATAAACATTCAATCATTACCATTACCATTAGTCCATTACCCCACGTATGATTGGCATTATTATACATTTTATTTCAGACGTAAATTTCCACACTGATATCAGGGGCGATAACCGTGTTTCCTTAAAATGTTAACGGACACTACTAATTATTATCTGTGTTATTTTTCTGATGTACAATGATCATACTTTATAATTTGTCGAAACTATAAATTTTTCAGGTGACGCATTTAATTAGTATAAATAATTAAAAAATACCATGTCTTATTTGCATATGAAAATAGCCTGATACCACCACAAGTCACTATCAGTAAAATAAATCTTACTAAATGATTATATCTGTATAGCGGGCACTCGTAAGTGTTAGAACTGGTGGAATAGATAGTGACACTATTATACACTTATTTAAATTCTATAAAGAACATTTTGTACCTACTGAGTGGGCATGTACCTTTAACTCTTTGCATGCTGGGAAAATTGTGGGCTATAAATAGTTCAAAACTAACGGACAAAAATTCATCATATTTTCTTTTATTTCTCCTTGTAAATATCATGAATATGTCTTGGAATTTCATTAGAATTGAGTCCTGAGGACTCGATTCTAATGAAATTCCAAGACATATTTACAGAGAGAAATAAAGCATATACTCCTAAATCGTTTGGCATGTATTTTCACCGCTAGCATGCAAAGAGTTAATACACCATGTCTTGGATGCTGTCTCAGATAATCAATATGTGGTTGATCTCCGTATAAACTGCAACCGTGTTACTTGATTGGACGATGAATCAATTTTGTGTGTTGTATACCTCAAACTGGCCCTCTCAGTAGGAATGACGCTATACTTTACCACACTAGAAATCGACCGACCAACCATTCAGCCCGTCCCCCTACATGTATATACAGGATATATTGACTGACTGACCCACCTCTACAGGTATTCAGGAGATGTTTGACCAGAGAAGACAGAACTTTATCGCCCAGTCGGAGCGGCGTGCCGAGGCAGCCAAAGAGAAGGCCCTGTCATCCTCCAGGCCCCGACGAGATGACGGAATGGTACGAAATATCACACTTAGAAAGCGTGAAAAGAACATTGTTGTCTACTGTTGTTTCATATTTTGATTTTTTTTATGCTCCACTATGATCAAGGTGCATGATCACATGGTTACAACAACAACAATAATGGCCGAAAGTTTTGAAAGCGCGCCCACTCCAAAGTAAGTATTATTTGATATTTTCCTTAATAGGCAAAGGATTTTGATGAAATATGGCGCAGCAAACGCGTCTTCAAGAGCTGCATTTGGTGGTCCTGGGAGTTCCGCACATACTTATGTCGTTTTTGACACGGAAATCGATTCTTCGCAAAAACGACAGAAGTACCGAGACCACCAAATGCAGCTTAACAGACGCGTTTGATGCGCCATATTTCATCAACATCTGTTACATAATTGTATAATAAGGACAATATAAAAGAATACGTACTTTGAATCGGATGACTTCTGGAAGCTTCAGTACTCGTTGTTGTTGTTGTAACCACGTGATCATACACCTTGACGATAGGAGGTGTGAAGATGGATCGTACAGTTAGTGTTACGCTTGTCTCCATTCCTCACTAGCCTGGAATGGACTGTAATGACAAAGATCACCAGATTCGGATTAGCCCTTAGACCGCCATCTTAATTTTGTTGTCGTCTGCTGTTTATTTTCTGTTTTCCATTTTTATCATCAAAAACATGCTTTGACAGAACTTTAGAATAATTTACAACACGCTTTGACAGCATTTCAGAATCATTTCCATTGGAAATGATTCTGAAGTGCTGTCAAAACATGTTTTTAATGAGAAATTTGAAGCATGTGGAAAAACAATGTCCTGGGGCTCCATATTTACAACCACTGTTTCAAATACAAAATTTAATAATCCAACAAACCGCATGATAATTACATGTATGTACATTGTACAAGCATAATATCCATGACAAACGTTGTTTCAATTAAACTCGTGTGTGTCAATAATATGCGCCATGACCGTGTCAAAATGTCCGCTCTTTTTCGTGTATTGGGTATCCCAATGACGCCATGCATCACGCCACGTGGCATGGAGAAATAAGCATTCTATTCGAATGGCAAAAAAATAATTAATGTTTTTTTTGCAAACTGATTTTCGAATATTATGCGGACAAACGAACATTCAAATTTTTGTTGCTCTCCCTATTTTGATGTTGCATTGATTAAAGGACACCCACTCAGTAGGCACAAAATGTTCTTTATATCAGAAACATCATCTGGAACATTTTCTGGCAAACTAAACATTCATTCACCATTACCCCACGTAGCGATTGGCTTTATTATACATTTTATATCCAACGTAAATTTCCACACTGATTGATGATGCATTGGTAGCTCATTACCTGATTCAATTGATTTATCTCCCCTAGGTGTTCCGGGCGGTGCCTGTGTCTGTAGTGGCCGAGCCCCATCTCTCCATGGCGATGAACGTGGACAAAACTGACCGCGGTCGCTCTACCACACAGGTAGCGTAGTTGTGGAACCTTGAATGCAATAGTTCATTTTTGTGCGCATGTGAGCTCGCGTGTGTGTGTCCGTCCATCCGTCCCTGAGTTCATTTTTGTGCGCATGTTTGCTCGCGCGCGCATGTATGTCCGCATGTCCGTATGTCCGTCCATCCTTGATGATTCTGCGTTAAGAAGTTTTTATATTCCATTTACCTCCACAACCCTTACTCAGATGTACTTCAAGTTTCAAATACATACATTCGGAGACAATCAAACAGAGCTCCAGTTAAGGTGCGTAATTTGACCAACTTTGGGTGAAATGGCAAGTTGTGAGTCCTTTAGAATCGTCTCATTGAGACGATTCTAAAGCACTCTGAACTTGCGATTTTTGATGGGGAAATAAGAAATTTACCTCCAAATTACGCACCTTAACTGGAGCTCTGATCAAAGCTCTTGGCAGATGCAACATGCTGGCCACAGCCATCTAGTGGATCTCAGGCAAAGCTGTATGCGGTTCTGTTTTTGTCATAAAAAAGGCAACTAATGAGAGACTGGGCTAAGTGACATTTTGTGTGTGGCAAGAGTACCTGGCACCAGATCAGGATCTTTTGGTATTGAACTAATCATTCAGTGTGTCATGCATTCCATAGGTTATGTTTGTGTTCCATATATGTCATATGGCTGCAAGGTTTCCTTTATCCGACTGGTCTGATCATGTGGAGTTGGGTGGGTGGTGGTCGGGCGAATGAGACGGCGTAAATTAACGGTATGGGTTTCTCCTTATAGGAATCACGATTTGCCTGGTTTGGTCCTCAGGTACGTTTTTATCTTTGGCTCTTTAGTTACCTGAGAATTGAATTGGGTTATTGCCCATTATAAAAGTAGTAAGATTATTACTGATCCTACTGCTTTTGGGAGGAGCCAAGTGATTCTGGTGTAGCGAGGACCTGGCATCAGATCAGGATTATTCTGATTTCAGGGCTGAATATATAGTTTTTGTCTCGCCCGCGAAAGCGGAAAGCGAGACATAGGTTTTGCTTTTCCGGAGTTGTCGGCAGCGGCGTCGGCGGCGGCGTCATCATTCAATGTTATGTTTTCGTGTTACGGTCATTACTTCAACACCTTATCAGCTACAGTCATCAAAAGTTATACATACCTTTACTATGATATGTAGATGAATATAGGACTATTCTCGGGTCCCCAGGGTCAAGGTCAATGCCCCAGGGTCAAGGTCAAGGCGGAACAAGGCGAGACATTTGATTCCGCGGATTCATGTGTTATTGTAAATATTCAGTTCTGATTTTGGCATTTTCCCCCCATTTGTACATGTACTTGAACATGTACATGTACTTGTACAGGTAATATATGGGATTTAGTACTAAACCCATTGACCCGGCCTTAAATGACCTTAGCTGTTGATAGGCCTTTAAACCCCAACAAACAAAGAAACAAACATGTGGAGTTGGTGGATCCAGAAATATTCTTTATTTCTGCAATTCGCAGAAATAAAGAATATTTCTGGATCCACCAACAATTTTCACCGGCCTTGATCATTTTGCAGTTTGACGTCAAGTCGCAGCCAGCTAGGGACCCCAAACTGTCCCAGGACGTAAATGAGAAGGATCTGATGTCTGGCCCCAATGCCCCCGCTGGACCCCCTACCCCCACTGCACCCCTGAACCGCGCCCTGCGACCCAGGGGTGACTCCGGTTTGCGCCCGACTCTCCCAGACATCGATAGCACCGACAGTGGCGCCAGACCGAAGGACGATAAAACGTCCCAGTCTGAACCACCGTCAAAATCCCAAGTCGGGCAACTGAACGGGGAGATTCGTCAGTTCGGGGGGTCATCTGGGCTCGCGCCCAAACCGTCGCCGAAGAAAATCCCGCCAAAGGTTTTGCCGAAGCCGGTGCGACATAAACTGTCACAGGATGTCACGTCTAGTAAGGGCCCAGGTGGAATCTCCAAGACTGTCTCCTCATGGAAGAAGAGTCGGACAATCAACACGGCTAAAGGTAAATATGTGGATGTGACTGGAAAAAGGGGGCTTATGGGTTTTGCAACCAGTGTAGATCCAGATCAGCCTGTGCATCCGCACAGTCTGATCAGGATCTGCACTGTTCGCCATTCCATCAATGAAACATGCTTCTAACAAACCATATACAGTAGATGTTTTCAGGCTACATGAGTGTGCTATTTGATCAGGAGCTACACTGGTCACAAATCGGCCACATATGTTGGTTTTTCATAAAATTCCACATACATTTCATATTTTCCTCATGGAAAGGTGATAGTGGCTGTGACTGGAGAAATAGGGCTTATGGCATTGTGGGCCCATTTCACTAAACTTTGTACGATAAAGATGTTTGTACGAAGATTTCTATATAAATGTACGGCACGTATTAATGTCATTCAATGATGCTACCTGTTTCCCCCTACATGTTTGGGAAAATAAATCAGAACAAATCCATCAAATATTATTACTAGACTGCCGTTCGACACCGCTCACAGCCGTGTTCAAGCGTACAACGTGTGCAGTTTGACCAGGGCTGTAAAAAATGCTCATTCCGGGGTCAAGCCAACACCTTCGTAATGCATGTGCCTCATGACGTTACTAGAATGTGCCATTACATCATCAGACTAGTTCACGACGGTTGTACTGAAATTTTGAAATTGATGCGGCTGAATCACGCGACGTGTACTGCGTGCCCGGAATATGTACGAGTAAACCAGCTGTTTGAATGGAGCAGATTATTAAATTACCGAAAGTACTACATGAATGCTCAAATTGCACGATATTTCCGACGGAAATGTAACAATAACCGGGGGTAAACGTTTACCGTGACACTCGGGAACAGTTTGAACCCGCGGCCTACAGCCTTTGGTTTCAAACAGTTCCCTCGTGCCACGACAAACATTTACCCATGGCTGGACATGGTCGAAAGTTATATGTAATATTTCCCATCATTATTTATGTATTCCAACTTTGTTGTAAACTATAGTTTTCCACCTAGAAACTTCTTGGTTTTAAGAAACTTTAGTGAAATGGGCCCCTGATCTTTAATAACTTCAGAAGTGTGTCTATTATTACCCAGCCCCGCCCGTTGTGCCGATGACCTTGCCCCCCACAGAGCCATCGGGGCCCGTGACCTTGCCCAAGGACTCGGTGAAGGTCCTGCCCAAGGTCGCCCCACCCCCATTGACCGAGGAGGAGAGACGAATCAAGGCGGAGCACGAGGTCTACGCCCGCAATATGAGGTAAGTGACGGGAATCACATATTCTCCTCGTTACCGACTGCAGTTTGGGCGGGTATTTGAGGTATATTGACCTGTAGTGTTGTACCCACTTTTTGACGAAAAAAATGGGTTTATTGTTTTCGTCATGGGTGTCCATCCATCTGTCTTGCTGTCCATATGTTCGTCCATCATGTTTTTTGTGAGAAGTAAGTTTTTGAAACCATACTTGCTGGAGACTTCATATTCAATGTCACCTGCTAGTGTCACCTGTTAGAATTTAGCTAAATTATAATGAGATTGTACAATAGCTTATTTACAATCAAATATCGGCGCTATGCTTTGCTTTGCTAGAGACAAGCTTTGGACGATGAGAAAGAATGATAATGAATTCGAGACGATATACCATCCAATTTCTTAACGGCCATGATTTGACAAAGAATGGGCACACTGGTGTAGGCCGAGACCAGCCTACACATCCAGGCTTTAGCCCGATCAGGGTGTTCACTGTTTGCCAACAAGCCACCCATGAAACATTTGTGATGATCATCACAGATGATCAGGATCTACACTGGTCAGAAAGAAACAAGGTTTTGTCAGATTATAGTCACCCATAATTGCTTTAATCGTTGCTTTATTTACAAAATGCATGTTTGTTGTGTTGTTAGCCTGCGGTTGATAAGACAAGACAAACTGTTAACCTTTTCAACCCCACAGATCGCAATGCAAACAGTGTAGATCCAGATCGTTACGAGCCACCTCATCTGGATCTACACTGTTCATGGATATGTCATGATAACTTTTACAAAATTATTTTATGACTGATTGACTAAACTTGAGTCTGTATCGGATACTTAGGTGTGAAAAGGTTTTTGCATGTAACCAATGTGGGACATGGCGCACATCACTGTTGTCTATTCGGTCAAATGCATGTTTTGTCGGAATTTGCAATTTGTGCAAATCTACCCAGATTATTGCTTATTTGACAGTTGGCTTAGGCCTGTGTTTATAGAGCTTTCCTGTGTGCACACTGGAAATTTGTACTCGAAATTCACAGTTTGATTTGCCAAAACTTAGCTCTGTCTTGACCAATTAAGCTCGTGAGTTCGAGTGCGAGAACCGACTTTTATAAACACAAGCCCTTGGTGATAGTTTGCATGTACTTTTATCAGGTAACTCATTGACTAAATATGTACACACGGACAGTTATCAAAATGCTCTATCAGGTATTGACATGTCATGGGAAATCCTTATTCAAAAACTACTTTCACTGATATTTCATTGGGTGAATTACAGCAATGTGATGGCACAATGGAAATAAGTCTGTGTTCCTTTAAACAAAAACAACATTAACCCTTAAACCGCTATCTTATTTATTTTGTCGTCTGCTGTTTATTTTCTGTTTTCCATTTTTATCATTAAAAATATGCTTTGACGACAGCACATTAGAATAATTTACAACATGCTTTGACAGCACTTCAGAATCATTTCCATTGGAAATGATTCTCAAGTGCTGTCAAGCCATGTTTTTATTGAGATTTAAGTCAAGATATAAAAGCAACAGCAGACGACAATTATTGTCAGTAGCGGTCTAAGGGTTAAACTTGCATATTTCATAGCAATAATCGTTACCTGATAAATAGAATACCTTGATAGTGATAGTGTATTTTATATCCAGTTTATCGGGCTTGGCTCGGAAACAGGAGCAATTCAACAAGAAGATTTCGAATTCCTACACATTCTTCTGACCTTGTCTGATAAACTTGATATCAAAAGACACTAGCCTGGTATTCTCTGTATATTTAGTATAGTTTATGTTCAGGCAACATAGAAACAGATTCGGTAGACCCTCATCGTCCTACAACAAATGCAGCTCTATTAATCTGGTCTATTATGTGCATAATGGATGAAATAGTGACCAGTGAAGACCCTGACCAGACTGCGCAAGCGCAGGCTGGTCTGGGTCTACACTGGTCACAAATGCAATAAACCCTGTTTTATAAAATCTCTGACCATCTCTGTTGCCTCTATGCTACTGTAGGGATTATTTTGTCCAATAATTGGAGTGAGCGAAATTTTGATTTGATTCTAGTTCAACAAAATTTTGGTTTTATCTATTTTCACAAAATTTTGATTGGATGTTGATTTGATCTATTTTCACAACAACATTATTTGATCTATCTATTTTACAAATTTTGATTTGATCTATTTTCACAAAATTTTGAAAATTTTGATTTGATCTATTTATTTTCACAACATTTTGAAAATTTTCATTTGATCTATTTTCACAAAATTTTGATTTAAGTATTTTCACAAAATTTTGATCCAAATCTATTTTCACAAAATTTTGGTCTGATTCTATTCGACAAAAATGTTTATTTGAGTATTTGACAAATTTTTTAGTTTGGTATATTTTATGTGAGAATCTCGATTTCACTCTCCAAAATAATCCCAGCTACGTTGTTTGTCTAACAAGCCAATACTGTAGTGCATGGTTACGGGCCTCGTTTGTTACAAGTGGATTTGGAAAAAATGGCAAATATTTACTAAAAGTGTAAGAGAATTAAAAAACAATCAGGAAGGAATTAGTAATTGAGTATTGTCACTCCATCATTTCTGAAGCAATTGGGTATTTCAAAGTTTTAAATTGGGTAAAATAAAATCACACTACTGTTTGCCCATCAACGGACAGCAATAGTTTGCTTCGAATTGAAAACATGTCTTGGAATTTCATGGAGACAATTCTAATGAAATACCAAGATTTGTTTTCATGGAAAATGATAAAAATATGCTATATTTGTGGTCTGTTTATTGTTTTCTGCAGCATCATAAAGGTACCACAATTTTTTTATTGCTTTTTGATACTCGCTACTTCTGATTTTAATTTGGTTTTTGGCAATTTTAATTGGGTATTTAAGCAAATACGCAGCTTATCTGGAGCTCTAAACTTGTGAGCACGACACTCTCTAATTTAGTTCAAGTGTTACGACTGGTGAAGTGTTTTTTTAGCACAACACTATGTCATCGAGCTGGGGTGTTACAAATGGTTAAGTATCTGGTACTGGATATTACATTGGTAGAAAAGATTTTCATCATTCTTGAAAATCTTTTGTCCGTCATACAATCTGATCATTTTTTACAAGTTAGTATAATAAACATGAGTTCCGCAGTGTAAATGTTTGCCATCGCTCACGTGTTTTGCATGTAATCACATCGGTAATGGCATAAAATCACATCCGGTTTTGCGTCTAATTAAATGAACTTACATGTAATCACATTGGGTTGAGTGTGTAAGAAAATAATCATTGGGTTGGGGATATATTCACATCTGGGGGCCGTTTCACTAAACTTTGTACGACTAAAATGTTCGTAAGTGGAAAATTATGATAGTCCGTAAATTTCACATTAACAATCTTTTTTTGTGAACAATTATTGGATTTACATTTATTGAGCATAGACTGCATATGCAGCCTATGCTCAATAAATGTAAATCCATCAATTGAAATTTCCAGACGATCCTAAATTTTCACTTACAAACATTTTTGTCATACAAAGTTTAGTGAAAGGGCCCCCAGGTTTGGCGTGTAATCACATCAGGTTTGGGGTGTAATTAAATAAATGTAATCACATTGGGTTTGGCGTGTAATTAAATAAATGTCATCACATGTGGCGTAATTAAATAAATGTAATCACATTGGGTTTGGCGTGTAATTAAATAAATGTAATCACATTGGGTTTGGCGTGTAATTAAATAAATGTAATCACATTGGGTTTGGCGTGTAATTAAGGAGTCATCGAGTTTGGTGTGTAGTTGCATCAGGTTTGACCCGTAATCATATAATCTGACATAGTAGTAGTCGCATTGATTTGGGCGTTTAACCCATTAAATGCTGAGGATATGTCATTTTGTTTGTGGAAAATCATAAATATCTTCTTTATATGTGCTTAGAAGTGTATGTCGCGACCACCATTTGAACCGTCTTGTAGAGACGTTTCAAATGAGTGGTCACAACATATACTTTCATTTAGAAATAACAAAAATAAAAATTAAATATTTTATTCCCGTCAAGGTGTATTCCAAATGCAATGTGTTAATCACATTGTGTTTTTTGCATAAGCAAATAGCTATTGTTTTCTTGTGCTTCAACAGCTTATCAGCTTTGCTAGCAATATAATTTATTTGTGGCTGTGACTGGAGAAATTGGTCTTATGGGGTTTGTGACCAGTGTAGCTCCTGACCAAAAAACACACAATTGTAGCATGATAATGAATCGATATTGCTTGTTTGAAGCATAATGGATGTTTTATTTGATGGAATGGCGGGCGAACAGTGCAGATCCTGATCAGACTGTGCGGATGCACATTCTGATCTGGATCTACACTGGTCGCAAAACCCGTAAGCCCCATTTCTTCCGTCACAGCCGCATTTGTGCAAAGTAATTTATTTGCCAACCGGTTCAGGAAGGATGTTGTAATGCAAGGCAAGAACTTGCGATTCTTTAATATTCCATAAGAGATGCGACAAAATCAACTCATCATTTCAAAGAATGGTATGAATATAATAAGTTATAAATAAATGTGTTGTTTGTTTGTTTGTTTATTGGTGTTTAATGGCCTATCAACAGCTAGGGTCATGTAAGGCCGGGCAAACAAGTTCGATCACGTTTTAACCTGCTGCATTGGGGAGAAAATCCCAAAATCAGAACGGAATATTTACATTGAGAAAAAAAAAAATATATTCAGCCCTGAAATTGGAATAACCGGATCTGGTGCCAGGTCCATACCACACCGAGGTCACTTGGCCCCTTCCCCGACAATAGGATTACAAATAATCGTAATACTCAAATAAGGGGTATATAACCAGTTCAACTGTCGTATACAAAATGCCAAAGACGTATATGAGGGCCAAACCAGGTCTCCAGTCGGAATTCCTGTAAGGATGAACCCCGATCGTTAAATTACCCATCGCTTGCTCCCACCTGCCACCCACTAAATATATTTGTACCAATGAACACTAGGAAGAGAATCTGCATTGTTACATCGGGTTACTTGCATGGATGGTTAACAAACACAAATTTGCGTGAACTAATCAGTGTTCTGTTGTTGCATGGCTAAATGTTATATGTTTAAATAATAACCATGGTGGCTATTTTAAGCTGTACACTTGATTGGCTGAAAACGCCTGTAGTACCTTGATTACGTTTATGAGATTTGCATCGATGGACATTGTAATTTTTATAGGATTTTCCGAGTTATATCAGGAAGATGGGAGGTTACATGTAACTTAACCCTCACTACGCGGGAGACGAAAATAGTCATCTGCTGTTTTTAGCCAGGTTTTTTGAAAAAAAATCCAGGCTATTGAATTGGCGAAAGCCGGGCGGGTGGCGTCCACAATCAATGTTAAGTTTTCGTGTTTGAGTCCATTTCTTTGTTACTGTACCACCTAGGACCACCAAACTTTCACAGCTTCATAATCAAGGGGTGCTCACCACATATTACTATCCAAGATGTTACTTTTTTTTTAACTTGACCCATTTTTTCTGCGCAGTCAACTTAGCCATTTTCAATGTTAAGTTTTCGCGTTTACAATGTTAAGTTTTCGTGTTTAAGTCCATTTCTTTGGTACTGTACCACCTAGGACTTTCACAGCTTCATAACCAAGGGGTGCCTACCTCATACATGTGACCATTTCTTTTTACCTTCACCTATTATTTCTACCTAATTGCCATTTTCAACGTTAACTTTTTAACGTACGTCTGGTTAAAGTTTTTTGGTTAAAAGTTTTTTGTTATACTATATCTCTGCAACTGCTTCACCCATTACCTTGATACTTCACATGGGTGTTTATCATCATTGTCGCACCCGCTTGCGGAAAGCGCGATATCGTCGCCATTTTGGCATACGTCCGTCCGTCCGTCCATCCGTACGTCCGTTTGTCCGGTTAAAGTTTTTTCGTTAAAGATTTTCCATCTACTATATCTATTTTTTTAGTGTCCATGCCTCGCCCCAAGGCGCGACATGCAGGCCACGGCCATCTAGTCTACAAAAAGTGGGTATAATTATGTTATCCAAGTGTCTATGCTTGGAAAAAACCTGGCCTTCGTGGCTTTGCCTCGTTTGTTGTTCATTTTTGCCTTAATTCTGAATAAAAAACCTGTTTTGACAGCACATGAGAATCGTCTCCAGTGGAGACGATTCTCATGCGCTGTCAAAACAGGTTTTTATCGAGAAATATTGAAAATAAAACATTTCCAGCAGACGACAAAAATTAATACAGCGTAGTAAGGGTTAACACTGAATGTTACTGAGTTTCATATCTGTAGCCAATTTCATCAAAATTGCTAAGCATACTTTATATCTAGCTAAGTATATTTTGAGGGAGTAATCATTTATTTTTCCTGAAATGCATTATTTCATATAGAACTAACGACTGCATATATTTGATGATTAAAAGTATGCAGAATTATTATACTGAATTATCACAGCCAAAATGTCATCTGTATATAACTTTGCAGTTGAATGGACGTAAAACCCCAATCAATCAATCAGTCAATCTCCAGTATATACAATTGTTCTCATGGATTGAATTCCAACACTTTATTGCTTAATTTCAAATCAATCTTTCAAAAGTACATTGTACTTAAATCCGAGTATCACCATTGACCAATAGTAAATTCAATTGACCTATGAATTGCCTTCTTCGCTCTAGAATATTCATATTGGTATGTTTTTATCAAGTAGTGACCACAGCGATCACAGCTGTAGAGTGACTTCATTTTGCTTCAAGAATTGTTTACAGTAATTCCTGTTTGTTATAATGGCTCACAATTTGTGAGCCATTATAACAAACAGGAATTACTGTGAGTCACAAACATAATTCCATATGTATATATATCAAAGTACTGAAAGTACTGAAATATGTTAGCTCCACAAAAACTGATCACGGAAATGAAGACTAAAAGTTGTATATTTTCTCAATCATCATCCAGAGGCAAATGTACTGTGATGGTGCAAACCCATTCCCATCCATACGCTTTCTCTAGAATAAATTACTGTTTGAAACTCCCAGAACAAATTGTACGAAACTGGCTGCTATCTGGTCACTGCTACCTAACTGTGAGAACTAAATATAATATCTGCTGTATTCATACGCACAAATTGTCTCGATTCATATTTCCCAGAATTTAACTGATAAACTGAGCACAAAACTGTTAAAACTATAGAAAATAGTATATGTAGAGTTTTAGATACAAAGCAAGACAGACCAAAACGCCATAGGATAAGTTGGCACAGGGCACTATTTTCTTGGTCGTACTTGCTGTTTACGCGTAGCACGATCAATGACTGCCCCCATAGAAATTTGCATGACACAATATGCTATCTCAAGGGAGATAACATATAACAAGATGCTATGGCATAACAATATGTGTACAAGTAGTTGCTATATATAAGCTTACTAAGATAGGTTCATGCTTCTGGCTTCAATTTATGCTTAACCCTTCCCATTCCTTTATGTATATGAAATTTATTAAATGTTTTATTATACCCCCCGCAACGAGTTGTGGGGGATGGGTGTACTGGAGTCAGGTTGGCCGTCCGTGTGTCCGTCCGTCCGTCTGTCTGTCCGAGCAACCAAGGGTGTAGAAGGGGCCATGGGGCGGAGCCTAACACAAAAGAATCCTTTGATTTATTCCGTGTGGCCCCTTATTCTATTCATTACAAGGAGCCATCTCTTTGATCTAGAACAATGGAAATGGCCCTTTCTTCACTATTGGTGGGCCGTCCGTCCGTCCATCACTAAACTTAACATCAGAGAAATATTGTTATAACTTCTATTTCCTTCATCTAAAATGCTTAATATTTCACACATGCATTCCTGTAAGGCTCTACTACTATGCTGCGCCAAATCCACCACCGTCCAACCCCCGCTGATCCTAAGGTCAAGGTCAAATACTTAGTCTCTTTCCAAAACTTAACATCAGAGAAATAATATTTTTTTTTCGAAAATTGTAATTTTTTAATTCCTCTAAGGTTGTACTATCATCTTAGTCTCTTTACAAAACTTAACATCAGAGAAATCGGTTATAACTTCTATTTCCTTGCTCGAATCTGCTTCACATTTCACAACCGCATTGCTCCAATGGACCTCTACCACCCTGTGACAAATTCACGTTCGTGCCGCCCCCGCTAAGCACAGAGTGAAGGTCACAAGCCCACACACTTGGATTTCTTTTTACATATTTAGGGGTACCGGGGCCCACGCGGGGAGTATTCTGTAAGCCTCGCTTACTGACCTTACTGACCAATCTAGTTTTGATTACCGTATTTCTCAATGAAAGTATATGTTGTGACCACTCATTTGAACCGTCTTGTCGAGACAGTTCAAATGGTGGTCACAACATATACATGTACTTCTGAGCGCATATGAAACTATTTTACCTTTTTCCAAACATAATGGCGTATCCTCAGCATGAAAAGTGTTAACCTGCCCATGTTGACAGCTCCAGCATATACTAGCTGCTACCCATTATGCATTTTTGCCAAATATAAATCATACTTCATGTACATGTACATACCATTGATGAACAGTAATTTGGTAGGTTGACAAACAAATGAGAAACAATGGCCTACCGCGTGTGAAACACTTAGCCATTTTTAAATGTCAAAAAGTTTCTCCAACCTTGACCTTTTTCGTGTTTTAAGCATGCACTTCTCTGACGGTTTTTGTGATGCTTACTTTAGCACATGTCCATGATCATGTTACGGTCAAATGTCTCGACAGGCGCGACACCGCTTCCGTGGCGGAATTCTTGTTATTGTAGTTTCAGTACAAAATGTCATGTGCTCGCCGCAGACAGGTGATGTGTTGTCTCTATATGACCTTGTTATGGGTTTATAGTCCAATCAGATTTCAATACCGTAGGATATGGTTCAATCCCTACCCTAGGCAGGAAAAAATACTTTCATAGTATTTCCATGCCGCTGGGGCCTGTTTCACTAAACTTTGTACGACTAAAATGTTTGTAAGTGCAAAATTATGATAGACTGTAAATTTCTCATTAACAATATTTTCTTATAAACAATTATTGGATTTACATTTATTGAGCATAGGCTGCATAGCAGCCTATGCTCAATAAATGTAAATCCAATAATTGAGATTTCCAGAGAATTTCACTTACGAACATTTTAGTCGTACGAAGTTGAGTGAAACGGGCCACTGGTCGCTTGGATGAGACTTGAAACCAATGTTGCTGGGACCCTTTAACTTGAAGATTGAAGAATTTGTATAAATGAAATGTGACTGGAGAAATGGAGCTTATGATTCTGCACTGTTTGCCATTCCATTAAAGGTACAATGCCTCTCAGTAGGCACAAAATGTTGTTTATTTGAATTAAATATGTGTATAATAGTATTCCACCAGTTCTAAAAATTACGAGTACCCGCTATACAGATACAGTCGAACTTCGATGGGTCGAACAGCCTGCGGGGTTAAGTTTTAGTTCGACCCATCCGTTGTTCGACCCATCGGGATTTTCTACTGTAACCATTTCAGATCTACGAGTTGGTCAGTGTACTAAGTGAAACAAGTCGTCATTACGACACGTTGTTTCATATAAATGCGCTTACATTTGCATTTACGGTTGATTGTCACAGTCGTTTATTAACAGAAACAGGCTTTAATAAAATAAAGAAAGCGGCAAACTTATGTGTGTTTTTATTTACATAGCCATTATACAGCAATAGAACATGAGAACAACAGAAAATGATTACGAAATACAATTGGCGGACTTGATTGCCCCGTCCGATACGATCATGTGAAAGCATCTCTGATTTTGTACCTATTGGCATTTGCATAATTCTTGTAGGTATAAAATTACATCGCTCGTCATACACTGATAAATTAATAGATGCATGCCCAGTCGCCCCATCACTACTTCGGACCCGGAACCACATTCACTGCATATCATAATTTACTATCACATGGAACCCAGTCCCATAAACTACCCCTTTAATTAACTAACAACTTCGCTGACATTGGTCAATGCATAATTACCACGTATGCTGGTCACGACTGCCGTTATTGTATACGCTCAAATGACCACTTGAGATTTGTTTGATAACCGGTTAACAATAGGTGTGAAAGTCAATCAACTAGTCTGGAGACAATCGTCTGACATGTTCGAGTTTTTGTGGTGTTTATAGTGGATTTATACACGACCGGGCGTGACAGCGATTCGAGGCATTGAGGGTTGTTCGACTTTCACAAGTTCGACCTATACCGGGTAGTTTTAACGTATTTATATAGGAATTCTGCCGGGACCTAAAGGCTAGTTCGAGGCAAGCATGGCTGACGAGTTTACCAGGGTTCGACCCATCGAAGTTCGACTACATGTATAATCATTTAGTAAGATTTATTTTACTGTTAGTGACTCGCGGTGGTATCAGGCTATTTTCATATGCAAATGAGGCATACTATTTTTGTCGCGCCCGCTTGCGGAAAGTGCGATATAGTCGGCACTTTGGCGTACGTATGTATGTACGTACGTACATACGTATGTACGTACGTACGTACGTACGTACGTGTGTCCGGTTAAATTTTTTGGTTAAGTTTTTTGGTTAAGTTTTTTGGTTAAATTTTTTAGTTAAAGTTTTTTGGTTAAGTTTTTTGGTTAAAGTTTTTGGTTAAGTTTTTTGGTTAAAGTTTTTTGTTGTACTATATCTCTGCAACTGCTTTGCCCATTACCTTGAAACTTCACATGGGTGTTTATCATCATCTATATTTTTATTCTACCCCCTCTCCCGTGCGGCCCCTGTGCCCAATGTCAAGGTCAAATTTTTTGAAGTTTTTGGTTAAGTTTTTTGGTTAAAGTTTTTGGTTAAGTTTTTTGGTTAAGTTTTGTGGATAAAGTTTTTCGTTATACTATATCTCTGCAACTGTTTTGCCCATTACCTTGAAACTTCACATGGGTGTTTATCATCATCTGTATTTTCATTCTACCCCACTCCCGTGCGGCCCCTATGCCCAATGTCAAGGTCAAATTACTTTGAAGTTTTTGGTTAAGTTTTTGTCGCGCCCGCTTGCGGAAAGCGCGATATAGTCGGCACTTTGGCGTACGTACGTGTGTCCGGTTAAAGTTTTTGGTTAAGTTGTTTGGTTAAGTTTTTTGGTTAAGGTTTATTTTTGGTTATGTTTTTTGGTTAAGTTCTTTGGTTAAAGCTTTTGGTTAAGTTTTTTGGTTAAGTTTTTTGGTTAAAGTTTTTGGTTAAAGTTTTTCGTTATACTATATCTCTGCAACTGCTTTGCCCATTACCTTGAAACTTCACATGGGTGTTTATCATCATCTATATTTCCATTCTACCCCCCTCCCGTGCGGCGCCTGTGCCCAATGTCAAGGTCAAATTACTTTGAATTTTTTGGTTAAGTTCTTTGGTTAAGTTCTTTGGTTAACGTTTTTGGTTAAGGTTTTTGGTTAAGTTTTTGGGTTATTTGGTTAAGTTTTTTGGTTAAGTTTTTTGGTTAAAGTTTTTTGTTATACTATATCTCTGCAACTGCTTTTCCCATTACCTTGAAACTTCACATGGGTGTTTATCATCATCTATATTTTCATTGTACCCCTCCGGTGCGGCCCCTGTGCCCAATGTCAAGGTCAAATTACTTTTAAGTTTTTGGTTAAGTTTTTTGGTTAAATTTGTTGGTTAAGTTTTTTGGTTAAAGTTTTTGGTTAAGTTTTTTGGTTAAAGTTTTTCGTTATACTATATCGTTTTTTTTAGTGCCCATGCCTCGCCACAAGGCGCGACATGCAGGCCGCGGCCATCTAGTTTTAAAACACATATGAACTCAATGTCACATTCTCCTCTGGTGTTCATGGAATCAGGTGAGCGAATTAGGGCCATCATGACCCTCTTGTTTAGTGTCCATGCCTCGCCACAAGGCGCGACATGCAGGCCGCGGCCATCTAGTTTAATTATTTATACTAATTAAATCGTCACCTGAATAAATAATAGTTTTGACAGATTATAAAGTATGCTCATTGCACATCAAAAATTATATACAGATAATACATAGTAATGTCCATTAGCAGTTTAAGGAAACACGGTTATCGCTCCTGATATCAGTGTGGAAATTTACGTCTGATATAAAATGTATAATACTGCCAATCAATACGTGGGGTAATGGTGATTGAATGTTTATTTTGCCAGAAAATGTATCAGCTGATGTCTCTGATATAAAGAGCAGTTTGTGCCTACTGAGTGGGCATGTACCTTTAATGATTATGAAACACCTGTCATAGTTTTAACTAGCAATATACTGTAAACCAATTAAATTTTGTGGCTAAAATTTTGTGACATTCGTACCTGGCCATATTCGCAACGATTATCGTTCGCGGTTTGACGACGTTCCCTATTAACTTTCGCGACCAATTTATCAATTTTGGAAACATTATGATCTGTGTCGTGCGAAGACCTGTCTTCGGGAGTCTGATGACGTCACAAGATATGACGTCATGAACTTAACTGACTTAATTTCCGCCGAGATTTCCAATTATCGACGTTTGTCAGATTGCCATGTTAGGTTTGTTCTGTGGTGTTAAAGTGAATCTAACGAATGGAAGAACAACACTTCTTGGTGTTTTTATATGCCCATTTGAAAAAACGGGACGTATTATGTATTCATCTTGTATGGGCGGGTGTGCGGGCAGGCGGAGGCGGGTGGACACAGCTAGAGTACTACTTGACTGATTGTAACCAAATTTGGTATACATGTTTATCATGGCAAGCCGAAGAAGCCTATTGATTTTCAATGACTTATCTCCCCTTGGTGCCATTTTTATTTTTCCCACTCTGTATCCTTGTCCACGCAATAACTCAAGTTCTACTTCACTGCTCGTAACCAAATTCGGTATACATGTTTATCATGGCAAGACAAAAAGCCTATTGATTTTGAAAGATTTCCGATACTTATCTCCCCTTGGCAGCCATTTTTGTCGCGCCCGCTTGCGGAAAGCGCGATATAGTCGGCACTTTGGCGTACGTACGTACGTGTGTACGTGTGTCCGGTTAAAGTTTTTGGTTAAGTTGTTTGGTTAAGTTGTTTGGTTAAAGTTTTAGGTTAAGTTTTTTGGTTAAGTTTTTTGGTTAAAGTTTTTGGTTAAGATTTTAGGTTAAGTTTTTTGGTTAAAGTTTTTCGCCATTTTTGTCGCGCCCGCTTGCGGAAAGCGCGATATAGTCGGCACTTTGGCGTACGTACGTACGTGTGTACGTGTGTCCGGTTAAAGTTTTTGGTTAAGTTGTTTGGTTAAGATTGTGGGTTAAAAGTTTTAGTAAGTTTTTTGGTAAGTTTTGGTTAAAGTTTTTGGTTAAGATTTTAGGTTAAGTATTTTGGTTAAGATTTTTGTTCCGCCATTATTGCGCGCCCCTTGCGGAAAGCGTGAAAATATAGTCCGGCACTTTGGCGTACGTAACGTACGTGTGTACGTGTGTCCGGTTAAAGTTTTTGGTTAAGTTGTTTGGTTAAGTTGTTTGGTTAAAGTTTTAGGTTAAGTTTTTTGGTTAAGTTTTTTGGTTAAAGTTTTTGGTTAAGATTTTAGGTTAAGTTTTTTGGTTAAAGTTTTTCGTTATACTATATCTCTGCAACTGCTTTGCCCATTACCTTGAAACTTCACATGGACGTTTATCATCATCTATATTTTCATTCTACCCCCCTCCCGTACGGTCCCTGTGCTGAATGTCAAGGTCAAATTACTTTGAAGTTTTTGGTTAAAGTTTTTTTCGCACCCGCTTGTGGAAAAGCTATATAGTCGGCATTTTGCCGTACGTACGTACGTACGTACGTGTGTCCGTGTGTCCATTAAAGTTTTTTGTTAAGTTTTTTGGTTAAAGTTTTTCTTTATACTATATCTTTTTTTTTAGTGTCCATGCCTCGCCACAAGGGGCGACATGCAGGCCGCGGCCATCTAGTTAATTTTCGCACTCTGTATCCTTGGCCACGCAATAACTCAAGTTCTACTTCACCGCTTGTAACCAAATTCGGTATACATGTTTATCACGGCAAGACGAAGAAGCCTATTGATTTTGGATGACTTATCTCCCACGCAATAACTCAAGTTCTACTTCACCGATCGAAACCAAATTCGGTATACATCTTTATCATGGCAAGACAAAAAAGCCTATTGATTTTGAAATTTAATATTCACACCCTGTATCCTTGTCCACGCAATAGCTCAAATTCTACTTAACCGATCATAACCAAATTCGGTATACATGTTTATCACGACAAGACGAAGAAGCCTATTGATTTTGAAATTTCCGATGACTTATATCTCCCCTTGGTGGCCATTTTTAGCTCGCCTGCACGAAGTGCATAATAGCTTATGGCATACCGTCGTCGGCGTCAGCGTCATCCACAAACTTAATGTTGGGTAAATGTCTTATAACTTCTGTTTCCTTTCATGGAACACCTTGTTATTTCATACATGCATTCCTCAGATGACCCTCTATCATGCTGTAGCAAATCCATGACCCACCACCCAGCCCTTACCCCAAGCTCAAGGTCACAAACTTAGCACATTCATAAACTTAACATGGGGTAAATTTCTTATAACATCTGTTTCCTTTCATGCAACGTCTTGATATTTCATACATGCATTCCTCATATGACCCTCTATCATGCTGTAGCAAAACCATGACCCACCACCCAACCCTTACCCCAAGGTCAAGGTCACAAACTTAGCACATTCATAAACTGAACGTTGGGGTAAATTTCTTATAACATCTGTTTTCTTTCATGGAACGCCTTGCTATTTCATACATGCATTCCTCAGATGACCCTCTATCATGATGTAGCAAATCCATGACACACCACCCAACCCTTACCCCAAGGTCAAGGTCACAAACTTAGCACATTCATAAACTTAATGTTGGGGTAAATGTCTTATAACATCTGTTTCCTTTCATGGAACACCTTGATCTTTCATACATGCATTCCTCAGATGACCCTCTATCATGCTATAGCACATCCACGACCCACCACCCAACCCTTACCCCAAGGTCAAGGTCACAAACTTAGCATGTTCATAAACTTAACGTTGGGGTAAATGTTGTGTATCTTCTGTTTATTTACAGGGAATGCCTTCATATTTCATACGTGCATTCATCTGCTGACCCTCTATCATGCTGTAGCAAATCCACGATCCAGCACACAACCCTTACCCCAAGGTCAAGGTCACAAACTTAGCACATTCATAAACTTAACGTTGGGGTAAATGTTGTGTAACTTCTGTTTATTTACAGGGAACGCCTTCATATTTCATACATGGATTCATCTGATGATACTCTATCGTGCTATAGCAAATTCATGACCCACCGCCCACACCCTTACCCCAGGGTCAAGGTCACAAACTTAGCACATACATAAACTTAACTTTGGGGTAAATGTCTTATAACATCTGTTTCCTTTCATGGAACACCTTGATATTTCATACATGCATTCCTCAGATGACCCTCTATCATGCTGTAGCAAATCCACAACCCACCACCAGCCCTTACCCCAAGGTCAAGGTCACAAACTTAGCATGTTCATAAACTTAACGTTGGGGTAAATGTTGTGTAACTTCTGCTTCGGTACAGGGAATGCTTTGATATTTCATACATACATTCATCTGATGAAACTATCGTGCTATAGTGAATCCATGACCCACCACCCACCCCGAATGTCTTATAACATCTGTTTCCTTTCATGGAACACCTTGATATTTCATACATGCATTCCTCAGATGACCCTCTATCATGCTGTAGCAAACCCACAACCCACCACCCAACCCTTACCCCAAGGTCAAGGTCTTACACAAACTTAGCACGTTCATAAACTTAACGTTGGGGTAAATGTTGTTTAAATTCTGTTTATTTACAGGGAACGCTTTGATATTTCATACATGCATTCATCTGATGATCCTCTATTGTGCTACAGCAAATCCATGACCCACGGTGACGGTCGGCCCCCCCCCACCACCCACCCCACCCCTTTCCCCAAGGTCACAAACTTAGCACATTCATACATGCATTCCTCATGTGAATAGCTATCATGCTGTAGAAAATCACCAACTTAGTGCGTTCATAAACTTAACGTTGGGTTAAATATTGTTTTACTTCTGTTTTCAGGGTGCGCATTGATATTTCATACATGCATTCATCTTAATATGCTATATTATGCTAAAGCAAACCCACGACCCACCTTGCACCACTGACCCCAATGTCAAGGTCCACCGCACGCCCCTTAACCCAAGGTCAATTATATATAATATTCATGTTTTTTTATGCAACTGTGCCAAGTTTGAGTGAAGGCTGCCAACAGGCGAGCTTCTTTGTCTTCTGACAACTCTTGTTATAAATGTTTTATTAACAATAATGGTGTAACAATAATTTTTGTTTATTATTTTGCTGTTGATATCACATATAAAAATGTTTATATTGACATGTGTTTTTTATGTTCCGTTATTTTGACATAATAGTTTCTTTGACACAGTTTACAGATAACTGTCCACATTAACTGTTATCAACCACCATTTACAGGTGAAAACTTTGTGGAAGCTATATTTTTAGCTCACCTGAGCGAAGCTCATGTGAGCTATTGTTACCGCAATGTGTCCGTCCGTCCGTCGTCCGTCTGTCCGTGAACATTTTCAAACGTCTTCTCCTCGGTAACCATTGGGCCTATAGTCACCAAACGTCATGGTCATGGTCCTTAGGTAGGGGGATTACAAAATTGTTAAAATGACGTCATCCAAGATGGCCGCCGTCTAAAAATAGCACAAATTATTCAAAACATTTCTCAAGAACCGCCAACCGGATTTCAAGAAAACTTGGTAGGAATGATCGATGTACAATAATGCTCTTTCAATGTTGTTAAAATGGTGACCCCGGGGTCAAAAATGGGCGTGGCCTGTGGGGTCAAATTGGGGTCAAATTTTATTTTTGACCGAATATGGTCATGTCATATATCAAATCGAAGGTATCTACGAGGCGATCATTATGGTGATTTTTTTGTCGAAATCGGATGGTCATGTGATCCAAGATGGCCGCCGAAAGGTTGTTATTTTATTAGAGATTTCAAAATTCTTCTTCACATGAACCGCTTGGCTCATGGTAGGCAAACTTTAAAGGTATGGTCCATGGGTGAAGCCTTTTCAGATTTGTTAAAATGGAGGTCATCGCTAATCCAAGATAGCCGCCGTCTAAAAATAGCATAATTTCTTAAAATAATCTTCTCATGAACTGCTAGCCGAATTTTGACGAAACTTGGTAGGAATGATCGATGTACAATGCTCTTTCAAAGTTGTTAAAATGGTGACCCCGGGGTCAAAAATGGGCGTGGCCCATGGGGTCAAATTTATATGTAATCGAAGGTATCAAAGAGGCGATTGCTATGGTACATTTTTTGGTCGAAATTGGATGGTCATGTCATCCATGATGGCCACCGAAAGGTCAAAAGGTCGTTCTTTTAATAAAGATTTCAAACGTCTTGTTCTCGTGAACCGCTTGCCCGATATTGGCCAAACTTCACGGTAATGGTTATTGGGTCAAGCCTTTTCATTTTTGTTTAAATGGTGGTCATCGCAAAATCAAAGATGGCCGCTGTTGAAAAGTAGGTAAAATTCTTAAAAAAATCTTCTTCTCGCGAACTGCCAGGCCGATTTTTAAGAAACTTGGTATGAATGATCGATAGTTAACGCTGGTTCAGATTCCTTCAAATGGTGGTCAAAAATGAGCGGGGCAGGAGGGGTCAAGTATGGGTAAAATTTCACATTTGACCGAATATGGTCAGGTCATATATCAAATCAAAAATGGGGTAAAATTTCATTTTTGATGGAATATGGTCTTATAATATATCAAATCAATGGTATTGATGAGGTGATCGCTGTGGTGATGTTTTCATCGAATCGGATGATTACATCATCCAAGATGGCCGCCGAAAGGTCAAAAGGTCGTTCTTTTATTAGATATTTCAAATGTCTTCTTCATACAAACCGTTTGGCCATTTGTGGCCAAACTTCGCAGTTATGGTTCATTGGTAAAGCCTTTCAGTTTTGTTAAAATGGCGGTCGTCGTTAATCCAAGATGGCCGCCATCTAAAAATAGCATAAATTCTTAAAAAATCTTCTCACGAACCACCAGACCGATTTCGACGAAACATGACAGGAATGATCGATGTACAATGGTTTTTCAAAACTGTTAAAATGGTGACCTCTGGGTCAAAAATGGGCATGGCCCGGGGGGGTCAAATAGCAGTCGACTTTTTTACGGAATATGGTTATATAATACATAAAATCTAAGGATTGCAATAAAAATTAGGCTGGAAGCATCCTGTTGTGGTCTCCAAACCTCTCACAGTTGTGTAAGATATATCTGTACATATCGCGAGACAACTACTACCCTGGTGACTTCTCAAGTTTGTCGCATTGACAGTTTGTGCCTGTCATGGGCTTATTTTGATGTATATGTAGTGACAACTTTACATACCAGTATTTGCTTGATTTTTGTGACATTGCACAGGTGAGCGATATAGGGCCATCATGGCCCTCTTGTTTATTTACATACAGATGGTCGGCCGCATATTTTTAGCGTGGGCCTGGTTTCCCGCACAACTACTTGTTTCAAATCTGGTTAACTCCATGCGAATTTTCAGTCTATTGCTCAATTCTTTCCTTCTAATATAATGTATAAAATAAAATTTAGCGCAACCTTTACCGATTTTAAGAATAAAGCCATGGATGTTACGACTAGTATAGCCACAGATCAGTCTGATCTGTGCATATGCACCGTCTGATCAGAACATATGATGTTCGCCATATTCAGTCACTGGGGAATCTTTTCTTGATCGCCGACAGGATATGGATATTTATACATTTATTACAGATATTGTAAGGTCCAGTTTTTTCAGCAGGTGGTCCAAGTACAGCTCCTTCAGGCCGACAATATTACGTATGGACGACTCTGGACCGATTGGCATTCTCAAATTTTATATCTTCCCCCCTCTCATTTCTTTGTATTTTGGGACCCTCGCATTTTGAGTTGATCTGCAAAAGACAAACTGCTACTGTAACACTCCCAAAACAAACAAAAGTCGGTGGTAGGACAAGCATAGTGTGGTAATAAATGTCTCAAATATTTTACCATAGCCATTTTTGTCGCGCCCGCTTGCGGAAAGCGCGATATAGTCGGCCGTTTGGCGTACGTACGTCCGGTTAAAGTTTTTGGTTAAGCTGTAAGGTTAAGTTTTTTGGTTAAAGTTTTTGGTTAAGTTCTTTGGTTAAAGTTTTTGGTTAAGTTTTTTGGTTAAGTTGTTTGGTTAAGTTTTTTGGTTAAAGTTTTTGGTTAAATTCTTTGGTTAAAGTTTTTGGTTAAGTTTTTTTGGTTAAGTTTTTTGGTTAAAGTTTTTGGTTAAAGTTTTTTGTTATACTATATCTCTGCAACTGCTTTGCCCATTACCTTGAAACTTCACATGGGTGTTTATCATCATCTATATTTTCATTCTACCCCCATCCCGTGCGGCCCCTGTGCCCAATGTCAAGGTCAAATTACTTTGAAGTTTTTGGTTAAGTTTTTTGGTTAAAGTTTTTGGTTAAGTTTTTTGGTTAAGTTTTTTGGTTAAATTTTTTCGTTATACTATATCTGCAACTGCTTTGCCCATTACCTTGAAACTTCACATGGGTGTTTATCATCATCTATATTTTCATTCTACCCCCATCCCGTGCGGCCCCTGTGCCCAATGTCAAGGTCAAATTACTTTGAAGTTTTTGGTTAAGTTTATTTTTGGTTAAAGTTTTTGGTTAAGTTTTTTGGTTAAGTTTTTTGGTTAAAGTTTTTCGTTATACTATATCTCTGCAACTGCTTTGCCCATTACCTTGAAACTTCATATGGGTGTTTATCATCATCTATATTTTCATTCTACCCCCTCCTGTGCGGCCCCTGTGCCCAATGTCAAGGTCAAATTACTTTGAAATTTTTGGTTAAGTTCTTTGGTTAAAGTTTTGCGTTAAGTTTTTTGGTTAAAGTTTTTGATTAAGTTCTTTGGTTAAAGTTTTTGGTTAAGTTTTTTGGTTAAGTTTTTTGGTTAAGTTTTTCGTTATACTATATCTCTGCAACTGCTTTGCCCATTACCTTGAAACTTCACATGGGTGTTTATCATCATCTATATTTTCATTCTACCCCCATCCCGTGCGGCCCCTGTGCCCAATGTCAAGGTCAAATTACTTTGAAGTTTTTGGTTAAGTTTTTTTTTGGTTAAAGTTTTTGGTTAAGTTTTTTGGTTAATTTTTGGTTAAGTTTTTTGGTTAAAGTTTTTCGTTATACTATATCTCTGCAACTGCTTTGCCCATTACCTTGAAACTTCATATGGGTGTTTATCATCATCTATATTTTCATTCTACCCCCTCCTGTGCGGCCCCTGTGCCCAATGTCAAGGTCAAATTACTTTGAAATTTTTGGTTAAGTTCTTTGGTTAAAGTTTTGGGTTAAGTTTTTTGGTTAAAGTTTTTGATTAAGTTCTTTGGTTAAAGTTTTTGGTTAAGTTTTTTGGTTAAGGTTAAGTTTTTTGGTTAAAGTTTTTCGTTATACTATATCTCTGCAACTGCTTTGCCCATTACCTTGAAACTTCATATGGGTGTTTATCATCATCTATATTGTCATTCTACCCCCCTCCCGTGCGGCCCCTGTGCCCAATGTCCAGGTCAAATTACTTTGAAGTTTTTGGTTAAGTTCTTTGGATAAAGTTTTTGGTTAACTTTTTTGGTTAAGTTTTTTGGTTAAAGTTTTTGGTTAAGTTTCTTGGTTAAAGTTTTTCGTTATACTATATCTCTGCAACTGCTTTGCCCATTACCTTCAAACTTCACATGGGTGTTTATCATCATCTATATTTGCATTCTACCCCCCTCCCGTGCGGCCCCTATGCCCAATGTCAAGGTCAAATTACTTTGAAGTTTTAGGTTAATTTGGTTGGTTTAAGTTTTTTGGTTAATTTTTTTGGTTAAAGTTTTTCCCCTGTGCCCAATGTCAAGGTCAAATTACTTGAAGTTTTTTGGTTAAGTTTTTTGGTAAGTTTTTTTGGTTAAGTTTTTTGGTTAAAGTTTTTTCGTTTATACTATACCTCTGCAACTGCTTTGCCCATTACCTTGAAACTTCACATGGGTGTTTATCATCATCTATATTTTCATTCTACCCCCCTCCCGTGCGGCCCCTGTGCCCAATGTCAAGTCAAATTACTTTGAAGTTTTTGGTTAATGTTTTTGTCGCGCCCGCTTGCGGAAAGCGTGATATAGTCGGCACTTTGGCGTACGTACGTGTGTCCGGTTAAACTTTTTGGTTAAGTTTTTTGGTTAAGTATTTTGGTTAAAGTTTTTCGTTATACTATATCTCTTTTTTTAGTGTCCATGGCTCGCCACAAGGCGCGACATGCAGGCCGCGGCCATCTAGTTTCCATGTGGCAGACATCTGCTCTCTACCATTGAAGGTGGTCTCCCACTAGGCGAGTGAGAGACTGTGATGGAGTAGAAATTACATGTAAACGATACAGGCTTTTGAAACATTGGAAATGATTCTGAAGTGCTGTCAAACCATGTTTTTATTGAGAAACATGGCAAGATATAAAAGCAACAGCAGACGACAATTATCATGTGTAGCAGTCTAAGGGTTAAAAAATAGGCCCGACATCTGGTAGCAAAACATGTTTAATAATCTTAGGCTACCACATGTAGAAATATTCGCGGAGATTTACGTTCGCGGTTTTCAATTCCTCACGAAGAACGCGAAAGTATCTCGCTGACGAAAATTAGTTGGTTTACAGTAGATCGTTATTAGGCTACAGGAGTATGCTATTTGATCAAGAGCTACACAAATCCCATAAGCCCCAGCAACAGCAGACGACAATTGCTGTGTATAGCGGTCTAAGGGTTAAATATTTCAACAATTGTGGCACATCCAAAATGTGACGACCAACAAAGCCATGACTCCTTAACCCTTTCCCTGATAGAGACGACTTTTCACGCCTCTGCCGAAGATGTCTTTTGAAAACATTGTGGGAAAAGGAGAAATTGCTTGTAACAAGCAATTTCTCCTTTTTCCCACAATGTTTTCTACTCTATCAGATAATTTAACCATCATTTGACCCAGCATTTGATTCTTTTATTCAGATGTTTTGGATTTGGATGAGTCGAAATATCGCAAAACAGGGAAAGGGTTAATGTTTAGAAAATATAAAAGTTAAATCACAAGGCGATAACAAGAAGTACCGGTATGTTAATTGGTTAATTAGCCAAATGTGACCGACCCGAAAAATATGTGCCTTCTCAAAATCTTTTTGCAGTGCCCAAGTTTTTATATTGTTTTCGCATTAGAAGAAATTTTGGGAGTATAAATGACAGACAATAATAAGTTGCTGGAGGTCAATCGATGAGTGTGTATTATCATAGCCTCGTTTTCGTGTATAATAAATACATGATGAAGTGCATGTGCATGCATGTTACTATTATAGTGTATCTTGGTGCTCAAAAATAGACATGTTGTGTGGCTTAGTGGTATCGAAGCGGTAGAATATCCATTCTTATGCGTAACTTTTGTTCATTCTATCTGGTCGAGAGTTTGAACCTCACAAAACGTATTCCTTTTGTCGATATAATTGTGTATGACCTCAACCTCAACGTGACGTGACATGATCGGCGAGAACTTACTTCCTGATTCTTCATGTAGACACATAAGAAATGTGCATTTAATTATTAGTTTTCTTCAAAGTGAGCCTAACGTACTACAATGTACATGTAAACTATCTCATGCTTTGTTAATGTAATTTGTAAGTGCAACATATATAAAAACAAAGTGTATAATAAAATATAAGCAAATAAAAATATATGAATATATATATGTACATGTATATGTATGAAAAACTAAGATTCAAACTCACTGCCTACGACATTGATATCCGTCATTCTTACCCCAGTAGCCTATTTCATCAACATTGCAAAGTATACTTTAGTAGCAAAGTATACTTTGAGGGAGAAATTTTCATTTTTTTTTTAAATTTATTAATTTTTATTATACTGAATTTATTACATTATCACAGCCATTTAATGGCTGTGATAATGTAATAAATTCAGTATAATAATTCTGCATACTTTTAATCATGAAATATATGCATTTGTTAGTTCTATATGAAATAATGCATTTCAGGAAAAATAAATGATTACTATGTGTACATGTATAGATGGGGTGTAATTAATAATAAATAAAAGAAAGGAATCAATGAACAACCATTATTATCACAATATCCAATGAAATTCGGTGTAACATTATTTCTATTGCCGTTGTTTCAATGTCCACTTGTAACACTAATTTTGATTGGTTGTATTGGCTTGTTTGACTTTGTAGGGCTTACAATCCGCGGTTGTTTAGGTTGCAATTCCAAGTGGATACCGAGGACGAAGAGCAGCCGACACCACAACCAGTCACGGAGAGAGAGAAAAAGGTGTGTTTATATTCTCCAGTTCAGTAGCCGATTTCATCAAAATTGCAAAGTATACTTTTCTAGCAAAGTATACTTTGAGGTAGAAATTTTCAATTTTAGGATAAATTTATTCATTTTTCAAATTTTCAACTTTAGGACAAATTTATTAATTTTTATACGCCCGTTTGAAATAACGGGACGTATTATGTATTCATCTTGTACGGGTGGGCGGGCGGGCGGTCGACTTGACGGATTGTAAACAAATTTGGTATACATGTTTATCACGGCAAGCCGAAGAAGCCTATTAATTTTCAAATGACTTATCTCCCCTTGGCGGCCATTTTTATTTTTCACACTCTGTATCCTTGTCCATGCAATAACTCAAGTTCTACTTCACCGATCGAAACCAAATTCGGTATACATGTTTATCATGGCAAGACAAAGAACCCTATTGATTTTGAAAATTTTCCGATACTTATCTCCCTTGGCAGCCATTTTTAGCTCGACTATTCGAAGAATAAGTAGAGTTTATGTTGTCACGTCGGCGTCGGCGTCGGCGTCACCGTCACGCCTTGGTTAAGGTTTTTAGTCAAGCTTGTATATGGAATACTACTGGCCCTACACCCACCATACTTGGACAACTTCATCTCCTAGTGATGTACATCAATAACCCCTGATCTATATTTGACCTTGACCTACATTTCCTCTTGATTAACTTGGTTAATTCCCCTTGGTTAAGGTTTTTAGTCAACCTTGGTTAAGGTTTTTAGTCAAGCTTGTATATGCAATACTACTGGCCCTACACCCACCATACTTGGACAACTTCATCTCCTAGTGATGCACATCAATAACCCCTCATCTATATTTGACCTTGACCTACATTTCCTCTTGAATTACTTACTTAATTCCCCTTGGTTAAGGTTTTTAGTCAACCTTGGTTAAGATTTTTTTTTCAAGCTTGTACATTGAATACTATTGTGCATCGACAACCTTTTCTCATAGGTATGTACATCAATAACCCCTGATCTATATTTGACCTTGACCTACATTTCCTCTTCAATTACTTAATTAATTCATTTTGGTTAAGGTTTTTAGTCAACCTTCTATATGGAATACTACTGGCCCTACACCCACCATACTTGGACAACTTCATCTCCTAGTGATGTACATCAACAACCCCTGATCTATATTTGACCTTCACCTACATTTCCTCTTGAATTACTTACTTAATTCCCCTTGGTTAACGTTTTTAGTCAAGCTTGTAGATGCAATACTCCTGGCCCCACACCAACCATACTTGGACAACTTCATCTCCTAGTGATGTACATCAACAACCCCTGACCTATATTTGACCTTGGCCTACATTTAACCTTGAATTACTTAGTTAATTCCCCTTGGTTAAGGTTTTTACTCGACCTTGGTTAAGCTTTTTACTCAAGCTTGTACATGGAATACTATTGTGCATACAGACACCATACTTGGACAACCTTTTGTCATAGTGATGTACATCAATAACCCCTGATCTATATTTGACCTTGACCTACATTTCCTCTTGAATTACTTACTTAATTCCCCTTGGTTAACGTTTTTAGTCAAGCTTGTAGATGGAATACTCATGGCCCTACACCAACCATACTTGGACAACTTCATCTCCTAGTGATGTACATCAATAATCCCTGACCTATATTTGACCTTGACCTACTTTTAACCTTGAATTACTTAGTTATTTCCCCTTGGGTAAGGTTTTTAGTCAAGCTTGTATATGGAATACTCCTGGCCCTACACCAACCATACTTGGACAACTTCATCTCCTAGTGATGTATATCAACAACCCCTGACCTATATTTGACCTTGACCTACATTTAACCTTGAATTACTTAGTTAATTCCCCTTGGTTAAGGTTTTTACTCGACCTTGGTTAAGCTTTTTACTCAAGCTTGTACATGGAATACTATTGTGCATACAGACACCATACTTGGACAACCTTTTGTCATAGTGATGTACATCAATAACCCCTGATCTATATTTGACCTTGACCTACATTTCCTCTTGAATTACTTACTTAAATCTCTTTGGTTAAGGTTTTTAGTCAAGCTTGTAGATGGAATACTCATGGCCCTACACCAACCATACTTGAACAACTTCATCTCCTAGTGATGTACATCAACAACCCCTGACCTATATTTGACCTTGACCTACATTTAACCTTAAATTACTTACTTATTTCCCCTTGGTTAAGGTTTTTGTCGCGCCCGCTTGCGGAAAGCGCGATATAGTCGGCACTTTGGCGGCGTACGTACGTACGTACGTACGTACGTATGTATGTTCATACGTACGTACGTATGTATGTTCATACGTACGTACGTACGTACGTGTGTCCGGTTAAAGTTTTTGGTTAAGTTGTTGGGTTAAGTTTTTTGGTTAAAGTTTTTGGTTAAGTTCTTTGGTTAAAGTTTTTGGTTAAGTTTTTTGGTTAAAGTTTTTGGTTAAAGTTTTTCGTTATACTATATCTCTGTAACTGCTTTGCCCATTACCTTGAAACTTCACATGGGTGTTTATCATCGTCTATATTTTCATTCTACCCCCCTCCCGTGCGGCCCCTGTGCCCAATGTCAAGGTCAAATTACTTTGAAGTTTTTGGTTAATTTTTTTTTGTTAAAGTTTTTGGTTAAGTTTTTTGGTTAAGTTTTTTGGTTAAAGTTTTTTGTTATACTATATCTCTGCAACTGCTTTGCCCATTACCTTGAAACTTCATATGGGTGTTTATCATCATCTATATTTTCATTCTACCCCCCTCCCGTGCGGCCCCTGTGCCCAATGTCAAGGTCAAATTACTTTGAAGTTTTTGGTTAAGTTCTTCGGTTAAAGTTTTTGGTTACGTTTTTTGGTTCAGTTTTTTGGTTAAAGATTTTGGTTAAGTTTTTTGGTTAAAGTTTTTTGTTGTACTATAACTCTGCAACTGCTTTGCCCATTACCTTGAAACTTCATATGGGTGTTTATCATCATCTATATTTTCATTCTACCCCCCTCCCATGCGGCCCCTGTGCCCAATGTCAAGGTCAAATTACTTTGAAGTTTTTGGTTAAGTTTTTTGGTTAAAGTTTTTGGTTAAGTTTTTTGGTTAAAGTTTTTCGTTATACTATATCTCTGCAACTGCTTTGCCCATTACCTTGAAAACTTCACATGGGTGTTTATCATCACTATATTTTTCATTCTACCCCCCTCCCGTGTGGCCCCTGTGCCGAATGTTTCAAGGTCAAATTACTTTGAAGTTTTTGGTTAAGTTTTTTGGTAAAAGTTTTTGGTTAAGTTTTTTTTTGGTTAAGTTTTTTGGTTAAAGTTTTTTGGTTAAGTTTTTTGGTTAAAGTTTTTCGTTTATACTAATATCTCTGCAACTGCTTTGCTCATTACCTTGAAACTTCACATGGGTGTTTATCATCATCTAGATTTCATTCTACCCCCCTCCCGGTGCGGCCCCCTGTGCCCAATGTCAAGGTCAAATTACTTGAAGTTTTTGGTTAAGTTCTTTGGTTAAGTTCTTTGGTTAACGTTTTTTGGTTAAGTTTTTTGGTTAAAGTTTTTTGGAAGGTTACAAAGTTTTTGGTTAAGTTTTTTGGTTAAAGTTTTTTTCGTTGTACTATAAACTCTGCAACTGCTTTGCCCATTACCTTGAAATTTCACATGGGATGTTTATCATCATCTATATTTTCATTCTACCCCCTCCCATGCGGCCCCTGTGCCCAATGTCAAGGTCAAATACTTTGAAGTTTTTGGTTAAGTTTTTGTTTTTTTTGGTTAAAGTTTTTGGTTAAGTTTTTTGGTTAAAGTTTTTCGTTATACTATATCTCTGCAACTGCTTTGCCCATTACCTTGAAAACTTCACACGGGTGTTTATCATCATCTATATTTTCATTCTACCCACCTCCCCGTGCGGACCCCTGTGCCCAATGTCAAGGTCAAATTACTTTGAAGTTTTTGGTTTAAGTTTTTTGGTTAAAAGTTTTTGGTTAAGTTTTTTGGTTTAAGTTTTTTGGTTTAAAGTTTTTGGTTAAGTTTTTTTTTTTTTTGTTAAAGTTTTTCGTTATACTATATCTCTGCAACTGCTTTGCCCGTTACCTTGAAACTTCACATGGGTGTTTATCATCATCTATATTTTCATTCTACCCCCCTCCCGTGCGGCCCCTGTGCCCAATGTCAAGGTCAAATTACTTTGAATTTTTTGGTTAAAGTTTTTTTCGCGCCCGCTTGCGGAAAGCGCGATATAGTCGGCACTTTGGCGTACGTTTTTAGTGTCCATGCCTCGCCACAAGGCGCGACATGCAGGCCGCGGCCATCTAGTTACTCAACCCTGGTTAAGGTTTTTTGTCAAGCTTGTAGATGGAATACTATTGTGCATACAGACACCATACTTGGATAACTTTTTCTCATAGGGATGTACATCAATAACCCCTGACCTTTATTTTACCTTCACCTACATTTAACCTTCAATTACTTGGTTAATGTGTATAGTCAAGCTTGTATATGGAATACTTCTGGGCCTACATCAACCATACTTGGACAACTTCATCTCCTAATAATGTACATCAATAATCCCTGACCTATATTTGACCTTGACCTACTTTTATCCTTGGATTACTTAGTTATCTCCCCTTGGTTACGGTTTTTAGTCAAGCTTGTATATGGAATACTCCTGGGCAACCATACTTGGAAAACTTTATCTCCTAGTGACGTACATCAATAATCCCTTGGTTAATGTTTTTAGTCAACCTTGGTTAAGGTGTTTATGCAGGCCGCAGCCACCTTCTTTTTCAAGCTATGTGTACATTGACAACCCTCGTAGTCGAGCTATGCTGTTCTCCTACAGCTGTTGTTAATTTTCGCACTCTGTATCCTTGTCCACGCAATAAGTTCTACTTGACCAATCATAACCAAATTCGGTGGTATACATCTTTATCACGGCAACACTCCCCTATCTCCCCTTGGCGGCCATTTTTAATTTTCGCACTCTGTATCATTGTCCACTCAATAAGTCGAGTGCTACTTGACGGATTGTAACCAATTTTGGTTTACATGTTTATCACGTAAAGATGAATTATGTCCCCTTGTTGACTGGCCTTGCCTCGACGGGCGTATATTTTGACCATCGGCACTCTTGTTATTATACTGAATTTATTACATTATCACAGCCATTTTGGCTGTGATAATGTAATAAATTCAGTATAATAATTCTGCATTCTTGTAATCATCAAATATATGCCGTCGTTATTCTATATGAAATAATGCATTTCAGGAAAAATAAATGATTACTCCCTCAGAGTTAGAAACATATACTTTGCAATGTTGGTGAAATTGGCTACTGTTACAATATGTGAAAAATCTGACTTTCTTGTCAATTTCTTTCTAAGGCAATTATACGGCCAAATTTGGCCATTGTTTACATGTGGTATTTTTTACTGTGTCACACATGAGACAAGCCATGTGTGATTATCTTGTGAAAATTATTTGTAATATTTTTACCCTTAGACCGCTACTCACAACAATTGTCGTCTGCTGTTGCTTTTATATCATGCCTTATTTCTCAATAAAAACATGGTTTGACAGCACTTCAGAATCATTTCCAATGGAAAAGTGCTGTCAAAGCATGTTGTTAATTATTCTAAAGTGCTGTAAAAGCATGTTTTTGGTGATAAAAATGGAAAATAGAAATAAACAGCAGACGACAAAAAAATTAAGATAGCGGTCTAAGGGTTAAGTTAAGTAGAAGATTAACAAAATGTTCAGAGCAAATGTGTTACAGAATTCCAAATTTGCTATGAATATTTCTTCAAGTTTTGATGTCATTTACAGAGAATATCCAAGTTTCTGTGAATATTTGTTCATGAAATATCAAACATCTTCTTAGGTACAAAATCACATGGCTTGTCCCCTGTATGCCACAATTGTGTTGAAAACATTGACTAGAATAATGAAGCAAAGTGAGGTTGGAATGGCAAAACATGCCATTCCTGTCTCCACAGATGGATGCCCTGCAAGTTTTTCCCAGTGAAATAAGAGGGTTAGTCAACATTAAGTGAGTAGTTATATAGAATGAAAACTGAAAATGAGAACTTATTGAAACTTTGACTAATATGCTCAGTGAGGACCGTTATGTCAGCATGCACATTATGACGTCCGAACGTCATGTCACGTACATGCGGCGTCACTAAACGTGACACCACCTTTGACATTATGGCCACGGTGTTTTCAAAAAAAATAATAGCAAGAATTTAACATAATTTAACTGACTACATTTCAGCGATGTCATTGCTCACAATGTACTTTGATCAGAGCTCCAGATAAGCTTTGTGTCTAAAGCGTACTATACCCCCTAATTTCAAAAACATTGCACATTTTACTTTTACAAATGGGTTTTTCATTACTAAATAGGGAACAAATGATAAAACATTCACTTATTTGAGCTGCAAAAAGTAAACACTTGCAGCTCAACTAAGTGAATTTTCAACTTTATGACAGTATTTTCACTACTCAATTTGAAAATCAATGCGTATTTTCACATTGCTGTGCATATTTTGTACTCCCACTTTTGATAATCAATGCGTATTCAGCTAAAATAATTGCGTAAAATACTCTAATACATGCCTTATCTGGAGCGCTGTTTGATTGCTAAATAATCTAAAATATGAACAAATTAGTGTATGCCAACCGATTGTATCATCTCTATCATGGTAAATCAAGATTTTTTTTCACAATTATAGCCAGTATACCATTTAGTAAAATGGGTACCACTGATTTTACATGAACTGAAGTAGACATGCAGCCATATAATGACATATGTTTGTTCTGTGAAGTTTTTGAAAAACCTTGACATTAATGAGTCATTTGATGGTCATGAACATGCTATTTTCACTGTATTTATAATTTGGTATCAACTTGTCAGTTAATCATTTTGTCTGAAAACTAATTTATATCCGGCGAATATATTGTAAAATATAAGGTGTAACATCAACAATTCTAGACGACATATTTTGTCACAATGTTAACGTTATAAGCGGCCTACTGCAGATATGCACATGTGATGTTTACAAACAAATACTCTATTTGCAGCACTTGCTTACATATAACCACGATATAATATTGGAATGGAATGAATTACCCAGACCGACGGGTTATACAATATTTACAAACGGCATCAGGTCGCGTCCATTATGCTGAGACATACTGCCAAACGTTGCGAGCAACCACACTTCGAATGTGATCACTTTAACTACATATTTTTTATTAGTTGCCTAGTAATTATATTTATACAATTGTTTAAATATGTAACAAGTTATAGCGTCACTCTCACTTAATGTTGACTGACCATCGTATTAACAATTTCCTTCACTTGGTCGTCTATTTATAAGATCATTCTTATCTCGACTTTTCGTAAGTCACAGCTATGCACTCGCCTTTTAACTCCACTCGGTTGTCATATTTTGTTCCATTAATTCATTACAAATGGGATACAATTATAGTAGTATAAATCTACTGAGAAAAAATCACTATATTTTTTATTTATTTCATCTCGAAAGTATATGTTGTTAACACTCATTTTAACCGACGAGACGGTTCAAATGAGTGGTAACAACGTATACGTTTATTGAGAAATAAACAAAATAATGAGATTTTTTCAAGAAAAAGTATTGCATCCTTAGACTGAGATGGATTAATAGAAAATGGCTTAACCAGGCCCATGTTATTTTAATGCTTCCTATGCAAGTGTCATAGTGCGTCCGTCCGTCAAATGAACATGATCAAGATCAGAAAGTCTCCACTTAATTAGGCGGGGCAAGTGCATAGTTGTGTCGATACTAGCTTCAATATTTCAGTATATCAGAGCTCCAGATAAGTTTTGTATCTCAAGAGTATTATACCCCCAGAGTTCAAATTCAATGCATATTTTACTTTTACAAATGTATTATTGATTTTTGTCGAGCCCACTTGCGGAAAGCGAGACATAGTGATCACAATGACGTCCGGGTGTCCGTGCGTCCATGCGTCTGTCCGTGCGTCCGAAATCTGCGTTAAAGTTTTTAAATACCTTATATCTCTGCAGTCCTAAGTTACATTGACTTGAAACTTCATATGCTTATTAGTCATCATCCATACATGCATTCTGTGTCCCACTCATGCGGCCCCTGTTCCCCTATGTAAAGGTCAAATTACTTAGAAGTTTGCATTAAAGTTTCGGTCAAAATTTGCGTTAAAGTTTTCACATACCTACTATCTCTGTAACCGTAAGTCAGATTTGCTTGAAACTTTGTATGCTTATTGGGCATCAAACTACAAATAAATACACTCTAAGACCATCTAATGCCTCGGCGGGCTCGACATGCGGCCATCTGGTCTTATTAAGTAGGGAACAAATGATAGAAAACAACAACAAACACTTCACTTATTTGAGCAACAAAAAGCTTTTTGCATCTCAACTAAGTAAATTTTCAACTTTATTATAATATTATAGTACACTACTCAATGTGAAAATCAATGCGTACTTTCGCATTGCTGTGAGTATTTTGTACTCTCACTTTTGATAATCTATTCTGCTAAAATAATTGCATAAAATATGCCAACAACCACCTTATCTGGAGCGCTGGTATCTTCCCTGTAATTATTACCACTATATTCTTCCTTCCCATCATTGTACAAATAGGCGAGCAAATCTGAATCATCGAGCTCGAGTTCATCATCGGAAGATTCTAATTAATGACGTTCCGGTTACCAGTACATACATACGATGGTACTTTATTTTGCCTTCGCTCATAGATATACTACGCATTCTAGGAAATTTGTGGTTCTGACTTGGGAAATGGGGCTTATGGGTTTTGCGACCAGTGTAGATCCAGATCAGACTGTGCATTCGCACAGTCTGATCAGGATCTGCACTGTTCGCCATTCCATCAATGGAACACAAGTGATTCTTTTTAACAAAGATCGTTATCAGGCTACAGGACTGTGCTATTTGATCAGGAGCTACACTGGTCACAAATCAGAGTCCCATTCCTCCAGTCACAGCCACATTTATAGATGTACTGCCAACATCGTTGCATTTCCTATACACATGTACCGGGTGTCCCAAAATGCATTACAATCTTCCATAACATTAACCCTTAGACCGCTACTCACAACAATTGTCGTCTGCTGTTGCTTTTATACCTTGCCTTATTTCTCAATAAAAACACGGTTTGACAGCACTTCAGAACCATGTTGTAAATTACTCTAAAGTGCTGTGTAAGCATGTTTTGGATGATGAAAATGGAAAATAGAAAATAAACAGCAGACAACAACAAAAATAAGATAGCGGTCTAAGGGTTAACTCTTTGCATGCTAGCGGTGAAAATAACATCCATTTAATTATGAGTATGTTTCTTATTTCTCTCTGTAAATTTGTCTTGGAATTGCATTAGAATTGCGTCCTGGATATGTATAGGGAGAAATAAAAGAAAATACTATGAATTATTGTCTGCTATTTTTGAACTATTTATAGCCCACAAATTTCCCAGCATGCAAAGAGTTAACTTGATAAGATGACATACATTTGAAAGCTGGGATTTCTTAAAAGTTTTATCATTGACTTTTAGATCTTGTTCGCATTTTTTTTTATAGAAACTTTATTTATTTCACAACGATTACAAACAAACACATACTGTAATAAATTCTGTGATTGACAATAATGGATGCTATTGAAACACCATTAAAAATGGTAACGTTTTCTGGGACACACCGAGATGACCTTCTAGTGCCACGCAATGCTGCTATTATCACATATTTAAATATTTAAATCACCAATAGTCTAGAATCCCCGTTCGGAGGACGAGCGATGCCGATGGAGGTTTGTGGGCCTGAATTTGAGACGTTTGACCTTTGTAGTACATGCTGTAGTTGACCTTGTAGAATCGCAGCTGTTGTAGACCAAGCTTATAAATACAGGCCACACTCACTTACTCGAATTCGAAGGGAGATAAAAAAATACTTTGAGTTAACCGTAGTTTGACGTATCCGTAGTACGCAACCTGTCGGACAACAAACTATTTTATTGACAGTTAGAACCAAATGATTACTTGCTGATGTAGCCTTGAGTAGTAAATATGATTTATTTTAGCAATTAAATGTACATGGATACATGTTAAATGCTGTTTCTAAGACAAATCATATTTAAACACTTTCGTTTTATTTACAAATACACATATGCATGTCTGTGTGTAATTAATAGATAACCCGGATGTGGCACACGTGACATGCGCATGTAGCGATATGTACATATTCAGTTCACCAATGAAATAAATAATAACAAGAACATAATATTTTATGAATTATTTTAATAAATTATACACGGAAACAACACAAAACAACAAGAAATACTGATTTGTAACACTATTATAAATGATTATTTCTGACCAGACTTGATTGTACTTTGATCAGGTAAACTGCAGGTGACAAACTTCTACTTACCTTCGCAAATTGACATTTCGACTTAACGAGTGTGAAATACAGTAGATTTACGTTTTCGGGACCTAAATATACCTTCGAATAAACGGAAAATTTGAGTTATCGAAAATTGACTTAACCGAACTTAGTTATATGGGAAATAATAGGATTTTAAACGGGACCGTGCTAGTAATTCGACGTAACCGGTGATTTCGACGTAAGCGACTTTTGAGTAAACGAGCGTAGCCTGTAGGTGTCTGAACTTGATAAATTACGAGTACCGCAATAACCCTGTATTCGGACACCATTTTGTTTTGGGAAACCGGGTTTCCCAAAATAAATTGTATCCAAATATATTGTTATTGCGATAAACCAGTACACTCCTTGTTAACCCTTAGACTGCTACTCACAATAATTGTCGTCTGCTGTTGCTTTATATCTTTTCTCAATAAAAACATGGTTTGACAGCATGTTGTAAATTATTCTAAAGTGCTGTCAAAGCATGTTTTTGATGATAAACATGGAAAATAGAAAATAAACAGCAGATGACAAAAAATTAAGATAGCGGTGTAAGGGTTAACCCTAAACATTGGGACACTCTTTGTTGTGGGAAACGATATATTTATGTGTGTTTCCTGGAATAAATTGTGTCCAAATACTTTGGGTTATTATGGTAACTATTTTTATAACTACTTCTAGACACAGGTGGAAGACTCGACCTGTGACACAAAAATAAAATGCCCATTACAAAAAATCCATTACTCCCTTTTAGAAGATAGTGCTGTATGAGACCAAGTGGGTGGGGTAATGGATTTTTTTGTAATGGGCATTTTTTTTTATAATAGAAGATACATGTAGTACTGTATGAGAACAAGTGGGTGGGGTAATGGATTTTTTGTAATGGGCATTTTTTTTTGTGTCACATGTTCGAGTCTTCCACTTGTGCTTCCGGTGTATGCTTAGTTTGGCGTTAGAATTGTCAGTTTAACATTATGTTGCTTAGTGAGATCACCAAGCAACGTGATGGCAAATTGAGAAACTCCGCCGATTCTAATGTCAAAGATTCCCTGGAAGTGATTAGTTGCTTGTAATTTTCCAAGTTTTGTTGCCTATTGTTAGACTGGTCTATTTAAACAATATCAGCACTGTCTTGCAACACCTTTCTCATCAAAATCACGTGCTAAGTATCACAAAGAAACATACTACAGTTTAACCTATAGTTCTTATAAATGTCATTTATGAAAGTTCTCGCCCAGCATGGCCCCATTAGTCATCACTTTACCATCTGAGGCAACGGGGCACAAAATTGCAAGTTTTTTATTATGTTTCTAAATCAGACTGTAAATTGTTTACTTTTGTAAACCAAAGTGTGTTTCAGACATATACCCTCTATCGTGCTGATATTTTGTTCACTGAAACAGCAGTGAATATGCCTTGACATTATTTTGCCGTTTCTAACATTTTCAGTAAAGTTTATACATGTTTGAATTTTGAGTGATCCATAGTTCACACAGTTTGTCGAATACATAGAGAATAGGTTAGTGCCGTGAATGGGAAAAAATATCTGGCAAGGCTCAGGAATTTATTTATTTCTCATCAGACGTATATGTTGTGACCACTCATTTGAACCATCTCGCAAGGCTCGCCCATCCCGTTTCCGTGCCGCGCCAGATATTTTTTCCCATTCACGGCACTAACCTAACTATTCTATTTGTCCCGTCAACACCTACAAATGGCTTTAAAATGCAAAAAATAACTGCAGCCACTGCACATATTCATACGCAGTGATTAGATCGTACTGTGTTGACCTGATCAAATATAAATGGTTCTGTAATTTTTGCTGATTAGCAAGCGAATACAACTGATTGGTTAAGTTTCGATGAAAGGGCACCTGCTACCCAATCAGGATCTTGCTATATTTTGTAACTGAAGGTTTGAATGGAAGAAGGGGGCTAAGTCCCTCATCAACCTCTTTTTCTGCCTTGTTTATGGAACATATGCTGTTCCAACCTTGGGGAATTAGACACAAATCTAATCATGGGGGTCATGAATTAGAACTTTGGGGAAGCTACTTTCTCTGTCAGCCCACTCACTCTACAGGGTGGGGAAGACATTGACAGCTGTATACACAGATTGGTTTACTCAGTAATTCAAGTATCCAAATTTAACCCTTTCAACCCTAAGTAACTGGAATGGACTATGATATGTTAATTTTCTCATCACAAAATGATTTTCAGACTAGTCCATTTATAAAAAGGTTGGTGTTTTTCTCTCTCTAAAAAATATGTAAATTACTTGCAAAAAGTGTAGATCCTAATGAAACGGCTCGATACGAGCTCATCTGGATCACAGGTGATTCTAGCGTGTCTTGGATGGTTAATTATTGTTGTAAACAATAATTGACCATCCAAGACACTAGAATCACCTGTGATCTGGATCTACAGTTTGCAAACATCACAATAGAGCTCTCTAGTGTTGAGAGGGTTAATATGTCTGACAATTCCTGTGTGAATCATGGAGCAGTATGGCATATACTATGTAAAAGATGATGTTTGCCCGTCCATAGGGGACATAACACATAGTCATGTTGATTGTACTGTGGGACCTGCCATGACTAAAACCGTCAACACTGTCTGCCATTTTCTCAAAACATTCCTGATAGTTACGGTAAACATTAGTTGTATTGTCTTATCAGGTTGCAAAATTAGTCTGGCCATAGCATCAATAGGCTCTGATTTCTCCAGGGTTGGGAATTTTCAGGATATATCCTGAAATCAGGATTTGAGGTTCCTGATAATTGCTGAAAGATACCAATGTTTCAACATGGGAAGAATAATTTTACACATTTGTGGGTTCAAAAATATGTTTGTTTAGCCATTTTCAGGATCTGTTTGGCACTTGGAACTGTTCCTACTCCTTTTTCACATGGCATGTCGTACATATCTGATCGAGCCAATCTATGAGGAACCATAGAGTATTTTTAGTTTCCCACCTGCATATATTATCAGAGCTGCAGTTAAGGTGCGGAATTTGTTCAATTTGTGGTGATTTTTTTTATTTCTTCACCAAAAATGGCGAGTTGGCAGTCCTTTAGAATCGTCTCATTGAGACGATTCTAAAGCACTCCCAACATGCCATTTTTGATAGAGAAATAAGAAATTTGTCCCCAAATTACGCACCTTAACTGCAGCTCTGATTACTGGTACGGCAACCCATTAACGCACGCTGAGGCTACACAATTATTCGCATGAAATATAAAATTCTCTTAATTATCCACGGAAGTATATGTTGTTACCACTCATTCGAATTGTCTACGTGAGACATTGTGAAGAACATATATTTTGGATCAGAAATGTGGCTGAATTCTAGGAAATCTGTGGTTCTGACTGGGAAAATATTTTTTTCGCAATAAAATCAATATTTGACGGAATTTCATTAAATAATTTTTTTTTGGGAAGGTAACTTTTTTGTTGTTGATGAAAAAGTATTTATACTTAAATAGTTTTAAGATTGAATGTGTTTAATGGCCAAAAGTTTGTCGGCAGCAAAACGTGGAACAGACAGTAAACATAAGTGTTTCACAAATTTTGATGCCTGATAATCAGTATAATTCATTATACATTATACTGATCTCTGTTGTACTCTCTCGCATGGATTGGCTCCATAACTAACCAATTTGAATTTTGTTTGAATGATGAACCATACAATAGACTTGTTTTGACATTGAAAGTAGAATTAGAGTAGAAAAGTTGACTGCAGTTCTGTATACATGTGTTTATGTCTGTATAGTCTGTATACATGTGTTTATGTCTGTATACATGTGTTTATGTACGTAGCGTGGACTTAATTTGTGTTAATATTTTGTTTTCTCCACATGCATAATGAGAGAGGAACAGATGCAAATATTGTCCATGGGTCACGCCATCTCCGTCCCAACTGAAGACTTAGCAGGGGCGTCGATCAGGTCCAGCAGGTCAGGCGACTGCCAGACCAATCACTTTTATAAAAATATGACTTTTTTTTAACCCTTAGAATGCAGGAACCGAAAATAGTCGTCTGCTGATAATTCATATTTTGTCTTTTCTCTCAGTAAAAACATGGTTTGGCAGCATTTTAGAATTATTTCCATTGGAAATGATTCTAAAGTGCTGCCAAACCAAGTTTTTGATGAGAAAAATGGAAAAATAAAAAATATTCAGCAGACGACATAAATTAATTCAGCATTGTAAGGGTTAAATACACGTATGTAGAATTCATATAAATATTATCAACAAAAAAAAGTAATGAATGTCAGTATTATAATTGATAATAAGTTTATGTTGTTACCACTCAGTTGAACCGTCTCGATGAGACGGTTCAACAGAGTAGTAACAACATACACTTTGAGTGGGGGTCCCAAACCTTCGACGGACCAATCTTACGATACTTCCGATACTTCCGACGCCCCTGCTTAGGTAGTCTTCATTCTACAAATTAACCCCACCCCCATTCAGGTATATAACTGTCTGTATATTACGTTCTTGATACCGGTAGTCTTCATCCTACGATTGAGACATGCCATGTGATTCTGTACCTTTGGACATCTGCGTAATTTCATTAAATATGTTTACAAAATTTACAATATTTTTCATAAATGCAGTGAAAAGTTGTCAATATTTTCAAAGTACATTCAATATAATACCGCATGTACTCTGTAAATTTTGTCAATTTTTTACGCCATTTACAGAACATATTGTAAATTTTGTAAACGTATATCATGAAATTATACAGATGTCGGAAGGTACAATATCACATGGCATGTCTCAATTCTCCCCACACCCATTCAGGTATATATATATCTGTCTGACATTCTTGAAAAAATGTAAAACGTAGTTCAATCACGTCCAGAACAATAAAAATTAACAAAATTGTCTTAGTACAGTATAGCCTTCAGCTGAACTTGTACATGTACAGTCAAACTTAAACCTGTGGTAATTCTAATGGTTATGATATGTCATATAAATATGTTTTACATATATTTTTTTACTTATTAATCTTATTCATGCGTGTACCTGTGTATGTAGGAGGATCATGACTCCGGTTCACACGTGCCGGCTGCATATGCCAAGTATATGTAGCGTGTGTAAGTATATGTCATCATGTGTGTTGGCTCCATCACCCTGCACTGTGTTGGCTTAGTTGGTTCCCGATTAACTTCACATCACTATATGAGACACGCCATGCGATTTTGTACCTTCGACATGTTCGTAATTTCACTTCGTACATACGTTTACAAATTTTACAATATTTTTCAGAAATAAAGTCAAAAGTCGACATAATTCTCAGAGTACATGCTGAATATAATTCATATAATTCCGCATGTACTCTGAAAATGTTGTCAACTTTAGATGCCATTTACGGAAAATATTATAAATTTTGTAAACGTATTTCATGAAATTACGCAGATGTCTTAAGGTACAACATCCCATGGCGTGTCTCATATCACGTTCATTCTCCCCTCGCCAATGATAGCATTAGTCCACGTCAACATCAGTCAATGGATTAGTTAGTTTTTAAAACCATTTTAACTAATATACAAAAACATATTTTCGCAATAACTCCTTTGACAAATGTTGTGCATGCCCCACACCCCTAGTCAAGGGCACCTTGTTGTTACGTTCACTATATATGTTGAAAGCATATGTACTTTGCTTCATGTCATTTCTTGTTCGCGACATTGAGAGATTCTCTTCTGCAATCTGTAGCCTATTTCACCAACATTGCAAAGTATACTTTTCTAGCAAAGTATACTTTGAGGGCGAAATTTTCAATTTTAGGATAAATTTATTAATTTTTAGCCAGGTTTTTTGAAAAAAAATCCAGGCTATTGGATTGGCGAAAGCCGGGCGGGGGCGGCCGGGGCGGGCGGCGGGCGGGCGGGCGGCGGGCGGCGTCCACAATCAATGTTAAGTTTTCGTGTTTGAGTCCATTTCTTTGTTACTGTACCACCTAGGACCACCAAACTTTCACAGCTTCATAATCAAGGGGTGCCCACCACATATCACTATTCAACATGTTACTTTTTTTTTAACTTCACCCAATTTTTTCCGCGTGTCGACTTAGCCATTTTCAATGTTAAGTTTTCCGCGTTTACAATGTTAAGTTTTCGTGTTTAAGTCCATTTCTTTGGTACTGCACCTAGGACCACCAAACTTTCACAGCTTCATAATCAAGGGGTACCCACCACATATCACTATCCAACATATTTCTCTTTTTTTTAACTTCACCCATTTTTTCCGCGCAGTCGACTTAGCCATTTTCAATGTTAAGTTTTCGCGTTTACAATGTTAAGTTTTCGTGTTTAAGTCCATTTCTTTGGTACTGTACCACCTAGGACCACCAAACTTTCACAGCTTCATAACCAAGGGGTGCCTACCACATACAACTATCCAACATGTGACCATTTTTTTACCTTCACCTATTATTTCTACGTAATTGACTTAGCCATTTTCAACGTTAACTTTTTAACGTACGTCTGGTTAGAGTTTTTTGGTTAAAACCTTTTCGTTATACTATATCTCTGCAACTGCTTCGCCCATTATTACCTTGAAACTTCACATGGGTGTTTATCATCATCCATATTTTCATTCTAACCCCCAACCGTGCGGCCCCTGTGCCCATGTCAAGGTCAAATTACTTTGAATTTTTTTGTTAAAGTTTTTTTCGTGTACTATATCACTGCAACTGCTTCACCCAATACCTTGATACTTCACATGGGTGTTTATCATCATTGTCGTACCTGCTTGCGGAAAGCGCGATCCTGTGCCCAATGTCAAGGTCAAATTACTTTGAATTTAATTTTTTTGTTAAAGTGTGTACTATATCTCTGCAACTGCTTCACCCAATACCTTGATACTTCACATGGGTGTTTATCATCATTGTTGCACCTGCTTGCGAAAGCGCGATCCTGTGCCCAATGTCAAGGTCAAATTACTTTGAATTTTTTTGTTAAAGTTTTTTCGTGTACTATATCTCTGCAACTGCTTCACCCAATACCTTGATACTTCACATGGGTGTTTATCATCATTGTCGCATCTGCTTGCGGAAAGCGCGATCCTGTGCCCTATGTCAAGTTCAAATTACTTTGAATTTTTTTGTTAAAGTTTTTTTGTGTACTATATCTCTGCAACTGCTTCACCCAATACCTTGATACTTCACATGGGTGTTTATCATCATTGTCACACCTGCTTGTGGAAAGCGCGATATCGTCAGCATTTTGGCATACGTCCGTCCGTTCGTCCGTGTGTCCGGTTAAAGTTTTTTGGTTAAAGTTTTTCCATCTACTATATCTATTTTTTTAGTGTCCATGCCTCGCCCCAAGGCCACGGCCATCTAGTCTACAAAAAGTGGGTATAATTATGTTTCCAAGTGTCCATGCTTGGAAAAAACCTGGCCTTCGTGGCTTTGCCTCGTTTCTTGTTATTATACTGAATTTATTACATTATCACAGCCATTTTGGCTGTGATAATGTACTAAATTCAGTATAATATTAATTCTGCATACTTTTAATCATCAAATATATGCAGTCGTTAGCTCTATATGGAATAATGCATTTCGGGAAAAGTAAATGATTACTCCCTGAAAGTATACTTTAATTGCTAGAAAAGTATACTTTGCAATTTTGATGAAATCGGCTACTGATACTAGAAACAGAAATACTTGTGTTTCTGGGGGCCATTTCACTAAACTTTGTACGACTAAAATGTTTGTAGCATTTCACATTAACAACGTTTTATTGTAAACAATTATTGGATTTGAAATTGATCCTAAATTTGCACTTACGAACATTTTAGTCATACAAAGTTTAGTGAAACGGCCCCCTGGTATATGGGTGGCAAACAGTATTGCAATCAGTGGCAACAATATCTGCTATCCTGCTGTCCTGCTGTCCTGCTATCTGCAACCAGATTCTAGAAACAAATATTTCACTTTCTTGTATTGGGTTGTATATAAGGTGGGCCTGAGGTTTCAGTGTCTCTGATCCACTTGTCTGCACCGTCTAATTCAACATGCATGATCATGTGGTTACAACAACAACAACAATAACAATGGCTGAAAGTGTTGAAACCGTGCCCACGACAAAGTATTATTTGATAGTTTCCTTAATATGCAACGGATTTGATGAAATATAGCGCAGCAAACGTGTCTTCATGAGCTGCATTTGGTGGTCTCAGGACTTCGGCACATACGGCACTTATGTAATTTTTGTGAAGAATCGATTTCCATGTCAGCTAGTAAACATGGTAAACACGGAAATCATAATGGCAATATAAAAGACTATAATATAAAAGAATACGTATTTAATCAGAGGTGCATCTGGAAGTTTCACTAATTGTTGTTGTTGTTGTATATTAGGGCTTAACACATGTTGCATAGACTGCAGATTGTCTGTACACTGGTCGCTAATTAAAGATTGTAGTTCAATGCTGAAAAGATGTTGAATGTGCCTCATTTACTCTACCCCCCCCCCCCCTCTCACCACTCCTCCATCCACACACCCAAATACAGTGGAACCTCTTTAAACCGGACACCCTGGGGGGTCTTTAAACCGGACACCCTGGGGGAGGCCCCCCAGGGTGTCCGGTTTAGAGAGGTTCCACAGTAAATTAGACCTGAATATGTCAATGCATGCGGGTGTGCTTTGCGAACATGAACCGGCACTTATAATCATCAGCGATAGATGACAATGAAAACCATCAATTAACTCTTTGCATGCTGGGAAACTTGTGGGCTATAAATAGTTCAAAACTAGTGGACAAGAATTCATCATATTTTCTTGTATTTCTCCCCGTAAATATCATGAATATGTCTTGGAATTTCATTAGAATTGAGTCCTGAGGACTCAATTCTAATGAAATTTCAAGACATATTTACAGAGAGAAATAAAACATATACATGTACTCCTAATTCGTTTAGCGGATATTTTCGCCGCTAGCATGCAAAGAGTTAAGGATACAGAGACTGCCTGTGTGTCCGGTTTAGAGTGGGTCAACTGTAACAGTGTAACTGTTTTGGTGGAAATTTACGTTCATAAGACAGGCAGATTGATTGTGATCTACACTGGTTTAAATTCAAATTGAATTGTCCATTGTGCAATATGATAACATTATCCATCACCATAGTAACATAATTCACCAATGCTGTTGTGACATATTTTACCAGTGATATTGACAGTATTCACCAATGCTGTTGTGACATATTTCACCAGTGATATATTGGCATTATTCACCAATGCTGTTGTGACATATTTCACAATGCTGTTGTGACATATCTTACCAGTGATATATTGACATTATTCACCAGCGCTTGCTGCATGGCATTGCACTGTTTGTTTTGATGTGTTTAAATCACCTAGATAATAACTAAATACATCGTGTGTTTCAGGATTTAACATATTTAACATACATGTAATTAACATGGGGGAATTACATGGTCTCTCTACAGGGATTCGTTTTAATTTCATCCTTACTGGAATCCCGATATCCCTGGTTTTGCCCTCAGGTACATTTTATTTTCTTGTTACTTGAGAGTTTAATCCGGTTATATCCATTATAAAAGTAGTAGGATTAGTATTAACCTTTATTACATTTAGGGAGTGGGGCTAAGTGACTCCAGTGTGGTGAGTACCTGGCACCAGGTCAGGTTCTAACTTCAAATTGTCATAATAACATGTTTTATAGTGCTGAATTTGTGTTCACCATTATAGTTATTAATTTTTTATAAAAAAAAACGCCTTTATCAGTGCAATGCATAATATGCTTGTTTGAACACACACCATACAATGTACCATATTAAATTTTCCATTTGTTACGGTTCAGCTCAACCTTTTCGACCCTAAGTAACTGGCATGGATTTTTATATGTTAATTTGCATTCAATCCAATTATCACAAAATAATTTTCAGACTAGTCCATTTATGAAAAGGGGGTGTGTTTGTTCTCAAAACTTTTGAAGATTACTTGCTCATCTGGCTCATCTGGATCTACAGTTTGCCAATATCACTATACAGTTGTGTTTGTTTGTTTGTTTATTGGTGTTTAACGGCCTATCAACAGCTATGGTCATGTAAGGCCGGGCAAACGGGTTCGATCCCATTTTGACCTGCTGCATTGTGGGAATTAAAATAACCTGACCAGTAGCCTATTTCATCAACATTGCAAAGTATACTTTAGTAGCAAAGTATACTTTGAGGGAGACCTTTTCAATTTTATGATAAATTTATTAATTTTTATTATACTGAATTTATTACATTATCACAGCCAATTTGGCTGTGATAATGTAATAAATTCAGTATAATAATTCTGCATACTTTTAATCATGAAATATATGCATTTGTTAGTTCTATATGAAATAATGCATTTCAGGAAAAATAAATGATTACTCCCTCAAAGTATACTTTGCTAGTAAAGTATACTTTGCAATGTTGATGAAATCGGCTACTGGTGCCAGGTCCATACCACACCAAAGTCACTTCCCCTAAAATAGGATTACGAATAATCATATATAAATGATAATGCATCTGTATGTGGAAATTGACTGGTGTTTATGTCTATACAGCATCAAGGCCATATACAGACCACAAGTGCTGTCAAAGCATGCTGTAAATTATTCTAAACTGCTGTCAAAGCATGCTGTAAATTATTCTAAACTGCTGTCAAAGCATTTTTTTGATGATAAAAATGGAAAATAGAAAATAAATAGCAGACGACAAAAAATTAAGATAGCGGTGTAAGGGTTAAAGTACCTATCAACCAATCCCTCATACAGGTACATTCCTGTCTGTATATGATCATGCTGTTGAATGACCACAATGAATTTATTTTCGGCAAGCTTCTATTTTAATAAATAATTGTTTTCATACAGAATTATTCTTTGTTGCAGAAACTCCTCAACCACCTGAAAAGGAGATCAAAGAGAAGATGAAGAAGGACCAACCAACAAAGATGTAACCATGAAAGTCCAGAAAAGTCCATACTTATTCCTTAGAATTCCAATCCAATTATATTGATAGTGGACATGTGGATGTTTAACCCTTAGAATGCTGGAAACGAAACGTGTCGTCTGCTGTTGCTTAATATTTTGCCATTTTTCTCAATAAAAAGATGGTTTGACAGCACTTTAGAATCATTTCCATTGGAAATGATTCTAAAGTGCTGTCAAAGCATGTTTTGTAAGAGAAAAATGGAAAATATAAAATAAACAGCAGACGACACAATTTAATTCAGCAGTGTAAGGGTTAAGATGTCTTCGTGGCTAAGAATGTTTCTTAATGTGTTAGTACCTGAGCATACTAGGGAAGATATGTTTACTGATGGACATGTAGATGTTTAACTCTTTAAAACAATGCTTAATTAAATTTGGGTGTCTGCTGTTTTTATTTTATTTTACATTTTTCCTCATCAAAAACATGGTTTGACTGCACTTCAGAATCATTTCCAATGAAAATGATTCTAAAGTGCCGTTAAACAATGTTTTTATTGAGAAAGAAGACAAAATATAAAACAACAGCAGACGACAATTGTGTTGTTTAACCAGCCCATGTGATGATGGGAATGTTGAACAGGTTAAGTGTGTGTTAACCCATTACAGACGGGATACGCTTTTAGTAGTATGAACCTTTTGAGAGAAAAATATCCTTATTTTCTTTATATCCTTTCAAAGGATATGTTGTTACCACTCATTTGAACCGTCTCAACGAGACGGTTCAAATGAGTGGTAACAACATATGCCTTTATTGATGAATGAACAAAATAATGAGATTTTTTCAACAAAAATCATAGTATCCTTAGGCTGAAATGGGTTAATAAGGATTTGGTTTGAAGATTTATAATGGATGGTTTGAAACATGTTCGGGTGTAGAAGACTGTTTAAGACTGTGTATTGTCGATAGATAATGTGTTGGTTTCGAATGCTCGACTTATACTGGAAGGTTTCAATTGACAAACCCGAGTATGCTTTTATGGTAGACAGATAGGATGCAGTTTCATCATGTTCATGGCAGACATGATTGGACGTAGAATTTTTTTTTTTTTTTATTAATTCGTTCCCACGAAATAACAATTCGTTCCCTCAATTTAACAATTCGTTCCCACAGGAACGAATTGTTAATTCGAGGGAACGATTTGTTATATCGTGGGAACAAATTATTAATTCAAGGGAATAAATTGTTAAATTGAAGGAACAAATTGTTGTTCCATGGGAACGAATTAATAAATAAAAATCCGTGTCCACTGCGGGGCTCCGTATGATTGGACATGGTGTACAGAATATATTTACTTTAATATCAATGGATATATGTGGGTATTTACTGTTGAACATGTGTTCGTGTTTAAAATATATTCATGTTTAACGTGAGATTAATAATGTGAGAATAGTTCACTAGTACACTAGACTAACCCTAGAGACTGGGCCTAGGTTGTATCCTAGAAACTATGAACAAAGTGCCATAAGCTTGTTATTCGTGTTGAAACCCCACCATGAATCGCATAAAATAAACAAACAGTAGATGTTGTAGTAGTTTACATGTGTATTCCTCGTAGTTTATTTATTGTTAATATTGTAGTTGGGAAATGGAGAGAAAATGTGAGCAGTTATTTACTTATAATAGTATGAAACTTTTTAGGGGGAAAAATCCTATTTTCTTCATTTCATCTCGAAAGTATATGTTGTTACCACTCATTTGAACCATCTCGACGAGACGGTTCAAATGAGTGGTAACAACATATACCTTTATGGAGAAATGAACAAAAGAATGAGATTTTTTTTCAATAAAATTGTTTGTATCCTTAGACTGAAATGGGTTGAGGGGACCTGTTTCACTAAATCCATCAATTGAAATTTCCAGACGATCCTAAATTTGCACTAACGAACATTTTAGTTGTACGAAGTTTAGTGAAACGGCCCCCAGGAGAATCCGTCCAATATGCGATATTTAGAATTATACTTACACATTATTGACGAGTTGAACGAATGCTTGATTTTTCATGTAAATCCCTTAATTTATGTTCATGCTCCTGCTCTCGGTAAAGCTGGGAGACATATTGTGTTTGGACTGTGTGTCCGTTCGTGTGTCTATCCATGTGTGTCCATGGGTCAGATTAAGACGTTTGCGGACGGAGTTTCTCCAATCTGCCACTAGAGGCATTCGCATTTTCTTGTTTATGGAAATCCCATCAATGTAAATTTGTGCATAAGCTTTGCACCTGTGGCCTGTTTCAAACTTTGTACAAGTAAAAGATTTGTAAGTGCAAAATTATGATAGCCTGGACATTTTACATTAACAATGTTTTCTTTTAAAGAATTATTGGATTTACATTTATTGAGCATAGGCTGCATATGCAGCCTATGCTCAATACATGAAAATCCATCAATTAAAATTTACAGACGATCCTAAATTTGCACTTAAGAACATTTTAGTCGTACAAAGTTTAGTGAAACGGGCCCCTGATGGATAAATTGCTGTATGTTATAATGTATGGACATTTATATGTAATGTATGGACATGATCTAATTTATTTAACTGGCGGAGTTGTATATAATGTTTGATTGGTTTGACTGTGATACATTTGCCATCATTGTATAATTATGTGCTTGCATTGTTCGGATTGTATTTAAGGGTGGGAATTGGCTCGAACACAGATGTATCTGATACAGTATTTATACTGACAGGACACCGGCTGTTTTGTATCTCGTCAACTTGCATACAACCATTTCTCAGGTAACAGATAGCTGGGGCCCGTTTCACTAAATTTCATACGACTAAAATGTTCGTAAGTGCAGATTTAGAATAGTCTGTAAATTTCAATTGATGGATTGACATTTATTGAGCATAGGCTGCATATGCAGCCTATGCTCAATAAATGTCAATCCAATACTTGTTTACAAGAACACATTTTAGTTGTACAAAGTTTAGTGAAATAGGTATAACATGATGGTTTGGAATGGACCCCAATAATAAGGGGTTCAAGTAATTTGGAATATTTGAGGCATTTTCTGTAAATTTATAAAGATGTATACACTCGCCTGTAACTGTTCATGCTATTCAATCTCCTATATAAAAATTACTTTGACATATTCTTAGAAACTAAATTTCCTTAAAGGTACATACCCACACAGTAGGCACAAAATGTTCTTAATAGGAATTAAATAAGTGTATAATTGTGTTACTATTCCACCAGTTCAGATACATGTATAATCATTTAGTAATATTTATTTTACTGATAGCGACTCGCGGTGGTATCGGGCTATTTTCATATGCAAATGAGGCATGATATTTTTTAATTATTTATACTAATCACTTTAAAAAAATAATATTTGACAGATTATAAAGTACATGTATGATCATTGCCCATCAAAAAATAAATACAGAGAATAAATGGTAATGTCCGTTAACATTTTAAGGAAATACGGTTATCGCCCCTGATATCAGTGTGGAAATTTATGTCTGATATAAAATGTATAATTATGCCAATCAATACATGGGGTAATGGCGAATGAATGTTTATTTTGCCAGAAAATGTCTCGGATGATGTCTCTGTACCTTTAATGTTAGTGTAGGTGTAACGTGTTGTCTCGTATATACACTGTAGACCTTAATCATGTTATCGGAGTAACAGTTGTTGATATTATTTAATATCATTACTTCACACATTGTATCGGTATGCATTGTATCCGTATACATTGGATGGCTGTGTAAACGTGCTGTATGTTCTCGATGTACCTCATATCGGTTCCTATAAATATGTTACCAAACTTGGAAAATCACTAGTAACTTCCCTTAGTCCCACAATAGACCAGGGGGCTGTTTCATTAGCTTCGTATGACTAAAATGTTCGTAAGTGCAAATTTAGGATCGTCTGGAGATTTCAATTGATGTATTTACATTTATTGAGCATAGGCTGCATACGCAGCCTATGCTCAATAAATGTAAATTCAATAATATTGTGTTAATTTGAAATTTACAGACTATCATAATTTTGCACTTGCGAACATTTTAGTCGTACAAAGTTTAGTGAAACGGCCCCCAGTTCTATAAACTGAGTAACTTCCCTTCGAACTACTTTCAGCGCGACCTTGCTATTAGCATTGGCATATTTTGTCCATTTGTTGTACTCGGCAACGTTACGTAAACTCGTTTATCACATGAAAACCTTGTTATGACGTGTTGTAACCCATTTCATAAATGTGGTACGACACACCTGCAGCGAATTTGATTGGCTGAGTGGTGGGTGTTGGTCGGCGAATGAGACGGCGTAAATTAACGGTAGTGGTTCCTCCTTATAGGAATCACTATTTGCCTGGTTTGGTCCTCCGGTACGTTTTTATCTTTGACTCTTTTGTTACCTGTGAGTTGAATTGGGTTATTGCCCATTATAAAAGTAGTAAGATTATTACTGATCCTACTGCTTTTGGGAGGGGCCAAGTGATTCTGGTATGGCGAGGACCTGGCATCGGATCAGGATTATTCTGATTTCAGTTTTGTTATTGTAAATATTCAGTTCTGATTTTGGGATTTTCCCCCCATATGTACATGTACTTGAAAATTTGAAAATGTACATGTACTTGTACAGGTAATATATGGGATTTAGTACTAAACCCATTGACCCGGTCTTGAATGAGTAAAATCACTACAATTGTTAAAATGCATCCCCGTTTGGTAATATGAAGAGATTACAAAGAACGATAACCTATTTTGCATATTTATAATGTGTTTATTGCTAGTATTACAAATATTTTTCTCGGTGGAGATTTTCAACTCCATGCGAAAATAGTAAACGGCGTCCTCTCACTGAAACGTATCGGATATCTCCAAGTTTTCTGCTAGTTGGATGGAGAAGCCATGTGATAAACAGAATCTCAAACTCGTTTCCAAGTGATACAAGATTTATGAAACTCGGCAGAAATTTTATCATCAGTGATTCCGCTGGCGATCGCCACTTTCGCAATTGGCGATGAAAATAAACAATTGGCGATAAAAAATTACAATTTTCGGGGAAAAAAAAGAAAAAAAAAAGATTATTTTTTTTGAAGTGGCGATTTTTTGTCGCGCCTGCTTTAGCAGAGGCGCGACTATATAGTCGGCGCTTTTTCCGTCGTCGTCGTCCGCGTCGTCCGGTTTTTTTGTAAGGCAAATGCGTTAAAAGTTATTGTTTTTTCACAATATCTCTTTAACCCCTTGCCAGACATTGATAATATTTCACATCAATGTTTGTCTAGGGATGATGCTTCATTACGCACACCCCACATCCAATTTTCAAGTCAAGGTCATTTATTTCCTTGTAATGTTCACCGGTTTTGTAACAGAAATGCGTTAAAGTTATTGTTTTTTTACAATATCTCTTTAACCCCTTGCCAGACTTTGATAATATTTCACATCAATGTTTGTCTAGGGATGATGCTTCATTACGCACACCCCACATCCAAATTCTCAAGGTCAAGGTCATTTATTTACTTGTAATGTTCACCGGTTTTGTAACAGAAATGCGTTAAAGTTATTGTTTTTTCACAATATCTCTTTAACCCTTTGCCAGATATTGATAATATTTCATATCAATGTTTGTCTAGGGATGATGCTTCATTACGCACACCCCCACATCCAAAGTCTGAAGGTCAAGGTCATTTATTTACTTGTAATGTTCACCGGTTTTGTAACAGAAATGCGTTAAAAGTTATTGTTTTTTCACAATATCTCTTTAACCCCTTACCAGACTTTGATAATATTTCACATCAATGTTTGTCTAGGAATGATGCTTCATTACGCACACCCCCACATCCAAATTTTGAAGGTCAAGGTCATTTATTTACTTGTAATGTTCACCGGATTTGTAACAGAAATGCGTTAGAGTTATTGTTTTTTCACAATATCTCTTTAACCCCTTTCCAGACATTGACAATATTTCACATCAATGTTTGTCTACGGATGATGCTTCATTATGCACACCCCCACATCCAAATTCTGAAGGTCAAGGTAATTTATTTACTTGTAGTAATGTTCACGGTCAAATGCCTCGACAGGCGCGACACCGCTTCCGTGGCGGAATTCTTGTTTATTTTCCCCAGCGGAATCCCTGTATCGTGTAAAATCCTCAATATATTTAAACTGTAAACTACTGGCAATGGAGTTTTGACAGATTGAACAGAATATACTTTGTGATCATTTATTACAAGTCCTTATCATGTAAATCTTAGACGGTAAACAATATGTAATAAATACTATAACCCCCGATATGTGGCTGTGACTGGAGAAACGGGGCTTATGGGATTTGTGACTGGTACAAATGCTGATAATATTCATGCAGTGCATTCCTGTAGCCTGATAACAATCTGCATTGCTCATTAGCAGCACGACCGGTGTTTCATTGATGGAATGGCGGACAGTGCAGATCCTGATCAGATTGTGCGGATGCACAGGCTGATCTGGATCTACACTGGTCGCAAAGCCCGTAAGCCCCATTTCTCCAGACACACATACGGATTCCCATCAACATGCAGACCGGTACCTGCTGATCAGGAGCTACACAGGTGACAACCTTTGTTTACATCATATGGCATACATGTACATCACGTGACGTATGTGTAAGCACAAAAGTACATGTAGTTATTAAAGCTACTACCTTGTATACATGAGGGTCTTGTGTCGTCATTAATATCCATTCTTACATTTAATATTTAATTGTAATTGTTTTGTTTGTTGGGGTTTAACGGCCTATTTAAGGCCGGTTCAATGGGTTTAGTACTAAATCCCATATATTTCCTGTAAAAGTACATGTTCAAGTACATGTACAAATGGGGGGAAAATCCCAAAATCAGAACTGAATATTTACAATAAAAAAAATATATATTCCGCCATGAAATCAGAATAATCCTGATCTGGTGCCAGGTCCTTGCAACACCAGAATCTTTTGGCCCCTCCCAAAAGCAGTAGGATCAGTAATAATCTTACTACTTTTATAATGGGCAATAACCCAATTCAACGCCAGGTAAAAAAGAGCCAAAGATAAAAACGTACTGGAGGACCAAATCGGGCAAATCGTGGATAATCATGATTACAAAGTTTTGTTAAGAGTACTCACAAACTTGGTTTACAGTGGAATATCTCCAACTAGACACCCCATGGGGACATCCCAGGGTCTCCAGTTTAGAGAGGTTCTACTGTGCAAATAATTCATACAAATACTGTTATAGAGTTCATTAACCCTTAGAATGCGGGAAACAAAACGTGTCGTCTGCTCCTGTATATTTTGTCTTCTTTCTCAATAAAAACATGGCTTGGCAGCATTTTAGTATCATTTCCATTGGAAATGATTGAAAGTGCTGTCAAACCATGTTTTTGATGAGAAAAGTGGAAAACAAAAAACAAACCGCAGACAATATAATTTGATATAATTTGATATAATTGAATTCCGCATTGTAACGGTTAATGGAATGGAATGTTAACTTGTCTAGAAAAGTATACTTTGAGGGAGTAATCATTTATTTTTCCCGAAATGCATTATTTCATATAGAACTAACGACTGCATATATTTGATGATTAAAAGTATGCGGAATTATTATACTGAATTTATTACATTAAAACAACCATTTTGGCATAAATTCAGTATAATAAAAAATTATAATTTTATCCTTAAATTGAAAATTTCTCCCTCAAAGTGTACTTGGCAAGAAAAGTGAAATGGTGAAATGGGTTACAGATAGCCTTGCTCCCGTTTGCACTATGATGATGGTGCATACGAATTTGGATCATAAATTGAAGAGGGAGAGGAATAAGGAGTCCAACTCTGTCATGGATTTAGCAATTCAATACAATACGATTATTCTGATCACACTTTAATTAGTTCCCTCTTTACAGATCTGTGAACACCTCCTCAGGAGAGGACCATAAAAGTAAAACAAAAACATGAATATAAATGTAGGCGAGTATAAACACATGAAAATAAGCACATCAATCAACTTGCGTGGATATGTGAGAGGTTTATTAACCCTTACAATGCTGAATAAAAAATTGACGTCTGCTGTTTATTTTTCATTTCCAATTTTTCTCATCAAAAACATGGTTTGACAGCACTTTAGAATCATTTCCAACGGAAATGATTCTAAAATGCTGTCAAACCATGTTTTTACTGAGAAAAGATATCAAATATGACAGCAGCAGACGACTATTTTCAGTTCCCGCATTCTAAGGGTTAAATTGCCACCAGTGTATATAGACGAGTACATAATGTTAAATTGTACAAAATATAGCAAATCAGCTTGCGTAAATATGTGATGTGTGACAAAAAGGGTCTTTCTGGATTTGATTTATTTGTGTTTAATGGCCTATCAACAGCTAAGGTCATTTAAAGCCAGGCCAATGGGTTCGATCACGCATGTAACCTGCTGCATTGGGGAGAAAATTCCAAAATCAGAACGGAATATTTACATCAAAATAAATATATATATTCAGCCCTGAAATTAGAATAACCCGACCTGGTGCCAGGTCCATACCACACCACACCACACCAAAGTCACTTGGCCCCTTCCCTAAAATAGGATTACAAATAATCGTAATACTCGCATCAGGGGTATAACCAGATTCAACTGTCGCATACAAAATGCCAAAGACATGTGAGGGCCAAACCAGGTCTCCAGTCGGAATTCCGGTAAGGATGAACTATGATCGTTAAAAATTGCCCATCGCATGCTCCTACCTGCAACCCACCAAATTGAAGAGGGAGAGGAATAAAGAGGCCAAGTCTGTCATGGATTTAGGACTATTATTCTGATCACACTTTAATTAGTTCCCTCTTTACAGATCTGTTAACACCTCCTCTGGCAAGGACCATAAAAGTAAAACAAAAATATAAATGTAGGCGAGTATAAACACATGAAAATAAGTACATGAATCAACTTGCGTGAATACGTGAGAGGTGACCCACTACAACAAAAAATGGGTTTATTAACCCTTACAATGCTGAATGAAAAATTGACGTCTGCTGTTTATTTTTTATTTCCAATTTTTCTCATCAAAAACCTGGTTTGATAGCACTTTAGAATCATTTCCAACGGAAATGATTCTAAAATGCTGTCAAACCATGTTTTTATTGAGAAAAGAGATCAAATATGACACAGCAGCAGACGACTACATTCGGTTCCCGTGTTAAATTGCCACCAGTGTATTATTACACATAGATGAGTAATGTTAAAAAGTACAAAATATAGCAAATCAGCTTGCGTAAATATGTGATGCGTGACAAAAAGGGTCTTTCTGGATTTGATTTATTTGTGTCTAACGGCCTATCAACAGCTAAGTCATTTAAAGCCGAGCCAATGGGTTCGATCACGCATGTAACCTGCTGCATTGGGGAGAAAATTCCAAAATCAGAACGGAATATTTACATCGAAATAAATATATATGTATATTCAGCCCTGAAATTAGAATAACCTGACCTTGTGCCAGGTCCATACCACACCAAAGTCACTTGGCCCCTTCCCTTAAAAGTAATAGGATTAGGAGTAATCGTATTACTGATACCGGTACAAGGGGTATAACCAGATTAAACCCTCACATACAAGAATGCCAATGACGTACCTGATGGCCAAACCAAGTCTCCGTTCACGATACCGGTAAGGATGAATCTCGATCGTTAAATTACCCACCACATGCTCCCACATGCCACCCACGTAATAAGTGATAATCACAAGTAAGAAATGTATAAAATATAATCAAATAGAAAATGTGTTCATAGAACATGGATGCCCCACATATCGCTTTGATAGTAAGCAAGGCAAAAGTCCAAAAGGAGGAGATAATCCATGGCTAAGTGTCGAAGCAAAAATAGAAATTCACTTTGTGCATAAAGAATCTACACATCAAGCATCAAGCTATAACGGTTTTACAAGTTACAAGGAACAATGGTGAAGTTCTAAGTCGAAAAGGGGGAGATAATCCATTACCCGGGGGTCATGGATTTAGCACTATTATTCTGATCACACTTTAATTAGTTCCCTCTTTACAGATCTGTTAACACCTCCTCTGGCGAGGACCATAAAAGTAAAACAAAAATATAAATGTAGGCGAGTATAAACACCTGAAAATAAGTACATGAATCAACTTGCGTGAATACGTGAGAGGTGACCCACTACAACAAAAAATGGGTTTATTAACCCTTACAATGCTGAATGAAATATTGACGTCTGCTGTTTATTTTTTATTTCCAATTTTTCTCATCAAAAACATGGTTTGACAGCACTTTCAAACCATTGTTTTTACTGAGAAAAGAGATCAAATATGACACAGCAGCAGACGACTATTTTCAGTTCCCGCATTCTAAGGGTTAAATTGCCACCAGTGTATTATTACACATAGACGAGTACATAATGTTAAATTGTACAAAATATAGCAAATCAGCTTGCGTAAATATGTGATGTGTGACAAAAAGGGTCTTTGTGGATTAGATTTCTTTGTGTTTAACGGCTTATCAACAGCTAAGTCATTTAAAACCAGGCCAATGGGTTCAATCACGCATGTAACGTGCTGCATTGCGGAGAAAATTTCCAAAATCAGAACGGAATATTTACATCAAAATAAATATATATTCAGCGACAGCCCTGAAATTAGAATAACCTGACCTGGTGCCAGGTCCATACCACACCAAAGTCACTTGGGCCCTTCCCTTAAAAGTAATAGGATCAGGAATAATCATATTACTGATACCGGTACAAGGGGTATAACCAGATTAAACCCTCACATACAAGAATGCAAACGATGTACCTGATGGCCAAACCAAGTCTCCGTTCACGATACCGGTAAGGATGAATCCCGATCGTTAAATTACCCACCACATGCTCCCACATGCCACCCATGTAATAAGTGATAATCACAAGTAAGAAATGTATAAAATATAATCAAATAGAAAATGTGTTCATAGAACATGGATGCCCCACATATCGCTTTGATAGTAAACAAGGCAAAAGTCCAAAAGGAGGAGATAATCCATGGCTAAGTGTCGAAGCCTCCAGCACATCAAGCCTCCAGCTATAACTTGTTTTACAAGTTACTTTTTTCATAATTTTGAACCGACCCCCGGGTAATGGATTATCTCCCCTTTTCGACTTCGAACTTCACCATTTTGCAAAATGGTGAAGTTCTAAGTCGAAAAGGGGGAGATAATCCATTACCCGGGGGTCGGTTCAAAATCGAAATAAACTTTGCGCATATACTCATCATAAGTTTAAAAGTGTTAAGAGTTACCAGGTTACAAGGCAAAATTCAAGTCAAATAAAAAATGAAAATAAACTTTGCGCATCTACTCATCATAAGAAATCTACATACCAAAGTTTCAGGTCTGTAGCTATTGGGGTTTCAAAGCTTTACAAGTTACAAGCCAAATTTGGAAAATTCTAAGTCAAAAAGGAGAGATAATCCATGACCCTGGGGTCGAATAAAAGATCAAAATAAACTTTTTGCATCTACTCATCATAAGGAAGCTACATACATGTACCAAGTTTCATGTCTGTAGCAATTGCGGTTTAAAAGTTTTACAAGTTACAAGGTTGGTGACGGAAGGACGGACGGACGGACGGACAAGGGTAACACTAAATGCCCCCTCCACTATTGTGGTGGGGCATAAAAATATTAAAAACGTATAACCATATTATGCATATAAACTAGGCCCATATACATGTATACATATAAAATATACAGTAAACAAACATACATTTGTGGATGATGTCATCTAAAAGACTTCTATCATTTATTTTATTCCTGTAAGTCATTCCTAGCTATGGTTGTGATTGGATAAAGGGGGCTTATGGCATATGTGGCCAGTGTATGCCCAGATCACATGCACATTTGCACAGTCTGATCAGGCTCTGCACTGCTCACCATATTAACGCGTTGAAACATCTGTTATGCAAGTAAACTACAATACAGATGTATATGTGGCTATGACTGGAGAAATGGGGCTTATAGGTTTTGCGACCAGTGTAGACCCAGATCAGACTGCATCCGGACACTCTGATCAGGATCTGCACTGTTCGCCATTCCATCAATAAAACACCCGTCATGCTTCTAACAAGCAATATAGATTGTTATCAGGCTACAGGATTTTGATCAGGAGCTACACTGATCGCAAAACCCATAAGCCCCATTTCTCCAGTCACAGCCACATATGTGTTCATCCTACTGGCCATGGTTGTCATAAGCCCCGTTCCTCCAGCCACACCCACAATGCCTGGATACATCATATTACATTAACCCTTAGGAAGCGGGAAACAAAAATTGTCGTCTGCTGTTGTTTCATGTTTTGTCATTTTTCTCAATGAAAACATGGTTTGGCAGCACTTTAGAATCATTTCCAGTGGAAATGATTCTAAAGTGCTGTCAAACTATGTTTTTTACTTGATAAAATGGGAATAAGAAAATAAACAGCAGACGACAAAATTTATTCAGCAGCAGTGTAACAGTAAGGGTTACATTAACTTTCTAAATATTGTTTCTGTTTTATAGTCAGATGCTTGTTTGTTTTGTTTGTTCGGGTTTAACAGCATATCAACAGCTAAGGTCATTTAAGGCCGGGTCAATGGGTTTAGTAATAAATTCCATATATTACCTGTACAAGTACATGTACATGTTCAAGTATATGTACAAATGGGGGGGGGGGGGTGGGGGAAATCCCAAAATCAGTATATATTCAGCCCTGAAATCAGAATAATCCTGATCTGAGCCAGGTCCTCGCCACACCAGAATCACTTGGCCCCTCCCAAAAGCAGTAGGATCAGTAATAATCCTACTACTTTTATAATGGCACCACTGATTTGTTTGTTTGTTTATTGGTGCCTAACGGCCTATCAACAGCTAAGGTCATGTAAGGCCGGGCAAACGGGTTCGATCCCGTTTTAACCTGCTGCATTGGGGGGAAAATTCCAAAATCAGAAATGAATATTTACATCGAGAAACAATATATTCAGCCCTGAAATTAGAATAACCTGACCTGGTGCCAAGTCCACACCACACCAAAGTCACTTGGCCCCTTCCCCTAAAATAGGATTACAAATAATCGTAATACTCACATAAGGGGTATAACCAGATTAAACTGTCACATACAAAATGCCAAAGACGTATGTGAGGGCCAAACCAGGTCTCCAGTCGGAATTCCGGTAAGGATGAACCCCGATCGTTAAATTACCCATCGCTTGCACCCACCTTCCACCCACCCACTGATTTGTACATTGTCAGTGGACAGTTCATTTATGTATTTAACCCTCACACCGCTATCGTAATATTTACTCAAGTAGGTACATGCCCACTCAGTAGGCAAAAACTAAATGTATAATTGTGTCACTATTCCACCAGTTTTAAAAATTACGAGTGCCCGCTATACATATATAATCATTTAGTAATATTTATTTTACTGATAGTGATGGTATCAGGCTATTTTCATAATTATGAAAATGAGGCATGCTATTTTTTAATTATTTATAAACTAATTAAATGCGGTACCTGAAAACAGTGAGTGAGTGAGTGAGTGAATAGGGTTTAACGTCCGCTTTTCTGACATAGAGGTACAAGCCTCAGGGAGTCTACACGCAGACGGGTCAACGGGGTCGTGTCCCGTATCCACCTGTCCGAGGGGGGTAAATCCCAACTTCAGAACTCAATATTTACAATCAAAATATATATTCAATCCTGAAATTAGAACAACCTGATCTGGTGCCAGGCCCTCGCCACACCAGCATCATTTATCCCATCCCCTAAAAGTAATAGGATTAGCGCTAATCTTACTTTTATATATGGGGCATAGCCTGACTCAACTCTCACATACAATAAAGCCAAAAATGTACTTGAGGGCCAAATCCGGTATAGTGGGTTCCGGAAAGTATGAACCCAATCGTTAAGCCAGTTTAGTCGCCTTTTACGACAAGCAATGGCTACTGCAGCACTATTCTCAGGATCAGTTGATCCCACCCCGGTGCCTGCACGGGGCCACGCCTCTGCAGAAGATGTCTTTAGAAAACATTGTGGGAAAAGGAGTGAGTGAGTGAGTGAATAGGGTTTAACGTCCGCTTTTCTGACATAGAGGTACAAGCCTCAGGGAGTCTACACGCAGACGGGTCAACGGGGTCGAGTCCCGTATCCACCTGTCCAAGGGGGGTAAATCCCAACTTCAGAACTCAATATTTACAATCAAAATATATATTCAGTCCTGAAATTAGAACAACCTGATCTGGTGCCAGGCCCTCGCCACACCAGCATCATTTATCCCATCCCCTAAAAGTAATAGGATTAGCGCTAATCTTACTTTTATATATGGGGCATAGCCCGACTCAACTCTCACATACAAGAAAGCCAAACATGCACATGAGGGCCAAATCCGGTATAGTGGGTTCCGGAAAGTATGAACCCAATCGTTAAGCCAGTTTAGTCGCCTTTTACGACAAGCAATGGCTACTGCAGCACTATTCTCAGGATCAGTTGATCCCGCCCCGGTGCCTGCACGGGGCTGTGGGAAAAGGAGAAATTGCTTGTAACAAGCAATTTCTCCTTTTCCCACAATGTTTTCTACTCTATCAGATAATTTAACCTTCATTTGAATAGTCTGGAATAAAACAAATGTAAAGGCAGGGAAAATATCTTTTGTTTCTTTACCAAGGTGTATGATCACGTGGTTACAACAACAACAAGTACTGAAACTTCCAGAAACCCTCCGATTCAAACTACGTATTCTATTATTTTGTCTTTATTATGTAATGGATTGTGATGAAATATGGCGCATCAAACGCAAGACAAGTTAAGCTGCATTTGGGGGTCTCGGTACTTTGGCCCAAACTTCTCAAAAACGACACAAGTATGCGCCAAACTCCCGGGACCACCAAATGCAGCTCATGAAGACGCATTTGCTGCGCCATATTTCATCAAAATCCGTTGCCTATTAAGAAAACTATCAAATAATACTTACTTTGGAGTGGGGGCGCTTTCAACACTTTCAGCCATTGTTGTTGTTGTTGTAACCACATGATCATGCATCTTGTTTACTGACCACTCATGTCACAAAAGCTGTTAATCTATTAATACTGCATGGTCTCTCATTAACCTTATATATCAGGTAACACACTATAAAGTGACCAAATACAAACTGACTGATAACAAATTGGGCCATGCCATTATTTTTCTCGTTAAGCATCCACCCAGGTGGCCAAAACCTACATACATATCCGGTAAAAACAAACATAAACTTGAAGAAAAAAAGAAGGAATGTAAATTTATGTTAAAAACTTCCTCCACTCTTTGCAATCTGCAAAGAGTTGAGGAAGTTTTTAGCATACATTTAAAATTACGTCAGCAAACTTTAGAAAAAAGTAAGAAGAACATACTCTAATTAAACGTATGAAGTGTAAATTCATGAACGGATATAAAACATGCACACGTCCCCAATCAGTTTTCATATTACTTCACCAGTAAATAGTGTCAAATAGCATACAGTTGTTGTTTTTTCTTCACAGAACCACTCTGAAAATCTACCCACACGCGGACGCTTAACAGAGAAAGAACTTTGTACAGCCTTGTCGTATCCTGTCATATCACTGGATACGCACATCCCGATCACAACAGATGCAAACTTCTTTTGTTGATGGTTCATTGGTCAAACAACGTCACATGACATTACCACATGACACAAAATAATGAAAACCCTGTCATTCTGCTCATGCTGTAGCATCCCACGTTACCTGATAAATAGAATACCATGCTAGTGTATTTTGCTATATCAGGCAAGCCTGATAAACTTGATAGCAAAAGGCATCAGCCTGGTATTCACTATATAGCACATATACCATGTTTGTTCTAATAAACGCCCACGGGGCTATGCAATTTGTGGGATTAAAATGTGGAAAATATTATCAAACAAGAAATGCGTCTGTCGAATGCAGATGCCACCTGCAGCATATTTGAGAAACTGTGACAAAGTGGTTAACCGAAAAGTGTGATGGATGGACAGACAGACGGACAGACGGACGGTCCAAACACTATGTCACCCGTTTCTTCGAAACCCGGTGGCATAAATATGTTATTTTCACATACAAAAGCCATTTAAAACAATGTTTTAAATGGCTTTTATAAGTGAAAATAATATGTTATTTTCACATACAAAAGCCATTTAAAACAATGTTTTAAATGGCTTTTGTAGGTGAAAATAACATATTTTGATCATATTTTCCACATTTTCATTCAACAATGTTTTAAATGGCTTTTATAGGTGAAAATAACATATTTAGAATACAAATAAGGGCGGGGGGCTACTATTAGAATGTTTGTTTGTTTGTTTATTAGTGTTTAACAGCCTATCAACAGCTAAGGTCATGTAAGGCCGGGCAAACAGGGTTCGAACCCGTTTTACCCTGCTGCATTGGGGGAAAATCCCAAAATCAGAACGGAATATTTACATCGAGAAAAAATATATTCAGCCCTGAAATTAGAATAACCTGACCTGGTGCCAGGTCCATACCACACCAAGTCACTTGGCCCCTTCCCGTAAAATAGGATTACGAATATCGTAATACTCACAGAAGGGGTATAACCAGATTCAACTGTCACATACAAAATTCCAAAGACGCATGTGAGGGCCAAACCAGGTCTCCAGTCGGGATTCCGGTAAGGATGAACCCCGATCGTTAAATTACCCATCGCGTGCTCCCACCTGCCACCCACCACACTATTAGAATGAATACGGTAATACAATGTACATGAACAAGAATACATTAAAACAAGTGTGTGGATTTCTATTCATGGCACGTGCAAGTGAGTTATACACCTACTAAGTAAATTACGGCAGGAGTGAGTGGGTTTAACGTCCAATCGACACATGGGATGGTCTTCCATATACGGACACATAGAATCAATACACGAAACACTTAACTGCATCTACAATGAACAGAACGGACTATTTACATCGAAAACAAAACAATTCAGCCTTGAAATTGGAATAACCTGACCTGGTGCCAGGTCCATACCACACTAGTCACTTGGCCCCTTCCCCTAAAATAGGATTACGACTAATCATAATATTCGCATAGGGGGTGTAACCAGATTCAACCGTTACATACAAAAATGCTAAAGACGTACGTCAGGGCCAAACAAGGTCTACAGTCGGGGTTCCGGTATGGATGAACCCCGATCATTAAATTACCCATCGCGTGCTCCCACCTGCCACCCACCACACTATTAGAATGAATACGGTAATACAATGTACATGAACAAGAATAAATTAAAACACTGCCACCCACCTCATCATCACAATGAAACATATTTATTCCGTCAACACAACGCGTATGTGCTGTGAAACACAGTGCCATGAAACATTTTTGATATCCAGTCAATACGACCTAATCACTGCGTATGAATATGTTGCTTTGGCTGGGGTTATTTTGTTCACATTTTAAAACCATTTGTAGATGTTGACGGGATAAACAGAATAGTAGTAGGTTAGTACCGTGAATGGGAAAAAATATCTAGTGCGACACGGAAACGGGATGTGCTCGGCAGAGCCTCGACCATCCCGTTTCCTAAGCCTTGCCTAAGCCTTATTTTTTCCCATTCACGGCACTAACCTACTATTCTCTATTTATAGAGTAAAACCTCCGGCAATGGTCACCACACTACAACAACACACTCTCTGTAACATGGGTGGGCAATAGAATGAAGATATGGATGATGATAAAGTATATGAAGTTTCAAGTCACATGAGGGTCACATGATTGTGGACATATGTACAATGTATATGATAATCACCTGGATATCAGTCTCGGACTCGTCTCGAGTCAGAGAATGATATTCGAAATGTGATATTCACCTCGCACAATCATATTTAGGTATAGCAGCAAATGCTTCACTGATCACACAACCAAAGCATGAAATATATCGTGCATTGTTCTATCATATATATTCCGTAATATGGGTTATATAATAAAATGTCAGTGTACACGATATTTACGGAACTTCGAAACGTCATATTCACCGAGGCCGATGTTTCGAAGTTCCGTAAATCTCTGTACACCCCTCGCCATATTTCATATAGCTAACACATACTTGTAGTTAGCAAATAACAGTGATATATATACATGGTCAAAACACATTTGGAATGTTAACGAGAATAAGAAATAGGAATGTACTGTGATTGTAAAATGGCAAGAGATTTATATTTGTTTAATGTTTGTACACAAACTACACATATTACTAGATGTTAATTTTTGCTACTGGAGTAGCCTACACAATATGCTCCAACCGTATAACCTTGAAATAACGCCCCCGGGGCGTTACATTTTACAAAAGGGGGGCGTTTAGTAGCCACTAAAAAAGAAAAAAGAAAGAAAAAAATTAATGGATTATTGCTGAACATTCTTTAAAGACCATTATTGCTGAACATTCTTTAAAGACCCTGAACGGCTCAGTATTACAATTTTCCGATTTTTTCAAACACAAAAACATGTTTGGCAACTGATTTAGTACACAAAACTAACATATACTGCCTAATAGATACATCTCAAGTCTTGAGATTTACATCTTAATCGCAATGTGAAGACAACAAAAACTTGTTTTGTGTACCACTCAGTGCAAAATGTCAATATTGACAATTTCAGTTCCGTAACCCAACAGCTTCGGCTCGGAAGCGAGTCGATAAACTCCGGCTATCGGAATTCATCGGCCGCGAATCGGTGAGTTGAGGAGTTGACCCGAGCGTCTATCAGAAAATCGATCGGGCTTTGAAACACACACCTGCTGTTTGTTTATCAACAAATATTGATATTTTCATCGACTACAAACTCATTTTTGTACCAAAATGAATGCAAACAGTTTCAAAGTGTGTTGTGTAAATAGAAACCTGTTGGATTTATGTGTGGGAAAACCCAATAGGAGGCCAAATTCGGCAACTTGAGCCGTATAGGGGATTTAAGGATTATTTGTGTTTGAAATTGGCGGTCCTTGATAAAAAAGATTTTAATTTTTTTTTATTTCGAGGGGGGGGTGGGGGGGGGGGGGGGGTTTGGGGGGTGCGTTTATTAGGAGGGGGGCTTAGGGGGGGGCATTAATTCGAGGTTATACAGTATGTCTATTAAGTTAGTAAACATTTACAAAGTAACGAAGCAAAAGTGAATATCTATAATGATTATCTTTGACACACGTTACCATTAATATAACATTTCAATTTGGGTGGTCCAGTTAGCGCAATCGGTAACGAGCGTGCTTCTCCTCAATGCTACCCCGGGTTCAATCCTCGGCAGGGACCGTATGTGAGATGGCATGGTGGTCTCCAGATCGGACAAGTGGGTTTCCTCCGGGTACTCCAGTTTCCTCCCACATTAATGACCGCTCTTACACCTATAAGTGCTCTCGGGTTGTTTGTAATCGTTGTAAAATAAATAAAGTTTAGACTAACATTTCAATTCACAGAACTTATTTGTGTCTGTGACTGGAGAAATGGAGCTTATGGGTTTTGCGACCAGTATATATCCAGATCAGCATGTGCATCCGTACAGTCTGATCAGAATCTGCACTTTTCGCCATTTCATCAATACAGCACCCGTCATGCTTCTTTATAACAAGCAGTGTAGACGACCGTTATCATGCTACAGGTGTGTGCTATTTAATCAGGATCTACACTGGTCACAAATCCCACAAGCCCCATTTCTCCAATCACAGCCACATTTACGCACCTTCATTCAGTAGTACACATTATATGATCCCTGGCGCGAGATTTTTCTTCACAAATCTCTTGATATCAGAGCTCCAGATAAGCTGCATATTTGCTTAAATATTCAATTAAAATTACCAAAAACCCAACTTAAATCAGAAGTAGCGAGTATCAAAAAGCAATAACAATTTTGTGGTACCTTTACCATGCTGCAGAAAACAATGAACCGACCACAAATATAGCACATGTTTCTTATTTTCCATGAAAACACATCTTGGTATTTCATTAGTAATTCTAATGAAATGCCAAGACATGTTTTCATTTCGAAGCAAACTATTCAATAATTGCTGTCTGTTGATGTGTAAACAGTAGTGTGATTTTGTTTACCCAATTAAAATTTTAAAATACCCAATTGCTTCAGAAATGATAGAGTGAAAATACTCAATTACTAATTCCTTATCTGGAGCCCTGTGATATCTCATCGATATTGATTCCCAAACTATGATCGATCTGTTGACAGTTACTGTACAATTATTATTAGGATCTAAACTGATTGCAAATGTTTTCAGATCCATTTTCTTACAGTCGGCCTAAATCGAACTGAAAGTTAAAGGTACATGCCCATTCAGTAGGCACAAAATGTTCTTTATAGTAATTAAATAAGTGTATAATTGTGTCATTATTCCATCAGTGCTCGCTATACAGCTATAATAGTTCAGTAATATTTATTTTACTGATAGTGACGCGCAGTGGTATCAGGCTATTTTCATATACAAATGAGGCATGATATTTTTTAATTATTTATACTAATTAAATGTGTCACCTGAAAAAATTATATTTTTGACAGATTAAAAAGTATGATCATTGCACATCAAAAAATAAACATAGAGTAAATAGTAATATCCGTTAACATTTTAAGGAAACACGGTTATCGCCCCCGATATTCAGTGTGGGAATTTAAATCCGATATAAAATGTATAATAATGCCAATCAATACGTGGGGTAATGGTGATTGAATGTTTATTTTGCCAGAAAATGTCTCAGATGATGTCTCTAATATAAAGAAAATGTTGTGCCTACTAGGTGGACATGTACCTTTAACTAATAACACAGAACAACATGTAAGTGAATACCCCTTGTGCTGTGCAATGTTCGTCAACTTTGAACATCAATTACAAAAATATCACAAATCATCAAAATCAAGTTGAGAAAGTTCCATTTGGAATAATTTCTAAGCTACTCAAGCTGAAGGTGCATGATCACGTGGTTACAACAACAACAACAACAATTACTCAACTTTCCAGAAGCGCCTCCTTTTCAAAGTGCGTATTCTTTTATATTGTATGGCGCATCAAACGCGTCTTGTTAAGCTGCATTTGGTGGTATCGGTACTTTGCCCCAAACTTCTGTAGTTTTTGCAAAGAATCGATTTCCGTGTCGACTGACACGACATAAGTCCAACGACATAAGTATGTGCCGAAGTCTCGAGACCACCAAATCAGCTCATAAAGACGTGTTTGCTGCGCCATATTTCATTGCATACTAAGGAAACTGTCAAATAATACTTACATTGCAGTGGGCGCGCTTTCAACACTTTCAGCCATTGTTGTTATTCTAACCATGTGATCATGCACCTTGTTACTAGGGCAAAGTGCCATTATAACCATTCAAAATCAATATACTGATGGGAATTCACCTGAATATGGGGAGAATTACAGCACTAAAATTACAATAACTAGAAAATGTGTTCATAGAACACAGGTGCCCCCACATATTGCTTTGATAATAAACGAGGCAAAATTCCAAATCCATGACCTGGGTGTCGAATCAACAATCAAAATAAACTGTGCGCATCTACTCATCATAAGGAAGCTACATACCAAGTTTCTGGGGCCCGTTTCACTAAACTTCTTACGACTAAATTCTTACGACAGTCACCAGCAATATACATGGGAAGTACTGGGGGCTGTTTCACTAAACTTTGTACGACTAAAATGTTCGTAAGTGCAAATTTCGGATCGTCTGGAAATTGCAATTTATGGATTTACATTTATTGAGCATAGGCTGCATATGCAGCCTATGCTCAATAAATGTAAATCCAATAATTGTTTACAAGAAAATAGTGTTAATGTGAAATTTACAGACTATCATAGTTCTGCACTTACAAACATTTTAGTCGTACGAAGTTTAGTGAAAAGGGTCCCAGGTCTGTAGCTACATGTATTACGGTTTAAAAGTTTTATGAGTTAGAAGGCAAAATTGCCAAATTGTAAGTCGAAATGGGGGAGATAATCCATGACCTGAGGGTGAAATGAAAATAAACTTTGCGCATCTACTCATGATAAGGAAGCATCATACCAAGTTTCAGATCTGTAGCTATTATGGTTTAAAAGTTTTACGAGTTACATGTACAGTAGAAACTCCGAATACCTGGACCCTCTAAATACCGGAATCCTCCCAAAACAGGACAATTTTCAGTCCCGATTTAATTCCTTCTTTATTCAGTGTACTAAAAACCTCTGAATACCGGATCCGGACGGATCAGAATTGCTAAAATCACCAAGTGCCCACGGCAGGGGATAAATTTCACACAATGGTCGTGTTGGATTTCCTGTCAGACAGGTGTGATAAGAGACCTTACGCATTTGACACGGTTCACAAGTCAAGTCACATGGTCGGGGCTGTTTATTTTTAAAAGGATGTTACGCCATTTGTTGTCATTTAATTACCAACAATGTTTTGTACTGGTTGCGTAGTGCGCACTCATTGCAATTTTGTGTCTTACAACCTACAAATATTTCTGAGCATGTGATCGACGCGTGATATTGGAAAACCGACCAATGAAAACAATTGTTTCTCCCGACTTTCGTCAAAACAAAGATGGATACTCGATATTTACATTTACAAATCGGGCCGTGTTTGGTCTTGAATTAAATAGCAAAAAACATGCCGCTATTTTCCATTGAAGACTTAAATCGATTGATGCGGCTGTAATTGACGACGGCAGGTATATGTAAGGTAATTATGAGGTCAAATAATCATTGAAATTTGCCGATTAGTCTTCGCTAATTGGAGTACACGTTTAGTGACAAACCAATTTACACACCGTATTATCGGCACATAGGTAATTTTCTAATGCCCTGGTTTATTGATTATGAATGAGTTACTGGTTCAGTATTATAGGTGCAAATTGCAATAATTTATCAAATTTAATATTGTTTCCATATTTCATGTCACTTGCATCTATGCTTTCTATGTTGCAATATGTCTGAACCTCCTTCTAAACGTAGAAAAGTTGAGTTGTCCCTTGAGGACAAGATTAAAATGATCAGAGAATCAGAAATGGTTCCCAAACCTACAATTAAGGTAAAGAATAGAACAAAAATCACTTACTGTTACAGTAGCACACGCGTTTCTGAATAATTTTTATAGGTTTATTCACACATTTTGAAATGTAAAAAATGATGTTTATTTTCATTTGTTTCTTCAGATTCTCGCCGAGATTATACAATGTATATGCGTTTTGCATTTGGCAGGCTATCAATAATGATGATAGATATTAAATAGAATACTACAGTACATGTACATGTATATCAAGTCTTGAGTAAGAATAGTGAAAAACCTCTAAAAACCGGAAACCTCTCTAAACCAGACTTTTTGTCCGGTCTGGAGGCTGTCTGGTATTCAGAGTTTCTACTGTACATGGCAAAATTGCCAAATTCTAAGTCGAAAAGGGGGAGATAATCCATGACCCGGAATCAAATCAAATATCAAAATAAACTGTGCGCATCTATTGATCATGAGGAAGCTACATACCAAGTTTCAGGTCAGTAGCTAGTACAGTTTAAAAGTTTTACAAGTTACAAGGCAAAATTGCCAAATTCTAAGTCAAAAAGGGGGAGATAATCCATGACCCGGGGTCAAATCAAATAGCGAAATAAACTTTGTGTATCTATTCATCATAAGCTACATACCAAGTTTCAGATGTGTAGCTATTAGGGTTTAAAAGTTTTACGACCAAAATTGAAATATTTTAAGTCGAAAATGGAGAGATAATCTATGACTTCAGGGTCGAATCAAGTCAAACTAAACTTTGCACATCTACTCATCATGAGGAAGCTACATACCAAGTTTCAGGCCAGTAGCTAGTACGGTTTAAAAGTTTTACCAGTTACAAGGCAAAATTGTCAAATTCTATGTCGAAAAGGGGGAGATAATCCATGACCGGGGGACGAATAAAATATTGAAACAAACGGATGGACAGGATGGACCAGGGTAACACTAAATGCCCCCTCCACAGCTAGTGGAGGGCAAATTTACACCATACGATTGTGCCAACATACATATAAAACATCACAACCACATGTTAATTTCTACCACTTGACCTCGCTCGACCATGCTTCTCACTGTCGCGACCTTGCTTCTCACTGTTGTGACCTTGACTATCGCTACAGTAACAGAACTTCCTCAGTTCGGGGTAGTGATCCTGTATACACCGTGGCTGGTTGCCATAGAGATTGATTCTGCTGATGTCGTCCATCACCGTGTAACTGCCCGCAGTCGTGTTGACCTGCACGGTCGCCTCGTACAGGCCGCGACTCGGGGTCGCTTCCACGGTAACCTGGAAATGGGCATGGTCAACGTGGATGTTTCCGCTGAAGTTGGCCACACGGTTGTCTGCATCCTGGGAGTGTTGGAACATCAGAACCTGCGGGACAATATCATGTAATATGTGGCTGTGACTGGAGAAATGAGACTTATAGGATTTGTGGCCAGTGTAGCTCCTGATCAAATAGCACTCACGTAGCTTGATAAGGATCTATATAGCTTCTTAGAAACATGGCGGTGTTTCGTTGATGGAATGACAAACAGGGCAGATCCTGATCGGACTGTGTAGATGCACAGGCTGATCAGGATCTACACTGGTCGCAACACCCATGAGCCCCATTTCTCCATTCACAGCCACATATACAATCAGAAGGTTTTATTAAACAAGTTTACTCAGCGTAGTTTTGTGTCTTATGAAATCAGTCAGAAAGATTAGGTTTAGGTAAACTAGAAAATGTGGTCTGCCAACACACTTAGGGCCACTATTTGAGAAACTCTAACAAAAACTTTCCAAAAAATAATTAGACAGACGGACGGATGTACGATCAGTAGCGAGGGTAATTGTATTAATGTGGAAGGATGTATTGTTACTAAGTAATGCATGTGTGCAATATGAAGATATTAGCTGAAGGCAAACAGAAATTATAGGTGATTTGAGAAACTCTTACAAAAACTTTCAAACAAATAAACAGACGGAGACGTACGATCAGTAGTGAGAGTACATGTAATTGTATTAATGTGGAAGGATGTATTGTTACTAACTAATGTTACTAACTAAATATGGGCCATTTACCCGAGCATCAGAGCGTTTTTTTCGAGATGCACAAAGTATGTGACCTTGACCCTGGGCTTAGAAGGGGCGGCACGGACATGGATTTGCCACAGCGCAGTAGAGGACCCTTGGAGCAATGCATGTGTGAAATATGAAGCAAATCCAAGCAAGGAAACAGAAAATATAGGCCATTATAATTTTTGAAGACAGACGGACGGACGGATGCCTACAACGCCGAGGGTATGCCATAGGCACTTCTTCCTTCGAAAGGCGCGCTAAAAAATTAGAAATGGTAGAAATTCCAAGTATGTGTTTCTCAGCATTGACGGATAAAGTGTTGATATCAAACGATGTTGGCCTGGTATATTCTATGTTCCTACTACCTTTTCATTGGGGATAAGAAGATAAGCAGAAATAACTTTCTTCAACTTCAATATGGCACACTTGTCTCTCAGTTCCTCCGTCTGCTTGTTCAACACATGAATTATCTCCCCTGCTGACCGCTGTACATGGCTACTGGTGATGTCAAGGTGGATTTGCTGTAGACAGGTACACCAATGCATCAACACATGTCCATCTGCACACGTCCTGGTCGGCGAGATTCGCGACAGCAAACTCAGTCCCCGATTCGTCCGACTTACTGCCGCGTTTGTCCTTTTCAGATCCAACACATCCTTTAGAGTTTCATAAATATCGAATGGCGTGGCCAGGTGATCGGAGTTTCGTACAAGATTTTTATGTAACACAGGATATTTTTTCCGGAACCACGCGGGAAACATCAGTGACATCATCGGGAGCCGCTCCTCCATTTTTCCCTGGACAGTTTTGCGAACGCGATTGTAGCGGGCACCATGGTCCGCCATGAAGATCAGGAGAGTATTATTCAGGTGGCCTTTTACATTCATAAACTGAAGAAAATCAACAAAATCATCGTCCATATACTCGCCGGGATTGTTATCCCAGTGTGTCAACTCACTTCCAAACATAAACGCAAACTTCGACACATTACTATACTTGACAAAAAAATCCTTTGCGTAATCCAACAAAAACATGTGATTCGGTTTATCACCAGTGCAGAATCTCGGGCTTGATTGGCGAATCTCGCTATCCCACAATGCCTGCCAGAATGGTCGCATGTAGTGATCAGTGGGCTGATTGTCAAACCCAGTCAGGCGGAGGTTAAACGCGCCGATAGATGGTTCATCCTCGGCGAACATCGTCACATACCCAGCATCGTGGAACTCGTTCCATATCAGCGGGAAGCTGTTCACGTATTCCGAGTCAATTTTACTTTTACGTGCCTCTGGTAATTCGGCTTCTGTGTGACCTGTTGAAAGAAAATAAATAGAGCATATCCGACAAGGCTTGTAATCGTTGGAATTCCGAGGTTTGCCGAGCAATTCCTGCCGTTTCTGAGCGGAGTATGAGAAATGTATCAAATAGGTACGGGTGGAAGACTCGGACCTGTGACACAAAACAATTCCCATTAAAAAGAATCCATTACCCCACCCACTTGGTCTCGTACAGTACTATGAGACCTCAAGCATTTGTCACATGGCCGAACTCACTATATGTATAAAATAGTCTTCTGTATAAGTATCCATATTTTTATCAACAACAAAATTATTACTGAATATACAGATATATGGGCATATCTTGGTATACTGAATCACAGAATGAAATTTAATGCAACAGTATAGATGGACTGACCGGTCATATAAATAGGCAGGGATTCCGCTGACGATCGCCACTTTCGCAATTGGCGATAAAAATAAACAATTGGCGTAAACAATTGGCGTAAACAATTGGCGATATACAATTACAATTTTCGAAAAAAAATCCCCAGCGGAATCCCTGAATAGGTTACCAAACTTGGCAAATCATGAGTAACAATCCTATAATTATATCTGGGACATCCTTGGGTTAGAATAGGCAGACTTGACTGATTTGACACCACGTTGCTTTAACCCATAGACCGCTACACACAACAATTGTCGTCTGCAGTTGCTTTATATCTTGCCTTATTTCTCAATAAAAACATGTTTTGACAGCACTTAAGAATCATTCCCAATGGAAATTATTCTGAAGTGCTGTCAAAGCATGTTGTAAATTACTCTAAAGTGCTGTCAAAGCATGTTTTTTATGGAAAATACAAAATAAACAGCAACACGACAAAACATTAAGATAGCGGTGTAAGGGTTAACCCTTTCAACCCTGGATATCTTCCATTGGCTTTTTTCATACTAACACATGTATTTAGACTACGGTATTCCATTAATGATAACATGTGGATTTGTTGAGCTGAATAATAGTGACAAATGCTGCAGATCCTGATGAGACGGCTCGTTACGAGCCGGCTCTTCTGTATCTACAGTGTTTGCACATGTTGGCTTTCTGGGGGCCGTTTCACTAAACTTCGTAAGACTAAAATGTTCATAAGTGCAAAATTATGATAGTCTGTAAATGTCACATTAACAAAGTTTTCTTGTAAACAATTATTGGATTTACATTTATTGAGCATAGGCTGCATATGCAGCCTATGCTCAATAAATGTAAATCCATTAATTGAAATTTATAGACGATCCTGAATTTGCACTTACGAATTTAGTCGTAGGAAGTTTAGTGAAACGGGCCCCTGGCACCTAGGATTGAAAGGGTTAAATAGTTAAAAGTATAAATTCGGTCAAATTGTAACATCTTAGACGTCCCGGAAGTCGTTCAAAGGAAATTACTCATTATTTTCCAAGTTCGGTATCCTGTATTATCACATGACCGACAATTTCAACCAATGAAATGACCAATATCGGGTCACATGATTGTGGACATAAATGATATTCACCTGAATATCAGTCTAGGACTCGTCTTGTTGTGCAAGACGAATCCGAGAATGATACCGGTATTCGAAATGTGATATTCACCTCCAGTAGCCGATTTCATCAAAATTGCAAAGTACATGTATACTTATCTAGCAAAGTATACTTTGAGGGAGTAATCATTTATTTTTCCCGAAATGCATTATGTCATATAGAACTAACGACTGCATATATTTGATGATTAAAAGTATGCAGAATTATTATACTGAATTTATTACATTATCACAGCCATGGCTGTGATAATGTAATAAATTCAGTATAATAAAAATTAATAAATTTATCCTTAAATTGAAAATTTCTCCCTCAAAGTATACTTTGCTAGCGAAGTATACTTTGCCATGTTGATGAAATAGGCTACAGGTGAATATCACATTTCGAATAACACTCTCAGATATTCAGGTCTAGCAGCATATGCAATCACGCAATCAAAGCATGAGGCAATTTGTGCGTTGTTGTATCATATAAGTTCTCATTGCTGTAATATGGGTAATATGATAACAGGGATTCCGCTGGGGAAAATAACAAAAGAAAATAATTTAAAAAAATAATCGAAAATTTTAAAAAAATAATTGAAAATTGTAATTTTTTATCGCCAACTGTTTATTTTTATCGCGAATTGCGTATGTGGCGATCGCCAGCCGAATCCCTGAATAAAATTATTGTCATTTGAGTCGGTGTACATGTACATGAGATTTACGGAGCTTCGAAAAGTCATATTCACCTCGGCTCGGTGAATATGACTTTCCTCTGGTCCGTAAATCTCGTGTACACCTCCTCAAAAGACAATAATTGTATATTATTTACAAAACCAGTCTATAATGTGGAGAGACAATGTACATGTACCTGTTAACATAGGCACCAGATTTGCTGTTGTTGCATCGCCAACGATGTTATAACCATCTAGAATTACAGCTCCTAGTACATCCTTCAAGAACTTGTATGTCTTTGGCAGCTTTCTCTGCACCGCTAAATGAGACATAGAATCCAGTCCAAACACCAACACATTCATTTGGCTTTCACGCAATGTCACAACCTGCTTGGCAATTCTCTGGAATACGTCAGACTTTGGATAAATCTGCACAAGAAATTGGTCAAAGTCGGGATTTTCTTGCTCAAACTGGTTGGGATACATGAAATCATAATAACTATCTTGATCGTCAGTTTGGCCCAGTTCAGCATCATCAGGAACCTGACTAACAGGATCATCTTTATCCTGATCTCTGTGATTAACTTCCGCTTCCATGCTATCTCCTCTTAGTTTTGTAGCAGCAGGTTCCAACTTCGTTTCCTCATTTAACTTATTGTCATCATGTTTATCCTCAAGTTCCTGTGCGGTTTCCAATGACTTGACGAAGCATTTAACCCGGACAAAATCTTGTTTTATAATAAGAGAATCAAACGGCTTTTTGTCTTTGATGTATCCCTCTGTGTAAGTCGGGAAGTCATCCGTTACCCGTTCTATCCCATAATAAATACATTTCTCTAATTGTGTATCTTTCAAAATAGATTTGTCAATTTTAAAAACGCTGTTCTCCACTGAAAACAGTGCCTTTTTTGAGCAGTTAAGCTCCTCCATAGAATGGAATGCATACCGAACACTATCATGTTGTAAATCAAAAGCTGGACGCTTGCACAGGTGGTCAGTCTCATTCAAATCAACGCTGGATTTATACGCACTTCTAATTGCCTGTTTTACATTCAACTTGTCCAAGATATTCACCGACGGTACAGCGTTATAGTTCACGTCACATGACTTGCACGTGACACCAAAACATGGACTGTTACAGTTGGATTGTTTGTCGTGTAGGAAGCCAGTAAACTCGAAATTTGACCAGAATAAAGTCACGGATATGATAGCCAAGATGAGAAGTATGTGTCTCTTCCTGCGGCGAAGGTACCGCACCGTCATTGGTTCATCGGACATAGGCAGGAAAGGTCCAGACGTCTGAAATGGAACTGCAATATAAACCAGATATGACAATTATTTATTTTTAAGCAGTAAATGAATACCGTTGTGTGCTGATTTTCCATATTTGTCTTATTTCTTAACCCATTTCAGTTTAAGGATACGATAATTTTTGTTGAAAAAATCTCATTATTTTGTTTATTTCTCCATAAAAGTGTATATTGTTACCACTCATTTGAACCTTCTGGTCGAGACAGTTCAAATGAGTGGTAGCAACATATACTTTTGAGATGAAATAAAGAAAATAGGATTTTTCCCTAAAAAGTTTCATACTACTATAATTGTATACCGTCTTTAAAGGTACATGCCCACTCAGCAGGCACAACATGTTCTTTAAAGGTACATGCCCACTCAGCAGGCACAACATGTTCTTTAAAGGTACATGCCCACTCAGCAGGCACAACATGTTCTTTAAAGGTACATGCCCACTCAGCAGGCACAACATACATGCCCACTCAGCAGGCACAACATGTTCTTTAAAGGTACATGCCCACTCAGCAGGCACAACATGTTCTTTAAAGGTACATGCCCACTCAGCAGGCACATGTTCTTTAAAGGTACATGCCCACTCAGCAGGCACAACATGTTCTTTAAAGGTACATGCCCACTCAGCAGGCACAACATGTTCTTTATATCAGAGACATCATCACAGAGACATTTCCTGGCAAAATAAACATTTCCCCACGTAATGATTGGCATTATTATACATTTTATATCAAAGGTAAATATCCACACTGATATCAAGGGTGATAACCGTGTTTCCTTAAAATGTTAACAGACATTACTAATTATTCTCTGTATTTATATTTTGATGTGCAATGATCATACTTTATAATCTATCGAAAATACTATTTTTTTCAGGTGAGGCATTTAAGTTGTATAAATAATTAAAAAATATCATGCCTCATTTGCATATGAAAAAGGCCTGAAACCACCGTGTGTCACTATCAGTAAAATAAATATTACTGGTCTGTTTCACGAAACCTGCCCAAATTTTACGGCTATATAAACAATGCAAAAACAATATTTTTTTCGATAATATTAAATTAAAGCAACATTTAAGAATGAGCCTTCTTTTTATTTCGTGAAATTTGGTCAAATATTGATTTTATAACGAAAAATTGATTTCTCTATGGGAATTTAACATGGGGGGGAAAAGAGGTAGAGGACTTGTGGGAGGAGTCAAAAAACTATTTTTTTTGCAAATTGACTCCGAAACCTGGCTAGATAGCTTGGAAATGATCTAACTAAGAAAACAAAAGTTAAATTTTAAAAATCGGTCCAGTATTTCTGAAATTCTAAAAAATTTCCCTATGTTAAATCCCCATAGACATCTTCACTCCGTGAAGATGTCTATGGGGATTTAACATGGGGAAATTTTGTTTTCGCAATAAAATCAATATTTTAACAAATTTCACGAAATAAAAAGAAAGCTCATTCTTAATTTTTCCTTTAATTTAATATTATCAAAAGAAATCTTGTTTTTGAATTGTTTATATAGCCGTAAAATTTGGGCAGCTTTCGTGAAACAGACAGTAAATGATTATATCTGTATAGCAGGCACTTGTAATTTTTATAACTGGTGGAATAGTGACAAAAATATACACTTATTTAATTCCTATAAAGAACAGTTTGTGCCCTCTGAGTGGGCATGTACCATTAAAGGTACATGCCCACTCGGTAGGCACAAAATGTTATTTTATTAGATACATCATCTGAGACATTTTCTGGCAAAATAAACATTCATTCAGCATTACCGCACGTATAGATTGGCATTATTATACATTTTATATCAGACGTAAATTTTCCATACTGATATCAGGGGCGATAACCGTGTTTCCTTAAAATGTTAACGACCGCGCGTCACTATCAGTAAAATAAGTAAATGATTATATCTGTATAGCGGGCACTCGTAATTTTTAGAACTGGTGGAATAATTACACAATTATACACTTATTTAATTGCTATAACAAACATTTTGTGCCTACTGAGTGGGCATGTACCTTTAATGGGTTAATGAAACATCTTTTGGCAGCACATGATACTTGTCTCCATTGTCGATTCTCATGTGCTGTCAAATCATGTTTTTGTTCAGATGACAAAAGTGAAAGTGAATGGGTTTAACGTCCCAGCAACAGCTTAGGTCATATAGAGATGGGACGGCAGTTGAAAGTCTCATCCAACAGACCAATGGGATGGGAATATTAGGTTAGTATTTTACATTCCTAGGGTGAGGATTGAACTCATAACATCCAGTATTGAAGTCCAATGCCATATCCCCAAGGTCACAGTCCATTCCTGTAGCCTATTTCACCAACATTGCAAAGTATACTTATCTAGCAAAGTATACTTTGAGGGAGAAATTTTCAATTTAAAAATAAATTTATTAATTTTTATTATATTGAATTTATTACATTATTCAGAATTATTATACTGAATTTATTACATTATCACAGCCAAAATGGCTGTGATAATGTAATAAATTAAGTATAATAATTCTGAATAATTTTAATCATCAAATATATGCAGTCATTAGTTCTATATGAAATAATGCATTTCGGGAAAATAAATGATTACTCCCTCAAAGTATACTTTGCTAGATAAGTGTACTTTAAAATTTTGATGAAATCGGCTACTGGCAGTTAATTAAGTCTTGTAATGGCCTGTGAACAAGTTATGTCACTTAGCGTGAATTCTGACCGGGTTAGAAACTATAGTGGTAGTAGTGGCATGTAGTGACGAACGAGAGGTTTAGTACTTTGCAGTTCTGTTAAAAAACTTGCACAGACCAATAAAAACATGTAAATATACCTACTCTGATTTGGATGATCCTTTTATTCCGGTTTTATTCGCAAAACATGAGGACAGAATGGACTGATATTGTGATCATATTTTATAAAGGTCGGGTCTCAGCTATAAGGATAGACAATATAAAAAACAGATGAAATAGTAAAAGTCATCCGAATTTGCTGAGATTATCTAAGCTAACTTTATTAGGTGAGTTTATGATAATAGTTTTGTCTTATATTGTAGAATTGGTTCTCAATAACAATATATATATTACAGCGTAGTAAAGTTGCGAACGGTAACTTGCAATTTACTCCTGTACCGTCCGTATCCAGAGTTACGATTCCACTCATAGGATTCCTCGGCTCAATAGCGAGTTTATTGTGACATATTTGCGATATTTTCCATTTGAAAAAAATATTAGTATTATAAAAGTAATACAAACTAATAATTCTGAAACAATTTTTACCATTGTAGAAGGTTTAGAAAATTATTGTTTGCCTTTACAGAAAATTGACCCCATCTTACACTTGTATATTGCATATGTTCTTTTCATAATATTAACACTCATTCCAGTTCAAAACTATAGAAAATCTTTCACATTAACTGCTAAAATGCAAATCAGATTTGCTATTCTGCCTAGGAATCCTATGAGTGGAATCGTAACTCTGGCTACGGACGGTATGGGAGTAAATTGCAGGAGTTACCTTTGAAACTAAGCGTAGTATAAACTTCAACGCCCTGCAGATTATTGCTATATGTTAGTGGAAACGTTATTCCGCAAGTTTATACCATTGACTGTGGAGTAGTCATGACTTCATGACTGTCTTGATATAGTCATGATGGCTTACTCGTGTAGTGTCATTTTCCAGTGGAATTTTCAAAAACAGTGATAAAGTATCAAATTTTCATATTTTTAAATAACTGGCGAGTTATTTCAATATGCATGTAAATAGTAGTTGTGAAATATTTTGAGCTTTTATTGCTTATAGAAAAAATAAAAATATAAAATTATTGACAAAATTCATGAATATCTGAGAAAAATAAACATTTTTTTTGGGGTAAAAAATTGTATTTAAATCAAAAATAATGCTGGTGTATGTTTGTAAATGAAAACTAGGTTCAATCCAAGTGTTTATACAGTTAGATACTGTATATATTCAATTTTATTGAAAAATATGAAATGCCAATAAACAAATAGCAGCTATCACGACCCAACGTGATTGGGTCGGTGATGTTCTCGACGGATTCAGGAGGTTCCGTCAACTGGAGGTTTCGTCAATTAGGCAAAATAGAGTGAAAAGTCGAGTGGTTCCGTCAACTGGTTACCGGTTCGTCAATTAGGCGATTATAGTTGAATGGTATTTTCGGCTAATTGACTATCGCACTTTCCTCAAGTAGTTGACCTTTGATCGTTTAGTAATTATTACCGTCAAATGACCGATCAGTTAAAGGCACTGAACGGCTCAGTATTACAATTTTCCGATTTGTTCAAACACAAAAACATGTCTGGCAACTGATTTAGTACACAAAACTAACATATACTGCCTAACCGATACATCTGAAGTCTTGAGATTTACATCTTAATCGCAATGTAAAGACAACAACAACTTGTTTTGTCTACCACTCAGTGCAAAATGTCAATATTGACAAATTCATTTCCGTAACCCAACGGTTTTGCCTCGGAAGTGAGTCGATAAACTCCGGCTATCGGAATTTATCGGCCGCGAATGGGGGATTTGAGGAGTTGACCCGAGCGTCTGTCGGAAAATCAACAAATATTTGCAAATATTTGCCATTAAATGCCCATATACAACTAAACCTACTTTAAAATAGCAACAAATATCTATCATTAATGTCTGATCAATTGTATGGCACGTGCTGGTCATTATCGAGTTTTACTCTTAATTGCCTAATTGACGAACCGGACGCCGAGTTGACGAAACCTCTCAGTTGACGAAACCTCCAGTTGACGGAACCTCTAACACCCGTTCTCGACTAACAGTGGAGTAGCGATCTGTGTTGCTCACAAGGAATGCGCGAACTGACGAGACCCTAACTGAAGGGCCACGTGGAGAATTCATCTGACAAACTATGGAATCAACCAATGGAAAGGACAAAACAGGCGACGTCATGATGACATCACTAAAGGAAATGACGTCAGTCATGCTCGAGCATGAACAGCTAAAAAGGGATAACAACACTAAAACATGCATGTAATGAATTGTTGCTAATGGAAGCAAAGGAACAATAAAACAAGGAGCTAAATCTCTGTTCTTGTAATTAATATTGTTGATGAACGAAAAAAAACCAATGCATCATATTCAGGCTATTATTTACCTGCTATTTACCTGCAATTAATTGGGAGAATAATGTTCAAATTAATTATGAAATGTCATTCAAGAATGTCAACACCTAACCGGGTACATGAAATGCAGAAATGTCATAGTCATGGACATATATTTAAATCAACTTTCCTGCGATACGTAGCATGTCAAAATAAAACAAAAATAAAAACAACCTCAGTTTGTAGCTGTGGCTGTTGTTGTTGTATGTCTGTAATTCAGCCGCTTATTTTTCGCCCCAATATCTCTACATCCAAAACGACTGCAATATTAGCACTGTTCCGATACAGCCCAGTACACACAAAATAACCCAAGAAAAAAATGGGGTTTAATATATACACACGATCAGCATACTCGGGCTGGCACAGTTTGGCATGGTGGGCCCGGCCTGTTTTTTAATGTGCGGAGGAAACCGGAGTGCCCAGAGAAAAACCACAGCGACCTTGCACGGAACAGATAAAACCGTCTGGACATAAATTCAGTACAAGTATGAAGACATTGGTGCAGCTGATCTGGCAACAGACATGCTTCCCGCCAACAGGATGGGGCACTGAATCATCATCAATCCAGCGGCATCATCAAGTGGAGAACAACACTCCCTCAGGGTCATATAAATTATCGAGATTTTTATACAGTCGCTAATCAATAGTTTAACCAAACATTTAACCCGTCCACTGATTTAACCAGTGGTTAAAATTTAACCAGCCTTAAAATATGTTGGTGCTGTTTCGAAAATATTACCACTGAGGAAGGCACAATCCTCAAAATGTAGAACCAGGTACGTTCAATTTATATGGAGCTGTGACTGGAAAAATGAGCTTATGGTATTTGCGATTATTGTAGATCCAAATCAGCCTGCGCATCCGCACTGTCTAATCGGGATATGCATTAATCCAGGTTTAGTATGTGTGTATAACACCCGCCCTGCTCATAACAGATCGCAATACCAGATTTCAAAGAAGGACTACTAAACACGCTATCTGAGACAATCATGTGGTGTGTGATATTTCATCATATTTACAGACACTACAATAGTTTTTGTAAATAATGTCGAAAGTTGACGAATTTTTCATAGCAAATTCAATTCCACATTTGCTATAAAAAGTTTTGTCAACTTTAGACTTCCTTTACGGAAATATTGGATATTGGAGTACAGAAGAAGAAGGCTGTACTATTATAAGTTATTGTGATTCTACATGGAGGTATGTTCACCCGAGGCGATAGCCGAGGGTGAACATACCTTCAGACGGGCAATATTACACCATATAGCCTGTGTAGAATCACAATAACGTATTTGTCATACCGCAGATCCTGTATTTGGCCGTATAAACATATCTCTTCTTTTGATCTTTGCGTTTTTTCAGGAAGAAAAATAATCCGAGATTCGATTTTCTACCGTCATTCTTAATATAAAGGCGTAAATGAACATTTTGTTTTTTTATTAAACGAAAACAAACTAAATATGGAGTAAGAAATATCCATCGAAAACGACTTTATGACAGTTTTTTTATATCGTGTAATTTAATTTATATTCCACTGCTCTATCGATCTGCTCTCCCTTTGGCGCCTCTAGAATAATGCGACTGGTTCCCAAACATTCGCTGTCATTGCTACGCCGCGGTTTCGTGCGTGGAACCCATAGTTTGTGACTTAAATATAGCCGTGTCACGAAGGCTAGCGCGTTGAGATTTGAAAAGCAATTTTCGTTATTTTGGCTAATTTTTCGCTCATATTTTGATGAGTGAAGAATATTTATGAAAAAATAAACAATATAAACTGGTTTTGAGTGTACAATTTGTTACTTGTATTGATAAATTCGGGGTTTTATTGTGCTTAGTGAGGAATACAATTCGCAATCGGTAGACGCTTGCAAAATGTTCTTCATTGGACGCGAGGCGCCGGAGGGGAATCGCAATTCCTGTATGTCCGACGGCCTTGGCAGGTCATATAATATATATGACCAGGCAAGCTAGCCAATCAAAAGCCGAGAAACTTATCTGCGGTATGACAAGGTACCATGCTACATCTAGTGTAATTGCCATTCCATTTTCTGGTGTGGAGTTTCCAGATTAAGTATGTTATGTTATGCAAAATTAGAAATGATATTGTTGTCACAATTGAGAAAACATGCCTGATTAGATTCACTTGTAGTAATCAACAGCAATACCTCCTGTAGATACTCGTAGACAAGGATTACACATGGTTCTCATTTTCTCCATGAACTGCAGGCGCGGATACAGAAATAATTGCAGGGGGGGGGTCTGTAATTAAAATTCGGCATAGCCGACCTCCGCGAGCGCGAAATGGTAAAGTAGGGGGGTCTGGGGGTCCTCCCCCATGAAAATTTTAGATGCCAGATCGCCGCAGATTCTATTTCCTGAGACCTAGGCCACGAAAAAAGTCATCCAACTATTCGAGTATTGTAGATTTTTGTCTTCTTTTTTTTTGCCAGGGAGGGGAGCAGGGGGGGGGGGTCTGGACACCCCTGGCGACCACCCCCCCTCCTGTATCCGCGCCTGGACTGCCATACACTGGAATCATCTTCCTTGTCACATATACAGCCGTCATTGCAGGAAAAGGGCACATGTGTTTTTACACAAGTGTAACTCCTGATCAAATATCCTGATCGCAATCTGTATTGCTTGTTAGATGCATGCCAGACGTTTCATTTGTGGAATAACGGACAGTGCAGATCCCGATCAGACTGCCCGGATGCATAGGCTGATCCGGATCTACACTAATAAGCCTCATTTATCCAGTCACAGCCACATATATACCTGTCAGAGTCACTAGACTTCTTCAAGAAGATCCATCACCATATGCTCCTTTAATGCTTACACTCTACTTTCCCTTTGGCCTTTCCCTCTCTCTGTTTTGTTCCATCTATATTATCTAATCAGTATGCTATACATCCGATATTTCATGTTTCGCAAATTTTGCTATTTAGCAGTCACGAATGATAAGACTTGACGCTGCGGTTATACCAATATATTAGTGGGTGGCAGGTTGGGGCATGCGATGTGTATTTTCATGCTTACCGGAATCCCGACCAGAGACCTGGTTTGGCCCTCATGTACGTTTTTGGTATTGTTGTATGTGATAGTTGAATCTGGTTATGCCCATTATATGAGTAATATGATTATCCGTAATCCTATTACTTTAGGGGAAGGGGCCAAGTGGCTTTGGTGTGGTATGAACCACCAGGTCAGGTTATTCTAATTTCACGGTTGACTTTTGGGACCACTCCCTTCCCCCCAATGCATCAGGTTGAATACGGGATCGAAACCGTTGGCCCGGACTTAAATTACCTTAGCTGTTGATAGGCGGTTAAACACTAACAAACAACAAACAATATACCGGTAGATTGGCAAAAATCATAGTTTGGATCGAAAAGTCAGCGGCTGAGATTCAAGACATGCAACAACAACAACAAAATATCTCTGTCGAAAATCTGTGAAAAGGAGCGACTTTCCAAGGTAATAACAGCCTTACTGGTCATCGATTGTAATGGATGACTATGTATTTGTTAAATGAAGATGACGGTAAAGTATATGTCTGCCATGCCATGCCATCGACAGTGTAATACAAACAGTCCACGGTCCGATCGGGGCTCGAACATAGGACACGTTTTTGGTCGGCTAGCTTTTACTAGCTTCAGTCGGCCTACTGTTAGGCATGCAGCCGCCATATTTGAACCCTGTCATAAGACAGGGATGTTCATTACGTGATGCACATCACCTTCAAATGACCTTGACCTACTGTTTCCACATCACCGACTGAGCCTAAAACGGCTTCTTTTGTATAAACCAGTGCCTACCATATAATAATAATTGGTGACTGATTAGGGTCAATGCGGGAAAACACGCACATAGGAAAAATACGGACACCCATTGATGTAACGGGTTCCCTGCATAAGTAGTGTCATTTTCATTATTTTTGGTCCATTTAGCCGTTTTAAGGTCATTTCCCGCGAATGTGACACATGGGGCTATGAGGTACACCCATATCAATGACATCATACACCTACTTTAGTGACGCTATACACACAACCTTTTCCAAAAGACTTCGACTTTCAAATGTCGTAAACATTTTTGGGCGGGAAAAATATATACACTCGAACTGGGTATACCTTTTGAATGTGTTTCGTGAATTTTATTCCTGCCAGTAAAACACTTATTCCCGAGTCAATAATGCTATTCATTTACACAATTGGTAACGTAGATGTTTACAAAAACTGTAAAATAATAACGCTCTCCGTATCAAACCTATCATTTTTTGATTGTCGTAAAACTACGGACAATCCTGTCCGTATTTTACCATATCAAAATAGCATTCTGCAGTAACTTCGAGTATGCAGGCATATATTTTACTTAAATGATTGTAAGTTTTACACACTTATTAAATGAATTACTAGTGAGTATAGAGTCTAAAACATAGTAATTTTTTTTAAATCTTTTTTTGTCCGTATTTTCCCTATCATAATTTGCTATGTCTGTAATTTGCCGACTATGTCCGTGATTCCCCGGTCCGTGTCCGTATTTCACCCTTTTCAAGTATCTTCAATTATATGTAAAACTCGGGGGTTGAACGACCTAAAACACTGTATTTGAAATACGGACTAATTAGTTTGGACACCCTCACATATCACCATAGCGAGACCTTTATTATATTGCGACATACATCGTGATTATGAACACAAACATCAGCGTCTCCAGAAATTTGTCCGTATTTACCCGGATTGCCCCTACTGAGGTTTCGCAACACTGCACGTTCGCGGATAGAGGTTTCGCGACTCTTAAGGGTAGAGGTTTCGCTACCCTGGTGCGATTAGGACTGCGTTATAAATAACACTTAATTTTTTGTATAATAATATTTGTAGGATATCCGATATTTATTAAAGGTATATGCCCACTCAGAAGGCACAAAATGTTCTTTATGGGAATTAAATAAGTGTATAATTGTGTCACTATTCCACCAGGTCTAAAAATTATGAGTGCCCGCTATACAGATATAATCATTTAGTAATATTTATTGTATCCCCCGGACTCCGTCGGGGGATACTATGGATTTGACAGCGCTCCGCAGACACATCTTGTCCGGAGCATAACTCGAACACCCTTTGGAATATTTTCATGAAACTTCACACATGCATAGACCACGACCCGAAGGTGTGTCGCGCACAAGAATGACAACTCTTGCATAGCTAATTTTTGAGTTATCTCCCTTTTTTGTTTCGCGCACTGATTGACCATAACTCGACCACCCTTTGGAATATTTTTATGAAACTTAACACATTCAATTAGACCACGAACCGAAGGTGTGTCGTGCACAAGAATGACAACTCTTGCATAGCTAATTTTTTGAGTTATCTCCCTTTTTTGTTTTCGCTCACTGATTTCCTGTCCGGAGCATAACTCGACCACCCTTTGGAATATTTTCATGAAACTTCACACATGCATAGACCACGACCCGGAGGTGTGTCGCGCACAAGAATGACAACTCTTGCGTAGCTAATGTTTGATTATTCTCCCTTTTTTGTTTTGCGCACTCTACAAACTGGACAATAATGCATGAAGACCTGTTTTCTCGTCTGCTCTGTACACCTTTTCTCGTGTGCTCTGTACACCTTACCTGTAGAGAGAACAATAGAGACTGGGAGAACCATGTGTTAGCATGGGCTAGCATGTGCAAATGTCCAGTGCTTGACCACTGTTGACCAGGTAATTTATACAGGTAAATTACTACATTGGATATTACATTGAAAATATTGTGGCATTATGTGGACCTGTGCAGATATATGTAGATAAATATAGGACTATTAAAAAAAAATTCTGGGCTCCAGTAGCAAACATTATTATTTTTAAACTTTTTTTTTCCATTTTTTTTTTTCATTTTTATTTCAAATTATTTTTCAATTTTTGTCTAGTAGCATAAGGTCGTAAGTGCTATATACAGAATATTCACCTGTGCATGTGCTAGCATGTGCAACTGACCACTGACCACTTACAGGTAATTTATACAGGTAAATGATTATATTACATTTCCGTAAACTGTGTTGAAAATATTGTGGAAATTATTGGACCTGTGTATATATGATATGTAGATAAATATAGGACTATTAAAAAACATTCTGGGCTCCAGTAGGGAGCATTATTCTTTTATTTTTTTTAAATTTAATATTTTTTTTCCATTTTTTTTATTTTTTTTTTACATTCTTTTTCAATTTTTTAACTGACCACTAACTTATTACAGGTATTTTATACAGGTACATTATTACATTTCCGTAAACTGTGTTGACTATGGATTGTGGCAGTATGTGGACCTGTGCAGATATATGTAGATAAATATAGGACTATTAACAAAAATTCTGGGCTCCAGTAGCGAGCATTATTATTTTATTTTTTTTTGTATATTACATTTCCGTAAACTGTGTTGATATTGTGGCATTATGTGGACCTGTGCAGATATATGTAGATAAATATAGGACTATTAAAAAAAAATTCTGGGCTCCAGTAACAAGCATTATTATTTTTAATTTTTAAACTTTTTTTTTCCATTTTTTTTTTCATTTTTTTTTTTCAAATTCTTTTTCAATTTTTGTCTAGTAGCATAAGGTCGTAAGTGCTATATACAGACTATTATCATATAATAAAACAATTATTGACTGGTGAGCCATAGAATATAACCTGATATTCTATGGCTCACTAGTCAATAATTGTATAATATGTTCGGGCCAGTGAAAATTGCTTTCGGGCCCAGGCTCGAGGTCAAGGCGGGACAAGGCGAGGCATCTGATTCCGCGGAATTCTTGTTTACTTATCTCCCTTTGTTGTTTCGTGCTCTGATTTTGTATCCAGAGCATAACTCGAACACCCTTTGGAATATTTTTATCAGGGTTGGCCGGTATTTCCCGGGGGCGGTATTTCCCGGCGGTAAATACCGTTATTTCCCGCCCCGGGAAATACTCTCCAAAGTGGGAAATACTGGGAAATACCGGGAAATATGATTTTCGTGTATTTGTATAGCATTATTTTGATTTAAAAGAAAGTTCTGCCCTGTAATAACTGCACAAGTTGATGTTCTGAGAAAGAGGCTACACACCTGTGCTATTTCTAGCAATATAGCAATACATGAATATGTTTGTATTGTTGTTTTGTGTTCAATTATTGTTCTTCAATTATTAGTATTTATAAAATCATGACAGTGAAACACTAAAATATTAATTTCATGTGTTTAAATGTTGACTCAAAACACAATTGTATTTAGCTAGTGAGGTTATCACAATGTATAGACAGCTGAGCTGGCTATTTCAATCCTCTAAATCCAAACTCAGCTTCTTTACACCAACTGGTGTGTAATTCAAGTAGCCATGTGTCAAACACCGTCCAATATACAAATTATACAAATTGATTGCCAGAGGCTTCTAAAACAATTAATGGTACAATTACCTAGAGTATCCACAGGGATTGTCTCAAAGGTATATAGATTTGCTGCAAGTATTATTGATATATTACGCAGATTAAGGGGGTTAGCTCAAATAAAATATGAACCCCTTAAAATATAGACTTTTTTTATAATGACCAAGAGAGCAAAATTAAACATTGGTCTTATTTTATGTTTTTCATTTTATCTTTATGGCTCACTTTATTAATAGATTCCACAAATCAATTCAATACACTGTGGACATGTTAGTGTGGCATTCATTTAAAGTGGGAAATAACCAGCAATATTTATATTTCCCAGTATTACCCAGTGTCCATGAATATGATTACTTCCCACAGCATACCCCTCAGAAACAGTTCATATCTATCCTAGAATACATTGAATACAATCACTACCCCTGCAAATAGAAATTGTATTGTATATTGACCAGAATTCACCATCAAAATCTTATTTCCCAGTAATTCCCGGTATTTCCCAGTAATTCCCGGTATTTCCCAGTATTTCCCAGTATTTCCCGGTAATTCCCGGTATTTCCCGCCGTCCTGGGAAATACTCTTGTCAAGGTCACATACTTAGTGCTTCAAAAACTTTAACGCTCGGGTAAATATCTTATACTTTCTGTTTTCTTTCATGGATCATCTTCATATTTCATATACGCATTGCTCTAATGGTCCTCTACCGCCCTGTGCCAAATCCACGTTCGTCCTGCCCCACCAATCCCAGGGTCAAGGTCACATACTTGGTGCTTCAAAAACTTTAACGCTCGGGTAAATATCTTATAATTTTTATTTCCATTCACGGATATTTCATCGGAGCCACCAAGATGGGTTGTGTTTGTCGATCAACTTTCTATATTCGCGTTGCTCTAATGGTCCTCTACCGCCCTGTGCCAAATCCACGTTCGTCCTGCCCCCGCCAAGCCAGGGTCAAGGTCCACATACTTAGTGCTTCAAAAACTTTAAACGCTCGGGTAAATATCTTTATAATTTCTGTTTTCTTTCATGGATCTCTTCATATTTTCATATACGCATTGTCTAATGGTCCTCTACCCCCCGCCCTGCAAATCCACCGTTCGTTCCTGCCCCCCGCCCAATCCCAGGGTCAAGGTCACATACTTGGTGCTTCAAAAACATTAATGCTCCGGTAAAATATCTTATAATTTTTTCTTCCTTTCAATATTTCACGGATCAACTTATATTTCATATATGCGTTGGCTAAATGGTCCTCTACTGCCCGTGCCAAATCCACGTTCGTCCCGCCCCCGCCGCCAAGCCCGGGTTAACATCACATACTTAGTGCTTCAAAAACTTTAACGCTCAGGTAATATCTTATAATTTCTGTTTTCTTTCACGGATCAGCTTCATATATTTCATATATGCATTGCTCTAATGGTCCTCCTAACTTACTGCCCAGTGACCAAATCCACGTTTTGTCCTGCCCCCGCCAAGCCCAGGGTCAAGGGTAAAGGTCACAATACTTGGTTGGCATTCAAAAACTTTAATGCTCAGGGTTAAAAGAAAATTGAAAATTTTGGACTTGCAATTTGGCCTCATTTATTATCAAAGCGATATGTGGACATCCGTGTTCTATGCACATTTTCTAGTTTATTAAACTTCACACATGCATAGAAGACGACCCAAAGGTGTGTCGCACGTAAGAATGACAACTCTTGCGTCGTTAATTTCTTAGTTATCTCCCTTTGTTGTTTCGTGCACTGATTTCTTGTCTGGAGCATAACTCGAACACCCTTTGGAATATTTTCATGAAACTTCACACATGCATAGACCACAACCCTAAAGGTGTGTCACGCAAGAATGACAACTCTTGCATCACTAATTTTTCAGTTATCTCCCTTTGTTTTTTCCATCAATGATTTTGTCTCCGGAGCATAACTCGAACACCCGTTTTTCAAACTACTTGTGTATCTGGGGAGGGGGATACACATGCGCTTGTCGACAAGCGTCCATTTCTAGTTTTACTGATAGTGACGCACGGTGTTATCAGGCTATTTTCATATGCAAATGAGGCAAGATATTTTTTAATTATTTATACTATTAATTAAATGCGTCTCCTGAAAAAATAATATTTTGACAGATTATACAGTATGGTCATTGCACATCAAAAAATAAATACAGAGAATAAATAGTAATGCCCCTTAACATTTTAAGGAAACACGGTTGTCGCCCCTGATATCAGTGTGGAAATTTACGTCATGTATAATAATACCAATCAATACGTGGGGTAATGGTGATTGAATGTTTATTTTGCCAGAACATGTCCCAGATGATGTCTATAAAGAACAGTCAGTGATTCCGCTGGTGATCCACTTTCGCAATTGGCGATAAAAATAAACAATTGGCGATAAAAAAATTACAATTTTCGAAAAAATTAATTTTTTATCGCCAATTGTTTATTTTTTATCCTATTGGTTAGATCTATTCCTTTTTTATGCCACCAGGTTTCGAAGAAACAGGTGGCATATAATGTTTGGACCGTCCGTCTGTCCGTCTGTCTGTCCGTCCGTCACACTTTTCGGTTAACCACTTTGTCACAGTTTCTCAAACTGGCCATAGCATCTACATAAGTTGCTTAATCGCTTCAATACTTCAATACTTCATTCATTGGTATGTGTGCCACACCTGCCTTTTCATAATTTATATGACCTTCACCTTTTGACCTTCACCAGGTTACTTAAATCACTTAACAATTTTGGTTAACCAGTTCGTCACAGTTTCTCAAACTGGCCATATCATCTACATAAGTTGCTTAATCGCTTCAATACCTCAACACTTCATTCATTGGTATGTGTGCCACACCTGCCTTTTCATAATTTATATGACCTTCGCCTTTTGACCTTCACCAGGTTACTTAAATCACTTAACCAGTTCGTCACAGTTTCTCAAACTGGCCATATCATCTACATAAGTTCCTTAATCGCTTCAATACTTCAACACTTCATTCATTAGTATGTGTGCCACACCTGCCTTTTCATAATTTATATGACCTTCGCCTTTTGACCTTCACCAGGTTACTTAAATCACTTAACAATTTTGGTTAACCAGTTCGTCACAGTTTCTCAAACTGGCCATATCATCTACATAAGTTGCTTAATCGCTTCAATACTTCATTCATTGGTATGTGTGCCACACCTGCCTTTTCATAATTTATATGACCTTCGCCTTTTGACCTTCACCAGGTTACTTAAATCACTTAACCACGTTGTCACAGTTTCTCAAATATGCTGCAGGTGGCATCCGCGTTCGACAGACGCATTTCTTGTTGTTTTTTTTTTTATTATTTTTTTTTTTTGAAGTGGCGATTTTTTTATTTTCCCCAGCGGAATCCCTGAACAGTGTGTGGCTACTGAGTTTGCATGTACCTTTACTCTCAGCAACATGAAGTCAAACCGACCAACTACTTTAGCCAATTCTAGTGCCGATAATCCAAGTCCAGTAGCCTATTTCACCAACATTGCAAAGTATACTTATCTAACAAAGTATACTTTTAGGATAAATTTATTATTTTTATTATACTGAATTTATTACATTATCACAGCCACATTCAGTATAATAATTCCGCATACTTTTAATCACCAAATATATGCGGTGGGAAAAATAAATGATTAATACTCTGTCAAAGTATACTTTGCTAGAAAAATATACTTTGCAATATTGGTGAATTAGGCTACTGGTAAGATGTGTATAATACATGTACATGGCTAGTCTGTATGAGAGGTGTGTTTACATTTTGGTAACTAGTAAAACACATGTGCTTTTTTTCGCAGATAAAACAGAGAAAGCCTTGTTGCAAACAGAAGCTCGAGTAGTTCGGGTAGTAGGCCATGACGGAGGGTGGGGCGTAGGCTCGACTTAACCGGTGAAATTCGAATCGGGGCTGGGCCGGGTGGATTGTCTTCGAGGTGAGATTCTATTTCCAAACCTTTCATCCCCAAATAGCTGGAATGGACTTTGATATGTTAAAAGTCCAAAATCAAACTGATGTTTTTGTACAACATATTTGTTGAGCTGAAGATAATGGTTATGTGACCTCTGATCAGGGTCTACACTGTTTGCCAAATTGAATTGTTCACCTGGATCTACATTGGTGGCAAACACCACTATAGAGGGATGTAGTGTTGAAAGGGTTAACTCAGCTAGACATGGGTGTTGTAGTTGTACAGTCGAATCTGTCTGCACCAGTCAGCGAGAAATTTAACATTGCATTTGGTCAGATTACACATACATAATTGTATGTATAAAACGGTGATTTTGGTATTTTGAATTGCCAATGAGCAAGTTGAAATTGATACTGGCCAAGTACTGGTAACATATATTTTCACTTGCCCATTGTTACATGACTACCGCTCACAGCCGTGTTCAAACATACAGCGCATGCTGTTTGACCATGGCTGTAGACAATGCTCATTTCAGGGCCAAGCCAACACCTGCGTAATGTATGTTTCTAATGACGTTACTAGAAGGCGCCATTACGTCATCAGATTAGTTCACAACGGTCACACTGAAATTTTGAAATTGATGCGGCTGCATCACGCGACGTGTACTGTGGCCCCGGAATATGTATATGTAAATCAGCTGTTTGAATGAAACCGGGTTATCAAAGTAGTGAAAGTAACTGCATATATGCTCACATTACACAATATTTCCGACGGAAATGTAAGTATAACGTTCGACCATATCCAGTTGTGGGTAAACGTTTGCCGTGGCACTCAGGGAACTGTTTGAACCAGCGGCCTACGGCCTTGGGGTTCAAACAGTTCCCTCGTGCCACGGAAAACGTTTACCAATAGCTGGACATGGTCGAACCTGTTTTTCTCGTTTCTTACAGGTTATTTCATGAGTATCATGTTCATGGTTGGCATAGCGAAGTCATCGGGGATTCTACTGGGGGAGTTCACCGTGTATTTCAACGTCCGAGTGGCAGTTGCAGCTCTCGTTATGGGTGTCTGTGGTGCAATGTATACCATATCAGGTACTGGTTCATTCTTATATACCATATCAGTAGCCTATTTCATCAACATTGCAAAGTATACTTTAGTAGCAAAGTATACTTTGAGGGAGAAATTTTCAATTTTATGATAAATTTATTAATTTTTAGCCAGGTTTTTTGAGAAAAAAAATCCAGGCTATTGGATTGGCGAAAGCCAGGCCGGCGGGCGGCGTGCACAATCAATGTTAAGTTTTCGTGTTTGAGTCCATTTCTTTGTTACTGTACCACCTAGGACCACCAGACGCGCAGTCGACTTAGCCATTTTTAGCCAGGTTTTTTAAAAAAAAATCCAGGCTATTGGATTGACGAAAGCTGGGCAGGCGGGCAGGCGGCGGGCGGCGTCCACAATCAATGTTAAGTTTTCGTCCATTTCTTTGTTACTGTACCACCTAGGACCACCAAACTTTCACAGCTTCATAATCAAGGGGTGCCCACCACATATTACTATCCAACATGTTACTTTTTAGCCAGGTGTTTTGAAAAAAAATCCAGGCTATTGGATTGGCAAAAGCCGGGCGGGCGGGCGGCGGGCGGGCGAGGGCGGGCAGCATCCACAATCAATGTTAAGTTTTCGTGTTTGAGTCCATTTCTTTGTTACCGTACCACCTAGGACCACCAAACTTTCACAGCTTCATAATCAAGGGTGCCCACCCGTATCACTATCCAACATGTTACTTTTTTAGCCAGGTTTTTTTAAAAAAAATCCAGGCTATTGGATTGGCGAAAGCCCGGCGGGCGGGCGGGCGGGCGGGCGGGCGGGCGGGCGGCGGGCGGCGTCCACAATCAATGTTAAGTTTTCGTGTTTGAGTCCATTTCTTTGTTACTGTACCACCTAGGACCACCAAACTTTCACAGCTTCATAATCAAGGGGTGCCCACCACATATCACTATCCAACATGTTACTTTTTTTTTAACTTGACCCATTTTTTCCGCGTAGTCGACTTAGCCATTTTCAATGTTAAGTTTTCGCGTTTACAATGTTAAGTTTTTGTGTTTAAGTCCATTTTTTTTGGTACTGTACCACCTAGGACCACCAAACTTTCACAGCTTCATAATCAAGGGGTACCCACCACATATCACTATCCAACATGTTACTTTTTTTTTTAACTTCACCCATTTTTTCCGCGCAGTCGACTTAGCCATTTTCAATGTTAAGTTTTCGCATTTACAATGTTAAGTTTTCGTGTTTAAGTCCATTTCTTTGGTACTGTACCACCTAGGACCACCAAACTTTCACAGCTTCATAACCAAGGGGTGCCTACCACATACAACTATCCAACATGTGACCATTTTTTTACCTTCACCTATTATTTCTACGTAATTGACTTAGCCATTTTCAACGTTAACTTTTTAACGTACGTCTGGTTAAAGTTTTTTGGTTTTTAAAACTTTTTTGTTTTATACTATATCTCTGCAACTGCTTCGACCATTACCTTGAAACTTCACATGGGTGTTTATCATCTTCCATATTTTATTTCTAACCCCCAAACCGTGCGGCCCCTGTGCCCAATGTCAAGGTCAAATTACTTTGAAGTTTTTTTTAAAGTTAAAGTTTTTTCGTGTACTATATCTCTGCAACTGCTTCACCCAATACCTTGATACTTTACATGGGTGTGTTTATCATCATTGTCGCACCTGCTTGCGGAAAGCACGATCCTGTGCCCTATGTCAAGTTCAAATTACTTTGAATTTTTTTGTTAAAGTTTTTTTGTGTACTATATCTCTGCAACTGCTTCACCCAATACCTTGATACTTCACATGGGTGTTTATCATCATTCACACCTGCTTGCGGAAAGCGCGATATCGTCGGCATTTTGGCATACGTCCGTGCGTTCGTCCGTGTGTCCGGTTAAAGTTTTTTGGTTAAAGTTTTTCCATCTTCTATATCTATTTTTTTAGTGTCCATGCCTCGCCCCAAGGCGCGACATGCAGGCCACGGCCATCTAGTCTACAAAAAGTGGGTATAACTATGTTATCCAAGTGTCTAGGCTTGGAAAAAACCTGGCCTTCGTGGCTTTGCCTCGTTTCTTGTTTTTAAATTGACCCATTTTTTCCGCGCAGTCGACTTAGCCATTTTCAATGTTAAGTTTTCGCGTTTTCAATGTTAAGTTTTTGTGTTTAAGTCCATTTCTTTGGTACTGTACCACCTAGAACTACCAAACTTTCACAGCTTCATAATCAAGGGGTGCCCAGCACATATCACTATCCAACATGTTACTTTTTAGCCAGGCTTTTTAAAAAAAAATCCAGGCTATTGGATTGGCGAAAGCCGGGCGGGCGGGCGGGCGCGAGGGCGGGAGGCGGGCGGGCGGCGTCCACAATCAATGTTAATTTTTCGTGTTTGAGTCCATTTCTTTGTTACTGTACCACCTAGGACCACCAAACTTTCACAGCTTCATAATCAAGGGGTGCCCACCACATATTACTATCCAACATGTTACTTTTTTTTTAACTTGACCCATTTTTTCCGCGCAGTCGACTTAGCCATTTTCAATGTTAAGTTTCGCGTTTACAATGTTAAAGTTTTCGTGTTTTAAGTTCCATTTCTTTGTTACTGTACCACTAGGACCACCAAAACTTACACAGCTTCATAATCAAGGGGGTGCCCACCACATATTACTTATACAACATGTTAACTTTTTTTTTAACTGACCATTTTTTCCGCGCAGTCGACTTTAGCCATTTCAATGTTAAGTTTTCGCTTTACATAAAGTTAAGTTTTCGTGTTTAGTCATTTCTTTGGTACTGTACCACCTAGGACCCCCAAACTTTCACAGCTTCATAATCAAGGGGTGCCCACCACATATCACTATCCAACATGTTACTTTTTAGCCAGTTTTTTTATCCAGGCTATTGGATTCCGCGAGGGGCGCGCGCCCGCGGGCGCGCGGGAGTGGGCGCGTCCACAATCAATGTTAAGTTTCGTGTTTGAGTCCATTTCTTTGTTACTGTACCACCTAGGACCACCAAACTTTCACAGCTTCATAATCAAGGGGTGCCCACCACATATCACTATCCAACATGTTACTTTGTTTTTATCTTGACCCATTTTTTCCGCGTAGTCGACTTAGCCATTTTCAATGTTAAGTTTTCGCGTTTACAATGTTAAGTTTTCGTGTTTAAGTCCATTTCTTTGGTACTGTACCACCTAGGACCACCAAACTTTCACAGCTTCATAATCAAGGGGTGCCCACCACATATCACTATCCAACATGTTACTTTTTTTTTTAACTTCACCCATTTTTTCCGCGCAGTCGACTTAGCCATTTTCAATGTTAAGTTTTCGCGTTTACAATGTTATGTTTTCGTGTTTAAGTCCATTTCTTTGGTACTGTACCACCTAGGACCACCAAACGTTCACAGCTTAATAACCAAGGGGTGCCTACCACATACAACTATCCAACATGTGACCATTTTTTTACCTTCACCTATTATTTCTACGTAATTGACTTAGCCATTTTCAACGGTCACTTTTTAACGTACGTCTGGTTAAAGTGTTTTGGTTAAAACTTTTTCGTTATACTATATCTCTGCAACTGCTTCGCCCATTACCTTGAAACTTCACATGGGTGTTTATCATCATCCATATTTTCATTCTAACCCCTAACCGTGCGGCCCCTGTGCCCAATGTCAAGGTCAAATTACTTTTAATTTTTTTGTTGAAGTTTTTTTGTGTACTACATCTCTGCAACTGCTTCACCCATTACCTTGATACTTCACATGGGTGTTTATCATCATTGCCGCGCCCGCTTGCGGAAAGTGCGATATCGTCGGCATTTTGGCATATGTCCGTCCGTACGTCCGTGTGTCCGGTTAAAGTTTTTTCGTTAAAGTTTTTTCGTTAAAGTTTTTCCATCTACTATATCTATTTTTTTACTGTCCATGCCTCGCCCCAAGGCACGACATGCAGGCCACGGCCATCTAGTCTACAAAAAGTGGGTATAATTATGTTATCCAAGTGTCCATGCTTGGAAAAAACCTGGCCTTCGTGGCTTTGCCTCGTTTCTTGTTTTTAACTTGACCCATTTTTTCAGCGCAGTCGACTTAGCCATTTTCAATGTTAAGTTTTCGCGTTTACAATGTTAAGTTTTCGTGTTTAAGTCCATTTCTTTGGTACTGTACCACCTAGGACCACCAAACATTCACAGCTTCATAACCAAGGGGTGCCTACCACATACAACTATCCAACATGTGACCATTTTTTTACCTTCACCTATTATTTCTACGTAATTGACATAGCCATTTTCAACGTTAATTTTTTATCGTACGTCTGCTTAAAGTTTTTTCGTTAAAAGTTTTTTGTTATACTATATCTCTGCAACTGCTTCGCCCATTACCTTGAAACTTCACATGGGTGTTTATCATCATCCATATTTCCATTCTACCCCCCAACCGTGCGGCCCCTGTGCCCAATGTCAAGGTCAAATTACTTTGAATGTTTTTGTTAAAGTTTTTTCGTGTACTATATCTCTGCAACTGCTTCACCCATTACATTGATATTTCACGTGGGTGTTTATCATCATTGTCGTGCCCGCTTGCGGAAAGCGTGATATCGTCGGCATTTTGGCATACGTCGGTTCGTCCGTCCGTCCGTCCGTCCGTCCGTACGTCCGTGTGTCCGGTTAAAGTTTTTTCGTTAAAGTTTTTTCATCTACTATATCTATTTTTTTACTGTCCATGCCTCGCCCCAAGGCGCGACATGCAGGCCATGGCCATCTAGTCTACAAAAAGTGGGTATAATTATGTTATCCAAGTGTCTATGCTTGGAAAAAACCTGGCCTTCGTGGCTTTGCCTCGTTTCTTGTTATTATACTGAATTTATTACATTATCACAGCCAATTTGGCTGTGATAATGTAATACATTCAGTATAATAATTCTGCATACTTTTAATCATGAAATATATGCAGTTGGTAGTTCTATATGAAATAATGCATTTCAGGAAAAATAAATGATTACTTCCTCAAAGTATACTTTGCTAGTAAAGTATACTTTGCAATGTTGATGAAATAGGCTTAAAGGTACTGGGTCATTCTTATATGCCCTTTTGACAACAAATTGATGTGTTAAAAATTATGATGTATTCATGCTGTAAATGCAGGCCATGGACAGGCACAGCTTGTCCATGCAATCACTCAAGTTCTACTTGACAGATCTTAACAAAACTCGGTATACATGTTTATCACGAGAATTTCCTATTGATTTAAAAAACATCTGCCTAGTTATCTTGATGTTCCCGGCCATGTTTAAAGCCCCTATACGGCTCAAGTTGCCGAATTTGGCCTCCTAATGGGTTTTCCCACACATAAATCCAAAAGGTTTCTATTTACACACATTTTGAAACTGTTTGCATTCATTTTGGTACAAAAATGAGTTTGTAGTCGATGAAAATATCAATATTTGTTGATAAACAAACAGCAGGTGCGTGTTCAAAGTCCGATCGATTTTCCGATAGACGCTCGGGTCAACTGCTCAACTCCCTGATTCGCGGCCGATGAATTCCGATAGCCGGAGTTTATCGACTCGCTTCCAAGCCGAAGCCGTTGGGTTACGGAAATTAATTTGTCAATATTTACATTTTGCACTGAGTGGTACACAAAACAAGTTTTTGTTGTCTTCACATTGCGATTAAGATGTAAATCTCAAGACTTGAGATGTATCTATTAGGCAGTATATGTTAGTTTTGTGTACTAAATCAGTTGCCAAACATGTTTTTGTGTTTGAAAAAAAAAAAAAAATGAAAAATCGGAAAAAAAAATAAAAATTGTAATACTGAGCCATTCAGGGCCTTTAATTTTCACATTTTCAATTTTTTCCAGTTAATTGTCTCAGCCACAATAGTGGAAAGTGAGACATAGCGGTTACAATTCCGGCGACATCGGTGTCATCAACAATTTGGGATGAAATTTTAGACGTAGCCAACTTTCCTATATCTCTTGATCCGTTAGTCGGATCATTACCCAACTTCATCAATAGCTTCCTCACATTGATGGATTCCCTATCCATGTTTATCATGGCAAGAGGTATAAATTATCGATTTTTAAAAATGTACAATGTAATCTCCATTTTCCCATTTTTGTTTTACCTTGGCCTCCTTGGGTCTTTTCTTGTTCACACAACTACTTAACATATCCTAACCAAATTTGCTACGCATGTTTATCATGGCATTAATAAGGAAGAACTCTATTTATTTTCAGCTGTTTCCAGAGTTATCTCCCTATATTTACTGACAACGCTGTGACTGGTTTCTTGTCACCTTTCATTCTCGTTTCACCCTTACTACGCTGAATTAAATGTTGTCGTCTGCTGGAAATGTTTTATTTTCAATATTTCTCGACAAAAACCTGGTTTTGAGCACATGAGAATCGTCTCCAGTGGAGACGATTCTCATGTGCTGTCAAAACCAGTTTTTTGTTAAGAATTAAAGCAAAAATGAAAAACAGCAGACGGCAATTTCCGTCAACAGAGTATGAAGGGTTAAAGTGCGTGGAGTCTGAAGTACTCCTTGCAAACTTTAAACATACCAAATGTTTTTCTTACTAGAGTAAACACCCATGGATTTATCACGGTACTTATATTTACATTGCATTTTTGGATAGTTTCAGAAATGTAAATAACAACAGACTGCGTTAAAGGTACATGCTCACTCAGTAGGCACAAAATCAAATGTTTTATTTTGTATTTTACATTTTTTCTTCTCTAAAACACGTTTTGACAACACTTTAGAATCATTTCCATTGGAAATGATTCTAAAGTGTTATCAAAACATGTTGTAATTGAGAAAGAAGACAACCTATGAAACAACAGCAGACAATAATTTACGTTTCCCGCATTCTAAATGTTAGTGAGTGTATGGTTCACAGAAACTACATGTAAATGCATGTATATGTGTGTATATGCGTGTAAATGCGTGTATATGTGTGTATATGCGTGTAAATGCTTGTATGTGTGTGTATATGCGTGTAAATGCGTGTATATGGGTGTTCGAGTCAATGCAGTATACATCCGCAAGACATCATCCGAGAAATTTTCTGGAAAATTAAACATTCATTCACCATTGCCACACATATTGATTGGCATTATTATACAGTTTATATCAGACGTAAATTTCCACACTGATATCAGGGGTGATAACCGTGTTTCCTTAAAATTTTAACGGACATTACTATGTATTCTCTGTATTTGTTTTTAATGTGCAATGATCATACTTTATAATCTGTCGAAAATATTATTTTTTCAGGCGACGCGTTTAATTAGTATAAATAATTAAAAATTGTCATGCGTCATTTGCATATGAAAATAGCCTGATACCACCGCGAGTCACTATCAGTAAAATTAATATGACCAAATGATTATATCTGTATAGCGGACACTCGTAATTTTTAGAACTGGTGGAATAGTGACACAATTATACACTTATTTATCTTCTTGTTTTACGTCATTTTGTCGCAATTCATAGAACAGCGACTTTGCTGGTCAATATATGTTATTGACTACGACGATGAACGTCATATATTTTAATGACATCAAACAAACTAACGAATCAACAACGTCACGTGACGTCACATGGGGCTAATGTAATGTACTGGGATATAAATACAATACGTTGAGCTGTGATTGGAGACATAGGGCTTATGGTTTTTGTGACCAATGTAGACTCAGATCATCCAATGCATCCACACAGTCTTATCAGGATCTGCAATGTTCACTATTCCATCAATGAAATACCCGTCATGCTTCTAACAAGCAATATAGATTGTCATCAGGCTACAAGAGTGCTATCTCAATAATTTGATAAGGTGCTAGACTAGAAACCCGTTTCTCCGATGACAGCCACATATTAACCCCGATCTGATGATCTGTATGTATTTGTGGCTGTGACTGGAGAAATGGGGCTTATGGGTTTTGTGAACAGTGTAGATCCAGATCAGACTGTGCATCCGCACAGTCTGATCAGGATCTGCACTGTTCGCCATTTCAGCCCAGATCTGTGTGGTGGCGGGCCAGCACTACGGCCAGCGAGTGGTTGTCATGATTGGCGGTCTAGTGGGTGGGCTCGGCCTCAGCCTGAGTTGTCTCCTCTTCAGCATCGAGTGGGTGATCATCACGTTCGGCGCTCTCTACGGTAAGGCTATCTCACACTTCCTCATTCATGCCATTTTAAAATTTCTAAAGACTTTATCATGTACCTATTTTATGCTCGCTGATTTTTTTAGTAGTTACCACTTTGTCTGGCGTTTTACGTTAAAAGTTTTACGTCCGAGTTTTACGTTAAAAGTTTTCTCAAATTGCTATATCTCTGTGACTGCTTGGGATATCAACTTGATACTTCATATACACAATGATCACCATCCATATTTTCATTGTATACTCCACCCATGCTGCCCAGGAGCCCAAGTTCAAGGTCAAATGACTAAACTTTTCGTTAAAGTTTTACGTTTAAGTTTTTCAAATTGCTGTATCTCCGTGACCGCTTGCGATATCAGCTTGAGACTTCATATACACCAATTATTGTGATTAATACATACTACACCTATACCCAGGATCAAGGACTTTGAATTTCAATCCAGGTGTCATCTGGGAGCATTTGTTGGATTTACCGACCATCTGGTTTTAAATACTCACTAATTTATGGTTTTGTTAGTGGAAAGTGTCAAAATTCCGAATGGAGGATGTTTTGTGACATCTGCAGTAGCCTATTTCACCAATATTGCAAAGTATACTTTTCTAGCAAAATATACTTTGAGGGAGAAATTTTCAATTTTAGGATAAATTTATTAATTTTTAGCCAGGTTTTTTGAAAAAAAATCGAAAGCCGGCGAAAGCCGGGCGGGTGGGCGGCGGGCGGCGTCCACAATCAATGTTAAGTTTTCGCGTTTACAATGTTAAGTTTTCGTGTTTAATTCCATTTCTTTGGTACTGTACACCTAGACCACCAAACCTTTTCAACAGCTTCATAACCAAGGGGTGCCTTTACCAACATAGTCATTTCTTTGGTACTGTACCACAGGCACCACTTTCCAGCTTCATATCAAGGGGTCCTACCACATACAACATCATGACCATTTTTTTTACCTTCACCTATTATTTCTACGTAATTGACTTAGCCATTTTCAACGTTAACTTTTTAACATACGTCTGGTTAAATGTTTTGGTTAAAACTTTTTCGTTATACTATATCTCTGCAACTGCTTCGCCCATTACCTTGATATTTCACATGGGTGTTTATCATCATCCATATTTTCATTCTAACACCCAACCGTGCGGCCCCTGTGCCCAATGTCAAGGTCAAATTACTTTTAATTTTTTTGTTAAAGTTTTTTTGTGTACTACATCTCTGCAACTGCTTCACCCATTACCTTGATACTTCACATGGGTGTTTATCATCATTGTGGCGCCCGCTTGCGGAAAGTGCGGAAAGTGCGGAAAGTGCGATATCGTCGGCATTTTGGCATACGTCCGTCCGTCCGTCCGTCCGTACGTCCGTGTGTCCGGTTAAATTTTTTTGGTTAAAGTTTTTCCATCTACTATATCTATTTTTTTAGTGTCCATGCCTCGCCCCAAGGCGCGACATGCAGGCCACGGCCATCTAGTCTACAAAAAGTGGGTATAATTATGTTATCCAAGTGTCTATGCTTGGAAAAAAACTGGCCTTCGTGGCTTTGCCTCGTTTCTTGTTTATCTCTGAATCTGTGCACCATGAATCTACGTCATGGCGCATACATGTACATGACGTCATGTTTCCGTAAATGTGTCATACTTCAGGGCGTGCGCCTGGACCGTTTTTGTGGCCAGCTGGCCGGTAATTGTGGCCAGCTGGCCAACTGGCCCGTTTTTATGGCCAGCTGGCCCAGCCTCACTATAAAAGGAGCGGAAATTCCACCAGTCATCACTCTGGCTTTGGCATTTTTCTAGATAACAACTCCACGCAAATTTCGTGCGGAAAAATGAATCTAAATTTTACTTTAATAAACTAATTTCCTGTTCTCATAGCAAGAACTATTTACTATTTCGACCAATATTAATTCCGGCCAGAGTCATTTGGACATTATTTAACCCTTGAGAGGGTCTTATCAGCAACATAGGACATTTTTCACCTGTGTATGGTCCCTGAGACCACACCTGCGACATATTAACGTTTCATGGGTCCCCAGAGACCCCATTAGTCATAACTACTAAATTAATTATACATTCATATTTGCCTGTACGTGACCGAAATCTGGTGGATATCAAGTTCTACCTCTAAAACCACCGTATTTACTGGGCAGTACGCTGCCATTTTGTTAATATTGATCTTTGCGGTTTTTACTACATAATTATTATATAGAGGATATTCATATTTTTGCAACGAATATGACATATATGTTCATCGAGTGGTGTGAAATGTCCATAACGGCACTCGTGAAATATGGACATTTCACACCACTCGATGAACATATATGTCATATCCGTTGCAAAAATATGAATATTCTATTTATTATATACCGCTCCATGGAATTTAACCGTTTTTTAGACTGTATATGGTAATGAATGTGTATTTGCAGCCTATTTGCACTGTTTTCTTTCTAAATACACAATATGAATATACATAGATAGCGAAAGTAGTCGTATTTTCACCGGAAATTGTTTATTTCATCGATGAGAACATATCACTTTTATTTACATCTTATAACTATGTATTTCATGGGTAGGTATATAATAAAAACAGTTAGTCTATCCACACGATCGACTATTTATTGTAGTACGGACAAATGTACCGTTCATTTGAACCGTCACACTGATATCTCTTGTTCTAACTAAAGTTGAATTTATCTATTATCTGTTCCCTGGACTGCCAGCCTGCAGTGGCACCTGTGTTCCCGTACATTTATTTTTCCCGAAATGCATTTTTTATATAGAACTAACCACTGCATATATTTGATGATTAAAAGTATGCAGAATTATTATACTGAATTTATTACATTATCACAGCCAATTTGGCTGTGATAATGTAATAAATTCACTATAATAAAAATTAATAAATTTATCCTGGAATTGAAAATTTCTCCCTCAAAGTATACTTTGCTAGAAAAGTATACTTTGCAATGTTGGTGAAATATGCTACTGATCTGAGAGAGACAGGTAGCAGGCTACACAGAGCTACTGATGGACAACTCTATAGGCAGACGCTACCACATTAGTCTGTCAATAAATCATCTATAGCCCGCAACGCGTGTTAGAGAATACTGGAATACGCACAGCAAGGGTTTGGTACAGCGTGCAGGAGCTTGCAGCAACACACACAGCCTAGGCAGTGTCTACACGGGGTAGTATAGACACACTACTACCGACAGTGTCTACACGGGGTAGTATAGACACACTACTACCGGCAGTGTCTACACGGGGTAGTATAGACACACTACTACCGGCAGTGTCTACACGGGGGTTTTGGGGGGTAGTATAGACACACTACTACCGGCAGTGTCTACACGGGGTAGTATAGACACACTACTACCGGCAGTGTCTACACGGGGTAGTATAGACACACTACTACTAGGCAGTGTCTACACGGGGTAGTATAGACACTACTACCGGCAGTGTCTACACGGGGTAGTATAGACACACTACTACCGGCAGTGTCTACACGGGGTAGTATAGACACACTACTACCGGCAGTGTCTACACGGGGTAGTATAGACACGGGGTAGTATAGACACACTACTACCGGCAGTGTCTACACGGGGTAGTATAGACACGGGGTGGTATAGACACGGGGTAGTATAGACACACTACTACTAGGCAGTGTCTACACGGGGTAGTATAGACACACTACTACTAGGCAGTGTCTACACGGGGTAGTATAGACACACTACTACCGGCAGTGTCTACACGGGGTAGTATAGACACGGGGTAGTATAGACACGGGGTAGTATAGACACACTACTACCGGCAGTGTCTACATGGGGTAGTATAGACACGGGGTAGTATAGACACAGGGTAGTATAGACACACTACTACCGGCAGTGTCTACACGGGGTAGTATAGACACGGGGTAGTATAGACACGAGGTAGTATAGACACGGGGTAGTATAGACACGGGGTAGTAGGGGTAGTATAGACACGGGGTAGTATAGACACGGGGTAGTAGGGGTAGTATAGACACGGGGTAGTATAGACACGGGGTAGTATAGACACACTACTACCGGCGTGTAACAATATAGTTGAACATTTACAAACACTGTTTGCTTTTACTTCGAAAAACGTACATTCCAGGGTTCAGCAATGCCTGTATATTTGGCAATGGCCTTGTAATAATTTGCAATTACTTTGACAAACTTACATTCCAGGGATCAGCAATGCCTGTATATTTGGCAATGGCCTTGTAATAATTTGCAATTACTTTGACAAACTTACATTCCAGGGATCGGCAATGCCTGTATATTCAGCAATGGCCTTGTAATAATTTGCAATTACTTTGACAAACTTACATTCCAGGGATCAGCAATGCCTGTATATTCAGCAATGGCCTTGTAATAATTTGCAATTACTTTGACAAACTTACATTCCAGGGATCGGCAATGCCTGTATATTCAGCAATGGCCTTGTAATAATTTGCAATTACTTTGACAAACTTACATTCCAGGATCGGCAACGCCTGTATTATTCGGCCAATGGCCTTGTAATTAATTTGCAATTACTTTGACAAAATAAACTTACATTCCAGGATCGGCAACGCCTGTATATTTGGCAATGGCCTTGTAATAATTTGCAATTACTTTGACAAACTTACATTCCAGGGATCGGCAATGCCTGTATATTCAGCAATGGCCTTGTAATAATTTGCAATTACTTTGACAAACTTACATTCCAGGATCGGCAACGCCTGTATATTCGGCAATGGCCTTGTAATAATTGGCAATTACTTTGACAAACTTACATTCCAGGGTCGGCAACGCCTGTATATTTGGCAATGGCCTTGTAATAATTGGCAATTACTTTGACAAACTTACATTCCAGGGATCGGCAGTGCCTGTATATTCAGCAATGGCCTTGTAATAATTGGTAATTACTTTGACAAACTTATATTCCAGGGATCGGCAATGCCTGTATATTCAGCAATGGCCTTGTAATAATTGGCAATTACTTTGACAAACTTATATTCCAGGGATCGGCAATGCCTGTATATTCAGCAATGGCCTTGTAATAATTGGTAATTACTTTGACAAACTTATATTCCAGGGATCGGCAATGCCTGTATATTCAGCAATGGCCTTGTAATAATTGGCAATTACTTTGACAAACTTACATTCCAGGGATCGGCAATGCCTGTATATTCAGCAATGGCCTTGTAATAATTGGCAATTACTTTGACAAACTTACATTCCAGGGATCGGCAATGCCTGTATATTCAGCAATGGCCTTGTAATAATTTGCAATTACTTTGACAAACTTACATCCGGGGCGGCAAGGGTTATGGGGCAATGGCCTTGGTAATAATTGGCAATTACCTTGCAAACTTATCCCCCAGGGTTTGGCAATGGCCTTGTATATTCGCAATTGGCCTTGTAATATTTTGCAATTATTTGACAAACTTACATTCCAGGGATTGGCAATGCCTGTATATTCAGCAATGGCCTTGTAATAATTTGCAATTACTTTGACAAACTTACATTCCAGGGATTGGCAATGCCTGTATATTCAGCAATGGCCTTGTAATAATTTGCAATTACTTTGACAAACTTACATTCCAGGGATCAGCAATGCCTGTATATTCAGCAATGGCCTTGTAATAATTTGCAATTACTTTGACAAACTTACATTCCAGGGATCAGCAATGCCTGTAAGTATTCAGCAATGGCCTTGTAATAATTTGCAATTACTTTGACAAACTTACATCATCCAAGGGATTCATGGCAATTTGCCTTTGTTATATCAGCAATGCCTGTATTAATGGCGTTAATTCTTTGGCAATTACTTTAAACAAAAAGTATTCCAGGGTTCAGCAATGCCTGTATATTTGGCAATGGCCTTGTAATAATTTGCAATTACTTTGACAAACTTACATTCCAGGGATCAGCAATGCCTGTATATTTGGCAATGGCCTTGTAATAATTTGCAATTACTTTGACAAACTTACATTCCAGGGTTCAGCAATGCCTGTATATTTGGCAATGGCCTTGTAATAATTGGCAATTACTTTGACAAACTTACATTCCAGGGATCGGCAACGCCTGCATATTCGGCAATGGCCTTGTAATAATTGGCAATTACTTTGAAAAACTTACATTCCAGGGTCGGCAGCGCCTGTATATTCGACAATGGTCTTGTAATAATTGGTAATTACTTTGACAAACTTACATTCCAGGGTCGGCAACGCCTGTATATTCGGCAGTGGCCTTGTAATAATTGGTAATTACTTTGACAAACTTACATTCCAGGGTAGGCAGCGCCTGTATATTCGGCAATGGTCTTGTAATAATTGGTAATTACTTTGACAAACTTACATTCCAGGGTCGGCAACGCCTGTATATTCGGCAATGGCCTTGTAATAATTTGCAATTACTTTGACAAACTTACATTCCAGGGTCGGCAACGCCTGTATATTCGGCAATGGCCTTGTAATAATTGGTAATTACTTTGAAAAACTTACATTCCAGGGATCGGCAATGCCTGTATATTCGGCAATGGCCTGGTAATAATTGGTAATTACTTCCACAAGAAGCGCGGCCTGGCAATGGGTTTGGCTCTGTCCGGGGCCAGTGTGGGGCAGCTGCTGTTTCCGCCATTACTCCAATTCCTCCTGGATACCTACTCCCTCCAGGGGACGCTGCTCATAATCGGAGGGCTGTACATGAACGTGATGGTCTGTGGCGCCCTCTATCGGCCGCTGTCCGTGTACACGCGGGCCGAGAACCGGCGTGTAGAAAAACAGGCGTTGATGGAAACTCAGACTGGGACACAGTGTAAGGCGGTGGAGGAAGAAGGGGTGGTGGCAGTTGACCGAAATGTGAATTGTGTCGAGCCTGGGTGTAAGGGTGATGGTTTACATGACACGTGTGTAAACTGTGATTGGAAACGGTGTGATAATAAGAATTTGTTGGCGAGGGATAAATCGGGAACAATACGGTTCAGGACGACCAGTCTGGGCAGTATGGTGTACGGCAGTGTGGACAGTCTACACACCATCGTCGTAGAGATGGACAACCAGTCGAGTTCCGAGATGGCCACCAACAAATCTGATTCCGAGACAAAATCTGGTTGTAGAGCATTTTTAACTCGGTTAATCGACTTGAGCGTGCTGAAAAGTTTCATTTTGGTGCTATTTTTAGTTGTCAGTTTTCTAGTTTTCTTTGGGCATTTCAGTTTTATACTATTCCTACCTCGGAGTGCAGCGTTGAAAGGTATCACAAAATATGAAAATGCGTTATTAATCTCAATTTCTGGAATATGTGATCTTTTCGGCAGAATTCTAATGGGACTTGTGGGAGATTTAAAATACATTGCATGCTACAAACTGTTTGTAATGGCGACACTGTTATGTGGGTTTTCAATGGCTGGCTTTACATTCGCACATGTCTACTGGTGGTTGGCCATACAAGCTGGTCTGTATGGTTTCTTCGGTGGAGCGTACGTGGCCATCAACGTCCCAGTCCTGATAGAATTGGTCGGACTACAGAAGATGGGGAAAATACTCGGCACCGTCCTGTTTATACAGGGGCTTGGTGGGGCCATTGGCCAGCCATCATTAGGTAAGTATATGTGGCTATGACTGGAGAAATGGGGCTTATGGATATTGCGACCAGTGTCGATCCTGGTCAGCCTGTGCAGTCCACAATCTGATCAGGATCTGCACTGTTTGCCATTCCCTCCATGATCAACAGTTATGCTTGCAACAAGCAATGTAGATAGTCACTAAGGGCTTATAATTCCAGCACAAAAATATTTACACAATTTCCCTAACATTTGATTGGCCCGCAGCAAGTCTCTGTCCAAAATTTATATCCCAATAAACTCCCACGCCAAACTACTTTCCGTAACCGTGAGGTGCAGTTAAAATAATTCTTAAGAAAACGGAAAATAAACACATTTTCTTGATGAATTTATTTCAAATGCTGGAATTATAAGGAATGAATGGCCTTTTTGTGGAATTTATCGGGGATATAAACTTGGAAAAGTCGCGAGAATACTGGACGAGGCCTTCCGGCCTTCGTCCAGTATTCCCGCGACTTTTCCAAGTTTATACCCCGATAAATTCCACAAAAGGCCATTCATTCCTATGATACATGTCTACCTTGTTTGTATGGCCTATGTGTAAAAAAAATACATTTTTGTTTGCACAATAACTGCTTATTCATGATTTCAATAATGTTTGGCAACAATGTCTGTCTCGGCGTAGTGCTGTGTTTCACAGGGCTCCAGATAAGGAATTAGTAATTGAGTATTGTCACTCCATCATTTCTGAAGCAATTGGGTATTTCACAATTTTAATTGGGTAAAATAAAATCACACTACTATTAAACACATCAGCAGACCGCAATTATTGAATCGTTTGCTTCTAAATGAAAACATGTCTTGGCATTTCATTAGAATTGTCTCCTTGGAGACAATTCTAATGAAATGCCAAGATGTGTTTTCATGGAAAAAGAAGAAAAATATGCTTTTGTGGTCTGTTTATATTTTTGTGTAGCTTGATAAAGATACCGCAAATTTTTCATTGCTTTTTGATACTCACTACTTCTGATTTCAATTGGGTTTTTGGCAATTTTAATTGGGTATTTTTTAAGCAAATACGCACCTTATCTGGAGCTCTGGTTTCGCATACATCCCACGCCTGAACACCCAATGTCAAGGTGACTGCGGACTTGTGTTCATATTATTATCACAGCTGCCAGTGAGGGAATTAACTGATGGATAACGAGCCCTTGTTTAATAAATATCATATTTAATAACTACTCTTGTAACATCCAGATCTCCAGTTAAGGTGCGTAATTGGACCAAATTTTCCAGGTATTTTTGTCGAGCCCGCTTGCGGAAAGAGAGACATAGTGATCACAATGATGTCCGGGTGTCCGTGCGTCCTTGCGTGCGTGCGTGCATCCGAAATCTGCGTTAAAGTTTTTAAAAATACCATACAATGCCTCGGCGGGCTCGACATGCGGGCCGCGGCCATCTGGTTCTTATTTTTTCACAAAAAATGACAAGTTGGGATTGCTTTAGAATCGTCTCATCGAGACGATTCTAAAGCAGTCCCAACTTGCCAATTTTGCAAAGAAATAACAAAAGTCTCCCCAAAGTTGATCAAATTACGCACCTTAACTGGAGCTATGTAATATTTGTTACATTACATTCAATGACCTTGACCTTTGGCCTGTATCCTTGTTACAGGTGTGGGATGGGTCGTGACCTAGGGGATACGGCATTGGGCTCAATACTGGAGGCTGTGAGTTCAATCCTCACTCTACGCTTGAAAAATACTTACTTAGTATTTCAATTCCACTGGTCTGTCAGATGAAACACTAAACTGTGGCCCCGTCTCTATATGACATTTAATACCTGTTGCTGGGAAATTAAATAAATTCATTCACTTTCACTTGGTTACAGTGGGTGACAGGTGGGAGCATGCGTTGGGTAATTTAACAATCGGGGTTCATCCTTACTGGAATCCCGACTGGAGACCTGGTTTGGCCGTCACGTACGTCGTTGTATGTGACAATTGAATCTGGTTATACCCCTTTATTAATATGTGAGTATTACGATTATTCATAATCCTATTTTAGGGGAAGGGGCCAAGTGACTTTGGTGTGGTATGGACCTGGCACCAGGTCGGGTTATTTTAATTTCAGGGCTGAATTTAAATATTCGGTTCTGATTTGGGGATTTTCCCCCCAAAGCAGCAGGTTAAATACTGGATCGCACCCGTTTGCCCGGCCTCAAATGACCGTAGCTGTTGATAGGCCGTTAAACACCAATAAATCAATTAATCACTTTGTTACAGGTGCAGTGAGAGATAAGCAGGGGTCGTATGACGAGGTCAACTATATCTGCAGTGTTTCCATGGTTTTGGGGTCATTATTGCTACTGTTCTACCCATTGGCTAGAAGACTTGATGAGAAATACAAAAGTTCCAGGCCAGCTCTCGAAAAGGACGGCCCAGCTTGAAACCATTGCCATGTTTTCGGTATTAATTTTGATACTGGTGAGAAATCTGGATGAGAAAACTGATAGGAAATCTGAGAAATCTGGATGAGAAAACTGATAGGAAATCTGAATGAGAAAAAGCAATACAAAACTTGGATGAGAACATTGTATGAGAAACCTGGGGCCGTTTCACTAAACATCGTACGACTAAAATGTTCGTAAGTGCAAATTTAGGATCGTCTGGAAATCTCAATTGATGGATTTACATTTATTGAGCATAGGCTGCATTTGCTGCTCAATAAATGTAAATCCAATAATTGCTTACAAGAAAACATTGTTAATGTGAAATTTACAGACTATCATAATTTTGCACTTACGAACATTTTAGTCGTACGAAGTTTAGTGAAACGGCCGCCTGGATCTGAATCGTGAGAAATTAGGAGTAAAAATCTTAAGTCTCTACATGTGAGACTGTTAGCAGAGTTTGAAATAGTTTAACCCTCACCACGCGGGAGACGAAAATTGTCGTCTGCTGTTTTTCATTTTTGCCTTAATTCTTAAAAAAAAAATTGTTTTGGCAGCACATGAGAATCCAGTCTCCAGTGGAGATGATTCTCATGCGCTGTCAAAACAGGTTTTTATCGAGAAATATTGAAAATAAAACACTTCCAGTGGACAACAAAATTTAATTCAGCGTAGTAAGGGTTAACCTTATAAGGCAAAACAAATATTGTCAACTGCAGTGTCCAATATTTCTTTAACAAAAAAAACATGTTTTTGACAGCACACGAGAATCTTTTCCATTGGAGACGATTCTCATTTGCTGTGAAATAAACAGAAGACAATAAGTGATTCAGCCCTTCATTCCCAGTTTGCAAGATTGTGCTAATTGAAAAGTGTGAATGGTTTTTTAACCCTTAGACCGCTATCTTATTTTTTATTGTCGTCTGCTGTTTATTTTCTATTTTCCATTTCCACTTTAGAATAATTTACAACATGCTTTGAAAGCACTTCAGAATCATTTCCATTGGAAATGATTCTGAAGTGCTGTCAAACCATGTTTTTATTGAGAAATAAGGCAAGATATAAAAGCAACAGCAGACGACAATTGTTGTGAGTAGCGGTCTAAGGGTTAATTTCAACCTGTGATCTGAAAAAAAAAAAAAAAAAGGCTTATTACATTTGTGGCTGGTGTAAACTCGAACCAACCTGATCAGCCGAGCAGTCTGATCAGGGTTGTCACTGTTCACAAGTCATTCATTCTTGTGGACTATACGGATTGCTATCAGGCTCTATCAGTACATGTATACATTAGAATCATCGGGATTGTTTTACCGACTGCATGACAAACAAGGGAGACAAGTCTCATACTGATAAGGTCGTAAAGGCCGTACCGGTACTCCAATTTCTGCAGTGACAGTCTTGAATATATTTTCCTCCTGCAGAGCTCCAGATAAGCTGCGTATTTGCGTAAATACCCAATTAAAAGTAGCGAGTATCAAAAAGCAATAACAATTTTTTTTATTGTGCTGCAGAAAAAATAAACAGACCACAATTATAATAGCATATTTTTCTTATTATCTATGAAAACACATCTTGGTATTTCATTAGAATTGTCTCCAAGGAGACAATTCTAATGAAATGCCAAGCCATGTTTTTATTTCGAAGCAAACTATTCAATTATTGCTGTCTGTTGATGTGTAAACAGTAGTGCTATTTGATTTTACCCAATTACAATTTTGAAATATCCAATTGCTTCAGAAATGATGGAGTGACAATACACGTACTCAATTACTACTGTCTGTTCCACGTTTTGCTGCCGACGAGCATTTGGCCATTAAACACATTAAATCTATAACAAAAAAGTCACCCTCCCCAAAAAAATGTATTTGATGAAATTCCTTCAAATATTGATTTTACTGCGAAAAAACGATTTTCCTATGGGAATTTAACATGGGGAGTCAATTTCCAATTTTTGTTTGTTTTTTGATAAAAAACCGAAATATTTTGGAAATTGACTCTGACAGAAACCTGGCGAGATAGCTTGAAAATGATGTAACAAGAAAACGAAAGTTAGATTTTAGCCCCCATGTTAAATTCCCATAGGAAAATCGTTTTTTTGCAATAAATTCAATATTTGATGGAATTCATCAAATAATTATTTTTAGGGAGGGTGACTTTTTTTGTTATTGATAAAAAAGTACTTACTTTTAAATATTTTTAAAGATTTAATGTGTTTAATAGCCAAATGTTCGTCGGCAGCAAAACGTTGAACAGACAGTAATTCCTTATCTGGAGCCCTGGGCCTTATTCCCATTTCTGCAGTGAAAGTCTTGAATATATTTGCCTCCTGGACAGCATCTACATCGCACATTGCTAGTCATGTATTACACTGGCAATAAATGTCATAAACCCCTTTTGTCAGCGAGAGGTGCAGCTACATTTATACATAAATATATAAAACTACAAATAATTTTGTTTGTACATGTGTGTTTTACTATTTTGCAGTCTAAAAGACAATTTAACTGTAGATCTGACCTATATTCTGTGTTGAACCAGAATCTCACGGTTTGTTTATGTTTACGGTTTGTTTTGTTGAGTGATGCATTTTCTGATCTAGTTTACACAATTACTGTTTCTTTCATGAAACTTGCCCAAATATTACAAACAATGCAAAAACAATAAATTTTTTGATAATATTAAATTACAGCAAAATTTAAGAATGAGCCTTCTTTTTATTTCGCGAAATTTGGTCACTCAGTAGGCACAATATGTTCTTTATATCAGACATCATTTGAGACATTTTCTGGCAAAATAAGCATTCATTCACCATTACTCCATGTATTGATTGACATTATTATACATTTTATATCAGACGTAAATTTCCTTACTGATACCAGGGGAAATAACCGTGTTTCCTTAAAATGTTAACGGACATTACTATTTATTCTCTGCATTTAATTTTTGATGTGCAATGATCATACAGTACTTTATAATCTGTCGAAAATATTATTTTTTCAGGTGACGCATTTAATTTGTATAAATAATTAAAAAATATCATGCCTCGTTTGCATATGAAAATAGCCTGATACCACCGCGAGTCGCTATCAATAAAATAAATATTACTAAATGATTATATCTGTATAGCGGGCACTCATAATGTTTAGATCTGGTGGTATAGTGACACAATGATACACTTATTTAATTCCTATAAAGAACATTTTGTGTCTACTGAGTGGGCGTGTACCTTTAATGTTGTTTATTTCTATATTAAATTAATTGAATCTCTTGGTTTGTTTATATGTCTTGTTGGGGCATTATGTTTTTGATTTGTTCTGACATGAGTGATGGATGTATTTTTAGATAGATACCACATGAAGATGTGTATTAATATAATTTCTGCACATTATCTCCCTAGTAACCAATTTCACTACAAAGTCTCAGGCTAAGTACAGTTTGAGGGAGAAATTTTCAATTTAAGGAGAAATTTATTAATTTTTATTATTATACTGAATTTATTACATTATCACAGCCATTTTGGCTGTGATAATGTAATAAATTCAGTATAATAATTCTGCATACTTTTAATCATCAAATATATGCAGTTGTTACTTCTATATGAAATAATGTTTTTCTGGAAAAATGAATGATTACTACATCAAAGTATACTTAGGTAAGCTAGATAAGTATGCTTAGCACTTTTGGTGAAATAGGCCACAGGTTGAAGTAACGGACCGAGGTCTATGAATACATTAACCCTTCCTACGCTGTTGATGGAAATTGCCGTCTGCTGTTTTTTCATTTTTGCTTTAATTCTTAACAAAAAAATGGTTTTGACAGCACATGAGAATCGTCTCCACTGGACACATAGACATAGACTCCATATTATATGGAGTCTATATGGAGGGAGTAAAAGAAAATTGTTTAGCTTATTTTTTTTCCGTTTATTGATGCTTTTAGGCATATTTAATGTATTTATAGACCTCGGTCCGTTACTTCAACCTGTGAAATAGGCTACCGACTCGGCCTACATAATTCTGTACCACCGTAATTGAATATCTACTAAGTTACCTCACTGTAATTATGTGTTCATTATGTGTTTTGCCAAATAATATTTTAACATTGTTTTATATTGTTTAATGTGTTTCTTATTTGTGTGTTATGTTCTATTTAATCCATGTCAAACAATGTATATGTATGCAAAGTGGTACACATTCCGGTGGTTATTAAAATTACATATTTATAAGTGGGTGGCAGGTGGGAGCACAGGCATTCGGCGTGTTTCGGCTATCATCGGTATAACTCTATATATATATGAACAAGGCTTATATCTTTGGTCGGACACGATCTCGTATCGTAATAAATTCCCAGATTTTATTAATGCTAATGCGAATATTTTGGCACAAAGTGCACATGTTCATTTGAGAATTATTATCTTGCTAAAAAAGCATAGTTATATAATTACAATGTATGCAAATAATATCGAATTTCTGTTGCTTTTCCTAGGTCGGACACAACCTTGTATCATAACAGACGAAATAATGTGTTTAAGGCTCTAAAGTCAATATTGTAGTGGCAAGTTCATATGGTCATTTGAGAATTATCGTTATCCTGCAGAAATACATAGAATGCATAGAAAATTACAATTTGAAACATTTTATTTTGTTATGATACGAGGTCGTGTCCAACCAAAGTTAGAAGCCTTGTACATATACATATATATATATATATATATATATATATATATATATATATATATATATATATATATGAATAAAAGCTGAAACCACGCCAAATGCCTGTGGGTGGGAGTATGCGAAGGGTAAATTTAATGATGGGTTTCGTCCTTACCACAATCCATATATCCCTAGTTTGACCTTCATGTACATTTTTCCCTTTCTGGTACTCTTGTGTTGTGTACTCTGGTTATGCCTATTACAAATGTAGTAAGATTAATAGTACTAATCCTATTACTTTAGGGAGTGTGGCTAAGTGACTCTGTTGCGGTGAGGACCTGGCACCAGTAGCCGATTTCACCAGCATTGCAGAGTATACTTTTCTAGCAAAGTATACTTTGAGGGAGAAATTTTCAATTTTAGGATAAATTTATTAATTTTTAGCCAGGTTTTTTAAAAAAAAATCCAGGCTATTGGATTGGCGAAAGCCAGGCGGGTGGGCGGCGGGCGGCGTCCACAATCGATGTTAAGTTTTCTTATTTGAGTCCATTTCTTTGTTACTGTACCACCTAGGACCACCAAACTTTCACAGCTTCATAATCAAGGGGTGCCCACCACATATCACTATCCAACATGTTACCTTTTTTTGAACTTGACCCATTTTTTCCGCGCAGTCGACTTAGCCATTTTCAATGTTAAGTTTTCGCGTTTACAATGTTAAGTTTTCATGTTTATGTCCATTTCTTTGGTACTATACCACCTAGGACCACCAAACTTTCACAGCTTCATAACCAAGGGGTGCCTACCACATACAACTATCCAACATGTGACCATTTTTTTACCTTCACCTATTATTTCTACGTAATTGACTTAGCCATTTTCAACGTTAACTTTTTAACGTACGTCTGGTTAAAGTTTTTTGGTTAAAAGTTTTTCGTTATACTATATCTCTGCAACTGCTTCGCCCATTACCTTGAAACTTCACATGGGTGTTTATCATCATCCATATTTTCATTCTACCTCCAAACCGTGCGGCCCCTGTGCCCAATGTCAAGGTCAAATTACTTTGAATTTTTTTTTTAAAGTTTTTTTGTGTACTATATCTCTACAACTGCTTCACCATTACCTTGATACTTCACATGGGTGTTTATCATCATTATCGCACCCGTTTGCGGAAAGCGTGATATCGTCGGCATTTTGGCATATGTCCGTCCGTCCGTCCGGGCACACATTAGGGTACTTATGTGGCTAGCCCCACAGGGTTATGGACTTAGTAAAGGATAGGGTTGGTTACAATTAGCCACCTAAAAAATCCTTTTATGTGGCTAAAAATCGTTTTATGTGGCTAATATTTAACATGTGATAAGCCACATAAGTATCCATTTGTAAGAACGTCCGTCCGTCCGTCCGTCCGTCGTCCGTCCGTCCGGGCACACATTAGGGTACTTATGTGGCTAGCCCCACAGGGTTATGGACTTGGTAAAGGATTGGGTTGTTTACAATTAGCCACCTAAAAAATCCTTTTATGTGGCTAAAAATCGTTTTATGTGGCTAATATTTAACATGTGATAAGCCACATAAGTATTGTACTGTAAGAACGTCCGTCCGTCCGTCCGTCCGTCCGTCCGTCTGTCCGTCCGTACGTCCGTGTGTCCGGTTAAAGTTTTTTGGTTAATTTTTTTCCATCTACTATATCTATTTTTTTAGTGTCCATGCCTCGCCCCAAGGCACGACATGCAGGCCACGGCCATCTACAAAAAGTGGGTATAATTATGTTATCCAAGTCTCTATGCTTGGAAAAAACCTGGCCTTCGTGGCTTTGCCTCGTTTCTTGTTATTATACCAAACTCCCCCCCCCTCCCCTCCCCCCCCCTCAAACTAAAATTTTATCTATATAGCCGTCATACATACACCAAATACTTCAATATCATGTTAGTTGCTAATTTTAACCTGCTAATTCAGCATTTAACCTGTCATTGTTGAAAGAAAAATATTTGGGGGGGGGGGGATTTCGGGCCGGCCCAAACTCCCCCTCCCCCTCAAACTAAAATTTTATCTATATATAGCCGTCATACATACACCAAATACTTCAATATCATGTTAGTTTCTTATTTTAACCTGCTAATTCAGCATTTTAAACCTACCATTGTGAAAAAAAATTATAGGGGGGGGGGGGGGGGGTTGGATTTCGGGCCGGCCGGCCCAAACTCCCCCCCCCCCCCCCCCCCCACCCCCCCCCCCCCCCCCCCCCCCCCCCTCAAAACTGATATTTTAGCTATATATACCGCCATACATACTCAAATACTTCAATATCATGTTAGTTGCTAATTTAGCATTTAACCTGTCATTGTTTGAAAAAAAATTGGGGTGGGGGGGATTTCTGACTGGTGGGGAAGTTGACTAGTTGGAAATCCCCCTGGGGGGACTTCGGGCCGGCCCAGATTACCCCCGGGGGGGAAAGTAGGAGCATGGTGAGAAATAAATAAAATTAAAAATTAAATAGTTTTGAAATTTTGCGACATGTGAATCACTATCCTGCATGAAATGCGTTTGGCGTCGGTTAACATCAATTTTCGAAGGTCCATAAATCTCTGACATGTACACTGACTCAAAAAACTATAATTGTTTTATTATATGACCAATACCACGAATATTCATAAAATCAGGAATAGTCGCTAACAGTGTAGTGTAAACACAATATCAATTACGTGTGTCAGATTTACGCATATGCTCTAAGGAGGTAAACAATAGGTTTGTTTACATGAATAAACACATCTCACGGTCCGAGAGTGCTTATTTGTGTAAACAAACCGTTCAGAGGTTTACATTCACTTTGTAGATAATCATGTTGCTGTGTTTCGGCCAATGAAAATGACTGAAATACGTAGTGATAATTCCAGCACAAAAATATTTACACAATTCACTAACATTTGATTGGCCCGTAGCAAGTCTCTGTGCAAAATTTATATCCCAGTAAACTCTCATGCCGAACTACTTTCCGTAACCGTGAGACGCAGTTAAATAATTCTTAAGAAAACAGAAAATAAACACATTTTCTTGATGAATTTATTTCAAATGCTGGAATTATAAGGAATGAATAGCCTTTTTGTGGAATTTATCGGGGATATAAACTTGGAAAAGTCGCGGGAATACTGGACGATGCCTTCCGGCCTTGGTCCAGTATTCCTGCGACTTTTCCAAGTTTATACCCCGATAAATTCCACAAAAAGGCCATTCATTCCTATAATATATTAATTATAATCAATACCTTTTAGTATGCATTTATTGAATATGATTTTAAAGTGGCTAGTTGTTTATTAGTCTAATATTCAGACACAAAAAGCAGTTTTACAGACTGATTTCTTATATAAAATTTACATGACTTATATTGCTGTACAGCTAAAATCACTTGAGGGATTTAAGCGAAACTTCATATGACAGCGACTCGTATACATGTGGAAGCCTCGTCATAGTTTACTGATATAATAGTGTGCCATATTTTGTTGTTTACTTGTAAAGTATAATATTCTGTTATATTACACGCTACCCAGTGATTTACCGTCATTCTGGAGGGATGTATTTCCTTGAAGGAAATATTTCCTCCTAGATGTTCACGAGACGTAATTGATGTTACGTTTTGACGTCATTTCCGGCAAAGAAACAATTCAACATGAAAATTGTCGATTTTGACAACGTTATAAGCTGGTCTAAGAGCAAATTTCACATTTTTCGAAGAGCATGTAATATGAAATTTATTCCACTACCATTTTGAAATACCGGATTTATTTCCCTTGGCATATGTAAATCCGCACTTGTTTCTTTATCTGATTTCCAAATACATGTATCTCAGGAAATAAATCCTGTATTTCAAAATGATAGTTGAATAAACTCAATGTACATTCATGTATATTCTATTTTACAGCACATGTGTATTTTAGTATCAAAGGCACTGGGTCTCACAGAGCTCCAGATAAGCTGCGTATTTGCTTAAATATCCAATTAAAATTGCCAAAAACCCAATTGAAATCAGAAGTAGCGAGTATCAAAAAGCAATAACAAATTTTTGGTACCTTTATCATGCTGCAGTAAACAATAAACAGACTACAAATATAGCATATTTTTCTTATTTTCCATGAAAACACATCTTGGTATTTCATTAGAATTGTCTCCAAGGAGACAATTCTAATGAAATGCCAAGACGTTTTCATTTCGAAGCAAACTATTCAATAATTTCTGTCGGTTGATGTGTAAACAGTAGTGTGATTTTATTTTACCCAATTAAATTTGAAATACCCAATTGCTTCAGAAATGATGGAGTGACAATACTCAATTACTACTTCCTTATCTGGAGCCCTGTGACCATGAATTGATGAAATGGGTTAGTAAAAAGTAGTTTAATTGTAGATTTGTATTGCATTTCTGAACCCAATTGTACCTATAAGTTGCTTGATTAGTATAAACAATGTTTATAATACTAAATAGCTAACACTGCATATCAATGCTAGCATGCTTGTCTAAAATGAAAACTTCCAAATATTGCATATAATGATCAATTTCACAACAGAAAATAAATATGTTTCACAAATTTTTCTTACCATCATGTGGATAGCGAAAATGCCAAAATACGCCAAACCAAATTACCTCCCTTGTTTATCACAGTTTTTGTGGAAGTTGATCAAATAAAATGGTGAGATGTGTTGATATAGGTAATTTGCTGTGAATGAAGCCAAAACCCACCTACAATGTATTGGGTATCTGGGGACTGTTTCACTAAACTTTGTACGACTAAAATGTTCGTAAGTGCAAAATTAGGATCGACTGTAAATTTCACATTAACACTATTTTCTTGTAAACAATTATTGGATTTACATTTATTGAGCATAGGCTGCATATGCAGCCTATGCTCAATAAATGTAAATCCATCAATTGAAATTTCCAAACGATCCTAAATTTGCACTTACGAACATTGTAGTCGTACAAAGTTTAGTGAAATGGCCACCCTTTACAATGCTGAATGTCGTCTGCTGTTTATATTTTATTTGCCATTATACTCATGAAAAACATGGTTTGACAGTACTTTAGAATTATTTCCAATGGAAATGATTCTAAAGTTATGTCAAACCATGTTTTTACTGAGAACGAATTCAAAATATGAAACAACAGCAGACGGCATTTTCGGTTAATATCTGGGTCTCTGGCTTAATTACTGACCGATGAATGTTACGATTAACCTTTCACCCCTGAGTAACTGGGATGGATTTTGATATGTTAATTTTGCAACCAATCCAATTGTCAGAAAATGATTTTCAGACTAGTCCATTTTAATATGAAAATGTGGTGTTTTTGCTCTCAAAAATATGAAAATTACTTGCAAAAAGTGCAGATATTGATGAGACGACTCGTCACGAGCTGGCTCATCTGAATCTACACTGTTTGCCAATACCACTATACAGGTCAATTGTGTTCAAAGGGTTAAAACTATACTTTGTTTTTAACTGTGCCCACTTTTACTATAACATTATTTTTTACATTATACTTGCTTTAATTTTAATTCTGTTGTTCAGTGTTGATTTTGTTTAGTTTGTTTAAAGTTGTTGCTTGCTTTGTTGTTTTAAAAATTCCCAAATTTAAACTATCCCACATATGTCTACCAATAATTTCACGATCGGGATTCATTCTTACCGGCCCCGTGCAGGCACCGGGGCGGGATCAACTGATCCTGAGAATAGTGCTGCAGTAGCCATTGCTTGTCGTAAAAGGCGACTAAACTGGCTTAACGATTGGGTTCATACTTTCCGGAACCCACTATACTGGATTTGGCCCTCATGTACATTTTTGGCTTTCTTGTATGTGAGAGTTGAGTCAGGCTATGCCCCATATATAAAAGTAAGATTAGCGCTAATCCTATTACTTTTAGAGGGATGGATAAATGATGCATGGTGTGGCGAGGGCCTGGCACCAGATCATGTGTTCTAATTTCAGGACTGAATATATATTTTGATTGTAAATATTGAGTTCTGAAGTTGGGATTTACCCCCCTCGGACAGGTGGATACGGGACTCGACCCCGTTGACCCGTCTGCGTGTAGACTCCCTGAGGCTTGTACCTCTATGTCAGAAAAGCGGACGTTAAACCCTATTCACTCACTCACTCACTCATTCTACCGGAATCCCGGGCGAACGCGACGGTGTAAATTAACGGTAGGGATTCCTCCTTATAGGAATCATGATTTGCCTGGTTTGGCCCTCAGGTATGTTTTTATCTTTGGCTCTTTTGTTACCTGGGAGTTGAATTGGGTTATTGCCCATTATAAAAGTAGTACGATTATTACTGATCCTGCTGCTTTTGGGAGGGGGCCAAGTGATTCTGGTGTGGTGAGGACCTGGCATCAGTTTAGGATTATTCTGATTTCAGGGCTGAATATATATATTTTTATGCCCCACCACGATAGTGGAGGGGGCATTTAGTGTTACCCTTGTCCGTCCGTCCGTCCGTCCGTCCGTCCGTCACGAAACTTTAATAACGCTCGGGTAAATTTGGCCTCATTTATTATCAAAGCGATATGTGGGGCATCCGTGTTCTATGAACACATTTTCTAGTTTTTATTGTAAACATTCAGTTCTGATTTTGGGATTTGCCTCCCCCTTCCCCCATTTGTACAGGTAATATATGGCCTGAGCTGTTGATAGGCTGATAAACCCCAACAAACACACAAACCAATCATCACAAAATGATTTTCAGACTAGTCCATTTATGAAAATGTGGTGTTTTTCCTCTGAAAAATATGAAAAAAAGTGCAGATCCTGATGAGACAGCTCGTCACGAGCCGGCTCATCTGGATCTACACTGTTTGCCAATACCACCACTATACAGATCTATTCTGTTGAAAGGGTTAAAGTTATACTTTGTTTTTAACTGTGCTATAACATTATTATTTTAATTTATACTTGCTTTAATTTTATTTCTGTGTTGATTTTGTTTAGTTTGTTTACAGTTGTTGCTTGCTTTGTTGTTTGAAGAATTCCCAAGTTTAATTACTATCCCACATAGCAAATGTCATATGTGGCTGTGCCTGGAAAAATGGGGCCTATGAGTTTCTCAACCAGACTAAATAACACACAGTGACACTTCTGTGGCCTGATAACCACATATATTGCTCGTTAGAAAGATGACGGGTGTTTCATTGATGGAATAGAGGCCAATGCAGATCCTGATCAGACTGCGGATGCACAGGTTGATTTGTCGCAAAACTCATAAGCCCCATTTCTCCAGTCATAGCCACAGTGTCTTGTTAGACAATTTATCTTAGAACATCAGAGCTCCAGATAAGCTGCGTATTTGCTTAAATACCCAATTAAAATTGCCAAAAACCCAATTGAAATCGGAAGTAACGGGTATCAAAAAGCAATACAACATTTGTGGTACCTTTATCATGCTGCAGAAAACAATAAACAGACAACAAATATAGCATAATATTCTTATTTTCCATAAAAACACATCTTGGTATTTCATTAGAATTGTCTCCAGGGAGACAATTCTAATGAAATGCCAAGATATGTTTTCATTTCGAAGCAAACTATTCAATAATTGCTGTCTGTTGATGTGTAAACAGTACATAGTGTGATTATATTTTTTTCCCAATTAAAATTTTGAAGTACCCAAATTACTTCAGAAACGATGGAGTGACAACACTCAATTACTAATTCCTTATCTGGAGCCCTGCAACATTTACATATTATGATCTAATGATTTTAATTGTGGGTGGCAGGTGGGAGCATGTGATGGGTAATTTAACGATCGGGATTCATCCTTACCAGTATCCAGTACGGAGACCAGTAGCCGATTTCACCAACATTGCAAAGTATACTTATCTAGCAAAGTATACTTTGAGGGAGAAATTTTCAATTTAAGGATAAATTTATTATATTGAATTTATTACATTATCACAGCCATTTTGGCTGTGATAATGTCATAAATTCAGTATAATAATTCTGCATACTTTTAATCATCAAATATATGCAGGGGTTAGTTCTATATGAAATAATGCATTTTGGGAAAAATAAATGATTACTCCCTCAGAGTATACTTTGCTAGATAAGTATACTTTGCAATTTTGGTGAAATCGGCTACTGGTTTGGCCATCAGGTACGTCTTTGGCATTCTTGTATGTGAGGGTTAATCTGGTTATACCCCTTGTATGAGTAATGCGATTATTCCTAATCCTGTTACTTTTAGTGGAAGGAGCCAAGTGACTGCTGTGGTATGGACACCTGGGGTGCGTTTCACTAAACTTTGTACGACTAAAATGTTCTTAGTGTAAATTTAGGATCGTCTGTAAATTGCAATTGATGGATTTACATTTATTGAGTTTAGGCTGCATATGCAGCCTATGCTCAATAAATGTAAATCCAATAGTTGTTTACAAGAAAACATTGTTAATGTGAAATTTACAGACTATCATAATTTTGCACTTACGAACATTTTAGTCGTAAGAAGTTTAGTGAAACGGGCCCCAGGGCTGAATATACATTTATTTCAATGTAAATATTCCGTTCTGATTTTGGGAATTTCTCCCCAATGCAGCAGGTTACATGCAGGAACAAACCCGTTGCCCGGCTTTAAATGACCTTAGCTGTTGATAGGCCATTAAACACCAATATATCAATCAAATCTAATAGTTTTACTTACATCAGCGCAGTGACTGAATCGTGAACAGTGTAGGTGTTCGGTCAGCATTACAGACATAGAATTCGGGTTAACTGTTCAGATGCACAGCCTGATCAGAAACTACACCTTTTGCAAGTACTGTAAGGTTTGTTTTGTTAGCCGGCGGCCCTTATGCATATATTATATAATCACAACATATCATGTACGCAGTTGGGAGTTTAATTTGTGGTGATCATTTATTACCAAACTGCGTCTACGTGTATTTCGTCAATGCTCAGCTAGTGACCTGTAGCCGATTTCATCAAAATTGCAAAGTATACTTATCTAGCCAAGTATACTTTGAGGGACTAATCATTTTTTCCCCCAAAATGCATTATGTCATATAGAACTTAACGACGTCATATATTTGATGATTAAAAGTATGCAGAATTATTATACTGAATTTATCACAGCCAAAATGGCTGTGATAATGTAATAAATTCAGTATAATAAAAATTAATAAATTTATCCTAAAATTGAAAATTTCTCCCTGAAAGTATACTTTGCTAGAAAAGTATATTTTGTAATGTTTGTGAAATAGGCTACAGATAAAATATTGATAGGATGAGTGGCAGGTGGGAGCATGTGAAGGGTAATATAACAATTGGATTTATCATTACCGGAATTCCGATATTCCTGGTTTGACCCTCAGGTGTGTTTTTCACTTTCTTGTACATGAGATTTGAATCCCGTTATACCCGTTATAAAAGTAGTAGAATTAGTAGTAATATTGTTACTTTTTAAGAGTGGGGCTTAGTGACTCTAGTGTGATCATTAACCAGATTAGGTTTTAATATTCAAATTTCAGGGCAGAATATATAATTTTTCTGCAAATATTCAGTTCTTGTTTTGAGATTCCCCCAATGTACAGACCCCATTTTCCCGCCTAAAATGACCTTAGCTTTTGACAGGACGTTTAAACACCATGAACACATTGAAATATATGGATGCAAAACTTTGAAAAAAATCTGATTATTTTGTTTTATTTCTCAAAAAAAAAAAGTACACAGGTTGTTACCACTCATTTGAACTGTCTCGTCGAGACATTTCAAATGAGTGGTAACAATGTATACTTTCTAACAGAGATATAGAAGAAAAGAATTTCTCCAAATTGTTATGCTACTTATAACAACTATCCATCCTATAATGGATTAGATAAATAAATAAATATTGATAGATGTATTGCAGATGGATTCCCAACAATGAGGTATATTAACTCTTTGCATGCTAGCGGCGAAAATATCCGCCAAACGAATTAGGAGTATATGTTTTATTTCTCTCTGTAAATATGTCTTGAAATTTCATTAGAATTGTGTCCTCCGGACACAATTCTAATGAAATTCCAAGACATATTCATGACATTTATAGGGAGAAATAAAAGAAAATATAATGAATCTATATTCATCTGCTATTTTTGAACTATTTATAACCCACAAGTTTCCCAGCATGCAAAGAGTTAATATGTCTTTATTGTATACGATATCAATAATTTCAGGTAATGTGGCTGTATCTTGAGAAATGAGGCTTACCATAATAACTCTAAATATTCGGACACATTTCAGTCAGAGAAACCTGTATACATATGTGGTTTCCCAAAACATAACGTTCCCCATTATTTAGGGTTAGTATGGCTGTGCGGGGTCAGTAAAATAATGATATATTTGGATGCAATTATTTTTGGGAAACACCTATTTTATTGTGGTTTCCCAAGACGATGTGTGTCCAAATATTTAGGGATATTACGGTATGGTATTTGTCGGGCTCCTGAGTGGGTGGTTGGTCGGGCGAACGAGACGGCATTAATTAACGGTATGGGTTCCTCCTTATAGGAATCACGATTTGCCTGGTTTGACCCTCAGGTACGTTTTTATCTTTGGCTCATTTGTTACCTGGGAGTTGAATTGGGTTATTGCCCATTATAAAAGTAGTAAGATTATTACTGATCCTACTGCTTTTGGGAGGGGGCCAAGTGATTCTGGTGTGGCGAGGACCTGGCATCAGATCAGAATTATTCTGATTTCAGGGCTGAATATATAGTTTTGTTATTGTAAATATTCAGTTCTGATTTTGGGATTTCCACCCCTTTTGTACATGTACTTGTACAGGTAATATATGGGATTTAGTACTGAACCCATTGACCCGGCCATAAATGACATTAGCTGTTGATAGGCCGTTAAACCCCAACAAACAAACAAACAAACAATTGTCGGGCTCTACTAGCACATTCATGCACATTCGTGCAGCCCAAGAAGGTCCTACACTGTTTGGTAGATACATCACAGATGGTTCTCTGACTGACTGGTGAACAGTGCAGACCATGATCAGACCATGTGGATGCGCAGGCCGATCTGGGTCTACACTGGTGACAAATGCCGTAAGTCTCACTTCTCCAGCCACAACAACATTTGAATTACCGGTAATGGAAATGAAACTGGTAATTGAAACTGAACAGGCATTGTGTAGATAAATGACTTACCGGTACCTTAACCCTTACAATGCTTAAATAATTTGTGTCGTCTGCTGAATATTTTTCCATTTTTCTCATGAAAAACTTGGCTTGGCAGCACTTTAAAATCATTTCCAATGGAAATGATTCTAAAATGCTGCCAAACCATGTTTTTACTGAGAGAAAAGACAAAATATGAATTATCAGCATACGACTATTTTCGGTTCCCGCATTCTAAGGTTTAAAAATTGCAGAGAATTATTTGATTACAACATGCATGTACATGATGCTTCATGTGTTATGTCTTATATACAGCAGCTATTTTGCTAATATTTTGCATGCATTGCTTTTCTTCAATATTTTTTTTTATATTTCTCAATGAAAGTATTTTTTGCAGCATATTGAAATATGATTACTAGGTTCATGTGTTGAAATAGACTTTCTTATATGACTGACAACTTCAACCAATGAGAATGTCCTATACCAGGTCACATGATAGTGGATAAATATGATACTCACCTGCATATCAGTCTCGGACTCGTCACGCGCAACGAGTGTTATTCGAAATATGATATTTAGCACCGTTTTCCATCAAAGCAATTTCAAACATTATAGTGAACAGTGTATGCCCTGATCAGACTGGATGCGCAGCTAACCGTGGATTACACTGGCCGTAAATACAATAAACTGTTTGTTGTAATGAGTCCTACATACATAAAATAATCATAATCATTATTTCGTCAATAAATATTTTATTGCTGCGAAAACATTGTATTTTATTATTTACTGTACATTCCATTTTTATGTACCCTAATTTGTTTCCGAAGTACATGTACATATTGTGTCCACCCTGTCCATCCATCCGTCTGTTCATGCAACCAAGATTTTTTTCTTGGCTTTCGGATAGCTACTATCTCAATATCCGTAATTCAGATTGGCTAGAAATTTCATATTCCTATTATAGTCATCATCCACGTTTTCATTCTGCGGCCCACTCATGCATTCCCTGTGCCCAATGTCAAGGTCAAATGACTTAGAAGTTTGTGTGAAAGTCCTTTTGTGACGGGTATATCGATCAGTGTTTATCATTTCTTCTTTTGGAGGATGGAAAAGTATGTTTATTTTAGCAATGAATATATCCTTAACCCTTCGACCGCTACACACAACAAGTGTCGTCTCCTGTTGCTTACATCTTGCCTTATTTCTCAATAAAAACATGGTTTGACAGAACTTCAGAATCATTTCCAATGGAAATGATTCTGAAGTGCTGTCAAACCATGTTGTAAATTATTCTAAAGTGCTGCCAAAGCATGTTTTTGATGATAAAAATGGAAAATAGAAAATAAACAGCAGACGAAAAAAAATTAAGATAGCGGTGTAAGGGTTAAGGATTCATATCTTAATGTTAAATGTTATTGGGATTCACACCTGGACCACATGATCTGGTGTAGTCAAGGTGCTGGCACCGGATCAGCACACTGCCATTCAGCGCTAAAAGATTTTAATGTGTTTTTAGTGCTGAACATTTGGTAAACTCCCATCAATCAATCAATCAATCAATCAATCAATCAATAAGTCAATCAATTAGTCAATCCTCCACATACAGGTGCATTTCCATATGTATATGACCTTCCTGTTGAATGAACGTCAGACCCAATCAATCAATCAATCAATCAATTAGTCAATCCTCCACATACAGGTGCATTCCCATCTGTATATGACCTTGCTGTTGAATGAACGTCAGACCCAATCAATCAATCAATAAACCAATCCCACATACAGGTGCATTCCCGTATGTATATGACCTTGCTGTTGAATGAACGTCAGACCCAATCAATCAATCAATAAACCAATCCCACATACAGGTGCATTCCCATCTGTATATGACCTTGCTGTTGAATGAACGTCAGACCCAATCAATCAATCAATAAACCAATCCCACATACAGGTGCATTCCCGTATGTATATCACCATACTGTTGAATGAACGTCAGGCCCCAATCAATCAATCCCCCCCCCCCCCATACATGTACATTTCCGACTGCATATGTGAAAGTCCTTTTTTTGACGGGTATATCCATCAGTGTTTCTCATTTCTTGTTTTGGAGGATGGAAAAGCATGTGTATCTTAGCAATGAATATATCCTTAACCCTTAGACCCTACACACAACAATTGTCGTCTGCTGTTGCTTATATCTTGCCTTATTTCTCAATAAAAACATGGTTTGACAGCACTTCAGAATCATTTCCAATGGATTGGAAATGATTCTGAAGCGCTGTCAAACCATGTTGTAAATTATTCTAAAGTGCTGTCAAAGCATATTTTTGATGATAAAAATAGAAAATAAACAGCAGACGACAAAATATTAAGATAGCGGTGTAAGGGTTAAGTATTCATATCTTAATGTTGAATCTTTTTGGGATTCACACCTGAACCACGTGATCTGGTGTAGTCGAGGTGCTTGGCACCGGATCAGCACACTGCCATTCAGCGCTAAAGGTTTTAATGTGCTTTTAGTGCTGAACATTTGGTAAACCCCCATCAATCAATCAATCAATCAATCAATCAAATCAATCAATCAATCAATTAGTAAATCTTCCACATACAGGTGTATATGACTTTGCTGTTGAATGAATGTCAGACCCAATCAATCAATCAATAAATAAATAAATCCCACATACAGGTGCATTCTCGTCTGTATATGACCTTGCTGTTGAATGAACGTCAGACCCAAAATCCCCCATACAACCGGGTACATTTCCGACTGTATATGTGGCTGTGACTGGAGAAATTGGGCTTATGGGGTTTCTGACCAGTGTAGCTCCTGGTAAACAGCACACTCTTGTAGCCTGATAACGATCTATATTGTTTGTTAGAAGCATGACGGCTGTTATGCCCCCCATGCGATAGCAAGTGTGGGGGGTGGCATATTGTGTTGCTTTTGAGGTTCCGTCCGTCCGTCCGTGTACATTTACGTTTAAAAGTTTGTAAGAGTTTCTCCAACATGTAACATCTTCGATATTAAGCGTTGGAGTGCTTTGATACTTGAAACACCTGAACATTTGTCACACACTCGCGCCACCATTAACGCGACCTTGACATTGGTCACCTTCGAAATGTCACTGAAACACATTGCCATTTTATTGCGTCAAAATGTTTGTAAGAGTTTCTCCAATATCTAATGTCTTCAATGTTATTGGAAGGATTGCTTCGATACTTAAGACACTTGAATCACCGGAACATTGGTCAAACACTCACGCCACCATTAACCGTCGCTGAAATACTTAGCGATTTTGTTGCGTCGAAAAATTTGTAAGAGTTTCTCCAACATGTAATATTTTATCTCCAACAAGTAATATCTTCGATTCTTGGACACTTGAATCAGCTGAACATTTGTCACATACTCGCGCCACCATTAACACGACCTTAACCTTTGTCACCTTCGAAATGTCGCTGAAACATTTTGTTGCGTCAAACAGTGTGTAAGTAAGAGTTTCTCAAACATTAATATCTTCAATATTAGCGAAGGATTTACTTTGACGCTTTAATCACCTGAACATTTGTGACGCAATCACACCACCAATGGCATTACCTTGATCTGTGTGACCTTTAAAATGGTGCTGAAACACTTAGCCATTTTCTTACGTCAAAAAGTCTGTAATACTTTCTCAAATGATTAGTTAGTGTCTATTGTATGCCATGGGGCAAATCCTTGTTTTACCAACATACTTACTAGTTCCATTGATGGAATGGTGAACATTGCAAATCCGGATCAGACTGTGCGGATTCACAGGCAGATCTGGATCTACAATGGTCGCAAAACCCATAAACCCCATTTCTCCAGTCACAACCACATATGATAGTGCCGTTGAACGTAAAGTCCCAATCAATCCAATCAATTGATAAATTTATCGATGAGTCCTGTAATATTTTATTGGCTGAGGTCCGGCCATAGACTTATCTCCCTTGTATCGTCGTTTTTCGCCGATGTTGATTTCTAACAGCGGGCGACTTTTCTGTAAATGAAGTAGAAAATTGACAAAGTCAGAGCTCATGCGGAATTTAATTCGGTTTGAGATTTGAATTTTGTGTCCACTTTTCATGTCATTTACTGAAAATATTGCATTTTTATCACGCCGCTTGCGGTCGCCGTGATATAGTCGCCGCGCTTGGCGTGGGTCTGTGCGTCTGTGCGTTAGGCATTTGCGTTAGTTTTAAAGTACCAAATATCTCCACAGCTCTTAGTCCGATTGACTTAAAATTTCACATACCTCTTTATCATTATCCATAGTTTCATTCTATAGCCCACACATGCGGTGCCCATGCCCAAGGTCGAAGTTATTTTTTTTGTAAAAGCTGCGTTAAAATTTTTAATTGCCCAATATCTCCACAACCCTAAGTCCAATTTACTTCAACTTTCACATACCGCCTTATCACCATCCATCTTTTCCTTTTATAACCCACACATGCAGCCCACATGGTAAATTATTTTTAAGTTTTTGTAAAGTCTACGTTAAAGTTTTTAAGTACCCAATATCTCCACAATCCGATTTCTTTAACCACATACAGGTACATAATGGGACCATGAACTACCTTGGATGTGATATGCTGGCCGCGGCCATTTACATAAATAACCCTTTCAACGTTATCACTTTCAACACTATGTACCTCTATAGTGGTGTTTGCATTTCAAACAGTGTAGATCCAGATCAGACGGCTCGTAGCGAGCCGTCTGATCAGGATCTGCACTTTTTGCAAGTAATTTTCATATTTTTTAGAGAAGAAAACAAACGTTTTTTTTTATATAAATGGACTAGACTGAAAACCAGTTAAATTTGTGATGATTGGATTTGTTGGGAAATCATATCACACTCCATTCCAGTTACTTAGGGTGAAAGGGTTAAAGAAATGTCCGCGAAAACCGGCGATGCGATAAAGAATGTACTACTGGAGCCTGGGGGCCGTTCGTACGACTAAAATGTTCGTAAGTGCAAATTTAGGATCGTCTGTAAATTTCAATTGATGGATTTACATTTATTGAGCATATGCAGCCTATGCTCAATAAATGTAAATCCAATACTTGGTTACAAGAAAACATTGTTAATGTGAAATTTACAGACTATCTTAAGTTTGAACTTGCGAACATTTTAGTCATACGAAGTTTAGACTGCCCACCCTATTTCTCGCTATTGGAGTCGATGTATATGTACAACAAATAAATAGCGGCTTACAATCGTAATCTCGCTGTATGATACTTGCTACAGTCGATAGACAGTGTGGCAAATTGTTCTTGTTCAACTGTATAGCAATATCCATACTTTTGTTATGAACTGGTGTTTAGTCCGCCCCCACAGTGGCGAGCAGTGTAGGTCATGGTGAGACTGCGCAGATGTGCGGGCTTATCTTATTAGAAGCCCGCACATCTGCGCAGTCTCACCATGACCTACACTGCTCGCTACTGTTCTAATTCATAAGACTTTGTTCCAGTTTCAGGATGTGTTTGTAGTCTAATGATAGAGTATTGTATTCCAATACCGGAGGTCTTGAGTTCAGTCGCCGCTTTAGAGATGAAAAATACCTCTTTGGCGTGGTATGGACCTGGCACCAAGTTAGGTTATTCTAATTTCACGGCTGAATACATTATTTTTCGATGTAAATATTCCGTTCTGATTTTGGGGATCCCCCCACCCCAATTCAGCAGGTTAAATACGGGATCGAACCCGTTGCCCCAGCCTTAAATGACTTTAGTTGTTGATATGCCGTTAAACACCAATAAATCAAACTAAACCATAGTATTTCCATCCCGCTGGGCATTCGGGTTAGATGTTAAACGGTGGTCTCGTCTCTGTACGTCATCATTGTTACTTTTACGTTAAACGCACTCGCCTTCATTCACGGTTTCATTCAGCCTGATCTGGGTCTACACTGGTCGCAAAACCAATAAGCCCCATTATTCACAATCATATATATAGCTGTGTATTGTTTTCTCCCAGACCCTAGCTGTAAAATCCGTACAAGCAATACCATGTTAATTGGGAATAAATTGTTTCTGGCGCCAATCCGCTTTGACATGACTTCAAAGAATCCACAAAATCGCTACACACCGTGGAACAAGCCGGGACGTGGTATAACTACAGCGCTCTAAGCATGTGCTCAGTAGCCTATTTCACCAACATTGCAAAATATACTTATCTAGCAAAGTATACTTTGAGGGAGAAATTTTCAATTTAAGGATAAATTTATTATTTTTTATTATACTGAATTTATTACATTATCACAGCCATTTTGGCTGTGATAATGTAATAAATTCAGTATAATACGTCTGCATACTTTTAATCATCAAATATAGGCAGTCGTTAGTTCTATATGACATAATGCATTTCGGGAAAAATAAATGATTACTTCCTCAAAGTATACTTTGTTAGATAAGTATATTTTGCAATTTTGATGAAATCGGCTACTGGTCTCATCGAGATTAAAGGTACATGCCCACTCAGTAGGCACAAAATGTTTTTTTTATATCAGAGACATCATCTGAGACATTTTCTGGCAAAATAAACATTATTTCACCATTAACCCACGTATTGATTGGCATTATTATACATTTTATATCAGACGTAAATTTCCACATTGATATCAGGGACGAACACCGTGTTTCCTTAAAATGTTAACGGACATTACCATTTATGCTCTGTATTTATTTTTTGATGTGCAGTGATCATACTATATAATCTGTCGAAAATATTTGTTTTCCATGTGACACATTTAATTAGTATAAATAATTAACAAATATCATGCCTCATTTGCATATGAAAATAGCCTGATACCACCGCGAGTCTCTATCAGTAAAATAAATATTACTAAATTATTATACATGTATCTGTATGTGGGCACTCGTATATATTTAGAACTGGTTGAATAGTGACACAATTATACACTTATTTAATTCCTATAAATAGAGAATAGCAGGTTAGTGCCGTGAATGGGAAAACATATCTGGCAAGGCTTAGGAACCGGGATGGGCGAGGCTCTGCCGAGTACATCCCGTTTCCGTGCCGCGCCAGATAGTTTTGCCATTCACGGCACTAACCTACTATTCTATTTATCCCGTCAACACCTGGCTTTAAAATGAAAACAAAAATAACCCCAGTCACCGCAAATATTCATACGCAGTGATTAGGTCGTATTGAAAGGATATCAAAACAAATTCACGGCACCGTGTTTCGCGGCACATACGCACTGTGTTGACGGGATAAAGAACATTTTGTACTGAGTGGATATGTACCTTTAACAGCACTGTGTCTCGGATTTATCCCGTCAACACAGTGCGTATGTGCTGTGAAACACGGTGCCGTGAAACATTTTTGATATCCAGTCAATACAATGTTTGCATTTTACAGCCATTTGAAGGTGTTGACGGGATAAATAGAATAGTAGGTTAGTGCCGTGAATGGGAAAAAATATCTGGCGCGGCACGGAAACGGGATGTGCTCGGCAGAGCCTCGCCCATCCCGTTTTCTGAGCCTTGCCAGATATGTTTTCCCATTCACGGCACTAACCTACTATTCTCTATCTATTTTCCTTATTTCTGAACCAAAGTATATGTTGTGACCACTCATTTGAACCGTCTCGGCGAGACGGTTCAAATGAGTGGTCACAACATATACTTCTGATGAGAAATAAAGAAATTCTTGAGCCTTGCCGGATATTTTTTCCCATTCACGGCACTAACCTACTATTCTCTATGTCTCAGATACTCATACATGTACATTGTATGTGGGTACGGTTTTCACGTTTTGGATGTTGATCTATAGCAAGCAAACACATCATTTCATTTGATTAAATATAATTTAGTGAGTTTTTCTGCTACATGTATAATATACATAGCGAGTGATCCCTAGCAGACATGTAATACATTGGAACCCCTCTAAACCGGACACCCTGGGAGGTCCCCAGGGTGTCCGGTTTAGAGAGGTTCCACTGTAAAACAGACATATAACTGCTTCAAGACACGCGGGGCTGCTTAGCGATCGATCATACACAGGCAGTGTTATCGGAGGTAAATGGCAATGAAACATCTAAATTAAGCGCAACAAATGTTCGCTGTGTCACCGGTTTCGAGGGGTTCTACTGTCGTTGGTTGACAGCATGCGATGGGTAATTTAACGATCGGGATTAGTTGACTAATAAATCAAATCAAATCTAGCATGCACCGCGTCATTTTATTTGATCAAATACAGGGGAACACCGTAGATGACTGATTATAATCCCCGCACACCCGTCACTGGGACAGACGGTGCTGCGGCCCGTTTCACTAAACTTCGTACGACTAAAATGTTCGCATGGGCAGATTTAGAATAGTCTGTAAATTTCAATTGATGGCTTTACATGTATTGAGCATAGGCTGCATAAGCAGCATATGCTCAATAAATGTAAATCCAATAATTGTTTACAAGAAATCATTGTTAATGTGAATTTACAGACTATCATTATTTTGCACTTACGAACATTGTAGTCGTAGGAAGTTTAATGAAACGGCCCCCTGATATACAGCGAAGATTTGTAGACGACGAAAACGAACGGAAAACGCAGTGAAAACGATCATTTTATACAAACGTATGTAAATAAACGATTATTAATTTTTGTTCGTACGTGAAAACGAAATTGTCGTTTAAATAACCGTTGTTAACTATTTAAACGGCGTGTTTTTCTATGCATCGTTTTGACATCGTGTTCGTTGTTTTTAATTAGAAAACGATGTTTTCGTTGGTTTAAACATCAGGACCAATTCCCAGCTGTATTATAACAGATTACCGATTATAATCCCGTCCATCCGTCACGAGGACAGACGGCGCGGATGTATCTCTTCCGGCTCACCGACGGCCGGTAATTGGCACCTGTCACGTGATCTATTCCGGCTGACCGATTGGCGGTAATTGGCACGTGTCACGTGACGGATGACCAGTATCACGCAATCAATCGAAGGGGTCACAGAGAAAACTGCATCAGATATGGTCATTTATACAAACGCTTTCAACGAGATATTACTACATACTATGGTGGCATATATTTGCCATCGAGATGTCGAGATGTTGACATAATTTATTGCAACGTATAGACTTAAATATCACGACAAATAGACATAACGTACTACTGTCGAAATAAAAATATGTCGAAATAACGTGATAAGTTATCACAACAAAGCAACATAAGGTGATAAGTTATTACTAGTCGACATACCGTGACAGTTTAACACAACATGTCCATATAACGTTATAAGTTAGCATAATATGTCGACATAACGTGATAACTTAACACAATATGTCGACATAACGTGAAAAGTTATCACGATAAGTCGACATAACGTGATATTTTAACACAATATGTCGACATAATGTGTTATTTTATCTCAAGATGTCGACATAACGTGATATTTTATGTCGACATACGTGAAAAGTGATCACGACAAGTCGACATAACGTGATATTTTAACACAACATGTCGACATAATGTGATATGTTATCTCAACATGTCGACATAGTTTCACGATATGTCGACATGTCGTGATATTTAAGTCGACATGTTGCGGTAAATTATCAACATCTCGATGGCAAAAATATGCCACCATAACATACACGGTATAAGCTCTAATGGAATGATTCGGAAGAAGGTGGGGTCGTTGTCGGGTGGAGTACATGGGTTGAAACCAATGTGTCTGTGATGAAATGATTGTTCGTAATAGCAAAGCAGGGGCCCGTTTCACTAAACGTCCTGCACTAAAATGTTCGTAAGTGCAAATTTAGGATCGTCTGGAAATTGCAATTGATGGATTTACATTTATTGAGCATAGGCTGCATATGCAGCCTATGCTCAATAAATGTAAATCCAATATTTTTTTACAAGAAAACAGTGTTAATGTGGAATTTACAGACGATCATAAGTAAGAACATTTTAGTCTTACGAAGTTTAGTGAAACGGGCCCCAGAACACCACATCTGAAAGCTCATAAACACGACATACAGTGGAATATCTCTATACCAGACTCCATTATATTTCTCAAATGGTGATACAGTAGAACGTCTCTAAACCGGACACCCATACAATCTATGTCAGCTTAATTGTGTGTGTGTATTGTCATCTCTGACCGTTGTTAACGTATGTTCATGATCGAAAACCACATATACCCGTTTTGCGGTGCCCATATGACTGATTTACAGTGGATCCTCTCTAAACCGGACACCCTGGGGACCTCCCCGATGTCCGGTTTAGAGAGGTTTCACTGTACAATTGTAGCGGAAATGCATTACCTCATTATTCCCAGTATTTAATACAGTCTATGGTAGTATTTCATAGAATAAAACACACACTCCTTGATTTTGACCAAACCAAAATGAGCGCTTTGTGGATATAAGTCATTGGTAACCCATAAAGCCGTGTATAGTACATATATTCTCAGCAATTATATCCATTGATTTAATCGTTTTCGGTCCAGCTGATGTCGAAAGAGAACAATTCAACGTTTTGCCTACTACGATTAACGTAAGGAAAATAGGAATCTTCATGTAGGACGTTTCCTAGACTATCGCTTAACCTCACACTTCATCTAGTGTAGTAGCTTAGGGAAATTATCGTGACACTCTGGCAGAAATTAACAAATTTGGCACAGTTATACCTTAGCTGAATACTATTTTTTTCTGGAGGGGGCTACCGGATGTTAAAAGGTCAAGGTCAACGGTCATGCAATTTATGTAATGTTTAAATAGTTTATTATGCTTAAAGCATAGTATGTGTATGTTTAATGCCAATACAATTAATTTGATTTGATTTTGAATATCTGCGACAAGTATCTGAGACACCGTGCCTTTAAGCCTATACGAGACGTACGGATGCGTTTGACAGAATTATTAGCTTGTCATACACGGTGGACCGAAGACGTCACACGAGGCGTCTGTCCGTCAATTATCGACACAATTCCAGGCCACGGAATATACAACTTGATATGAAACGACCCTAGCAGTGTATTCCCTATCAGGGAATACACGGCTACGTCGTTTCATATGAAGTTAATCAGTCGAGGTTAGGAAACGCTAGAATTCCGAGACTCGGTATTGTTATAAACTACAGATCAATGACGATATTGCGAATATCAGGCCTGCGTCGTTTCATACCATGTTTATCAGATCAGGCAAGGTTATAGAACGAGGCCCGCCGAGGAATTTATACGGTTTCTCAGTTGAGCCTAATAAACGTGATATCAAGGCATGAGACGGGTATTCTGTTTACCGTCCAAGCACAGGGATTCGGCGTGCTTCTGCTTTATTCGGTGTTGTTGTTTGTTTGTTTGTTTGTTTGTTGGGGTTTAACGGCCTATCAACAGCTACGGTTATTTAAGGTCGGGTCAATGGGTTTATTACTAAATCCCATATCGGTATTGGTGTATCGTAGCAAATTGTTGTACAGTTTTCACATAGGGTACCTATGTATTGGAATCGCCTCGGCAGTTAGCCACGCCCTAGACCCCCCTCGGTGCGATGGTCCGTAGTGAGTAACCATACCAACAAAATGCATTGTGTTACTCAACGTTTAACTGTCATACGCAACCGCTAATTGAAAATAACATTATGAAAAACTACTTGCACTGCACAATATCAACAACGGATGTTCTACGTACAAAAAATACATCGGATTATTTTGTTGCGCGTGATTTGCCCCCATTTGCGGCACAAATCGTCATCGCTAAATTTAGTAACAGGCTATAGTTTTCGGCAGAGTTAACTCCCCTCCGAATACTCTCCGAAACACGCGACGCATTTAACACAAAAACGACATCAAGTTTGACCTTCCGACAGTCTATTTTTAAACTCACCCGACACCTGTGCGAAACAAAACTCGCATGTATGGGTCAATCCTCATTATATCGATGGATTTACAGAGCGGATTTTAGCGACATTCCCGAATTCGGCCTGATTGACATTTGTCTATGGTGGCCAATACACGCCAACATGAGTGTCAATTCTACGTTCAGGGAAGGGGGTCAATAAGTCAGTATTTCAAGTGATAAATTACAGTCAGGGAACAAATTAATGACAGTATAACACATCCAGCGTATATTAATACCCATATTAATGCAAGTACTGAAAATACGACAGAAAAAACAAGTTTGGGCTTCCATACATTGAACATTTTGTCAGCGGTTTCCCCAATGACGTCATTTGTATGTTTTAATATACTCGATCCGGGGCCAACTATTTCATTCACAAAAGGGGGCAGTGACCAGTTAATTTAAAATTATCAATTTCACGCCCTCGAACAGTATGCATTTAATTAAATATTCCAAATAAGTGGGCAGACAGCACTATGAGTTCGACATTTGTGACCTAGACACACTTGAACTTTTACATAAACACAAATATGCTGCTCTATTAGTGCTCCTTACCTATGCAGGAATGTGAAATATCTTGGTGCAGCCTCTTTAAAATTGTCCAATTCTGAGGTAAAATATTCACTTTAAAACCATGCCGTGCCACGCTACTTGCGGAACTACAGATTGAATGTTGTATGTGTTCTCAATCATCATCCAGAGGCAAATGCACTATCATGGTGCAAACCAGTTCCCATCCATGAGTTTTCTCTGAAATAAATTCTTGTTTGAAACTCCCAGAAAAATCTGTTGTTTTGATCAGTTTTTGTCACAACATACCCTCAATTCGTATTTGCCCATTTCTGATCAATGGGAACAGGTCAGATGGCCCTGAAATGAGCATTCATCAATTAATACGATGTAAAATCTGAATATCTGAATATACAAAATCAACTACAACAAATTCATTAAACAATTGAAATGAATTTTAATCAGCAGAAAGTGTAATATTTATAAATTTCACCGGTGCCATTATACGAAACTGGCGGCTAACTGGTCACTGCTACCAAAACAGAAGTAAACATGGCGATGTACCGACAAGGCATTTTCAGGCGCGACACCGCTTCCGTGGCGGAATTCTTGTAACTATTGCTCTTCAATCAGTTTTCAATATATCTATAATGATCATAGATATCTGGAATCTGTATTTATACTTGAATTGATATTGCTATGCATAATCTGTAATGTTGTTGAATGTTTTGGTGCATACTGTACTTGTGCCATATCAATAGTTTACCCCTTAACCATTAAAACGCTGAAAAAGAAAATTGACGTCTGCTCATTTTGTATATTTTAATCTCTTTAAAAACCTGTTTTGGCAGCGCAGTAGAATCGTCTCAGTATGTTTTTGAGGAGAAAATATAAAAATATTGAAAACAGCAGACGACAATTGTCGTTTCCAGCGCTTTAAAGGTACATGCCCACTCAGTAAGCCAAAAATGTCATTTATAGGAATTAAATAAGTGTATAACTGTGTCACTATTCCACCAGTTCTAAACGTTACAATGCCCGCTATACAGATATAATCATTTAGTAATATTTATTTTACTGATAGTGATGCGCGGTGGTATCAGGCTATTTTCATATGCAAATGAGGCATGCTATTTTTTAATTATTTATACTAAAGAAATGCGTCACCTGAAACAATAATATTTTCGACAGATTTTAAAGTATGATCATTGCACATCATAAAATAAATACAGAGATTACATAGTAATGTCCGTTAACATTTTAAGCAAACACGGTTATCGCCCCTGATATCAGTGTGTAAATTTACGTCTGATATAAAATGTATAATGATGCCAATCAGTACGTGGGATAATGGCGCATGAATGTTTATTTTGCCAGGAAATGTCTCTGATGATGTCTCTGATGTAAAAAACATTTTGTACCTACTGAGTGGGCATGTACCTTTAAGGGTTAATGAAACTGCAACACCAACAATCAATCAACCAATCTAGTTTAATCTTGTAGTACCCTATGTTCAGTACTTTCAGTACTTTGATTCTGTCTTGAAATGCTGCTACATCCTACCACAAGTTGAAGTAACGGACCGAGGTATATAAATACATTAAATATGCCTAAAAGCATCAATAAATGAAAACAAAATAAGCTAAACATATATTGTTTACTCCCTCCTATACACATATAAAAGCATCAATAAATGAAAACAAAATAAGCTAAAATATGTTTAGCTTATTTTTATTTCATTTGTTGATGCTTTTAGGCATATTTAATGTATTTATAGACCTCGGTCCGTTACTTCAACCTATGCATCGTACATACGCTAAAACATGGTTACTGTTGCAATACGAGCTTGTGTCCTATCTGAGTCACAGGTTCTCGATGTGGTATTGCTGCAATTACATCGCGAAATTACCTTTGAGAATTGTAAACCGCCATGAAGATGCATTTTTAGTAATACAGTGAGAACTTTTCAAACCGGATGGTGTCCGGTTTGGAGAGATTCCACTATAAATCAGCCATGTGAGCACTTCGTGACACTTTTTAGTGTGTTACAATCATGAACAGTTATTATGGTCACAGTTACGTAACATCGAACAACATCTAAATTAAACAGGCATATTTTCCAGAGTGTCCGGTTTAGAGAAGTTCCACTGTATTTCTGGCGGCCATCTTCATTTTGTCGAAAGAAAATGGTAGAAGAAGGCCTATATATATATGAATAATATACAATACACGTTTGCAAATACGGCAAAAACGTTTCAACAAAAACCTGTCGGTCGATTAGTAGATGTTAGTAGTATATTGAGGGCCTTGGAATTGCCTACTTGCCGACAGGGGTAATAGCGGAATGGCGCGAAGGTCACCGAAACGAGACGTAAACGAGCGAACGCAATTCCGACGTGTGAACTGTGCACGCGATCGAGTAATCACCCAGAATGTCAGACAGCCGCCATTAGATTGTAGAAGCTGTGACAAATACAGGAGAAAAAGGTCCTAATGAATGTGTGTTGAGAATTTAGCGTAGTTTGATCAGTGTTTTCACTGACTGTTTACAAATATGGTATCCTTCATACGCAAATCCGGGTCACACAGGATTTAAAAAGTATTTTAGCTGACGTATTCTTGGTCAAACGATGTCACACGATTCCCACCTCTATCCACTGCGAATGGTCGATTCGGCGTGTCCTTGTGCAATACAAAATGTTCGTAAGTGAAAATTTAGGATCGTCTGGAAATTTCAATTGATGGATTTACATTTATTGAGATATTGGATTTACATTTATTGAGCATATAGTAAGCATATAGCTGCCCGGATCTGTAGCCGATTTCACCAAAATTGCTAAGCATACTTATCTAGCAAAGTGTACTTTAAGGGATTCAAAGTATGTAGAATTATTATTATTATAATACTGAATTTATTACATTATCACAGCCAAACTGGCTGTGATAACGTAATAAATTCAGTATAATAATACTTATTAAATTTATCCTTAAATTGAAACTTTCTCCCTCAAATTGTACTTACCAATACTTAGACATGTTGGTGAAATCGGCTACATGCTTTATGAGGCTTTATCCTACTGACTAAAAATATGGTATCTTGCTATGACTACATACGCAAATCTACGGAGCCTTATAAGGGACATGAGAAGAGAAAAAAATGTTCAGACAAATTGGATTATTTCGTTAGAACGCATTCCAATTCGTTCTAACGCATTCCAATCGTTCTAACGATTTCAATTATTTCGTTCTAACGAATTCGAATTCGTTCTAACGCATTGCAATTCGTTCTAACACATTCCAATTCGTTCTAACACATTCAATTATTTTCGTTCTAACGCATTCCAATTCGTTCTAACGCATTCCAATTCGTTCTAACGCATTGCAATTCGTTCTAACGCATTCAATTATTTCGTTCTAACGATTCGAATTCGTTCTAACGCATTCCAATTCGTTCTAACGCATTCCATTATTGCGTTCTAACGCATTCAAATTCGTTCTAACGATTTCAATTATTTCGTTCTAACGAATTCGAAATGGTTCTAACGCATTCAATTATTGCGTTCTAACGCATTAAAATTCGTTCTAACGATTTCAAATATTTCGTTCTAACGAATTCGAATTCGTTCTAACGCATTGCAATTCGTTCTAACGCATTTCAATTCGTTCTAACGCATTCAATTATTGCGTTCTAACGCATTCAAATTCATTCCAACGATTTCAGTTATTTCGTTCTAACGAATTCGAATTCTTTAGAACGCATTGCAATTCGTTCTAACGCAATAAATTATTGCGTTCTAACCAATTTAAATTCAAAACTCAGCGAGCGACTGGATTTCAAATAAACAGTGCATTAACAACAATTACATTGCTATTGCCGGCATGGTAGGCCTAGTCCTATGGAACGCCAAATCTACATAAACTCAAATAATTAATGCTAGCTTCAAATAATTAGTGCTCTCTCCAATTCTATTAGTGCTCTCTCAATTTCAATTAGTGATCTCTCTAATTCAATTTGTGCTCTCTCTACTTCAATTTGTGCTCTCTCAAATTCAATTTGTGCTCTCTCTAATTCAATTTCATTAATTTTGAGAGCATGAATTAAATTTGAGAGAGCACTAATTGAATTTGAGATATCACTAATTGAATTTGAGAGAGCACAAATTGAATTAGAGAGAGCACTAATTGAATTTGAGAGAGCACTAATTGAATTAGAGAGAGCATTAAATGTATGTGTTTTTGAGCTCTCTGCAAATAATATAGAGCTAGCACGAATTCAATTAATTCTCTCTCTAATTCAATTAGAGATCTCTCTAATTCAATTAGTGCTCTCTCTAATTGAATTTGTGCTATCTCTAATTGAATTTGTGCTTTCTCTAATTCAATTTGTGCTCTTAATTCAATTTGTGCTCTCTCTAATTCAATGTGTGCTCTCTCTAATTCAATTAGTGCTCTCTCTAATTGAATTTGTGCTCTCTCTAATTGAATTTGTTCTGCTCTCTCTAATTGAATTTGTGCTCTCTCTAATTCAATTTGTGCTCTCTCTATTAATTATCACTACAGCTAGCGCTAATTGAATTAAAGAGAGCACAAATTGAATTTGAGAGAGCACAAATTGAATTAGAGAGAGCACAAATTGAATTAGAGAGATCACTAATTGAAATTGAGAGAGCACTAATAGAATTAGAGAGAGCACTAATTATTTGAAACTAGCATTAATTATTTGAGTTTATGTAGATTTGGCGTTCCATAGGACTAGGCCTACCATGCCGGCAATAGCACTGTTGTTGTTGTTACTGCACTGTTTATTTGAAATCCAGTCGCTCGCTGTGTTTTGAATTTGAATTCGTTAGAACGCAATAATTTATTGCGTTAGAACGAATTGCAATGCGTTCTAACGAATTCGAATTCGTTAGAACGAAATAACTGAAATCGTTAGAACGAATTTGAATGCGTTAGAACGCAATAATTTATTGCGTTAGAACGAATTGCAATTCGTTCTAACGAATTCGAATTGGTTAGAAACGCAATAATTTATTGCGTTAGAACGAATTGCAATTCGTTCTAACGAATTCGAATTGGTTAGAACGCAATAAAATTATTGCGTTAGAACGAATTGCAATGCGTTCTACGAATTCGAATTCGATTAGAACGAAATAACTGAAATCGTTAGAACGAATTTGAATGCGTTAGAACGCAATAATTTATTGCGTTAGAACGAATTGCAATTCGTTCTAACGAATTCGAATTGGTTAGAACGCAATAAATTATTGCGTTAGAACGAATTGCAATGCGTTCTAACGAATTCGAATTCGTTAGAACGAAATAACTGAAATCGTTAGAACGAATTTGAATGCGTTAGAACGCAATAATTTATTGCGTTAGAACGAATTGCAATTCGTTCTAACGAATTCGAATTGGTTAGAACGCAATAATTTATTGCGTTAGAACGAATTGCAATGCGTTAGAACGAATTCGAATTCGTTAGAACGAAATAATATAAATCGCTAGAACGAAGTTGAGTGCGTTAGAACGCAATAATTGAATGCGTTAGAACGATTTCGAATTCGTTAGAACGAAATAATTGAAATCGTTAGAACGAATTTGAATGCGTTAGAACGCAATAATGGAATGCGTTAGAACGAATTGGAATGCGTTAGAACGAATTCGAACTCGTTAGAACGAAATAATTGAATGCGTTAGAACGAATTGGAATGCGTTAGAACGAATTGGAATGCGTTAGAACGAATTGGAATGCGTTAGAACCAAATAATTGAATGCGTTAGAACGAATTGCAATGTGCTAGAACGAATTGCAATGCGTTAGAACGAGTTCGAATTCGTTAGAACGAAATAATTGAAATCGTTAGAAGAACGAATTGGAATGCGTTAGAACGAATTGGAATGCGTTCTAACGAAATAATCCAATTTGTCAGAATATTTTTTCTCTTCTCATGTCCCTTATAAGGCTCCGTACAAATCCGGGCCACAGAGGATTTAAAAAGTACTTTAGCTGACGTATTCTTGGTCAAACGATGTCACACGATTCCCACCTCTACCCGCTGCGAATGGTGATTCGGCGTGTCCTTGGGTAATACAACTTCGTGCTAGCCTAGTCCTATCGGATGGGGAATTAACCCTGTGAACCCGAAAACCCGCTATAGCGGTTTATGCAAACAGTGTAGATCCAGATGAGCCGGCTCGTAACGAGCCGTCGAGCCGTCTCATCAGGATCTGCACTTTTTGAAAGTAATTTTCATATTTTTGAGAACAAACGATACCCCCTTTCATAAATGTACTAGTCTGAAAATCATTTTGTGGCGATTGGATTTGTTGCAAAATTAACATATCAAGATCCATTCCAGTTACTTAGGGGTGAAAGGGTTAAATAGTCGATCCCAAACCATGTTGTTGTCTAGTATAAAACGTTAACTGATAAATAAAACACCATGCTAGTGCCTTTGATATCAAGTTTATCAGGCTCGGCTAGGAAACAGTAGGAATTCCGAGGCTCGCCGAGGAATTCTTACGCGTTTCCTAGCCTTGCCTTATACACTTGATATCAAAATACACTAATACACTAATACACTAATACACTAATTATTGCATGCTCTATGCACCAGGAGGCCGTTTCATTAAACTTCGTACGACTAAAATGTTCGTAAGTGCAAATTTAATATCGTCTGTAAATTTCAAGTGATGGATTTACATTTATTGAGCATAGGTTGCATATGCAGCCTATGCTCAATAAATGTAAATCCAATAATTGTTTACCAGAAAACATTGCTAATGTGAAATTTACAGACTATCATAATTTTGCACTTACGAACATTTTAGTCGTACGTAGTTTAGTGAAAGGGCCCCCTGGCTCGGCTCGCAAACGGTATGAATTCCTCGGCGAGCCTCAGACTTCCTACGCGTTTCCTAGCATTGATAAACTTGATATCATGTGGTATTCTCTGTGTATGTCACCGAGTGGTATTCTCTGTGTATGTCACCGAGTGCTACCCAACAAGAAGGCATAGTACAAGGTGCTTACTATAAATTTACAAATATCGATGGATATAAAGAGGATATTCATATTTTTGCAACGAATATGACATATATGTTCATCGAGTGGTGTGGAATGTCCATAAAATATGGACATTTCACACCACGAGATGAACATATATGTCATATTCGTTGCAAAAATATGAATATTCTATTTATTATATACCGCTCCATGGAAATTAGCAGTTTTTTAGACTGTATACGGTAATGAATGTGTATTTGCAGCCTATTTGCAGTCCGGCACTGCAGGTGTGCGTTATGAATATAGATAGCGGAAGTCGTCTTATTTTCACCGGACGATGTTTGTTTCATCGATGAGAACATATGACTTTTATTTACATCGTATAACTATGTATTTCATGGGTAGGTATATACTAAACATATATCTTCGTACTTAAACACCAAAGATTCATAGAGTACTACCCGTACAGAGTATAATATGTTAAACTGACCCAACGTTGATGCTGGTTTTGTCATGACAGCCACATTTCTGAATAATTGGTGGTTTCTAATTTTGGCATGTTAGATTGGTTACCAAAATTAGATTACTGATGTTACAAATTGTACAATTATGGATGTTCACCAATCGTCGCCCCGGGGGATGGACGAACGCGTTTATTTTTGTAAGATATTTGCGAACGTAGACATGTAAGAGGGTTGCTTAAAGGGACGATGTTTCAGATGATGCCTGACATATTTATTAATCAATGTACAGTGGAACCTCTCTAAACCGGACACCCTGGGAGGTCCCCAGGGTGTCCGGTTTAGAGAGGCTCCACTGTAAAACAGACAGATGACTACCTCAAGACACGCATGTGAGCTTTGTGATCATGAACAGATTGTATCATCGGGGATAAAGAGCAATTAACACTATCACAATTAAGCACAACTGACTTTTCTCGGTGTCCGGTGTGGAGAGGTTCCACTTTACAACAGGCAGATGACTTCCTCAAGATACGCGTGGGTGCTTTGTCATCATGAACAGACAGTATCATCGGAGATAAAGTGCAATAATCACAATTAAGCACAACTGAATTTTCTCTGTGTCTGGTGTAGAGACTTTCCACTGGTACCGGTTTCGCATCTTTTTATGATCTCGGTCTCGGTAGAGCAGGAGGCATATCGTATTTGGACTGTGTGTCTCGCTGTTATTATAACAAGAAGTACATTTTGTGAGGCATAGTGTTTCACCCAAAGCTATTTTTTAATTACGATAAACATATTTTTCACCAAACCTCAGTTTTTAGTCGACACATGTGTACCATTGGGTTCAGGAATTCCTACTCGTTTCATAGCATTGCCTGATAAATTTCATACCAAACTACATTAGCCTGTTATTCTCTATATATTCGATCGGTGTGAGGTCTATGTCTAGAACAACACTTTCGGGCAGAGAGGAGACGACTAGAGTTAATAGGAAATGACGCCATGTAGTCGCTAATGTGTGAACAAGTGTTCCATACACCTAATACAACCATTTGTAACGCAATTGTTTGTCACATTTTATTGCTGTTTCATACTACATTCTACCAACTTATATCGAGTAGCTTGTTCAGACTCAAATACAACCCGGCGGCTGATATTTCCAAACTGTCAATGGCGGCGATTAATGTACCAATTTTATTCGCAATTTGTTTCGGGAAGACAGTTGGGAATAGTAGACGTTTGAAAAACAATTTGTTCATGAATTTTATATTTTGTTTCGCGTTAAAACCTATACACAGTCCTTTCTGGCACAGTAATCCAAATTCACAACCTTTGCTGTTGTAGTTTCCGTCGATTTGTGGAAAATTCGGAGCCACGGCTACGTATGTGGAGCACGAAGGTTCAAGATTGTCGACGTCATCTAAATCTATCATTTTTAGTTGACTCGAGTTGAATAATAGAAAATGCTCAGCTTTAAAGTCGCGCACGCGCAAAGAACCCAAGGGAGAAAATTCTAAATAATTCAGAAAATCAGCCAATGACATTGCGTGTATGATTCGCTCCTGCCAAGTCAGCAGTTGCACATTGTTGACGGTAAATCGCTCTCCAAGTTCAAAAATGCTGGTCACCCCGCGCTCCAGTAGGTCACTCGTGTCGCTTTCTTCACTACGGATACAGTAACCAAGGAGACGGGCAAAACCAGGATGTTCAAGTTGTTCTAATAATAGAATTTCTTTCATCATTTTCATGTTCGAGAAAACGAAACATTTTGATCGATGTTCTGCTTTCGTTTGGTCGTCCGTTGGCAGTTTATCCAGACACCCTCTCACCTCGCTCTGGTGCCTAGTAACCATCTTCACAGCAACCTGACGTCCCTGATAGTCACCAACGAACGTCTGCTTTGACACACCGTGACCAATTTTGTTTTTAAGTTTGATTTCGTGCACATTCGTACAATTAAACAAATACTTCTGCTTTTGTGATCCATACGACACTGCACCACTGCCTTGTGTTTGTGAACCAAGATTTGAAGATCTCGAATTCCGCATGAATCTCACATCCGAACCAAACTGTTCACCAAACCCATCGCCATCAGCATCCACTTCCATCGTCCTATGTATTTTATTAACCAGAAATCGCCTCTGCCTCTCCACATTTTCATACGCCAATGCCAGCTGCATTAACAGTCCGCTGGTGTTTTGCGCATCGAGCTGCATGATTTTGCGGGTCCGGCCCTCGGTTGGCACGTACACGCCACCATACTTGTCGTACTCCCGGCGTCCCGTCTCCAGGCACATGTTCTCCAGGATCCGGTACATGAGACAGATGTAGAGCAAGATCAGCACGAGCACCACATAACTCCGTGTAGACCTCCGCTGTAGGAAAAATCGCCAAAAGTAGAACGCTGACATGCCTGCAATAAAATACGTATACGTAATGAGACACGCCATGTTATTTCGTACCTAAGAACATGGACGAAATATATTTACAGAAACTGTGATATTTTCTGTAAATGTCGTCGAAAGATGACGAAGATTCCATAGCAAATGCGGAATAGAATTCCGCATTTTCTATGAAGATTCCGTCAACTTTCGACATCATTTACGGAAAATATCGTAAATTGAGTAAATATTTTTCATGAGATATTGCACATTTTCTTATGTACCAAATCACATGTCGTGTCTCGTATGTCGTCTTTCGTATTGTAAATAGTACGAATTCGTGGATTTTTCACAGGTCGGTAGAGGACCATTAAATCAATGCGTGTGTGTGACATATCAAGCAGATGAGTGCAAGGAAACATAAATTATAAGACGTTTACCCGAGCGTTAAGGTTTCGAACTCTATTTCTGTTTCCTTGCGCGGATCTGGTTGATATTTCACACACGCATTGCTCTAATGGTCCTCCGTCGCCGCGTCCCGCCCCCGGCTAAGCCCAGGGTCCCGGTCACAATCTTGGTGCGTTCAAAACTCGGTTAAGTGTCTTATAATGTCGCTTTCCTTGCATGGATACGCTTGATATTTCACACTCCCATTGCTCTGGTCTGCTTGCATTCTGTGGTAAATCCACACTTCTCTCTGGCTCTCTGTGTTTTCAAATGTGCCTCGTTTTCTTTGGCTGCCAGCGGAGGAATTCGTGTGCCGACAGGCCACATTTCTTTTTTTTTGTTGTTTTTAAGCTAAAATCTAGCTCAAACCCCTTTTCTATATTATTACCAAAAATCCGTAAACACAATGCACAGTTAAATTGTATCTGGCATTATTACACATAATGGACACCAGGCTGGCATGTGAGACCATTGCATTTTTAGATGTGTAATGGTTATGTGTAAGGGTTATGTCAGCCCGAGACCCTAATTACCTTGTTCAAGGAGAGGAACTCTATAATTTATCCCGTCAACACAGTTCGTATGTGCCGTGAAACACGGTGCCGTGAAACATTTTTGATATCCTGATAATACGACCTAATCACTGCGTATGAATATGTGCGGTGGCTGGGGTTATAGTTTTGCATTTTACAGCAATTTGTAGGTGTTGACGGGATACATAGAATAGTATAGGTTAGTGCCGTGAATGGGAAACATATCTGGCGCAGCACGGAAACGGGATGTGCTCGGCAGAGCCTCGCCCATCCCGTTTCCTAAGCCTTGTCAGATATTTTTTATACTATGCTATATATAGCAATATTTCTATCCAATCCTCTTACACTGCTTGTATACCTAAAACTTATGTAACATATATTTAATAAAATATGTTTATACCAAGTTTAAGCTTTATTTATTTGACAATGATTAACAACAAGCGCAAAAGCACTTACACACATGCTTTCGTTGGCACAGATGAAGGCATAAAGGCGGTCATTAATGTGGGAGGAAACATGAGTACCCGGAGGAAACCCACCATACCATCTCACATACTACCCAGGATTTAACGATTGTGCTAACCGGATGGCCCTTTAAATTATTTTTAAGTGATAATTTCAAACACGCAATGATGTTCAACTAGAAACACAATTGCTACTCCGCTCCATACCTCTCACGCGGGTAGCAATTTAACCCATCTCTATAATTTAACACATGGAAGAGTGATTTTTTCAATCGGTTATCCGGCATGTTTGATATGTTAGCGATCTGAAACTGTCAAAGTTGTATCAATAAATTATTAATAAAGAACATACACATGCAGCAATTTGTTATTTTACCGCGTCAATGGGTGTGTCTGACATTTACATGTACGTCTTGTAAATTTGAAAGATTCATTTCGTTTTGTTGAATGTTGAACAACAAGAGAAAAGATGGCTACCATGGGAAAATGATTTCCCTGTTCTATTATTTTTGGCAATTTACTAGTTCTACATCAAAGATTATTTGTTTAAAGGTATAACACATAGAGTTGACTAACTTTTGACCTACATGTAACAGGTTTGGGTATGCACTTCGGTTGCTCAATTTTTTGAATGGGTCACATTGTAGCCGTAGATAACATATCGGAGGCGAATTATTGTCTTATTACTGAGAATTAGCAATTTCAAGTGTGGGACGGAATTTGACAACATCTCGCCTTACCACACGTATTTCCAAAATCCAATTTCGATAAATGCGAGCGTCAGAAAATTTGGATTAGCTACATCGTAATTCCTTTCACAAATACCATAAACATTATAGCGCTGTCTAAAATACACCTTAGTTTCCTGTAAATAAATGGATTGCCAACGAGAATGTTTCCTTGGCAACATGTAATGATCTACAAATGCATTGAAACATTGAAATACATTTGTATCATAGATATATACACACATAATTATTGGATTTACATTTATTGAGCATAGGCTGCATATGCAGCCTATGCTCAATAAATGTAAATACATAAAATATGTCCATGAGTGTTATCACTTACACATTGAAAGACGACTGACATGTACTTTTAAACGTTAAGATCGTATTCCCGAATTTTAATGAATACATTTTCAAATTCAAAACTTCCCTGCGGGAGAAGATTTGAATTCGAAAATGTATTCTTTAAAAGACAGGCATCTTTAGAAATGAAAACCGTTTACTTACTTCGAAACCGCGCCAATCGATCGGAGATAATCACATTGTACCTCCCAAGCTGGAGAGCTCCTTCCGATCCCATTGATGCTCCGCGAGACAATACGCGCCGATGTGGCGATATCGCGATACCACGCGAGATCTTGTTGTAGCCGATACAGGAGTCGAGCCGATACTGACAAAATATCGCAATTGTAATCAAAACTGTTCTTTTAATAGTGATTTCTCTCATTATGGATATACATGATCACGTACCTTGCTATATATTGGCCGAATACACGCTGATTGATAACACGTTCAATGAATGTCTTACCCACAGGAGGAAGACTCTGACCTATGACACCAAAAAAATGCCTATTAAAAAAATCCCATTACCCCACCCACTTGGTTTCGTACATTACCATCTTCTATTTATAGAAGGTGGGTACGAATATGGCTATTATAGAAAGAGCCCTCTATTTTCCGATTCGCACAAACACAATAAACATCGATTAAATGTATGAAATAATGTCTCTGGCAATCGATAAAGGTATTAGGTGTGTGAATATACTCACTTCAAATCGCTGTTTCAAGTATTTATTGAGTTATTCGCGTTTTGATTACCCCATCCAAAGCGAAAGTTGCGTGTACGAAAGAATCTCACACAGAATCGGAGGCCGTCCGGCGTGGATTATCGGTCATATTTGGCCGATAGCTGATCGCCAGCTCAAACTAAAGTGGTGCACAATGACCATATACATTAGAAACTCCAACCATACAAAGTTCGTCCAATTGTGATCTTTCACCGATCTAAAAAAACACTTTTTTGTCTAATTTCGTTCATTATCTGGAACCGGGTCAATGCACCATCTTCCATAATACAACCGGAAGCGTCTATGTAAAGAACATCTCTGATTGACTAAATCTAAACTGTAATGACGTCATTCAACCTATTTCGGGATTCCCGAAGACATAATCTGATAGTACGCAAATCATGAATGAAAGTATAAAAAAGGTGTTTTTTAGATCGGTGAACGATCACAATTGGACGAACTTTGTATGGTTGGAGTTTCTAATGTATATGGTCATGGTGCACGACTTTAGTTTGAACTCCTTTCACCGATCTAAAAAACACTTTTTTGTCTAATTTCGTTCATTATCTGGAACCGGGTCAATGCACCATCTTCCATAATACAACCGGAAGCGTCTATGTAAAGAACATCTCTGATTGGCTAAATCTAAACTGTAATGACGTCATTCAACCTATTTCGGGATTCCCGAAGACATAATCTGATAGTACGCAAATCATGAATGAAAGTATAAAAAAAGGTGTTTTTTAGATCGGTGAACGATCACAATTGGACGAACTTTGTATGGTTGGAGTTTCTAATGTATATGGTCATGGTGCACGACTTTAGTTTGAACTGGCGATCAGTTATTGGTCAAATATGACCGATAATCCACGCCGGATGGCCTCCAATTCTGTGTGAGATTCTTTCGTACACGCAAATTTCGCTTTGGATGAGGTATACACAATGCGAATAACTGAATAAAGGCTGGAAAGAGCGATTTGAAGTGAATATATTCACACACCTAATACCTTTATCGATTACCAGCGACATAAATCATACATGTAGTCGATGTATATTGTGTTTGTGCGAGTCGGAAACGAGAGGGCTCTTTCTATAATGGCCACAATGTTATCCACCTTTCTTTATATAAGATGGTAATGTACGAGACCAAGTGGGTGGGGTATTGGGATTTTTTTTAATAGGCATTTTTTTGGTGTCATCTTATGTATTCCATTTCTGAACCAACATTTCGAACAAACATGCATTTTATAATGTTTCGGTGGGGGGTTGGGGTGGGGGGCATTTGCATCTGCGTATGGTTTTTGTGTGGGTTGTGCGTATTTTATAACTACTGCGGGAGAGTGCACGCAGTGATTGTGGGTGTTCTCTTCACGGTGTGTTATTCGAACATGTAGACTCGTTCTTCCCAACTCCGTGGGTACGAACAACTCCGTGGGTTTTTGTTTTTGCACGCTGTAACAAGTTTTGACAGCTTTGACCCAGCGTCTGTAGATACCAGGTCACGTGATATGCAATGTTAACACAGAACAGAACATGGTCTACTAAACTGTCTCCCAAGATTGTGTCATGAAACCAGTGTGGGATTTTTTTACTAAAAAAGACAGTTAATTTTGTATACTGTCCTCCATTTCATAGGCTTATATTTCCAAATCAATTAACTAAACTACAAATAATTTTGGATGAAATGCGAAATGATGGACCACACGTTTGACAGGGGTGAACATTTTGAGACTTTTGCCATGTGGAGTAAAGAGAGTCAGCCTATTAGACCATTTCCCACAGAGTTGTGTTACTTCCTGTCCCGGGCACCTGCATGATGGCGGACGGCTGAGAGGTCAGAAATGTTTATTGTTCGTTTATTTGTTTTATTATGGTGTTTTCACATGTTTCAAAGTAAACAAATATGTAAAGCAATCAATGTTTAAATGTAGATGAATACCCAAAAGTCCCCGGATGTTCTTTAGACCCACGGAGTTCGGCAGTAAGAGGCTAATTAGTTCTTCTGATACAACGAATTCAATAAAGGACGGAGCGTTGGAAGCGCGAACAGATGAAGGAGCGAAGAACGTCCCCATCAACCAGTGCCCGTTGATCTCCCATTTCTGACATTTCTCCTACAGGTTAGACACCACCAAATAGTTTTACTATATAATTTAACCGAATGCCATCCAATAAGGCCAGTCTCTCCTACTTTCACTATTCGTATGGATGCTGTGGGACCCACTTGTACATGACCTGCAGCCAGTCTGTACTGGTTCTGCATGAACTAAACAATAGGTTCACTTACTCCTAAGAAAGAAAAATCCAACCTTGTCATATCCTCCAATATTGTGTACATTTTTTGGCCACGGAAACTCCGTTTACATCAAGTGACAACAGGGTCAGTGTTTTCTTTTAAATGCTACAAATATGCTGAAAACTGGTGTTGAAGGCACCCCAAAATGTTCCTCAAGTGAAACTGGGTAGTAATGGATCAAGATTTGCAAGCAAACGGTGTCTGTGACCTCAAAACACCCGCACTATATTTTTATACCGGACTACTTTTGCATACACCCTGGGCGGTTTCGCACCATTTGGTGTCTTCTAACCTACAGGCCTCATTTCGCAGGGGCGGATCCATGATTTATGTCTAGAGGGGGCGGGACTTTTCAATTGTAAATGAAACATACATTGTCGTCAACATTCCTAGTTGCGAACAGTAACTCTTGAAATCTACTCACGTACCGTCTGACGTATGTTGCAATAGTTAGTGTTCGCAATTACAACTTTCCTAAAATGCAACCATTTATTATGCATTTTTTCTCATTTCTCATAAAAAATATAAGTTGTTACCACTGAATTGAACCGTCTCGACGAGACGGTTCAATTCAGAGGTAACAACATACATTTTGGGTGAGAAATAAGAGAAATAAGAAAAAACAATCAGCTCTTTCCACATAAATAAGTGGGTTAACAACTTAACTCGGCAATATTTAGAGGGTACGTACGCCGGACACACCCCCGCCTGGATCCGCCCATGTTTCGGGTCAGGCTCTGACAAAATCGGACTTTTTGAATTTGCGAGACTGTCAATGATCAGCCTGCGCATCCACACCGTCTGATCAGGTCCACACTGTTCGCTATTCAATATAACGCCGACAGCAGTGTAAACTGTGAATTACTACTATACAGGGGTCCTATAACACGGCACAAGTACATATACTGATCAGGGGCCACAACGACCGCCATATGGAAATAAAAATATGTTACACCCCCCCCCCCCCCAGCGACAGAAATGGATTATTAAAAGTCTACTGTCTGTTCCAAGTTTTGCTGCCGACAACCTTTGGCTATTAAACATATTAAATATTTAATTGTAAGTACTTTTTCATCAATAACAAAAAAGTCACCCTCCCCAACCTTTTTTTTATTTGATGGATTTCATAAAATATTGATTTTATTGTGAAAAAACGATTTTCCTATGGGAATTTGACATGGGGCAAAAAGGAGGAGGAGGGTGACGAGGAGGGTCGAATAACGAACACATTTGTAAATTGACTACGAAACATGGCGAGACAAAAATTAGATTTTGAAAATAGGTCCACAAATAAAAAAGTTTCATGACTGCAAAACACTAGAATGTCCCATAAAGCACTAACATGTCTGATTTAAAGTGGAACATCCCAAGGTGTCCGAGTTTGGAGAGTTTCCACTGAACGTATGCATTTACAAAATAAACATCTTTGAATGAGCACAAGAATACACATATAAAATACCCAATTTGACTTCGAACAGACAGCTTATATCTGCAGTCTGTCCACAGTTCAATCGGTTATAACTCTGCAAAAACAATAAATCCCGACATCTATTCACTAAATGTGAAACAATCAGCGTTGACTCCGATCCAGAACGCACATCCGTGCGATCAAAATCTGAGTATACACAGCTTGTCATTATAATATTAACTGCATCAGAATATTTTGCAAATTAATATCGATAGCCTTTTGAATTTGACAATAATTGTATGTATTGTGAGATCCAATAGTGTGAATCCTACCACATCGGACATAACCACGGTCTGATCGGCTCCACACTGTAGGTCGCTGACTTTGTTATACATGTTTGTTATTTATAGATACAAAATATATATATACATGTATATATATAAATAAACGGGTTGTCCACTGACAATTCCAAAAAAAAGAAGAAGAAAAGTATTTAATATATATATATGTTTAGCCCCTATGTTAAATTTATCACTGGTCTTAATTGAAGTAAGTCCCGTTTTGTCATGTATTGTACCATAGTTAATTGACGTATTGCTGTTCACTTCGGTTATTGCCAGTTTTCACGCCATTAAGCAATACTAATAATAATAATACGCATTTCCGTATTGTGTTCTTCATTGAGATGTTCAATATGTGGTGGAAGAGCAGGCGAATTGAGGCCTATCGCTATTTCAACCAGCATAGGTGCAGAGTAGTCTTTAGTTGCGGGCAGTAACCACAGATGGTCAGAATGTTGGTGCCATATGGGTGGATTTTTGGTGGATTTTGGTAGATTTCGTGGGTTTGGGGTAATTTACATAGTTTTGTGCAACTAATAATGCTCATTCATTACACACGGCATAAATCGTCAATTATCTACACATTCATCTTTCCGAACTTTCGGGTCCATTTTTTACTGTAAAAATAAAGCTTTTTCAATATTTGGCCAAAACAATTTCCAATATGCGTTGCATTCAGACCGATTATATCATCAGTGTTCAGAGCTCCAGTTAAGCTGCGTAATTTGGAGGTAAATTTCTTATTTCTCCATCAAAAATGGCAAGTTGGGAGTGCTTTAGAATCGTCTCAATGAGACGATTCTAAAGGACTCCCAACTTGCCATTTTTGATGAAGAAATAACAAAATTTCACCCCAAGTTGGTCAAATTACGCACCTTAACTGGAGCTCTGATGTTCAACCACAATCTCCAAATCCGGGTTCTATCGAGTCCAGAGGCATATCAGAGCTCCAGATAAGCTTTGTGTCTAAAGCGTACTACACCCCCTGATTTCGAAATCATTGCGTATTTTACTTTTACAAATGGATTATTGATTTTCTTCATTACTAAATAGGGAACAAATGATAACACATATAACAAATTTAAACATTCCCTTATTTGAGCTGCAAAAAGCAAACACTTGCAGCTCAACTAAGTGAATTTTCAACTTTATGACAGTATTTTCACTACTCAATTTGAAAATCAATCCGTATTTTCACATTGCTGTGCGTATTGTATACTCTCACGTTTGATAATCAATGCGTATTCAGCTAAAATAATTGCGTAAAATACGCCAATACGCACCTTATCTGGAGCGATGCATATATCAATCTGCTGATGCCGATATATCTGGGCATGCACCTTTAATGGAAGATAGATTGCACTGGTCTCAAAATACGTACATATGTAGATACCTCCTAATGCTTTGATTTAACGACATCATTAGCTCGATGACATTGCATATCGGGACCGACTATTTACGTCCCCATCTGATAGGACTAGGCTAGCACGAAGTTGTCTTGCCCAAGGACACGCCGAATCGGCCAATCTGAGCGGGTCGAGGTTCGAACAATTTACCAATTTATAAACAGCTATATACGCCCTATTTTGCGATGGCGAGTCACACTTAGGCCATGACATTGTATTATGTTAAGCGTCCACCAGGATGGCCAAAACCTACTTACATATCCGGTAAAAACAAACAAGGCGTTGAAAAAACAACAAATGCAAATTTATGTTAAAAACTTCTTCAACCCTTTGCAGTGTGCAAAGGGGTGAAGAAGTTTTTAACATAAATTTAAATTGCCGCTAAATAAATAATAAGAAAAGATTCATGAACGGATTTAAAACATAGACAAGTACCAAATCAATTTTTATATTACTTCACCAGTAAATGGTGTAAATAGCATACACTGTTTGTTTTTTCAAAACATACCCGCACGCGGGCGCTTAATAAAGGAAGAATTTTGTATGGCCTTATGGCAGCGCAGCCTGACCTGGAACTACACTGGTTGCTAACTGAATACGCACCAGTTTGCCTCGTCGGTGGGTCACCGTTCTGACCGCTGCATCACAAGAGGGCGCTTCACATCGATTCATTTGGAACAGGACATCGCCACTCGGAGCCGCGAAAATCCATAATGATTCGATTACGCGACGAATGATGAGGGGCGTCGTTGAAAGGCAATTAAATATTTATCTCCGATTGGTCCACGAGAAAATGGCGCTTAATGAAGTTTGTAACCAGTTACAAACTTCATTAAGGGCACTCAATCCATTTTACATGGCATAATGAGGGGCAAGTAAGAATATGAAATATACAAACGAGGTTGAAAATACCATGTACAAGTGATTGTATGCCCGACTCGTCATGAGAAATATTCGTGCCAAACAGATGGTAGATACATGTGTCAACACAGAGACAAAGATAGAGCTTAAAATCATTGGTCAACAAAATAAGTCACTTCTCATTGATGGTATAGAACGCCATTTGTAAACCCTCGTCAGGTGGCCGTGTCACTAAACTTCGTACGACTAAAATGTTCGTATGTCCAAATTACGATAGTCTGTAAATGTCACATTAACAATTTTTTCTTGTGAACAATTATTGAATTTACATTTATTGAGCATAGGCTGCATATGCAGCCTATGCTCAATACATGTAAATCCATCAATTGCTATTTACAGACGATCCTAAATTTTCACTTACGAACGTTTTAGTCGTACGAAGTTTAGTGAAACGGCCCCAGGATTGTACTAATACAAGAATTTCACTATATAGCATTTATGTCTCTAGCTAATACAAATACTGATCTCTTACTACACTGGCATCAAACCGAAGAATCCGTCTGTTGCCATGACAAGTCACGTGTTCTGACTGTCATATGAAGCGTCCACTAACGTAATAAGGATGGCAAGCGTTTACTACACACGATAGCCAATCCTTTCCGAATTTTCTGACGTATTCTTTTTTTGTAACAAATACAATATAACATATTCAGTACTTTTACAAGACTTGTGGTGCAGTCTCAAAAACGATATATATGGTACTCAGTTGTTCTACATTTTGAATCATTTTGTAATAAATACACTTATCAATACATACATGTACAATGTGATAATTTTTATCAAGACGGTCGTATATTCTCAAAACGTGGTTTTTGGTACTACAGTTTTGTACTAACCGGTTCAAAATCGTCATATTTGCAAAGGTCAGTTACCTGACAATACCCAATGTGCACGTGGTTATAACAACAACAACAGTGGCTGAAAGTGTTGAAATCTTGCCCATTCCAAAGTAAGTATTATTTGATATTTTCCTTAATATGAAACGGATTTTGATGAAATATGGCGCAGCAAACGCGTCTTCATGAGCTACATTTGTTCGTCCAGGGAGGTCGGCACATATCTATTGATTCTCCGCAAAAACGACAGAAGTCTGGGCCAAAGTACAGAGACCACCAAAATGCAGCTTAACAAGACGCGTTTGACGCGTTTGATTCGCCATATTTCATCAAAATCCGTTATGTAATGGCAATATAAAAGAATACGTACTTTGAATAGGATGGATTCTGGAAGTTTCAGTACTTGTTGTTGTTGTTAGTACCACGTGATCATACACCTTGATACCAATACCATGTACAGTTGTATTTGTAAATGCATACATTCCCTGTCGTATCTTTCTTTCAGTTTGCATTTGTAAGAAATAAACCACACACCCGTTATCCGGAGATACGCAACTAGGGGAGGAGAACATGGAAAGGGGAACGCACAAACTAGTGGGAATTTGGAGGGTTTGTAAAATTAGCTAAAACAATATATTTTATGCATGATCAGAACAATGTGAGCTTGCAACGTTGAGGAAGAATGATTGAAGCACATGTAGCAAAAATATTGAGCTCGAACGCCGTCGTAAAAGTTGAAAATTTATAAATTCAATATAGGATTTTATTTTTTTTTGTCATTTTTGTTTAAAAAATCGTCTTTCCTGCACCAATCGTATGCTTTTCAGCACTATCAGGCATACAGTTATGTTTGCTGATTATTTACACTGATACCTTGAAAGCGACAGCGACCAGGATCTTCTGAGAAAAAAATGGCGGCCGTTTTATGCACCGTGGTATAGCGCAAAATGGTGCACAAAAACTATGGGACTGGAGGACACAAATTGGGGGACGAGTGCACACAAACTGTGGAACGCGCTGCACAGAAAATGCCAATATACGTGGGTTTTAAGTTGCAAATTCACGTATGTATTTACAAAAATATTATATTTGCAGACGAGGATCCACGAATATTTACGCAGGGGCCGGTCCAAATGTGTCTGTAAGGAATTTATGCAAGTTTTTAATCAATATTCACCACAATTATGCATTGTTTTAGTAAGTTCGCTGTTCAATGCAGGCTTCTTTAGCAGCGCTCGTTTATTAATGGGCGAGCAGAGCCTCATTTCGTATTTCAATCAGTAAACCCGTTTAATACATATCACACATTAAACCATAGGTCACCACCTAAACTCGCACCACACTTCGTTTATAACTTGAAGCACGGGGTTTGGAAGAATCAACCATGCGGAACTCAGTTAACCATGCTAATCGATGACCAGGCGAAGTAGTGCAGCCAAGGTCAGGGCCGGATCCAGGATTTGGAGAAAGAAAAGCGTGGGTGAGGGGGGGATATGGGGGTTCTCCCCCAGAAAATTTAGAAAATTGAAGTGCCTCAGATGCATTTTCATGGCATTTGAGAACAAAATACTGGGATGTGGGGCGTAGTGTGAGTGGGGGGGGGAGTTTATGGGGGTCCTCCCCCCGAAAATTATAAAATTGAAGTGCCATCAGATGCCTTTTCCCTGGCATTTGAGAATAAAATAATGGGAGGGGCGTAGGTAAGGGGGTATGGGGGTCCTCCCCCAGAAAATTTAGAAAATTTGAGTGTCTCTGATGCATTTTCCTGGCATTTGAGAACAAAATACTGATAGCCTTTTCTAATCTGAATAAAAAAAATCATTGCATCGTCAAAAATAGGGGGGGGGGCGTACGCCTCTCAGGTTCGAGACGCGGTCGGAGCCGGCATGTTGTGTCCTTGGGTAACCAAGGGTAACTGCGGTACGTCTTATCTGTGTACATTGTACCATCTAGACAGTCACCATGCATGTATTACATGTGTGTAAAATATTTACACGATCACCACCACAAAGTGTCTTGCTCAAGGACACAACACGCCGGCTCCGACCGCGTCTCGAACCTGCGCAGTTCGGGGACCTCCGATCCACAGTCCATCTCGCTACACCCTAGGCCACTCGCGCTCCAGCATCACTGTCTTTACCGGTGGAAAGTTCCTAAACTTGTGGCGGTGGGTGCTCTATGTGTGTTTTGCAGCCCGCTGGCGGACTGTGCAGTATCTCAATTGCAATGAGAGTCGGTCCTTATTCCGGGATAATTCCGACTGGAATGTGTCGCTATCTGCCTCGAGAATACACAGGACACTCTCATTATGGTTATCATTGCCAAACGTCTTGCTAACGCCAATGATAATAAGATTGAGTTGCACCTTCAGGCCCGGATCCAGCCCGCCCACCCCCCTATTTTTGACGATGCAATGATTTTTTTTATTCAGATTAGAAAAGGCTATCAGTATTTTGTTCTCAAATGCCAGGAAAATGTATCAGAGACACTCAAATTTTCTAAATTTTCTGGGGGAGGACCCCCATACCCCCCTTACCTACGCCCCTCCCAGTATTTTATTCTCAAATGCCAGGAAAAGGCATCTGAGGCACTTCAATTTTATAATTTTCTGGGGGAGGACCCCCATACCACTCACCTACGCCCCACTCCCAGTATTTTGTTCTCAAATGCCAGGAAAATGCATCTGAGGCACTTCAATTTTCTAAATTTTCTGGGGGAGGACCCCCATACCCCCCTCACCCACGCCCACCCCCCCCCCCTTTCTCCAAATCCTGGATCCGGCCCTGACCTTGGCTGCACTACTTCGCCTGGTCATCGATTAGCATGGTTAACTGAGTTCCGCATGGTTGATTCTTCCAAACCTCGTGTTTCAAGTTATAAACGAAGTGTGGTGCGAGTTTAGGTGGTGACCTATAGTTTAATGTGTGATATGTATTAAACGGGTTTACTGATTGAAATACGAAATGAGGCTCTGCTCGCCCATTAATAAACGAGCGCTGCTAAAGAAGTCTGCATTGAACAGCGAACTTACTAAAACAATGCATAATTGTGGTGAATATTGATTAAAAACTTGCATAAATTCCTTACAGACACATTTGGACCGGCCCCTGCGTAAATATTCGTGGATCCTCGTCTGCAAATATAATATTTTTGTAAATACATACGTGAATTTGCAACTTAAAACCCACGTATATTGGCATTTTCTGTGCAGCGCGTTCCACAGTTTGTGTGCACTCGTCCCCCAATTTGTGTCCTCCAGTCCCATAGTTTTTGTGCACCATTTTGCGCTATACCACGGTGCATAAAACGGCCGCCATTTTTTTCTCAGAAGATCCTGGTCGCTGTCGCTTTCAAGGTATCAGTGTAAATGATCAGCAAACATAATAACTGTATGCCTGATAGTGCTGAAAAGCATACGATTGGTGCAGGAAAGACGATTTTTTAAACAAAAATGACAAAAAAAAATAAAATCCTATATTGAATTTATAAATTTTCAACTTTTACGACGGCGTTCGAGCTCAATATTTTTGCTACATGTGCTTCAATCATTCTTCCTCAACGTTGCAAGCTCACATTGTTCTGATCATGCATAAAATATATTGTTTTAGCTAATTTTACAAACCCTCCAAATTCCCACTAGTTTGTGCGTTCCCCTTTCCATGTTCTCCTCCCCTAGTTGCGTATCTCCGGATAACGGGTGTGAACCAATACCCAAACATGTTGCATGTAGGTCAAAATTTAGTAAACTGTATAGTTTATACCCTTAAACAAATAATCTTTGATCATTTAGAACTAGTAAATTGCCAAAAAATAATAGAACAGCGAAATCATTTTCCCATGGAAGCCATCTTTTCTCTTGTTGTTGTTCAACATTCAACATAACGAAATGAAGCTTTCAAATGTACACGACATACATGTAAATGTCAGATAAACACATGGAAATAGTAAAATAACCAATGTCTGCATGTGTATTTTCTTTATTAATAATTTAATAATTCAGCTTTGACAGTTTTATATCGCTATCATAACAAACACGCCGGATAACCGAGTGCAAAAATCACTCTTCCGTGTGTTACATTGAAGAGATGGGATTAAATTGATACACTGACGAGAGGTAGGAGCGCGGTAGCAATTTTGTTTCTACATGTATATTTGTATAATTCCAGCACAAAAATATTTACACAATTCCCTAACATTTGATTGGTCCGTTGCAAGTCTCCGTCCGAAATTTATATCCCAGTAAACTCCATGCCGAACTGCTTTCCGTAACCGTCAGGCGCAGTTAAAATAATTCTTAAGAAAACGGAAAATATACACATTTTCTTGATGAATTTATTTCAAATGCTGGAATTATAAGGAATGAATAGCCTTTTTGTGGAATTTATCGCGGATATAAACTTGGAAAAGTCGCGGGAATACTGGACGAGGCCTTCCGGCCTTCGTCCAGTATTCCCTCGACTTTTCCAAGTTTATACCCCGATAAATTCCACAAAAAGGCCATTCATTCCTATAATAAACGGCGATTTCCTCGCATTCTGGCTACGCAGAATCTCCTTATCTGATGGACTTACACGTATCAATATCCGCAACTTGCGCTTTTGTCCTGTAAGTTGCTGTTTGTAAATAGATTAAATCCAGATCGGGCTCCATAAATAACGGGATCGTATAGTCGGCATTGAAACAGATCTACGGCCGCCACGGAGACGTGAGAAACACCATTATTGTATAAAACAACTGAAGATAATTGCTTCATAAGAGTGATGTGATATGTATTACATGAATATAACATATGTGAATATTGTCTTGTTACTGTGTACTATATGGAGTATTGAGTTGCCATCTCCGCCATCTATGTATGTACAAGCCATCATATAGTTTCACCACTTTGTGCGTTTGACACATACAGCAAATAATATGACAGTAAACCAAATACAATTTGGTGCAATAAATAATAGACAGATATGACAACGGCAACTACGAGATATCTGAGCATTTCTCCCATCAATCTAAACATAAATTTCAACGTGTGACTTCAATGCATGAAGCTTTGCTTACGCAGCAACTATAAGTTAATAGTTTTGTTGAATTAATATGATATTTATTTAACTTGTCGATTGAATTCATAAGAACCGAGGCTATGGATCAGTAAACTCGTTCAATAAATATCATATTAAATCATCCTCTTTTTAATGACATACAATTAATGAAATATCCGTGTCTGCCATATGACGTCAGGACAGTCATTTTTTCCAATGCCACCCAACTCCATTTACGCCTGTATTTGTGTCTGTAACTGGAGAAATGGGGCGTATGGGATTTGCGAACAGTGTAGATCCAGATCAGCCTGTGCATTCGCACAGTCTGATCAGGATCTGCAATGTTCGCTATTCCATCAATGAAACACCCGTCATAGTTCTAGCAAGCAATATGGATCGTTATTAGGCTACAGGAGTGTGTTATTTGATCAGGAGCTACACTGGTCGCAAATCCGATAAGACCAATGTATCCAGTCACAGTCACAATTCACGTACCGCCCTCCTCGGCTGAGAATTCCCAGATCCACCAAATCAAAGGTCAACGTTGTTCGCCATTCACTCAGTGAAGGAGCATTAACCCTTAGACCGCTTTCAATTGATGGATTTACATTTATTGAGCATATGCTGCATTTGCAGCCTATGCTCAATAAATGTAAATCCAACAATTGCTACACATAACAATTGTCGTCTGCTGTTGCTTTTATATCTTGCCTTATTTCTCAATAAAAACATGGTTTGACAGCACTTCAGAATCATTTCCAATATAAACATGGTTTGAAACATGGTTTGACAGCACTTCAAATGGAAACATGGTTTGAAACATGGTTTGACAGCACTTCAGAATCATTTCCAATGGAAATGATTCTGAAGTGCTGACAAAGCATATTGTAACTTATTCTACAGTGCTGTCGAAGCATGTTTTTGATGATAAAAATAGAAAATAGAAAATAAACAGCAGACAACAGAAAAAATAAGATAGCGGTCTAAGGGTTTATGTTATTAGCAACGGATTATATCCGACGATGTGAATTCGCAACGAGATTACATATTTTGTCACTTACGGTTCATTTTCACCTATAACCATACGACGGCAGTCATCAACTTTTGACGTACACAAATACGTACATGTAGTTCAAACTTACATCCAGTCCGGTTACGTAGAGGGACGAATCTGGTATAGGTCGTTTCACTAAAGGAAAACGGACTTGCACAATCTCCGATGTTGTGAAGGCCAATTGATATGGATATTGTACGGAGTGCAGCAGGGGACGTAGACTTCTTTTTTTTATTAATTCGTTCCCACGAAATAACAATTCGTTCCCTCAATTTAACAATTAGTTCCCACGAATTAACAATTCGTTCCCTCAATTTAACAATTCGTTCTCACGAAATAACAATTCGTTCCCACGGAAATTGTTATATCGTGGGAACGAATTGTTAATTCGAGCCGGGAACGAATTGTTAAATTGAGGGAACGAATTGTCATTTCGTGGGAACGAATTGTTAATTCGAGGGAACGAATTGTTATATCGTGGGTACGAATTGTTAATTCGAAGGAATGAATTATTAAAGTGAGGGAGCGAATTGTTATTTCGTGGGAACGAATTAATAACAAAAAATCCACGTCCCCTGCGGGGCTCTGTAACATTGAGCCTTTTCGTGCCATTTGCCAGTAATTATCATGGAAATATCACATGCATTTGCCAGTAATTATCATGGAAATATCACATGCATTTGCCAGTAATTATCATGGAAATATCACATGCATTTGCGTCGCCTAATAGACAATAGTCGGCAATGGACATTTCGTGTCATCTTCTCATTGGCTCTGTAACATTGAGCCTTTTCGTGCCATTTGCCAGTAATTATCATGGAAATATCACATGCATTTGCCAGTAATTATCATGGAAATATCACATGCATTTGCGTCGCCTAATAGACAATAGTCGGCAATGGACATTTCGTGTCATCTTCTCCATTACTTTCAGTCAGTCATGAGACACGGCACTACTGTCTGTTTCACGAAACCTGTCCAACTTTTACGGTCATATAAACAATGCAAAAACAATATTGTTTTCGATAATATTAAATTAAAGGAAAATTTAAGAATTAACATTCTTTTTATTTCGTGAAATTTGGTCAATTTTCCCATATACAGAGTGAAGATGTTTATGGGGATTTAACATGGGGACATTTTTAGAATGTCAGAAATACTGGACCGATTTTCAAAATTTAACTTTTGTTTTCTTAGTTAGATCATTTCAAAGCTATCTAGCCAGGTTTCTGAGTCAATTTCCAATTTGTATTCGTTTTGTGACTCCTCACACAGCTCCTCCACCTCCTTCCCCCCCCCATGTTAATTTCCCGTAGACAAATCAATTTTTAGTAATAAAATCCATATTTGACAAAATTTCATGAAATAAAAAAGGCTCATTCTTAAATTTTGATTATAATTTCAATATTATAAAAAAAATGTGTTTGCATTGTTTATATGGCCGTACAATTTGGGCAGGTTTTGTGAAACAGACAGTAGTTTGCGATTAAAGCCATGGTATAGCCACAGATACGTGGCTGTGACTAGATAAATGGGGCTTATTGATCTTACGACCAGTGTAGATCCAGCTCAGCCTGTGCATCCGCACATCCCGATCAGAACATACACTGTTTGCCATTCAGTCAGTAAGTCATACGTCTAAAATGTTCGTAAGTGCAAAATTATGATAGTCTGTAAATTTCACATTAACAATGTTTTCTTGTAGACAATTATTGGATTTACATTTATTGAGCATAGGCTGCATATGCAGCCTATGCTCAGTAAATGTAAATCCATCAATTGAAATTGACCGACTATTTATACCGACTATTTAAATCTGCCCTTACGAACATGTTAGTCGTACGAAGTTTAGTGAAACGGCCCCCTGTTCTGCTTTATTCTAATAAACAGTATACATGTATATCCTTACTTCAGGAATCTGCTAGAAGATCAGGATATATACTGATCAGAAATACCATAAGCCCGTTTGTCCAGTCAGGACCACATGCGATTGGCATGTTGATAGGATAGCAGGGCTCCAGATAAGGAATCAGTAATTGAGTATTTTATAACTCCATCATTTCTGAAGCAATTGTGTATTTCAAAATTTTAATTGGGTAAAATAAAATCACACTCCTGTTTACACATCAACAGACAGCAATTATTGAATAGTTTGCTTCGAAATGAAAACATGGCTTGGCATTTCTTTAGAATTGTCTCCTTGGAGACAAGACATTCTACCTTTTCATGGAAAATAAGAAAAATATGCTATATGTGTGGTCTGTTTATTTTACTGTTTACACATCAACAGACAGCAATTATTGAATAGTTTGCTTCGAAATGAAAACATGGCTTGGCATTTCATTATGAAATACCAAGATGTGTTTTCATGGAAAATAAGAAAAATATGCTATATTTGAGATCTTTTTATTCTTTTCTGTTGCATGATAAAGGTATCACAAATTTGTTATTGCTTTTTGATACTCGCTACTTCTGATTTCAATTAGGTTTTTGGCAATTTTAACTGGGTATTTAAGCAAATACGCAGCTTATCTGGAGCTCTGGGATAGTGTATAAAATATCCTATCAACATGCCTGTGGTCAGTCCAGAAATGCTCCAGTGCGACATTTTTCTATTAAGACTATTGGCGGCCAATTTGATAGGCTATTTTCCCCACACTCCTCGCCTCCTCATCCAATGACCATTTCTGGTTCCGTAATGGCACCGATTAATTACATCTTCCGGTCTACGTGATGCACCACAGCTGTGCATGCGCGACCAGTATAGACATTCACTAGAGTGACGTCCTATGGATCGGGTGCCGTTGGATATCCGAGTCCTGTAGCCGATTTCACCAAGCTAGCTAAGTATACTTTGAGGGACTAATCATTTATTTGTATGTTTGCCGCCTCCCCCCACCCCACCCCCACCCCGCTGTCTCATCAGGAACCGCACTTTTTGCGATTAATTTTCATATTTTTTTAGAACAAAAACACCCCCTTTTCATAAATGGACTAATCTGAAAATCATTTTGTGACGATTGGATTGGTCGGAAAATTAGCATATCACAGTCCATTCCAGTTACTTAGGGGTGAAAGGGTTAATAATTTGTCGAGGCCTGGACTGATACATCTTAATATGGCGACAGTGCACGAACTACAGAACCAGCGTCACATACTACTGCATATATTGTTATTGGTGCCATACTTGTAATTAACATACATGTACATATAACACTTGTTTACATCAACCTCGCAGGTGGTCCGTGCATCCGTCCATCAAGACGCGTGTTTTAGTCTGTCCAAGTGCGAGTCATCTGGAGCCCATCAGTGGAATTGAATAGACCATGTCTATGTCTGGAGTGCGCCGCCTACTGACATTCAATACATCTTTCCCACATCGGGGCTTTATATTTACTTGATCCATCCTCTAAGTGAATTGTCTCCTAGTTACGGGCAGTAACTCTGATCCAACTTCTAAGTGAATTGTCTCCTAGTTACGGGCAGTAACTCTGATCCAACTTCTAAGTGAATTGTCGATCCAACTTCTACGTGAATTGTCTCCTAGTTACGGGCAGTAACTCTGATCCAACTTCTAAGTGAATTGTCGATCCAACTTCTAAGTGAATTGTCTCCTAGTTACGGGCAGTAACTCTGATCCAACCTATAAGTGAAGTGTCTCCTAGTTACGGGCAGTAACTCTGATCCAACTTCTAAGTGAATTGTCTCCTTGTTACGGGCAGTAACTCTGATCCAACCTCTAAGTGAATTGTCTCCTAGTTACGGGCAGTAACTCTGATCCAACTTCTAAGTGAATTGTCTCCTTGTTACGGGCAGTAACTCTGATCCAACCTCTAAGTGAATTGTCTCCTAGTTACGGACAGTAACTCTGATCAAACATCTAAGTGAATTGTCTCCTAGTTACGGGCAGTAACTCTGATTCAACTTCTAAGTGAATTGTCTCATAGTTACGGGCAGTAACTCTGATCCAACTTCTAAGTGAATTGTCTCCTAGTTACGGGCAGTAACTCTGATCCAACCTCTAAGTGAATTGTCTCCTAGTTACGGGTGAATTGTCTCCTAGTTACGGGCAGTAACTCTGATCCAACCTCTAAGTGAATTGTCTCCTAGTTACGGGCAGTAACTCTGATCCAACTTCTAAGTGAATTGTCTCCTAGTTACGGGCAGTAACTCTGATCCAATTTCTAAGTGAATTGTCTCCTAGTTACGGGCAGTAACTCTGATCATTGATTCAGTGGAGTTAGATCCATGATAATCGCAGAACACCACTACCAAAACCAATATGCAGTGTTAGTGCGCCGCCGCTATATAAGTCTTATAACTACTGTCTGTTCCACGTTTTGCTGCCGACAAACGTTTGGCTATTAAACACATTAAATCCCAATAATATTTAAATGTAAGTACTTTTTTGCATCAATAACAAAAAAGTCACACTCCCCCAAAACAATTTGATGCAATTCCACCGAATATTGATTTTATTGAGATTTTATTCCTATGGGAATTTAACATGGGGGCTAAAAATAGATTTTTAAAAATCTAACTAATGTTTCGTTTTTCGACTCCACTGCAGCTTCCCATAGGAAAATCGTTTTTTCGCAATAAAATCAATATTTGATGGAATTTCATAAAATAAAAAAACATTTGGGAGGGTGACTTTTTTGTTATTGATGAAAAAGTACTTACATTTAAATATTTTTTAGATTTAATGTGTTTACTAGCCAAAAGTTCGTCGGCAGCAAACCGTGGAAAAGACAGTAGTTAGTTGCGAACAGTAACTCTTGCAAAACATCCTTACGTTAGAATTGACGCCTGATTTTGTCAATTTGACGTCACGTTGTGTAGTTTAGTCTAAGCAACGTGAGGTCAAACTGATAAATTCCAATAATACTAACATCCATGATAATCGCTGAACACGACTACCAAAACCAATATGCAGTGTTAGTGCGACGCCGCTATAGGATAGTCTTATAATTAGTAGGTAGTTGCGAACAGTAATAGCCACAAGTTCGTCGGCAGCAAAACGTGGAACAGACAGTAGTTATTTGCGAACAGTAACTCTTGCAATCTACTCCCGTACCGTCCGTAGCCAAACTATGCAGTGTTAGTGTGACGCCGCTATAGGACAGTCTTATAATTAGTAGGTAGTTGCGAACAGTAACTCTTGCAATCTACTCCCGTACCGTCCGTAGCCAGACTACGGACGGTACGGGAGTAGATTGCCAGAGTTGCTGTTCACAACTAATAACTACTTACGAAACATCCTTACATTATAATTGCTGCCTGATTTTGTCGATTTGACGTCACGTTGTGTAGCTTAATCTAAGCAACGTGAGGCCAAACTGACAAATTCCACTATTTCTGTGATACTCCAGAAGTTTCATTCAGGGAAGTTACTCGTAATCTTCAAAGTTTGGTAACCTGAGAGACAATCTATTCCCTTCTATTCCCATTAAGCTGAGCAACGTGACGTCAAAGCAACAAACTCCGCCATTTCTAACACCCACGATGCCCCGGATGTTTGTTTCTATAAGGGAAGTTACTCGTCATTTGTTTACGTGCAATCAACTTTTTTTAAGGCTGTTCTATTCGCCTCCCCGCCGCCTGTTCACCTCTCGGCCGCGCTTGGTACACAACACGAGGAACATGGACGACCCGGACAGGATACAGAGGACGCCAGTAAACAGGAAGGAGATCTTGTAACTTCCGGTGCAGTCGAACATCCAGCCTGCAATGTTACCGTTGTAAATAGAGAATACCGGGCTAGTGCCTTTTAGTATCAAGTTTTTCATGCAGGGCTAGGAAATGCGTAGGAATTCCGAAGCTCGCCGAGGAATTCCTATGGTTTCCGAGCCGAGCTTGATAATTTTTATATCAGAAGACACTAGCCTGATATTCATTACAATAAGTAACGTTTTTTATCCCGTCAACACAGTTGGTATGTGCCATGAAACAGGATATCAATACAGGATATTCTGTCAATACGACCTAATCACTGCGTATGAATATGTGCGGTGGCTGGGGTTGCAAATACAACATGGTTTTCGATGAAAACATCGCGGTAATGTCATATGACGGCGTTCGACCAATGAAACGTCAGTTTTTACATAGGGTAGCCTATGTATTGGAATCGCGTCGGACAGTTAGCCACGCCCCAGACCCCTCCCCCCCTCCCTCGATGGGATAGTCCGTAGTGATATCTTGGAATAACCATAACAACAAAATGCATTGTGTTACTCAACGTTTAACTGTCCTGTCATACGCAACCGCTAATTGAAAATAATATTATGAAAAACTACTTGCACTGAGCAATATCAACAACGGATGTTCTACGTACACAAAATACATCGGATTATTTTGTTACGCGTTCAAGTTGTTATTTGCCCCCATTTGCGTCACAAATCGTGCGGTCATCGCTACATTTAGTAACAGGCTATAGTTTTCGGCAGAGTTAACTCCCCTCCGAATACTCTCCACCGGATAAACACGTGTAAACACGCGACACGTTCAACACACAAACGATATCATGGGGTTACATCTACCTGTTGACCCAGATTTGTTTAATGATCGCGAATGTGTCGCAACAAAACTCGCACGTGTGGGTCTAGCTGATGTTAATCCTCATTCTATCGATGGATTTACAGCGGATTTTAGTGACATTCCCGAATTCTTCCTGATTGACATTTGTCTATGGTGGTCAATACACGCCAACATGAGTGTCAATTCTACGTTCAGGGAAGGGGGTCAATAAGTCAGTAAGTGATACATTACAGTCAGGGAACAAATTAATGATAAAATAACACATCCAGCGTTATTATACAAATTAATACCCATATTAATGCAAGTACTGAAAATACGACAAAACACAATTCTAACAAGTTTGGGCTTCCATACATTGAACATTTTGTCAGCGGTTTCCCCAATGACGTCATTTGTATGTTTTAATATACTCGATCCGGGGCCAACTATTTCATTCACAAAACAGAAGTAAACATGACGATGTCAAAGTAATGCAGAAACTTTAACAAAAATCCTGCTACAGCATTGTTTTGTACCGACAAGGCATTTTCAGGCGCGACACCGCTTCCGTGGCGGAATTCTTGTAGTACCCTATGTTCAGTACTTTCAGTACTTTGATTAATGCGTTTTATCCCGGATACTAGTGTTCGTATCTAGTTAATGCACGGCACAACAATGTGTTATCAGTCAGCATGTAGTCGGTCAATGCATAGCGAGTTACACGACGAAGGAGACAGTGTTTATAAGCTCTTGAGTCGTAGTCCGCATTGTGTATACTACTGCCGCAACTGAAATATGTGTATATATGTAAGTACATGATAGTACGGAGCCCCGAAGGGGACGTAGAATTCCCACGAAATAACAATTCGTTCCCCCAATTTCACAATTCGTTCCAACGAAGTAACAATTCGTTCCCGCAATGTAAAAATTCGTTCCCGTGAAATAACAATTTGTTCCCTCAATTTAACAATTCGTTCCCTCGAATTAACAATTCGTTCCCGCGATATAACAATTCGTTCCCTCGAATTAACAATTCGTTCCCAGGAAATGACAATTCGTTCCCTCAATTTAACAATTCGTTCCCTCGAATTAACGATTCGTTCCCACGATATAACAATTCGATCCCTCGAATTAAACATTCGTTCCCAGGAAATGACAATTCGTTCCCTCAATTTAACAATTCGTTCCCTCGAATAAACAATTTGTTCCCACGATATAATAATTCGTTCCGTCGAATTAACAATTCGTTCCCACGAAATGACAATTCGCTCCCTCAATTGAACAATTCGTTCATTCGAATTAACAATTCGTTCCCACGATATAAAAATTCGTTCCCTCGAATTAACAATTCGTTCCCACGAAATGATGATTCGTTCCCTAAATTTAATAAATAGTTCCCTCCAATTAACAATTCGTTTCCATGATATACCACTTTGTTCTCTCGAATTAACAATTCGTTCCCACGATATAACAATTCGATCCCTCTAATTAACAATTCGTTCCCACGAAATGACAATTCGTTCCCTCAATTTAACAATTCGTTCCCTCGAATTAACAATTCGTTCCTAAGATATAACAATTGGTTCCCTCGAATTAACAATTCGTTCCCACGAAATGACAAGTCGTTCCCTCAATTTAACAATTCATTCACTCGAATTAACAATTCGTTCCCACGATATAACAATTAGTTCCCTCGAATTAACAATTCGTTACCACGAAATGACAATTCGTTCCCTCAATTTAATAAATCGTTCCCTCGAATTAGCAATTCGTTCCCACGATATAACAATTCGTTCCCTCGAATTAACAATTCGTTCCCTCAATCTAACAATTCGTTCCCTCGAATTAACAATTCGTTCCCATGATATAATAATTCGTTCCCTCGAATTAACAATTCGTTCCCACGAAATGACAATTCGTTCCCTCAATTTAATAAATAGTTCCCTCGAATTAACAATTCGTTCCCATGATATAACAATTCGTTCCCTCGAATTAACAGTTCGTTCCCACGATATAACAATTCGTTTCCTCGAATTAATAATTCGTTCCCACATATGCAACATATGCTCAATACATTTCCAGGCGATCCTAAATTTGCACTTACGAACATTTTAGTCGTCCGAAGTTTATTAAAAAATAATGTAGTGTAGTTTAGTAAAACAGGCCCCTGAGTTATATCTTCTATTATTTTACCTGCTATGGCGTGCCGATGAGGTTGGAGAAGCCAAACGACAGCATGAGAATTCCAATGATCTCCGGAAGCAACTCCTCGCCGAAGAAGTTCATTAACACGATCGGTTGGATAATATAAGTTGCACCTGGAAGCAACAAGTTAAATTAGTCTTGTATTACTTCCGAATCGATCTGTGATCATTGCAAAGCATACTTATCTTGTTAAGTACACTTTTAGGGAGAAATTTTCAATTTAAGGATACATTTATCAATTTTTATTATACTGAATTTAGTACATTATCACAGCCATTTTGGCTGTGATAATGTAATAAATTCAGTATAATAAATTTAATCATCAAATATATGCAGTCGTTAGTTCTATATGAAATAATTCATTTCGGGGAAAATAAATTATTACTCCCTCAAAGTATACTTTGCTAGATAAATATGCTTAACAATTTTGGTTAAATCGGCTACAGTAAGTGTCAACATTTTGAGAAGGATTGCATAATGTTTCAAGAGGACCAGTTGAAAGATCGATTGATTGATTCGTTAATTACTGGTTGATTGATTGACTGAGTGATTGATTGATTTGGGTTTTAATATTAAAGGTACATGCCCACTCAGTAGGCACAAAATGTTCTGTATAACAGAGACATCATCTGAGACATGTTCTAGCAAAATAAACATTTATTCACCATTACCCCACGTATTGATAGGCATTATTATACATTTTATATCAGACGCAAATTTCCACAGATATCAGGGGCGATAACCGTGTTTCCTTAACTGTTAACGGACATTAGTATTTATTCTATGTATTTATTTTTTGGTGTGCATTGATCATATTTTAAAATCTGTCGAAAAAATTATTTGTTCAGGTGACGCATATAATTAGTATAAATAATTAAAATATATCATACCTCATTTGCTTATGAAAATAGCCTGATACAACCGCGAGTCAATATCAGTAAGATAACTATTACTAAATGATTATATCTGTATAGCGCGCACTCGTAATTTTTAGAACTGGTGGAATAGTGACACAATTATACACTTATTTAATTCCTATAAAGAACATGTTGTGCCTACTAAGTGGGCATGCACCTTTATTTTTTTTCCATGACGACTGCTAGTCTGCTTATATTTGCATAGAAGCTCAAGTTTACAAGAGTAGATATCTTTATAATAAACGACTTTGATGTTGACTGATTTAAAACGCACTTACCGACAGCTAGTCCATATGCGCATGCGTATACCATAATTAGTTTGAATGACGTCACGAAAGCACAAAGACACGTGAAGACGCCGGCCAGCAATAAACACGAATTGAGGAAGTAGAGGCTATTCACGGACGGTAAATCTGTCAGGTACCCGGACACGAATCTGCTTATCGTTCCTGAAACAAAATAACGGCGCTCAGAAATTTACGGTGTTCCGTTAAGGCCATCGTAATATCGTTATCGGGTCGATACTACGATAGTACGATACTACGATACTACGATGACGATAGTACGATGCTACGATGACGATAGTACGATAGTACGATACTACGATGACGATACTACGATGCCACGATGGCGATAGTACGATACCACGATGCCGATAACGCGATACCACGATAGTACGATGACGATACTACGATATTATATCGTACTATCGTCATCGTAGTATCGTACTATCGTCATCGTACTGTCGTGATCTCGTAGTATCGACACGATAGCGATATTACGATGGCCTTAACGGAACACTGTTTATCGTAGTATCGTACTATCGTCATCGTGCTATCGTACTATCGTCATCGTAGTATCGTAGTATCGTACTATCGTCATCGTGCTATCGTACTATCGTCATCGTAGTATCGTACTATCGTCATCGTAGTATCGTACTATCGTACTATCGTAGTATCGACCCGATAGCGATATTACGATTGCCTTAACGGAACACCGTAGAAATTGATCTGACTGTGCACCGTGGCTCTCCAGGTGCGGAATCCAGACGAGTGCATGTCCGGCGCATGCCCCCTCTACAATTGGTCGGTTTTAGCTTTTAACCCATTTGTTTGTGGTGGAAAGATCTGATTATTTTTTATTTCTCACACAAAGTGTATGTTGTTACCACTCAGTTGAACCGTCTCGTCAATGCACTTCTACAATGCGTACACTTTGTGTGGATTCAGAGCTGTTACATATATTCCTAGACAAAACTACACTTTTACAGAAGCTGGTCGAACAAGTATTGACATGGTTACTCGGAGAATCTCACCGGGCACAAAACCTGGGGCCCGATTCACTAAACTCCGTACGACTAAAATGTTCGTAAGTGCAAAATTATGATAGTCTGTACATTTCACATTAACAATGTTTTCTTGTAAACAATGTTTGGATTTACATTTATTGAGCATATGCTGCATATGCAGCCTATGCTCAATAAATGTAAATCCATTAAGTGAAATTTTCAGACGATCCTAAATTTGCACTTTCGATCATTTCGGTCGTACGAAGTTTAGTGAAGGTATCACTGTGCTAAATATAGTACACATCGGCCAGGGGGTATGCTTTAGTAGTCCGGTATAAAAAAATAGTGCAGACGTTTTGAGGCCACAGACCCAGTTTGCTTGTAAATCCTGATCCATTACAGCCCAATTTTACTTGAGAAACATGTTGGGGTGTTTTTAACACCAGTTTCCAGCATATTTCTAGCATTTAAAAGAAATTACTGAGCCTGCTTGTCACGTGATGTGAACACTACGTCACATGACACTTTGATGATAAACAATATGGCGGACAGGACAATGTTGAAATTTTCTTTCTTAGGAGTAAGTGAGCATATTGTTTAATTAGTGAAAATCCGGTGCAGACAGGTTGCAGGTTATGAACAGGTAGGTTCCACAGCATCCATACGAATAGTGAAAGTGTGAGAGAATGGCCATATTTGGAGGAATCGGTTAAGTTGTATAGTAAAACTAATTGGTGGTTGCTAGCCTGAAACGGCCCCCTGATCTCACATACTACTACACAGTCCAAACGAGTCATGTATAGACGAGACACGCCATGTTATTTTGTACGTTCGAACATCTGCGTAATTTCATGAAATACGTTTACAAAACATTTTCAATAAATGACCTCAAAAGTTAACAGCATTTTCAGAGTAAATGTGTAATTATATTCCGCATGTACTCTGAAATTTGGTCAACCTTTGACTTTATTTATGAAGATTATTGTAAATTTTGTAAACGTATTTAATGAAATTACGCAGATGTCCGAAGGTACAAAATGACATGGCGTGTCTGACACGGACTATTGGCGATTGGGAGTGGCGCATACACGTAATTCATTGCAACCAAACACATTCAGACCAAGTTTGTTTCTTCGAGACTCTTACACAAATCTCGTAAATGTACAATTTATATTTTAACAATACTTATCACATGAGGCCCGTTTCACTAAGCTTCGTACGACTAAGAAGTTCGTAAGTGCAAATTTAGGATCGTCTGGAAATTTAAATTGATGGATTTACATTTATTGAGCATAGGCTGCATATGCAGCCTATGCTTAATAAATGTATATCCACTAATTGTTTACAAGAAAACATTGCTAATGTGAAATTTACAGACTATCATAATGATGCACTTACGAACAGTTTAGTCGTAAGAAGTTTAGTGAAACGGGCCCCAGGTTCGCATTGACCCATATTGTCATATTGATATTAAAGATGGGGTCCCGCACATCAGGGTGTATTGTAACGGTGCATTTAGAGATATCATTAATATATACAAAGAGCGTTTACCTTTTATTACCCGGCACACACATTGGTATTATGTTGTATTATGTGTATGACAGAAATCAATAATCTTGATTTCAGGGGACATTACCGCGTTTTCTCAAAATGTTCACAAAATTCGATATTTATTCAAAGAAAGTCGATACTTATTTGTCCAATGGAATTTCTGGTGGACAATAACAATATTGTATAAGATATCGACAGCAATCGTGTTTAAGTTGATACACATACTGGATTTTAATAATTAAAACTAATCACACTGTCTTCACATGCACATACACTGGTGATCACCACTACTAACACGGTATGGAAATATTAGTTTATTCTGTGTCCAAACCTTTTGATGTTAAAAAACCTTGTGGAATAGTTATATAATTAGGTACACATTTAATTTCCGTAACAATATATGTTTATATAAGTCGAGGGCCCAAATCTTTAACGATTCAGCTGTCCTCTACAGTATGATAAGGATATACATCGTTCATCAGAATTATAGGGTGTATTTAACCCTTACTACGCTGAATTAAATGTTGTCGTCTGCTGGAAATGTTTTAGTTTTCAATATTTCTCGATAAAAAACTGTTTTGGCAGCGCATGAAAATAGTCTCCACTGGAGACGATTCTCATGTGCTGTCAAAACAGGTTTGTCGTTAAGAATTAAGGCAAAAATGAAAAACAGCAGACGACAATTTTCGTCTCCCGCGTAGTGAGGGTTAAGTAAATAAATGACCACCAGTGTAGTCTCAGATCAGTGTGTGTGGGCAGACAGGCTGATCTGGGGATAAACCGCTGAACGATTCTTACCTCCTATACCGTAGGCGGATATTAGCCAACTGGCCTCCGTTACGTCACATCCGTTATGCATGCAGTAGTCCGGTAGCAAGCCTATTACAATAAAGAGAACGGTATTTAAATACACAATGTGCATAATCACGTGGTTACAACAACAACAACAACAATGGTTGAACGTGTTTAAAGCGCGCCCACTCCAAGGTAAGTATTATTTGATATTTTCCTTATTAGGCAATGAAATATGTCGCAGCAAACGCGTCTACATGACCTGCATTTGGTGGTCCCGTGAGTTCGGCAATACTTATGTCGCTTTTGCGAAGAATCGATTTCCGTGTCAGGAAATCGATTCTTCGCAAAAACGACATAAGTTTGGGCCAAAGTACCGAGACCACTAAATGCAGCTTAACAAGACGCGTTCATCAAAATTCCGTTACATACTAAGAACAAAATAAAAGAATACGTACTTTGAATTGGAGGGCTTCTGGAAGTGCACGTGATCATACACCTTGATACATGTATATATTTATAACAGCAAGGTGCACGAGCACGTGCATGGTTACAACACCAACAATTACTGAAGCGCCTCCGATTCAAAGTACGTATTCTGTTATATTGTCCTTATTAAGAAACGGATTTTAATGAAATATGGCGCACCAAACGCGTCTTGTTAAGCTGCATTTGATGGTCTCGGTACTTTGGCCCAAACTTCTGTCATTTTTGCGATGAATCGAGTTCCGTGTTTACTGTCAATACTGACACGGAACTCGATTCTTCGCAAAAAACGACATACTTGTAAGTATGTGCAGAACTCCCGAGACCACCAAATGCAGGTCATGAAGACGTGTTTGCTGCGCCATATTTCATCAAAATCCGTTGCACATTTAAGGAAACTATCAAATAATATTGACTTTGGAGTGGGCGCGCTTTCAACACTTTCTGACATTGGTGGTGTTATGGTAACCATGTGATCATGCACCTTGAGCAGTATTAACCCTTTAAACCCGACAACCCGCTATAGCGGGGTTTGTAAACAGTGCATAATGCCAAATCAATGCATGGGGTAATGGTGAATGGATGTTTATTTTGCCAGTCACGAGTCGTCTCATCAGTATCTGCACTTTTTGCAAGTATTTGTTTTATATTTTCACATCCCAGTTTTATAAATGGACTTTTATTAATATCAGTTTGTGGCTAATACACACTTTATTAGATAAGTTTATGGTAATATTATTGCGTCATATTGTAGCATTGTCTCTCAATAACACTATAGCGAAGTATGAACGTCGCCGGCCTGCAGGTTTTTTTCTATATTTTAGTGCGCGAAGTGTAAACGCTATTAAACACATTGTAGCGTGGTGTAGCGATATAGTGCAACCTGTTGCCTATAAAGCGGAAAACGTGCAGCTAATACATACATGTAGCGACGTTGTGAACTTGCCGATACAGTAGACATACAACCAAGTGACCGACGAGTCCGTGTTACAGAAAAAAGCAAGAGGCGTTTTAGATCTGAATGCAAAACAATATAAGCTGTATATGTCTTCATTATTTATTCGACCGATGATCTGGTAATATATACCTAATTGTGTAAACAGTATACAGGATACATGCGTGCTTCATGTACATAGATTATCTTAATGAGTGAGGATATAATAGGATATTTATTAAACTCGTTTACTGATTTCATAAGAAACTCGGCATAGTTTAATAAATACCATACTAAATCATCACAGCTGTTAGATTATATTTATTGCATAATCACATCATCCTACATTGAACATGTTTTCTGTAACATGCTAATTCGATATTTATTACACTAGTGTAATATGATTTTTATTGCACTGTGTTAATACACTGCGAGCGACCATTCCATGCAATGAATACTATTTAAGCATGTACGTGTACACGTAGTTGTATTCAACATTCGACAGGGATTACTGTTCTCTAGCGGACGACGACCGATTCATAAATGTAGTCTATAATTGCAACATCAGCAGGACTAAATTCATTACATTGTACAGAGTGTTTCATAATATCTGTCCTTATTACAATTTGCTACTTCTCTGTCAATTTTAAAGATATTACGTAACACAATACACCAGATTCAAGCACATGGAATACATTTTTCAACTTGATAAAAAATACGGGAAAGAGTTGACGTCATGACGTCATGCATGACGTCATTTTCTGTGGGTTTGTTTTCAAGATGGCGCCGTCCAAAGAACAATGTTGTGAAATTGTGAACTTGTATCAAAGTAAATCCCCTGATCTAAGCCCCCTGGACTTCTTCTTGTGGGGATATCTGATGGGTCGTGTGTATAATCCTACTCCAGCAACTAATATTGAATTAAAGGCAGCCATCAAGAGAGAAATCCGGAAAATAAGCCTGGAAACATGTGCTAGTAAGTCACTACTGTCTGTTTCACGAAAGCTGCCCAAATTTTACGGCTATATAAACAATTCAAAAACAAGATTTCTTTTGATAATATTAAATTAAAGGAAAAATTAAGAATGAGCCTTCTTTTTATTTCGTGAAATTTGGTCAAATATTGATTTTATTGCGAAAACAAAATTTCCCCATGTTAAATCCCCATAGACATTTTCACGGAGTGAAGATGTCTATGGGGATTTAACATGGGGAATTTTTTTTGAATTTTAGAAATACTGGACGGATTTTTAAAATTTAACTTTTGTTTTCTTAGTTAGATCATTTCCAAGCTATCTAGTTATGTTTCGGAGTCAATTTCCTTTCCAAAAAAAAATTAGTTTTTTACTAATCCCACACTCCTTTACCTCTTTTTCCCCCATGTTAAATTCCCATAGAGAAATCAATTTTTCGTAATAAAACCAATATTTGACCGAATTTCACGAAATAAAAAGAAGGCTCATTCTTAAATTTTCCTTTAATTTAATATTATCGAAAATAATATTGTTTTTGAATTGTCTATATAGCCGTAAAATTTGGGCAGCTGTCGTGAAACAGACAGTAAGTGTCATCATGAACTTCACACAGCGGCTTGACGTCATTATTACCCAGAATGAATGTCGAGCATTTGCTGTAAAACACTATTAGTACAATGAGGCGTGTACTGAATGTCATGAAGGTAATATAATTGTATGATACATCAAACAAAATGTGCGTTTCATTTTATTGTATTATAACGAAAATATAAGCCTTTAGAATAAGTACAGATATTATGAAACACCCGGTATATGCGATAACATTGTATATAGAGAATAGTAGGTTAGTGCCGTGAATGGGAAAAACTATCTGGCAAGGCTTAGTAAACGGGATGGGCGAGGCTCTGCCGTTTCCGAGCCGCGCCAGATATTTTTCCCATTCACGGCACTAACCTACTATTATAGTTATCCCGTCAACACCTACTAATGGCTTTAAAATGCAAACAAATAATCCCAGCCACCGCACATATTCATACGCAGTGATTAGGTCGCATTGACAGGATATCAAAAATGTTTCCCGGCACCGTGTTTCACGGCACATACGCACTGTGTTGACGGGATAAAAAAGCAAGGGTGGACTTACCAATTGGAATAAATATCGCTACTCCATATAAAAATGACGAAGCCATCATAATCTGAAAGTTTGTATCTGTCACTAACTCGTGCGGAAAGAGTTGTTTCATCAAAGAAAAGAACATGTTTGTATCATGGACCTTCGTTTGAGAGGTGTCATCATAATTCTCATGTTTCGACAACATTAATTTTGATGATTTCAATCGTTGTTGACGTTCTATCATATATTCGAATGAAATATTACTTCCAAAATTATGCGCTATCACCGGTAAGCTTTTATGCGATGAATACAAGCTTCTATGAGATCCAGTCGGGGTCGTGGCAATGGCGGACAACTGCTCACGGCGCATGTCCGTGAAGGTTCTGGGCGTGGCTTTCAACTCGTCAGTCACTGCTCCATTTCCTATAAGAGCTCCGTTTCTCAGTTCACAATTAGAACTATTTATTTTATCTGACACATGAGAACTGGCGTTTATTTCGACTCCTGTGAACATTTTTTCTCGTTCACCGGCCGTGTTGTTATCGGCGGAAGTGACGTCATATGTAACGTCTGAATCCGAAATATCAACGTGTAGTGGTCTATGCAGCATGCCAAATACACAGCAGTTCAGGGAAAGTCCTGTAAAAAAGATATAAAGCAATGACAATTCCTTCTGACAGAACTTTGGAGAAATCCGTATTTAATGCAGCAAGTACATTGCAGATTGTGACTATTTTGTTTGGTTATTATATATACAAATGTAAGTACAGTACATAAAATATTTTTTTAGAACTAGAACACAATACCCATGCTGATTGATTAAAACCCGTGTATGCACGTGATGTATGCACGTATTCAACCTGACTTCCCTCGTACAAGGTGCATGATCACGTGGTGACAACAACAACAACGTCGCCCACTCCAAAGTAAGTATTATTTGATATTTTCCTTAATGTGCAACGGATTTTGATGAAATATGGCGCAGCAAATGCGTCTTCGTGAGCTGCATGTGGTGGTCCAGCGAGTTCGGCACAGACTTATGTCGTTCTTCGCAAAAACGACAGAAGTTTGGGCACAAATACACAATAGGCAAATACACAATTGAAATGTATGAGTATGTCCACAAGCCTTAAAAGTCAGTAGCATACAAGACAAATACATATGTACATTGGATACGAACCAGCCGGACATGACGGGCATCAAGGTGCATGATCACGTGGTTATGACAACAACAACAGTGGCTGAAAGCGTTGAAATCTTGAAAGTATTATTTTATATTTTCCTTAATATGAAACGGATTTTGATGAAATATGGCGCATCAAACGCGTCTTCGTGAGCTGCATTTGGTGGCCTAGGGAGTTTGGCACAGACTTATGTCGTTTTTTGCGAAGAATCGATGTCCGTGTCGGAGACACGGAAATCGATTCGTCGCAAATACCACAAAAGTTTTTGCGAAAATACAGAGACCACAAAAAGCAGCTTAACAAGATGCGTTTGACGCGCCATATTTCATCAAAATCCGTTACGTAATAAGGACACTATAAAAGGCTACGTACTTTGAATCAGATGGATTCTGGAAGTTTCAGTACTTGTTGTTGTTGTTAGTACCACGTGATCATACACCTTGGGGCATGTATATTATACAATACACTCTAGTATACATGTAAATATTTATAACCAATATACAAATAACAATGCATGAGAAGATAAGCCCTGCAGCCTATATATCAAACGAAGGGGTCAGTGGAAGAAGGGGGCTAAGTCATTTAAGGACGTAGCCCCTTCTTCCACTGATCCCTTCAAATATAAATCAATTATATGAACCAGAAACTAAAATGATAAAAAAAAACAATATAAGTCGACTATACGAACCAGCAAATATAAGCATGCACCCGCGCCACGTGTAGGCGTCCATCATGGCGGGCATGATGGGGTTGAAGATGATTGTGCCCACGCCCGAGCCTCCGTAGGCGATGCCGTAGGCGAGGGCCCGACGCCGGTAGAAATACCGCCCGACCGACACAGTGCCCGCCAGGAACATCAACCCGAAACCAAAACCTGTAATGGAAACTACTGTATCATCTCCCTACGTGATTGCTGTTTTTGAAGATTAGAATTTCGAAATGTAGTTGTTCTTTCCGAAAATGAACGTTGGACAAAATTCCAGAGCGAATTCGTGTCTGTATGTACTCTGAAATTTTTACTAGACTCAGTGAGGCTTCACTGTATATGAATTTATTATATACATACTTTCGTTTCCCTTTGAAACACAATGGAACGCAAGACGTCAATACTTTTCCATATTGACGTCTCGTGAGTTCATATTGGTCAGTGCCGGAACTACGTTTCACTTCGTTAAATATTTCCTCCTAAACCTCGGATAATTTGTGTATTTTATTTATATACTGTATCATTTTTGAGGCGCATATAAATTGTGAGTGATTTACGTATATAATAAACAGGTTATTTGATTTGTCGCGCAATATCGCAATAATAAGTATAACCTATACATATGTCATTGGTGTTATGTATGGTTATCGTTATTGGTAACGGATGTTTATGATTGAAATCCGTACATACACGTATGGGAGTGCTCACATTAACGGAACTACAGTATAAGCTCTGTAAATCGGACATACGGGTGTATCTGCCTGGGTATCCGTGTTACAGCTGTTTCACTGTATTCGAGAAATGAACATTGGTGTATAGCTACCGTGCATGGTGACGAATGTTTATGCTTGTAGATCACATATATAGCTTCCAGGATACAATGGAACCTTTCTAAACCGGCAACCTTGGGCACCAATTAGAGAATAGTAGGTTAGTGCCGTGAATGGGAAAACATATCTGGCAAGGCTCAGGAAACGGGATGGGCGAGGCTCTGCCGAGCACATCCCGTTTCCGTGCCGCGCCAGATATTTTTTCCCATTCACGGCACGAACCTACTATTCTATTTATCCCGTCAACACCTTCAAATGGCTGTAAAATGCAAAAATTGTATTGACTGGATATCAAAAATGTTTCACGGCACCGTGTTTCACGGCACAAACGCACTGTGTTGACGGGATAAATGTCCGACTTAGGGAGTTCCACTGAATTAGTTAATATTTAGTTGGTGTAGGTATATGTATCTTACACGGTAACGAATGTATATAAATGTACTTGTGAAGCACACTGGCACATCTTGTTAGATTACAGTGAACACAATCTATCCGGATACTATGGTACCTTAGATGGCTATCTGGGAACAAAGAGTTAACTGTGTAAGAGAATAGGTCATGACGAACTAACGATTATGATTGTAAAGCGCACAGAAATAGCAGAGGGTGAACCAGATACCATCGGTTCCACTGTACCAGAAAATGGGTCACGGGTGTACATTTTGTATGGTTTACTTTTATGAGGTTGTATGTAGGGATGAGCTGGATTATGTTCGTGGCGAGTCTTTATGATCTCAAAGCGCAACATATAGCTGCAGTACAAAGGAAACGCCCTAACCGGACACCCTGGGGATATTTTACTGTCTGTTTCACGAAACCTGCCAAAACTTTACGGCCATATAAACAAGTAACTGAAAAATGAAATTGTATAGATAATACATATATGATTAGTCGTCGGCCTTGAACAGTCGTGGGAAATCTCGATGGAATTCCCTTTATTATTTATAACTGATTGTTATGTCAACAAGTGATATTTTTATAGTGTCTCACAACTGAAGAACACTGGAACTTCTCGAAACCAGACTCCCTGTAGGCTTCCAGGGTGGGTGGCCGGCTTAGAGAGGTTCCACTGTATAATATAATAGACAATGGATACATACCTTGCATGAGGCTGTATGTGAGGATGAGCTGCAGTATGGTGGTGGCGAAGTAGCTGCCGATGAAGCCCAGACACCCGATGACGGAGCCCACGATGGTGGAAACACGGCAGCCCGCCTTGTTCACTATCACGCCCAGGAATGGCCCTGCAATGTAGTTGGTTGAGTTGGTTGCTGTACTGCTGGATCTATTAATTGGTTAGTTGGTTGATTGATTGATTGATTGATTGATTGATTTATTTATTGGCTGGCTGGCTGGCTGGCTGGCTGGCTGGCTGGCTGGCTGGCTGGCTAATTGATTGATTGATTGATTGATTGATTAATTAATTGATTTTGGGTTCTACATACATTTATAGCGATGACATATGAGCCGCGTCGCGAGAAAACCTGTCTTCGGGAGACTCACGACGTCACAAAATATGACGTCGTGAACTTAGCTGACGTAATTTCAGCCGAGATTTCCAATTATCGACGTTTGTTAGACCGCCATGTTAGGTTTGTTCCGTTGTGTTAAACTTATCTAACGAACGAACAGAATATATCTATAACCGGGCGTATGTGTGTGAAAAAAACGAAACAGTCTTCGATATGTCATGGATCCTGTCTGAGAATGTATTGGATGAACGTTAGACTGCCGTACTAACGGTCGTATGATCGAAATCCACCAATTTTATTCGAAACGGGCACATCTTATATTATGTTTTTATTAACAATAATGGCGTAAGGGTAATTTTCTTTTATTATTTTGCTGCTGATATCACATATAAAAATGTTTGTCTGTTATTGATATGTGTTTTTTATGTTCCGTTATTTTGACATATAATATTTTCTTTGACACAGTTTGCAGATAACTGTCCACATTAACCATGTTAACTGTTATCGACCACCATTTACAGGTGAAAACTCTGTGTAAGCTACATTTTTTATTTACATACAGATGCTCGGCAGCATATTTGTAGACCGTTGTAGCCTGGGCCCGGTTATGTTTCAGATCTGGTTAACTCGACCCGAATGTTCAGTTTATTGCTCAATTCTTTCTTTCTAATATACATGTAATGTATAAAATTAACATTTAGCGCAACCTTTACCTGCAAAAACAACAAAGCCATGGATGCTACGATGTCTCATCTGTGCATATGCACCGTCTGATCAGAACATAGGATGTCCGCCATTCAATCACTAGTATATGGAATCCTTTCTCGATTACCGACAGGATATGGGTTGCCGATCTTATATTGCAGATATTGTAAGGTCCGTTGTTTTCAGCAAGTACAAGCAAGTACAGCTGTAAGCGGGACGATGTCGTGAACATTCGACATTTATGTTGTCTGAATATGAAAAGCTTAAATCTGAATGCACACTGACGTGTGTGTCATTTTAATATAATAAATAGATACGGTAGGATGATATTTCAAGGCAACATATGTTGGAGACATTAGTATCATGGAAAGTGATCTGCACCACTTGAGGATATTTTATTTTTTTTGCAAAATGACACCCTTTTCTGCATAATGGAAGTCTCAAACTTAACATGAAACCGTTCATTTCAGTTACTTAGAGGGTTATGTGTTAATCGTCAAAGGTTGTAGCAGCATTGTAAATGAAAAAATAGCAGTATTGGAAAAATCTAATATCATATCCACAGGAATCTTCGGAATGTCAAATTCTTGGTGGATTAACTGTACAGTTGGTCATAGACATGCACAGACGGACGGATGGATTGACGCATCCACACATGCACAACGTGTGATTACTGGCATTTAACTCATTTAATTTATGAAGTATCTCCCCTGTGTATCACAGTATATTATAGTATACATATCAAGTAAAATAAAATACAAAGTCCTCGGATTTTCATCAAATACAATAGTGTGTATTGTGATAATATAAATAGAAAATTTTCATTATGGAAAGCAAAAAAAGATATAAAACTTCCTGACACATCATCAGGGCCGTAACCAGGAAGCCAAAAACGAGGAGGCAGTGGTCATGCACCCCCCCCCCCCTCCACCCAAAATATTTACAAATAGAGCAGATTCTGATGACACGGCTCGTTATGAGTTGGCTCACCTGTGTCTACACGGTGTTGTTGAAACTTTCGAATTAACGGTAACATCTTTGACACATTTCCTGTGTTGGTTCTGTATTAACACAGCTCGTGTGCAAGGTATGTGCATGAGGCTGTGATAAATAAGTTGGATCACGTTTTTGTATGAATAATATCGTCTAGCATTACAGGATCCGGATTCGGATAACAAAACGTCTGATCGAATATCAACATGATTACTGGAAGAAACTATTTTTAGTTGAAATTAACATGGAAATAAGACACACTACACTTATTTTCACGACCATGACTATTTGAAAAGCATAATAAAGGGGATTGAATAAATGCTGTTTATACCTGAAGTAGCCTAATATTAGTCTCAACAGCAAATTCAAGATGGCGGCGAATTTTAAAATCGAAGTCGCTGTCGGTGCAGCTGAATGCTTATGGTTATGTTATGCGACGTAACCAACGACACGGACATGTCCATTATGATTGCAATGCTTATTATGACAACTGTGTAGTCTAACTCGAGCCAATATGTGTATTGCGTTTGCATATGAGCCGCGTCGCGAGAAAACCTGTCTTCGGGAAATTCTTGGTCAAATTAACATTTTTATATGCAAACGCAATACACATTATTTTCTACTTTATATTTTATTTTATAATCAGATTTTACATTACTTGATGAATGCTCATTCCCGGACCATATCATCTGTTTTCATTGGTCAGAAATGGGCGATTACGAATTGAGTGAAAACAATTATATTTTTCTGGGAGTTTCACACAGCAATTTATTCCAGAGAAAACGTATTGATGGGAATGTACGGAGCCCCGCAGGGGACATGGATTTTTTTGTTATTAATTCTACTAATACTAAATAACAATTCGTTCCCTCAATTTAACAATTAGTTCCGTCGAATTAACAATTCGTTCCCACGATATAACATTTCCTTCCCTCGAATTAACAAGTCGTTCCCACGAAATGCCAATTCGTTCCCTCAATTTAACAATTCGTTCCCTCGAATTAACAATTCGTTTTCACGATATAATAATTCGTTCCCACGAATTAACAATTCGGTCCCGTGGGAACGAATTGTTATTTCGTGGCAACGGTATAGCGAGATGAAACTGTACAGTTATGTAGATTAGGTGTCAAATGCGTCACATAGATGGCAATACGTTTCATTTATATGTACATTTTACGAGTCATTTGGTCACATAGTTTTGAATTCCTACTGTATACTGACATGGACGGTGACGGTAGAACAATTTGCTTATCTTCTAGTCACCTTCCATTCCAGGGGATCGAGCTTTATCAGGTAACCTGCCCTGTATTGACCGAATACGTACTGACTGATAACATAGGTGTTGTATGAGGCATTGACAGGATATCAACATCCGGGTTACAACAAAGTGAAAACCGATGTTCCATTGGTCGGTTGACGTCACGTGACGTCACCGAATGACGTCAGTGTAATGACGCAACGTAAACAAGTCCGCGTTCTGTCCATAGAATACGACGTCATTTAATGTAATTTTCGAGCATAAAACGTTACCTGATAAATAGAGTACCAGGCTAGTGTCATTTGATATCAAGTTTATCAGGCTCGGCTCGGAAACGGTAGGAATTCCTCGGCAAGCCTCGGAATTCCTACGCGTTTCCTAGCCTTGCCTGATAAACTTGATATCAAAAGACACTAGCCTGGTATTCTCTATATTCTGTTAATTCCGATGGATTTGTATACAACGTTTACAGAATACGTACAGTACTGACATGCCTCAAGGTGACTCCAGTGGCCTATTTCAGGGAGAAACTTTTAATTTTATTATAAATTTATTATTTTTTATTATACTGAATTTATTACATTATCACAGCCATTTTGGCTGTGATAATATAATAAATTCAGTATAATAAGTATGCATACTTGTAATCATCAAATACATGCAGTCGTTAGTTCTATATGAAAAAATGCCTTCGGGAAAAATAAATGAGATCTCCCTCAAAGTATACTTTGCTAGATAAGTATACTTTGCAATTTTGATGAAATCGGCTACAGACGATACCCAAATGTCTCTACCAAGATTTGTTGAACAATTCTGCAAAAGACAGGAACCCACTTTTCAGAAGTTTCGGAAGGAATTAGTTTCTAGTAAACGCTAAGTGGCATCCATTTTAGACTTCGAAAATTTAAAATGGATGCCACTTAGCGTTTAGTAGAACAATTCCTTGATAAAGGCCTTGTGCCGAAACGTCGGAAAAGTGGCTTCCTGGTTTCCTGCAGCATGACCCGTACTCAGGGTGTCCGGTTTAGCGAGGTTTCACTGTACGTGTTTCAGCGTATGCACATGAAGCATGACCCGTACTCGGATTCCACCACTGACAGCGTTGTGCTAATACGGCAAATTGTAAATGACAGGGCAACGACATTAGATGTCTTGAAGGGTCAATCGATATTATCTCCTATGGTGAATGTCCAGTGGAAACAACCAGGGACATATTTCACGATCGCATTGTTAAAATTTCACAGAATATTTACTTCTCCAAGTTCGTTCTACGTTTGCATGAACGCATATTCTATTAAGATGAACGCACCGTACTGAAATAAAACACATGTGGAACAATCTGTAGTAGGTCAACACACTAGCTACTGAATGCAAAGTCCGTCATGATAAATTAGTTGAATAACATGTTGATTTCTGCTAGGAAAGAAATTTGAATGGTATTATTACGAATGTATTATTCATACACATGTCCAGTATTGTATTCACAGTGGCGTAGCCAGAGCTTGAAATACACCGAGGCAATAACATTGGTTCGGCGAGCGAGCTCGTTCGTCGATCTAGCGGAGCGAGGGAGTTCGGTAGGGGATCCTGACGCAATCTCCCCCGTAAATGTTTTGAAATGTACATACAATTTCCTGCCTTCTGGCGTATTTTAGAGACATAACATTGCATGGTCACGAACAGTCAATAGACAATCGGCTTTCATGATGAAATCATAAAAATTTAAAAAATTCGGAAGATACCACCCATGCACTTATCTCTGTGTGCCTCAACGTGGCAACGGCGTTGATTCAGAGAAATCAGTGGAAAGCAAAAGCATCGGGCAATCAGTGCAATCAGTGCAATCAGTGCAATCAGTGCAATCAGTGCAATCAGTGCAATCAGTGCAATCAGTGCAATCAGTGCAATCAGTGCAATCAGTGCAATCAGTGTAGACCCTGGTCAGACTGCGCATCCGCGCAGGCTGACCAGAGGCTACACAGATTGGAAAATCATTTGAGCAAATGTTTACATTGCTTGACAAATATACTTACCGCACAGGTTGTATGTGGCGATCATGATAGACCCAACCCACGCTGTATCACCCTTGCCAGTCTCGAACTCTTTCAGCCATTCCACGAACAATAAACCAAAGGAAAACCGCACTCCATCCAGAATCACTTCTGTGGCGAAAAATGCAAACACCGCAACCCATGCGTATCCTCTATCCCTCTGGCTATCTGCACGGTTCGCCATTTTGTCCCGTGCTAGTATCCACCAAATTGTACGGTGTAGCTTCTACATTCCTATATTGTATTATCACAGCATAGTAACATGCCCAAGTATGTTTTGTTGATGCTAGCGTGTTAACAATGGAGCGAGTATCGATTGGACGATGAACTGTGTGGGCGAAAAGATTAGACTTTGTCTCTCACTTCGTTGGCGTATCTCGGAAGTAGTCACGCGGTGAGAAAATATCATGAATCATATACAAGAAAATATTGTGTTTCCTTTTTTGTTTGGTATTCCGACCCTAGGTAAAAGACCACACAACTTACATGTACATTTATTATTTGTTTCACATTTCGACCAAATTAAATCTCCATTTCTTTCATCTGACGGATAAAAGGAAAACAAAATTAAACACCCAATGCCTATAGTGACAAATGACACACTTTAAAATAGGTAATACACATTTATATCAAATTACATTTACTGGCACTATGCACTAAAATATTTGGCAACCCTACATGAACGAAAACTTGTTTTATGTCTGGGCTAAAATGTGTTTTAACAAATTTCACGGTGAACTCCGTTCCACCACTTGCACACGGTCTGTGTCAATATCCTTAAATAACACCGCACAAATGGTTGTTCGCATGTTCACAATGTTTCATCCCAATGAAAGATAGCTATATGTGGCTGTAACTGGAAATGGGGTCTAATTTATTTGCGACCAGTGCACATCCAGATCAGCCTGTGCATCCGCACAGTCTGATCAGGATCTGCACAGTTCGCTATGTCATCAATGACATACCCGTCAAGCTTATACCAACACTATGTATCGTTCTCAGGATTAACGAGTGAGCTATTTGACCAGGCTACACCGGCTACAAATCATATAAGCCCATATCTCCAGTGACAGACACAGTAAAAAGGTACACGCTCTCAAATAAACATAGAAGTAATCACTAGTAAGTAAAACACAACTTAATTGTAGAGTTACGGAGCCCCGCAGGGGACATGGATTTTTTTTATATAGATCAGTCTGATCAGGATGCACTATACGTCGTCCCACCAATGAAACACCAGTCATGCTCATAACAATCAATGTAGATCGTTATCAGACCTCAGTAGCTACACTGGCCACAAACCACATACGTCTCCTTTCTCCAGTCACAGCCACAAATCTGAAGCCGTTTCTGCTCTAGACAACTGAAGACAACAAACTCCTTGGAAGTTGACCCATTTGGTTGATACAGCGATAAAACATAAATACGTGTATTTATTCCGTAAACACAGTGCGTATGCGCCGTGAAATACGGTGTCGTGAACATTTTTGATATCCTGTCAATATCACTGCATATGAATATGTGCGGTTGTCATACTACTCGGCAGAGCCTCGCACATCCCGTTTCCTAAGCCTTGCCAGATATTTTTTCCCATTCACGGCACTAACCTACTATTCTCTATATTTACACATCGTCTGAGATGCAGTGCATTTAAGCCACAGTCATGTACGAGGAGATAATCCGCGAGATCTAGCGAGCGGATTATCGATCGTACATGCGGACGAACGTGGTCTCTAACTGTGTTATCACATCCTCATGTCCATACATTGCTCATGTGTTAAATGCAGAAACAAAACTCGAAACTGTATCAAAGATATGATAAAACGTTATACATACATATATTGCATATGGTGGTTGACATAGGTCGACGGCCGAACCAAGATAGTCTTACGCCGTTTGTGACCAGTGCAGCTACGAGCAGCCGATCAGGGTATGCACTCTTCGCCAGGGTAGACATATCGCAGTTTGGATTCTATCTGGATGTACAATGGGCTTAAACAAATTGCAATTTAAGGGTTCCTTGGGAGTTAGACCCCCCCCATTCTTCCACTGGCTCCTTCAATTTAATATTGTAAGCGCTGTGAGGTCCATATTGTTATCCAACAGTTCCCCATATTCCGATTACAACGTTATAAATTAGTCGCCGCTGAGAAAAACGACAAATCTCCACAAATGTAGGTCCTGATCATTCCACAGTTCCACAATCGCATCAGGGGTCGATTCCATTTGTTGATAGCATTAATCATGCTTCAGTGACTTAACGGCGAACAACGTGGCCCCAGATCAGATTGCGCGGATGCGCAGGCTGATCTGGGGCTACGTTGGCCGCATACGTCACAAGGTCAGTTTTCCCAAACCACTGCTCATTAATGCACGTGTACGTATTTAATTACATATGTTTTATCATGAATGACGCACACCGTTCAAAGTTTACAATATAGCACATTTGTAGGATATTGAACCCAATTAAATAATTATGAGTATGTAAACAAATGTTTATTTGTACACGTAGCTTCAAAACCCTGATTAATTAAAATATCGATGCAGATTTAATTTAAACGGATCTACAGGCAACATGAGCATCCCCCAACTGATTAGCGAACAGTGTAGACCCTGAGAAGACTACGCCGATCGCAAACACAATGGAATAGTTTTGCTATGTCTAGGCTGGGTCATAAAATGTAGGACTCTGGACGAGCTGAATCAAGAAAAATAATTTATTATTCATAAACTGCTCTATTCTGCTGTTATCCTATTAATACAATCAAAATACACTACTGTCTGTTTCACATTTTGCTGCCGACGATCTTTTGGCCATTAAACACATATTTAAATGTAAGTACTTTTTCATCATTAAAAAAAGTCACAGTAGTATATAAGAGTCATAATGATACAAGTTTATATGGAAGCCACACACTACGTGTGGTGGCTTCCACACGAAACTTGTAATCATTATGACTCTTATATACTACTACCGCGAGACCATATATTTATGACATGAGAAGATACACCCTATTAGAGATAAAAATCACTATGTTATACTCAGTATATATATACAACATAATGGTTCTAGTTAAGTGTGCATGGTTGAAGACAGGTAGTCACGAGAGATGTTTTCGCACCGGTATTTACGAATATTGCAAACATCACCGTGCATGGATGCGAAGAGGTTCCGTTTCGCCTCGCCCATGTCGACATTGTGGGGTAGGGACCAAAGCCGAGTCACTGCTATGTCCACCATGTGGTGGCACTCAGGCTACTCATCGAATGGTTAACAAGGGATTACGTGCTCGCAAGTATTATCGTTAAGTAATAATTCAAATCGGAAAGTCTGTTAGAAAGATAGAATCGATCTAATAAGTCACGGTGTTTCTACAGCATTAAAACACGGTAAAAAACATTATCAAACTAATTTTATAAAATTGAACAGAAAAAACGAATACCAATATAAAAGAGAAAATGGATAATACAATACAATTGGAATTGCAAATTTTTAATGGCTGTGTTGAAGAAGTTTACGAAGAATACGGGGGTTATAATCCTGTATATAAATTCTATAAAATGAGAACGCTAGGCGATATCGAATATATGAAATACCAGCGTAATTTATTACGCTCCGACAAAAACGTTGCATTTACAATATTATACCGGCAATTATGTCAACTATACAAGAGGCAAATACGAACATTAAGACAGATAATGCGTATCGGATATGAAACTAAGGCGTATTATATAAAACTATTAAAACCCAACGATTCGTTTACGAACGTACATTTCTACGATATCACTTATAAATTTATGTTGTAATCACAACACCAAGAAGACGACAATGTTTCACTTACACGTGTTATAAACATGCAAATTATGTGTTCTTCTACCTTACACGTATTAAGTGTCCATTTTATAGAGAGATTACACGATTACGTCTTCCGGGATGAAACATAAACACACTGTAATATATACTACACACACGTGGGTGTGTATTACACAACCCGCTATCGATATTCCGGAAGTATTTCTTACATTGTGATTGGTTGGCATGTTTTTAATTTTTTTAATTTTACTTTTAATAATTTAGAACGTTATGACCTATATTATTAAATAAAAAACGAACTTATTATATAAAAAGCAAATAAAAAAAAGAGAGTAAATATTTGGTATTGCACAACACGGTTTTAGCTTAATATATGTAAAATTAACAACAATACTTTGTCTTGGGGGACGCCCCTTGACGAAAAATGAGCGCTCACAGCCAGGGTATATTCTCTAAGTTGTAACAGTAGACTATTGTGAATCTCGTCCGTGGCCCTCGATATAGTTCTATTGATCAAGGCCTTTGTTTTTTGGGTAGTTAAAAAGTCGCCCTCTGTCGGGGTGAATCCCCCTTCTGTCGGTTCCAAATTCTTTGAATTTGTCACCCAATCGGAAGAACTACCTGGTCCGTATATACTCATTTTCAATAATGTTGATAATATATATATTACGAACATGCGTTTAATTCTAAATAATTTTCTTAAAATTAATTAATTTGAAATTTCTAGGACGACCGAAATCGGGTAATCGTTCTTCAACTCTCGCCCTTTATCATCGAGAATAGAAATCTTCAACTCGTGGATGTGTCCCGATTCCAAAATTTTCATCTCGGGGTGTGGGAAGTCTAAGGTCAGGGTCTCACCATAGAAACAGTCGCTGGCGGGCACGGTTTTCAGTAATGTGGTGGGAGTGCCGTCTACCGTGTTGTACGATGTGTTCACCGATCCAGGTGCACCCGAGAGTTTTCGTGACGGCGAAGTTCACAGGGGTCGTGCCGACGTGCTCGCCAGGATCAAACACTCCGTCATCGTTGTAAGGGTATGTTATTTTAAATCCTAACAGTGAGCCCAACCCCGGTGAGATCCTTAAACGCCTATCAACGGTCAATGTCGTGAGCCCCGTGGCTTTCGAGATTGCGAGTGTGACTACACCAGGAATCTTCTCCGCGACAAAAGCTTGGAGATCTCCGAAACTCCAAAGACCGTGAGGTACTATAGCATCTGGAGTTCTACGAAATCCTGAGGTCACTGGTTCAGTTATGAGGTAGTTTCCGAAAGCCACAGGGCTTACACCCTCGACTTCTGATGTGAAAAACTCGAGCGTTTCAACGTTTTTCCACCCGACCGTGAACGTGATTGATCTAAGGCCTACCCGGCGTTGTCCGCAGCAGTTGTCTATACATTTTTGAAGTTCACAACTCCCTTTTTGAACATTAGTGATAGTAGCAAACATAATAATATCTTTCAATGGATACAAAAGCATTTAGCTTTAACTCTAATGCAAAGTACGCGGTCGGTGGTAAATACATGCAAAAAGACGTTGTTAACCGCCTTGTACACCCAACCGTAACGGTTAGACCGGACAGTGGCTTTGCCACCAATTTCCCTAACACATTTGAGAAATATAGGCTGCCCAAGATTACTACGATGGAGGCGGTAAACGGGTGGAAAGCCACACCGATGCAGTTTTGGCAGAACCAGCTAAATTTTGCTGTATGGTGCGCAACAGCCGGGTGTGGAGTTTCACATAAAGACCATCTAACATCCAAGAATGTCATGCTCCGAAGTGTCTACAACTTTCACACGTATTATACTATTAGGAGGATTCTCAAAGAACTAGGTATTTCTCTACCTCAAGACGACGCCTGGGATCCCATTTCCAACGCATACGACCGTATGGCGTTTGAAAGACTGTGTAACGAATTTAACGTTTCAAAAGACGCGGACTGGAGGCAGAAAGCATTTCCTACCACCACCGGCCTCGGGGACGTTCTCATTCGGGGCCAGTCCGGGAATTGGACGCAGACTGATTTTAGACACGATTACTTCGGTGACCACATCGTCAGTCGGAACGCCGGGAATTTTGACCCCGCGACTATGACTTTCGGGCCAGAAGTGTCTGGAGGTCGGCACTGTGGCGTGTTTTCTTGTAAAATGTTACCTCCGAAACGGGCTCACGTCGATTACATACAGCAGGCTGCTGAGGTTCAGAACGCGTGGACCACATTTATGTTAGATAAGGGTCTAGGGTTCACGCAGGCCGGGGTTACTCGCGTCAACGAATCTATTCGCACGTACGTCTGGGCCATCCTCGGCGCACAGAAGCAAACTCGCAGTTCTATACTGGGCACAGGAACAGCGTTTGATGCACAAAAACAATTCTTGGCACTTGTAGAGGACGCCATCTCAGCTAAGGTGGACCTGGAGAAGGCGATCCAGAATTATCAAGACGTTTTGCAGACTGCCAGCACCACAGTGGACTATATATTTGGAATAGGTCTTTATATGGCGCCGAGCAATATGATACTACGAGACGACCCGGTTGATGGTTACAATAATCAAATCGTAATCGCCACCGCCAATCAAAAAATCGGTCACAACGGTAACGTGAACACGGATATCATCAAGCGCACCCCCAAAATGATCGGGCGCGAATAAATTTGAAAAAGATTTCATAAAACCCCCAAAACACAAAATGGATACACCTCCCTCAACACAATCGAACCCAGTACCCCCAATTAGTAAATTGGATGCACCATCAAGTTCCATCAACAATGTTGAAACACCAATCATCAACAATGTTGAAATTGGAAGCACAACACACGAGGAGGAGAAATTAGCGCTCGTCGTCGCCCTCGTGGCGATCGGACTATTTACGCTTTGGTTTTAGGAACACTCTGGCGAAGAATAGTAGGAGACCGGCGATGGCCACGATTAAAGCCCAGGTGTTCTCGGCGAGCCATCCGACCGTTTTTGAAAATATAGATAACAAGAAGGAGAGGAGACCTCCTATCAAACCAGGCAGCGCGGCAGCCAACTTTCCTGCTAATTTAGCCAGGAGACTGGCGAGGGCTTTTAGTTGGTTTTTTATCCACTCCTTGGCTCCGCCGGATGGCGCGGGTGCTGGTGCGGGTGTTGGTGCTGGTGCGGGTGCTGGTGCGGCACCAGCATTGACAGCTACAAATAGAGACGATATAGATAGAATTAGGGTCGATATAATCATGCTGAAAGCTGCGATGATGGTTAATATCGTGACGCCCTTCTCTCTGAACAGAGTGCGAAGACGCTCACCGAGTGTCGTGTCCTCGTGCAGAACCCTCGAGATTGTTTCGCGGCTCCGACTTAATTGGCCGGAAAGCGTCTCACGGTTAGTCGAAGCAGCCTCCAAGCGAGCTTCTCTTTCGTCCCGCAACGACCGCAGGAGTTTGTTGATCCGCTCGGTAGATTCTCTATCGTCACGGACTTCCCCAAGTTTTCTTTCTTCCAGCGCGATATTATTGTCCAGCGCCGTGAGTTTGGAGAGGTTATTGACCAGTTCGCCCCGAGTTGTTTGCAGAGCCTTATCGAGTCCCCGGAGTTCGCGAAGAGGTAATGGTGGGTCATATTTCGTGCCGTTCATTTCGTTGACCGTGGTTTCCACTGTGTTAATAGCGTCGGTGGCTATACGAGGGACATCGCTGAGCTCGCTCGTTTCTATAGCGGCGGCCGTCTTCGCCAGCGTTTCGTCGGTAGACTGTAGGTTTTTACCATTTGTTGAGGCATCTGCGACCGATCAGCGATCACTCCGAGAGCTCGAGCGAGGGATACTCCATATCGGTTCAAGGAAGAGGCCCCGAGGAACCGGTTCGGGTCGTTCTTGTACGTCAGCAACTTCCAGCTCTTACCCCATTTAACCCACAAGTCTCCTCTTTTAGTGCTGCGGAACTCCAACATGGCCTTGATGCCGTTTTTAGACACCTCACTCTCCCACCGTTTCACCAGAGAATTCGTTTCCTCGAGAGGCGCCAGCTCATCCTTGGAGATCCCCGCAGGAATCTCGGCACCGCCCGCCCACGCCGGAGTTGCGGATGGGGCCTCCCACGTAGGGAAATGTTGGAAGGGCGTATTTTTGGGTGCGTCTGGACCAAACGAAGATGAGCGTGGATTAACCAAAGGCGTATTTCGTGGTGCGCCTGGATCAAACAAAAGTGGAATTGGGGGTGCTGGTGTCTCTATGAAGGTCGTTTCGTCATAGTTATCGATGTCATCATCGATGTCATCATCATCGCGGAAATCGTCTCTGCCGATTTCATCCATGTCAATATCGTAATCAGCCATATTAATTTCTTAAAATTAATTATATATTAAAGACAAAACCATACGGGTTTAATATAGATTCACTAAATTATGTCTTCGAGTCAATACGGTCGCAAACTCAATCCATACCGCAGACTGCGTGAGCCCCTCGGGGCAAAAGGCGTGAGACAGAGTGTCGTTATTACGAACAACCCATGGACGATCGACCAGAACCAGTAGCTCTTGGTCCGCTTCCCCATCCTCGGAGCTAACGACGTCATTGTGCCGGGTACTGTTCGCCTCGCTTTCACTATTTCGCTGACGTCGACGGACGAGGACCGAACCGTCGTTCAGAACCTTGGTCGCGCCATCGTCAAGAAGACCATGATAAAGATTTTCTGGTAATGAGGTGATGTCGATCGACGACAGCGACGTCTACCATTGTTATCAGGACCTATGGAAGACGGCGCAAGAGCGTGAAAACGCTGTCTATCAGGGTATTGACACCAGCAAAAATAAGAACGTAACCAAACTTAGAATCGGGGCTGGTAACAAGGTAGATAACAACGCGAGTGACAATGCGGTCGCGGGCGCTTACGGCAACCGCTTCTACATCCCGCTCGACTTTGAGTTGCTGGAAAGTCACATGCCCTACTATCAGAGCGCTTTGGCTGACCGCCTCGAATACGAACTAACGTTCAACGACTACGGCCGAGTTCTCATAACCAGCGACATGTTATCGACGTATACGATCGATAATGTTTCGCTGGAGTACGACATGGTCACGATGCCCGAACTCGCGCGATTGATCAGAACCCAGTACGCCGGGCGCGTTGCCATACTTTACGACCGAGTTCTTCGCCATCGCAAGATGACGAAAGACAAAGGCGACACATTGTGGAATATTAATGTCAACTTACCCGCCCGCTCGATGAAAGGTATACTGATGTTGTTCGAGGATGCTCGGTTCGCGTTCGGTGCTAGAAAAACCGACAAATTCTATAACCCCAAAATCACGAAGGTAGAGGTGACGATCGAGGGAGTACCCAATCAACTCTACAGCGCGGGTCTTCGCGCGCACCAGCAGTGGGACGAAGTAAGAAAGCAGTTTGCTGCCGGCTCCAAGCGCTCCCCGGAGGTTGCCGCGGTTGCCCAAGACCTGCAGCTCTCGGCCGTCTCCCTCGCGGAGTTTCTGAATACCAAATACGCGCTATGGCTAGACATGCGAGCCAGCGACGACGACCAAATACACGGCAGCGGACGCCAAGTTGAGAACGCTAGCGAGGGTGTGACGATCCAGATAACCAAAGAGGCGGATGGAAATGGGCCATTGAACGTGTACTTATATATAATTACAGACGCACAACTCAACATCGAAGATGGCCGATACGTCTCAGCACTCTATTGATTTAATAAAAAAATCATCTAACGATTTATTAATTAATAAATTTGATAATTCTGAAGAATTAATTAAGAAAATTAACAATCAATACCAATTCACGATTGGAGATGCCCACTCTGCCATAATATGTGGGCAGACAGGATGTGGAAAAACGGTTTTCATCCTAGACTTGCTCGAGGGCTCCTACCGCGATGCTTTTCGTCATATTGTGATCCTGTGTCCCACTGTGCGGCACAACGATACTTATCAGCGGCGCCCGTGGATATGGACCGACCCAGAGGTATACGTTATTGACCCCGGTGATAGGCTTCACGATTGGTTGCGTGGTTTATACCAAAAATTCCAGGGTGAGCCCACCCTATACGTGATTGACGATTGCTCGGCCAAGGCGGCGATGACCAAAAAGAAGGACATGCTCTCCGAGCTCACATTTTCTGGCCGCCATGCTAGGCAAAGCGTATGGATATCCACTCAAAAGTACAACGCCGTCCTCAAGGATCTGCGCAAGCAAACGAAATGGGTGGCCCTCTTTCACTGCAACTGGAAAAGACCGAGACTCATTCGATGACTGTCTTCGAGAGAATGACGTTATCCCAACGCGCGAGGAGCGCCTGGAGGTTCGACAGATGCTTTCGGAAACTAAGCACGCCAAGCTTTTGCTAAAGACTGATCAACCAACTACTTACGAAGTTATCAATTAATTTTATAATTAATTAGCAATTACTGAACAAATGCTGAACAATGCTGAACAATGCTTAGCAATTGCTGAACAATGCTGAACAATGCTGAACAAATGCTTAACAAATGTTGAACAAATGCTGAACAATGGTTAACAATGTTAACAATTTGGTGCTCCGCTGCGAGCTTTGTTGCGAGCATAATGGTGATCATAAGTATCGGGTGGTGTGCTTTGCAATATGTTAAAGTGATGAGACTTGTTAGAATAGTTAAATTAATTTTAAGAAAAATGAACTGCGACGAACTTCTCGATCAGCTAATAGAAGAAACCTCAACTCCGACTGCCAACATAGATAATGATCCGACAGAGCAATCGGAATCAACTCCAACGGCGGTTGGTATTGGGTTGAGTGCAACGACTCCGAATGAAAATGAAAATGCGGCGCGACGAAAGCGGCTAGCTGCGCTGGTTGCTGGGGGACAATCGGAGCATTATCTCGGTAGGCGTCTCTCAGTTTTTCAGGTGGATAAGATGTCAGATGCGGAGATCGATAAAATGTATGCGCGATACGAATCTAGGTTAGGTGCGTAGATGACAAAAACTCTCGGATCGGCGGCTATTCATTTGTACGCAACCGCCGTTAGTATACTTCTCCCTATACCAAACACCGCGGGATTGATTGACGATCTAGAGACTGACCCTTTTATAGGTCACACTCTTAGAACAGCCTGCTGCTCAATTTATCACAAGTTTGGAATGTACTTAGCTCCGCTGACAACCGCGTTGACCACGGGTAAACACTGTCAATTTGGACATATATGCCCACGAACTATAAGCCCTAATATTAATATTATAAATGATGACACAAGACACACCCGCGAGAGTGACGGAGTTGAACCCGATTGCTCCAACCCAATCGAACCCGAGTGTTACTCCGCCACTGCATGACATACCGCATATAAATAATCCCAAAAGACAGGCAGCTGGACGGGCGGCGGCTGCCACCCGAAAAGTTAAACAAGATAAAATACTCGCCGAGCTTCGAGAGGCTAAACAGTCGTTGCAATCGGGGACGGAGACAGCAAAACATCTGAAGACAGAGTTGAGTACAACAACACCCCCAATTCACGAATTGGAAGCACACTCAACACCCAATGGAGGTTGGGCGAATCCGATTGAACCCAAATTCGTGAATTGGAGTTGGGTTGTTGGTGGTGGTCTGGCAGTTGTTGGTGCCCTTTGCGTGTGGAAATACCCCATATTATCGAAAAAACAACCAGCCAGTGTTCAGAAGAAAGTTACGAAACACCAATCGCGATTGGATACGCCCCATTTAAACATTGATCGCGACCCCTTTTATATGCAATAATTATAATGGCTGAACAAGATGGTAAAATGTTAGTGAATGCGCTTTATCACGCCGTGGTGATATCGGGTTTCAGTATCGGGTATGCTCGACTATGAAAGATGGCCCTAGGAGGATCCGCTCCCAAATTGGACTTTACTGCGAGAGACGTAGGGCTCGCGACCTTAGATGTAGCGGCCGCAGTTTGGACCCGAGATTATCTAGTTAAAGCTGGAATTCTACCAGTTAATATATGGAAATAAATGGCTTCAATCGCAGTAATAGTAGGTGGTGCGCTCGTAAACGCATTGGCGTTCAGCGGTAGCAACTTTATATTCTCTAAAATGAGAAGCTCGAACGTGGATGAGGAGCGTAAGCGTCACAATTTAGCTGTAGAACAACTCAATAGCGCAAAGGAAGCGTGGTCGAAAAAACGAACCGCCCATCTTGACTGGGTCAATGAAGAGCTTCGCCGCGAAAATCAGGCCGCACAAACTTTTCAGAACGTTGAAGAAGCCAACCGCGAGTACGCGCTGGCATATCCGCAGAAAAGTCTCGCGCTGCTGGATCGCGAGCCCCAACTTTCAGATTTCTATGTACCGTCAGAGCCCCAAAAAGTACCGCGAGATCGCGTTCATCGTCGTGGGGGGAATGGGGTGTGGTGGGGCTCGTCGGCTACTATATCCAATCGAGATTTTAAATTAATTATTTTAAATAATTTTTTTATAAATATATATATATAGAACGATGTTAGTTGACGAACTTTATTTTGCTATGATTGATGTAGGCTACACTGCCCTTAAACACCGCATAGCTGGTGCAAAGGGTATGATTCGTCTGGCCCGAGATTCTCTCGAGACGTGGCGGGAGGACGAAAAAGCGGCCACCCTTTTCGCAAAGCGGATGTTAGATTCCTCCACCAATCCTGGGGGATTATATTTTCCCAATTTCTTTCAGAACTTAACCCCCAATCGCGATTGTACTTCCAACAAAGGTTTATTATTATCGACGCAGTTACCGGACGATCTGGCGAGGGCATGTTGGAGATTGTCCGATATATTAGTATTAGAATACATCGCATACGATGAACACGCGCAAACTTAATACCAAACTATCGGTTCGCCTAACGCGCAAGCTAGCGAACGCGTACTATAGCCCCCGCGGCTACTGGAAGGGACTCGCTGCCATCAAGAACCTTGCGGCGGCGACCAAGGTTTCAGAAAACGCTGTCAAGGAATGGCTCAAGAAGCAGGCCATCTGGCAGATCTATTTACCCGCGCCTCACAATATTCCGCGCCCGAAATTCGACGTGCCGGTACCGAACCAAGTTCACCAAGCGGATCTCCTGTTTCTCCCTCACGATCGCGTCGGTCGTAAGACGTACAAGTACGCGCTGACAGTCGTTGACGTAGCGAGTCGCTATAAGGGGGCTGAGCCGTTGGCCACTAAAGAGTCTAAGGAGGTGGCCGAGGCTCTCTCCCGAATATATAAGAGGAGTCCTCTCAAATGGCCGAATCTTCTCCAGGTCGATCCCGGCCGCGAGTTCATGGGCGCCGTCTCTCATCTATTGTCTAAGCACGAAGTTTCTGTCAGACGCGGCCGCGTCAACATCCACCGGGACCAGGGGATCGTGGAACGCTTCAATCAAACCCTGGCTGAGAGACTGTTCGGACACCAATACGCTAAAGAACTTGTAGACCCTCATTCGCGATCGACCGAGTGGGTGGCCAGACTGCCCGCCGTGGTCTCCGCAATGAACGGAGAGGTGACCAGATTGATAGGTAAGAAGCCCGTAGATGCTATCAAGTTTAAAAGGGTGACGAGCGAGCCCTCTGCCGTCTTGCGCGGGCGACCCGTTGGTTTAGAGGAGCAACGGCTTCCATCGGATATTGACGTCCGGTACCTGTATCAACCGGGAGAGCTCGAAGGTGGCAGCCGCCGCGCGACTGATCCCGTGTGGTCTCTCAATGTATATCATCTAGATCGATTCTATTACCAAGCCCGATGAGCCCGTGCTCTACTATTTGTGGATGATGGGCCATCTCGAGGGTTTGTTCGCGAAGAACTTCTTGCGGTGCCTTCTGACACTTAGCTACCCCCGGATCATCAGAGTCTTTAGTATTCTCTCTCAGAGTTCTTTTTTTTTTACCTATCCTATAGGCTCGGTGTGTAACCCGTCTTCCATCACTCTCCTCTTGTCGTTGTAGTACGCCGAGAGTCCTAATTGTTGTTGACAGTACGTCTTCATCACCCCGTTAATCATTCGGAAATCCCCCTGTTCTCCGCCATATCCCTACCCCTTCGAGAGCACTCTTATACCTCCCCCAAGTCAGATCGTTAGATCTCTTCGACATCCCCTTGGCCGAGTGCTTAGATTTTCCATCACCGCTCACGTAGTAACACTTGCTACACAGAGCGATGGCTCTATCCCCTTCGAATTCCAGCTTGAACAGTCCCGGAGTTCTGTTGCTCCACACGTCCCACGCCACCACTCGTCTTCTCCTTATTAAACTTTCTCTTCATATTCTTTCTCACCACTGCCGCCAGCGTCTTCTCCGACAGCGCGAAGTACATGCTGTCAGTGTCCATCTGTATCAGTTCGAAATCTCCGCGATCCACGTACTTGTCCAAGAAATCGTAGTAGAACTCCAGCATCCGGAGCTTGGCCAACTGGTAGACCGCTATGCCACACTGAAACGGTCTGTTGATCACCACTCGAGTCTTCCTGCTCGATATCTCGTAAGCCTCCCCAATCTCCTCCAGGTCTTCGAACCACGCCGACCTCAGTGCCCGATCGACAGTCTTGGTATGCCACAACACGCGTTGCCAACCAGTTTGAATATATCCGCCAACACCGCCTTGCTCTTGTCGACGTCCCCCGTCCGTCTAGCAGCGGTGACCTCTTTAGCGAACCATTGAAACGGTTTGCCGGGCGTGTTGTCTATCACCCTATGCACCGCCTTGACGATCAGACCGTGCTCCAGATACCACTTTAGCAGCGGGGAGTATATGATCATCTTCTTGGCGGACATTGCCCCCACGAGCTTTCTCTGTTCTTCGACTCTTTTCCTACCGGTCCCGGCCAGGTAGTCCTTCATGTGCTGCGGAACCTCGTTCTCATCGACTTCTCGATTAACGAACAGCGGTGACATTTCCGAGAACTTGTCTCTCAACGTTTCAGGGACCTCTATATCCAACTACGCAAATCCGAACCACTTTTCACTCCTGACCTTCCTCACGAAACGGTCTATATACGACTGTCTTTCCGGGTCGTCACACGTCCATATCTGCTCCTCACCACTAAACGGCATTGTCCTTCGACAGAGTAGATAGGTATAGAGCATTGGCATCGTACCCCAGCACCGCCTTGCACATCTTCTCCTCCCGACTCCCCACCTGACCCCTGATCATCGACCTTCCAGCCTCGGCGTATCTGGAGAATACTATGGACGGACCACCGACCAATCCCTGCTTCATCATCTCATAAGTTTCAGACTTCGGTGACCACAGATTGGGCGTGTCCGCCTTGCCATCGATCGACCCGCGGAGTAGGTACTGAAGGGAAACACCGGGCAGAGACACAGCATCCTTGAGTATGTCCACGCCTCTTCCCCTGTAGAACTCCGTCATTTTAGTCAGAGCCTCCAGGAACGGTCCTACATCCAAGTCGTTGTAGTGTTGCAACCATTCCTTGAACGTCTTCATCCCCTTTTCTCGGAATACCTTCTTACACTCTTTCCACTCGGACAACGACAGAAGGAACTCACCCTTCAATTTCGAGTACAACTCGGGATAGTCTGGCAGCCCCGGATGGTCGAGCTTGTCCGCGCTATCGAACCACTCGTATGGAAAGTGAGACTTTACCGTTTTACAGTCGTACGCCTTAACCCACCGGTCGTACGTGGTACCGGGTCCCAGATACTGGATGATGTCGAGAAATCTAAACTCCGGGGTAAACAGAAACATCGTCGTGCTGGCTCTCTTTCCGACCATCACCTTATTCACGGTGACCGCCAACTTCTCTACAAAGTACTGCTTGATAAGGTTCAGGTCGTACCTGCTACAGTTGAACCCCACCACCGGGACTTGGTCAATCCAAGAAATAATCTTTGCTTGCTGAGACTTCGATAACATATCTATGTCGGCCGGCAGATACTTCTTCCTAACCCCCCTCCCTGATTGCCTTGCCTCTCATCTGCAGCTCGGTCACGAACTTCTCGACTAGAGTGTCGGGATCTCGTTCGCATAGGTGTGTGATCCCTTCATGCATCGTATCCCCCAACGACACCGATATAGGAACGTGCTCGACCTCGAAGGTCAGGTCTTTGGTGGGTTGCGTGGTTTTTGACTTGTCGAGATATTCGGCCCCTCGAAGTCGTAGACTATCTGGGGGGGGTGGGGGTACAGAGTCGTCTCCTCCTCGCGTGGCAATTGTGGATAGTAGTATTCACCTCATTCAACCACTCGCACTCCCACATCACCACCAGCTCGTAACCCGCCTTCCTTATCTTGGCGTCTTGAATTTTCGTCCTCTTGTACAGCGATCTCGCGTTACCTCTCATGCAATGCCTCGGACACCCGTGCCTAGTAGCATCCGTGAAACTGAAACACGGTCTCGGTCTCGTGACAGTAACCGTCGACCGGATCACCGGCCACCCACCTCTCACCACCGAGACCGCAGTTGGCGTGATGTATGTGCTTTCCCACCCTCTCCTCTTCTCTGCTTAACCATTGAATCGACCTTACACTCGCTGACCCCTTGGGATAGAACGCCTTCTCGTAGGCCGACTGTGGTCTCTCTACCCTCTTACCTGGACATGTCACCACGGTCTTCCCATCCATGCAGGTGGTCGCGTGCCTGTGCATGTTACACGACTTTGTGAACCGTTGTTGACATCCGGTGCACCCGTACTCGTTCGTCATCTTGCGGAGATTCGTTATGAGGAACGAGTGACCTCCAAACATTCCTATCGTCATTGTCTTCCCCCCAACCACGTCGTAATTTGCCGGAACCTTCATGAGGTACCACACTCCGTCGGCGGTGGGCTCGTAAACGCGAATGCCCATCTTGAAATGCTCTTCGACCTTCTTAATATCGTCCAGGGGGATTCCCTTACTTACCCGGTCCGTTATCGTGCCCGAGGTATTCGCGAGCCAGAGCTCGTGCCTTCCTACAACACCCGTCGGGTCTCCTCCACGTTGGATGGCTATGCACCTAAACAGACACAAGTAGTCGTCGTACGTGTCGACGGAATACATTCCCTTTTTCTGTCTTAACCAGTCTGGGAGTTTTCCCGCTCCCATGAGAAGTTGTTGTGCGTCGATGATCATCTTCACCTCGACCGATATCCAACGAACGAAGGTCCATTTTGTGTTTGGTCTATCGACTTTGTCGATGTCCATTCGACCTTTCTCTCTATTGGATATCCAACTCTCGGCTTTGGCGATCTCGTTTATCCACGGACTGCCCTTTGATTGTTTGTGATAGATCATAGTAGCGTCGGTCTCTATGTGCCTAATACGATACGAGCACGAATACCTCAGATAACATGCCGTGGTCATCTCTGGGCGAATTTTATTCATTATGCGATTACCGATCTCCCAGTCTACCCACCTCTCGAAAGTCCATACTATCTTCCTCCTACCCCTATCAACAGTTTCCCTAACTTCGGTTCTTCGCAGAATCCTGGGACCCTCCTCCACCAAAGCTCTGGCGATATCTCTCCTCTTCTTGGGAGGTCTCCCCACCAACCCTTGATAAATCTTATTGTAGTACGCCTTGTATAGGGGTTTTCTACGTGCGCTGTGATCTTCTTTTACACGCTGCGCGTAAGCGGTGGCGCGCAGACTGGCCGTCGTCTCGTTCTCCAATTTCTCGGAGCGTTTTTCGGGGTCGGCGGGCAGTCGTCCGGTCGAAACCGCACGCCGCAGCCTCTCCTCGTAGACGACGGTTCGCGCGTCACTTATCCTATCTGCTATATCTTTCTTGAGTCTCAAACCTCTTAGGGAAATTCCCCAACTCTTAGATTTTTTATCTTCAATAGGGTGTAAGTTTATATTTATTCGTAATAAATATATGACAGATTGTTGTAATATACTTAGTATAACTTATGGATAACTTGTCTTTAATAGGGTGTCAGTTTATATTTGTGACAGATTGGTGTAAAATACTGAGTATAACTTATAGATTTCTTATCTTTAATAGGGTGTCAGTTGTTATTTTATTCGTAATAAAGTATGACAGATTGTTGTATATATATACTGAGTATACGGATAACTTGTCTTTAATAGGGTGTCAGTATATATTTGTGACAGATTGCTGTAAAATACTGAGTATAACTTATGGATTTCTTATCTTCAATAGGGTGTCAGTTGTTATTTTATTCGTAATAAAAGTATGACAGATTGTTGTATATATATAATGAGTATAACATAGGGATTTTTATCTCTAATAGGGTGTATCTTCTCATGTCATACATATATGGTCTCGCGGTAGTAGTATATAAGAGTCATAATGATTACAAGTTTCGTGTGGAAGCCACCACACGTAGTGTGTGGCTTCCATATAAACTTGTATCATTATGACTCTTATATACTACTGTCACGTTACCCAAATTTTGTTCATTTCTTGAAATTCCGTCAAATTTTGATTTTATTGCGGAAAAACTATTTTTCTATGGGAGGCTAAAAATAGATTTTTTTTAAAATATTTTTTTTATTTGAGGACCGATTTTCAAAATCTAACTTTTGTTTTCTTAGTTACACGCTATCTAGCCAGGTTTCGGAGTCGATTTCCAAAGTTTTTCTTTTTTTTACCACGCGCTTCCACCTCTTTTCCCCCATGTTAAATTTCCATAGAAAAATCGTTTTGTTTTGCTATAAAATAAAAAATTTGATGGAATTTCATCAACAAAAATAATTGGGGAGGGTGACGTTTTTGTTATTAGTGAAAAAGTACTTACTTATATTTTTTTTATAAATTTAATGTGTTTAATAGTTAAAAGTTCGTCGGCAGAAAAACGTGGAACAGACAGTAGTTTAATACATAATAATTGAGCCGCGTCGCGAGAAAACCTGTCTTCTGGAGTCTGGCGACGTCACAAGATATGACGTAATTTCCGCTGAGATTTGCACTCTGACTTCGAAGTTCCGTTGCTTGTTTCAGTACAATATGCTACGATACTCGCTCACTGCAAGGCGAGTTGACTCTCCAAAAGACAAAATGCTACCGTAACACTCCCAAAACAAACACAAGGCGGTGTAACAAGCTGATATTGCGGAAACAAATGTCTGCACAAATGTTAGAGCGGGGTCGGGTCTGACCGGCCGTCGGCATTGACCGCCCCCCCCGCACGTTTAAACCTAAATTTGCGACAAACAGTGCAGAGAGTATTGTCAATACGAATTGAATCGTTGTCCTTAGAACAACATCTGTAAACCAAGACTTGCATAAATATGATGTAATATGTACATGTACGTAACACATTGTTGTATACATGTATACATGAATGTACGTAACACATTGTTGTATACATACATGAATGCAGATTTATCTGAGTGTGTCTACCTATTGCAATACCGATATCAGGCGCGGATACAGAAATAATTGCAGGGGGCGGGGGGGGGGGGGGTCTGTAATTACAAGTCGGCATTAGCCAACCTCCGCGAGCGCGAAATTGTAAAGTCGGGGGTCTGTTGGTCCTCCCCCAGGAAATTGTCCCCAGTTCAATATTTCAGTACTAAACAAGGGAGTACACACATAAAATGATCAATGTAATCGAAATTATAACTATGGTATGGTGGGCACGAGGTAACTGGGGGGGGGGGGGGGGGGTGGGGGGGGGGGGGGGGGGGGGGGGGGGGTAAAGGGATGCACTCATTGCTGGCATGGTGGCTCGTATTGGACATCTGCCCAATTGCCGAAGCGCCTTGAAGCCAAGATGAACTTCTGGACCTGCTGAAATACGAAGCTGTTTTCCTCGAATGTCAACTGTTCATTGTCACGGAGCAGTGTGTCTGCTGTGGGAGGACACGGAAGGTTGTTAATATGTGTGTTTCGCTGAAGTGTATATTTGTTGCAATACAAGAGAAAGTGGCTGACTGTTTCTATGGATCCGCATGTGCAGTGTGTGGTGTCAACGCGCTACATGAAAGACGAAGGCGTGTATAAAGAATTTGTCCTGTCCTGTTTCCGACGTTAAAAAGGGGTGATGATTTGACAGAATTTGGCGTTTATGTTTGCTTTGAAAGAAAACAGAGATTGAGAGTCTTTTATGTTCCGATTCAGTGCATTCCAGTCACGAATGGTGGATGGTAAATATGATTGTTTGTACTGCTGTGTGCGACAATGTATGTGAGGTATGTCGTCAGCATTTCTAAGATTGTAGCGAGGCTGCCTTTGAACGGGGATTAAATTTGCAAGATAAGATGGTGAAAGATTGTTTAGCATCTTATAGAAAAGGACTACTCTGTGTTTCTTACGCCTGTCGGTCAATGCTTCCCACTTGAGTTCCTGATAGAGTCTGGCAATGTTGCAAAGTTTGGTCGCGCCCGACACTATTCTGGCAGCCTCAGTTTGCACAGCCTCCAGGTCATCTTTCATCTGGTTCGAGCAATTATCCCAGACAACATCGCCATATTCAAGGAGAGGACGAATAAACGAGAAATACATACGTTCCAGCGAGGACCTTTTAAGACGAAATTTTAGAGATCTCAAAATGCCTATACGTTGCCATGCTTTGTTAATACACTGTGAGCTATGAGAGTTCCACTTTCCGTCGTCAGATAATGTAAGTCCAAGATGTTTGTGTTCTTTGACAGGATCGAGTGAGGCATCATTCATGAGTAGAGGAGGATGGTGTGGTTTGTTGTATTTCCGGGAAAAAGTCATAGTTTCAGTTTTTGATGGATTGAAGTTTACGAGCCACTTCTCTGACCAATTGTGGATAGTGTCAAGATCGTTGTTTAGAATAGTTGAAGAAAGGACAGGGTCATCGACGATAATGTGGAGACTGGTGTCGTCGGCGAAAAGACGAATGTTTGATTTAATTTCCTCGACGATATCGTTTATGAACATTGAGGAACACCGGCATTCAATGAGGACCACTGCGAATTGGAATTGTTGTAAACTACCCTTTGCTGTCGATTAGATAACTAGGAAGAGAACCATTTATGAAGAGGACCGTGAATACCAAGGGAAGACGGTTTGTATAGAAGACCGCGATGCCAGACTCTGTCGAAAGCTTTGGAAATGTCACAAAAGACTGCTTTGACCTCCTTGCCGTCATCAAGTGCCTTACATATATCGTTGTATACATAAGTAAGTTGGTTGATAGTATAGTCGCCTCTAATAAAGCCTGATTGGAAGGAAGTTAGCTTATTGTTGTCAATGAGAAAGTTGGACAGATACTTGTGGATACAGCGCTCCATCAATTTACCAATGCAGCTGAGAAGAGATATTGGTCGGTAGTTTTGTGGTTTTGATGGATCTGACTTTTTAAAGATGGGTGCAACGTTGGCTAGCTTCCAAGAAGAGGGGAAATGAGACTTGCGGATCAGTGTTGTAAAGTATGTAGAGAGGGGGAGTGATAATACATTTGTGCTGCTTTCCCGTAGAAGTCTTGGGCTGATAAGATCAGGACCACTAGCTTTGGATGGGTCAATTGCCTTTATTGCGTCATAAACGTCGCTAGGAGAGATTGTGATTGTAGAGATTGAAGGTTGAGAGGTTTCCGCTTGTAAGGGTAGTGTGTGTGCATTGTCGTCGATAGTGGACTGCTTAAAAAAGTAGTTGTTCAAAAGAGTTGCCTTTTCAATATCAGAGGTAGCTTCGAGACCAGTATCGTAAAGTGTTGGAATAACGGAAGACGATTTCTTGTTAGACAGTTGTTTCGCTAATTTGCACCAAGATTTTGATGATACGTTGTTGTCGTAAATTTTCTCTATTATTTTATTTTCGTAGTCTAACTTAGACTTTCGAATAAGTTTAGTGACTTCATTACTTACTTTTCTGAATTCGGACCATAAGTGGATGTTTTTCATTTTTTTAGCTTTTCTATGTAATCTGTTTCGTTTGCGCATTAACCTACGTAAGGTGTTATTGAACCAAGGGATGATATCTGTGGGACGAATGGTTACAGTTTTGTTTGGAATAGTTTCTGTAGCTGCGGATGTGATTGCCATTGTAATTTTACTTGCAGTTGTGTCTAAATTTTCATCGTTCAATATATCGTTCCAATTTGAAGATTCCAAAATACGTCTATACTCAGAGAAATTTCCGCGATCATAAAGCCAAATTTTCCGTTTAAATGACGTTGATTTAGGTTTGTCGAATTTTAAAACAGCTACTATGGGACAGTGGTATCGCACAAGATCAGGAAGGAAAGGGTCAGCGACAAGCTTGAAATAATTTGCTCCGGACAACACTTGTGGGTTCTGGTATATATAGGAATCATGGAGGATGGTATCTCAATCTATTTTCCCCAAGCGCCGTCCATGTGAGATTCGACATGAAGAGACAAGTATGACAGAAGGACAGGGAACCACCAGCAGCAACGTGTGCACAAAGAGGAGGGATGGGTGTTGTAAGTATTATTATCAGCGTGAGTCGGGACATTATCAATGGATTGTCTTCCTATGGACATGTTATTTAGAGTTTACCATGTCGCAGCATGAATATTTTTCGACAAAAGGGTAATGTAAGTGATATCAGTTTAGGCATGTGTTATCATGTTTGCTTGACGCGTCATGAGAAAATAGGCTCAAATGCGACCGTGATCAATGGAATCCCTATGCAGCTTGACTAAGGTCGTTTGTCGCTCGTTACACTTCTGGGTCCGTCACATACACGATTACGATCAAACTTCATCATATGTTGGTCCCATTTTCTCATGGCGCAAGCAAACATTTACACACAGCTTATCTCCGAACATACAACAATTTGGTGACTGTAGATTATTCGGTTACGAAGACATACGATAGATGGCGATAATTTAACAATTTTCCAGATACTAGTCGACAGTACCTGTACGTAAGGCGCGACCCTCATCCTGACAGAAGCGAACAGCTGTCTTCATGACATTCGCGAAACAGTGTAGACCTGAAGCGAGAATAATGTGCCTCGGTCGTTATACGGCTCAAAATGCCCACCACAGCTACAATATATTCATCCTGGACCGTTTACTGAACAGTTTGAATTTGATTGTCACTGAGCTAGCAGTATTTCCTTAGTCCATACATCTAAGCCTGGAAATCATCGACTGTAAAACACATGTGCAATAATCCATTAGTCACAACAGGGGTGTGTTAAACAAAAATCATAAGCGCATTATCAGTCGCTGTGTATCTGATGAGAAAGCACATTCGAGCTGCCTACATCTGGATATACAGCGCTTGGAACGATGGTTATACGTTTTAGTGCTGTTAGAGCTAAGATAATATGATGAGAATGGAAATACATATCGCCGCATAAAGAAGGTGGTACATTTGGTGACAACACATTGTTATGACAAAGTTGATGGTGGTAACTGTACATGTGCTTTTGTAATCGGCAAAATGATCAAAAGCTGCTGTTCATGAGAAAAACTGCTACGAGTTGACTTACAGACGACCAGCATGGGCCCTGATCAGACTATGTGGATACGCAGGCTGCTCTGGGGTCACATTGATCGCACTGATGTCAGGTACCTTCTTCCCAGCAGGTTAACCATATATACCCACCATTGTACAAATGTTATTGTCTTTTCGCAACCAGTGTTGACTCTAGTCTGGTCACATACTTGTAATTGGGCAGACTGTACTTAGCATCAACCATGTTCATGTATCACGATCAGTTATGATATGCACCAACTAATGAAACGGCATTGTGCTGTGGGATTGTGCTTGCCTTGTCAGGTAACTGTATTGTATCAACACATAGGGAAATCAGACTAGTGTTTTGTGGGCAATGCTCGGAAGTGGCCTTAAACAAATGAATGTTAGCGTGACATAGACAGCAAAGATACAGGTGGCCGAGTATAGCCGACATGAAGAATACATAGTCGGCTGTATTCGGCCGACAAACCCAACCCATATTTTCTTTTAATTTGAATATTAATTAAAAGCGTCACCTGAAAAAATAATATTACGACAGATTATAAAGTATGATCATTACACATCAACAAATAAATACAGATAATAAATAGTAATGTCCGTTAACATGTTAAGGAAACACTAGTATCGCCCCTGATATCAGTGTGGAAATACTACGTCTGATATAAATTGTATATTAATGCAAAATCGTAAATTTGTACTCAAATTGTAGTTTTTTGAGTAAATATACCTACCTGACATTACATATGGATTTTCCAATTCGGCTAAAAATAACTCGCTCTCACTACCGGAAGTAAAATATTATCTCCCCTGGATAGAAGCTCTCCGGTAGAAGACCACATTTAGTCAGTTTCCAAATTAGGCGCTGCAAAAACGCCTTTAAACTTAAACCAAAATGTGGGGAGGATGGGCTGAGCTACCTGTAATGTCAGGTAGGTATATTTACTCAAAAAACTACAATTTGAGTACAAATTTACGATTTTTTCATCGTAAATATAGCCTACCTGACATTACATATGGATTAATACAGATTCCATAGCAATGTACAGAAGGTGGGACTTGGTTTAAGAACTCCAAGCCTCTATTCAAACTTATCATAACTACTAAGTACTCACCATCTGATGAGTTTCTTTAATACGGCCATCCCTGCGTCTCCTACGTGTAGTTCTGATCTGTCTGCTGGTGTGAATATAGGTTGCATATCATCCTCCTATATACACGGAATAGTTCCACTATTCTGAGTGTTCTTCACTCGCACTATAAATTGTACAGTTTATACCCAGCAACTCGCCGGAATGAGAAACTTCTCATAACTCAATCATCACAATATGTGTATATCTTACACAGATAAAACATTAACTTTCACTGGCTTCAAATAATGTCTAGTAAACGTGGTCTCCCTTGACCAGTCGGCAGACTCCATGACCTGCTTCAAAGATGCACCCTTGAACAATGCCCATGACGGACCAACATTACGTGTAGAATGTCCTTTCACATCCTTAACAGTCTTTTGCTTTTTGTTGTAACAGAAACGTACTGTGTTCACTAACCACCTAGAAATAGTTTGTGACGTCACTGGCTTATGTGGTTTTTTCAATAGCCAAAAACAGTTTAGTGTTACTTTCATCTGCTGTTCTTAAAGTCTCTGTGCGTTTTAAATATATTGTCAGTGCCCGTTTAGGGTTCAAAAACTTGTTAGATAGTAGCGAAGGCACAAACATATGGTTGGAATGGTGACTAGGTCTATCTTGTTTTGACAAACCAACACGTACAAAAATCATGCCTCTCTTTTGAATCTTCAGATTACCTTCACCTAACTGCAGAGACTGTATATCGCCACATCTTCTAAATGTTGTAATTGCCACTAGGAAACAGGCCTTCCAGGCTACATACTTCAGCGCATCCTTCAACGGTTCAAATGGGGCGTCTTGTAAACAACCTAAAACAAGAGGAAGATCCCATGTAGGGATTAATTTTCTTGTTGGTGGACGTTCATTGAACACCCCTCCCAGCAACCGTATTATGGCTGGGTGTTGACCAATTGGGAACTTATCAATGGGTGGCAACACATACGACAACATTGACCTATAACCATTTATGGTACTGTAAAGTAGCCCTTTTTCAAAAAGGCATTTAATAAAGTTAGCACAGTCCATCAAAGATGCCAAATAGGGATCAATCTGTTGCTCACCACACCAGCGACTGAACTGTCTAAATTTTGATACATAATCTTTTTGTGTACCTGATCGCCAGGACGATGCGAGCAATTTTCGAGTGTTCTTTGAAAACCCCTTTGTTTCGAACCGTTTGTCGATAAGAGCCATGCAGTCAGGCGTAATGACTGTGGTTCCGGGTGAAGAATCCTGCCCTTTTTCTGAGACAACAGATTCCTCACCGGCGGAAGCTTCAGTGGACACGCTATCAACATGCTCAACAACTGTGGATACCAATGCTGTCTGGGCCACTGTGGAGTTATCAGTATTATTGTGCATGCAAACTGTTGCATGTGGCTCAATACTTTGGGAATCAACTGTAGTGGTGGGTAAGCATAAGCAAACATGTTCTGCCATGCAATTGACAGGGCATCCAGCGCATAGGCTTGAGGGTGTGGCATCCATGAGCAAAACAGTGGCGTTTGTTTGTTCTCTACTGTAGCAAAGAGATCCATTTGTGGCCAACCCCACAAATTGAAAATTTGACTCAACACTGTTGTGTTCATAGTCCACTCCGTTTCCCGTATGCTCTGGCGACTGAGAATGTCGGCCAGAATGTTGTTTTTCCCCAGAATATGGGCTGACACCAAGTTCATATTGTTTTACAGAGCAATCTGCCACAAATTCCATGTCATTTGGCACAATATCAACGATTTTGTTCCCCCCTGCTTGTTGATATATTGTACCACAGTTGAATTGTCTGATCTGATCAATACATTTTGATTTTTCAACTGTGGTACAAAATGTTGCACTGCCAATATCACTGCCAGCATTTCCAAGCAATTGATATGCAACAATTTCTGTTTCGGGGACCAACGGCCTTGCACTGAATAATTGTTGAGGTGAGCTCCCCAGCCCCATGTTCCACTTGCATCGGTGGTCAGTGTAATTTTCTGCTGCTGAGGCTGTAACAATTTTCCCTTCAGAATGTTCTGATCCTGTAACCACCATTTTAAATGTGGACTCAGATCTGGTGTAACCGGTATTTTGCAATCCATTGACATTCTCATTGGACTCCAATTGTTCAACAAATGCAGTTGAATTGGACGCATGAACAGACGTGAATTGGGAATAAGTAGTAGGCAAGATGCAATCATTCCCAATACAATCAAATAATGTTTGGCTGTACATAGGCCCTTCAACAGATTTGCAACTGCCTGTTTCAAGTTTATCAGTCTGTCCATGGTTGGAAAAACCAGACCATTCTGAAGGTTGAACTGACCCCCAATGTAAGTCAACATTTGTGTTGGAATCAGCTTCGACTTTTCCTTGTTTACAATGAAACCCAGTCGACAAAGTAGTTTCAGTATCACTTCTCGATCTTGCAACAGTAGTTTTACCGTTTTGTTGACTGTCAGCCAGTCGTCCAGATAAGTCGCTAGCCTGATACTTTGTTTGCGCAGGTGAGCAGCTATCACGGACGTCACTTTTGTAAAAGTCCGTGGGGCCTCTGTCGGACCGAAACACAGAGCTCGAAATTGGTATACGTTGCCTTGAAAGCAAAATCGTAGATATTTTCTGTGAGCTTTGAAAATCTTTATGTGAAAATATGCGTCCTCGAGATCGAGTGTGATACCGAAATCTCCTTTCTCGACTAAGTTCAAGACCGTCGACATTGTGTCCATTTTGAAATGATTTTTCCTGAGATACCTGTTGAGGGGTTTTAAATTTATAACCGGTCGCATGTCCCCGTTTTTCTTTGGAACAAGGAACAACGTGCTGTAAAAACCTGACATTATCTGATTTTTGTTTACAATTTCGATTACATTTTTCTTCAAAAGTTTGTTTATTTCCAGATTGACCGCAAACTGTTGATTTGGTGCAACATTTGTTGATTTTACACCTCGGAATTTTGGTTTTTGTACAAATTCCAGTTTGTAGCCGTGTTTTATCACGTCTAACACACAATTGTCTGTTGTTATGTTTTGCCATTCTGTCAAAAAATGTGATAGACGACCCCCAACTGGTATCTCCGGACACCTTGTAACCAAACTTACCATGTCATTGTCTTCCGAATCTCCCGCCCCGGCCACGGCCTCTGACGGGAAATGCACTTCTGCCGCGTGCATAGCCACGACCTCTTTGGTCCATTTGTTGATGGCCACCTCTTGGCACACTTGGTATTATGAAGCTGTTTGCATTGTACATATCACCAGAAGTACATGTGGCAGCTGCCGGCGCCGTCTATCAAAGAAGCGTTTTTTCGGCGTCTCGGACTGTTGCGCAACGGGACATTTACGTTTGAAATCACGCTTTTTTAAGTCCGGCCGGAACTAGATCATCTAATTGTTTTTTCTTCTCTTTACGAGATTTCAACAGGGTTTCAAGACCGCTACCAAATACACCCTCTGTCGTGAGGGGTAAACTGGTGAAATCAGACGCGTCATCTAATTCATATAACCCTGAATCTGTCATGCTTGCTGTCCGCCGGACAACATGATGTAATGCGGCCGTACGACCTAATTGGTCTAGACCCTTGGTCAACATAGCAAAGATGTCTTTCACCGCGGATACACACTTTTGTTTATCAATTGTGTCCCTCTGCAAATCTTCAATCAAATTGCCAAGGCTTTGTTGCACATATAATTGCATGACAATCCCTAAACGCGCTGCCTGCTGGCCTTTGTACGCGATTTTATCAACCATTTTACTTGGCTGTGTATGAAGTGATTTCACTTTATTTTTCGGAAATGACGCTTTTGCACCATGTCGCTTTACAAGACAGCCCTCTATCAGTGGATCAATAGATGGCACTTGCAAAAATTGTTCAGTAGATTCGTCTACTGGGAACAACTCGAAGTTTTCTTCACTAAAAGCGGTCAAATAACTTGGTGTAGAACAGTGGAGTGTGCTGTCCAACACCTCTTTTTGTGATGCGTCTAGCATGATGCCTTGCTTTTTTACAGGTTTTTTGACAGTTGCGTCGTCGACAAATATGTCAAAAAGACACTTTTTTGTCTCCGCGGACAAATGGGGGGCTTCAGATTTATTCTGAGCACACTCAAACTCGGAATCGGAGTCCGAGAACGATCCATTTGCCATTACCGACAGGACCTCGTCATCATCAACCTCACTGTCTTTAGAGTGGGCATGTGACGTCACAAAGGCTAACGTATCTGATTGTTTGCGACTTTTTGTCGGACAATCATTCTCAACTTCAGGGCTCTGTGCCCTTGAAGATATGGCATTCAAAATGGAGTCTAGTTTGCTATTCAGGCCAGACATTTCCGTGTGCACGGTCGCGAATTTAAAGCTCCATTTATCGTCTAACATGTCGTATCGCGACTTACGTTTGGATTTTTTTCCAACATGGCCGCTCCCATGATTTCCACGCGATGTGGCTGCCACGTGTATTTCTGATAATTCAGAGTCTGAGGGACATACTTCGCCTTCTTCCTCAGTCGCTCCGATACATTGGGCCTCTCTATCGCCCATAACAAAGTCATTCACTATACAAATAACTAACCAAATCTAAATATTTGAGAGCAATATTCTTACGATGCGTTTTTTCAGCGCCGAAAGAGAAACTGACTACCGGAGAGCTTCTATCCAGGGGAGATAATATTTTACTTCCGGTAGTGAGAGCGAGTTATTTTTAGCCGAATTGGAAAATCCATATGTAATGTCAGGTAGGCTATATTTACGATGAAAAATCAGTACGTAGGGTTTATGGTGAAATGAATGTTTATATTGCCTGAAAATGTCATAGCTACAGAATATACAAACCTATCTATAAAGAACAGTGTGAGTGGGCATGTACATTACATTTTAATGTTGAACGTATTGTCCTCCCCATTTACAGGTGTAGTCCCATCTGTATTTGCTGAACTGTCGTATAATCAAATGAACCAACCAATTAATCAATACAGAAATGACATACCTGGACAGTAAATATTACTGTCTGTTTCATATACTTATGTGGTTTTCTACAATTATAAATAATTAAAACGCTCATTAAACAGGACGTCAAAAAGAAGAAATCCGTATACCGAACCCGCCGTACACGCGCACACGTTTATACTTGCTGGTACATGAACTTGCCGGTTTGTCTTTGACGCTTTTCACTTTCATGTATTACCAAAACAATCAAGCTCATCTGTGTATACATTTATTATTCAATGCCAAACACGCTTCTAGTTTGTCAACTTGCAAACTGTTGTAAATGTTGGCGTATACTCTATGTGTACCGGTCGTCGTTTTGACGTCGTTTGACGTCGCTTTTATGTGACGTCTCATTTGCTCAAACGACCTGAATAGTGGTGTTGTATAAAATACAATATCTTAATGAATATTGCAGATATCATGATCAAATAAAAAACATTCAATTCATCATACAAATACCATTGTCATAGTAACAAAATGTTAATTTGACCAAGAATTTCCCGAAGACAGGTTTTCTCGCGACGCGGCTCATATGCAAATGAGACTACAACGGATAATCATCAATGGATGTTGCTGTGATTATGCAAAATAGTATCTAACATTTGTGTTTATTTAATGTGATAGCCTCATTTCTTACGAAATCAGTAAACTTTTTAATAAATACTATATTAAACAACTCATGTAATAACATTATTATACTTATCTCACGGCTACCCATATTCCGGAATGTGTACCCGTATCATTGGATACTAGTAACCTGTAGCCTATTTCACCAACGTTGCAAAGTATACTTATCTAGTAAAGTATACTTTGAGGCAGAAATTTTCAATTTAATAATTTTTATTATACTGAAATTATTACATTACCACAGCCATTTTGGCTGTGATAATGTAATACATACAGTATAATAATTCTGCATACTTTTAATCATCATATATATTCAGTGGTTAATTCTATATGAAATAATGCATTTTGGGAAAACTAAATGTTTACTCCCTCAAAACATACTTTGTACGATCGATAATCTGCGAGCTGAATCTCGCGGAATATCTCCTCGTAAATGCAGACGAACTGTGCTCGAATTATTAGGCCATGCCATTGTTTTTCTCTGTTAAGCGTCCACATGGATAACAAAAATCTACTTACATATCCGGTAAAAACAAACAAGGCTTTGACAAAAAAAAAAACGAATGCATATTTATGTTAAAAACTTCCTCAACCCTTTGCAGTGTGCAAAGGGTTAATGAAGTTTTTAACATAAATTTAAATTTCCGCTAAATAATAAGAAACACTCCTATTAAACGTATTAAGTGTAAATTCATGAACGGATTGAAAACTTAGACAAGTCCCAAATCAATTTTCCTGTTACTTCACCAGTAAATAGTGTAAACTAGCATACACAGTTTGTCTGTTTTTTCATAGGACCACTCTCCGTTTCCATAAAGTTCACACCATGTCTCAAGAATGGTACTGTGCTGTTTTACCCAGGTAAAATACACTGTATGTACGCAAATTGAGCTGAGCCGCTAAAAGTAAGCGCGGTAATACCGAGCCGCTTACAACACGAAAACAAACCATTTTAATGTATTGCCATGGTACTAGTGTCTACCTCTCAAAACATACCCGCACGCGGACGCTTAACAGAGGAAGAACTTGCTATGACCTTATTTATGAAATGATTGTGTGTCTTATTTTCTTAAATCAGTATCTCTATGTACGGAAGCCCATTAGGCCCACATCACTTTTTTTTTATCTTTTCTTGAATTTTCGAGATATTTTCTTGAATTTTCAAGATGTTTTCTTGAATTTTCTTTTTTTTTCTTCAATTTTCAAGATCTTTTCTTGAAGAAAAGATCTTTAAAATTCACGAAAAGAACTTGAAAATTCAAGAAAACATCTTGTTTTCAAGATGTGTTCTTGAATATTCAAGTTCTTTCAAGAAAAGATCTTGAAAATTCAAGAAAAGAACTTGAAAATTCAAGAAAATATCTTGAATAAATGGAAATTAAAAAAAAGTGAAATGGCCCTAATGGGCTTCCGTATATATTGGTAAAATATTTACATTATTACTTAAGTCGGATAATACGGATATTCAGGACGCTATATCGTGTGATCCTAATTGTGTCTGTAACAGGAGAAATGGGGCGTATACGTTTTGCGACCAGTGTAGATCCTGATCAAATATTACACTCCAGTTGTCTGGGGGCCGTTTCACTAAACATCGTACGACTAAAATTTTCGTATGTGCAAACTTATGCAAATTTCCCATTAACAATTATTGGATTTATATTTATTGAGAACAAGCTGCATATGCAGCCTATGTTCAACACATGTAAATCCATCACTGAACTGAAATTTCCAGACGATCCTAAATTTGCACTTAGGAACATGTTAGTCGTACGAAGTTATAGATGCCGATCTATATTGATTATTAGAAGCATGATGCGTGTTTCACTGACGGAATGATGAACTGAGCAGATCCAGTAGTATAAAGGGAGTCAAAACTATACCACCTACGGTGGTATCGTTTCCACCCCTCTACACTACCCCACCACACCCGAAAAATCAAAAATTGGTTAACGAGGAAATTGTTCCCCACCACCCACGAAAAATCCAAAATTTGTGTCATAAATACATCATGTATTTTTCAACACGGTATTTTCCTCCTCCAATATAGCTAATTGATTTCTACGATGTCGAATTGTAGTCCAATTATATTGGTGTCTATCGCAATGGTATTTGGAACTACTATAGGCGAGGTAGTTGAAACATGGTAGTTGAAAACCTCTTCAATTTTGCCACGGATTTTATGAATTTCTTCTAATAAGTTTCCGATTTAAATGCGTCCTCCCACAATAGTTTATATTCCAACTCCATATTTTCCTCCTCCGATATAGCTAATTGATTCCGTAGATCAGCAACTAATTCTACCAGCTCTAGTCTATCACGTTCCACTATAGTTAATTTATTCCGTAGATCAGCAACTAATTCTACCAACTCTAGTCTACCACGTTCACCTTTAGCCACCTGACAGCGTAGTTGCTTATGTCTACAAAGAGTTTGGGCACTAACGAATTTACAAGGGCATCTGGGGCATTGAAATTGTGGGGGGCACAAGGAAACTTTCTACGTCTCGCTAGATGCCTTCGTAGATAGTCTTTACGCGTAAACGTTTTACAACAAGTCTCACACTCCATTATATATGTATATGTATATGTATATGTTTATATTCAATTGGACGTAAAAAAAACATAATGTTTTCAAGACCAATTGAACAGATAAATTTCATAGGTTATACAAAAGTATATTACAGAAAATACGATAACGCCAGAAATAGAAAGTTTGAGAAGAGAAGCCGAATCTCAAGGGATTACTTATAGTACACGGTTGAGAGTTAGGGGGTTGACAAAGCTGATAAATGCCACAAAGAATGAGGCGTTTATGAAGCGGTTTACCCGCGCCTATAAAAGGGGCATTTAAAGACCTCTCACTAGCGGAGGAAGTTGGTAACAGAATTCAAAAAGAAAGTATTGCGGAGCTAAGGGCTAGTGTAATTAATTCTAAAGAATTACCTTCAAGCACAAATAATTTGTCTCAAATTAGACACACAGGTGACCAAATACCAAATAAAAGATCTATAGTTCGCGCGATAGTGGAAAAAGGTGAAGAAATATTGGGGGCTCACGATGAAACATTGGAAAAGGTAGAAAATGGAAGACGGGTAGTTACATTATCCTTTCGTAAAAACATTGACATCAACGAGTCTGAACGCATGTCCGATAAACTCGCTCTGTATCTAACAACAAATTTTTATTTGAGATATTCATATTCTTACAAGCTAGAACATATGGAGGAAACTAAAAATGGAAAACCTAAAACTCTAATATTTCACAAAAATCTCGGTGGTAGCGAACCACTATCATCAATGAAACCGTTAAAAAATGGCTGTCAGATAAGGAGCAAACACGAATAATGTCCGATAAAATAGACAGACCAAATACAAAGTGGAAGTTTGTAAGATGGGTAGAGGTTTTTGTAAAGCTAATACAGGGCAGTAGGGGAATAGATTTGGGACTACAATCCAAAGAAGCAGCAGGAGGAGAACTTCCAGAATGGTTGAGGAATAGAAAAGGTATGTATTCTTTAGATAAGTATAATGACGATCTTTGTCTGTTCAGATGTTTAGCGATGCATATGACAGATAAAAGACCTGACAGATGTACAGAAAAGGCGAAAGAACTTAGTAAACAATATTTCGGTAGTAATGTGGTTTCACCAATTCTTTTTGCAGATCTGAAAAAGGTTGAAGAGGTTTTTAAGGTAGGTATAGAAGTATATCAACCGACCAAATATAACGTATGGTGGTTGAGAAAGGTACCAGCGGATTTTAGGAGCTCCAGTAGATGTATACTGTCCAGAAACCAATACCGTATATCAATATCACGGCTGTTACTGGCACGGGTGTGAGATTCATGCAAAGCATAAAAAAGAAGAACGCGCATCCACAATGAGAAGAGATAAATTTATTAGAAGCAAAGAATTCAACCTAGTAGTTATGTGGGAATGCGAATTTCGAAGAACGGGTAAAGATATAAAGATCGGTTGCGACACTACTCTTTATCCATATCAGATAGTATACGATTTTGAGGCATATCTCAACCCAGAATTTGAAACTCTCGGTAATAATCTAGAGTACGAAGCCGAGCACGTTCCGGTAAGCGTTAGTATAGGAGATAATTTCTCAGGAACAGTAACTCATATTTGTGATAAAGATCCCGCAAAACTTATAGAAAAATTCGTAGAAGATTTGAAAGTCAGGGGAAAAGCTATAAGAGAAGAAGTATGGTCAAGATATGAGTTTAATACGGAATATTTACGTAAAAACCAAATCGCCAAGATCGAACAGTGGATAGAGCAAGTGCCGGTTATAGGTTTTAACAGCAGTAAGTACGATATAAACTTAATAAAGAAATACCTAGTAGGCGAACTGGCATCAACAACAAAGAAAGTAATGGTCGGAAAACGTGCAAACGCAACAATATTTATATTTACTCCAGAGTTTAGATTTCTTGATGTAATACTTTATCTAGGACCTGGTGTAAGTTATGATAGTTGGATAAAAGCCTACGAATGCAAAGGACAGAAATCTTTCTTTCCTTATGAGTGGTTCGATTCTCCAGACAAACTGGATTACCCAGGACTACCGGATATAGAGAATTGGTATTCCAAACTATCTGGGAAAATGTTAATAGATGAAACAGAATTAAGTAAATGTCGTAGAATTTTCGAAGAAAATAATATGAAAACTTTCAGAGATTGGTTGAAATATTATAACGATTTAGATGTAGCACCGTTCCTAGAAGCGGTGGAAAAAATGTGTGAATTTTATAAACACAGAGGTGTGGATATTTTCAAAGATGCGGTAACACTACTGGGTGTGGCTATACAATATTTATTGAGAGGAACCATTAAAGAACAAAAATCTATACCGGAGGATGCTCTATATGCACCAACAGAAGAAACATACGAAATGATGAAGGACGCTCTAGTTGGCGGTCCATCAATAGTATTTACACGATATGCAGAAGCTGGTGTTTCAAATATTAGATCTAATTCCACAGGAATTAACAAACCTTGCAAGGCTGTTTTGGGGTACGATGCAAACGCGTTATATTTATCTACGTTAAATAAAGAGATGCCGTGTGGGAGAGAAACTATACACCATATAGATACCCCACATAACCCTAAATTTATTAAAAAGTTTTGTAAAAGAGTTTTATCTGGAGACTGGTTTGGGTTTGCGGAGGTGGATATAGAAGTTCCACACAACTTAAAAGATAAGTTTTCTGAAATGTCCCCAATATTTATAAACAGAGAAGTAGAGGTTTATGAAGTTCCCACACACATGTTAAAATATTTAAACGATACTGGCCGAACAAGAGGAGATGGAAAACAATTGGTGGGATCTATGACCGCCACTAAATGTATTGCTGTACGCGCCCCCCCCCCCCACTGTTGAAATGGTATTTTAAAACACGGCCTAGAAATAACTGGAAATTCATTAGGGTTATTAGAGATTATTTAGCGGAATAAAACCATTCGAATAATGGTTTCGCAAAAGAAAGTTTACAGCCGCAAGACGAACAGGCGATGTAGAACCCAAATTAAGAAAACCAGTAGCTCCGAACATAAAATGAAAATTATTAGGAAATCGTTGATTGTTTGAAAAAAATGATTTAGAGGCAAACGGAGGAGAGACATTTATTTTAAATTACGGAAACATATCAAAAACAAAACGAAAACCTGTGTTGACAAATGCATTAAGATCTTGCATTTCTTTGACGATTTGGAACGAGATTAGGGAGATGCGTACGAAATATCTTCAAAGAAAACCCAGGTGTGCGGTAAAGAGACCATTCCATTGTGGAATAGCGGTTTATTTTTCAACTAGCTAAATTGAAGAATGTTGGATTAATTTTACTTACGAATTTCTAGACAAATAAGTAAAAACGTAAAAAGAGAAGACTTTTGAAATTAAATACAGATTGGATACGGATAAGTATGGTATATAGGAGTTTAGTGGGAAAAAACGATACAAGGGAAATTAATTAGGACCTAACTTACTAGAACGAGTTTGAAAAAGGAAAAAAATAAATGGTTGGCCTCCTGGGATTTAAATGGAGCGAAAGAGAGCCCGGACTTTTTCATAAATGGGAATTTAGCGGGGGATTACGGGCCATAAGCGTTAATCTAGTAAGTGTTATTTCGTAGAAAAAATTAATTTCCACTAAAGATAATTTGGAAAAACAAATTAAAATTAAATTAATTAAAAACTCAGCGAAAGGAAATGTCCAAGAGAACTAACAATTTTAAAATTAGGGATTAGATATAAACGTAGTTACTAATGTGAAACTACAGGAAGATGGAAAACAAAACCATTATAGATGTAGCACAAAATAGAGGATTTAAAAATGAAAGACGGCGTTATTGGAACAAAACGTTACTGTCAACAAAAAATTAGGACTACTCGGCATAACTTACGATAAAAAGGGACACGTGTTACCAGACGGAATACAATACAGAACTTATCTAAAGAATCTGGACGATCCGGGGGTTAGATCTGGGTGTCAAGAAAGGCACCATAAGAAGTATTCTTCGCGGAAAACAAACCATCGAGATGGGCACCCATCAATCCAAATAAGTAGAGCACGGGCTCATCAGGTTATTTGGTAACAGATCGGATTTATGGATGATTAATTACATTGAGGACACCCAACGGGATTCAGTCGCGCGGCGGCTGCCACCTTCGAGCTCTTCCCGGTTGGATAGAGGTACGGGACGTCAATAATATTGATGGAAGCCGCTGCTCCTCTAAATTCAAAACGGGTCGCCCGCAGCGAGGACGGCAGAGGGCCTTGCTTCGTCACCCTTTTAAAACTTGATGATCAATCTACAGGGCTTCTTATTTTCCTATCAATCTTGGGTCACCTCTCCGTTCAGTGCGGAGACCACGGCGGGCAGTTCTGGCCACCCCAACTCGATCGATCGCGAATGAGGGTCTACAAGTTCTTTTAGCGTATTATTTGGTTGTCCGAACAGTCTCTTCAGCCAGGAGGGTTCGATTGAATGCGTTCCACGGATCCCCATGGTCCCTGGTGGATTGTTGACGCGGCCGCCGTCTTGATAGAAACTTTATTTTTGCTTAGACAATTAGTCTGAGAGACCGCGCCCCATTGAAACTCGCTGGCCAGGGATCGACCTGGAGAAGATTCGGCCATTTGAGAGGACACCTCTTTTATTATTCGGGAAAGAGCCCGCGGCCACCTCCTTAGAACTCTTTAGTGGCCAATAGGCTCAAGCCCCCTTTATAACCGACTCGCTTACGTTCACAACGATTGTCAGTGCGGTACTTGTGACGTCTTGCGACCGAACGAGATCGTGAGGGTTAGAAAACAAGGAGATCCGCTTGGTGAAACTTGGTTCGGTTCACCCGGCACGTCGAATTTCGGGGCGGAAGGAATTTTGTGAGGGCGAGGGTTATAAATAGATCTGCCAGATGGCCTGCTTCTTGAGCCATTCCTTGACAGCGGTTTTCTGGAAATCCTTGATCGCCGCCGCGAAGGTTCTTGATGGCCGCAGACGTCCCTTGCCAGTACCCGCGGGGGGCTATAGTACGTGGGTTCGCTAGCTTCGGCGAGGGTTTGGTATCAATGTTTTGCGCAGTGTTCATTCGTATGCGAAGTTTATTCTAAATTTATCGGACCAATTCTCCAACATTGCCCTCGCCAGTTAGTCCGGTAACTGCGTCGTTAATAATAAACCTTTTGTTGGTAAGTTTCGCTGCAGCCCCAATCGCGTTTGGGTTGGGAACAGGAGAGGGGAATCTAATTCACAACAATTGGTTGATGGAGGAATCTTAACATCCGCTTTGCGAAAAGGGTGGCCGCTTTTTAGTCCTCGCGCCACGTCTCGAGAGAATCGTCGGGGCAGACGAATTCATTACTCTTTGCACCAGGTATAAACGATGTTTTTGGGCTGAGGGTAGCCTACAATCGATTTCATAGGCGTCATAAAGGTTCGTCAAACTAAACAAATCGTTCCTAGTTTATATAATATTATAAACAAAAAAAATGATTTTTTTTAGAATTAATTAATTAATTTTTATTTTATTTAGTAGGACCGACGAGCCCAACCTACACCTTCCACGAGATGTAAACGCGATCTCGCGATCCTTTTTGGGCCTCTGAACGGTACATAGAAATCTGAAAAGTTGGGGCTCGGGATCCATTGGGATCGAGACTTTTGTGCGGATATGCCAGCCGCGGTACTCGCGGTTGGGCTTCTTCAACGTTCTGAAAAAGTTTGCGCGGCGTGATTTTCGCGGGCGCAAGCTCTTCGTTGGACCCAGTTCCAGATGGGCGGTTGCGTTTTTTCTGGAACCCACGCTTTCCTTTGCGCTATTTGAGGTTGTTCTACAGCTAAAGCATTGGACGCTTACGCTCCTCATCCACGTTCGAGCCTTTTTCTTTTTAGTTTTAGAAGAATAATTAAAGTTGCTACCGCTGAATCGCCAATGCAGTTTACAAGCGCGACCAACCTTATATTGACTGCGATTCCAAAAGCCCATTTAATTTTCCCATATATTAACTGGTTAGAAATTCCAGCTTTTAACTAGATAACTCTTCGGAGTTCCAAACTGCGGCCGCTACATCTTAAGTCGCGAGCCCATAACGTCCCTCTTCACAGTAAAGGTCCAATTTGGCGGGAGCGGGTTCATCCATAGGGGCCATCTTTGATAGTTCGAGCATACCCGATACTGAAACCGAATATCACCACGGCGGTGATTAAGCGCATTTCACTAAACATTTTTACCATCTTGTTCAGCCATTGTTATAATTATTGCATATAAAATGGGTCGCGATCAATGTTTAAATGGGGCGGGGCATCCAAATTTCAACATGTTGATTGATTGGATTGGTTTCGTTTCAACTTTAACTTTCTTTGGAACACTGGCTGGTTGGTTGTTTTTTCGGGTATTTCCACACGCACAAGGGGCACCAACAAACTGCCAGACTAACACCAACAAACCAAACTCCAATTCGTGAAACTTGGGGGTTCAGTCCAACTCCACGGGAGTTGTATTGGGTGACATATTTCAAAGAATTTTGTGGTGTGCTTTTTATAATTCGTGAAATTTGGGGTGTTGTTTTGCCACTCAACCCAATTCGGGATTGAAAGTTGAAAACCCGATTGCTCTGTCTTCAGATGTTTTTGCTGTATCCGTCCCGATTGCAAACGACCTGTTTAGCCTCCTTCGAATGCTCGGGCGGAGTAATTTTATCTTTTGTTTAAACTTTTCGGGTGGGCAGCCCGCCCGCAACCAACACCAGCTGCCTGTCTTTTGGGATTTGTTTTTTTATATGCGGTATGTCAATACCAATTGGCGTGGGAGTAACCAATCTGGTTCGATTGTTGGGTTGGAGCCAATTCTTGGGTTCTAACTTCCGTCACTCTCGTGGGTGTTGTTTGTTTCTTGTATCTTTTTCATTTTCAGGGCCTTAATAGTTTCGTGGGCAGCATTATGTCCAAATTGACAGTGTTTACCCGTGGTCAACGCGGTTGTCAGAGGCGCTAAGTACATTCCAAAACTGGTGATAATTAAATTTGAGCAGCAGGCATGTTATAAGAGTGGTGTTGACCTATTAAAAGGGGTCAGTCGCTAGAATCGTCAATTCAATCCCGCGGGAGTTTGGTTTGGTTATAGGGAGTAAGTATACTAACGGGGCGGTTGGAGTACAAATTGGAATTAGCCGCCGATCCGGAGATGTTTTTGTATCTCGCTCCCAATTTGGGTTCGTATCGCGAATTCACATTTTTATCGATCTCCGCATCTGACAATCATATCCACCTGAAAAACTGAGAGGACGCATTGACCGAGATAATGATTCCGATTGTCCCCAGCAACCCAGCGCAGCTAGCCGGCTCTCGTCGGCGCCCGCATTTTTCATTTTCATTCGGGAAAGTGTTTTCGTTGCACTCAACCCCTAATTCCAAAACCAACCCCCGATTACGATTTGCCTCTGTTAGGATTCACTGAGTTTGTTGGGCCAGGACGGGGATGTTTGAGGTTCTTTTTCTATTAGGATGATCGAGAAGTTCGACGCAGTTCATTTGTTTTTTCTTAAAATTAATTTAAACTACTTCTAACTATGTCTCATCACTGTTTAAAATATTGCCAAGGCACCCAACCCGATACTTTATGATTCACCATTATGCATCGCAACCAAAGCTACGCAGCGGGGAGCATCCAAATTGTTAACATTTGTTAAACCATTTGTTCAGCATTTGTTCCAGCAATTTGATTCAGCATTTTGTTCAGCTAATTGCCTTATGCATTTTGGTTCAGCAATTGCTAAGCATTGTTCAGACAATTGCTAATGGGGGAAAATTTTGTTAATGCATTGCAATAGCTTATTACTTTGTAAATTTTCCTATTTTTTTCAAAAATTAGTTTAATTAATTGATAACTTATAAGCAGTTGGTTGATCAGTCTTTTAGTCAGTAAGATTTGGCGTGCTTTAGTTTCGGAAAGCATCTGTTCCGAACCATCCAGGGCGTCCTCGCGCAGGTTGGGATAACGTCATTCTCTCGAAGAACCAGTCATCGAATGCGTCTCCGGTCCCCTTGCAGTGAAAGAGGGGGGGGGGGGCGACCCATTTCGTTTTGCTCCGCGAAGATTCCTTGAGGACGGGCGTTGTTATTTTTGAGTGGAGATCCATACGCTTTAGCCTCGCATGTGGCGGCCAGAAAAAAAAAAAAAAATGAGAGCTCGGAGAGGCCATGTTCCTTCTTTTTGGGTCATCGCCGCCTTGGGACCGGAGCAATTCGGTCATTCACATTATAGAGGGTGGGCTAACCCTGGAATCTTTGGTATAAACCACGCAACCAATCGTGTAAAGCCTATCACCCCGGGGTAAGTTGTGTTTTGTTTGGGATTGCGTGTATCGGGTCAATAAACGTATTAACCTCAGGGTCGGGTCCATATCACACGGGCCGCCTGCTGATAAGTATCGTTGGTGCCGCACAGTTGGGACACAGGATCACAATGTGAACGAAAAGGCCATCGCGGGTAGGACTCCTCGAGCAAAGTCGAGGGCATGGAAAAACAGTTTTTTACCACATATGTCTGCCCACCATATTATTGGCAGAGTGAGCTAGCATCTCCAATCGTGAATTGGTATTTGATTGCCTAGATTTCTTAATTAATTCTATTAGGAATTATGTATTAATAAATCGTTTATTGATTTAGTTAGGATCGCTGATACGTATCGAACCATCTCCGATGTTGTTTGAGTTTGTTTGCGGTTCCTGTAATTAATTATTATAAGTTACACGTTTCAAATGGCCCAAATTCCATCCGAGCCTCTTTGGGTTATCTGGATCGGTCCACAACCCTCGATAGCGTTCTCAATCTTGGCGTCACCGCTACCGTGTTATTTGCGGTTCATCGTTCGCTGTGGCTCGCCATGGTCTATAGCCATAACGCGTATTTTGGTATTGTTCAGGAAACTCCGCGAGGAAGACGGCCTAGAGCGACAGCGGTCTTTGGGCAAACTGCTGCAACCTCCGGATGAGCGCTTATTGAAGCGGACAGCACAAACTGCTTTCTTACTTCAATCCCACCCTGCTTGGATGCGGTGCGGCCGAAGAACCCGGGCCCGGCTGTAGAGTTTGAATTGGGGACTACCTCGATCGTCACCTCTACCTTCGTGATTTTGGGGTTATAGTAATTTGTCGGTTTTTCTTAGCACCGAACGCGAACCGAGGCATCCGGCGAACAACATCAGTATACCTTTCATCGAGCGGGCCGGGTACGTTGACAATTTAAGATTCCCACAATGTGTCGGCTTTTTGTCTTTCGGGCATCTTGCTGATGGCGGGAAGAACTCGGTCGTAAAAGTATGGCAATAACGCGCCGGCGTACTGGGTGGGCTTTGATCAATTCGCGCGGGAGTTCGGGCATCGTGACCATGTCGTACTCCAAGCCGAAACGCATTGTCGATCGTATTACGTCGATTAACGTATGGTCCGGTGGCTATGAGAACTCGGACACCGTAGTCGTTGAACGTTAGTTTCGTATTCGAGTGGCGGTCAGACCAAATGCCACTCTGGATAGTAGGGACATGTGGCTCTCCTAGACAACTCAAAAGTCGAGCAGGGATGTAGAAGCGGGGTTGCCGTAAAGCGCCGCGACCGCATTGGTCACTTGTGTTGTTTATCTGCCTTGTTAGCAGCACCCCGATTCTAAGTCTGGGTTACGTTCTTATTTTTGCTGGTGTTCATTACCCTGATAAGACGGCGTTTTTCGCGCTTCTTGTGCGTCTTCCACAAAGGTCCATGGGTTATCAATTGGTAGACGTTCGCTGTCATCGATCGACAAGCACCATCATTACCAGAAATCATTTATCATTAGTCTTTTCTTGACCTATGGCGGCGGACCCATGGTTATGAACGACGGTTCGGTCCGCGGTCCGTCGAGACGTTTGAGCGAAATAGTGAAAGCGAGGCGGGATAACTGAGTACCCGGAACAAATGGTACCGTTCGTGAAATTACCGAGGATTGGGGAAGCGCGGACTAAGAGCTGCTGGTTCTGGTCGATCGTCGGATGGTGGGTTGTTCGTAATAACGACACTCTGTATCACGCCATTTTGGACCCGAGGGGCTCTACGCAGTCTGCGGTATGGATTGGAGTTTGCGACCGTTATTTTGACTCGAAGACATAATTAATTGTTTTATTGAAACTATTAAAAACCGGTTTTGTTTTATTCTTTTAATATTTTTTAATTTAATAATTATTAAAGATGGACTGGTCTCGAGATTGGCCATGGACGAATTTGATTGCACTTACGGGCGACCGAGGACGATTACCTCGATTGATGTGATTATGCATGATGATTATGTTGATTGATACCTATCCATTTAGCCGCGGAGAGGACTTGGACGCTGATAATTGATGGAACGAAAACGTTCCTTCATTAGGAAGTTACCCGCCCGATGCGGAGTACACCATTTTCGAAAACGTTGGGAGGCCAAATCCAAAAATCTCCGACATGCGGGGGGCGGTTGCCAATGATTCCTGAGGGGATCTCCAAGAATGATGCTGGCGGGTCTACCAAGGAAACGCAATTACTCTGGTGAAAACGGTGGGAGAGGGTTAGAGTGTTCTTAAACGCGGCATCTAAGGCCAACGTTGGAGTTAGCCGTCAGCACTAAAAGAGGAGACTGGGGCGGGTTTAAATTGGGGCAATTACCTGGAAGTTGCTGACGTACAAAAGTAACCACCCAAACTAAGTTTCCTCAGGCCCATCTTGCATTGAAGGCGATTATGGAGCACTCCTCGGTCGAGCTTTCGGATGGGTTGGCTTTAAGTGCTCGACGACCATTCAGGACGGCGCCGCTACCTACTAAAAATGGTTAAAAACCCTACAGTCTACCGACGAAACGCTGGAGGAAAGAAGACGGCCGCCACTATTAGACAAAACGATTCGAGTCTCAGCGTAGATCCCTCGCGGTAGCCACCGACGTTATTAAACAACGATTGAAAAACCACGGTCAACCGAAAATAAAACGGCAACGAAGTTTGGTAACCCACCGTATTTACCTCTTCGCGAAACTTCCGGGGACTCGATAAGGTTCATGCCAAAAAACAAACTAGGGGCGATAATAGTCAAATAACCTCTCAAAACTCTCAGCGATGGACCAAACATATTCGCTCTAGAAGAAAGAAAAAATAAAGGAAGCACAGGAGGGGCGATAGAGAAATCTTACGAGCGGAAGCAAACAAACTCCTGCGGTCGTTGCGGGGTCGGGAAAGAGAAAGAGAAAGCTCGATTACGGAGGCTGCCTCGACTAAACCGTTGAGACGCTTTTCCGGTCAATTTAAGTCGGAGCCGCGAAAAACCAATCTTTTCGAGGGTCCTGGCACGAGGACACTACACTCGCGTTGGGCGAGTATTCGCACTCTTGTTCAGAGAGAAGGGCGGTCGTCACGATAATTTAAAACCAGTCAGTCGCTGGGCTTTTTTTTTTTTCAGTATGATTATATCTAACCCTAATTTCTATTTCTATTATCGTATCTATTTGTTTGTTAGCTGTCAATGCTGGTGCATGCACCAGCACCTAGCTCCGCACTGTCCAGCCACCAGCTCCAGCACCAGCAACATCCGGTTGGGTAAAAGAACTGGATAAAAAACAACTAAAAGCCCTCAGCAATTTCGCTGGCTAAATTTAGCAGGAAAGTTGGCTGCCGCGACTGCCTGGGTTTGATCGGGGGTCTCCTCTTACCTTCTTGTTATCTATTATTATCAAAAAACGGTTCGGATGGCTCGACCAATAATTACTTGGGCTTTAATCGTGGGCATTCGGCCCGAGGTCTCCTATTATTCGCTGCCCAGAGAGTTCCTACAAACCAAAGCGTAAATAATCCGATCGCCAACGAGGGCCGATGACGGAGCCCATAATTTCTTTCCTCCGTCGTGTTGTTGCTGTCACCAATTTCACCCAATTTGGATTGATTGGGGGACTTTGGGGGTGGGTGGGTGAAAAACGGGTTCAAGAACTTGAACTTGATGGGGTTGGCCCAATTCGTTGGAATTGGGGGTTTTTATTTTTTGTAAATCTTTTTTTAAATTTTTTTTAAAAAATTTGAATTTAACAACATCAACACCAATCCGCAGATTGGGTTGAACACGATCATGTTGGGGGTGCGCTTGATGTTATCCGTGTTCACGTTACCCGTTTGTGGCAGATTTTTTGTTTGGCAGGGTGGTGGATTAACGATCTGATTATTGTAACCGTCAACCAGGGTCGTCTCGTGAGTATTTCAATTATGCTCGGTGCCATTATTAAAGACCATAATTCACAAATAACAAATAGTCTACTGGGGTGCTGGCATTCTGCAACAAAACGTCTTGATAATTTCTGGATCGCCTTCTCCAGGTACCACCCTAAGCTGGAGATTGGCGTCCTTCTACAAAGTTGCCTATAAATTGTTTTTGTGCATCAAAACGCAGTTCCCGTTTGCCCCAGTATTAGAACTGCGAGGTTTGCTTCTGTGCCGCCGAGGAATGGCCCAGGGGACGTACTGTTGCGAATGGAAGTCGTTGAAGCGGTAGTTCGTAACCCAGGCATGGCGTGAACCCTAGACCGTATCTTAACATAAATGTTACCCCAACGCGTCCTTGAACCTCAGCAGTCCTGCTGTATGTAAATCGACGTTGAGCCTGTTTCGGATGGGTAACATTTTACAAGAAAACACGCCAACAGTGGCCGACCTTCCAGACAAACTTCCGGCCCCGAAAGTTCATAGTCGCGTGGTCTAAAATTCCCGGCGTTCCGACTGACGATGTGGTCAACCGAAGTGATCGTGTCTAAAAATCAGTCTGAGGTCCAATTCCCGGAACTGGCCTGTGTAATGAGAACGTCCCAGGACACCGGTGCTGGTTAGGAAATGCTTTCTGGTCTTCCAGAGTCCGCCGGTCTTTTGGAAAAACGTTAAAATTCGTTATATATTACTTTTCAAACGCCATACGGTCGTATGCGTTGGAAATGGTGGGATTACCCAAGGCGTTCGTCTTCGAGCGGTAGTGAATAAATACCTAGTTTCTTTGAGAATCCTCCTAATTTAGTATAATACGCATGTGAAAGTTGTAGACACTTCGGAGCATGGAACATTCTTGTGGATGTCAGATGGTCCTTTATTTTTATGATAACTCCACACCCCGGCTGTTGCGGCAACCATACAGCGAAATTTATTTGGTTCTGCCAAAATAAAAACTGCATCGGTGTTGCTTTCCCACCCGTTTAACCACCTCCATCGTATTTAATTCTTGGGCTAGCCTATTTATTTTCTCAAACGTGTTAGGCCAAATTTGGTGGCAAATGCCGCTGTCCGTTTCTAAACGTTAACGGTTGGGTGTTACAAGGTGGTTAAACAACGTCTTTTTGCGTTGTATTTACCTCCGACGCGTTACTTTGACATTAGAGTTAAGCTTAAATGCTTTGGTATCCATTGAAAACTATATTTATTTTGTTTTGATACTATCACTAATTGTTCAAAAAGGGAGTTGTGAACTTCAAAAATCAATCGACAACTGCTGCGGGAAAACGCCCCGGGTTAGGCCTTAGATTCAATCAACCTTCCTAGGTTGGGTGGATAAAAACATTGAAATGTACAAAGGATATCAAAGGGTTTACGTAGAACGGGGTTAGAGGCTATATTGCCGGTAGATAACAAATCTACGAGGAAATTAGGCCTGCCGTTAGTACGTCCATGGCCATTTGGGGTTTTTCAGGAGATGTCCAAGCTTTAATTCGCAAGGATATAATTAACTGGTGGTTAGTGGCACTCTCACAGTCTCAAAAGCCACGTGGGGATTGCGACATTGTCCGGTTTTGATAAAAAAATAAAAAAAATAAAGATCAACTCCGGGGTTGGCCTCAATGTTAAGGATTTAAATTTGCACCCCTTTACAACGAGGATGAAAGGGACGAGTGTTTCCCCGTTGAAACTTTGTATTTTTTTTTCACCCCCCCCCGGGGGTTGGGGGGGGCGAGCACCGCGGCGGATACCCCAGTAAACTTCGCCTTCACGAAAAAACTTCTCAGGGAGCACCTTGATAGGCTGGGTGAAACACGATCGTACAACACGGTAGACGGATCCCCCAGCACCACATTACTGATAAAACTGTGCCCGCCAGCGACTGGTTTCTATGGCGGCGAGACTGTGACCTTAGACTTTCCCCACCCACACCCGAGATGAAAGTTTTGGCAATCGGGGACACATACCACGAGTTGAAGATTTCTATTCTTGATGATAAAGGGAGAGAGTTTGAAGAACGATTACCCCGCATTTCGGTGGTCGATCCTTAGAAATTTCTAAATTAATTTGGGAAAAAAAATTAAGAAATAAAATTATTTAGAATTAAAAGCAATGTTCGTAATAATAATATTATCAAACATTATGAGTATATAACGGACCAGGTAGTTCTTCCGATTGGTGTTGAGGGATTGGACAAAATTCAAAGAATTTGGAAACCGGCAATTGAAGTAATTTAGGGAGCCGGCAGGGGGAGGAAGGGGGAGTTCATCCCGACAGAGGGGACGAAAATTTAAAAAAAATTTTTAATCTACCCAAAAAACAAAGGCCTTGATCAATTAGAAAACTATATCGAGGGGCCACGGGACGAGATTTCACAAAGAGTCCCCCTTCACCTCCCGTCCCCAACAACTTAGAGAATACTTAGAGATTATGGCCTTGGCTTTGAATTACCAAACAAAGTCGTGAAAGAAAACGCATACGGAACTAAACGAACTAGGTGAAAAAATAAAAAAAAAAATTAAAAACCAAATTTCGAAAAGAGGCCCGGTTGGGGATTGATAAAAAAGTCCGAGAAGGACCACCAGGCGGACCTTTACGGAGGCTTATGATGCGTTGCTCTTAAAGGACTCTCTCAGACAAAGAAAGCTGGCCACTTACCGAACTAGATTGGAAAATAACCAAAAATTTTCGGAAAAGAGAGTCAGGGTCGGATATTGATAAAGTCCGAGCAGGACCGCCAGGCGGCCCTTACGTTGCGCTTAGAGGACTCTCTTCAATTAGAAGATGCTGGCATTTACCGAACTAGATAAAAATAAAAAAAAATAAACCAAATTTCAAAAAAGAAAAAGGGGCCACGTCGAGGGTATTGATTTAAAGTCCGGAGAAGACCACCAGGCGGGGGACCTTACCGGAGGCCTATAGTGGGTTGTTTTGGGCCTTAGAGGACTCTCTCAGCAAAGGAAGTGGCGGTTGTTCGGAAACTAGACCGGAAAAAAAAATAAACCGAATTTCGAAAAAGAGGCCCCGGTCGGGTATTGATAAAGTCGAGGAAGAACCACCAGGTGAACCTTGCGGGAGGCCATTGCGGAGGCTTATTATGATGCGTTGCGATTAGAGGACCTCTCTTCAGCAAAGAAGCTTACAACTTAACTGAAACTAGACGGGAAAATTAGGCCGGAATTTTCTGAAAGGAGACCAGGGTTCGGGGGTTGAGGGGGTCACCGAGAACGAAGACACCACAAGGAGGCCATTGCGAGGAGGGCTTATGGGGCGTTACGCTCAGAGGACTCTCTCAACAGAGAAGTGGGACACTTACTGTAACTATTCGAAAAAAATAACCAAATTTAGAATTAAAGAGGCCAGGGTTGGGGGCTTTGATGGGGGGTCCGAAACGGGTCATTTGAGAAAGCAAACCGAACCCGGAGGAAGACCACAGGCGGACATTATGGTGGCTTATAGGGAGTTGCCGCTCAGAGGACTCTCTCAGAGAATGACGGCGGTTGCTGGTGAAACTAGACGGAAAAATAAACTCCGAATTTCAAAAAAGAGGCCCGGTTGGGGTGTTGAAAAAAAGCGCTAGGAAGGCCACCAGGCGACCAATTACGGAGGCTTATGATGCGTTGCGCTTAGAGGACTCTATTTTTCCCCCCCCAAGGCCAATAGAGAAGCGGGGCACTTACAGAACCTAGTAGGAAAGATAACGAATAAACTGAACAAAATGATCGTATAGCCGCGGACCAACAAAAGCTCTTGGAGGGGGGGATACCTCTGAAAAGATTCGTACTGAGGCTTATAACGCAAAACAGTGCGCTTGCCGGAATAGTGTTGCAAAACAATTGAAAACGCCAAAACGTGTCATAACAGTTTGGGGCTGAGCAAGCGGGGGCCCAATTGGTTGAGGGGCCACTATGAATTAATTACGTTCGGTTGCCAAAGCGAAGATAATAAAATATGGGGGATACACTATGGACAGCTGCAGGTGAAGGTTATCCAAATGGCTGGTATTGCTTCGGTTAATGGTTAGTGCGTAAACCTGTGGGCGGGCGGGTCGCGATAAATAAATTTGTTAGTAGAATGGGGAGGGGAAGAAAAGGGGCGGGGGGTTGGAGTCACTAAAAATCTCTGTGGAGGATAGTTCGACGGTTGGTTTCGTTCATTCTCCGGTTATGAATAGAACATTTGGACTTTACCAAAGGTAGTGTTATTTAACTTTGTTACGAATAAATCGGTGACACAGAGAGTTCTTTTCCCACTATTTGTTCTCATTGTTTAATTGAACAATTATTTTGTAAACTTACTAATATATTGAAATAAATTTGGAATAAAATTTAAAATATGGAACGAATTCACCGCTTCCCAATTGTTCAATTACCGGATCCATTCATAACACTGTATCCAACTCTCAATACCACTACTATTCTCCAATTGAACGAAAGAAGTTCCAGATTTTAGGTTGAATAATAATTCATCGCTATGCAGGATAATTTTAGTTAGAGGAATGTGCAAATAGACAAAAAGGACACGCTAACAAATATTAAAGCGCGCAGGATGAACATAGCTGACGCAATTCTTAGTTACGGTTCTGGCAAGTTGTTTCTGTGGTTGTGTGGGGGCGGGGACTGGGGAAGCTGCAACTATATCCACCATTATTTTAAACGGTTTCCTGTAGCGGGGGGATTTTATGTGCGGTGTCGGCCCGGTTTTCTATGGGTTTGCTGTGTATTATGGTAATTAGGGCGGCGGGGTGAGGAAAAACTCGATGAAAAAAAAAAAAAAAAAAAAAAAAAAAAAAAAAAAAAAGTAAAAAAAAAAAAAAAAAAAAAAAAAAAAAAAAAAGGAAAAAAAAAAAAAAAAAAAAAAAAGCAAACAAAAATGATAGAATATCCGTTCTCGCTACGTCTTAAGAAAAATAGCATTCGACGTTGTGGTTGTCCAAAGAGTTGGCCCGATAAGAAGGAAAATATCAAATTTAGAGTTTGGAATCCGTGGTGGAAGAAATGGGGAGATATGAAAGAATTAATTAAAATTGATATAAGAATCAAGGCGGCGCGGCACCATGCCCAAATTTTGAGTTGTACTGATTGGGATTAAAATTTAGAGGGTAAAACTTGGAAAATAAAAGTCGGAGGGGAAAATGTTACAAGCCACCATTACCTATAACAAACTGTGTTTTTCACTGGAGAATTAACTAAATTCAGTCGAGGATTAACACGTACACACCGTTGCTGGTGTAATTGATTAAACACTCGGCTCTGTTTTTACCTTTGGCTATCAATTTACGATATGGGCCATTAAACCCGACGTTGTAATTTATACACTCGGGCGGCTTGTTTTACCTCGGCTATCAATTTACGCATGGCGGGCCATAACCCGTGTAATTGAAACATTGTCGTTACAACATAAATTAATTACTTATTGTAATTAATAGGGGGTGGGGTGTTCAGCTTTAAATTTAAATTAATTAAAAAAAATAAAAATATTAAATTAAATATAAAAATTAACAAAATAACGAATCCATCCCATGTTTTCTGTTTAGCCAATAGGTATTAATAAATAAATTATAATTTGCCACACCATTGGTTTGGTATGTTGTATAGGGAAAGCTGATGAGTATATATATGTTTGTTTGTACCGTTACAAACAATTTTGTTCTAATTCTAGTGCATGCCCATTGTTGTTGATTAGGTATGACGTCCGTCTTCGTCTGTTTAGAATGGTTAGCAGTTTATAAATTATGTTGTTGTATTTGGGATGTAATTGCAAGCTTCAAAGGTCGCCGGCACCTAAAAGATTTCTCTGTCCCAGAAGCTTTGCAATTTCGGAAACCAGAAATTCACTCCACATTAGGCTCGCCTTACTTCGCAGGTTTCTCTTAATTTAGAGGAAATTTGGCAATGGGGGTTCAAGGCGAACCGTAAAAACTAAACTGTTTGAGCCAACAGATGCGTGGGACTTAAGAAAGGTTCCCAAACACCCCCAAGTGGTCTGGGTGCCGGCCTAGGAAATATGCCCAGTCGCTGGGGATGGTGTGGGACGGGCCGGGTTGTTGTGCGCTGAGGAGTGGAAGGCTTTTGACTGTTTTTTTTTTGAATTTTTTACAAATGTAATTTATTAATTTCTTTATAATGCGATATCGTAGAGAAAATGTTATATTCGTAAACGATGAATCGTTGGGTTTTTACAAAATTTTATATTAATACCACCTTAGGTTTCATATACCGATACGCATTATCCGTCTTAATGTTTGGTATTTGCCTATTGTATAGTTGACCATAAATTGCCGGTATAATATTGTAATGCAACGTTTTTTATCGGAGGGCCAGCAATAATAAATTTACGGCTGAGTATTTAAATGTTTATTTCGATATTACGTCCTAGTGTTCTCATTTTATAGAAGTTTATATAATCAGATCATATAACCCCCGTAAGCTTCGTAAACTTTCTTTCAACACCAGTCATATTACAAACTTTTCAATTCCAATTGGTATGTTGTATTATCATTTTATTTTCTCTAATAGTTGTTTTTTTTCTGTTCAAATTTCAATTTCTAATAAATTAATAATTTTCAATTTCTTCGTTAAAATGTGATATCGTTAGTAAAAACGCATATACCGGTAAAACGAAATCTTTTAGCTTTTTAAACTGTTTTTATCAAAATTTAGTTTGATAATGTTTCGGTTAGTGTTTTCTCCCGATCCATATTTAGTCGCTTCATTACATTAAATTTGATCCTTTATACCGGCGACAATAATTGCCGGTTTTAATATTGTAAATGCAACGTTTTTATCGCAGCGTAATAAATTACGCTGATATTTCATGTATTCGATACCACATAGTGTTGTCATTTTACAGTGTTTTAATACTGTAGAAACAGCGTAAAATTCTTCATCAAAGTCATTACAAAATTCCAATTCGTTGCGTATTTTATTATCCATTTTGTTATAATATATTATTATAACCTATTCAATTTATCTGTTCAATTGGACGTGAAAAATACATGAGGTATTTATTACACCAATATGACGACGAGACAAAAATAAATCCTTTTTATTAGTATAGTTTTATCTGTTCAATTGGACGTGCAAAATACATGATGTATTTATGACACAAATTTTGGATTTTTCGTGGGTGGTGGGGAACAATTTCCTAGTTAACCAATTTTTGATTTTTCGGGGGTGGTGGGGGTAGTGTAGAGGGGTGGAAACGATACCACCGTAGGTGGTATAGTGTTGACTCCCTTTATACTACTGATCCTGATCCGAATGTGCGGATAAACAGACTGATATGGATCTAAACCGGTCACAAAACCCGTAAGCCCCATTTCTCCAGTCAATGTTCTCTCATCCAGTTTCACATAATCTCCCGTGTGTCTTACAAGATCGTTATAAATGAAACATGCCCAGTTTAATCCATGTAAGAATTTCCGATTTAACATCATCCGATATTAAAGATACATTCCCACTCAGTCGGCACAGGCTGTTCTTTATAGGAATTCAACAAGTGTATAATGGTGTCATTATTCTACCAGTTCTATAAATTGCGAGTGCCCGATATACAGATATAATCATTTAGTAATAGTTAGTTTACTGATAGTGACTCGCGGTGGTATGAAGCTATTTTCATATGCAATTTTTTTTTTATTATTTACTAATTAAATGCGCAGTCTGATCAGGGGCTACACTGACTGCACTGATTGAAATATACTTCAGTCATCATAATGCGTTACCCGATGTTTTTGCTTTCCACGGATTTTCTCTCTGAATACATTACTGGGGCCCGTTTCATTAAACTTCGTACGACTAAATGTTGTAAGTGCAAATTTAGGATCGTTGGAATTTGAGTTGATGGATTTACATTTATTGAGCATATGCTGCATTTGCAGCCTATGCTCAATATATGTAAATCCAATAAGTGTTTACAAGAAAACATTGTTAATGTGAAATCATAATTGTGCACGTACGAACATTTTAGTCGTTTAGTTTAGTGAAACAGTCCCCAGTATGCGTATTATCGCATTCTTATCATATACAATGTACTTTAAAAATCTATATACCATAACTGTTGTGTCCACAATAAACTATAATCATTACATGCACATGCATACCAGTTTCCAATGGTCAAAATAGTCAGAGATCACATTCAGTCTGCCGAAAAGGAACACGGTCTATGGTGTACGAACGGGGTCAAAACTAAACGTACAGGTGCAGCTATAAAAATATACAGGTGCACCTGCATTTTTTACAGCTGCACCTGTAAATGTATAGCTGCCCCTGTAAACAATACAGCTGCACCTGTAAATGTATAGCTGCCCCTGTAAACAATACAGCTGCACCTGTAAATGTATAGCTGCCCCTGTAAACAATACAGCTGCACCTGTAAATGTATAGCTGCCCCTGTAAACAATACAGCTGCACCTGCATAGCTGCAGCTATACATTTACGGGTGAGCTATGCATTTACAGTGCAGCTGTACATTTACAGCTGCAGCATACATACATACAGGTGCAGCTGTAAAAAATGCAGGTGCACCTGTATATTTTATAGCTGCACCTGTAAGTTTAGTTTTGACCCCGTTTGTACACCATAACGGTGACCGGTAGAAGGGACACACATACAACTGCATGGTATTCACATCGTGGGCCAAAGTATAATGCAAATGCATTATACTTTGGCACGCATGTTGAATATGCATGTATTTACTAGTGAATCAATACATATTAATTTGTTACGCACTGTCTGGCCTATAATGTTACGGCCATGTCTGCCAAAAATATGCCTAGCGGTTTTCTCTGCACTTAGCCGCATGTCTCTAAAATGACTCAACCGAATGTAATTGTCCTGAGCTGGGGCGGTGATCCGTGATTTTGGGTCGCCGCGGCAGATCCGCAAAATTTCTGGTTTGGCGGTACTTCCGGAGAAGGACATGTACGGTGGCCTTACATCTATCAAAGATTCCGGCGACCTGGAGCACGTTTCACTAAACTTCGTACGACTAAAATGTTCGTAAGTGCAAAATTATGATAATTATGTACATTTTACTTCAACAACGTTTTCTTGTAAACAAATATTGGATTTACATTTATTGAGCATAGGCTGCATATGCAGCCTATGCTCAATAAATGTAAATCCATCAATTTAAATTTCCAGACGATCCTAAATTTGCACTTAAGAACATTTTTGTCGTACTAAGTTTAATGAAACGGGCCCGTGCAGCCGAAACGAAAGACGTGGTGCGAACATTTTATCAGGTGAGTACGATTATTTTGCAAAAAAAACCACGAACAAGTCAATTTTACACGAAAATAAAGCAGATTTCACTCAAGTTTCTGACACAGGCTCCAGTAACCGACATTCCAACAACCCGGGAACGTTCACCGTTCGTCATTTTGTGGATTTTATGTGTTTTTCTAGATGAGGTGACTTACATGAAGTGTTGCTATCAGGAAAACTATTCACACAACAAGCGCACGATATGCACGTGCTAAAAACAATAAATAAGCGTTTTCCGCAATGCTTCAACGGATAATTGCAAGACCAGCGAAACCGGTTATTAATACAAAGCTCATTGTTTACCCTAGTGTCTCGACCAATGAAAGAACGGCATTTCGTCTCAATTAATCGCATATTGCGACGCTTTCGCCAATATGTATTAAATTAATCATTAAATGTTCCGCGCTATATTTAGAACTGATTTTATGCCGTGTTGTTATCAGTTCACGAGACGCAAAGCATATTACCGCCCACACACGCGCTCACTTCATGTCACACCGCCCCAATCACATACAAGTTATAGCGATTCAAATCACTGTTAGGGGCGGAGCTTCGCGACTGGGCTGGTAAACAATAAGTACGTTATAGTTCACATCTTCAATTTTTAATAAATTACGAAATTAATTTATTGCAAATTCAATATGTGAACTATAAATCTATCGATAACGATTTTGTTGAAAATTTCCTGTCATCATTTGCATATCCAAACGTTTATGAGCAAAATAAAACCGTTCGGTTGCCAATTATATATTGAGGTGACGCATTTAATTTATATAAATACTTTAAACTATAAAACAGCCCAATACAATCGCGTATCTCTATCAGTAACTTAAAGATTAATACATAATTATATCTGCATAGCGGGTACTCGTAATGTTTTAAAAACATTTTGTTTCACAAATTGTGCCGGCATATGCTGCTACAGCGGAATTTCAGTTGCCAATTACCTCCTCCCCCTCCCCCGTTTATCACAGTTACTATCATGGATATCCATATAAACCGTTTGAATGTTACTGAAATAAAAGGCCATATGTGGTTGCTCTACATTGGAACCTCTCTGGAACCGGACACAACGGAGCCCCGCAGTGGACGTACAATTATTTTTATTAATTCGTTCCCTCAATTTAACAATTCGTTCCCGGGAAATAACAATTCGTTCCCACGATATAACAATTCGTTCCCACGATGTAACAATTCGTTCCCGCGAATTAACAATTCGTTCCCATGATATATCCTGGGAACAAATTGTCAATTCGAGGGAACGAATTGTTAATTCGTGGGAACGAATTGTTATATCGTGGGAACGAATTAATAAAAAAACTCCATGTCTCCTGCGGGGCTCCGTAAGACACCCTGGGGACCTGGGGCCCGTTTCACTAAACTTCGTACGACTAAAATGTTCGTAAGTGCAAATTTAAGATCGTCTGTAAATTTCAATTTATGGATTTACATTTATTGAGCATAGGCTGCATATGCAGCCTATGCTCAATAAATGTAAATCCAATAATTATTTACAAGAAAACAATGTTAATGGGAAATTTACAGACTATCATAATTTTGCACTTACGAACATTTTAGTCGTACGAAGTTTAGTGAAACGGCCCCCTGATGGTGTTTAATTTAGATGGGTTTTACTGCAATTTATATCATTGTCATGTCTGTTCACGATTGAAAATGACACAAACTATTCATGGAGTGCTTAATTACAGTGGAACCTCTCTAAACTGGGTGTTACTGGACACCCTGGGGACCTCCTGTAGGCCCAAAAAGTGAAAACAGAAAAACGCATATTCAATAAACTGAAGATCTAGGACACGATCTGTAAACAGCCTTTAATAAATAACTGACAAGGCCATCATACCATTAGTATATATATTATCAGTGACTATGATACACAGCCGAGTTTAGCATCAATAGCTCATGATATTGATGTACATACAATTGAATTGGGCTACAACATTAACATAAATTGCATTTACATAACGCAAATATAAAACGTGTTTTACTAAGTGAGTTTTGCAGTTTCAAGGCCAAATGAAATGAATGAGGACGATAACATGTGAATACAGATTTTGCTAATTCAAGGCCAAAAGAAATGATTTGCATGCATGCATTAAAAATACCATATATCTGGATATGTATCCATCATACGGACATGGATTTTTTTTATTCATTCGTTCCAACGAAATAACGATTCGTCCCCTCAATTTAACAATTCGTTCCCTCGAATTAAAAATTCGTTCCCACGAAATAACAATTCGTTCCCTCGAATTAACAATTCGTTCACACGATATAACAATTCGTTCCCACAAATTAACAATTCGCTCCAACGAAATAACAATTCGTTCCGTCGAATTGACAATTCGTTCCCGCGAAATAACAATTCGTTCCCTCAATTTAACAATTCGTTCCCTCGAATTAACAATTAACAATTCGTTCCCGTGGGAACTAATTTTTAAATTGAGAATTATACGTCCCCTGCGCTCTCTACCATCACACTTCAACGGTGTCTGGTTTTAGGTTAGTCAAATACATATGACTCTAACCCCTAATATGAAGGCGAGCAACATAACCCCGGACCCGGCTTATATAAATATAAGCCGAATCGAAAACATTGGTATTCCGTGTACAGATTGCTCGCTAGCGATATGTATACACTCAAATTGGCTGATTGGAAAGTTGGACCCACACTGGGTCGTCTTGGGGCGTCGTGTGGTAGTCCGAGCCAACACGGGATGTCATGAGATGTAGGCTAATTCCACTATATAATCGATTGGTTGCCAATAAAGTATGATTGCAAAGCTACTACGTTGTTCGTCTTAGAGAGGTTCCAGACAAGGTGCAGCTCAGATGGTGACCACACGAACGTTATATGTGTGTCTGTAACTGGAGAAATGGGGCTTATCGGATTTGTGGCCAGTGTAGATCAAACAGCACACTCCCGGGCCCGTTTCACTAAACTTCGTACGACTAAAATGTTCGTAAGTGTAAATTTAGACTCGTCTGGAAATTTCAATTAATGGATTTACATTTATTGAGCATAGGCTCAATAAATGTAAATCCATTAATTGTTTACAAAAAAACATTTTTAATATGAGATTTACCGATTATCATAATTTTGCACTTACGAACATCTTAGCCCCCCCGCCCTCCCACCCCCCTCCCCCCCCCCCCCCCTGTAGCCTGATAACGATATAACGACTGTGCGGATGCCCAGGCTGATCTGTATCTACACTGGTCGCAAAACACATAAGCCCCATTTCTCCAGTCACAGCCACATACAGCAAACATTTTCAATCCATAAGTCTTCCCTCAACCGCATTCAAATAAACATATGAGACAGTAATTTTAATTTACATGCACATATATTAATAAATAATAATGCAGGAAATGAATTCATATACGCATATTAAATGTCAGTTTCATAAAAAAATAAGCCATAAAATCATTCGATGGCATTTTAATGCATTAGCTATATATTTAATACCCGACGAGATATGTTACGTCTCACTGTTAATGCTGATTCGGCAATTCTTATAAAAGTACGTCTACCATATAGATATGTTAAATAGAACATGACACACACACATGTGCAATGATCATACTTTATAATCTGTCGAACATATTATTTACACACAGATATGTGGACTGTACCGGGACCTACATGAACGAGATATCCAGTAAGCATCATCAGATCTAGCCCACTTGGATCTATACACACAGACATGTGGATTGTACCAGGACCTACATGAACGAGATATCCAGTAAGAAACACCAGCTGTAGCCCACTAGCATATATACACATAGACATGTGGACTCTACCAGGACTTACATGCACGAGATATCCAGTAAGACTCACCAGTTATAGACCACTATGATCTATACACATAGACATGTGGACAGTACCAGGACCTAAATGAACGAGATATCCAGTAAGAACCACCAGTTATAGCCAACAAGGATATATACACATAGACATGTGGACTATATCAGGAACTACATGAACGAGATATCCAGTAAGAATCACCAGTTATAGCCCACTAGGATCTATACACATAGACATGTGGATTGTACCAGGACCTACATTAACGTGATATCTAGTAAGAACCACCAGTTATAGCCCATCTATAAACATAGACATGTGGACTGTACCAGGACCTACATGAAGGAGATATCCAGTAAGAATCACCAGTTATAGCCCACTAGCATCTATATACACAGACATGTGGACTGTACCGGGACCTACATGAACGAGATATCCAGTAAGAATCACCAGTAATAGCCCACTAGGATATACACATAGACATGTATGTGGACTGTACCAGGACCTACATGAACGAGATATCCAGTAAGAATCGCCATTATAGCCAATTAGGATATATACACACATACATGTGGACTGTACCAGGACATACATGAACCAGATATCCAGTAAGAATCACCATTATAGCCCATTAGCATCTATACACACAGCATGTGGACTGTACCGGGACCTACATGACCGAGATATCCAGTAAGAAACAGCAGATGTAGCCCACTAGGATCTATACACATAGACATGTGGACTGTACCAGGACCTACATGAACGAGATATCCAATAAGAATCACCAGTTATAGCCCACTAGGATCTATACACATAGACATGTGGACTGTACCAGGATCTACATGAACGAGATATCCAGTACGAATCATCAGTTATAGCCCACAAGCATCTATACACACGGACATGTGGACTGTACCGGTACCTACATGAACGAGATATCCAGTAAGAATCACCAGTTATAGCCCACTATGATCTATACACATAGACATGTGGACTGTACCAGGACCTACATGAACGAGATATCCAGTAAGAATCACCAGTTATAGCCAACTAGGATCTATACATCCAGACATGTGGACTGTACCAGGACCTACATGAACGAGATATCCAATAAGAACCACCAGCTATAGCCAACTAGGATCTATACACGCAGACATGTGGACTGTACCAGGACCTACATGAACGAGATATCCAGTAAGAATCACCAGTTATAGCAAACTAGGATCTATACACACAGACATGTGGACTGTACCGGGACCTACATGAACGAGATATCCAGTAAGAATCACCAGTTATAAGCCCACTAGTATATATATACATGGACATGTGGACTGTACCAGGACCTACATGAACAAGATATCCAGTAATAATCACCAGATATAGCCAACTAGGATCTATACACACAGACATGTGGACTGTTCCAGGACCTACATGAACCAGATATCTAGTAAGAATCACCAGTTATAGCCCATTAACATATATACACACATATATGTGGACTGCACTGGGACCTACATGAACGAGATATCCAGTAAGCATCATCAGCTATAGCCCACTATGATCTATGCACACAGACATGTGGATTGTACAGGGACCTCCATGAACGAGATATCCAGTAAGAAACACCAGATGTAGCCCACTAGGATCTATACACATAGACATGTGGACTGTACCAGGACCTACATGAACGAGATATCCAGTAAGAATCACCAGTTATAGCCCACTAGGATCTTTACACACAGATATGTGGACTGTACCTGGACCTACATTAACGCGATATCCAGTAAGCATCATCAGCTCTAGCCCACTTGGATCTATACACAGAGACATGTGGATTGTACCGGGACCTACATGAAAGAGATATCCAGTAAGAAACACCAGATGTAGCCCACTAGCATATATACACACAGACATGTGGATTGTACCGGGACCTGCATGAACGAGATATTCAGTATGAAACACCAGATATAGCCCACTAGGATATATACACATAGACATGTGGAATGTACCATGACCTACATGAACGAGATATCCAATAAGAATCACCAGTTATAGCCCACTAGGATCTATACACATAGACATGTGGACTGTACCAGGACCTACATGAACGGGATAGCCTGTAAGAACCACCAGTTATAGCCCACTAGGATCTATACACATATACATGTGGACTGTACCAGGACCTACATGAACGAGATATCCAGTAAGAATCACCAGTTATAGCCCACTAGGATCTTTACACACAGATATGTGGACTGTACCTGGACCTACATTAACGCGATATCCAGTAAGCATCATCAGCTCTAGCCCACTTGGATCTATACACAGAGACATGTGGATTGTACCGGGACATGTGGATTGTACGGGACCTACGGGATGAAAGAGATATCCTAGTAAGAAACACCAGATGTAGCCCACCTAGCATATATACACACAGCACATGTGATTGTAACCGGGACCTGCATGAACGAGATATTCAGTATGATTTTAAAAAAAAAACACCAGATCCATAAGCCCACTAGGATATACATACGGGACCTACATAAAGGAATGTGGACTGTACCATGACCTACATGAACGAGATATCCAATAAGAATCACAAGTTATAGCCCACTAGGATCTATACACATAGACATATGGTCTGTACCAGGACCTACATGAACGGGATAGCCTGTAAGAACCACCAGTTATAGCCAACTGGGACCTATACACATAGACATGTGGACTGTATCAGGACCTACATGAACAAGATATCCAGTAAGAATCACCAGTTATAGCCCACTAGGATATATACACATAGACATGTGGACTGTAACTGGATCTACATGAACGAGATATCCAGTAAGAATAATCAGTTATAGCCCACTAGGATATATACACATAGACATGTGGACTGTATCAGGACCTACATGAACGGGATATCCAGTAAGAATCACCAGTTATAGCCCACTAGGATATATACACATAGACATGTGGACTGTAACTGGATCTACATGAATGAGATATCCAGTAAGAATAATCAGTTATAGCCCACAAGCATCTATACACACGGACATGTGGACTGTACCGTTACATACCTGAACGAGATATCCAGTAAGAATCACCAGTTATAGCCCACTAGGATCTATACACATAGATATGTGGACTGTACCAGGACCTACATGAACGAGATATCCAGTAAGGATCACCAGTTATAGCCAACTAGGATCTATACACCCAGACATGTGGACTGTACCAGGACCTACATGAACGAGATATCCATTAAGAACCACCAGTTATGGCCCACTATAATCTATACACGCAGATATGTGGACTGTACCAGCACCTACATGAAAGAGATATCCAGTAAGAATCACCAGTTATAGCCATCTAGGATATATACACACATACATGTGGACTGTACCGGGACCTACATGAACGAGATATCCAGTAAGAACCACCAGCTGTAGCCCACTAACATCTATACACACAGACATGTGGATTGTACCGGGACCTACATGAACGAGATATCGAGTAAGAATCACCAGTTATAGCCGTCTAGGATCTATAAACACATATATATTGACTGTACCGGGACCTACATAAACGAGATATCCAGTAAGCATCGTCAGCTATAGTCCACTAGGATCCAGTTATAGCAAACTAGAATATATACACATAGACATGTGGACTGTACCAGGACCTACATGAACGAGATATCGAGTATGAATCACCAGTTATAGCCCACTAGGATCTTTACACACAGATATGTGGACTTCTCCGTGACCTACATGAACGAGATATCCAGTAAGCATCATCAGCTGTAGCCCACTTGGATCTATACACACAGACATGTGGATTGTACCGGGACTTACATGAACGAGATATCCAGTAAGAAACACCAGCTGTAGCCCATTAGCATCTATACACATAGACATGTGGACTGTACCAGGACCTACATGAACGAGATATCCAGTAAGAACCACCAGTTATAGCCAACTAGGAGCTATACACATAGACATGTGGACTGTATCAGGACCTACATGAACGAAATATCAAGTAAGAATCACCAGTTATAGCCCACTAGGACCTATGCACATAGAGATGTGGATTGTACCAGGACCTACATGAACGAGATATATAGTAAGAACCACCAGTTATAGCCAACTAGGATATATAAATATAGACATGTGGACTGTACCAGGATCTACATGAACCAGATATCCTGTAAGAATCACCAGTTATAGCCCACTAGGATCTATACACACAGACATGTGGATTCTACCGGGACCTACATGAACGAGATAGCCAGTAAGAATCACCAGTTATAGCTCACTTGGATATATACACACAGACATGTGTATTATCCCGGGACCTACATGAACGAGATATCCAGTAAGAAACACCAGCTGTAGCCCACTAGCATATATACACACAGACATGTGGATTGTACCTGGACCTACATGAACGAGATATCCAGTAAGAAACACCAGATGTAGCCCACTAGGATATATACACATATACATTTGAAATGTACCAGGACCTACATGAACGAGATATCGAGTTAGAATCATCAGTTATAGCCCACTAGGATATATACACACAGACAGTGGATTGTACCGGGACCTACATGAACGAGATATCGAGTAAGAATCACCAGTTATAGCCGTCTAGGATCTATAAACACATATATATGGACTGTACCGTGACCTACATAAACGAGATATCCAGTAAGCATCGTCAGCTATAGTCCACTAGGATCCAGTTATAGCAAACTAGAATATATACACATAGACATGTGGACTGTACCAGGACCTCATGAACGAGATATCGAGTATGAATCACCAGTTTATTACCCAGCTAGGATCTATACACACAGATATGTGGATTCTACCGGGACCTACATGAACGAGATAGCCAGTAAGAATCACCAGTTATAGCTCACTTGGATATATACACACAGACATGTGGACTGTACCAGCACCTACATGCACCAGATATCCAGTAAGAACCACCAGTTATAGCCCACTAGGATCTATACACACAGACATGTGGACTGTACCAGGACCTACATGAACGAGATATCCAGTAAGAATCACCAGTTATAGCCAACTAGGATCTATACACATAGACATGTGGATTGTACCAGGACCTACATTAACGTGATATCTAGTAAGAACCACCAGTTATAGCCCATCTATAAACATAGACATGTGGACTGTACCAGGACCTACATGAAGGAGATATCCAGTAAGAATCACCAGTTATAGCCCACTAGCATCTATATACACAGACATGTGGACTGTACCGGGACCTACATGAACGAGATATCCAGTAAGAATCACCAGTAATAGCCCACTAGGATATATACACATAGACATGTATGTGGACTGTACCAGGACCTACATGAACGAGATATCCAGTAAGAATCGCCAGTTATAGCCAATTAGGATATATACACACATACATGTGGACTGTACCAGGACATACATGAACCAGATATCCAGTAAGAATCACCAGTTATAGCCCATTAGCATCTATACACACAGCTATGTGGACTGTACCGGGACCTACATGACCGAGATATCCAGTAAGAAACAGCAGATGTAGCCCACTAGGATCTATACACATAGACATGTGGACTGTACCAGGACCTACATGAACGAGATATCCAATAAGAATCACCAGTTATAGCCCACTAGGATCTATACACATAGACATGTGGACTGTACCAGGATCTACATGAACGAGATATCCAGTACGAATCATCAGTTATAGCCCACAAGCATCTATACACACGGACATGTGGACTGTACCGGTACCTACATGAACGAGAATATCCAGTAAGAATCACCAGTTATAGCCCACTATGATCTATACACATAGAACATGTGGACTGTACCAGGACCTACATGAACGAGATATCCAGTAAGAATCACCAGTTATAGCCAACTAGGATCTATACATCCAGACATGTGGACTGTACCAGGACCTACATGAACGAGATATCCAATAAGAACCACCAGCTATAGCCAACTAGGATCTATACACGCAGACATGTGGACTGTACCAGGACCTACATGAACGAGATATCCAGTAAGAATCACCAGTTATAGCAAACTAGGATCTATACACACAGACATGTGGACTGTACCGGGACCTACATGAACGAGATATCCAGTAAGAATCACCAGTTATAAGCCCACTAGTATATATATACATGGACATGTGGACTGTACCAGGACCTACATGAACAAGATATCCAGTAATAATCACCAGATATAGCCAACTAGGATCTATACACACAGACATGTGGACTGTTCCAGGACCTACATGAACCAGATATCTAGTAAGAATCACCATTATACCCATTAACATAGATACACACATATGTGGACTGCACTGGGACCTACATGAACGAGATATCCAGTAAGCATCATCAGCTATAGCCCACTATGATCTATGCACACAGACATGTGATTGTACAGGACCCTCCATGAACAGATACCAGTAAGACCAGATGTACCCACTAGATCTATCACAAGACATGTGGACTGTACCAGGACCTACATGAACGAGATATCCATAAGAATCACCAGTTATAGCCCACTAGGATCTTTACACACAGATATGGACAGTAAACCTGGTCCACATTAACGCGATATCCAGTAAGCATCATCAGCTCTACCCACTTGGATCTAACACATGACATGTGGATTGTACCGGGACCTATATAAAGAGACATCCAGTAAGAAACACCAGAGTAGCCCACTAGCATATACACACACACAGTGGATTGTACCGGACCTGCATGAACGAGATATTCCAGTAGAAAACACCATATATCCCACTAAGATAAATATACACTAGACATGTGGAATGTACCATGACCTACATAACGAGATATCCAATAAAATCACCAGTTATAGCCCACTAGGATCTATACACATGACATGTGGACTGTACCAGACCACATAACGGATACCTGTAAGAACCACAGTTATAGCCCACTAGGATCTACACATATACATGGACTGTACCAGACCTACATGAACGAGATATCCAGTAAGAATCACCAGTTATAGCACTAGGATCTTTACACACAGATAATTGGACTGTACTGGACCTACATTAGCGATATCCAGTAAGCACACACTCTAGCCCACTTGATCATACACAGACATGTGATTGTACCGACCTACATAAAGAGATATCCAGTAAGAAACACCAGATGTAGCCCACTAGCAATATACACACAGACATGTGGATTGTACCGGGACCTGCATGAACGAGATATTCAGTATGAAACACCAGATATAGCCCACTAGGATATATACACATAGACATGTGGACTGTACCATGACCTACATGAACGAGATATCCAATAAGATCACAGTTATAGCCCACTAGATCTATACACATAGACATATGGACTGTACCAGGACCTACATGAACGGGATAGCCTGTAAGAACCACCAGTTATAGCCAACTGGGACCTATACACATAGACATGTGGACTGTATCAGGACCTACATGAACAAGATATCCATAAGAATCACCAGTTATAGCCACTAGGATATATACACATAGACATGTGGACTGTAACTGGATCTACATGAACGAAGATATCCAGTAAGAATTAATCAGTTATAGCCCACTAGGATATATACACATAGACATGTGGACTGTATCAGGACCTACATGAAACGGGATATCCAGTAAGAATCACCAGTTATAGCCCACTAGGTTATATACACATAACATGTGGACTGTAACTGGATCTACATGAATGAGATATCCAGTAAGAAAATAATCAGTTATAGCCCACAAGCATCTATACACACGGACATGTGGACTGTACCGTTACATACCTGAACGAGATATACAGTAAGAATCACCAGTTATAGCCCACTAGGATCTATACCCATAGATAAGTGGACTGTAACCAGGACCTACATGAACGAGATATCCAGTAAGGATCACCAGTTATAGCCCAACTAGGATCTATACACCCAGACATTTGACTGTACCAGACCTACATTAACGAGATATCCATTAAGAACCACCAGTTATGGCCCACTATAATCTATACACGCAGATATGTGGACTGTACCAGCACCTACATGAAAGAGATATCCAGTAAGAATCACCAGTTATAGCCATCTAGGATATATACACACATACATGTGGACTGTACCGGGACCTACATGAACGAGATATCCAGTAAGAACCACCAGCTGTAGCCCACTAACATCTATACACACAGACATGTGGATTGTACCGGGACCTACATGAACGAGATATCGAGTAAGAATCACCAGTTATAGCCGTCTAGGATCTATAAACACATATATATTGACTGTACCGGGACCTACATAAACGAGATATCCAGTAAGCATCGTCAGCTATAGTCCACTAGGATCCAGTTATAGCAAACTAGAATATATACACATAGACATGTGGACTGTACCAGGACCTACATGAACGAGATATCGAGTATGAATCACCAGTTATAGCCCACTAGGATCTTTACACACAGATATGTGGACTTCTCCGTGACCTACATGAACGAGATATCCAGTAAGCATCATCAGCTGTAGCCCACTTGGATCTATACACACAGACATGTGGATTGTACCGGGACTTACATGAACGAGATATCCAGTAAGAAACACCAGCTGTAGCCCATTAGCATCTATACACATAGACATGTGGACTGTACCAGGACCTACATGAACGAGATATCCAGTAAGAACCACCAGTTATAGCCAACTAGGAGCTATACACATAGACATGTGGACTGTATCAGGACCTACATGAACGAAATATCAAGTAAGAATCACCAGTTATAGCCCACTAGGACCTATGCACATAGAGATGTGGATTGTACCAGGACCTACATGAACGAGATATATAGTAAGAACCACCAGTTATAGCCAACTAGGATATATAAATATAGACATGTGGACTGTACCAGGATCTACATGAACCAGATATCCTGTAAGAATCACCAGTTATAGCCCACTAGGATCTATACACACAGACATGTGGATTCTACCGGGACCTACATGAACGAGATAGCCAGTAAGAATCACCAGTTATAGCTCACTTGGATATATACACACAGACATGTGTATTATCCCGGGACCTACATGAACGAGATATCCAGTAAGAAACACCAGCTGTAGCCCACTAGCATATATACACACAGACATGTGGATTGTACCTGGACCTACATGAACGAGATATCCAGTAAGAAACACCAGATGTAGCCCACTAGGATATATACACATATACATTTGAAATGTACCAGGACCTACATGAACGAGATATCGAGTTAGAATCATCAGTTATAGCCCACTAGGATATATACACACAGACATGTGGATTGTACCGGGACCTACATGAACGAGATATCGAGTAAGAATCACCAGTTATAGCCGTCTAGGATCTATAAACACATATATATGGACTGTACCGTGACCTACATAAACGAGATATCCAGTAAGCATCGTCAGCTATAGTCCACTAGGATCCAGTTATAGCAAACTAGAATATATACACATAGACATGTGGACTGTACCAGGACCTACATGAACGAGATATCGAGTATGAATCACCAGTTATAGCCCACTAGGATCTATACACACAGATATGTGGATTCTACCGGGACCTACATGAACGAGATAGCCAGTAAGAATCACCAGTTATAGCTCACTTGGATATATACACACAGACATGTGGACTGTACCAGCACCTACATGCACCAGATATCCAGTAAGAACCACCAGTTATAGCCCACTAGGATCTATACACACAGACATGTGGACTGTACCAGGACCTACATGAACGAGATATCCAGTAAGAATCACCAGTTATAGCCAACTAGGATATATACACACAGACATGTGGACGGTACCAGGACTTACATGAAACAGATATCCAGTAAGAATCACCAGTTATAGCCCACTAGCATCTATACACACAGATATGTGGACTGCACCGGGACCTACATGGACGAGATATCCAGTAAGCATCACCAGCTATAGCCCACTAGGATATATACACACATACATGTGTATTGTACCGGGACCTACATGAACGAGATATCCAGTAAGAATCACCAGTTATAGCCCTCTAGGATATATACACACAGACATGTGGACTGTACCAGCACCTACATGACCCAGATATCCAGTAAGAACCACCAGTTATAGCCCACTAGCAACTATACACACATACATGTGGACTGTACCGGGACCTACATGAACCAGATATCCAGTAAGAATCACCAGTTATAGCCCACTAGCATCTATACAAACAGATATGTGGACTGTACCGGGACATACATGAACGAGATATCCAGTAAGCATCATCAGCTATAGCCCACTAGGATCTATAAACCCACACATGTGGATTGTTCCTGGACCTACATGAACGAGATATTAAGTAAGAAACACCAGCTTTAGCGCACTAGCATATATAGACACAGACAAGTGGATTGTACCGGGACCTACATGAACGACATATCCAGTAAGAAACACCAGCTGTAGCTCACTAGGATCTATACACACAGATATGTGGACTGTACCAGGACATAAATGAACGAGATATCCAGTAAGAACCACCAGTTATAGCCAACTAGGATCTGTACACATAGACATATGGACCTATATGAACGAGATATCGAGTAAGAATCACCAGTTATAGCCCACTAGGAACTATACACACATATATGTGGACTGTATCGGGACCTACATGAACGAGATATCTAGTAAGCATCATCAGCTATAGTCCACTAGGATCCAATTATAGCCCACAAGGATATATACACATAGACATGTGGACCGTACCAGGACCTACATGAACGAGATATCCAGTAAGCATCATCAGCTATAGTCCACTAGGATCCAGGTACATGTATAGCCCACTATAATATACAATGTATACACATAGACATGTGGACTGTACCAGGACCTACATGAACGAGATATCCAGTAAGAATCACCAGTTATAGCCCACTAGGATCTTTACACACATATATGTGGACTGTACCGGGACCTACATGAACGAGATATCCAGGAAGCATCATCGGCTCTAGCACAATTGGATATATACACACAGACATGTGGATTGTACCGGCACCTACATGAACGAGATATCCAGTAAGAAACACCAGCTGTAGCCCACTAGAATCTATACACATATACACGTGGACTGAACCAGGACATACATGAACGAGATATCCAGTAAGAACCACCAGTTATAGCCCACTAGCATCTATACACACGGACATGTGGACTGTACCGGGACCTACATGAACGAGATATCCAGTAAGAATCACCAGTTATAGCCCACTAGTATATATACACATGGACATATGGACTGTACCAGGACCTACATGAACGAGATATCCAGTAAGAATCACCAGTTATAGCCAACTAGGATATATACACACAGACATGTGGACTATACCAGGACCTACATGAACCAGACATCCAGTAAGAATCACCAGTTATAGCCCATTAGCTTCAATACACACAGATATGTGGACTGCACCGGGACCTACATGAACGAGATAGCCATTAAGCATCATCAGCTATAGCCCACTAGAATCTATACACACAGACATGTGGATTGTACCGGGACCTACATGAACGAGATATCCAGTAAGAACCACCAGTTATAGCCAACTAGGATATATACACATGGACATGTGGACTGTACCAGGACCTACATGAACGAGATATCGATTAAGTATCACCAATTATAGTCACTAGGATCTATACACACATACATCTGGATTGTACCGGGACCTACATTAACGAGATATCCAGTAACAAACACCAGATGTAGCCCACTAGGATCTATACACATAGGCATATGGACTGTACCAGGACCTACATGAACGAGATATCGAGTTAGAATCACCAGTTATAGCCACTAGGATATATGCACACATATATGTGGACTGTACCCGGACCTACATGAATGAGATAACCAGTAAGCATCATCAGCTATTGTCCTCTAGGATATTTACACACAGATATGTGGACTGTACCGGGACCTACATGAACGAGATATTCAGTAAACATCATCAGCTCTAGCCCACTTGTATATATACACAGACATGTGGATTGTGCCGGGACCTACATGAACGAGATATCCAGTATGAATCAGCTTTTATAGCCAACTAGGATCTATACACACAGACATGTGGACTGTACCAGGACCTACATGAACCAGATATCAAGAAGAATCACCAGTTATAGCCCACTAGGATCTATACACACAGGCATGTGGACTGTACCAGGACTTACATGCACGAGATATACATTAAGAACCACCAGTTATAGTAAGAAACACCAGCTGTAGCCCACTAGGATATATACACACATATATGTGGACTGTACCGGGACCTACATGAACGAGATATCCAGTAAGCATCATCAGCTCTAGCCCACTTGGATTTATACACATAGACGTATGGACTGTACCGGGACCTACATGGACCTACAACTGATTCAGCATAAATTAGCAGACCAATATATCTATATATGTTTTCATTTTGAGAACATACTCCACTTTTTGTGTAGTCCGATGTGTTTATATATATATTTGTTTTACTGGGTTCTATGGACTATTGTTTTTTAAGTTTTCATTTTATTCATTAGCCCACCATACTCTTTTTCGATATGTCTACCTGTCCTCGCTGTCTTTTCAGCAAAGTCAGCCGAAAAGTCAGCGGCGGATTTTCAGACATACCACAACGACGAGAGGCGGAGTTCAACTATCACGCGTTGTATGGCGTTTCCTGCGGTAACGCCTACACCTCTTTGTTTTCACGCTGCTATCACACACTAGCACACATTTTGTCTAATTTAACTATACTACTATTAGGCCGAATGCCATTGTCATTAATTTGGGGTGGTTGCTACCATCAGAGTACACCGGACACAATTGGTGCCAATGTGTTCAGAGACACATACTGTATATATTTCTGCTTGCTAGACTTTTCAAATCGGTAGCTTAAGCCCAGTATTTTGCAAAACAAAATGGCCGCCATTGTCTTTTTTGCATAATTACTTACCCATACATATTGCTATGCAAACATGATATTAATTATATTATATCTGTCAATTAGATGGATTAAAATAACAAAATAATATGTTTATATTTTGCAGCTATTTTTCAGACGAAAATTATTCGGGAAAAATCCAATATGGCTGCCAATTTATAGCATTTGTTTCTAAAATTACGAAAAAGTTGCGAGTTGCTATATAATGTGAAGTGTGGTTGATGACTTGCGTCGATACATTTAGTCTTACATAGTATTAATAACAACTTCATACTAACAAGTATACAATCAACCAATTCAGTTGATATAACTATCATTTATTATAAATTATATAACGACATATTAAAAAAAAAGTCAAAGCAAATGGCAGAAATATTCTTACTATGAACATGTTGCTGTTTTTCGAGACAATTTGTGTTTTTGGTGCATTTAATCATACTACAGTCACAGAAAGGCAAAACTATAATAGGAAATGTATATGTGTCATATGTACCCGTCTAGGCCACCATACATGAAATATTGCACGGACAACAAAAACAACAACAACAAAGAATGCAAAAACTATATTGAGCCAAGAAGCTTATATGATGTGATGACATTGGTCAGCAATTGGTAAGATGCATGTTTTAATTGTATTGTCAACAGGAGAAATAGCGATGTAGCGCAGATCCTCCCATTCGTGCCTCGCGGGAGGGAAATTGGTTGATGCATTTGGCCTTCATCCGCGACATGATTCCCTGGAGTTTCGCATATGACAAAGGAAACTACGCAAAGTATCTGACAGTCTATTTCGGTCAAATATTACAAATTGAACATGTGGATAGCTACAAATGCCTTATGAATGCTGGATTGTCCGTACAGATAGGGGAGAAAACACCATTCAGACGAATCCCAGTCGACCAAACAGTCGAAGAGACTGTTAACAAAGATACACAGACGGCTGGTGGAACAAAGGGATTTAGCCTAAAGCCAGGGGCTGTGCCAAAATACTACTTGACAGCCGAACATCGTAGCACTTCCCTCAGACAGTTCAGAACAATGGTAGACATGGGGAATAAGACGTCTATACACCACGATCTTGAGCCATCTAGAATTGCAAAAGACGTAGCTGACGTTAAATATCTTGCATAGCTGATGGAAGATAATTGGACAAACCCATTTGAGAATTGCCCTTCAGACATAATCAGCATTTCAACTGGAACAACAGCGACGTCTGATATTGCTGATGACCTGTTGAGTGCAAATAAGATCGGAAAGAAAGAATACGATGACTTCAAAGAAAAGCGGCTTGGTACAACAAAGTCAGTAAAATTCCATGACGTACTACCTCAACAGAATCTGAAAACATTCAACAAATTGAAGAAGCAGAGAAAAGCTGGAACATCAAACGGGAAACTGCTATTAAAGCAGACTACAAACTCTTTGGTCGGATTATCCTCATCGCTAGCAGCTGAAACCTTCACATAAAGGTCTTGAAGCATCCATTTGGGCCATTATCATGGGCCTTGACAAATTACGATGGCACAATAAAAAACCAGCAAAGCATCTCTGGCTAGGCACCTGGAAAAGAAAGTTGCAGCAGCAAGTGATATACCAACACCATCGGCATGGGATGGGATGAGCATGTTGCATAAGACGAATGGAGAAAACAAAACCTTCGGGGAGGTCTCGGAACAGCTATTCATATCGGCACTGAACACTGGACATGAGAGCAAACGAGTCGACATCATATTTGATGCATACAAGGACACATCCATCAAAAATGCTGAGAGAAATGTACGAAGAGGGACAGGGGTGCTTTATACAAACATCTCACATGGACATAAACTACTGGCCTGTTCTGCCAGTAAAACAGCTTTGATCGAGTTCCTTGTCATTGATTGGCAGAAAGAAACATTAAGAATGCGACTTGGCACAATGGAACTATGTGTTGCATTCGACGTCAAGTGCATCCGCCTGACGAGACATGACTGTATCGAAGTACCATCATTGAATAGCAACGAAGAAGAGGCAGACACGCGCTTGATATTGCACGCAAAACATGCTGCTCCCAGTTGTGAATCTGTTGTCGTTGTGTCAGAGGATACAGGCGTATTAATAATCAGTCTTGCCTCCTTCGACCATGACATTGACTGTAATATATTCATGAAATGCGGCACATAAACCAGGACGATATTCATCAATGTGACAAAGCTAGTGTATGCAAGGCGTTGATTGGCTTACTAGTATGGGCTCTGGGGGGTTGTTTGTGTACATTTTTCTTTCACGGCAAAACTTTGCATTTTATTGTTCGGTGTGACAAGACCTTCAAAAAAAGTTTGGGTAGCACTTCCAAGTCGAGTACGTTTTCTCTGTGGCGGCCATCTTGGATTTTAGTCCGGGTGCAAAATGGCTAAATTTATGATATTTTATTTTCACAAATTAAATCATTATTAGGCATCAATAAATTATTAATTTTGATGTTTTGCATTATAATGGTTCTCAAAATACATTATGGGCACAATTTACTATCATAAACATGACTTTGGGGTACACAATGGACATATTTTACTCAAATTTATCACAAATTTTCTTCATTTTGGAAAGTCGCTCAATCTCTGATGGTGTCTCAATCGCCCAATAATATAATTAGAACTCTAAAATATTCCCCAAAACTTGCTAATTAAATCCTCTAAATAATGCAATCCTCTTTGCCATACATTAGGGCACTGTGAGAAGTCCACTTGAGCGAAAAGTTACCCCTACCCCATAATGAACAATGTTTTGGAATTTTGCTAGAAATGAAATATCTTCTGAACAAATAGACTTAGGAAGGTGATCTTGGTGTTTACACATAGGTTTTCGGGGTCAGATATTCTATTTCTGGCATGAAATTAATGTTTCGAGTTAGTCATGTGTATGTAAATCCAAGATGGCCGCCAACATGGCCGCCAAAATGCTGAAAAATGATATAATCCAAACAAATTGATCAAAAGAACACCGATGCATATTTGGAACGCGGAATCTGTTCATAGTCTTGGGCGAGGTGGCAAAATTGTGACCACAACTTTAAACCATGAAAGACTTGCAATCAGCTATGCAGAGCTACGTAGGTATCAGCACGACCTTGCGTCATTTACAGCACAGCACAACAAAGACCGAGTGGCACTACCCAGCCACTTCGACCCTGGACAATTCACTTCTGGTGCCATTGACAACTGGGATCACGAGGGTACAAATATTTCGGAGCATGATACAGTGACTGTACTCTACCAGGACAAACCGCCGTCATCGACATGTAAACCCAATATATCTGATACACAAGTCACACATGGGCCGCAGGCATTCAAGGATCTCCTTCCGTGCCAAGTTCTCTCAGATTTCCATAAGTCAGCAAAACGCCCTGACATCCCTGCATCATACACGGTAAATGACAGCGTCTACAAATCCGAAAAGGCTGAAGTAGCAAAACAGAAAGACACCACATGGTCCCTGGCGCGTCTGGCTGTTACCCACGATGAAGTCTCGATGTATCCTCCATTACAATCAATGCCTTGCTGGAGTGCAAGCAACTCCGTCTGGACTGACGAAAACATTCCAGTGAAGAATCTTGCATTCTTACCTGTCCTGCCTTATCCCGTCACTGAATATGCAACCGTGTATTCTGCAACGAAGAACTTCACATCAATAGGTACACAGTTACTACAAGGAGAAATCCCGATGTATTGTGATGAGGGGGGTGTACTGCATCGTCAAGGAAATTCAAATGATGCGACCGCAGGAATTTCGCACTTTAGTCCCAGTTATGGGAACATTCCACTTGACAAAAACTGTTCTGAAGTGCATGGGGAAAGCACTAAGTGGAAGTGGAGCCGACATCACTTGGCTGCAGGCAGGTGTTTTTGGTCCAACCGTGATTCAGAACTCGGTTCTCAATGGAGGTCATTACAGCCGATCTCTTGAAGGCATGCAGTTTCTTGCAGAAGCATTCACACGCCTTCTCTACAAGGAATTCTTCGCTGAGAACGGCATTCAGCCATATGCACCAGTCCTTGCTATCCTGGAAAAGCTGAAGTCAAGTGTGTCAAAGACGAACATCAGTGACAGTCAGAGGTGCATGGTAGAGTTTGCCACTGCATCACACAAGTTGGCAGGAGATCTGAATAATTTCATCGAATCTCAGTCCGCCGTGAACGAGAACTTCCAGTTCTGGGTCCAATTCCTTCGCATGATGGATGTGGTGCACGATCTGCTGAGAGCTGATCGCGAGGGAATCTGGGAGCTCCATCTTGATGCCGTTCAACGAGCCCTCTATCTCTTCACGGCATTTGACTCCACAAACTACCTGCGTGGTGTTCTGTCTACCTGGAAGACATGCGACGGCTATCCCAAACATCACCATCAGTCTACAAGAAAACTTCTCACATGGGAACTTTTCCATCAAAGACAAACCTGGCCGCTTCATCGCAGTTGGAGGAGACCAGAAACTGGAGCAGAGTATCAATATGTCATCAAAATGCAGTGACGGAGTCATCGGACATGCCAAGCAGAAGCAGTATGTGGCTCAATGGGACCTAATTTACCACGAAATGTTGGCAGTGAAGAATCCGCATCGGGAATATGCTGGCGTGATGGAGGATACACACGAGTCGTGTAACCACCACAAGTCATCACAAGCCACTACAACACGTAATGAGTCACATATCCAAGCAATGATACGATTCATCGAAGAAAAGGGCTCTCCACTATCTGCAGAAGCATCTCCAGAGCTGCAAAACTTTGTGACGAAAGAAGTCATGCCAAAAGACATCAGAAATGACATGTTGAATGCCTTCTCAACAGGAAAGGAAAAATACCTGACATTTCGGCTCAGCAGAGTTATCACTAAACGTGCAAGACTTAGTGAATGCATACACCGAACAAATTTGAAAACCATGAAAGCTATCAGAGCCAAGCCACAGAAGACAGTCAAGAAGGCAGTGAAGGAGATGAACATTGAGGAGAAGACGGTTGAAATAGCACAAGATCGAGGCATCAGCACAAAAGACCTTCTGCAATGTGATGTCGCACCCTCCCCTCTTCTGTTCGGTGATGATGGGATGATGACCAAACCGGAGAAAAGCCAACTACTCAAAGAGCTGGAGACCCACCTGAAACCAGAGGACTATGAGTATGTGTATCAGCATAACTCTGCATTTGTCATAGACACCATGGCAACTGTTCGTAAGGTTCGTGTCAGCGGCCTCTCCACCTTTCATGACTTTGTGTCTGTGTTCTCATCAATTACAGAGGTGTATCACCAGTTTGGGCGATGCGACTATGTGTTTGACATGTACTCGGACGATCCCTCTGTAAAGGACAGTGAGAGAATGCGCCGCTCCGCTACTGTGCCCATTGAACACAGCTCGATTGCACCAGGGACACCTCTACCAAAAGAGATGGATACCTTCTGGCCTTCGAATACCAACAAGCATCTTCTGGAGCAACTGATATATCACCATCTCCGTGATCATGTTCCCGAAACGCGACATATTCCCACTGTAGTCGGGCAGGTGCCGAGAGCAGATGAGAACTGGCAGTGCCTTGTGGTTCACAAAGGCAGTAATCATGTGATGAACAATCTGCAATCATCATTTGAAGAAGCTGACCACCGTATTCCACTTCATGTATTGGACTGTCTGAAGGCAGGACACAACATATGCGTTGTTATCTCCAATGACACTGATGTAGTCGTCGCCCTGCTGTACCGCATGCCCGACCTGATGCAACACAATCTTCGGGAACTGTGGGTGCGAGCTGGTGTTGGAGATTCAACCCGGTATGTGCCTCTTCATACTTTATACCAACGCATGGGGTCTCGGCTATGTGCAGTACTACCGGCTCTGTACAGTCTTACGGGATGTGACATCACCAGTAGAGTTGGCACAAAGAAAGCGGCATTAAAGGCAGAGACAGAGAAATTCCTCAACAACTTCGGTGAGTCGCCAATCCTCTCTCCAGCCATGATCCGTACCTCCGAGCAATACCTGGTGAAGGTGCTGAAAAGGCAAAAGTGATGCTACAAATTTCACTGATCTACGAGCAGAGGTCTTCCACTTCAGCAAAAGCAGCTCTCTTCACAATCTTCCTCCGACCAGCCAGGCCTCCTACCACACATACAGCGTGCTTTCTACAATGCATACACAACAATGCACACGTTGGAGTGCCACATAAATCCCGACACTGCCGAAACATTGAATGCAGAGGAGTGTGGCTATGAACTTGACCAAGGTCAGCTAATGCCTGCAACATCATGGAAAACACTTCCGGTGAATTGGTCTATCTTCTGTGCATGTGCCAAGTATGCCAGGTCAACATGCCCTTGTAGGATGGCTGGCGTCAGATGAAATGGCAAATTCTGTTGTTGCAAGAAAATGTCACAACATGTATGTAAGAATCCTGTCACCTGAGATTACAAGCTGAGATTGAATTCTACAACACTAAGTGAAGAGGTGACATTTTCTTCTCTGGTCTCGATATCGCCTTTATCACCCCCATGATGAACTTCGCGTGCATCAATGAGGTTCTCATCTACCATCACTGATTCGGTGCTGCATTAAAGTTTAAATTTAGATGAGTTTGTAGCATATGTATATGCTAGCATTCAATTCATGTAGACACAAAGATCAACATCATACAAAACTTACTTCAGGATTCAGGTAATTTATGGGGTAGGTGTAGCTTCCGGTTCAATTAGGCTTTGTACAAAGCCATGATGCACCAAACTGAAGGCAGCACTGTTTAGCTAATTTATTTGAACAGCAAACTTATGACCATATTTCACAGCTGTACTTGCAATATTGGGCCATGGATATAACATCAAACATGAGGCTAATTTCCAAATGAAAGAAATATATGTCTAAATTTCAGAAAAATATGTCCATATTGTACATTAAATCAATGTTTCGAGTAATAAATCATTCTACACATGTATCAGTAACATCCAGGTAATGGCAATAAATCAAACTGAACAATTACTGGGTAGTTTATTCTAAAAAAAAAATATAATACCATAAATTTAGCCATTTTGCACCCAGACTAAAATCCAAGATGGCCGCCACAGAGAAAACGTTCAGCATTTCCAGCATTTCCGGTCATCTAGGATTTGTATACCCATGACTAACTCAAAACATACATTTCACATGAGAAACAGAATTCCTGACCCCCGAAAACCTATGTCTAGGTGCCAATATCACCTTCGTATGTCAATTTGTTTGGATTATATCATTTTTCAGCATTTTGACGGCCATCTTGGCGGCCATCTTGGATTTACATACACATGTCTAACTCGAAACATTAATTTCATGCCAGAAATAGAATATCTGACCCCGAAAACCTATGTGTAGACACCAAGATCACCTTCCTAAGTCTATTCGTTCAGAAGATATTTCATTTCTAGCAAAATTCCAAAAAATTGCTCATTATGGGGTAGGGGTAACTTTTCGCTCAAGTGGACTTCTCACAGTGCCCTAATGTATGGCAATGACAATTGCATTATTTAGAGGATTTAATTAGCTAGTTTTGGGGAATATTTTAGAGTTCTAATTATATTATTGGGCGATTGAGACACCATCAGAGATTGAGCGACTTTCCAGAATGAAGAAAATTTGTGATAAATTTGAGTAAAATATGTCCATTGTGTACCCCAAAGTCATGTTTATGATAGTAAATTGTGCTCATAATGTATTTTGAGAACCAGTATAATGCAAAACATCAAAATTAATAATTTATTGATGCCTAATAATGATTTAATTTGTGAAAATAAAATATCATAAATTTAGCCATTTTGCACCCGGACTAAAATCCAAGATGGCCGCCACAGAGAAAACGTACTCGACTTGGAAGTGCTACCCAAACTTTTTTTGAAGGTTTTGTCACACCGAACAATAACATGCAAAGTTTTGCCGTGAAAGAAAAATGTACACAAACAACCCCCCAGAGCCAGGACTATACATGCATTCACGGGGTGTGATTCCGTTAGCTCCTTCGCTAACAAAATTGTTGACAAATCCAAGTTTCCAATACATGTTTGCACAACTTGGGAATGACTGGATGCTCTCCGATGAACTTGCAACCAAATTACAAGAGTTGTCATGCCTTTTATATGCCGGCAGGAGCACGATCAGCACTGTTAATGAATTACGATACCAGCTGTTTCGGGCGAGGTCGAGGGTGGACAGCTTCCACCATACGAGGATTGCCTACAATTACATACATTGAGAGCCAGTAGTATAGAAGGAGTCAAAATGATACCCGCAATCATTGTGCTGTTATTGAGAGGTGTTGTAGCTCCCACCACCAACAATAGGTTGGTGGTGGTATTGAATGAGAAAGTGGTCTTGTAGTCCCAATTAGATCGGAGATTGGGATTTTTTGAAAAAAATATAGAGGGAGTTAAAATGATACCACCAACCTACACACCACCCCTACGCTCCATCTACAAATGTTTGTTGTCCCCACACCCCTCGAATTTTGTGTATAAATGAATAGACCAAAAGTGCGGACCACCTATATACAGAGCCAAGTTAGACAACTGTGTACTTCTAAAACGGGTCGTCCTTGTCAGAGTTGTCTCTCTTATACCATACATTTCCACCAACAAAAGTTAGGTTTATATACGAGAAATAAACACAGTTCATTGTCGGGATGCCGGCAATAATATCTCAGCGCTGAGACAAGTTTCGCCACATGTACTTCACTCTGGCCGCTCTACACATTATAGCGGATGGAGGTAATGAAGAGGAGAGGTCCGCGGTATCGGTCCAATGATGGGGTGGAGGAGATGTGAGCGTGACACATCACACTAAGCCTAAAAAAGAGATGGGCCCAGAAGGGTTTTGCTGGCGCGGGTTCGAGCCTCGGTGGGACCTAAATCTTGTTTTCTTTTTCTTTTTTAAATTGTTAATAATTTTCCTAAAATTAATTAATAAACTGCTTACTGCACCAATATAATTAATTTTATAATTTTAAGAAAATTTTTAAAAATTATTTACTAAAATATCACAATTTCCAGGATGGTGGTGCTGTAACATTTCCTCCGACTTTATCTCCAAGTTTTACCCTCAATTTATCCCAATCAGTACTCTCAATCTTGGGCATGGTGGCGCGCGCTTTGATTCTAATATCATTTTTTAATTCTTCATATCTCCTCATTTCTTCCACAACGGATTCAAACTCTAAATTTGATATTTCATTATCGGCCAACGCTTTGGACACTATAACGTCGATGCTATTTTTCTTAGACCTAGCGAGAACGGATATTCTATCATGTTTTCTACATTTTTTCTCGAGTTTTCGACCAGTCACCCTAATTAACATACAAAGTATTCCAGATACAACTGTAATTCCACTCAAAACACCAGCAATTGGAACTGTTACAATTGTAGATAGCGTTACGGCAGTCCCCGCACCACTCATTACAGATAAACTTGACAGAACCGTACTAGATGCCTCTGCTAAATTTGCAACGCACTTATATTTTTTAGCGATTCTTTTTCTATTTTTACATTCGCTAACTAAACTATCCTGCATAACGACGATATTATCCAACCTAAAATCTAAACATCTTTCACGAATTGGATACAGTGTTGATGGATTGGTATTGACAATTGGATACAGTGTTTATGGAGTGGTATTGACAATTGGAAGCGGTGATTCGTTCATGATTTTCAATATATTAGTATCTTACAAATTAAGTTCAATTAACAATGAGACAATATTGGAAGAACTCGCTGGGTCAGCGATTTTCGTAACAAAGTTAATAACACTACCTTCGGAAAGTCTAATTAGATCATCACCGGAGAACGAAACCACCGATGAAATATCTCCAGCGAGTTTAGTGACTCCAACACCCCGTTCTTCCCCATCTACTACAATATTTATCACGACCGCGCCCACAGGTTTACCATTAGCATTAACTGAGCAGACCGCCATTCGGAGAAGTGTACCTGGAGCTGTCATGGCGTATTCCCCACATTTATTACTCGCTTTGGCACCGAACTAATATTCAGGGAGCCCCTCAACCAATGGGCCCCGCTTCTCAGCCCAAACTGTTATGACACGTTTTTGCGTTTTCATTGTTTTCAACAATCCGGCAAGCCCCCCGATAGAGGTATGGGCCTCAGCACGAACCTTTTCAGTGGTCTCCTCAAGCGCTTTGTTCGCGGCTCTACGATCACATTTCAGTTTATCGGAAACTTCGGTTATTTTTCCGTCTAGTTCAGTAAGTGCCGCTTCTCTGATGAGAGAGTCGTCTGAGCGCAACACCTCATAAGTCTCCGTAATGGTCGCCTGGTGGTCTTCCAGGGCTTTTTCAACACCCAACCGGGCCTCTTTTTGAAATTCAGTTATTTTTCCGTCTAGTTCAGCAACCGCCACTTCTCTGATGTCTTCCAGGGCTTTTTCAACACCCAACCGGGCCTCTTTTTGAAATTCAGTTATTTTTCCGTCTAGTTCAGCAACCGCCACTTCTCTGAAGAGAGAGTCCTCTAAGCGCAACACCCCATAAGCCTCCGTAAGGGCCGCCTGGTGGTCTTCTCGGACTTTATCAATAATCTTAGAATCTGTCACCCAATCCCGATTGGAATTGGAAGAACTACCTGGTCCGTATATACTCATTTTCAATAATATTGATAATTCTATTACGAACATGTGTTTAATTAATTGGAAATTTCGAGAACGACCGAAATCTGGTAATAGTTATTCAACTTTCTCGCTTGATCATCGAGAATAGAGACCGTTAATTAGTGGATATGTCCCGATTCCAAAACTTTCATCTCGGGGCATGGGAAGTCTAAGGTCACCGTATCCCCAAAGAAACAGTCGCTGGCTTGCACGGTTTTCAGTAATGTGCTGGGGGATCCGTCTACCGTGTTGTACGATGTGTTCACCCGATCCAGGTGCACCCTGAGAGATTTCGTGAAGGCGAAGTCCACCGGGTTATCACCGACGTACTCACCCGGGGTAGACACTCTTTTATTTGCGGAGTATGTCTCTCTAAAACCGAGTTGAATACCAAACCCCGGGGAGACCACTACCTTATTATCAGGGCTGATGGTCATTGTTGCGAGCCCGGTAGCCTTCGATTATACCGTCAAGCTCTGAGTTGACAAAATCTTTGAGCTGTCTTGTTCCCCACAGTCCGTGAGGCAGCTTTACACCGAATTGTTGTTCATCCTTCACATAGTAAAACCCTTCACTCTTTCCCACATTCTGCCATCCAACCGTGAAGGTGATTGATCTGACGCCCACCCGGCGTTTTCCGCAGCAGTTGTCGATTGACTTCTGAAGCTCACAACTCTCTTTTTGAACATTAGTGATAGTAGCAAACATAATAATATCTTTCAATGGATACCAAGGCATTTAGCTTTAATTCAAATGCAAAGTACGCGGTCGGTGGGGTATATGACACTAAGGCTCCCCGGCTGGTGCACCCCACTATCCAAGTTAGTGGTGGAAAAGGCTTTCAAACCAACTTTCCCGACATCTTTGAACAATATAGGCTGCCCAAGATTACTACCATAGAGGCCGTGAACGGGTGGAAAGCAACACCGATGCAGTTTTGGCAGAATCAGCTCAACTTCGCCGTATGGTGCGCAACAGCCGGATGTGGGGTTTCCTCTCAGGACCATCTGGCCGCGGAGGATCCCTTCTTGAGGGCCGTGTTTACAACTCACGCGTATTACAACTATTAGGAGGATTCTCAAAGAACAGAAAATCTCTCTGCCGCAGGACGACGGCTGGAATCCCATTTCCAACGCATACGACCGTAGGGCGTTCGAAAGAATTTGTAACGAATTTAGGGCCCCAAAAGACGCGGACTGGCACCAGAAAGCATTTCCTAGCAGCAGTGGCCTCGGGGACGTTCTCATTCGGGGCCAGTCCGGGAATTGGACGCAGACTGATTTTAGACACGATCACTCCGGCGACCACATCGTCAGTCGGAACGCCGGGAAATTTGACCCCGCAACGATGACCTTCGGGCCGGAAGTGTCTGGAGGTCGGCACGGCGGCGTCTCATCCTGCGAGTGGCTACCTCCGAAACGAGCTCACGTCGATTACATACAGCAGGCTGCTGAGGTCCAGGACGCGTGGGGTACATTTATGTTAGATACGGGTTTGGGGTTCACGCAGGCCGGAGTTACTCGCCTCAACGATTCCATTCGCACGTACGTCTGGGCCATCCTCGGCGCACAGGCGCAAGCGTGCAGTTCTATACTAGGAGCCGGGACGGCGTTTGACGCGCAAAAACAGTTCTTGGCAAATGTCGAGGACGCAATAAACAAACCGGTGGACCTCCCGGATGCGATCCAGCGGTATCAAGACGTTTTGCAGTATGCCAGCACCCCAGTAGACTATGTATTTGGAATAGGTGTGTATATGGCGCCGAGCAATATGATACTACGAGACGACCGGGTTGAGGGTTACAATAATCAGATCGTAATCGCCACCGTCAAACAAAAGATCGGCCATAACGGGAACGTGAACGCGGATATCATCAAGCGCACCGCGCATGAAACTGATTTCATAAAACAGCAAGCACCCACCAAAACACAAAGTACCTCATCAAGTTTCCCCAATTCACGAATTGGAATAGGAGCGGGAACTAGTGTCACAACCCACGAGGATGAAAAATTAGGGCTCGTCGTCGCCCTCGTGGCGATCGGACTACTCGCGCTTTGGTCTTAGGAACTTTCGGGCGGAGAATAGTAGGAGACCGGCGATCGCCACGATTAAGGCCAAAGTATTTTTGGCGAGCCATCCGGCCGTTTTTGATAATATAGATAGCAAGAAGGAGACGAGACCCCCGATCAACCCAGGCAGCGCGGCAGCCGCCTTTCCGGCTAATTTAGCGAGGAGACTGGCGAGGGCATTTAGATGCTTTTTTACCCACTCCTTGGCTCCACCGGATGGCTCGGGTGCTGGCGCGGGTGGTGGAGTGGGTGCAGTCGCACCGCCAGTGGAAGCTAGAACTATAGTAGATATAGTCATACCGAGAGCCGCGCGAGGATGCTTGCTATCGTGAACAGAGTGCGAAGACGCTCACCGAGTGTAGAACCCTCGAGAATGTTTCGTGGATCCGACTTGTTTGGGTGCGGAGAGCCTCACGGTTAGTCGAGACAGCCTCCAAACGAGCTGCTCTTTCATCCCGCAACGACCGCAGGCGTTCGGTGATTCGCTCGGTAGATTCTCTATCGCCACGGGCTTCCTCCAGTTTCCTTTCTTCTAGCGTGATATGTTTATCCAGCTCCGTGAGTTTGGCGATGTTATGGACCAGTTCGCCCCGGATCGTTTGCATAGCCTTATCGAGTCCCCGGAGTTCGCGAAGAGGTAACGGGGGGGGGGGGGGGGGGGCGGGGGGGGGGGGGGGGGGTCATCCATCATGCTGTCTAACTCGCTGAACGTGGTCTCCATCGTGTTAATAGCGTCGGTGGCTACACGAGGGAGCTCGCTGAGCTCGACTGTTTCTATCTCGGCGGCCGTCTTCAAAAGAGTTTCGTCGGTAGACTGTAGGGCCGCTACAGCGCGGGTAGGCATAATTGTTTTACCACGCGCCCAATCTACGAATCCTAGTTCGTTCTTTATGATTTCGCCACCACCCCGGGTTCCAGCAATTGTGTTCAGCGATAGGGGTTTTCCGGTATTCATGTTGACGATTTGGGCATTTGATGCTTTTAGTCGCAACCTAAAACGCAGATCCAATTCGAACTTGGAGTAGTCGCGGCCGACAGATGGGACCACACCGTTTTCTGCCAAACTGTTGTAGTAGTCGTTTACAGCTCCCTCGAGTAGTTTCCGACGTTGACTAGTGGTGCTGGTAGCGCCACCTATTTCCTCGCCGGCTGGCGTCTCCATGAAGGTCGTTTCGTTATCATCATCCATGTCATCATCATCGATGTCATCATTTCGGACATCGTCTCTGCCGAATGCGTCCATGTTAAATTCAGCCATCTTTTAATTATTTATGTATTAAAGACAAAACCATACGGGTTTAATAGAGATATTTAGTTTCACTGAAAATATGTCTTCGAGTCAATACGGCCGCAAACTCAATCCATACCGCAGACTGCGTGAGCCCCTCGGGGCGAAAGGCGTGAGACAGAGTGTCGTTATTACGAACAACCCATCGACGATCGACCAGAACCAGCAGCTGTTAGTCCGCTTCCCCAACCTCGGAGCTAGCGACGTCATTGTGCCGGGGACTGTTCGCCTCGCTTTCACTATTTCGCTGACGTCGACGGATGCGGACCGAACCGTCGTTCAGAACCTGGGTCGCGCCATCGTCAAGAAGACTATGATAAAGATTTCTGGTAATGAGGTGATGTCGATCGACGACAGCGACGTCTACCATTGTTATCAGGACATGTGGAAGACGGCGCAAGAGCGCGCAAACGCTGTCTATCAGGGTATTGACACCAGCAAAAATAAGAACGTAGCCAAACTTAGAATCGGGGCTGGTAACAAGGCAGATAACAACGCGAGCGACAACGCAGTCGCGGGCGCTTACGGCAACCGCTTCTACATCCCGCTCGACTTCGAGTTGCTGGAGAGTCAAATGCCCTACTATCAGAGTGCTTTGGCTGACCGCCTCGAATACGAACTAACGTTCAACGACTACGGCCGAGTTATCATAGCCACCAACATGACATCGACGTATACGATCGACAATGTGTCGCTGGAGTACGACATGGTCACGATGCCAGAACTCGCGCGATTGATCAGAACCCAGTACGCCGGGCGCGTTGCCATACTTTACGACCGAGTTCTTCGCCACCGCAAGATGACGAAAAGACAAAAGGCGACACATTGTGGAATATTAATGTCAACGTACCCGCCCGCTCGATGAATAGGTATACTGATGTTGTTCGAGGATGCTCGGTTCGCGCTCGGTGCTAGAAAAACCGACAAATTCTATAACCCCAAAATCACGAAGGTAGAGGTGACGATCGAGGGAGCTCCCCAATCAACTCTACAGCGCGGGTCTTCGCGCGCACCAGCAGTGGGATGAAGTAAGAAAGCAGTTTGCTGCCGGCTCTATGCGCTCTCCGGAGGTTGCAGCAGTTGCCAAAGACCTGCATCTCTCGACCGTCTCCCTCGCGGAGTTCCTGAATACCAAATACGCGTTATGGCTAGACATGCGAGCCAGCGACGACGACCAAATACACGGCAGCGGACGCCAAGTTGAGAACGCTAGTGAGGTGGGTGACGATCCAGATAAACCAAAGGCGGACGGAGCCGGGCCATTGAACGTGTACTTATATATAATTACAGACGCACAACTCAACATCGAAGATGGCCGATACGTCTCAGCACTCTACTGACTTAATTAATTTTAAGAAAATTATCAATCAATACCAATTCACGATTGGAGATGCCCACTCTGCCATAATATGTGGGCAGACAGGATGTGGAAAAACGGTTTTCATCCTCGACTTGCTCGAGGAGTCCTACCGCGATGCCTTTCGTCACATTGTGATCCTGTGTCCTACTGTGCGACACAACGAGACTTATCAGCGGCGCCCGTGGATATGGACCGACCCTGAGGTATACGTCATTGACTCCGGCGACAGGCTTCACGATTGGTTGCGTGGTTTATACCAAAGATTCCAGGGTGAGCCCACCCTATACGTGATTGACGATTGCTCGGCCAAGGCGGCGATGACCAAAAAGAAGGACATGCTCTCCGAGCTCGCATTTTCTGGCCGCCATGCTAGACAAAGCGTATGGATCTCCACTCAAAAGTACAATGCCGTCCTCAAGGATCTGCGCGAGCAAACGAAATGGGTCGCCCTCTTTCACTGCAAGGACCGAGACACATTCGATGACTGTCTTCGAGAGAATGACGTTATCCCAACCCGCGAGGAGCGCCTGGAGGTTCGACAGATGCTTTCCGAAACTAAGCACGCCAAGCTTTTGTTAAAGACTGATCAACCAACTGCTTACGAAGTTATCAATTAATTACTGAATATCTACTAATATCTACTAATATCTACTAATATTTGCTAATATCTACTAATATTTATTAATATCTACTAATATCTACTAATATCTACTAAATATTACTGAATTATTACTGAATTATTACTGAATTACTGAATTATTTACTAAATAATCTACTAAATATTACTGAATTATTCGCAACTTCAATTCTTCCAATCGCGATTGGATTGATGCTGTTACTCATAATTAATTTGATGTTAGACTTATGAGACTAGTCAGAATAGTACTAATTATTAAAAATAAAATAATGAACTGCGACGAACTTCTCGATCAGCTAATTGAAGAAACAGTCGCTCCGACTGCCGACACGACTGAAACTGTAGGAACACCTGTCAGCACGACTGCCGGCACGGCTGCCGATACGGTCCCGAAAGAAAATGAATACATGACGCGACGCGAGCGGCTAGCTGCGCTGGTTGCTGGAGGACAATCGGAGCAGTATTTCGGTAGGCGTCTCTCAGTTTGTCAGGTGGATAAACTGTCAGATGCGGAGGTTGATAAAATGTATGCACGATACGAATCTAAATTGGGGGCAGAGATGACGAAAACTCTTGGGGCGGCGGCTATTCATTTGTACGCTACCGCTGTCAATGCAATTCTCCCTATATCTAACATCGCGGGGTTGATTAGTGATTTAGAGACTGATCCTTTTATAGGACACACTCTTAGAACAGCCTGCTGCTTAATTTATCACAAGTTTGGAATGTACTTAGCTCCGCTGATAACAGCGTTGACCACGGGTAAACACTGTCAATTTGGAAATATATGCCCACGAACTATAAACCCTAATATTAATATTATAAATGATGACACAAGACGCACCTGCGAGAGTGACGGAATTGCCCTCAACACTGTTGAACCCGATTGCAGCACTTCCAACGGCGTTGGGGGAACAAGCTCCAGATGAACAAGCTCCACAGGAGCAAGCTCCGGTTGCACGACACAAACACCCAAAAAGACAGGCAGCTGGGCGGGCAGCGGCTGCCACCCGAAAAGCTAAACAAGATGCTGTTGAAACAGTAAAACACCCGGTAGTTCCACATCCGAAGACAGCTGTTTCTCCCCTAACATGCTCCAGTTTGGAAGAGCAATCCCCGATTGGTGTAGCTCCTACCCCCTATTACCTCAACATTGTTGAACCTGATTAGAAAATCATCCCGTGGGTTGTTGGTGGTGGTCTGGCAGTTGTGGGCACCGTGTGTGTGTGGAAATATATTTCGAGACAACCCCCAACACTGTTGGAGGCGGTTCCGAAGAAAGTTACGAAACCCATTCCCATGCGCCCTATTTAAACATTAATCGCGATCCCTTTTATATGCAATAATTATAGTTATCAATAGTGGCTGAAAAAGATGGTAAAATGATAGTGAATGCGCTTTATCAGCCGTGGTGATATCGGGTTTCAGTATCGGGTATGCTCGACTAGGAAATATGGTTTTAGGAGGGTCCGCCCCCAAATTGGACTTTACCGTGAGAGACGTAGGGCTCGTGACCTTGGATGTAGCGGTCGCAGTTTGGACCCGAGATTATCTAATTAAAGCGGGAATTCTACCCGTTAATATATGGAAATAAAATGGCTAGTGCGATCGCAATGATGATAGGTGGTGCGGTGGCGAACGGTAGAAACTTTTTCTTCTCGAAACTGAAAAGCTCGGACGCGGATGAGGAGCGCAAGCGTCACGATTTAGCTGTAGAACAACTTAATAGCGCAAAGGAAGCATGGTCTCAAAAACGAACCGCCCGTCTGGACTGGATCAACGAAGATCTTCGTCGCGAGAATCACGCCGTGCAAACTTTCCGGAACGTTGACGACGCCATCCACGAGTACGCGCTGGCATATCCGCAGAAAAATCTCGCGCCGCTGGATCCTGAGCCCCAGCTTTCAGATTTCTATGTACCATCAGATGCCCAAAAAGACCGTGAGATCGCGTTCATCGTCGTGGGAATGGTTGTGGTGGGTCTCGTCAGCTACTATATTCAATCGAGATTGAAATAAGCAATAAGCAATAATTAATTTTACAAACATTTGTTTATAAATATATATATATATAGAACGATGTTAGTTGACGAACTTTATTTTGCTATGATTGATGTAGGCTACACGGCCCTTAAACATCGCTTACCTGGTGCAAAGAGTATGATTCGTCTGGCCCGAGATTCTGTCGAGAAATGGCGTGAGGACGAAAAAGGGCCACACTTTTCACAAAGCGGATGTTAGAGTTAAATTCCCCAGAATTCCCTCTCCTGTTCCAACCCAATCGCGATTGGACTTCCAACAAAGGTTTAGTATCTACGACGCAGTTACCGGACGATCTGGCGATGGCATGTTGGAGACTGTCCGATCTATTAGAATACCTCGCATACGATGGACACGCGTAAACTTAATACCAAACTATCGGTTCGCCTAGCGCGCAAGTTAGCGAACACATACTACAGCCCCCGCGGTTACTGGAAGGGGCTCGCAGCCATCAAGAACCTCGCGGCGGCGACCAAGGTTTCCGAAAACGCAGCCAAGGGATGGCTTAAGAAGCAGGCCATCTGGCAGATATATTTGCCCGCGCCTCACAATATTCCGCGCCCGAAATTCGACGTGCCGGTGCCGAACGAAGTCCACCAAGCGGAGCTCCTATTTCTCCCTCACGATCGCGTCGGTCGCAAGACGTACAAGTACGCACTGACAATCGTTGACATAGCGAGTCGGTATAAGGGGGCTGAGCCGTTGGCCACTAAAGAGTCTAAGGAGGTGGCCGAGGCTCTTTCCCGAATATATAAGAGGAGTCCTCTCAATTGGCCAAATCTTCTACAGGTCGATCCCGGCCGCGAGTTCATGGGCGCGGTATCTCATCTATTGTCTAAACACAAAGTTTCTGTCAGACGCGGCCGCGTCAACATCCACCGAGACCAGGGGATCGTGGAGCGCTTCAATCGAACCCTGGCTGAGAGACTGTTCGGTCACCAATACGCCAAAGAGCTTGTAGACCCTCATTCGTGATCGACCGAGTGAATGGCCAGACTGTCCGCCGTGGTCTCCGCACTGAACGGAGAGGTGACCAGATTGATAGCTAAGAAGCCTGTAGATGCCATCAAGTTTAAAAGGGTGACGAGCAAGCCCTCTGCCGTCTCGCGCGGGCGACCCGTTGGTTTAGAGGAGCGCCCCACACAACACAGAAACACTTGCCAAAACCGTACTAGATGCTTCAGCTATGTTCACCGCGCGCTTATATTTGTTAGCGTGTCTTTTTCTATTTGCACATTCTCTAACTAAAATATCCTGCATAGCGACGATATTATTCAACCTAAAATCTGAACTTCTTTCGTTAATTGGATACAGTGTTGATGTAGTGGTATTGAGAGTTGGATACAGTGTTGATGGATCGGTATTGACAATTGGAAGCGGTGATTCGTTCATATTTAAATTTTACAAATTTATTTCTATATATTAGTATTTACAAAATAAGTTCAATTAACAATGAGACAACAGTGGAAGAACTCTCTGTGTCACCGATTTTCGTAACAAAGTTAATAACACTACCTTTGGAAAGTCTAATTCGATCATAACCGGAGAACGAAACCACCGTCGAACTATCTCCAGAGATTTTAGTGACTCCAACCCCCGTTCTCCGTTCTTCCCCATCTACTACAATATTTATCGCGACCGCGCCCACAGGTTTACCACTACCATTAACCGAGCAGACCGCCATTTGGATAACTTCACCTGCAGCTGTCATAGTGTATCCCCCATATTTATTACTCGCTTTGGCACCGAACGAATATTCATAGTGCCCCTCAACCAATGGGCCCCGCTTCTCAGCCCAAACTGTTATGACACGTTTTGGCGTTTTCATTGTTTGCACTATTCCGGCAAGCGCACTGTTTTGCGTTATATGCCTCAGTACGAATCTTTTCAGAGGTATCCTCAAGAGCTTTGGTCGCGGCTATACGATCATGTTTCAGTTTATCGGAAACTTCGGTTATCTTTCCGTCTAGTTCAGTAAGTGCCGCTTCTCTGCTGAGAGAGTCCTCTAAGCGCAACGCATCATAAGCCTCAGTAATGGTCGCCTGGTGGCCTTCTAAGGCATTCTCAACACCCGACCGGGCCTCTTTTTGAAATTCGGTTATTTTTCCGTCTAGTTCAGCAACCGCCGCTTCTCTGATGAGAGAGTCCTCTGAGCGCAACGCTTCATAAGCCTTCGCAAGGGCTGCCTGATGGTCTTCTCGGGCTTTCTCAACACCCGACCGGGCCTCTTTTTGAAATTCGGTTATTTTTCCGTCTAGTTCAGCAACCGCCGCTTCTCTGAGAGAGTCTTCTGAGCGCAACACCCTATAAGCCTCCATAATGTCCGCCTGGTGGTCTTCTCAGGCTTTCTCAATACCCGTTCGGACCCCCTCAACCCCCAACCGGGCCTCTTTTCGAAATTTGGTTATTTTTTCGTATAGTTCAGTAAGTGCCACTTCTCTGTTGAGAGAGTCCTCTGAGCGTAACGCCCCATAAGCCACCGCAATGGCCTCCTTGTGGTCTTCTCGGACCCCCTCAACCCCCGACCTGGTCTCTTTCAGAAATTCGGCTATTTTCCCGTCTAGTTCAGTAAGTGTAGCTTCTTTGCTGAGAGAGTCCTCTAAGCGTAACGCATCATAAGCCTCCGCAATGGCCTCCGCAAGGTTCGCCTGGTGGTCTTCTCGGACTTTATCAATACCCGACCGGCCCTCTTTTCGAAATTCGGTTATTTTTCCGTCTAGTTCAACAACCGCCGCTTCTTTGCTGAGAGAGTCCTCTAAGCGCAACACCCTATAAGCCTCCGTAAGGTCCACCTGGTGGTCTTCTCGGACTTTATCAATACCCGACGTGGCCTCTTTTTGAAATTTGGTTATTTTTTTATCTAGTTCGGTAAATGCCGCATCTCTAATGAGAGAGTCCTCTAAGCGCAACGTAAGGGCCGCCTGGCGGTCTGCTCGCACTTTATCAATCCCCAACCGGGCCTCTTTTCGAAATTTGGTTATTTTTTCACCTAGTTCGTTTAGTTCCGTATGCGTTTCTTCACGACTTTGTGTATTCACAGCCAGGGCATATTCTCTAAGTTGTGATAGTAGACTCTTATGAATCTCGTCCGTGGCCATCGATATAGTTCTATTGATCAAGGCCTTTGTTTTTTGGGTAGTTAAAAAGTCGCCCTCTGTCGGGATGAATCCCCCTTCTGCCGGTTCCAAATTCTTTGAATTTGTCACCCAATCGGAAGAACTACCTGGTCCGTATATACTCATTTTCAATAATGTTGGTAATATATAAATTACGAACATGCGTTTAATTCTAAATAATTTTCTTAATTTTTTCAAAATTAAAATTATTAATTAATTTGAAATTTCTAGGATCGAACCGAAATTCTGGGTAATCGTTCTTTCAACTCTCCATTCCCATTTAGTCATCAAGAATAGAAATCTTCAACTCCGTGGAGGTGGTCCCCCGATTTCCGAAAACTTTCATCTCGGGGTGTTGGAAGTCTAAGGTCACAGTCTCGCCATAGAAACAGTCGCTGGCGGGCACGGTTTTCAGTAATGTGCTGGGGGATCCGTCTACCGTGTTGTACGATGTGTTCACCCGATCAAGGTGCACCCCGAGAGTTTTCGTGAAGGTGAAGTTTACTGGGGTATCGCCGCGGTGATAACCCTCGGTGAAGACAAAGGTCCCCGGGACCAGTCGCCCTTCATCCTCGTTGTAATGGGGTTCATATTTAAATCCTAACATTGAGGCCAACCCCGGAGTGATCTCTAATTTTTTTATCAACGTCCAATGTCGCAATCCCCGCGGCTTTTGAGATTCCGAGAGTGACACTACTAGGTATATTCCTTGCGATTAAAGCTTGGAGATCTCCGAAACCCCAAAGGCCAGGAAGTAATGCGACAACTGATTCCCCAAAAGCTACGGGCATGATAGCCTCTACCCGTTCTATTCCTTTGATATCCTTGTACATTTCAATGTTTTTCCACCCAACCGTGAAGGTGATTGATCTAAAGCCTACCCGGTGTTTTCCGCAGCAGTTGTCTATTAATTTTTGAAGTTCACAACTCTCTTTTTGAACATTAGTGATAGTAGCAAACATAATAATATATTTCAATGGATACCAAAGCATTTAGCTTTAACTCTAATGCAAAGTACGCGGTCGGAGGTAAATACACGCAAAAAGACGTTGTTAACCACCTTGTACACCCAACCGTAACGGTTAGACCGGACAGTGGCTTTACCACCAATTTCCCTAACACGTTTGAGAAATATAGGCTGCCCAAGATTAATACGATGGAGGTGGTAAACGGGTGGAAAGCAACACCGATGCAGTTTTGGCAGAACCAAATAAATTTCGCTGTATGGTGCGCAACAGCCGGGTGTGGAGTTTCATATAAAGACCATCTGACATCCAAGAATGTCATGCTCCGAAGTGTCTACAACTTTCATGCGTATTATACTATTAGGAGGATTCTCAAAGAACTAGGTATTTCACTACCTCAAGACGACGCCTGGGATCCCATTTCCAACGCATACGACCGTATGGCGTTTGAAAGACTGTGTAACGAATTTAACGTTTCAAAAGACGCGGACTGGAGACAGAAAGCATTTCCTACCAGCACCGGCCTCGGGGACGTTCTCATTCGGGGCCAGTCCGGGAATTGGATGCAGACTGATTTTAGACACGATCACTCCGGTGACCACATCGTCAGTCGGAATGCCGGGAATTTTGACCCCGCGATGATGACATTCGGGCCGGAAGTGTCTGGAGGTTCAGGACGCGTGGGGTACATTTATGTTAGATAAGGGTATAGGGTTCACGCAGGCCGGGGTTACTCGCGTCAACGACTCCATTTCGCACATACGTCTTGGCCATCTCGGCGCACAGAAGCAAACTCGCAGTTCTATATGGGCATGGGAACAGCGTTTGATGCACAAAAACAATTCTTGGCACTTGTAGAGGACGCCATCTCAGCTAGGGTGGACCTGGAGAAGGCGATCCAGAATTATCAAGACGATTTTGCAGAATGCCAGCACCCCAGTAGACTATGTATTTGGAATAGGTCTTTTATATGGCGCCGAGCAATTATTGATTAACTACGAGACGACCACCCGGTTGACGGTTACAATAAGTCAGATAGTATTCGCCACCGCTAATCAAAAAATCGGCCACAACGGTAACGTGAACACGGATATCATCAAGCGCACCCCCAACATGATCGGGTTCAACAGTGGAACCGATTTCATAAAACACAAAATGGATACACCTCCCCCAATTCGTAAATTGGATACACAATTGAACCCAGTACCCCCAATTCGTAAATTGGATGCACCATCGAGTTCCATCAACAGACCAATCGCGATTGGAGAAACACCAATCAATCGTAGATTGGGTGAAATTGGAAGCAACAACACACGAGGAGGAGAAATTAGGGCTCGTCATCGCCCTCGTGGCGATCGGATTATTTACGCTTTGGTTGTAGGAACTTCCAATCTCGATTGGTGGCGAAGAATAGTAGGAGACCGGTGATTGTCACGATTAAAGCCCAGGTATTTTTGGCTAGCCATCCGGCCGTTTTTGATAATATAGATAGCAAGTAAGAAACGATACTTCCGATCAGTCCAGGTAGTGCGGCAGCCGCCTTTTCGGCTAATTTAGCCAGGAGACTGGCGAGGGCTTTTAGTTGTTTTTTTTACCCACTCCTTGGCTCCACCGGATGGAGCGGGTGCTGGTGCTGGAGCGGGTGGTGGCGCCGCACCACCAGTGAAAGCTAGAACTATGGTCGATATAATCATGCCGATAGCAACGAGGATGCTTGCTATCGTGACGCCCTGCTCTCTGAACAGAGTGCGAAGACGCTCACCGAGTGTCGTCTCCTCGTGCAGGACCCTCGAGATTGATTCGCGGATCCGACTTATTTGTGTGCGGAGGAGAGCCTCACGGTTAGCCGAGGCGGCCTCCAAGCGAGCTTCTCTTTCATCCCGCAAAGACCGCAGTCGTTCGGCGATCCGCTCGGTAGATTCTCTATCGTCACCGGCATCCTCCAGTTTTCTTTCTTCTAGCGCGATATGTTCATCCAGCGCCGTGAGTTTGGAGAGGTTAAGGACCAGTTCGCCCCGGACCGTTTGTAGAGCCTTATCGAGTCCACGGAGTTCTCGAAGAGGTAACGGTGGGTCATCGTTGAGTATTTCCCCCAATTGCGATTGGACGCTGAACGTGGTCTCCATCGTGTTAATAACGTCGGTGGCTATTTGAGGGACCTCGCTGAGCTCGACCGTTTCTATCGCGGTGGCCGTCTTCGCTACAGTTTCGTCGGTAGACTGTAGGGCCTCTACAGCGCGGGCCGGCACAATTGTTTTACCCCTCTTCCAATCCGTGAAGCCTAGTTCGTTCTTTATGATTTCGCCACCGCCCCGGTTTCCTGCAATGGTGTTTAGCGATAGGGGTTTTCCGGTCCTCGTGTTGACTAATCGGAGATTTAGTGCTGCTCTTAGTCGCAATCTACCGTTCATATCAAATTTGAACTTGGAGTAGTCGCGACCGACAGAGGGGACCAGACCTTTTTCTGCTGCCAAATTGTTGTAGTAGTCGTTTACAGCTCCCTCAAGTAATTCCTGACTTTGACTAGTGGTAGCGCCACCTAATCCACCCAATTGTGATTGGATTGGAACTGGAGTCTCTATGGTGGGTGTCTCGAGGGAATCCTCGAAATTATCATCATCACCATCGAGGTAATCGTCTCTGCCGATTTCATCCATTTCAACATCGTAATCAGCCATCTTTAATTTTTTTACAAAATAAATTATGTATTAAAGACAAAACCATACGGGTTTAATAGTTTCAATAAAATTAATTATGTCTTCGAGTCAATACGGTCGCAAACTCAATCCATACCGCAGACTGCGTGAGCCCCTCGGGGCAAAAGGCGTGAGACAGAGTGTCGTTATTACGAATAACCCATCGACGATCGACCAGAACCAGCAGCTCTTAGTCCGTTTCCCCAACCTCGGAGCTAACGACGTCATTGTGCCGGGGACTGTTCGCCTCGCTTTCACTATTTCGCTGACGTCGACGGACGCGGACCGAACCGTCGTTCAGAACCTGGGTCGCGCCATAGTCAAGAAGACTATGATAAAGATTTCTGGTAATGAGGTGATGTCGATCGACGACAGCGACGTCTACCATTGCTATCAGGACCTGTGGAAGACGGCACAAGAGCGCGAAAACGCCGTCTATCAGGGTATTGACACCAGCAAAAATAAGAACGTCACCAGACTTAGAATCGGGGCTGCTAACAAGGCAGATAACAACGCGAGCGACAATGCGGTCGCGGGCGCTTACGGCAACTGCTTCTACATTCCGCTCGACTTTGAGTTGCTGGAGAGTCACATGCCCTACTATCAGAGCGCTTTGGCTGACCGCCTCGAATACGAACTAACGTTCAACGACTACGGCCGAGTTTCTCATAACCAGCGACATGTTATCGACGTATACGATCGATAATGTTTCGCTGGAGTACGACATGGTCACGATGCCCGAACTCGCGCGATTGATCAGAACCCAGTACGCCGGGCGCGTTGCCATACTTTACGACCGAGTTCTTCGCCATCGCAAGATGACGAAAGACAAAGGCGACACATTGTGGAATATTAATGTCAACGTACCCGCCCGCTCTATGAAAGGTATACTGATGCTGTTTGAGGATGCTCGGTTTCGCGTTCGGTGCTAGAAAAATCGACAAATTCTATAACCCCAAAATCACGAAGGTAGAGGTGACGATCGAGGGAATCCCCAATCAACTCTACAGCGCGGGTCTTCGCGCGCACCAGCAGTGGGATGAAGTAAGAAAGCAGTTTGCTGCCGGCTCTAAGCGCTCTCCGGAGGTTGCAGCAGTTGCCAAATAGTACATAAGCTTATGTAATTGACCTGGCCCTTCGGGTAGATTCTTGCAAATGTGGATTTTTTGTTTCATAAGAGACTAAAATTTAAGAAAAATGGGTTTAACATTTTTTCGGCGGCCATCTTGAATTTGTTGCCACTTGACATTACTAGAACGCTTCTACGGCTTTAATGGTGATACAATCCCCAGCAAAAACTTTCATAATAGATGTACCATAGACCAGCAAATATTTTCATGTATAAAAATAGATATAATTATCGCTGATAAATTCAAAATGGCCGCCAAAGGTGTATTTTATGTGTAAACAATAAGTCTTAGTGCTTCTTAATAGTGGGAATTACTAGCAATGAAGTTGATTTTCCAAGTAAAACATGTAGGCATACGTTTATTGTCTAGATCAAAGCAAGTCCCGGGATTTTTCCGTTGCTAAATATAGGAAAATTATGTTCAAAATGGCCGCTGAAATAGCAAATAGTAGCAAATGTGAAATATATCTTCAACTGATTAAACATTTGCTGCAGTAAATCTATCGGCTATACTGAATACACTTACCTAATTCTAAATACTTCATTTCCAGATCTGGTTTATATTTATAATAAATGATGTTTTTTTTTCAAAATGGCCGCCATTTAATGTACTGTGTGTGTTATTACCTGGTATTAAATTAAATACAGAATGTTACAAGTATGATTTGCTATTCACCTTTTTTAAGTGATGTATTTTAATTATCAAGAAATCATTATCATTATTCAGTAGGCCATTTGATCATGAGAGTTATAATATTCTGTTTCAGAATCATCGGACTCCTGTACATCGTCTTCTAAATTCCTGCACTGGTCTACTTGAGCGTGACATGTGCACAACTCTGTACAATAAATATTATTGTCTTTGCACGAGCAACGCCCACTGCACATGCTTTTCACACAACAACACTTGACCATCTCCAGAACGGATACGGGAGCGGGTGGTACAACGTTAGTACTGGTCGTAGTACATCCTGTTCATTTTTTTCGCGACCAGCCAAGTGTTGTTGGGTCGAGAAATGCGGAATCGCATACTAACGATTGCTGCCAAACACTCTGCACTGTAGATGCGCACGTTTGATATGTTCATGTATGGCACCTTGTGTAGGTGGTAATGTTTCAACACCTTGGTTTGGTTTCAGTGTGCAAAACCTCTGCCATCTCAATTCAGAGGCTGTGCTGAGTGGAAGCTTGGTGGGACTCAGTAGTTGACATATAAATTCTTCGCATCCACGCAATGTCTCATGGTGAGGTTCATTGGAGTTTCCAAGCTGCTGAAGAGCGACCAACACAGTGTCATTAGCAGAGAGAAACGTATTCCACCAAGCGGTTTTGCTTTTCCCGAAAATGCGACCTGTGGTATCACACCCACTCAGGCATGAAACCCTATGAGAGGCCCGCGCACGGTTTTCCCTAAACCATTATTATAAATGTGTCTTAGTGGTATATGCCGATGATTTGAAGAGGTTCCCATTACCATTGTTGCATCATCACCTAATTGTGGACAATATGCTACAGCAAGGACCAATACATCAGTATCTGGAGAGTATATGTGTACTGGCACACCTTTCTTGTGTATACCAGTTGCGTGCAGTATGAGCAGAGTGTCAGCTTCTTCATGATTACCCTGGGGATGATCTTCTGTCATGACCGAGTTTGACAACACGCCCACCCGCGTAACGGTAGTTGTTGGTATGGTGAGCTGGTTCACAAGTTTACGTGAAAGATATATTGTCAGCATGTCCTTTGTCTGACTGCTGGCCAGAAATGTACTGAAATCTTTTATTTGAGTGTCATCCAGAATTTTAAAGGTTGGTGCATACGATATTCGTCCTTTGGCACGACGGATCCTGGTACTTTCTTTCAATGAAGATGATACAGTGTAATTATCAAACACAATACATGTGCTGGCGTATCCAGATGACCTATTGTGCACTGCGCGTATAACGCGATCAGCCAGATCGCTACATGTGTGAATCACCTCTTTGAAGACTGTCTGTTCTTGTACGATGGGACCATTGCCATCAATGAGAAGACAATGCATTCTTTTCAGGAATGGATACTATCAGTATTTACATTGTCCAATTTCATTATTATCAATGGATTCACTACCGGTTGGGTTGATGTGTGAAGTTTGCACTGTGGGAATATCTGTCAGTCTGTGGATGAGTTGGGATTTGTCTGAACATGGGTGCAGTTGACCATCTGGTGTCATTAGCATACGATTGGTGGTAGAAAATTCATGATTTCCTATCACGGTTTTCAAATCGATCTCGCGAGAGGACCGTGCAATAACCAGTAGTCGAGCCATCATTGAACTTGATTCTTTCATCACTAATTCACGTTCTCCAACCTTTGTCTTCAATTGTTTTGTCCCAGCATCCCATCCTAATATTGGTCCTTTTGTCATTTTATCCCATAGGTTTTTATCCCCACATATCCTTTCTTCTACAAATGCTATGTATCTTTCCTTGCCTCGTTTCTCAGTATCCAATATGCTTTGAGCTACATTATCAGGTAAAATAATCTTTTTCGTCATGTGCACTAGTTTGTGTTCAGTTCCGTCTATGGTATCTGGCACATCAAATGGATGGGTCTGAGATAGTTCACCCTTTAGTTGGGCTATGTATTTCTCCTTGCGAACAACTTTAGCCCGTGACATATCATGATGATGGGTTGATTGCTCATGACTGGTGCCTAACATGTTCTCTGTTTCCTTTGATAATCGTGTCAGTTCAGGGTGCTCAAACAATACTTCATCAATGCATTCGGATTGTTAGTTATTCCAATAATGCCTCCATCGCCCTTGTGAACCCTGTTCACGTGTCCTGAGCTTGATCAACACCAATGGCAGAGAAAGGGACTTTGTTGGTATTCACTGTGAAATAGCCCTGTTCAAAATGGTTCCAGATTGTCGGGTGTGTTTCGCGTAAGCTGTACATACGTGCTACGTATTCTGGTATGTTCGTAGCATAGTCCAGACGATTGTACGCGAAGAACCAAATGCACATCTGTTCTAACGATGCTAGGTACAAATCCCATTGCCGCAAACGAATGCTACGTAGAAGTTGCAAAAGTGTGGATACCTGACGCATATACATTCTAAGCCACTTGTAATTCGGATATTTGTCATGTGCAGTGTCAAATTCCTCCATGAGGTTCACGAGATTCAGTTCTGCGATCTTGGCCAACAGAGCCGTATTTGCTTCAGGCACATGCACATGTGTCTCACATGACGAGATTGCAGTATTTGCACATTCACGAAGTATTTCTAGAACATTCGGATTTTTCCTCGAAAAACGTGTCAAACCACAATGATGCAAGGACTTCTAATGTGAACTGATGACATTCAATTGCGCGGTTGTAATGTTTTCCATTAATGATCTGCATGACTGTGACATTACTATAAACACCGGCTTCAACCCACATGTCGTCAAGTCCACTACCTTCGACTGTGCGTCCAAGACAACGAATCGCACAAAGACAAATATGGAACTGACCAGGTGATTCTAACCATTTGTCCTTGTATAGTTTCTGGTTTTTAGGTAAGCCAGTTTCAAAAATAAAACTCGTTTATATAAGTCCATATCCAGCCATACACATACAGGTTCATTACCATCATTCCCCATTGTCAACTGGTTCACTTTGTGTAGTTGTCAAATAGAGTACATTAATCCATGTTATGCGTATGTAGTTGCACCGTAGTGAAAATATGTAGACATGCACTATGTAGTTGGCTTGAGGGGGCCGCCCCTTCATATTTGGCCAGAAAAAAAACGGCAAAAATATTCTAAGTCCAACCCTAAAAAAAAAATTGGCCAGGGGTTCCCCTAGGGCGGAGCCATTTCAGTTTTCCCCCCCCAACCCTTTACCCGGGACATCATAAAATGTCCCTCCCGTAGAAAATGTCAACCCGCGAAAACCAATGACACAACTATTTATATCATTATAAGCACATGGAATCAGCACTGAGAACTAGCTTTGCGATATTCTGGACATACTTATGTTGTATCATGTTATAATAAGTTCTACTTACCTCAAGAACGTGGATAACATTAATATCTTCCTTGTTGTTTTCAAGTTTTGATCCAAAAAACTTTTGTTGTTGTTGTTGTAGGTGTTAATGATATTCCGGCGCTTACTTTTCACCTCCACAACTTATGACGCACAGCATTAGCTTGAAGATCATCAAACCAATATAACTCAAATGACTTGCATTGAATTAGCATTGATATAACCGTTATGTACGTACCAACATTACAATTCTAGAAATAGTGGGTTTGTCGCATCACCTTTAGCTTCCATATTTTTGGCAGCCATATTGAATTGGTCAGCATTTAGGACGTTGAGGATTGTATTAATGGACCTATGTTCGATGTAGAACCTGAATTTATAATTATGTGATTGTATTCAGTATAGCCAATATATTTACTGCAGCAAATGTGTAATCAATTGAAGATATATTTCATATATTTCACATTTGCTATTATTTGCTATTTCAGCGGCCATTTTGAACATAAAATCCCTATATTTAGAGACGGAAAAGCCCGGGCATTGCTTTGATCTAGACAGTTAACGTATGCCTACATGTTTTACCTGGAAAATCAACTTCATTGCAAGTAATTCCCACTGTTAAGAAGCAGTAATTCTATTGTTTACACATAAAATATATGTTTTGGCGGCCATTTTGAATTCATCAGCGCCCAATATATCTAGTTTAATACAGAGAAATATTTGATGGTCTATGTTATATCTATTATGAAAGTATTTGTTGGGGAATATATAACCATTACAGCCGTAGAACCGTTTTAGTAATGGCAAGTGGCAACAAATTCAAAATGACCGCCAAAATACCAAGATAGCCGCCGAAAAAAATTGTTAAACCCCATTTTTCTTAAAATTTTAGTTCTTATTTTGAAAACAAAAAATCCACATTTGGAAGAATCTACCCGAAGGGCCAGCTAGAGTTTATATTATGACATAGTCATATGTACTAAAAGACCTGCATCTCTCGGCCGTCTCCCTCACGGAGTTCCTGAATACCAAATACGCGTTATGGCTAGACATGCGAGCCAGCGACGACGACCAAATACACGGTAGCGGACGCCAAGTTGAGAACGCTAGCGAGGGTGTGACGATCCAGATAACCAAAGAGGCGGATGGAAATGGGCCATTGAACGTGTACTTATATATAATTACAGACGCACAACTCAACATCGTAGATGGTCGATACGTATCAGCGATCTACTAAATCTAACGATTTATTAATACATAATTATAAAGAATTAATTAAGAAATCTAGCAATCAATACCAATTCACGATTGGAGATGCTCACTCTGCCATAATATGTGGGCAGACAGGATGTGGAAAAACGGTTTTCATCCTCGACTTGCTCGAGGAGTCCTACCGCGATGCCTTTCGTCACATTGTGATCCTGTGTCCCACTGTGCGGCACAACGATACTTATCAGCGGCGCCCGTGGATATGGACCGACCCTGAGGTATACGTTATTGACCCGGGTGATAGGCTTCACGATTGGTTGCGTGGTTTATACCAAAGATTCCAGGGTGAGCCCACCGTATATGTGATTGACGATTGCTCGGCCAAGGCGGCGATGACCAAAAAGAAGGACATGCTCTCCGAGCTCGCATTTTCTGGCCGCCATGCGAGGCAAAGCGTATGGATCTCCACTCAAAAATACAACGCCGTCCTCAAGGATCCGCGCGAGCAAACGAAATGGGTCGCCCTCTTTCACTGCAAGGACCGAGACTCATTCGATGACTGTCTTCGAGAGAATGACGTTATCCCAACGCGCGAGGAGCGCCTGGAGGTTCGACAGATGCTTTCCGAAACTAAGCACGCCAAGCTTCTGCTAAAGACTGATCAACCAACTGCTTATAAAGTTATCAATTAATTAATAATTTTGAAAAAATTAGGAACATTACAAAGTAATAAGCTATTGCAATGCTTAACAATGCTTAACAATGCTTAACAATGCTTAGCAATTGCTGAACAAATGCTTAGCAATTGCTGAACAAATGCTGAACAAATGCTGAACAATGGTTAACAATGTTAACAATTTGGTGCTCCGCTGCGAGCTTTGTTGCGAGCATAATGGTGATCATAAGTATCGGGTGGTGCGCTTGGCAATATGTTAAAGTGATGAGACTTGTTAGAATAGTTAAATTAATTTTAAGAAAAATGAACTGCGACGAACTTCTCGATCAGCTAATAGAAGAAACCTCAACTCCGACTGCCAACAATAATGATCCGACAGAGCAATCGGAATCGGGGGTTGGTATTGGGTTGAGTGCAACGACTCCGAATGAAAATGAAAATGGGGCGCGACGAGAGCGGCTAGCTGCGCTGGTTGCTGGGGGACAATCGGAGCATTATCTCGGTAGGCGTCTCTCAGCTTTTTCAGGTGGATAAGATGTCAGATGCGGAGATCGATCAAAATGTATGCGCGATACGAATCCAAATTGGGAGCGGAGATGACAAAAACTCTCGGATCGGCGGCTATTCATTTGTACGCAACCGCCGTTAGTATACTTCTCCCTATACCAAACACCGCGGGGTCGATTGATGATCTAGAGACTGACCCTTTTATTTAAAAGGTCACACTCTTAGGAACAGCCTGCTGCTCAATTTATCACAAGTTTGGAATGTACTTAGCTCCGCTGACAAACCGCGTTGACCACGGGTAAACACTGTCAATTTGGACATATATGCCCACGAACTATAAGCCCTGAAAATAATGACACAAGACACACCCACGAGAGTGACGGAGTTGAACCAGATTGCTCCAACACAATCGAACCAGATTGTTACTCCGCCACTGGATGACATACCGCATATAAAAAATCCCAAAAGACAGGCAGCTGGGCGGGCGGCGGCTGCCACCCGAAAAGTTAAACAAGATAAAATACTCGCCGAGCTTCGAGAGGCTAAACAGTCGTTGCAATCGGGGACGGAGACAGCAAAACATCTGAAGACAGAGCAATCGGGTTCAACTTCAATCCCGATTGGGTTGAGTGCAACAACACCCCAAATTCACGAATTAGAAGCACACCCAAATTCTTTGAATTTGTCACCCAATACCAACTCCCGTTGGAGTTGGACTGAACCCCAATTCACGAATTGGAGTTGGTTTGTTGGTGGTAGTCTGGCAGTTGTTGGTGCCCTGTGCGTGTGGAAATACCCGAAAAAACAACCAGCCAGTGTTCAGAAGAAAGTTACGAAACACCAATCATCAACAATGTTGAATTTGGATGCGCCCCATTTAAACATTGATCGCGACCCCTTTTATATGCAATAATTATAACAATGGCTGAACAAGATGGTAAAATGTTAGTGAATGCGCTTTATCACGCCGTGGTGATATCGGGTTTCAGCATCGGGTATGCTCGACTATCAAAGATGGCCCTAGGAGGAACCGCTCCCAAATTGGACTTTACTGTGAGAGACGTAGGGCTCGCGACCTTAGATGTAGCGGCCGCAGTTTGGACCCGAGATTATCTAGTTAAAGCTGGAATTCTACCAGTTAATATATAAATAAATGGCTTCAATCGCAGTAATAGTAGGTGGTGCGCTTGTAAACGCATTGGCGTTCAGCGGTAGCAACTTTATATTCTCTAAAATGAAAAGCTCGAACGTGGATGAGGAGCGTAAGCGTCATGATTTAGCTGTAGAACAGCTCAATAGCGCAAAGGAAGCGTGGTCGAAAAAACGAACCGCCCATCTGGACTGGGTCAATGAAGAGCTTCGCCGCGAAAATCACGCCGCGCAAACTTTTCAGAACGTTGAAGAAGCCAACCGCGAGTACGCGCTGGCATATCCGCACAAGAGTCTCGATCCAATGGATCCCGAGTTGGGCTCGTCGGCTACTATATAAAATAATTAATTAATTAAAAAAACATTTTTTTTTATAAATATATATATATAGAACGATGTTAGTTGACACACTTTATGACGCTATGATCGATGTAGGCTACACTGCCCAAAAACATCGTTTACCTGGTGCAAAGAGTATGATTCGTCTGGCCCGAGATTCTCTCGAGACGTGGCGCGAGGACGAAAAGCGGCCACGCTTTTCGCAAAGCGGATGTTAGATTCCTCCATCAACAATGTTGAATTAGATTCCCCTCTCCTGTTCCAACCCAAACGCGATTGGGGCTGCAGCGAAACTTCCAACAAAGGTTTATTATTAACGACGCAGTTACCGGACGAACTGGCGAGGGCATGTTGGAGATTGTCCGATATATTAGAATACTTCGCATACGATGAACACGCGCAAACTTGATACCAAACTAACGCGCAAGCTGTCGAATACATACTATAGCCCACGCGGCTACTGGAAGGGACTCACGCCTCACATTATTCCGCGCCCGAAATTCGACGTGCCGGTGCCGAACCAAGTTCACCAAGCGGATCTCCTGTTTCTACCTCACGATCGCGTCGGTCGCAAGACGTACAAGTACGCACTGACAATCGTTGACGTAGCGAGTCGTTATAAGGGGGCTGAGCCGTTGGCCACTAAAGAGTCTAAGGAAGTGGCCGAGGCTCTTTCCCGAATAATATAGAGGAGTCCTCTCAAATGGCCGAATCTTCTCCAGGTCGATCCCGGCCGCGAGTTCAATGGGCGCGGTCTCTCATCTATTGTCTAAGCATAAAAAAAGTTTCTATCAGACGCGGCCGCGTCTAACATTCACCGGGACACCAGGGGATCGTGGAACGCTTCAATCGAACCCTGGCTGAGAGACTGTTCGGACACCAATACGCTAAAGAACTTGTAGACCCTCATTCGCGATCGACCGAGTGGGTGGCCAGACTGCCCGCCGTGGTCTCCGCACTGAACGGAGAGGTGACCAGATTGATAGGTAAGAAGCCTGTAGATGCTATCAAGTTTAAAAGGGTGACGAGCAAGCCCTCTGCCGTCTCGCGCGGGCGACCCGTTGGTTTAGAGGAGCAGCGGCTTCCATCAGATATTGACGTCCGGTACCTCTATCAACCGGGAGAGCTCGAAGGTGGCAGCCGCGCGCGACTGATCCCGTGTGGTCTCTCAATGTATATCATCTAGATCGATCTATTACCAAACCTGATGAGCCCGTGCTCTACTATTTGGATGATGGGCCATCTCGAGGGTTTGTTCGCGAAGAACTTCTTATGGTGCCTTCTGACACCCAGCTACCCCCGGATCGTCAGAGTCTTTAGAGATGTTCTGTATGTATTCCGTCTGGTAACACGCGTCTTTTATCGTAGTATGCCGAGAGTCCTAATTTTTGTTGACAGTACGTTTTCATAACGCCGTCTTTCATTTTAAATCCTCTATTTTGTGCTACATCTATAATGTGTTTTCCATCTTCTGTAGTTTCACTTAGTACTCGTATCTATCCCAATTTAAATTGTTAGTTCTCTTGGACATTCCTTTCGCAGAGTTTTTATTAATTTTAATTTGTTCCAAATTATCTTTAGTGAAATTAATTTTTTCTACCAAATAACACTTACTAGATAACGCTATGGCCCTATCCCCGCTAAATTCCATTTTGAAAAGTCCGGGCTCTCTTTCGCTCCATTTATCCCAAGCCAACCATTTATTTTTTTCTTTTTCAAACTCGTCTAGTAAGTTAGGTCTAATCAATTCCTCTATCGTTTTTCCACTAACTCCTATATACATACTATCAGTATCCATCTGTATTAATTCAAAGTCTTCTCTTTTTACGTATTTGTCTAGAAATTCGTAGTAAAATTCCAACATTCTCAATTTAGCTAGTTGATAAACCGCTATTCCACAATGGAATGGTTTATTTACCGCACACTTGGGTTTTCTTGAAGATATTTCGTACGCATCTCCTATTTCTTCCAAATCGTCAAAGAATGCAGATCTTAATGCTTTGTCAACACAGGTTTCGTTTTGTGTATATGTCGTATTTAAATGTCTCTCCGTTGCCTCTATCATTTTTCCACAACACGAGTTTCCTAATAATTTCATTATGTCGGCTACTGGTTTCTTATTTGGTTCTACATCGCCTGTTCGTCTTGCGGCTGTAACTTCTTTTGCGAACCATTCGAAGGGTTTACCACTAATATAATCTATAACACGATGAACTCCCGTTATTTCTAGGCCGTGTTTTAAATACCATTTCAACAGTGGCGCGTACAGCAATACTTTGGTGGCCGACATAGATCCCACCAATTTTCTTCCATTTCCTCTAGTTCTTCCAGTATCTTCCAAATATTTTATCATGTGTGTGGGAACTTCATCAACCTCTACTTCTCTGTTTATAATATTGGGGACATTTCAGAAAACTATCTTTTAAGTTGTGTGGAACTTCTATATCCACCTCCGCAAACCCAAACCAGTCTCCAGATAAAACTCTTTTACAAAACTTTTTAATAAATTTAGGATTATGTGGGGTATCTATATGGTGTATAGTTTCTCTCCCACACGGCATCTCTTTATTTAACGTAGATAAATATAACGCGTTTGCATCGTACCCCAAAACAGCCTTGCAAGGTTTGTTAATTTCATTTGAGGAATTAGATCTAATATTTGAAACACCAGCTTCTGCATATCGTGTAAATACTATTGATGGACCGCCAACTAGAGCGTCCTTCATCATTTCGTATGTTTCTTCTGTTGGTGCATATAGAGCATCCTCCGGTATAAATTTTTGTTCTTTAATGGTTCCTCTCAATAAATATTGTATAGCTACTCGAGGTAGTGTTACCGCATCTTTGAAAATATCCACACCTCTGTGTTTATAAAATTCACACATTTTTTCCACCGCTTCTAGGAAACGGTGCTACATCTAAATCGTTATAATATTTCAACCAATCTCTGAAAGTTTTCATATTATTTTCTTCGAAAATTCTACGACATTTACTTAATTCCGTTTCATCTATTAACATTTTCCCAGATAGTTTGGAATACCAATTCTCTATATCCGGTAGTCCTGGGTAATCTAGTTTGTCTGGAGAATCGAACCACTCATAAGGAAAGAAAGATTTCTGTCCTTTGCATTCGTAGGCTTTTATCCAACTATCATAACTTACACCAGTCCTAGATAAAGTATTACATCAAGAAATCTAAACTCTGGAGAAAGTAAATAAGAAATATTGTTGCGTTTGCCCGTTTTCCGACCATTACTTCTTCGTTGTTGATGCCAGTTCGCCTACTAGGTATTTCTTTATTAAGTTTATATCGTACTTACTGCTGTTAAAACCTATAACCGGTACTTGCTATCCACTGTTCGATCTTGGCGATTTGGTTTTTACGTAAATGTTCTGTATTAAACCTATATCTTGACAACACTTTTTCTCTTATAGCTTTTCCCCTGACTTTCAAATCTTCTACGAATTTTTCTATAAGTTTTGCGGGATCTTTATCACAAATATGAGTTACTGTTCCTGAGAAATTATCTCCTATAATAACGCTTACCGGAACGTGCTCGGCTTCGTACTCTAGATTATTACCGAGAGTTTCAAATTCTGGGTTGAGATATGCCTCAAAATCGTATACTATCTGATATGGATAAAGAGTAGTGTCGCAACCGATCTTTATGTCTTACCCGTTCTTTGAAATTCGCATTCCCACATAACTACTAGGTTGAATTCTTTGCTTCTTCTAATAAATGTATCTCTTCTCATAGTGGATGCGCGTTCTTCTTTTCTATGCTTTGCATGAATCTCACACCCGTGCCAGTAACAGCCGTGATATTGATATACGGTATTGGTTTCCGTACAGTATCCATCTACTGGAGCTCCTAAAATCCACCTTTCACCCCCGTGTCCACACTGTTCGTGGTGAATGTGAATTCCCTCGCGCTTTTCCACAGAGTACATCCAATCGATCGCCCCATAACTGTTAGAACTTTTTGGGTAGAACGCTTTCTCGAACGACGAACGCGGGCGCTCTAAATAATTACCATCACATATTACTTTTGTCTCACCTTTCATACATTTGGCCCGTGTCTCTTCATATTACTCGCTTTCGTGAATTTCTGCTTGCAATTATCGCAGGCGTAAATTTTAGATAGGTTTTAAGGTTTTTTATCAGAAATACTTGATTATTAAACAGTCCTATTGTCATTGGTTTATTACCTATTGCCTTATAGTGCGCTGGTACCTTTTTCAACCACCATACATTACATTCGGTGGGTTGATATACTTCTATACCGATTTTAAAAAACTCTTCAACCTTTTTCAGATCTGAAAAAGGAATTGGTGAAACCACATTACTACCAAAATATTGCTTACTAAGTTCTTTCGCCTTTTCTGTACATCTGTCGGGTCTTTTATCTGTCATATGCATAGCTAGACACCTGAACAGACAAAGGTCGTCATTATACTTATCTAAAGAATACATACCTTTTTTATTCTTCAGCCATTCTGGAAGTTCTCCTCCTGCCGCTTCTTTTGGATTGTTAGTCCCAAATCTATTCCCCTACTACCCTGTATTAGCTTTACGAAAACCTCTACCCATCTTACAAACTTCCACTTTGTATTCGGTCTGTCTATTTTATCGGACATTATTCGTGTTTGCTCCTTATCTGACAGCCATTTTTTAACGGTTTTCATTGATGATAGTGGTTCGCTACCACCGAGACTTTTGTGCATTATTATAGTTACAGGTTTTCCATTTTTAATTTCCTCCATATGTTCTAGCTTGTAAGAATATGAATATCTCAAATAAAAATTGGTTGTTAGATACGGAGCGAGTTTATCGGACATGCGTTCAGACTCGTTAATGTTAATGTTTTTACGAAAGGATAATGTAACTACCCGTCTTCCATTTTCTACCTTTTCCAATGTTTCATCGTGAGCCCCCAATATTTCTTCACCTTTTTCCACTATCGCGCGAACTATAGATCTTTTATTTGGTATTTGGTCACCTGTGTGTCTAATTTGAGACAAATTATTTGTGCTTGAAGGTAATTCTTTAGAATTAATTACACTAGCCCTTAGCCCCGCAATACTTTCTTTTTGAATTCTGTTACCAACTTCCTCCGCTAGTGAGAGGTCTTTAAATGCCCCTCTTTTATAGGCGCGGGTAAACCGCTTCATAAACGCCTCATTCTTTGTGGCATTTATCAGCTTTGTCAACCCCCTAACTCTCAACCGTGTACTATAAGTAATCCCTAGAGATTCGGCTTCTCTTCTCAAACTTTCTATTTCTGGTGTTATCTATTTTCTGTAATATACTTTTGTATAACCTATGAAATTTATCTGTTCAATTGGTCTTGAAAACATTATGTTTTTTTCACGACCAATTGAATATAAACATATACATATACATATATAATGGAGTGTGAGACAAATTGTTGTAAGACCGTTTTACGCGTAAAGACTATCTACGAAGGAGCATCTAGCGAGACGTAGAAAAAAAATTCCTTGTGTCCCCCGCAATTTCATGCCCCAGATGCCCTTGTAAATTCGTTAGTGCCCAAACTCTTTGTAGACATAAGCAACTACGCTGTCAGGTGGCTACAGGTGTACGTGGTAGACTAGAGCTGGTAGAATTAGTTGCTGATCTGCGAAATAAATTAGCTATATTGGAGGAGAAAAATGGGGTGTTGGAATATAAACTATCACTCGTGGGCACATCCAATCGTGAATTGGTATTGCATTAATTATTTTCTCAAAAATTCATAAATTTGCTGTCGGGAAAACATTATGTTTTTTTTCACGACCAATTTTGGATTTTTCAGGGGTGGTGGGGGACAATTTCCTCGTTAACCAATTTTTGATTTTTCGGGGGTGGTGGGGGTAGTGTAGAGGGTTGTAAATGATATCACCGTAGGTGGTATCATTTTGACTCCCTTACTACTACTGGTTTAACAGTCACACCTATGTACATGATGTCCGTATCCATCTGAATTAGTTCAAAGTCCTTTCTCGATACGTACTTGTCTAGGAAGTCGTAATAGAACTCTAACATTCTCAGCTTGGCTAGTTGGTACACGGCTATCCCACAGTGAAACGGTCTCTTAACAGCACACTTAGCCTTCCTACTAGATATCTCATACGCGTCTCCGATCTCTTCCAGATCTTCGAAGAACGCTGAGCGTAGTGCTTTGTCCACACAGCTCTCATTTTTAGTGTACGTAGTGTTAAGGTGTCTCTCTGGTGCCTCAATCATTTTACCACAACACGAATTACCAACCAACTTCATTATTTCAGCTACCGGCTTCTTCGACTCATCTACGTCTCCGGTCCTCCTAGCCGCAGTCACCTCTTCAACAAACCACGCGAAGGGTCTTCCAGCTTCGTAGTCTAGGATCCTGTGGAGGCCTGTTATCACTAGCCCGTGCTCTTAGATTACCAACTTCAACAGCGGGGCGGGGGTTACAGCAGCATCTTTTTTGCCGACAGCGTGCCCACTAATTTTTTTTTCCGTCTCCTCGATTCCTGCCTGTCTTTTTCAGATACTGGAGCATGTGCTCCGGAACCTCCTCCTCTTCAACTACCCTGTTTAGGAACAGCGGAGACATCTCTTAAAACTTTTCTCTCAGGCTTTTTGGGACTTCTATATCCACCTCGGCGAACCCGAACCAGTAATCACTTCCCCTGTGTACCCGTTGGCAGAACTTGTCTATGATCTTTTGGTTGTGGGGTGTCTTATTGTGGTTACCGCACGGCACGGCATCTATTTTTTGAGTGTCGACAGGTACAGGGCGTTAGCGTCGTACCCGAGGACTGCCTGACACGGTTTCCCTTCACCCTTACTGTTTGGGCGTATCTTAGAAACACCTGCCTCGGCGTATCTGGTGAACACGATAGACGGTCCTCCAACTAGAGCTCCCTGTAACATCTCGTACGTCTCTTTCTCTGGGGCATACAGCTGGCCAGTCTTCGGTCCGGATCCAGCTTTTCCCGGGATACCAGCACTTGCCGACGCCGTTCCTCGCATCAGATATTGGATGGCTACTCCTGGCAGGGTAACGGCGTCTTTGAATATATCTACTCCTCTATGTTTGTAAAAGTCACACATCTTACCTAATGCCTCTAGAAAAGGTGATACATCGAGATCGTTGTAGTATCTCTCCCAGTCCTTAAATGTTCTCATTCCTTTCTCCTCGAAAATCCTCCTGGACTCCTCCAGCTGCTCCTCGGTTACCAGCATCTCGCATCTGAGTTTGGAATACCAGTGCTCTATATCAGGGAGCCCTTGATAGTCTAGCTTGTCTACAGAATCGAACCACTTATACGGGAAGAAAGACTTTTGAGATGAGCAGTCGTATGCCTTAATCCACTTATCGTAACTGACTCCCGGACCAAGATACAGGAGAACGTCCATGAATCTGAATTCCGGAGTGAATAGGAATATGGTGTCGTTAGTCCGCTTTCCTACCATAACTTTCGTGGTCGTGTCTGCCAGCCTACCCACAAGATGTTTCTTGATGAGGTTGATGTCATACCTACTGCAGTTGAAACCCAACACTGGGACCTGATCTATCCACCTGTTTATCTCATCCACTTGGCGAGCCCTGAGGTGCTCCGTGTCCTCGAACCTGTACCGGCGACCCATTTCTTCACGAATGTCCATACCCCTCTCCTGCAGATCTTACTTACCAGTTTGGCAGGATCCGTGTCACAGATGTGAGATACGGATCCTGACAGGCTGTCCCCTATGCTAACGCTTACGGGCACGTGCTGTGTCTCGTACGATAGGTCTGGCGTTTGGTCGATCCTCCCCTCCTTACTCAGATACGCTTCAAAATCGTATACTATCTGGTACGGGTACAGTGTGGTGGGACATCCTGTCTTAATCTTAGTGCCGGTTCTATTATACTTACACTCCCACATTATCATTAGGTTAAATCCTGCTTCACGGATATCTTTATCCCGCTTGTTGCTGGTGCGAAACTCGTGCCATCTCGCCGGGTGATGTTTCTGGCAGCCGTGCCAGAAACACCCGTGATACTGGTACACCGTGTTATTTTCCTTGCAGTATCCATCTACTGGAGCTCCACAGATCCACCTTTCACCACCGTGTCCGCACTGTTCGTGGTGAATGTGAATTCCCTCCTTCGAGGACACGGAGTACATCCAATCAAGTGCCCCTAGGCTGCCAGCACTCTTTGGGTAGAAGGCCTTCTCGAACGCGGAGCGAGGGCGCTCGATAACTTTCCCTTCGCATACGGCGTGTGTCTCACCCTTCATACACTTAGGTCCGTGCCGAGTAACGTTACTAGCCTTCGTGAACCCCTGTTTGCAAGTGTCGCAAGCGTACGTTTTCGACAGACCTTTTAGGTTGGTTATCAGGAACGCGTGGTTTTTGTAAATGCCTATCGTCATATGATTCGTACCTACCTCCTCATAGTGTGCTGGTGCCTTCCTCAACCACCATATTTCACTCTCGGTTGGCTGATATACTTCTATACCCACCTTAAACTTCTCCTCAACCTTTTTCAGCTCGTCTAGCGGAATAGGCTCAGGCTCTCTCTTACCGAAATACTTAGCACTCATCTCTCTGGCTTGGGCGGTACATTTGTCTGATCGCGCCCCGCCGTGAATGGTCAGGCACCTGAATAGACACAGCTCATCGTTGTATTTATCTAACGAGTACATACCTTTCTTATTCCTCAGCCAGTCTGGGAGAGGTCCATCAGCCGCGTGTTTGGAAGTCAACCCGAGATCTACTCCTCGTGTTCCCTGCACTAGTTTTATATAAACCTGCTCCCACCTCACGAACGTCCATTTCGTGTTGGGCCTGTCGACTTTATCTATATCCATCCTCTTTTTCTCGTTATCTTTCGCCCACTTCTCTACTTCACCTAAGGAGTCCATCCACCTACTCCCCCCAAGATTCTTATTAAATATTATCGTCTTCGCGCGACCTCGGTGATCTTTTTCCTCAATGTGTGTGTAGTTTTGTAGGAGTATGAATATCTTAGGTGGAAGTTTGTTGTCAGATGAGAAGTTAATTTCTCTACTATCCTATCAGGTATTTCCTTTTCTACGTGTTTCATAAATGAGAACGTGAACGTGCGTCTACCCTGCTCGACTTTATCCATATCTTCGTCTCTAACCCCTAGAATAGCCTCGCCCTCGTCGGCTATCGCGTGTAGGAGGGCGGTTTTAAGTTTAAGCTTTGGTTTAACTACGGCGGGGGAAGCCGGCAGGGCGGCCGTTTTCAGTCCAATTATACTCTCTACTTGTAGTCGTTTTCCTATTTGAGTGGTTAACTCTTGAGACCCCAAGACGGCATTTGTGAAGGCACCTCTGGAGTATGACCTACCTACTCGACGTGTAAACGCCTCATTCTTTGTGGCGTTGATCAGCTTATTTAACCCATAAACGCGCAGACGGTTGCTATAGACAATAAACTTGAACATAAACATATATATATACATATACATATACACATATAATGGAGTGTGTGACTTGTTGTAAGACTTTTGCGTGTAAAGACTATCTACGAAGGCATCTATCGAGACGTAGAAAATTTCCTTGTGCCGCCCCACAATTCCAATGCCCCAGATGCCCTTGTAAATTCGTTAGTGCCCAAACTATTTGTAGACATAAGCAACTGCGCTGCCAGGTGGCTAAAGGTGAACGTGGTAGACTAGAGTTGGTAGAATTAGTTGCTGATCTACGGAATAAATTAGCTATATTGGAGGAGGAAAATGAGGTGTTGGAATATAAAATATCACAATCTCCAATATAATTGGGACTACAAGACCACTTTCTCATTCAATACCACCACCAACTTTTTGTTGGTGGTGGGAGCTACAACACCTCTCAATAACAGCACAATGATTGCGGGTATCATTTTGACTCCTTCTATACTACTGGGCCAATTACCAGGCCGGGATATGGTGTCGAAGCATGGAAGCATATGTAGATACATCCAGTCCAGATGGCCATGGCTGGAGTGTGCACCCAGATGGCAGTTTGGACATCAAGTTGATGAACGGTTCACCGGCGCCGGATACCATTCTGGAGTTACTGTCATGCAAATGTCCTAGAGTTTGCAAATTACCACAATGCGTATGTATTGCAAATGGATTGCCGGGTACAGACATGTGCAAGCTATCGCCGTGCAGTAACATGGCTGATGAAATTGACGGGGTGAATTAGACAGCTCAGATGATGATGAACATGATCGTGGCGAGTAAACATGTATATTGTTTTGATCGACTGACGTATACTATGCGAGTTCATTTGCTACAAAGGAACTATGTGAACTATTTGTACAAGCACAAGAGACGATAGGATGGTGAAAAATTAAAACTGATATCTCCACTTGAAACATATGTGTTACGTAATGGTATTGATAAGGAAGATAGCTTTTCCCCAACATTTTCGGCATTGTTTTATATAAAGCAGGACTAGAGAAGCCATTGTTTACTTTAACCGATACATTTTATGTACAGTTACTATGACAACCATATTTTGTATTTCACTATTATGGTATCGAGTCACATAGAGAGACACTATATTACACACGTGACTCTTATGTTACGAAATTGTACAAATTGTATTAAGATGGCGGCCATCTTGGATTGTGTTAATTTAAACCTTAGCAAGTACACTGGTTCCTAGTACTCTATTACAGTATTGGTTATAAAGGTCCTGAAGTTGACTAATGACTTTGTCTTATATAACTGATACATGGCGAGTTACGACAATCTACACAATCTATACATTTGAAGGATGATAGTAATTCACATTGTACGTATTAAGAGCGGCGATACTAGAATGATTATGAATAAATACACATATCTAACAACAGTGTATCACACTCTAGTGTTTATTTCTCATAATATGCACAGATCATCAGCAATAAAACAGTTTATGTCATATTTTATTAAATTAATTCGAAAAAATTAAAGACATTTCATAAATGGCGGCCATATTGGATTTGTTTTATATTGTTTTTAACATGAATATACTGGGCCTGCATTCAGCAAGTTGTGGGGCATTTTATACCTCAGGATGGGGCTGCATATCATTCGAATATGTTAGCTACATGACAATATATTGGATACAGTATATATTATTTATTCCAATGGCGGCCATTTTGTTTATGCAAATTAGTAGGCTTAAGCTACCGCTTTGAAAAGTCTAGCAAGCAGAATTGTTGATAGTTTATGACCATAAACAAGTTAATAACACTTTGGTTTGGTGCGCTCAGATGGTAGCAGCAACCCCTTTGGCCCAAGGACTATATACTACTTAACTAATAAGATTGAAATGACTTCCTGTAGCACAATTGGATCGTTTCGCCCTTAATCCCGTTCGCCCTTGGGGTCAGAAATGCACGAAAACAGGAAAATCTACCACCCCTACAATACAATGCTATGGCGGCTGGCCAAACAAGCCAAGTTGCAGAATGTACACCTATACGGAAGCAAGTAAAAATGGCCCTTGGTCAAAACAGCCCCTGGTCAAAACGGCCCGGATTTGGTCAAAACGGCCCCCAAATTTTGGGAATTTGGTCAAAACCGCCCCTACTAAACGGCCCCCTATTATATATAATTTTTTTTCTACATATATATACAAAACATACTTAATATTCATCTAAAATAACAATAATAAATGACTTTGTATTATGAATATTGATGAAAACGAACTTTAATATGCTTTTTTTTAAATTTTTGTTTAGCTTATATTTAACGGCTGCACTGGCTCTAGGACCTTGCATACCGTCTCCCAAGAATGGGAGAAAGAACGGAGGTAAGATTTTTGAGAGAAGCCGGCAATTCGTATTTACAGAGTAATTACGAATTATCGGTACCCATTTACAGCTGGGTGAACTGGAGCAGTGTGGTTAAGTGTCTTTCTCAAGGACACAACGCACGCCGCTAGTCATCTGGATCAGTAGTCCGACACACTAACCATTACGCCACGGCGCTCCACTTTAATATGCATGTAATATATTATATTTGTGTGTATATATACATGGTGTGTATATCTTATCAACTACCATGGATGTTTTTCACACCTTTATGTAGACAAAGGCCCATTATCTTACACCTTGTATTTTAGTGGGGATACAACACAATTAATAACAACTCGTTATCTAGTCGATAATAATATTAGTCAATATGTAGACAATAACACGTTGGCGAACAGTGTAGTTCTTTATCAGACTGCGAATTCAGTTATGTACTGGCTGACTATATTGCAACAACTAAATTACATATTTTCAGTTACAGTATGGCTATAAAAACAAATATATAGATTTCAAAATGGGAAACAGTGTAGACCATAATCAGATTGAATGCAAGTTTCCCCTCTAGATCTATAGCCTCAACAAGTGATACAATATGGGAAACAGTGTAGATCCGATCAGACTGTGTGTGCAAAATCCCATATATAGCATCAGCATGTGGTTATGTACAAGATGGGAAACAGTGTATATCCTGATCAGACTGTGAGTGCAATTTCCCATATAGCTATAGCATCAACATGTGGTTATGTACAAGATGGGAAATAGTGTAGATCCAGACCAGACCAGACTGTGTGGGCATATTCCAATATATATATATATAGCATCGACAAGTGGCTATGTACAAGATGGGAAATAGTGTAGATCCTGATCAGAATAGTGTGGGATAGGGCCATATCAATATATATATAGCATCGACAAGTGGCTATGTACAATATGGAAAATAGTGTAGATCCAGATCAGACTGTGTGGGCATATTCCAATATATATATATAGCATCGACAAGTGGCTATGTACAAGATGGGAAACAGTGTAGATCCTGATCTGATCTGAAAAAGGATAAAATGGTAATACAATACAACACAATGTTTATGTTGATATTAATAATTTATCATTATTATATTACATTATACAAGCTATATACTATCAAAAACTCTGAAAAACAAATATAAAAATAAAAATTATACCTGATTATTTTTGGGGGGGTTTTTTTTTGGGGGGGCGTTTTGACCATGTTTTGGACGCGGGGCCGTTCTGACCAATTTAGGGGGAGGCGTTTTGACCTGGGGCCGTTTTGACCAGGGGCCGTTTTGAAAGTAATCCCACCTATACTGTGTTGTAGTACCATGGCCCGAGTGTGCGTGGGCACCGTCGGATTCGGGCCTGAATCCCGTTTTCATCTCCATCAATCTCCATATCTCTCTCCGTATGTCCACCTTTCTCCATCTACCTATTGTCCTTCATCACTGTCCCTCTATCTCTATCTCTGTCTCTCTCTCTCTCTCTCTCTCTCTCTCTCTCTCTCCCTCCCTCCCTCCCTCCCCCCTCTCTCTCTCTCTCTCTCTCTCTCTCTCTCTCTCTCTCTCTCTCTCTCTCTCTCCTCTCTCTCTCTCTCTCTCTCTCTCTGGGGCCTGAATCCCGTTTTCATCTCCATCAATCTCCATATCTCTCTCCGTATGTCCACCTTTCTCCATCTACCTATTTTCCTTCATCACTGTCCCTCTCTCTCTCTCTCTCTCTTAGTCTCTTTGTCTCAATCTCTCTCTCTCTCTCTCTCTCTCTCCGTCTCGTCTCCGCCTCCGTCTGTCTCCTCGTCTGTCTCCTCGTCTGTCTCCGTCTGTCTCCGTCTCCGTCTCTCTCTCTAACCGTAATTTGGGGACAGTACATACAATCCTGGTATCCCGGGACTCGATTTTCTGATGCTTGTACAGGCACCTCTCTGCATGTTTTCAGTTCAGAGTTGTGTCCCTTACACTAATGTGATCCGTTTTTTTAATTCCTTTGAAATTCCGGTAATGTTGAGAGGTGTGTGGGGACAAGAGAGAATATAGTACGAGGACATGTCCTCATAACAATTAAATGTCTCTCTCCGTGAGAGAGGTGTGTGGGGACAAGAGATAATATAGTATGAGGACATGTCCTCATAGCAATTAAATGTATCTCTCCGTGAGAGAGGGGTGTGGGGACAAGAGAGAATTAGTATGAGGACATGTCCTCATAACAATTAAATGTCTCTCTCCGTGAGAGAGGTATGTGGGGACAAGAGAGAATACAGTGAGGACATGTCCTCATAATAATTAAAAGTCTCTCCGTGAGAGAGGTGTGTGTGGACAAGAGAACATAGTATGAGGACATGTCCTCATAACAATTAAATGTATGTCTCTCCGCGAGAGGTGTGTGGGGACAATAGAGAATATCGTGTGCGGACTAGAGGTTAGTCTCTCTCTGCGAGTAATTATATTAATGTTAAACCAAACATCCTGCTCACGATCGCTGGGACTGTCCTGTAGTCATGGAGCAAGCCGTGCAGCTAGCTTGTTTGCCTGTAGTCATGCCGAAGTACCTCCCTGTTCTGCGTCAAGTCTGCTGGGAGCTGTGGGTCAACACAGTTGGTTCAAAATGCCGTATCGTATCGCTTAGAATAACCTGACGAGTTGTCATTGTGTTCTTTAAAACTGGCCCATTTCAGCTTTACGTCGTTAAAACTGTCCTAATCTGCTGTGGTAATAATTTGTCTAACTAGATCTTTCAGTAAGCAAGGACTTACGGAATACCCCCGCGTCAGCCCTGACCCAGACATTTGTAACCTACGTCATTCAATGAAGACACAATGTATGGTTTGAAATAGTTTTAAAATGGCAATGTGATTTGGACATGAATAGTGGTACATTCCGAGGTGGGAAACGGAAATTATAAGGAATGCTCCAGTCCGTACATTTTTCGTGGATGCCTTTCAGTGCAAGTCTGCGACCTTGACACTTGGCGAGGGTAGCGTTGACACAGAATGATAAAAGATCACCAGGCAAAGGATTGAGTGAAATTAAATATTCCGAGGTGGGAAACGGAAATGCTCCAGTCCGTAGTTTTCAGACGGATGGACAGGCGTACACACGGGATATACATAGTGCAGATTTGGTATTGTGGTGATTTTTGTCTCGCCCGCGAAAGCGGAAAGCGAGACTAAGGTTTTGCTTTTCCGGAGTCGTTGGCGGCGGCGGCGGCGGCGGCATTCAATGTTAGGTTTTCGTGTTACGGTCATTACTTCAACACCTTATCAGCTATAGTCATCAAACTTTATATATACCGTTACTATGATATGTAGATGAATATAGGACTATTATCGGGGCCCCATGGTAAAGGCGGAACAAGGCGAGACATTTGATTCCGCGGAATTCTTGTTCTGTATAACGAATTATTATGGGGTGCATATTGAGAGTTTTTTTTAACCATTATGAGGCTCTTCCTTTGTTGGGGTCAAGGTCATGTCTAACCAGTGTGAGGTTCTTCCTTTGTGGGGTCTGAATGTTCATCCCCAAATTCAGTGTATCCTGATCTGGCGTCACGTGCCTTCACACACTAGTAAAACCACTTAGCTCACACCATCCAATTTTACCCACCCCATACGAGAAGTAGGGGTTATTGCGACACAATTCTTGGGATCAGACAGCTAGATCTTCAGTTGATCCCACCCCGATGCTACACAGGGCCACAATGCAAGAAACACAGATTGGTTAGAGAAAGCCCAGTAATGTATGAGACAAAATAACCACAATCTGTTAAAACACTTCAACATTGAACTTGAAAATTGAATTAGTTCAACATGAAATGAAAGTCATTCAGACAGGTGACATGGTAGAACGTATTTGTACGGGCGAGTGGTAGGCGGATGGGGATTGTAAAGTTCTGAATTTTCAGGCCTGTATTTACAATATCCTGATCTGGTGCCAAGTACACGACTACACTAGTAAAATCACTTCTCATAAATAAATATGTTACTGACTACTGTCTGTTTCACAAAAAAAGGCCGGTGTACTTTAGCAACACAAACTTACTTAACCATTCATCATTAGTTATTTTTTCATAAATAACAGAAAAGTCGCCCTCCCTAAAAAAATGTTTTTAATCAAAATCGGCTGATTATTGACGTTATAGCGAAAGAACGAATGTCTCAATGGGGCTTTAACATGTGGAATCTTTTCCCCAGACAATTTTTTTTTATGCGCCTGGTCTCGGTAGAGTCAGAGGCATATAGTGTTTGGACTGTCCGTCCATCCGTCCGTCCGTCCGTCCGTCCGTGTGTCCGGCACATTAAGAAGTTCGCCGGAGTTTCTCATGTCTGTCATAACTTTTATATCCATTGACGATTACTTTAATATTAATATGACCTTGGCCTTCACAGCTTTGAACGTTTTCACACAATAAGAATGTTGCTGGAGTGTCTTAATTCTGTCATAACTACTATATCCCTTGATAGGTTATTTTAATATGTCAATACATCATTCGTGTGGATAGATGCGTGTCGCACATCCATGCTGTCCTTAATATGACCATGACCTTTTGACCTTCACAACTTTTAAACTTGTTCACATTTTCAAAGTTTTTATGGAGTTTACACAAAACTTGTTCACAAATGTCACACATCCATGTTGCCTTTAATATGACATTGACCTTCACAAAACATACTTATCACTTTTTGTCAGTTGCGGTTGTGATTAGAAGTGGGGTTTATGGGTTTTGCGACCAGTGTAGATCCAGATCAGCCTGTGCATCCGCAGTCTAATCAGGAACTGCACTGTTCGCCATTCCATCAATAACTGTGGCAAACTTAATTGTGGCTGTGACTGGAGAAATGGGGCTTATGGGATTTCTGATCAGGGTAGCTCCTGGTCAAATAGACTGATAATGATCTATATTGCTTGTTAAAAGCATGACGGGGAGGGGGGTTTCTCCAATCTGCCATCATGCCACATTTTCTTGATTGCTATAAATTCAACATGTTCAGAACCAATTTTACAAAACTAACTTTTTTAGTTTGATCATTTTTCAAGCTATCTATACACCCTAAACATAATTATTTCATTAAAACGGTCAAATATTGATTTTATAGCGAAAACATGAAATCTCTATAGGAATTTAACATGGGGCCATAGTGGTGGAGGAGCTGGAGGATGTAGACAAACATTTTGTTAGAAATTCACACCAACGCCAGGGTGACTTCTATAATTTATGAGAAAGTAACTTTTATTGCAATTCTGATTGCTTAAATATGGTTGCGAGCCCAAAGTACAAACTTTTCCTCAACGTTAAGATTATGAATGCACTAAGATTATGACCTTGACCTTGGAGTTAGTGGTGGGTATTACGGTCGGCGATTTGTCATACCATGATAGAGAATAATTAGAGGAAGGCACATGTGACAATGTTAAGTTTTTGAATTTACGACATAAGCACTCCTTCCATGGAAGGCAAGCTAAAAATGTACCCGAGGGCCAAACTGGGCTGAATGGGATTCCAGAAAGCATGAACCCCATCGTTACCCAGCAAGCTACCCATATTTGGCATGTACATTGGTCAATATTTTGGATAAAATCACAAGAGAATATGGATTGGAATAGTATTAATGAAACTTTAATATGTAACTGATAGAATGTAGTATCATCTACTGTGATATTTGATCACAACGTAACAGGGTTCCCACACAGAAGCTGATATACAATTCCCTGACATTTCCCTGACAAAATGACATTTTTCCCTGACAAAAAAATGAGCGACGTCATTAACTTAAATGTGTGGTATTAATTGCTGCAAGATAAAAGCCTTAACATGTGAACTCTAAATTAATGATGGCCTTCATATCCTCCCATTCAGCCAACCCTAACCACCTTTTTGGATGTACATGTATATTTTTTAATTTTGTGAAAACAAGTACACAATCGCTGGCTACATGTGAAGAATAAAAAACAGGAATTCCATATACTTAAATGTCTGTCCAACTTTTCTTCAGAAAGAATAACATGTGATCCTATCTCATGTCGCATGTATCTAAGTTTGTTTCACATATGTAACATCATTAACATTGGCATCAAAGGTAAACATACATGTACTTACAGAAAAAAATAGTATGGTATGTATACATTGTTTTACTTAACAAATGTATCAAGTTCAGGATATTTAAAACTTATCAGGTATCAATTGCGCTTTAGTTGCCATTAAGGTATTAGGTTAATAGATAGATACACTTGACTTCAAACGATAATTGCTTCATAAGAGTGATGTGATATATGAATATAACCTATGTGAATATTGTCTTGTTACTGTATACTATATGGAGCATTGAGTTGTCATCTCTGCCATCTTTTTATATACAAGCCATTGTACAAGTTTCACCACTTTGTGTGTTTGACACATACAGCAAATAATACGACAGTAAACCAAATACAATTTGGTGCAATACATAAGACAGATATGACAACGGCAAGCTATAAATATTACGCCAGCAAACTATACAAAAGGCGAGATATCTGAGAATAATTTCTACCATCAATCTCAAAATAAATTTCAACGTGAAAACTTTCCAATCTGATGCACAGCCTAAGTTAATGTACACGTTACCCAGAGGTAAAGCCATATTTACTCGCATAGTAGGTGACTAGACACCAGGACAATACACTCAGGTAACTGCTTACATGTCATACTGATTTGGTAGCTAATAACAGAGTACAGTAGTGGGTATATATGGTATGTGTTGTGTGGTTTGCCAGGTAAAAGTGATACACTGTGCGATTTTCTGTGTATGAAGCTATTTATAATGGTAGTTCATGTTTTTAAAAACACAGGCAAAAACCTGTCCAGAAAACTGACATATTTTACAGTTTGGTGTAATATAATTGATACGAGTCCGTTCTCCTGGCTTTTCTACATGTGATTAACTACATTATATCATATGTTCTACTTCACATTTTGAGTTCTTTGTCAAACGGCAGAACGGGTGAAAACTGGCTGATGGCTGGAACACACAAAGATGGCCGACTTGGCCACTCCATGTGCCGTATAGGATACAGTAACGAGGCAGTGTTTAGATATGTGTTATATATATACAATGTATATATATTCCATCACATTTACGAAGCAATTATCTTTGAATCAAACGATGATCAGGTATATAGTACATATTACTAGGTTGGCACTAGGATTTTGTAATTAGTAGCCAATATGGACCAATAAAATGAAAAAAGACAATAATATTTTACATTTGCTCCAATATTCGTTAAAACATATTACTTTTTCAAATAATGTCTGAAATTTTTAGTAGCCAAAATGTCCATTTGTCAAATATTAGTAGCAAAATGGCTTCAGTAGTGCCAACCTAGTATTATAATACTGTAAATAAATTTAAGGGGATTCAAATATTTGAATTGCCATGCCATTTCAGGGCAGGATTTTGAAAATAATTTATATCCGAGACATCGTCTGAGACATTTAGTGGCAAAACAACCATTCATTCACCATTATCCCATGTATTGATTGGCATTATTACACATTTTATATCGGAATTAACTTTACACACTGATATCAGGGGCGATAACCGTGTTTCCTTACAATGTTAACGGACATTATTATTTACACTCTGTATTAATTTTTTGATGTGCAATTAGCATACTTTATAATCTGTCGAAAATATTATTTTTTCAGGTGACACATTTAGTTAGTATAAATAATTAAAAAATACCATGCCTCATTGCATATGAAAATAGCCTGATACCAACGTGCGTCACTATCATGTAAACTAAATATTAATAAATGATTATATCTGTATAGCGGCCACTCGTAATCTTTATAACTGGTGGAATAATGACACAATTATACACTTATTTAATTCCTATAAAGAACATTTTGTGCCAATTGAGTGGGCATGTACCTTTAAATATTTACAAATAAGTGTAATCCTTCATATAATATACATGTCCAGACATAGTACGAAAGTTCACATATGCTTAGATATCGAGTCTCTAGTTTATGAATTATGTCATAACTTCTAATCATTGAAGGATTACTTAAATATTTCAACACAGTATACCTGTGCACAAATGCCCTTAATATGACCTTGACCTTTATACCTTCACAACTTTGAACTTTTCCCACATTAAGAAGTGTGCCACAGTTTCTCCAATCTGCCACTGGGGGCATTTGTGTGCCGGCAGGCCACATTTTCTTGTTCACTGTAGTTTTGTCCAATTAATAACTCTAATACTGTACTGAATATTTTACCTAAACTTCACACATCCATAGATATTGGGTGTGTGGAGTGTCGTGCCCAAGAATGACAACTCTCACATTCCTAATTCTGGAGTTACCTCGATTGTCTGTGTTTGCTGACAAGGCCCGGGGGATACAATGCAATTGTGGACAACTGTCGTTCTAGATATGTGCCATATTCGAATGGACTTCGCATATTTCGAAAAATGCGACAAATTTCGCTTATCTCGTCACTCTCCGGTCTTAGGTCAGACAATAACATTTCGTATATCATCTCATAGGCTTGTCACAGCTTCACCAAACTTCATCAGTACCTTGCACCCACTGATGACTATCGACATGGATGTTCCATGTGACCTGATATGTCCTCTATTGAACTTCATCAGAACGATTGATTTGTTACCACCCCGGTTTTGTCTTTTGGGTGACCGTGACCTATTTTGCTACAACTTGGCGATATGTCTGATAGTTCTCCAGGGTGAGACACATGGTTCTGTGGATTGCTGTTTTCTTGGAGAAATTTACAACCAGAACAGAACAGACCAGACCAGAACAGATCTTTTATTAAACCGAACTGTCTCGGGCCACACAGACCTAAATTAATAAAGTTGTCGATATCACATATCACATGCTATTGTTCAGGGGAAAATGAGGTTTGGTCAGGGAAAAGTCAGGGAATTTCGTTCAAACTTTTCAGTGGCAACCCTGGCACAGTCTACGTGGAAACTCTTTGTGGACCGAGGGACACTATCTGGTAAAATTGCCGCAAACCGGAAGTGATCAGACCGAATGTATAAAATATTGTTGTTTTTTGGCTTTTCAGAACCAACTCTTCTGGTATGCCAGGTGCTATAAATGTTTTCTATTGAATGTCAACATTACTTGGAGAAATAGCATGAAAAGAGTCATATTGGATTTTTGTTACAATGGAGTTTTGATGTTTGCATACTCAATTGCAGGCCGTCCAGTATCCTATTTTTTCCAATTTTCGGAGCAATTCCTATTTTTTCCTATTTTCTGACCAAATGTTCGTATTTTTCCTATTTTCTGGTCTTTTTGAAAAGCCGCACACATTTTTGCCCAATTTAACTATGAGTATGACAGTGAAATTGACAATATAGATAAATAGTGTACATTGTAACAGAACTACACAACTATTATTGCATAACACTAGTATTCAACTGTGTTAGATGGCTATGACAATTTTCTGAACCATTTTCCAACAGTTCATCATTCAAATTGTGCCCAAATTTGCCATTTTCCATTAATTGTAAAGTAGTTTGTACTTTGTAAATTGGAAGGTAATAACTATTTTGCTGACCTGTGTACAAAATATTGAAAGGCATTCCTTGCCACCAGAGCTGCTTTTTATCCCCCCCCCCGTATATAAAGTATGTCGAGGGGTAACGGTATATATCTTTAGAATTTCCGTCTGTTCATTTGAAACATTTGCGCGACAGATTTTACATACTTTATGTCTCTGCAACCCCGTTATAGATTGACATGAAAATTATAGTGATCCATCAAGGGATAAAGAAGTTATGACCGAATTGAGAAACTCCTGCGAACTTGTTAAAATGTGAACAAGTTCAAAGTTGTGAAGGTCAACAGGTCAAGGTCACATTAAGGGCAGCATGGATGTGTGGCATTTGTCCACAAGTATGCTGTGTTGAAATATTTAAGTAATTCTTCAAGGAATATAGAAGTTATGACAGAATCAGGAAACTCCAGTGAACTTCTTAATGTGGGAAAAAGTTCAAGGTTGTGAACATCAAAAGGTCATATTAAGGGCAGCAGGGATGTGTGGCATTTGTCCACAGGTATAATGAGTTGAACTATTTAAGTAATTCTTCAAGTTATAGAAGTTATGATGAAACTACCGGTACACTTCATTCACTGTTGTCACTTGTTGCTGTTCATAATGGTTGTGGCATTGCTGAATCATGCAGTCAAAACAACTTCATAGGCACTGTGTATACCGTGTATGATCAGTTTCTTCAATACACAATAGGGAATTCATCTATGGTGCTAGGCTCAATAACTTCAACTTTAACAATTTGACACGGGCCTCGTAAATGACTGGCTATAGGTTTGGTCGATCCCAGTCTTATTTAATTAATTGTCTATTTCTGCTATGACGATGTCTGGCTTCAGTCGTTGGTTGTGGTACAGGTGGGAATGTTCTTCGGCTGGAACGAATTGGTACTAAACTTCCAATAACCAGAGTTGCCTTCATCAAGCTCTCCTGTAATAATAACAGAGTATTTGCTATAGAAGAGAAATATCATCAGACTGCAGTCACAAGTGTTTCCAAAATGTTTCAGAACTGTTTTCCTCGGCATTGTGAATGGGCTGAATCCCTTTAGTTTTGTGAGAAAAAAAAACGTATGATATGCGGTAAAGTTGGGGAAAAGGTGAACAGACCATGGACAGGCCTCTCTTTATTATTCCACATGGGCATATATGTAAAAGTTATAGTTCACATATTGAATTTTTAATAAATTAATTTCGAGCGACCGCTAGCAAGCACGAACGTAGTTTATTAAAAATTAAATATGTGAATTATAACTTACTTATTGTTTACCCAGCCCACTGCGAAGCTCAGCCCCTAAACATGGTTTTGAATCGCTATATACTAGATTGGCGGTGTAACACAAAGTGAGCGCGTATGTGGGCAGTAATATATTTTGCGTCTTGTGAACTGATGACAAGGCATAACATCAGTTCTAAATATAGCGCTGAACATTTAATGATTAATTTAATACATGTGTCGAAAGCGTCGCAATATACGATTAATTGAGATGAAATGCCATTCTTTCATTGGTTCAGAAACTAGGGTAAACAATAAATATATATAATGGTTATTTATCATATGAGCACAAATAAAACAAGAAAATGTGGCCTGTCGGTACGAATGCCCCCCGATGTCAGATTGGATAAGTCTGGCAAACTTCTTAACCAAAATAGAAAAGTGCTTAAGCAGGGTTGTGAAGGTCAAAATGTCAAGGTCATATTCAGGCCAGCATGGGGTGTTGATGTTTGTTTGTTTATTAGCATTTAATGTCCTATCAACAGGTAAGGTCATGTTAGCCCGGTCAAACGGGTTCAATCCCATTTTAACCTGCTGCATTGTGGGGTAAATCCCAAAATCAGAACGGAATATTTACATTGAGAAAAAAACACATTCAGTCCTGAAATTAGAATAATCTGATTTGGTGCCAAAGACGTATGTGAGGGCCAAACCAGGTATGCATTCAAAATTCCGGTAAGGTTGAATTACCGATCGTTGAATTACCTGTCGCGTACTCCCAACCAACCACGCATGGAGTGTTGAATTTGTGCACAAGTATGATGTAATGAAATATTACAATAATCCTATAAGAGTTACATGTATAAGAGCATTGAGAAACAGCTAGAAAATGTGTCATAGAACACGGATGGCCCATATATCGCGTTGATATTAAACGAGGCAAGTGTGAAATTCTATTATATGTCGGGGTGGGGGGGGGGGGGGGTCGAATAATAAATCGAAATAAACTTTGTGCATCTACTCATCATAAGGAAGCTACATACCAAATTTCAGGTCTGTAGTTATTACGGTTTCAAAAGTTTTACAAGTTACAAGGCAAAATTGCCAATTTTTTAAGTTGAAAAGGGTGATACAATGCATCATAATGAAGCGATATACCAAGATTCATGGCTGTAGCTAGTACAGTTTCAAGGTACAAGCCCGTTCAGTAGGCACAAAATGTTCTTTATATCAAAGAAATCATCTGATACATTTTCTGGAAAATATACATTCATTCATAACTATGTTCTCTTTATTTATTTTTTGCTGTGCAATGATCAGACTTTATAATCTGTGGAAAATATTATTTTTTCAGGCGACGCATTTAATTAGTACATGTATATTAAATAATTAAAAAATATCATGCCTCATTTGTATACATATGAAAATAGCCTGATACCACCGCGAGTCACTATCAGTAAAATAAATATTACTACCGGTAAATAATTATATCTCTACAGTGGGCAATCGTAAATTTTAGAACTGGTAGAATAGTGGCACACTTATTTAACATTGTGTGCTTACTGAGTGGGCATGTACCTTTAAAACATTTACGAGTTACAATGCAAAATTGGGAAATTCTAAGTAAAAAAGGGCGAGATAATGCATGACCCGGGGTTGAATAAAAAATCAAAGTAAACTTTGCACATCTACTCATCATAAGGAAACTACATACCACGTTTCAGATCTGTAGCTAGTACGGTTTATAGAGAATAGTAGGTTAGTGCCGTGAATGGGAAAAAATATCTGGCAAGGCTCAGGAAACGGGATGGGCGAGGCTCTGCCGAGCACATCCCGTTTCTGTGCCGCGCCAGATATTTTTTCCCATTCACGGCACTAACCTACTATTCTATTTATCCCGTCAACACCTTCAAATGGCTGTAAAATGCAAAAATTGTGTTGACTGGATATCAAAAATGTTTCACGGCACCGTGTTTCACGGCACATACGCACTGTGTTGACGGGATAAAAAAGTTTTATGAGTTACAAGGCCAAATTGGTAAATTCAAAGTCGAAAGTGGGGAGATAATGCATGACCTGGGGGTCGAAGCAAACATTGAAATAAGCTTTGCACATCTACTCATCATAAGGAAGATACATACCAAGATTCAGGTATGTAGCTATTATGATTTGAAAGTTTTACAAGTTACATGCACAATTGGGAAATTCTAAGTAAAAAAGAGGGAGATATTAATCCATGACCCGGGGTTGAATAAAAAATCAAAGTAAACTTTGCACATCTGCTCATCATAAGGAAACTACAAATACCACATTTTCAGATATGTAGCTAGTACGTTTTTAAAAACGAAAAAACTTAACCAAAAAACTTAACCAAAAACTTTAACCAAAAAACTTAACCAAAAAACTTAAACCAAAAACTTAACCAAAAACTAACCAAAAAACTTAACCAAAAATTTCAAAGTAATTTGACCATGACATTGGGCACAGGGGGCCGCACGGGAGTGGGGCATGAATGAAAATACAGATGATGATAAAACACCCATGTGAAGTTTCAAGGTAATGGGCAAAGCCAGTTGCAGAGATATAGTATAACGAAAAACTTTAACCAAAAAACTTAACCAAAAAACTTAACAAAAACTTTAACCAACAAACTTAACCAAAAACTTCAAAGTAATTGACCTTGACATTGGGCACAGGGCCACAACGGGAGGGGGGGGTAGAATGAAAATATAGATGATGATAAACACCCATGTGAAGTTTCAAGGTAATGGGCAAAGCAGTTGCAGAGATAAATAGTATAACGAAAAACTTTAACGAAAAATTTTTAACCATAAAAAAACAATAACCCAAAAAACTTAACCAAAAAACTTTTAACCAAAGAACTTTTAAACCAAAAACAAACTTTAACCCAAAAAACTTAACCAAACAACTAACCAAAAACTTTTAACAAACCGGACACACGTACGTACGTACGTACGCCAAATTGCCGACTATATCGCGCTTTCTGCAAGCGGGCCGCGACAACAAAAATTTTAACCGGACACACGTACGTACGTACGCCAATTTGAAATGCCGACTATATCGCTTTTCTTTCCGCAAGCGGTAGCGACAAAAATTCGAAGTAATTTTGACTTGACATTGGGCGGCAGGGGGCCGCACGGGGGTTGGGGGTTAGAATGAAAATATATGGATGATAAAACACACCCATGTGAAGTTTCAAGGTAATGTGCGAAGCAGTTGCAGAGATATAGTATAACGAAAAACCTTTAACCAAAAAAAACTTTACCAGACGTACGTTAAAAAAGTTAACGTTGAAATGGCTAAAGTCAATTACGCAGAAATAATAGGTGAAGTAAAAACTAGATGGCCGCGGCCCTTGCTATGTCGCGCCTTGTGGCGAGGCATGGACACTAAACAAAGAGATATAGTATAACCAACAAACTTAACCCGAAACAAACTTAACCAAAAAACTTAACCAAAAAATATAGAGATGATCAAACACCCATGTGAAGTTTCAATGGTAATGGGCAAAGCAGTTGCAGAGATATAGTATAAAGAAAAACTTTAACCAAAAAACTTAACCAAAAACTTTAACCAAAAAACAACTTAAACAAAAAACTTAACCAAAAAACTTTAACCAAAAAGCTTAAACCAAAAAAACTTTAACCAAAAAACTTAACCAAAATACTTAAACCTTAACCAAACAACTTAACAAAAACTTTAAAACCAAAAAGCTTAAAACCAAAAACTTTAACCAAACGAACTTAACCAAAAAAAAAACTTAAAAAACCAAAAACTTTAACCAAAAAGCTTAACCAAAAACGTTAACCCAAAAAAATTTAATCAAAATACTTAACCTTAACCAAAAACTAACCAAAAAACTTAAAACCAAAAAAACTTTAAAAAAAACCAAAGAACATAACCAAAAACTTCAAAGTAATTTGACCTTGACAATTGGGCACAGGGCCACACGGGAGGGGGGTGAATGAAAAAATATAGATGATGATAAAACACCCATATGAAGTTTTCAAGGTAATGGGCAAGCAGTTGCAGAGATATAGTAATAACGAAAAACTTTAAAACGAAAAAACTTAACCAAAAACTTTAAAACCAAAGAACATAACCAAAAACTTCAAAGTAATTTACCTTGACATTGGGCACAGAGGCCGCAGGGAGGGGGGTAGAATGAAAATATAAGATGATGATAAAAACACCCATATGAAGTTTCAAGGTATTGGGCAAAGCAGTTGCAGAGATATAGGTATAACGAAAAACTTTAACCAAAAAACTTAACCAAAAATTTTAACCAAAAAACTTACCCAAAAACTTCAAAGTAATTTTGACCTTGACAATTGGGCACAGGGCCGCACGGGAGGGGTGTAGAATGAAAATATTGATGATGATAAACACCCCATGTGAAGTTTTGAAGGTAATGGGCGAAGCAGTTGCGCAGAGTATAGTATAAAACGAAAAACTTTAACGAAAAAACTTTAAAAAGAAAAAAAACTTAACCCCCAAAAAACTTAACCAAAAACTTTAAACCAAAGAACTTAACCGAAAACTTTAACCAAAGAACTTAACCAAACAACTTAACAAAAAAAATTTAACCGGAACACACGTACGTACGTACATACGTCAAAGTGCCGACTATATAGCGCTTTCCGCAAGCGCGCGACAAAAAATGGTCACATGTTGGATAGTTTGTATGTGGTAGGCACCCCTTGGTTATGAAGCTGTGAAAGTTTGGTGGTCCTAGGTGGTACAGTACCAAAGAAATTGGACTTAAACACGAAAACTTAACATTGTAAACGCGAAAAACTTAACATTGAAAATGGCTAAGTCGACTGCGCGGAAAAAATGGGTCAAGTTAAAAAAAAAGTAACATGTTGGATAGTGATATGTGGTGGGCACCCTTGATTATGAAGCTGTGAAAGTTTGGTGGTCCTAGGTGGTACAGTACCAAAGAAATGGACTTAAACGCGAAAACTTAACATTGAAAACATGGCTAAGTCGACTGCTGCGCGGAAAAATAGGTGAAGTTAAAAAAAAAGTAACATGTTGGGATAGTGATATGTGGTGGGCACCCCTTGATTATGAAGCTGCGAAAGTTTGGTGGTCCTAGGTGGTACAGTTACCAAAGAAATGGACTTAAAAAACACGAAAACTTAACATTGTAAACGCGAAAAAACTTAACATTGAAAAATGGCTAAGTCGACTGCGCGGATAAAATGGGTGAAGTTAAAAAAAAAGTAACATGTTGGATAGTGATAGTGGTGGGCACCCCTTGATTAATAAGCTGTGAAAGTTTGGTGGTCCTAGGTGGGTTACAGTAACAAAGAAATGGACTCAAACACGAACAAAACTTAACATTGATTGTGGACCCGCCGCCCGCCCGCCCGCCCGCCCGCCCGCTTTCGCCAATCCAATAGCTGGATTTTTTTTCTCAAAAAACCTGGCTTTAAAAAATCATTCATTTCAGTGTTGAAAGACCCTCACAGCACATTCCATGGGGATTGGTGACACCACTCACTCGTGTCTATGTTTTGTACACTGACTATATATCTGCATACTCCATAGTATAAATTATTGTCCAGCAACTCTATGAAAGAAACCTTGACCAAACATGTTGTCCCATTTGACGGAGTAAAATACAACAAGAGTTGTCAGAAGACAACGAAGCTCGTCTTGTTGGCAGCCTTCATTCAAAAACTTGTCACAGTTGTATAAAAAAAACAATGAATATTATAAACTTGACCTTGGGATAAACTGGGGTGTGCGGTGGACCTTGACATTGAGGTCAGTGGTGGAATGTGGGTCGTGGATTTGATTATAGCATGATATAGCATATTCAAATGAATTCATGTGTTTTGAAATATCAATGCGCTCCCTGAAAACAGAGACGGAAAACAAAAATTTAAAATAAACCAGCATTAAGTTTATGAACACACTAAGTTGGTGATTTTCTACAGCATGATAGCTATTCAACATGAGGAATGCATGTATAAAATGTGCTAATTTGTGACCTTGGGCCTTGGCGAAAAAGGGGGGGGGGGGGGTTGGGTCATGGATTTGCTGTAGCACAATAGAGTATCATCAGATGAATGCATGTATGAAATATTGAAGGTGTTTCCTGTAAAGAAAAAAAAAAAAAAAAACAGAAGGTTTTATGACATTTACTCCAACGTTAAGTTTATGATGTTGATCTTGGGGAAGGGGTGGGGTTGCGTCATGGATTTTGCTGTAGCACAACCTAGAGGATCATCACATGAACATGTATGAAATATCAAAGCGTAAAAAGTGTAAAGAAACAGACGTTAACACAACATTTACCACAATGTAAAGTAATTTATGAACATGCTAAGTTTGTGACCTTGACCTTGGGGTTAGGGTTTGGGTGGTGGGGTTGTGGATTTCTACAGCATGAATAGAGGGGTCAATCTGAGGAATGTCTGTATGAAATATCAAGGCGTTTCCATCAAAGGAAACAGTTGTTATCAGACATTTACCCCAACGTTAAGTTTAAGAATGTGCCAAGTTTGTGACCTTGATACCTGGGGTGAAGGGGTGGGTCATGATTTGCTATGGCACGATAGAGTATCATCAGATGAACGCGATGTATGAAATATCAATGCGTTTCCATGAAAGGAAACAGATGTTATAAGACATATTTACCCCAATGTAAGTTTAATGAATGTGCTAAGTTTGTGACCGTGGACCTTGGGGAAAGGGGGTGGGGTTGGTCATGGATTTTGCTATAGCACGCTAGAGTTATCATCAGATGAATGCATGTATAAAATATCAAGGTGTTCAAAGTGTAAAGAAACAAAGTTACACAACATTTTACCCCAACGGTAGTTTATGAACATGCTAAGTTTTGGACCTTGACTTTTGGGTAAGGGTTGGGTGGTGGGTAGTGGATTTGCTACAGCATGATAGAGGGTCATCTGAGGAATGTTTGAAATAGCAAGGCGTTTCCATGAAAGGAAAACAGACATTTACCCCAACGTCAAGTTTATGATTTGTACTAAGTTTGTGACCTTGACCTTGGGGTAAGGGTTATGGCCGGTGTGTCATGGATTTGCAATAGCATGATAGAGTATCATCAGATGAATGCAATATTTGAAATATCACAAGGCATTCCATGAAAGGAAAACAGTGAATAATACATACTAAACCCCAACGTTTAAGTTTATGAATGTGCTAAGTTTGTGACCTCCTTGACCGGGCCTTGGGGTAAGGGATGGCGGCCCGCGGGGACATGGAGTTGCTATAGCACGATAGAGTAAATCATCAGATAATGCATTATGAAATATCAAGGAGTTCCATGAAAGGAAACAGATGTTATAAGACATTTTACCCCAACGTTAAGTTTTTATTTAATGTGCTTAAGTTTTGTTGACCTTGACCTTGGGTAAGGGCTGGGTGGTGGGTCATGGATTTGCTACAGCATGATACAGGGTCATCTGAGGAATGCATGTAGAAATAACAAGGTGTTTCCATGAAAGGAAACAGAAAGTTTATAAGACATTTACCCCACGTTAATAAAAACTAAATGAATTGCCAAGTTTTAGTAACCCTTGGGACCTTGGGGTAAAGGGCTAGGTGGTTGGGTCGACTGGGATTTGCTTACAGCATGATAGAGGGTCACCTGAGGAATGCATGTTATTAAAATACAATCTGTTCCATGAAAGGAAAACTAAGTTATAAGACATTTACCCAACGTTAAGTTTATGGAATGTGCCAGTTTGTTTGGCCTGACATTGGGGTAAGGGCTGGGTGGTGGGTCATGGACTTGCTATGGCATGCTAGAGTGTCATCAATAAAAAGTGTTCCATGAAAGGAAACAGAAGTTTACTAGAAATGTGGCCTGTCGGCAAAGAAAAAACGAGGCATATTGATTACCCCCATTATTTACCCGAGTACGGACGGACGCCGGTAACACTATATGCCCCACTCCACCATCGGTTGCGGCGGCATAATAAGCCATTTACCGAGTGTTTGTGACCTTGACCCTGGGCTTAGCGGGAGCGGGACGAATGTGGATTTGTCACAGGGTGGCAGAGGAACCATTGGAGCAATGCGTGTGTGAAATGTGAAGCAGATCCGAGCAGGAAACAGAAATTATAAGGCATTTACAGCGTTAAGGTTTCGAACGCACCAAGTCTGTGACCTTGACCCTGTGCTTAGCGGGGGGTGGAACGAAATGTGGAATTTGTCACACGGTGGCAGAGGACCATTGAAAACAATGCGTTTTTGTGTGTGAAAATGTGAAGCAGATCCGAGCAGGAAACAGAAAATTATAAGGCATTTTACCCAGCTTTAAGGGTTCGAACGCACCAAGTCTGTGACCATTGACCATGGGCTTAGCGGGGGTGGGACGAATGTGGATTTGTCACAGGGTGGCAGTGGGTACTGGAGCCCAGAATTTTTGTTAATAGTCCTATATTAATCTACATATCTGCAACAGGTCCACATAATGCCACAAATTTTCAACACAGTTTACGGCAAATGTAATATACAAAAAAAATAATGCTCGCTACTGGAGCCCAGAATGTTTGTTAATAGTCCTATAGTTATCTACATTTATCTGCACAGGTCCACATACTGCCACAACATTGTCAACACGGTTTACGGAAATGTAATAAGTACCTGTATAAATTTACCTGTAATAAGTTAGTGGTCAGTTTAAAAAAATTGAAAAGAATGTAAAAACAAAAAAGGAAAAAAAAATTAAATTTAAATTTAAAAAAATAATGGCTCCCTACTGGAGCCCAGAATGTTTTTTAATAGTCCTAATTTATTTTAGCCCAGGAATTTGTGTTTTAATAGTCCTAATATTTATTTTCTACATATCATATATGCGCAGGTCCACATATTGCCACAATATTTTCAACACAGTTTAACGGAAATGTAATATAATCATTTTAACCTGTATAAATTACCTGTAAGTGGTCAGTGGTCAGTTGCACATGCTAGCACAGGGTGAATAGTCTGTATATAGCACTTACGACTTATGCTACTAGACAACAAAAATTGAAAAAGAATTTGAAAAAAAAAAATGAAAAAAAAAAATGGAAAAAAAAAAAAGTTTAAAAATTAAAAAATAATAATGCTTGCTACTGAGCCCAGAATTTTTTTTAATAGCCGATATTTATCTACATATATCTGCCACAGGTCCATATAAATGCCACAATATATTTTCAACACAGTTTACGGAAATGTGATACAATGTAGTAATTTACCTGTATAAATAAATTACATGCGGTTCAGATATAGTGGTCAAGACTGGACATTTGCACATGCTAGCACATGCTTGCACATGGCTGTTAGGTGAATAGTTCTCCCAGTCTCTATTGTTCTCTCTCAGGTAAGGTGTACAGAACACACAGAAAAGGTGTACAAGAGCAGACGAGAAAACAGGTCTTCATGCATTATTGTCCATTTTTGTTTTGGTAAAGTGCGCAAAAACAAAACAAAAAATGGAGATAACTAAAAAATTAGCTCCGCAAGAGTTGTCATTCTTGTGCGCGACACACCTCCGGGTCCGTGGTCTATGCATGTGTGAAGTTTCATGAAAATATTCCATTAAAAGGGTGGTGGAGTTTAAGCTCCGGACAGGAAATTCAGTGTGCGAAAACAAAAAAGGGAGAAAACTGAAAAATTAGCTAGGCAAGACTTGTCATCCTTGTGCGCGGACACACCTTTCGGGTCGTGGTCTATTGCATGTGTGAAGTTTCATGAAAAATATTCCAAAGGGTGTGGAGTTTATGCTCCGGACACGAAATTAGTGCGAGAAACAAAAAAGGGAGATAACTTAAAAAAATAGCTATGCAAGAGTTGTCATTCTTGTGCACGACCACCCCTTCGGTTCGTTGTTTCTAATTGAATGTGTGAAGTTTCATAAAAATATACCAAAGGGTGGGGGTCGAGTTATGGTCAACAAGTGAGCGAAACAAAAAAGGAGATAACTAAAAAAAATTAGCTATGCAAGAGTTGTCATTTCTTGTGCGCGACACACCTTCGGGGTCGTGTCCTATGCATGTGTGAAGTTTCATGAAAATATTCCAAAGGGTGTTTCGAGTTATGCTCGGACAAGAAATGTCTGCGGCGGACGCGGACGGTCGGTCTGTCAAATCCATAGTATCCCCCGACGGAGTCCGGGGGATTCAATTACTAGAAATGTGGCCTGTCGGCACACGAATGCCCCCGCCTGGCAGCCAAAGAAAAACGAGGCATATTTGATTGTAAGCCATTTACCCGAGCGTTAAGGTTTTGAACGACCAAGTCTGTGACCTTGACCCTGGGCTTAGCGGGGTGGGACGAAGAATGTGGATTTGTCACAGGGCGTAGAGGACCATGAGCAATGCGCTGTGTGAAATGTGATGCAGCAGATCCGAGCAAGGAAACGAAAGATGATAAAGCCATTTAAAACCCAGCGTTAAGGTTTCGAACGCACCAAGTCTGTGACCCTTGACCCTGGGTTAGCGGGGGCGGGACGAATGTGATTTGTCACAGGGCGGTAGAGGACCATTGGAGCAATGCGTGTGTGAAATGTGAAGCAAATACGAACAAGGAAACAGAAATGATAAGCCATTTTACCCAGCGTTAAGGTTTCGAACGCACCGAATCTGTGACCCTCTGATTGACCCTGGGCTTAGCGGGGGGGGGGGGGATGGGGGGGGGAGAGGGGCGGTAGAAGGACCATTGGAGCAATGCGTGTGTGAAATGTGAAGCATCTGAGCAAGGAAACAAAGTGTAACCCATTACCGAGCGTTTTTTAAGGTTTCGAACGCACCAAGTCTGACCTTGACCCTGGGCTTAGCGGGGGTGGGACGAATATGGATTTGTCACCAGGGCGGTAAGGACCATTGTGGCAATGCGTGTGTGAAATGTCAAGCAGATCCGAGCAAGGAAACAGAAAGTGTAAGCCCATTTTACCCGAGCGTTAAGGTTTCAAACGCACCAAGTCTGTGACCTTGACCATGGGGCTTAGCAGGGGCGGGGACGAATGTGGATTTGTCCACAGGGTGGCAGAGTACCATTGGAGCAATGCGTGTGTGAAATGTGAAAGCAGGATCCCGAGCAAGGAAACAGAAAATTAAAAATATAAGCCATTTTACCCAGCGTTAATTTGGTTTTCGAACGCACCAAGTCTGTGACCTATTGACCCTGGCTTAGCGGGGCGGGGACGAATGTGGATTTGTCAAAGGGCGGGGTAGAGGACCATTTGGAGCAATGCGTGTGTGAAAATGTGAAGCAGATCCGAGCAAGGAAACAGAAATGAAAAGCCATTTACCCCAGCGTTAAGGTTTCGAACGCGCCAAGTCTGTGGCCTTGACCCGGGCTTAGCGGGGGCGGGACGAATGTGGATTTGTCACAGGGCGGTAGAGGAACCATTGGAGCAATGCGTGTGTGAAATGTGAAGCAGATCCGAGCAAGGAAACAGAAAATGATAAGCCATTTTCACTCAGCGTTTTAATGTTTTTCGAACGCACCAAGTCTGTGACCTTGACCCTGGGCTTAGCGGGGGCGAGATGAATGTGGATTTGTCACAGGGCGGTAGAGGACCATAGGAGCAATGCGTGTGTGAAATGTGAAGCAGATCCGAGAAAGGAAACAGAAATTATAAGGCATTTACCCTAGCGTTAAGGTTTCGAACGCAAGAGTTGTCATTCTTGTCGTGACACACCTTTGGGTCGTGGTCTATGCATGTGTGATTAAGTTTCATGAACATATTCCAAAAGGGTGGTGGAGTTATGCTCCCGGACACGAAAATTAGTGCGAGAAACAAAAAGGGAGATAAAACTAAAAAAATTATCTATGCAAGAGTTGTAATTCTTGTGCGACACACACCTTCGGTCGTGGTCTATGCATGTGTGAAAGTTTCATGAAAATATTCCAAAGGGTGTTCGAGTTATGCCCTCCGGACAAGAAATGTCTGCGGCGGACGCGGTCCGCTGTCAAATCCATAGTATCCCCCCGACGGAGTCACTTGACCCTGGGCTTAGCGGGGGCGGGAACAATGTGGATTTGTACACAGGGCGGTAGAGGACCATTGGAGCAATGCGTGTGTGAAATGTCAAGCAGAATCCTAGCAAGGAAACAGAAATGATAAGCCA